>OV277862.1:7602333-9012278 GCA_922989275.2 Gari tellinella | reverse complement strand
ATATCGAAATTGGTCTAATAACTACAGTCGCGTTAGTTCGAACATATCCATATTTCAAGTAAAAACGTGGCTTAGCCAAGTTTTGACTTTGGCATACGGGTATGTTCGACTTTAGCAAAATTTACTCATGACGTTTCAACCTATGGACTACTTGTACGAACGATTTAAAAGAGTTCGAAGTAAACGAGCTTCGACTTTATTTGATTTATATAAATCTGAGTTTCAAAAAGTTAAACGACTGATCAGTCGCTTGGTACCTCGGTACATGTATCTGATCTTGGTCAAAACTAATAAATTTCTGTTTGAAACCGGCCTATACTCGTCATTAACGAACAGTGTAAATATCAAGAGTGCACTTATCCTATGCAAACAGTGTATACCCTAGTAAGTGAGCTACTGCATGAGCCTCTTGCCAGGGTCTGCACTATTTGTCATTTTGCAATATACTGTTACTGTTACAGTGGAGAATCTGTTATTCTTTCCCGTTTAAACGCAAACGTACGCAAACGCACGCAAACGCAAAGCGCTAAAACATAGAAAAGAACAACTTTTGGACAATTCTGATATTTAATGTTTAGCTTGGTGGCAAACAGTTTGGAGCCTGATCAGACGCCGGGTTACCCGGCGTCTGATCTGGCTCCAAACTGTTTGCACTGCAAATAATAGTTTTAGCGTAAACGCGTTTATTGGGAAAGAATAACAGATTCTCCACTGTACAATCCACCCTAAATAGTCAAACAGTTTTAGACTCTATTGAAAATCGGTGTTGTCCATTTAAATGTTCAGACGTGAATGAATAAAATGCAGGTTGGAAAGCTTAAGGCTTTACTATCAACCTGTTTAAATGGTTACCTGTTTTCAAAACTAGAAACAGGCTATTGTGTAATGGAATAACAACAATACCAACATTATATACATATTAGATGGCAGTTTGCGTAACATTTAAGTTGTTCCAAAATTGCGGGTGTTGGAAAATAATATACGTTGTCTTAACAATCTCCGTAAAACAAAGGTATTCTATTTTCAATCCTACAAATATACGACTGAGGCGATAAATCCGTCGCATTTATACAGCAACAAATGCCTGATTATGTCATATGTTTACATTAGTCCGACTAAAGGCTACTAACGTGTTCCTTTGCCGGCTTTAATGAACATGCGCCGACCGATATGTTTTGCCTGACTAAAGGTCTGAACTATATTTCCAAGTGAAATCGCTCTAAGACGCTCTTAATATCGGCGGTTTCCGTCAAAAACATCACGAGCTGAATACGTCGCCTATATCGCATCGCCAAGAGGTAATACAGAGGAGAAAACGTTATTCTTTCCCAATAAACGCGTTTACGCTAAAACTATTATTTATGTTGCAAACAGTTCGGAGCCAGATCAGACGCCGGGTAACCCGGCGTCTGATCAGGCTCCAAACTGTTTGCCACCAAGATAAACATGAATTATCAGCATTGTCCAAAAGTTGCACTTTTCTACGTTTTAGCGTTTTGCGTTTGCGTTTCGTTTCGTTTAAACGGGAAAGAATAACAGATTCCCCACTGTATTATGTTTACATTAACCTGGTTGTTGAAACAATCAGTTTGACAAGACTGAAAATCGTATATGTGTGTTTAACTAATTTTGAAGACGGTAACACGGATAATTATCTGATTTTAATATGGCTGTTAATATTGTTACTTGTATATAAATCAGATGTATTAGACTTATTTCGAAGACTATTTCATATATGAAATGTTATAAAGTGGTCTTGAAGACTGGACATATCATAATGCTATTTTATGTGTTACATGTAAGCAATTGTTTATTCTTTTATATCAGTTTTTTAAGACTAGTTTGTCCGATATACATGTGTGTTACACTATCTTTGCACATTACATGTTTGTCACGTGCATCAATATCATAGAAACAGAACAATCTTGTGAACAATCCACATTGCCAGGTTAAACAATTGGGTTAGTCTTGAAATGTGAAAGTGTGTCACAGAGATTTTTCCAAGGATGTTGTGGGTTTTTATTTCAAAGCGGAATTTTCTATTTGTAGTTTTCAGCAAATATAAGGTATATGCCTACTCTAAATTTTTATTAATAAACAAAGTCTGGATCCAAACTAGTGTCTCATAAAAAATACATTCTTTTACATAATGTCCGCGTTTCTTTTTCATGGTATGAATTGCAACTGTTTGTTTCTCATTTAACCCTTTATTCCCTGAAACCTAAAAGTGACAATTCTAGTTTTCAATTTAGTCAAGTCCATTTTTTACTTTTAAGGGTTGATTTTTACAATACATGTCAAAATGACAAATAGTGTAGACCCTGATCAGAGTGCTCCTTAAGGACGCCTCTGACCAGGGTCTACACTGTTTGCATAGGACAAGTGTACTCCTCTCAGGTAAACTGTTTACGTTTATATGAGTGACTAGGGTTCATGATCTGGGGGAAGACTGGTGTCGGATTCTTTTTCACACTTCATAAGATTTTACCTCATAGTGACACCTGATATAGCCTGATTGGGAACGGATCAGTCAGCTCTGACCCACGTCTATTCAGTTTGCATACAGAAACGTAACACCTTTAAAAACAGTCGAACTTCGATATATCGAATTTGGTTAAGTCCAACATACCCGTATGTCAAAGTGAAAACGTGGCTTAGCCACGTTTTGACTTTGAAATACGGGTATGTTCGACATAAACGAGCCTGATTGGGAACGGATCAGTCAGCTCTGACCCACGTCTATTCAGTTTGCATACAGAAAAGTTACACCTTTTAAAACAGTCGAACTTCGATATATCGAATTTGGTTAAGTCCAACATACCCGTATGTCAAAGTGAAAACGTGGCTTAGCCACGTTTTGACTTTGAAATACGGGTATGTTCGACATAAACGAGCATGAAATAATGAATTCCATGTGTTGACATATCGGATAGTTCGGGTTAAGCGATTTCGAGATATCGAAGTTCGACTGTATCTATTGATTGCTATTGAAGTGTTCTTATCCTCAATATACAATATGATATTTCGTTTAATGATAAAAATTCATTACAAATTGATACTTCACTAATTTGCACTATATCAGATCTATCCTAACTGTAATTCTCAATATGTTATATTACTATTATACATACCCATATGGGCCATAACAAGAACAAAACTTGTAACTTTTAACTTGGTACGAGTTATCTCCCTTTACCTACAAGAAACTATTTTAAACTGTTGGAAATGACAGACGGCAAGCTTGCATATCAAAAACTAAACCGGCAGACGAAAACGATGGCGATAATGAGCGATGGTCTGTTAACCTTTTTGGCGCCAAATTAATCATGACCCTAGAAAAATTGTTGTGCAGTTTGGTTGATAGCTACCAAGCGGTATACTAGGAGTTATAGTCAAACAACTAGGTCTGACGTGTCAAAGGTCAGCCGAGTCCATTTTTTAGGGAAAACAGCATTCCGCATGTTCTCGGACCATATTTTAAGCAGCCGAGATTCGTATATGAGATAAAAATGAAGGCGGAATTATTGTGAGCAGTTTAGCGCAGTAGATAAAGTCTAGGTATGCCGAAGGCAAATAGCAGTAGTTTTAGTAAGCGTGGGTTCGAATCCCACGCCGACCTTAAACTTTTTTTTTTATATAAATCTTACATGAATAGAAAAGCATTTTATTATATTTCATACTGTATAATATAAGCTGACCATTTATTCGTCAGTGTTGGAGAAGGGGTGTTGCTTCAGTTCGAGTCCTATATTATTTTAAAACATTAATCGATGATAAAATACATACATGTACATACATAGGGCCCTACATGTATATTGAAATAAAATGAAGTACTGTTTACAGGGCTCCAGATAAGGGTGGATAGACTCAAATGTTCCAACACGCACCAAACCTTATGGTGTGACTACTAATTAGAATGGTCTCATCGAGAAGCTTTAGATTAGTAGTCACACAATATGGTTTGATGGAGAAAAGCATATTTAAGTTTTTGAAATACTCTCCTCATCTGGAGCCCTGATTACGGCGAAACATCTAGAAATCGACCACTCATTCAGGACGAAAGTGGTCTTTTAAGACAGGCTGCTGCTGAATGCAGAACAAAAGTAATGGATACTGCATTATTCCCCCCTTAAATTATGCTTCCACCTGCCTCTTAAAGGCCAACAATGACTTAAGTTTAGACCGTAGATCTACAAAGATCTACATTACAATAAAAGTATATGATGGTTGAAATAAAAATGGAAATAAAGTAATTATAGAATCCTTAAAATGTTTTAGCAAAAAAAAAAAAGAGTTTTGGGTTGATGCGAGATTCGAACCCACGCCAAATAAAATTTACGATGATACACTCGCTTATATGCCTACGACCTATCCATTACGCTATGTTTCTGATAACTAATTCGCTCATTGTTTATACCTATAACTCAACCTTTTCTTTAAAAGAATGAGACGAGGATATCCGAAATGCTGATCTCCCTTAAAAATGGACTCGGCGACCCCGTGACACATCAGACCTAGTTGTTTGACTATAGTATTAGTGTTTTCTTCTGACCTGTCAGAGTTATTTTTAGATTGGAACATTCTAAAATTTTAAAAGGGATTATCACCGTACTCGTTGATTTCCGTACGGTCAGCCAGGGATACAGAAAGCTGTATTTTTTGTGTGTAATGTACAGTAGAGAAGACATTATTATTTCCCGAATAAACGCAAACACAATGCACTGAACTGTAGAACATTGATTTTATCTTTTTAATCTTGGTGGCAAACAGGTTTGAGCCTGATCAGACGCCGGGTTACCCGGCGTCTGATCAGGCTCCAACCTGTTTGCAATGGACAAAATAGTTTGTTTTAGCATAAACACTTTTATTGAGAATGAATAACACATCAGTAAAATTAGCGCAGCTGTCTCGTGCTGCACGAGGATCATGCTTATCTCAAGTTGGAAAGTATACGACTATATAGATCCGATTTTACCCTGTTATCGTTTTACTATTATGAACTATCCTGTTCTAAAAATAACTCTGACAGGTCAGAAAAATCGAAAAATAAATGACGACGGACAGCGTAAAACGTAAAACGGACTACAACGGATACAGTGCGATAACAACAGCTTACCTTGAGCCTTTGGCTCAGTTGTGCTGGAAAGAAATATTTTATTTCAACATATTCTTGCAATGTTTTTGCCTCTAATTCCGTTTAAACTGCAGCTAATATTATGTTCACTGTACGCATGCATAACATGCATTATTTTTAAAGTTTACCTTGTTCAGGGGAACCTTTCCATCAACTTGTAAACAGGAGAATGTGTTCACAAAGTGAAATATGTTTACCCTTTGAAACTATAAACATTTCATTCTAATATTTGAAAGAGTTTAATCCTTGTTTTACTTTTTAGGTCACCTGACACAAAGTGCCAAGGTGAGCTATTTTGATCGTCCTGTGTCCGTTGTCCGTCGTCGTTCGTCGTCCGTCCTCCGTCGTCAACAATTTCTTTAAACGACATCTCCTCCTAAACTACTGGATGGATTTTAACCAAACTTGGCAGGAATGATCCTTATATGGTCATCTTTAAAAGTTGTTCAAATGGTTTCGGTCCGTTGCATATCTAGGTCACAGGAGCTAAAAATATATCGTTTCAATAAAAACTTAAAAAATCTTCTTCTCTGAAACCGCAGTACCCTGAGCTTAGATATTTCGAACATAGCATCATCTACACGTCTTCTATCAATATTGTTCAAATTATGTCCCCGGGGTAAAAAATGACCCCGCCCCGGGGGTCACAAATTTACATAGTTATATAGTGAAATCTTCAAACCTCTTCTTCTCTGAATTTAATATAGCTAGAGCTTTGATATTTGGCATGGTGTAACTTCTAGAGGTACTTTACCGATATTGTTCAAATGGTTTCGTTCCGTTGCATATCTAGGTCACAGGAGCTAAAAATAGATTTTTTTCAATAAAAACTTAAAAAATCTTCTTCTCTGAAACCACAGTACACTGAGCTTATATATTTTGCACAAAGCATCATCTTGAGGTCCTCTATCAAGATCGTTCAAATTATGTCCCTTGGGTCAAAAATGACCCCACCCCGGGGGTCACAAATTTACAAAGAGTTATATAGTGAAATCTTCAAACCTCTTCTTCTCTCAAACTAATTTGGCTAAAGCTTTGATATTTGGCATAGTGTAACTTCTAGAGGTACTTTACCAATATTATTCAAATGGTTCCGGTCCGTTGCATATCTAGGTCACAGGAGCTAAAATAGATCGTTTCAATAAAAACTTAAAAAATCTTCTCCTCTGAAACCACAGTACCCTGAGCTTAGATATTTTGAACAAAGCATCATCTTCAGTTCCTCTATCAAGATTTTCAAATAATGCTCCTGGGGTCACAAATTTACAAAGAGTTATAAAGTGAAATCTTCAAACCTCTTCTTCTCTTAAACTAATATAGCTTTGATATTTGGCATGGGTATACTTAATCAATATTGTTCAAATGGTTCCGGTCCGTTGCATATCTAGGTCACAGGAGCTAAAAATAGATTTAAAAAAGGCTTAAAAAATCTTCTCTTAAACTACAGTACCCTAATTTTAGCTATTCTGCACTCAGCAGCATCTAATCAGCAATTGGCACAATCATATTGTCATAATTTACTCAGCTTTCCAAGATATGTTACATTTACATCATCGGTCCCAGGTGAGCGATTTAGGGCCGTATACGGCTCTTGTAAGTTTTGACTTTAACAATATATTGCAAAATGACAACTGTTTAAACGCTAACCAGATGGTCCTTGCGGACTCCTTCTGATTAGGGTCTATACTGTTTGCATATGACAAGTGTTCTTTTCACAGGTACATTGTTTGTACACCACATTAAGTTTGAATGTGTTAGGAATGTGTCCGTGAGTGTGATGGGATAGAATGTTTCAGTGCATTAAGGCATGTTTTCTCATGATATGGCCAAATATATTTCAATAACATATTTTCAAATCTGAGCTGATGCTTATAGGGAACTCTAGTCAGAAAGCACATAAACACTTTATCAATATTTTGTGACGACCCCTTCGGGAATGAATTTAAAGTGATAATTAATCAGAAACTGAACGATATAATTTGAAATTTGTACAGTGCCCCCTTCAAATACGGCTGCTAAAATGTGCTAAAAAAGATGTTCAGAGCAAGTGGTTCCGTACAGCAAAGTCAAAATATAACCAGACCCCCCCTTAAGGAGTTTTATGTTCTATTTTCAACTTGCCTTATGCTGTCACCTATCTTTCAAACATGTACAATCAATAAGCCGGTCGACAAAGATGCGCCAAACTATCCATCATCAATGTTATTAAATAAATAAATTAGTAGTTATTAAGTGATGAAATCATTTCATATGCGTCTGGTTACCTAACCCGACGAGGAAAAGTGCATGTTGAAATCAAATAGTCCTTGTGTCATTCTGTATTTCTAATACATGTACATTAGAAAATTGGTGGTTTGAATTCCCTTGAGGTCATCTCTACCTGTATAGCTTTAAAACAATTAAGATAATTAGAATGTATTCTGTTTGAACCTATTCGTATTTCGATTTTAAAAACAATACTTCGCCAGGTTTCAACCGTGCAAAACGATGAAACATATAAGATACTTCGTGGTGTGGACATTAAGGTATGATAAATTGATATTAAAATGTAAGGTATACTAGGTAGAATAAAATATTGTTTGATCAAGTGATTGCTTCATTAATGTTACCTTCTAATACATTATCTACGAATGTGTCGGCATCTGCTAAATCAAACAAAATGACACAACTTTCTTTTTACCAAAGACCTCCCAACAACGACTCCTCCTTACAACGACCATTGCCGTTGTTCCCCAAACAAGACAAGTGCATGTCTAATACTTTCACTTTGAAAATAATCTGCTTAAAACGGTCGTCTACTGTTTTTGCCGAAGTCATTTTGACTAAAGAACCATAAAGACGAGTGACAAACAGCTTGAATCCAGAGAAGACGCCGCGTTACGCGGCGTCTGATCTGGATTCAAGCTGTTTCTAAATGTAAGCCAATTTCCCTCCCTTCAACGACTCCCCCTGAACAACGCACACACTTTTTGTCTCCCATTAGGTGTCGTTGTGGAGAGGGACGCTGTATTTCTGTTCTTCCAAAGAATAGCAAACGTGGTATGAATTACGTTAACCCTTAGCCTGCCACTCACGACTATAGCTCCATATGCAAACAGCTTGGATCCGGATGAGACGCCGAGTAACTCGGCGTCTCATCCGGATCCAAGCTGTTTGATACTCGGACAACATTTTCAGCAATTTTGAGCAACTTAGAAGCACTTTGAAACTTGAAGCAGACGATAAATATAGCAGACGACAATTTATTTGGCGGGCTAAGGGTTAAAGTTGGTGGTCTGTCTGCAACAAAAAAAGGTAAAAGCACTACAAAACAAAACACCACGCTGGTTAATGTCAATGCAACAGTTTGGGAGCATTACAATTTGTCACCTACTGTGTCACATTTCTTGTTTAAGTTGTACTTTTAGCACCCGCCGTAAAATTTCAAATTGGTGAACCCTCAAGAGACGTTATAGGCCGATTTTTTTTTTATTACTGGAAGGACATTGTTTTGACGAAGACCATTGCATTTCAACAATGGGGTGGAAGCACGTTCGTTTATTATCGGAATTTACCGTTGTCGTTGCCGCTTTTTCTCAACGTTACATAAAAGTGAACATTTTTACAGAAGGAATATAAAGACGAGTGACAAACATTTTGAATCCAGATCAGACGCCGTTTCTGATCTGGATTCATGCTGTGTACAAATGTGATCCAATTTTTAATTTTCCCTTTCTATAAGAACTTTCTTCGAACAACACACGCAATATTTGTCTCTTATTGTGTGTCAGGACTGCCATAAGTTGACGTGAAAAAACTTAAGATTTCCAAATTTGCATTTTTCAAGTGCGGTTTTACGAAATCGTACCTTTACCCCATAGCCTGTTTCTAGTTTTGTTGACATATGACTACTTAAAGCAGGCTGTAAGTAAAGCAGAATGCGCCTTAATGCGCATTCTGCTTTACTTTCAGCCTGCTTAAAGCTGCCATGTACTGGGAAAAAAATCCGAACAATTAGGTAAAACTCCGGAGAAATGGCAGTCCTGGTGTGTTGATGTAGAGAGGTGCATTGTACATACCTCTTTCACGGGGAAATTGCTGCACGCCAATGTGTTTCAACATGTACATGTTAAAAGTATCAAAAATAACTATTCAATACGGAATTATACCTGTCACCCCTTAAATCAAATGCAAATGAGTTTATCTTTACCAAAGGTTAGCTCCGCCCTGCAAGGTGTAAACATTGGACTACATATAAACACTCAGTTTGTTTTGTAATCTTTATTCAGATGTGCATTGCCCAGTCGCAGTTGCATTGTCCTCATTACAAAATCAAGTAGAAGCCGATCCGTTGGATGCCGAGGTGTCCACAAAGGTTAAACTCTGGGACAGAGACAAAAGTATGATGTATAATGAAAACATAGACATTACAAAGGTAATAGAAATAGAGAGTAAATTAGACAGCGTGATAGACAGTAACGATATTAAAAGAGTTGAACTAAACGAAATTGTAACAGACATTGAACAATTATTCGAAAACACGTCATCGAAAACATTTGGAACAATAACGAAAAGAAAACTAGCACATAAGAAAACGTTTAAAAAACCTTGGTTCGACAGAAATTGTCAAAATATGAGAAACCTCTATCACAAAACAAGAAAAGCTTATATTTGATATAAAACACATTACTATAAACAGCTTCTGAAAAACGTAAGTAAGCAATACAAAATGACAATGACAACTGCATCACAAACATATAGAAATGAAACAATAATTAAATTAAAACAAATGACGAAGATAGATCCAAAGCAATATTGGAAAATACTTAGTACAAAATCGAATAAACAAGAAACACTTGCTGGTTTAAACGATCTATACGAACACTTCAAATCGATTAATGAATTACCTACCGAAAATGAAAACGAAATAGACACAACATTAGATTATAAATTAGATAATGAGGAATTCAACATACCAATCACTGAACATGAAATCCAAAAATCCATCACAAGTTTAAAAAATAGCAAATCACCAGGAATAGATAACATTATAAATGAGCAATTAAAACAGTCTATGAATATTATGATGCCAGTATATGTAAAGTTATGTAATGTAATTTTTGACGAAGGAGTGATCCCTGAAAACTGGACAATCGGTAATATCAAGCCAATTTTTAAAAATAAAAGAAAACCAACGTCACCTGAAAATTACCGTCCTTTTTCCCTCTTGAGCAGTTTCGGCAAACTTTTTACATGTATACTGAATAACAGACTCAAGCTCTATTCAGAAAGTAACAATTTAATCAAACCCGTACAAGCGGGTTTCAGAAAGGACCACTCAGTTATTGACAATATTTTTATTTTAAAAAATCATATTGATATTGCAAACAGAAGTAAACAGAAGCTTTATTGCTGCTTCATAGATTTCAAACAGACGTTTGACTCAGTTTGGAGGGCAGGTCTGTGGAAAAAAATACAAAAAGAGGGAATAACAGGAAAATGTTTTAATATTATACACAACATTTATAACAATATAAAATCTCAAGTATCAACGAATGCAGGATGCTCTCCCTTTTTCAATTGCATAAACGGTGTAAGACAGGGTGAAAATTTATCGCCGCTGTTGTTCTCATTCTTTTTAAATGATCTAGACGACTATTTAAAGGATCATGTTACTGGAATAAACAAACAAGTTAATCACAATACTATAAAAATATATCTTAAGCTTTATATCTTATTTTATGCAGACGATACAGTCATTTTCAGTGACAGTGAAGCAGACTTACAAAATGCATTGACCCATTTTGAACATTATTGTAAGATATGGAAATTATCTGTAAATACATCAAAAACAAAAATAGTTATTTTCAGCAAAGGAAGACATTCAAATAAACACAAATTTAAATTTGGAAATGCTCTGTTAGATGTTGTCACGGATTATAAATATCTAGGAATAAATTTTACTAGAAGTGGTTCTTTTAATAAAGCAAAATTAGGTATTGTAGAGCAAGCAAATAAAGCAATGTTTGCCCTGTTACGGAAAATAAACTCGTTATCTCTCCCTTATGATCTACAATTGGATCTTTTTGAAAAAATTATAAAGCCAATTCTCTTGTTTGGGTGCGAAATATGGGGTGGTGGGAACAATGATACGATAGAAAGAGTTCAGTTAAGATTCTTAAAGTATATTTTTAAACTTAAGAAATCAACACCTTCGTATATGGTTTATGGAGAGACAGGTGTATATCCACTAAACGTTGATATTAAAAAGAGAATTATTGCCTACTGGTCCAGCCTTATAGAAGATAAAAATGTTAACATTAACCCAAAATTATCAACAACAGTATACAATTTTATATATGCTAATCACAGGTTTTCGGCGCGTAAGCTATGAACCCCCCCCCCCCCCTCGCTGCTACCCCCATAAATCTTTCAAAATGAGTCAAAATACATCCATATGTTCAACAAACATCCTTAACAAGTGTTTCGAGAAGTTTCAAGAAGTTTCAAAAAAAAAAAAAAAATTCGTATCATGTACTGTATGTACACTGTATACAATGAAAAGGTGGATGTGTATTCAGGGCCATCAACTTCCCAACCTTGTCATTTTGTAATTTTTGGGCCGATTTTGACAAATGATGGCTTATTATTTACATTTAACAGTTCTGTTTAAAGAAAGTTAGCTCACAGCCCAAGCAAGACACTAGCACAAGTGAAGCAATAAAAAGTTCGATAGGCACCTTATATCGGAATCCTTCTGTCACCTTAATTTTTGGACTTGTTCGTCAGTCATTCACTGATTCAGCGATTAACAAGTGCATTTGCGACCATGCATTACACTATGGTACGGGTAATTAATAGAAAATGAAATATATAATAAATACCTTTTGAATTATCGGTAAATGAGCATTTATGTTACGAAATAAATTTCTAGATAACTTTCGTTTAGTTTCGGTTGACAAACGGATATGATATCATTGGTCGTATTCGAATCATTCAATTTATTGTCAACGAAAACTAGGCGGAGAAAATGCTCGAAGATTTACTGATGACAACGTTTTTAACCCGACTCGAATCGAAATTGTGGTCAACGATTTGATGGTTTGACAACATTTTGTCAACGGAAAACATGGTGATTCGAATAGAACCTGTTGACAACACGTCCAACTAACGCTGTTGTTGTCCTGATTCGAATACGACCAATTGAGGCGCTTGACTTTTGCGTCATTTCCTGCTTTGAAGCTGGTTCTCGGGTTCGCTAGAATGATAATAGTTTGACTGGGCAACCAGTCGTTTGTTTGGGAAAATTTTGCGTGACAGATGGTTTCCGAATAAGGGGTCTCCTCACCCTTCGAGTCCCCATGCGCGTGTTCGCCGATTGCTTTGAATTTTTTACCAATTATCGTCAAAGAAAACTGTTTGCTGTAAACAATGAGCCATCATCTGTCCAGATCGTCCACGATTTGACAAAATGACAGGGTTGGGAACTTGAGGGTTGCTTCTGCAAGGCGCTTTTTCATGGCAGCCTTTACTATTTTACTTATAAATTAGCGAAAATTTTTATTTTTTTTAAATTTCACGAAACTTCAGGAAATGTTCTTTTATGATGATTATTGAATGTATGGATAGATTTTAGGGTATTTTATCCACGTTTGGTGGTGGTGGAGGGGGGTTATAGCAGCTAGGGATAGTGTCATAGCCAACGGGCCGAATGCCTATGATGCTAATCACATAATGAATGGAATTACGTCATCATGGCTTAAATATGTAAAGGACATTCTGTGTTCATCTGGCTTTTCAGGAATTTGGTACGATCAAAGTTTTACAAATAGAAAATGGTTAATAAAATCTTCCCACCAAAAGTTTAAAGATATATTTGTACAAAGCTGGCAAGCAGATATTGAAAACACGTCCTCAACAAACATCTATAAAATACTGAAGTCAGAATTTAAACAAAGCAAATACATATCACTTTTATCTCCCTATCTATGCAGAAATGTCATGGCAATGATTACTAGAAACCATAGACTTCCTATTGAAACGGGAAGATGGCAAGGAATTCCTAAACAGGAAATGAAATGTTTAAAATGCAATGATATCGGAGACGAATTTCATTATCTTCTAACTTGTTCCGAATTCAATGTATACAGAAATCAGTACATTCCTAAATATTACTATAAACGACCAAACATGCTGAAGTTTGCAGACTTGTTAAGGTCCGAAAACATACCAAAACTACGACGACTGGCTATATTGATTAAACACATTATTACAACTGTAAAATTATCTATCTATCTATATATCTATCTATCTATCTATCTATCTAATCTATCTAATCTTTTTATCTATCTATCTATCTATTTTTTCTTTCTTTCTTTCTTTTCTCTCTTAATATTCCTCTTTCTATCTCTCCTTCTTTCGCTCTTTATCTGTCTCTTACGCTCATCGTCTTTCACTCTCGATAACTATAGAAAATACTTACCTGGACATCGATCTCTTACAAATTCCTTTTTATCCATTTTCGGGCCGTTACCCTCCGTTAGAATAAACACGGGTTAATGTGCACGCTTATCACAATTTCCATAATTGATTGACAGCGACTTTACTGTATAAGATACAATGTAGTATACGCACGGGTATAGGTAAATTTTGCGCGCTGAACCGTGACTGAGCTTTTCTATTTATAGAAGTTGCAACCATATCATGTTATGGGTAAGTTAGGGTTCAAACCTTAACTTGATATCTAAAATAAGATTTTTATACCTATATTTGTCATCGTGGTCGAGAGAGTAGAGTACTTGCTGCACGTGGATAGTGTTTTACTGAGTAAGGTCATGGGTTCGATACCCAGTGGATGCTGTTTTTTTTTATTTATGCTTTTTGTTTGGAAAGGTATTTTATACTACATATGACGATAACCACAAGGACATAAATTAATTGATCAGTATTTAAATAATACACATGTATATATTATTCAATTTTTTATTACATTTCTAAAGATGGTACGACAGACAAAAACACCGCGTCAATAGTCTAAAAGTCCATGGCAATGAAGCTTGTAGAAAACTTCTACGTGCATGTAAGAAGGAGAAGCAGAAATGATTTAGAATCCAATAAAACTGAAACGGGAAGTATACTCGTCATTTAGAAAGAGTGTACTTCACTTGTCTCCTGAAAACAGTGAATACCAGATCAGAGGGCTCCTTAAGAAGCACTCTGATAAGGGTAACACTGTCTGTCATTTTTCAATTGTCATACATTAACTTGACCTAATTGGAAACAGAAATTGCCCGTTAACATTTCAGTGATAAATGAAAACAAATTACATACATTTAAAACTTTCAATACTTCAAAAAGTTAAACGTTTTAGGTCGTCCATGACATATTTAGCATATATGTTAAACAATTCAATTCAGCTATTGTTTGAAAAATAATGCAATAAAACATAAAAATTTAAATTTAAAAGAAATAATTTCTATTGGGAATCGAACCCACAGCCTTTTTATCCTATTGCAAATACCCTTACACTCTACCTATTACTCTAACTCGATTATTGATTTAATTTCACTACACAAGGCACAATATCCTTAGTATACCATGAAAGGTAGGTAACTCCTGAACGAACTTATGCTTTTTGATGCGTTTTACCTCTTTGGGTGGACTCGTCCTAAAGGTCACGGCTCACGGGTCGAAATCGGACTATAGTTCCTCAATGATGTACCCCGTGCAACCGATCACAAATCAAATGGCACCTAAAGACAGCGTGAGTCTGGATCGAACACAAACTATTTTGCGTTAGATCGAGGCCCAAACTGTTTGATAATCATTTTATTGAACTGTATTAAAAATAAATGTAATTCTCTAAAAGTGCGACCCACGCCATATTGTCAACTGTTATTGAAATACGGAGTTATTGTACACTAACTGATATTGTATTCTGTATTTGTACACTATGTTACCTATAGGTGATAAAACGTTGAGCTGCGTTCATTACTCATACGACAATGCTGTGAAAGAGTGAGGCGTTAGACATCGTAAGGATTCCTTGCGTTCCTCTGGTTTGCAGTGATTAGGTTAGATAAATTATAAAACAATATGCTTTAAATGTAACCCTCTGTTGGTTTTGGCAATAATTTCGCTTTCGACCATTGACAAGAGCAACAAAGGGGGCTGCAAAGTATTTGTGTGAAGCATTAACTGCATGCACAAATCTTTATCATGCTATGCATCTGTGAATGTATAGATGTAATATAATGATTTTATGTAAATTCATTGTATACGGGCTACCATATGCGTTACTTATCTGAGTATACTTCACGCAAGAGAGGCGATATGAACCATAAAGAGGCATTTCCTCTCCCTTGTACGTGGCTAAAAAAATAATAATAAAAAAAATCGAAACGCGATCCACAAAGATGGTAGATCTATATGTCTAAATGTATTAAGTTTTTCTTATCATTCGGTTTGAATCCAGATAGGACGCTTAAAAATTCGGTATTTTGTCTGGATACAAGCAGATTCGTAAAATTACTCTAGAAATATCCACAGCATGTTAACAGTAACAATAACATTATTATAATAAATAATGTTTGTGCTCCTTAAAAGACATGTGTAGAACAAAGTGAATGATTATCATATTCGACCCTAGCGACGAGTATACTCGTCATCTACAAACGTGTACCTGTAAATATTACACCTGTCACATGCAAACAGTTTAGACCCTGATCAGAGGGCCCCCTAAAGGAGCCCTCTGATCATGGTCTACACGGTTTATACTTTTGAAATACATTGTTAAAATCAACCCAAAATAGTCAAAAATGGACTATACTGATTTTTAACTGGATTTTCCATTAAAAGTTTCAGGGATGAATGAGTATACTACATTTAAGTCCCAATCTGTAGAATAAGCAGTATATTTCTCTCATGGACCCAACCTACCTTTAGATTATTGATCATTAAATTTAGATGCTTAGCATAATACAATAACAAAAAAATATAAGCCTTTTTTCAAAAATATAAAAACGGAAAGACGGTTTAAATCTAGAGCAGCCATTCAACAAGACGACTGGTCAAGATTTAAACTGATGGATATTCTTTTCTTTAAATTCATTAGAACTATTTAAAGTAGTCGTTTCCTAGTACTTTCAACCTATATTAGACCTCACGGGCACACCCACTTTTGATATTATTTATAACTTATGTACATGTATGTATATTATTTGATGCTTTTGCTGTTCATGTAATTTATGAACCCAAGCAGTAATAAAATTGAGTTGAGTTGAGTTGAATTTCTAACTAATCTTTATACAATTCCTCAAAAATGCATGTAAGAACTGTTTTGCCCATGTCATATCCATAACACAAGGACTATAATTTTTATTATGCAATCAGACCTGTTCATGAAACCATTGTTTGCCTTTGCATTTAGCCTTCTTTTAACCCATTCGCTGCCACGATGTTATATTCCGCAATACATGTACGTCTGTTTTTGTTTCTCAAATTTAAATCTTACGTATTTCAATTTGAGAAATATCAAAATGAAAAACAAACGGTTTCGATCCTAGTTTTAATTTATTTGATGAAGTATTTCATTCATGATTTTTATTTGTTTAATTTATTTGTTATTTCATTTTATTATGTTTTTTTTCACAAATAATTAGAAAAAGTTTACTGTGAAGTGTGTACATAATTGACTGATTTTATTTGACAGAAATTTTGATAAATTTATTCAAAATACTAAAACAGCGATGATGATTTAAGCAACAAATTTTGTTTATAGAATTGCCTCAACAATACACAAAATATCTCCATTGTCCTTAAGTAGGTCTTGTTTAGATTCATGAGTTGACTAATCGTGCATTACACAATCGAATAGGCGAAACATTGTTCTTTAGAATGATATATCACACATGTATTTTGCACTTATTTTATTGAAGTTATTCAGTTGCAACTACTTTTCAAACACGCTGGTATATCGAGTATGAAAACAAAACAAAAACGACAGACGATGCCGTTGCACGGACGGACGATGGCGGACACAGTGCGATTACAACTAACCATGGCACTTCTTGCCAGGTGGCAAAACAACCCCGTCAAATTTTTCACATTGGAAGAGTCAGTTTGAAAAACTTCAGTAGTGTAAGGGTAAACAAATAGCTTGCTTATTTTTTTTTAGAAATTGTATACCTTAGGGATATTGTTCAAAGCTGCCTTTGTTTTGTCAAGAAAGTAGACTCTTTAACTCTTGAGCATAATAGCAATGAAACCATGGTAATCTTTGCAAACAGTTTGGATTCTGATGAGACGCCGCGTAACGCGGCGTCTCATCAGGATCCAAACTGTTTGACACACTGACCCTGTTTTAAAAAGAAAATTTTAAATTCTATTTTTAGATCAGCAGCAGACGACAAATGAAAATTACCCAGAATGCAAAGTGTTTATTTGATAAGCAGGAAGAGAGAGTGAAAATATACTGGTATTGGAAATTGGAAATTAATGTGACGTAATTATTCGTTGGTATATCGAATATGAAAACAAAACAAAAACGACAGGCGATGCCGTTGCACGGACGGACGACGACGGACACAGTGCGATTACAGCTCCACATACTGTAGCACTTCTTGCCAGGTGCCATAAAAAACGTCAAAACCTCAGCGCCAAAAGGACTTTGATGTTTTTAACCATTCAGGGTTGTTTTACGATGTTTTGAGAAATGACAAAATCATGCGAACCGTGATCAAAGTGTTCATATAGCAAATCGCTCAATATGGTCGACATTGCGTCATTATTTATTTATTGTTTAAACATTATCCATGTGGAAAATATTTGTTTTTAGAACGTTTGATTTAAACGTAGATATATTATTACACTTTTTATATGTTGAGCGTAGTGGATTGCAATTTGCAAGCTCTCCTAAAACTTGTTCCTAATCAATCATTTTGCAAAACAGAGTGTAATAACTTCCTATCATGTATAAACCGATACTGCTATATACTGGATATTTGTTAAACAGAGTGTAATAACTTCCTATAATGTATAAACCAATATTGCTATCTAATACTGCTGATCATTACTTCGCATGATAGCACATTGCACCTACTCATAATCTGCTACCTATATCCTCTTACAACCTATTACTCGTACCTGTTTGCTCTACTCGTATACAATGAACCCCTTCTAACCCGCACACGCGTTGGGACAACATACATTTCTGGTTTAGTGGGGATTCCGGTTAAGAGGGGTTTATAGCTAGCAAGTTTCTAGTATTGCAGCTAGCTGATCACTTAGATTCAGTTGAAAGTAAAGCAGAATGCGCCTAACGGCGCATTCTGCTTTACTTTCCACCTATTTTAAGTTATCATCTGCTAGAATATGGAAAATATTTCTGATGTTACATATTAGAAATATTTTTCTACAGTTCAGAAATAAATCAAAGACGTAAAACTGTGTATTTCTGGCGTTATTGGCTAAATAAAGAAGGGTTAGAAACAGGACCAAAGATTTTGTCCGGTTTAGAGAGAATTCCGGTATTTAGAGGTTCCGGTTTGGAGGGTTCCACCGTATGAGTTAACGCTACTCGCGCTCTTCTACAGTAACTATTAGCTACTCGCCCCTGAGCATGTCATTGCTCCCAGCGGATAATACCCTTATCTCATTTATGATACTCGTACTAAGTACTCCTAACTAACACTTTTACTCAAAGTGCTACTCTTATCTGCTCGCTACTTGCTGCTTGGTCTGCTCATGTGGTCGATCTATAAACCGGTAATTTGTGGATTTGTTTTGTCTAATTTTTCTATTCTTACTTCTATGGTGAGTATGAAATATAGCCGTTCATCTACAATACAAAACGTAAGAACATTGATATTAGTGACACTACTCATATTCTTTCCTTACTTTTACAGTTTCGTTGACTGCTTTCACCTTTCTAAAATAATCGACCTGATTTCGTGGATCATCGCCCTATTTCCCTTAGCGCACTTTCTGACGAATACCGGGTCCCAAACGTGAGAATTCTTGTTCACAAAAAAAGATTAGTAGTGTCACAAGCACCTTTTACTCATATGGACTTGCGCAATGTACAGCGTTCCCTCTCTACAACAACACCCTATGGGAGACAAAAAATGTGCGTTGCTTGGAGGGAGTCGTTGTAGGGAGGGAAATTGGCTTTCATTTGCAAACAGCTTGAATCCAGATCAGACGCCGCGTGACGAGGCGTCTGATCTTGATTCAAAATGTTTAAAACTCGTCATTATATTGATTCTATCAAAATGTCCACTAATATGAAACTTTGAGAACAACAGCACACTACAACTTTAAGCAGACGGCATTGTAAACGTTAAAGCGTTAGACATAAAGGTCCTAAGGAGGGAGTCGTTGTTGGGAGGGCCGTTGTAGAGAGGGAGCACTGTACAACAAATTGGAGACGTCTCACATAGACGTTGCCTATTGTCCTCAATTTGTCCAATCCTTTTCACTGCATATTTTATTGTTTGAACTAATGTAAAACACATCGCAATATACCTATATATGATGTCTGAATTGTGGACACCATCTTGTGTGGTCTACAAATCAACATGTGTCCACGTGCCGTCAAATTTACAACTTTCTGTGTCCACAACCATGCAAACATACAAACACGCGCATTCACGCATAAATACCCACTTTAATGTTTCAACATTATGGCATCCGATTTTGGAGCTCGGACAACACATTATGTCAATCAATAACCAGAGTAGATCAGCATCCAAGGACATCGAATCGCATTACTATATCGGCCGGAGCCCACGTCACAGGGTTGATTCTGACGCATCGGGCTCGAACAACCTCGTGCAAGTTACGAATAACAAGTTCTTTCGAATCGGTGAGTCCTTCGAAAATCTGAAACAGATTATAAAGCGTATTTTTGTTATTCTTTCAAAGTAGTTTTGTTTCTGTTTTAAAAAAAAGAAGTCTATAATAAAAACATGTTGGAGTCGATTACACGCAGGGTTAGATAAGGCTCAAAATTGTTTGGAAGATAAATAGATCAAAATATCGTCAGGTTCATCAATATTGTGTCGCGTTGGCGTGTAAATTCATTTTAACGGGGAAAACTAGAGCTAAAGTTTTTTCAAATGTTCACGTACACGTGAATGATTCGTTATTATGCGACAATATTGACCTGACGTTGAACTTTATGCATGAATATATCATTGTAAGATGACGCTGTATAAATCAATAATCGATAGCGGATCGTACAGCGTCGGGTTGTTTCGGCTGATTACGTGATTTGTGTTACAGTTGTGATCCTCAGGGGATTAACACTCCACATTGAGCAACTATTTTTCCCGAGTCTCCTAGTATAATCGTATCTACTAAAACGCATCTTGTTGCGCTTTCGAGTGGGTTTTAATTCAGGTAAAATCATTGGATGCGACTCTTGCCAATATATACCTAAATTACACCCCACATATGTAACTAATCTATAATAGGTGTGTCGGTAGAGCAAGGGATTAGTAACATCGAGGTTCCGGGTTCGAAACCCGATAGAGGGAAATGCTATATTTTTCTCGGTACCGATGTGGTTACAATGTGCGTTCTCGTATAAATGATAACGAAGTGTTCCGAAGCTATATTTAGAAATGCAACAAAGTGTGAAATTATGCTAATAGAGGTCACCAACGTCAGGTCAATATTGTCGAACAATACCAAATGAGTTAAATCCATATTTCCCTTGTAAACCTCTCAACACTAGATTTCAATTGCAAACAATTTGAAGTAGGATACCACGTCAAGTTGTTGTCTGGTCCTATTCCAAATATACACTTGTTTATTAAACCCTTTACACTAAAATTTGAAGAGAAAAAAACTTACATATGCAACAAGGTTAAATCAGATTAGACCTGTATATAGCTGTATAACTTAAACATAACCCTACACTCCAAAACTCTAGATTTAAAAAAACAGACATCTTTGTGCAAGAAGAAGGCATCATGGAAGAAACTGGCTAAACCTAGGTCTGACTTCACATGGACAGGGCAGAGATTAAACTCGCGCCTCCAATATACGTATATCACACTAGGTAAATTGCGTCTGTAGAATTTGGCGTCTGCAACATACTTTCAAAAATGTGTATTGGTTTTCTTGAGTGAGTTAATGGTGTTTGCAAACGCATTCTGAAAGAATAGTTCCTTCTAATCACAACACTTACTGTATGGCCTTTTCCCGTGTTTTTATATATTAAATGAAAAGTTAGGGGCATTCTAGAAAATAAGGTCACATATGAATATTGATTATGTCGGGTCATAAAGTAGGTCAGTAAGTCTTAACGCAAGTTTTTGGCCACTTCAGTGGCAATATCATTAGCCAGATCTTCCTGAAACTGAACCCACTTGTACCCAGTGGATTATTCCATGTTTATATATTGGATTAGTCCATTTTTATGAAAGGGATCCCTGGTTAAAATTTTCATTTTCATTTTGTTTTATATTGAAATTCCTATCAGCAAACATTGTAGACTCTGATCAGACGCCGCATGATGCGGCGTTTGATCAGAGTCTACACTGTTCGCCTATGTCCCATATATGGGATCTTTGGCACAAATGGGTTAATTGAAATAATCATCTTGACACAAACGAGGCAATTTATGAATAAGGTTAAAAAGGAGGCAAGTAGGTCAAAACAGAGAAAAAACTCCTAAATCCTTTTTAGCCATATTAGTCCAGAATCATTACTTGGACGAAATCTAGGCATTGTAGTTTAATAAACATTACATGAAGATATAAAATGAATCAGTAGTAGTTAAAATCGTAGTAAATATTTTAGAGTTTTCTAGATTCCAAATTTTCCGCCCTTATTGTGAGAAATTCCATCTCTCTGCCGATCGCTTCAGACTCGTTTTGCCCTATTGTTCTATATGGTTTGTGTGCAGAATGTAATATGATTTTGTTTAATCCTATGCTGTCATACCCCGATTAGCATGGGCAGGGCTCTAGATAAGGGGAGTATTTCCAAAACTTAAACCTTTATTTTCACTTTAAATCCTATGGTGTCACAACTCATTAGAAACGTCTCTTCGAGATGATTCTAATGAGTAGTAACACCATAGGATTTGGTTCTAAAATGAGTGAGAAATAGTTGGATTAGTTCAGTTTACCCCCTCTTATCTGGAGCCCTGCATGGATATTTGCAAACAGTTTTGATACTGCTCAGACACCGCGTAACGCACCGTCTCACCAGAGTCCAACAATTTCGTACTAATATCAATGTTTTTGAAGATAAATCGCATATGGTCCAACTTTATGAAATAAACTTGTCGTAAATATAAATGTGATCCTTATATTGGTGTGTTATAAAAGGCAATACAATGAGAAATAAAAGTAGACAAATATTGTTTAAAGCAGATGACCTCACTTAAGTAAACGGATAAAATAAAATAAAACACCATTATATTGTTTTTGCATTAATCTAATAATAATAAGGATTGCAAAACAAATATATGCATGTATATGTAATGTAATGTTTCCTGCATGAAATTGTTTTTAAAACTTAGAACTGCTGACAAATCTAAGCCTGGTCAGAGGACGAATATTTCGTTCTCTGATAAGCCTCCGAATTGTTTGCCACATTGGTTAAAACTGGTTGAAAAATATTCATTTTCAAAACAAATTGTGATTTTATACATTATATTGCATTGTTTTTATTTCGCTGGCAAAAGAATAAACATGTATTCACCTTACGAACAGTATATGTTTTATAGATATTGCTTAAATTAATTACAGCAATTACCTGAATATCAATGTTTGCCATTGTGTATATTCGGTTAAAAAGAGAAACATATTATGAAGAAGACGCATTTCTGTGTTTAAAAGAAAGTTAAAACTGGCGTAAAGTAGTACCATACTAATATAATATTGTTTTTGATAAACTTGCTAATTACCAATATCTTATTGGCAAAATGGTTTGGAGATATGCGGCGTAAGATCAGGCTCCAAACATGAAATTGATTAATGTTTTTAAAACAAACGTTTCTAGTTTGAAAAGAAAAATGATGTCTCCACTAAAAGACATATTTCCTTCTGTACACACTAACCTTGTCCTTGCCGGTGTCGTCAGTTATGACAGTGAAACTTCCACAGTCCATGCTTGTCGAGACTTTAAAGCTGGTGACACGACTCACGAATCTATCATGTTTTTGCAAAGCTATCGCAGATATCGTTCTCGCATACAGGAAGTCAACCTTGGAAATAAACAACGTTAACTGTTATACGTATATAATATCATAAATAATAATTATAATTATTAACATAAATAAGAGAGCAATGATGGGCCTGAACGACTCACCTGTTAGGCTTTGGTGACTCCGAATTTTAGATTTCACGAACGACATAATAGCGTTTACTGTCGGCCATGATTTTCAAGCTAGGAGTTTATTTCTTCAAATATCGTTTAGGGTCAGTCACGCACAGTTTGTGTAAGATATTTGTCATGTCCGGCTAGTGTTTTCAGACAAGACGATTTGTTTCAGTTTTCATTACAGTTTACCCAACTGATGGGAATGTTTTTGAGCAAGGGAATTTATTTTAAGCAATATTGTAGAGGGTCACCAATGGTTGATTTGTGTATACTTGTTTTTCAATTTGGATCAGTAGTTTCAGACAAACAATTGTTAAAGAATTTACGCCATCATAGGAAACATCGTATGACTCACTAGAAGCTACGTTATCTATTCTACGATGATTTCAACAATAATCTTATAGAGGGTCACCCTTGAAACATAAGTGTAAAATCATTTTCAATTCTGACAAGAAAAAGTTTAATGTTTACTTTACAGCACTGCTGAGAAAAACGTTCCTTCATCAGCTACCGGTCATGTTTTCAAGAAAAAGTACGTTTAGATATCAAGTAGAAGGTAACCCATAGGTGAATTATGTAAAATAAGTCTTAATTCGGCGGGGTGTAGTTTCAGACTTGACGAATTTATTATAAGCCATGATAAGAAAAGTTTACCTAATCACTTGCGGCCATGTTTTTAATTTTCGAGAATTTTTTTCAACAAATCTAGGAAAGATTCATCTTTGAATCATTTGTTTAAAATTACTTTTCAAATTTGAACTGAAGTTTCTGAGCGTATTTTTTGTTTTTAAAGATGTTGCTTTACAGCAAAATAAGGAAATCATGAAAATATACTGTACAACATTATTGAAGAGGGTCTCCCATTATCATTTGTGTAAATAAATTTTCAAAGCCATCGAGTGTTTCAGAAAGGGAGATGTAAAAGTTTATAAAGAGTTTGAGTATAGTCTGAGAAATCATTCTCAATAATTTTATGTAGCCATGTAATTATTACCTGCTTAAACCACTGGCGGCGATTATTTGTTTTTTGTTATATTGTCACGGATTTTTCTAATTTGGACGAACGTTACGTAAATCTAATGATTATTTATTATATAGTTTTATTTGCATATCCAATATTTCTTATTAGCATGACAGATTCGGTCCTCAGTTGGAAAACCTTCCTCAGCCTATGACATCTTGGCAGGTGAATTGCACAACAGGCGGGTTTACTACTGGACTGATTTCCAGCCGAAAACATAGGCCTGTAGATTGGGCTCATTTAGTACCCCCTTGTACCTGTTTATGAAGCTTCCCTGTACCACAATACAAAGTGATTATCGCAGTCTTCTCAGGGATGTGTTGAATTCTCTGTTCAGAACATTCACACCCTCCTAGTCAATAACATAGTGCAGAGAAGACTGTCGGAATAACTCTGTGTGTTTATCTTACCTATCGGTGAAAATAATAGTCAAGCTTTTTAGTCGTAACAATCCCCTGGTTAAACACTGTTTAAAATCCTTTGATCTTATTTTATAGCATTCGGAACTTCGGATCTTTCGTGAATATATATAACCATAAATATGTATCATAAGAAATAGCTTTATATTCTAGTAGACGGCAGCTAAAAGCAAACTGAATGTAAAGCACAATGCTCGTAAACGGTCACCTCTTTTCATTATAAGAAACAGGCTACGATGTGAAGTATTAACTTGTCAAATTTTGGCCACTGGATGGACCGATTGAATTCTGTAAATGCCATCAATTTTCTAATAAATAATCACTTATGTGCTCAAATAAGTTTAAATTTACTTCTTAACTTTCACTACATAGTTCGTCTGCAATCTTTTCAGAGTCAAATCCCACATGGAATTCACCGCACATACGCATGCGTTACAACTAAAGTACTTATTGTAGTAAGTCGCTTGCAAGTACCAACATTAAGATAGTAAAACACTCTAAACAATCAGTCTTATAATAGGTACTGTATCTGCAATAATAGCTTAATAACCCATTTGTGCCCACGATCCCATATATTGGACATAGGCAAACAGTGTAGACTCTGATCAGATGCCGCATGATATACTGTTTGCTGATAGGAATTTCAATATAAAACAAAATGAAAATAAAAATTTTGAGCAGGCATCCCTTTGATAAAAAATGGACTAATCCAATATAAAACATGGAATAATCCACTGGGCGCAAATGGGTTAACTCAAAACCACGACGTGAAAGAGGTTATTCTATCCCAATAAATGCGCCTTTACTTGTTTTTATTGCAAACGGTTTGAGCCACTGAAATACGAGGCTTTTGGCCAAGTTCCAAACTGTTTGCTTCAAATATTTATATAATAAGTCAATATTCTCCAAAATGTTAACGAAGAAATCATCTACGTTCTACCTTTTAAGCATATTTTCTTTCTCAATAGACCATAACATTTATTAATTACATACAACAATGTCAAAAAGGATGAGATCGAAAGCATAAGCTTATTTAAGATCCTCTCCTACCGTTGTTAAATATTATTAGAAAACGGTTTAGAATTGTGGTGTGCGGAACTGGCAACGAATGCAGAAAGCCTGTCAGTGACCAATATTTGCGAATTATAACAACCATCAATTGTCGAACATCGTGAACAACGATATAGATCTAGTATAGATTATTTCGAATATTACATGACCAGTTTTAAAAATAAACAATTAGAAAGGCAATCAAATGTTTCACGCTAATTTTCTCTATGGAGGCAGGCTTCGGACCGATACACTTTCCCTTACTTTTAAAGAATCTAACACGCTCACAGCAAACTAACGTACAGCAGAGAAGTCCACAGACAGAACGTAAATTTACCAATCCGACATCCGGCACCGAACATACATTACATGAAACAAGACGAAACAATCGGAACGGGAAAGGACAGGTTGTTATAATATGTATAACCTTCGAAAAGTGTCTAGTTAACGAATAACCCTATTATCCGAGGTACTGTGGACCATCAAGCGGTATTGGCAGTTGTCAAACAACAAATATAACCTAGGACAGTACTCACGTACCCTAAAGTAGATTGGCATTGTGTGAGAGAAACAATGCAAACATTGAACACAAAGTAAACCCCTTCACTGCCTATCCTCCGGATAATTGATTAAGTACAAATGTGTCTCCTGTCTTCAAAAAAGGGGGACAGATACAAAAGTACCCAGATTAATCAATACTTTTTCCATTGACATGCATTCAATTGAAACTGTGGATTGAAAAAGTGACATGGTTAAACACCACCTAGACAATAAAAGACGCTCTATACTGATAAATTTTAAGATGTGTGGTCATTCTTCTATCTGGGAGTTTCATACTGGTTAAACTATAACTTTAGATTCCTCAAGATATAGATGTACAGGAATAACTTGTCATCACAAATAGCCACTTTGGTCGATACTAGAAGTGTTAACCTTTTATTTTTATACGAGTGTTGTTCGGACAGTACATAGCATTTTGTTATATCTCTGGGTAGCTTCATTTTATCAATTTGAAACTTGGTATGTTAGTACCTCACCTTGCTATTAAAGTATTTAAGAGACAAATGAAACAAATAATATATACCAAATATATAGGTTATTGTATCAACACAGTAATGCGGACCCGGATCAGCTCGAAAATTGTATTTTTGTTCACATTATTCTAATGAAGCATACGGAAGAAAGGCGCGAAAACGTCTGGTTGTAACGTGACGTCATGACGTTAGGTGCTCAAAACTCCTAAACATAGATAGCGTTTGAACAGAAACTACAGTGTTTAGTCTTCAGATAGCGCAATTGTGAACTGAAAAGAATGACCAATGACGTTGAGTTGCTTAGTGTTGTAAAAATTTGTATTGCTCTAGATAAATGGCCGACATAAACTCTCAAAATTATTAAATCAGCCCCACATTCGTCTATAAATGACACGTTAAAGAAGTAGAACAGAATTGATCCAACACGATCCTAGGAGCGGCCGATCATCGATCGTACCTGCCTTCATTAAGAGCAAACATCCATGTGTAAGATATGGTTGATGCAGACAGAACAACAACAAATATGTCTGATGAACTTGGTGTTTCGTGCTCTACCGTATATTAATAGATGAACTTGGTATGTTTAAAGTTAGTGCACGCTCGGTGCAGTGGTTGATCACGGACACGGAAAAGGAGAACCGAGTTCGAGGCTCTTAGATGTTGCTCAGCCGCTACGATGCCGAAAGTGACGATGATTTGGACAGTTATCACTGCGGGTGAGATACATAAGTAACGATCACACATTGATCTAGAGAGTGTAATTCTACATCAGTATAATGCGCCGGACCGTAGAGCAGTTTTCCCTCAGTTAGAAATCAGCTGTTTAGGGTTTGAGAACACACGGCATATAGCCCGACTTGGCTCCCGTAGATTTAAGAGTGCTCCCAGAGTTATAGGCGAGCTTACATGAACTTAGATTAGATTCAGCAGCTTAACTTACCAAACGGTTGTATCTACATTCAGCGAAAACTAGTATGGAAAAACATACCTAAATTTGGTAAGAAGGCATAACAAGTGCGTGGATATTGCGGGTGTCTATATTGAGTAAGTGCGACGTTTGCTCGACTTACATAACGTTTTACGTCACGTCGACGCTGACGTGCTCCGGCTATGCGTTATGTATGCATTTGTAATATGCATAGAAAAAATGTGTATTAGTATATCATGCTGATTTTAATAGGCTATGGAACACAGATCCGAACATTATTAGTTATACAGTTTCTTCACATTGTGCATAAAGTTTCTTTCCGGCTGAGGATAATCATGTTGCCCGAGCCGTTTGGCGTGGGTTACATGAATTTACAAGCCAAGAAGAAATCCTCATGTACCCTGTGAAGAAACTGTATAACGAATTTATTATACTGAAAAGTTTTCATTGTTCAAATGAAATATTTCGGAATATTTCCTGCACAGCGCTCAAAGTAAACAGTAACAAAATCGCGTCAAAGCATACGACATTGAGCGTAAATGCCGTCATATGTTTATGACGGTTGTTATTCAAAAGAAAAATGGGTACGCTCGTATATAGACGTCGGCATCAAACGTTTCAAGAAAAAATTTGACTGTTGATAAATCCCGCCCCAAATTAGTTCTTATCCGAAATGGACTTAAGACGAATAATGCATTCAATCCTGTTGAGCAGTCGGCCGTCTTATTTTTTCTGCAAAGACTGAAGGGCCTGTCAGCAAATGAAAACAGTTGTATTTCTACGTACCATGTCAGCTCACAGGGTACTTGGTGTCAGGTATACAGCTCAGTAGCCTATCAGAAGTAAGGAATTTACTTTGCAGTATAATAATAATGTTAATGTTATTTTCAGCTTGAAACTACGACCACACGTATTTTTATAACAAAATTCTACGAATTTGGTTTTATAATGACCTTTAAGTGCAATTTGTGAAGATACAGGCACGGCGTTGCCGCATAATAGATGTCCAGAGGCTCAAAAAGTGAAGATTTGGTGTAACAGTAGCAAAAAGAATGTTAAAACCTTTAATTCAAGTCTCTATTACAGGAAGATAAATTCTTACTCTAGATGATTTGCTCATCAGTAGTTGATGTGGCATTTATTGACAGTTAAGAAACACATTAGATGATTAGTTATTGGAATCGGCTACAAACTGCATGTCACTCCTAGAAAAGTAATACTGCATTCGTTGTTGCTCATTCGGTTGTGTGTCACTTGCGTCTTATTTATACGGGATAGAACAATGGTGTACAGTGAGGAGTCGTTATTCTTCCCCATTAAGGTTTTCGATGGGTAATGCTTATCGAAACGAATCCGCAAAAACTATACACCATATCATTCAGTATCCAATTCTACACCAATTTCCAGAGTTAAAAGAATTTTCACCTCATATAACTGAAATTATGGATATTTTTGTCTTGTTACCCTACTTTTCAAAAAACGTCACCCTAAACGGCTTCAGCGACGTGCAATGTTAATGTATCAATAAAATAGGTGAATTTTGAGCCGCCAAGTTAAAATTTTGCATTTAAACGATTGGCGTTGATGCCGTTATCGTAGTTACGTTACGTTATTTTGACATATTCGACGGTCCAGACATGCGTGAGCAGTCACCGTAGACGCGTGGAAACATACGAGCGAGTGTGTGGTGACCAAAATGAAAGATTCCGTATACTTGAGTTTTTCATCTGTAGGCGCTAATGACGTTAGTCTCTACACTTCCGGTCAGACAAAATGTCCTCAAAACAATCAGATATTGGCGAAGAACATGTTGAAATGCGTTGCAGTTGGTGAAATAAGATATTTATGTTTAATATTTAGCTTATGTAACCGATTTTAGGGCACCCAGGACGTACAATGTCCATGACGTTAACGTGGTATTTTTTGTTGGCTCTGAATACAACATTTCGAGTGCTCTTGTGATTAGTACAATCCGCATTTTCAACATGTTAAATGTTTTTCTGTTAGGACGATTGATGATGAACAAATATTCAAAAGTCGTGTTTACCAATGTCCACATACACGCTTCGCACGTGCAAAATACCTTAATCGTCGAATTTGGAGATGTGACGTAACGTAGAGAGAGACTCAAAATTCAATAATTCGATTCAATGCACATTCAACCTAGTATTTGAAACAAAACTGATTACGCCAGTGTGCCATTTCCTGTTTCGAAAAATATGAGTTTAAAAAGTGATGGGTTAGAAGATCCCTTGAATGTAAACCTGGATGTAACAGCTATTGGATCTCTATAATATACCGTATTGTATGAAAATTAGTCCAAAATACATGTTTTGGAGTTGCATTACAAATTTAGGCTTTTACCAAGTAAACTGTTTCTGTGTGTTTAACGAACACTTATAAGACATTAGAAATTAACAATGCAACTTGAGTATCAATTATTAAAGGATATTTTAAAAAATAAGGTCGCGGGTGTGTATTTCAGCCTTATTACACGCCATAGCAATTCTTAGCTGGCCGCTAGGTCGTTATCTCCCCGGTGGAGTCTACGCCTTCTTTCTAACTGACTGGAACCAGTTTCAATTTAAAGGTTTACTGAGAATTATACATCAAACAGAAAGTGATGGTGTACACAATACACAGGACCGTGGTCGAAGTCACTTATCACGTGCGATGGCAAGATCTGACAGACGGTCCAGTCCTTACAACAAGCGGAATGCTAGTTACTCGCAAAGTCGAAATAGAAAGTCACGGGATTCCTCTAGTACACGCGACCCTGTTCCTAAGGACACAAAGTTACCAATGATCAATCAGACATCAAACACAGTTGGAGCACGGGACAGTGACTTACTGCACGATACCAATGGGTTTTCCCCAGGACCTATTAATACACCCGATGATAAGGAAAATGCGTCTGCTTAGTTGTTAGCGGAGAAGGTCAGCTTACGTTGTGCACTATTAAATGTACAGGGTTTAGTTACAAAGCGAACCAATAAATTGAAAAATGACGATGTAAAAGAGATATTTAATAACAATGACATAGTGCTTTTTACGGAAACGTGGAGTAATGATTTTTCTGATTTACATGTTGATGGATTTGATTATTTTGTATTGAGTAGAACACTGAAAAAGAAAACAAGTAAAAGGGACTCAGAGGGAATCAAGAGTAAATGTGAGAAACGAGTTTGTTTCCGAAAGTAGTCTGGTGTATCAAAGCGCTGACGATGTTATTTGTATAAAGCTTGACGGAGAAAAGTTTTCGTTAAACAGTGATATTTTATTATGTCTTTGTTATGTCTTACCAGAAGGAAGTAGTAGACAAGCTATGGTGGAGACAAATATTTTTGATCGGCTGTCCGACTTTATTACATCAGAAATCAGTAAATGTGAAAATAATTTTAATTTTGTACTGTGCGGTGACATGAATGTCCGAACTTCTGATCTACCTGACTTTGTAGCAGACGGCAATAGCTTACACATACCTTTTTTACCGGACAATTACACTGACGATATCGATTTTAACCGCTATTCGCAAGACAAAGGACGGACAAATTCTAACGGCATTTCTTTAATTGACCTATGTAAAGAAACTGGTTTAAGAATGTTGAATGGGAGATTTGGGGAAGACCAGGGATTAGGTAGATACACTTTTGTTGGTAACAGCGGTTCGAGCGTCGTTGATTACGTAATAACCTCACAAAGTCTATTGAAACATGTAACTAGTTTTAGAGTAGACGAGCCCAATATTTTATCTGACCATTGCTTAATTTCTTTTGCATTTGAGTTTGATGTACAAGAAAAAGTTAATTCTTTGAATGTTGACGAAATTTTATTGTCATATAGTAAGGTAAAAGGTAAGTATAAATGGAAAAATGATTGGAAAGAAGATTATATACAAAGATTGTCCTCACATGATAATGTACAAAAGCTAGATCATTTTACTACGGGTGTCACAAATTGTCAAGCCGCTTGTGATATTGATAAATGTATAGATTCATTGGCAGGTATTTTTTACGAGGTTGTCTCCCCTTTATATGTAACACATAGTAATAAACAACAAGATAGTGAAAGCAATAATGCATGGTACGATAATGAATGTTTTGATAAGAGAAATTGTTTTTTATACATGCTAAACAAATATCGAATGGAGAATAACGATTTAAATAGAATAAATATGGTAAAGGCAAGATCAGAGTATAAAAGCTATTTAAGGAAATGTAAATATGAATACGACAAACGCCAAACAGTCAAATTTATTCAGGCAAGATTCCAAAACGCAAAACTTTATTGGGATATGTTGAAACAGGGGGCAGGTATAAAACAATCAGGTGTGAAGATTGATATTTTTTAGCAATATTTCAAAACGGTAAATAATCCAAACAGTCAATTTTATACACCAGATGATGATGTTCTATATTTCATGGAAAGATATGAAAATGATGAATTTGATGTTATGTTTCAAGAGTTAAATATAGTTATAAATGAAGCAGAAATTTTGAAGGGCATTAATGGTTTGAAGACAAATAAATCGGGTGGTCCGGATCTATACCTAAATGAGTTTTTTATACACGGAAAGCATATTTGATTGCCTACATTACATGTATTATTTAATAAAATATTTGATTTAGGATACTTTCCAAATGAATGGACGAAGGGTTACGTTATACCATTACATAAAAAGGGTTCAATTAATTATGTTGATAATTTTCGCGGGATCACCCTTTTGAGTACGTTAGGGAAACTTTTTACCCGAATTTTAAACAATAGACTAGTGAATTGGGCAGAAACATATGGTGTATATATTGAAGCACAAGCTGGTTTCAGGGCTAATATGGGTACAACAGATAATATATTTGTACTCCATGGTCTTATAACTCATTATTTAAACAGCGGTAAACAGCTGTATTGTGCCTTTATCGATTTTTCCGCAGCTTTTGACTATGTCGTCAGAGATAAATTGTGGTATAAATTAATTAAGCTAGGTGTGCGTGGTAAAATGCTAAACGTATTAAAATCTATGTATACAACTGTGAAATCAAGGGTAAATATAATAATGAACTTAGTGGTGAGTATAGTTGTGCTTTAGGAGTTAGACAGGGTGTGTCTTTATCACCGTTTTTGTTCGCCATGTTTTGAATGATATGGAATACATGTTTGTTAGAAATGGTGTATAAGGTATTGATATAAATATGTTCAAAGTTTTTCTGATATTGTATGCTGATGACATTGTAATTTTTGCTAGCTCTAGAGAAGATTTGCAAAAAAGTTTAAATGTATTGAAGGAATAATGTTGTAGATGGAAACTAACAGTTAATACAGCGAAAACAAAAATAATGGTATTTAGAAAGGGTGGTAGAATACCTCGAGATACTATCTTTACTTACAATGGTGATGTTATTGATATTGTTAGCAAATTTTCTTACTTGGGTATAGGTTTTACAACTGGTGGTTCATTCTCTATTGCACAGGCAACTATTGCAGGACAGGCTTTAAAGGCGTTGTTTCAAATGAAGAAGTATTTGTGTAAATTCACTGCGATTGAGGTTAAACATAGATTAGATCTGTTCGACAAACTGGTGTTACCTATCTTAAATTATGGATCAGAGGTGTGGGGCTTTATGAAGGCAGATACTATTGAAAGGGTGCATCTTAAATTTTGTAAAGGTTTACTCGGTGTAAAAAGAAGTACGCAAAATGATTTTGTATAAGGCGAATTAGGCAGACAACCACTTTACTGCATTAGACATCTTAAATGCATTAAATATTGGCTTAGATAGTGCAAAGCGATGAGCGTAAATATGTTAAGAAAGTATATGATTTAATGATAACAGACATTGACACAAATGGAAGAGTTATTAATTGGGCTTCTTTGGTACGCGATACACTAAGTAGATTAGGTTTTTATCATGTATGGCTAGCTCATGGGGTTGGTAATATAAAACGTTTCTTATACGTAGTAGAAGAAAGAATACATAATGTTTTTTTACAGGAATGGAACGGTAGGCTCCATGATTCAAGCAGAGCATTTTTCTATAAAAATATAAGCAAATTTGAATTGCAGCCTTATTTATCTATTTGCAAAATTTCAAAATTCAGACAGGCATTTTCAAGACTTCGTTTGTCATCACATAGACTCGAAATAGAGGCTGGTAGGTGGAAAAAACCAGTAGCAACAGCTTTTCAAAATAGAAAATGTTCTGAATGCGATGTTTTGGAGGACGAGTTTCATTTCATATTAGAATGCAAATTATATATGGATTTGAGAAAGACGTATATTAAGAAATATTTCTGGAACAGACCAAGTATGCATAAGCTGTTATCCCTTATCAATTCATCAAAGCAGTCAGAAGTAAGAAACCTAGCAACATACATTTACAAAGCTTTTGATGTCAGAAATGAACGACGTTATCTATAGTGAACTAAATTATTAGGGCTCATACAACAATTACAACATTAATGTTCTTTTGACAAGTAATAGTATCTCATAACTCATTTTAGCAGTGTATTGCTATGTTATCATGATTATCTTATATTTTGTATTGCATAAACTGGTATATTTCCTTCACTTGAAACAAAGTAATTCCTTTGTACCTATTTTACAAGGTTATCAGCATAATGTGTGATGAAAGTAATGCAGAAGGCTCATATGGAAGCTTTCTGCATTACCTTTATTCCGCATTAAACAGCTATATTTTATAAGGATTTGATGTCAGCTTAGTGCGGGACAAGGGTAGCACAGAAAGGAACGACGGGAGTTTTCTGCGTTACCCTCTTTCAGCATTGAGTTAAAATTAATTAAATAAATATACATGTTTAACAAATAATAGTAGAAAAAAATATCTCTCTACAGGTGGTAATATTTAAATAAAGAAAAATGTAAAAGCAAGCATGTTTTATGCATTTATTTTACATGTTGAATGATACCGCTACCGGTTTCAATATATTGTTAAGCGGAAATAAAACTGGCATAGTTACGACGTCGTTGACGTTCATGACGTCATTGCGTCATATAAAGAGACTTTAATGGCGTCGCTGAGTCATCGGAAGACGGCTCGATTGGTAATGTAAACAGTTAATTAAGCTTAGGTTTGAATAGAGTTATTAATTGTTTTTCCTTTAGTCGTCTTGCCTGGATGTTGTCGTTGTTCATTTTGAAGATTGGGAAAACGCTGAATTTGGGTTCTAAATTGATACAGTTGTCGATATGTTCACTGACTTTTAAAATTCGTTGATCGGGGTGTCTTATATGGCTGCGATGGAGGTTCATACCATTCCTTAAGTTGTTTGTTTCGCCGATGTATTCTTCTTGGCATCCATTGCAAATCAACAAATAGACCACGTTCTGGACATTGCAATTCGTATTGATCTTCACGTTAATTGTGTGGTTTGATTTTGTAATATATTGTTCTCCTTCAATCAGGTGATTGCATAGCGCACACTTTCCTTTTTTGCAGCGGGTTATACTTTTTGGTTCATCATCGTTTTTGCAGAATCTAGCCCTTGTCAGGAGTCGTTTCAAATTTGGAGGCTGGCGTTTACTTTTAATGAAGGTGACTTTGTTAAGAACGTTCCGCATGTGATTATCTCTCCTTAGTATATTTATGTTGTATTGAACTTGTGGAAAAACTTCGGGATTTTGGGGGTTAAATGTGCTGACATATGGGATGATATCTTTTACGTTGGTTTCAAGTACTTCTTTGAGCAGATCTTTGCGATCTAATGATCGAGCATTTTCAATTCCTGCCTTGATGAGATTTAGTGGGTATTTTTGTTTTTGCAGAAATGTTATCAACTCTTGCGCTCGTTGTTCAAACTTATTTGGCTTTGAAATTATTGTTTTTAGGCGTCGTGCTAGAGAAAACGGGATACTTACTTTGGTGTGTTTTGGATGACATGAGCTAAATAACAAATATGTTTTACTGTCTGTAGGTTTGTAGTAGATATCGGTTTCAATCTGATTACCTTCTTTCAATACTAGACAGTCTAAAAATGGTAATTCTTTTACGCTTGCTTCTAAAGTGAATTTAATGTCACTATGGAGGTTGTTCAGAATTTGTTGGAGTTTTCTTAAGTCGTCGTCTGATCTTGTCCATGGGATGAAGCAGTCGTCAAGGAATCTTTTCCATTTCGTTATGAAGTCTGTTCCAAAGTCATTTCCAAATGTTTCAGCTATTGTTTCGTAAAGTTGTTTCTCAAGATAACCCAATGTTAAAGTGGCATATGTGGGGGCGACTTTTGTACCCATTGCAGCTCCTTTGATTTGTCGGTAAAAATTGTCGTTAAATTCGAATGTGTTGTTAGATATGATAAAATCCAGCGATTCGAGTATAAATTCCGTTGTAAATCTGCTTGGAATTTCATGTCGATATTCATCGATCCAGTACTTTATTGCCTGTAATCCAAGTGTGTGAGAGATATTTGAATAAAGAGATACGACATCAAAGGAAAAAAGCGTTGTATTTTCTTGTGTCGATTTCGGTAGTTGTCGTAGGAAATCAGTTGTGTCTTTTAGAAAACTAGGTACATGTTTAAGTAAGGGTTTTAATATGATGTCAATTAGATTACTTATGCGGTTTGTTTGACATGATGGTCCAGCAATGATTGGTCTTAGTTTTAAATCACTCACATTTGAGATGTCAACAATCGAATGTGTAGCATTCCGACAATTTTCTTTAATTTGGTTACTTTTGTGCACCTTAGGGAGACCATAGAATTGACTAGGTTTGACATCAAATTGTTTTAAGTATTTGTATTCTTTTTCTCTTAAACATGTTTTGTGTTTCTCTATTAACTTATTGTATTGTAGACGATCGTTGTTTTGTGGGTCGTTTGTCAAGTGTTCGTAGTAGGAAGTATCATCTAAAATAGATTCAGCCATTTCTTTATAATGTTCAGTATTCATTATCACCACGCATCCACCTTTATCAGCTTCCTTAATTATAGTGTTTCTGTCATTGGCTAAATTATTAATTGATTGTCGTTGTCGTCTAGAAATATTACTTTTAGGTGTATGTTGGTTATTAATGGTGTTAGTCACATCTATGTTACTTACATTTTTTACAAAGTTGTCCAATGCCGGAGATCTACCAAGTCCAGGTGTCCAACTACTTTTATTCCATACCAGGGAGTCGTCTTGATTGTCTTTGTCGTGAAAAAATTCTGCTAATCTTATTCTTCGTGTAAACTGAGTTAAATCTTCATTGATCTCATGTGTATTTGGTTTGTTTGGTGTTGGAGTAAACTTTAGTCCTTTTTCTAGAATTTCTTTTTCTTCTAAAGACAGAGATTTTGATGAAAGATTGATTACTTTGATGTCGACGTTTAATTGTGTGGGCTCAGGGTTTAGAACTGGGGCTGTACCCAATTCCGCCCCCTGCCCCTCCCTAAAAAATTCTCGCCATGGTATCGCGTTTGGTTTTGTTGATTTGCAATGGATGCCAAGAAGAATACATCGGCGAAACAAACAACTTAAGGAAACGTATGAACCTCCATCGCAGCCATATAAGACACCCCGATCAACGAATTTTAAAAGTCAGTGAACATATCGACAACTGTATCAATTTAGAACCCAAATTCAGCGTTTTCCCAATCTTCAAAATGAACAACGACAACATCCAGGCAAGACGACTAAAGGAAAAACAATTAATAACTCTATTCAAACCTAAGCTTAATTAACTGTTTACATTACCAATCGAGCCGTCTTCCGATGACTCAGCGACGCCATTAAAGTCTCTTTATATGACGCAATGACGTCATGAACGTCAACGACGTCGTAACTATGCCAGTTTTATTTCCGCTTAACAATATATTGAAACCGGTAGCGGTATCATTCAACATGTAAAATAAATGCATAAAACATGCTTGCTTTTACATTTTTCTATATTTAAATATACATGTTTATATAAAGAAAAACATTGGCCGGTCTATTCCGACAACTATATTTTTATTGAATATGTTTGTCATTTATTTACATGTTGAATATGTAAGTGTAATAAACATAGTCTATTATTGAAAGCGAATATTTAAAAGAAGAACACCCAGTTGAATTTTATTAAATAAGCGTAGTGCGGCGCAGAAGTATGGCAGAAAGTTCCGATGGGAACTTTCTGCATTACTTTTGCACAGCATTACACAGGTTAATTTTAAAAGGTACGATGTCAGCTTAGTGCGTAACATTGGTTTCAACATCCAGTTGAATTTTATTTAAGTATCAGCGTAGTGCGGTGCAGAAGTTATGCAGAAAGTTTCGATGGGAACTTTCTGCATTACTTTTGCACAACATTAAACAGGTTGATTTTAAAAGGTGTGATGTCAGCTTAATTGTGTGATAATGGTTTCACTAAATATGTGTGTATTTTGTTTAAATGTTAAATGTGTAAGTTGTAGTAAATGCATGTCTGTGGTAAAAGTAAAGCCAGTTCGAAAAAGAATTCAGCGTAGTGCGGCGCGAAAGTTATGCAGAAAGTTCCGATGTGAACTTTCTGCATTACGTTTGCACAGCATTAAACAGGTTAATTTTAAAAGGTGTGATGTCAGCTTAGTGTGTAACAATGGTTTCAACATCCAGTTGAATGTTATAGTATCAGCGTAGTGCGGCGCAGAAGTTATGCAGAAAGTTCCAATGGCAACTTTCTGCATTACTTTTGTACATCATTAAACAGTTGAAGTTTAAAAGGTGTGATGTCAGCTTAATTGTGTGAAAATGGTTTACTAAATATGTGTGTATTTTGTTTAAATGTTAAATGTGTAAGTTGTAGTAAATATACATGTATGTCTATGGTAAAAGTAAAGACAGTTCAAAAAAAAGAAACAGCTTAATGCGGTACGGAAGTTATGTGGAAAGTTCATATGAGAGCTTTCTACTTTACTCCATTACTTTTTATCCAGCATTTTGAAATTGTGTTTTATAACGGTATGGTGTCAACTTGGTGTGGGAAAAATGTGGCACAGATGGCGACTGTATGAGTTTTTTGCGTTAAATACATTCAGCATTAAAGATTCAGCGGTTTATATAGATAACTATGTTTCATAGAATAAGTATAATGTACATTTATGAGATCGGCAATACTGAATATACTTGAGTATATTTCGAATCGAAATTTACAAACTTGATGTTAAGGCTACTAGCAAAAGGAAATATTAGTGTCAGTATTGTTTAAACGTGCAGCTGACAAGACTCTTTGCTAATTGCTCAAAATAAAATATATATTTATCATTGTTAAATACCTTCTCCGCACTTGTGTTATATATGTATGTATTTTGTAATTTGTCATGTCATACTGTCAGTCATGTGCATATTTGTTTGTGTATTTTCCTCATGGGCTTTTAGGCCTAATGGAACTACTATGAATAAACTTATCAAACTTATCATCATATTTTCAATACCATTCTAGAAGACGTTACAGGGCGAATGTAAATATACTGTTTTAACCTAACAAATTGAAAACTATGTAAACATAAGTAGAGCAAATCGCTCATATTCATCAATACGGTCTTAGTAGTGTAGTAGAGTTTCAACCACTCTTGATGTCTTAATATTTGCATTCGTCCAATTCAATTCCATTGAACATTTTTACGTTTAATTCGTATAGACGCAATTTATCTAGGGATGGTACTTGTGAATACCTTTCGCAGAGGAGGCGGGGCGTATGGATATGCTGATAGTAGCAAGTAGTCAAGACAAAAAGGGTTTTAAAGATTCTAAGTCAGGAAACAGTAGAAAGTGAACATAACTGAAAATAAACCCGCAATTATTCAAAGTCTATTTTACTTGAAATACTATGTTACCTCCAAACATCGTTTTCCTATATTCCACAAAATTATGAAAATCGACTATCTGTGTCTTCGGCTCTTACACACGTTAAAAAATAAAGCATAAAAACTCATAAGACATAAGAAGTGAAGTGACAGCTTAAAGCAAGGTGACAGTAAAACAGAAAATTCTTCAAGGAGCTTTCAGTTTAAATGTCACATTGTTTTAAGCAGTAACTTGTCGTAAATACCTAATAATTAACATAAATTAGTTGTAATAATAGAACGATTTTACCGTGTTTTTGATTTCTTTGGAAACATTCTAAACCAGAATATTTTTTAGTTCGTTTTCGGGGTTTTTGTCTGTTCTCAGGACGTGATTTTTTGTCTTAATCTTGTTTAGCTACATGTTACCACAAACAACATCATATAATAAGTTCAAGTGCAAAATAGTTATTAGGTTCATGGTCATTAGTATTTGTTACAACACCAAAATTGTCAAAGTTGTTGACAAACAAACATGATTCCAAACTATTTTATGAATAATTTCAAAACCATTGTACGTTCCTAAATGTTCTTTCTACAATATTGACAAATGTTGTTGTGTTTATCCGAATTGTGCCCCCTCGATTCTTACCATGCTGATGTCTTGGGTTCAGTCCATGTTTTGATCGCTTGGGTGCCTGATGTTCATTTTCGTTTTGTTAAACATGTATATTGAAGCAAGTGCACTGGAAGAATCAATTGCAACATCCATCCATAAATTGGTAAACCCAACGGATACTGAGTCTTAACCTCTTAACTTTCTTACTGCGAGTACAGTGGTATTTTGACACTGAATGTTATAGTTCCGATTTAATAATTTCTATAGTTTTAATTTGAAAAAAAAAGAAGATAATTGTTTAAAGTTGCGGACGACGTCATAGTTATAAAGTAAAGAACAGCGTTCCCTCTCTATAACGACACCCAATGGGAGACAAAAAATAGGTGTGTTGTTCGGATGGAGTCGTTATAGCGAGGGAAATTGGCTTACATTTGCAAACAGCTTGAATCCAGATCAGACGCCACGTAACGCGGCGTCTGATCTGGAGTCAAGCTGTTTGTTATTCGACATTAAGGTTCTAATGTCAAAATGTCCATTATGTAACTTTGAGAAAATTGCAGCCGACAATTTTAAGCAGACGATATTGAAGCAATATAATGGTTAAACATAATTGTCCTGTATAGGGAACTGTGGCAAGGATCGTTTTAAGGAGGGACTCGCATTTGGGAGGGACGTTGTAGAGAGGGAGCACTGTAGATCGCGGCGTCAGATCGATCTGAGTTCAAACTGTCTGTCACTCATCTTAACCCTTTCATGATTTTGACCCGCAATATTGTCGTCTGCTTCAATAGTGTTGTCTGCAATATCGTATCAAAGTTAAATTTAAGGCAATATGAGTGACGAAACTCGAAACGAGTGTCAAACAGTTTGGGTCCGTGGCGTCTGATTAGGACCAAAACTGTTTGCAACTGCGCTTTTTGGCGTCATTGAGAGTGGTTACAAATGTTCAACACGTAATTTCAAATAAAAAAAGCAAATTACAATTTTAAACAGATGATATTGCATCAGTGACAGTGTTTAGCGATTGGAACAGCGACAAGCATTGTTATGAATAATTTAATAGAACAGTATCGTTATTATGCAATAACTCTAACATGAGCCATGAGCATAGCAACAAAAAACACAAACAGGGAACATGGTATGGCAAGATGGCTTTTTGCAGAATGCGTTTTGGTCTACATATGTAGCTGAATACGTTATTACAAATTATTAAAGAATGAATCAATATCTCGAAGTTGAAAATATAATTTCTCATCATGATCTGTTTTGGATACGGGAGAGACAGGCATATACATCCATTGCTTTTTGCCGATGGTAAATGTGGATATCTCAAATCATACTTTGCCAGAACACCGTATAAAAATAAAATACATGTATATCAGTTTCATAAATAAAAGCGTTTCTGCACAAGTATCCTTAACGAGGGCATTGCATTTTTAAATTTCATTTGAGCCTCATATTAGAGTATACTGTTTAGTTTTGTAAGTATGATATAGCCATGTGTAGTATATAACACTATACAGTACAGCACAGCACAACACACTACATAAGAGCAAAATAGTAAGAGGGAACAGTTCTTCGGAGAGCCTTTGTTTAGTGTTTCTTATCCTTTTCTTAGATTAACCCTTTCCTGCTGAAGCTTCAAATGAATAGTTTCCATGTTTTACTATTTAGGTTTGATTTTATAATGTCGCAAACAGTGAATACTCTTATCAGTAGTGTGTTTAGTAAAGAAACCGATGGCTATCGATTGCGAGTTGGATATCGGTCTGAAATACAGTGGAGCAAAAACGTAGTTATTTCGTTCAAACGCAAACGCATTGCAGTGAAATATAGAAAATGACAACTTTTTGACAATTCAGACTACCAGTTTAAATCTGAGTGGCAAACAGTTTGGAGCCTGATCAGACACCGGGTTACCCGTCGTCTGATCTGGCTCCAGACTGTTTGCAATGAAAATAATAGATTAAGCGTAACCGGGGTTATATGGAAAGAAAATGTTTTCTCCACTGTATTTTAGACCAGTAGCTAACTTGCAATCGATGGCCATCGATTTCTTTACTGAACTCGTCACTGAGTATACACTGTGTGCATAAGACATGTTTTTTTCATAGACACACGGTTCACAAGAACGCGAATAAAAGTCATTACGGCTTACACTTTTAAGAAAGTTATATGCAATGAATCAGTAAAACATCTCATGTAAGCCCAGTCTCTCAAACTTGATGGTTTGTTTAAATTTACCAAAAACACAACCATTGAGTATGAGAATGTCAGGGCCTCTCCAGCCAGAAGACCTTGCCAAACTCATGATTTTACAGTTATTTCCATGTCTAACAATCGAGGTCTTTATCATTTGCCAACGTATTATACGAAACAATACATTAGAAACGTTTCGTCGTGCAAAAACAATTTGAAATGCAATGCATCACGCACTATGTGGCTTTGAAGAACGTACCTTCATAAAATATTTTTGTTACCTGCTGTTCGTAGAGGTTACATTTTGGGATCACTTTTCAGTAGCCTCTCCGTCCGTCTGTCAAGTCGTCTGTCTGTCTGTCACGCATTTATTTTAATAATATGCGGGGATGGTGGTTTGAATGACATGAAACTTTAATAAACTTAAAACGTTAGAATAGATATGTACAGCGCTCCCTCCCTACAACGACACCCAATGGGAGACAACAAATATGTGCGTTGTTAGGAGGGATTCGTTGTAGGGAGGGAAACTGACTTACATTTGCAAACAGCTTGATTCCAGATCTGACGCCGCGTTACGAGGCGTCTAATCTGGATTCAAGCTGTTTGCCACTCGTCATTATGGTTTTTTTCTGTCAAAATGACTCATATGTAAATTTGAGAAAAACAGCAGACGACCATTTTAAATAGACTATATTGCAGCCGTGAAAAGGTTGGGCATTATATAAATATCACATATCTAACAGGATGACAGTAAAATTGTCAACTTTCGGGAAAATACTGTCATACGTGGCGAAGCCGAGGTTGACAGTTTTTTCCGAAAGTTGACAATTTTACTGTCACCCTGTCAGACATGTGATATCTGTTTTATTTAACTACATGTATATTCGCATGCGATTTATTATGAAATTCACTGTTTATAAAAAATATTTGCATTTAAAGGAATTATACAAACTCTTTATAAATAAACATACATGGATTATATTATACCCGTAAGGGTTGTCATGTATAGGTTTCCAATTCGGACCTGACTGTTTATTTGCATTATTTAGTCTACTTATAAATCAAACTGCTACAAATTGTAGATCTAAGTTTCAACGTAATCTAAAATGACGCGTAGGCGCGATAACGTGGATTTGACGTCATTTTCGGTTTGACGTCATTTACGACATTCGATAACCTATGTCAGCGGGAGACAGTTTTTTTAAGACAGTAAATGTTCACGCTGGGTCTGACAGTATTTTTATGTCACGGTTGCCTATTGGAAATTAACAATGTAAATGCAATTGAGGTATAAAAAAAATAATATTGTTTTGGGAACAGCGGCAATCGTCGTTATAAGGAGAGAACCGTTATTGGGAGGGCCGTTGTAGAGAGGGTACGTTGTACCAGACGCTCGTAAAATTCACTTTGGCAAAGTACGCTCGTATTTAATCTATGATTTATTGTCTATTATACGCTAGTGCATTATCGATATTGGGCTTCGGCCTAGCATTGTTAGTCAACGCGCGCTGCTTGAAACGGGTCAACGGCTGATGTCATATGTGATGACGTTTACCAGTAACAAAATCAATATCTTGTTCAATGTTGTTCAATATTGACAGTTTCAGTAGAATAAATACACGGTCCAACTTTAAAGCGACTCGCAACCAGATGGTGCATTAAAAATAGTGATTTGTAAATATGTGTCAAACGCTTATATAAATGGTAAAGAATTAGTTTAAGATAAGAAATTCTGTTTAAAAAAATGTAGAGAGAGAGAGAGAAATTGTTTATTATAGTGACATGTGATATTTACATAACAAAATACAAATTATCAAAAGTAAACACATATGATTAATCACCCGGCCCCATGGGCCTATATGTCACCTTAATGATATAAATATACAAATTTTAGTAAAGTTTCAGAGTGTTAATTAATATGAAACATTGATCAATAAAAAAAAAATATTGGTCTCTGGTGTGATTCTTACCCGGGGCTCAGCATTGGCAGACAGAAGGCAAAATAGGGGAAACCGCTTAGACCAATGGACCACGGAACTATCCGTTTATCTCGGATCGATTTAACGTATTTCAATGTGTAGCGATCGAAAGTGCATACAACTTCACAATTCGGCTCGTGTTTATGTCTGAGCCCGTGTAGAGAAGCAACAACAACAACTATACCGTCTACTAGTCGGTATAGAAAAACGATGGAAAATATCTAAAAATCTAAGATTCGGTGACGATTCTTGAGACTTTTTTTGGACTGATCATATTTTTTTAATGTCAGAAGCCAAATAATGCCACAAATTTGCTTTTATTTGAGTATTTTATTTTATTTTGACAAGTACACCATCCGGTTGCGAGTCCCTTTAAGCTATTAAAAATGAATGTATATATTTTTTTATCTAATAAAATTAAGCGAAGCTATGTAAAACCAGGTTTCGGGGAAGCTGTTACCTTTGTTCAATATTTACTCGAATGTTTTTAAATTGATCGACTTTTAAACAAGTTTGTTTCACAATTTTACCGCAAAAGTCATTTTCTGATCAAACTTTTTACCGTTATTATGACGCCTACTTGAACTTATTCAACTCTGAAACTTTTAATTGAAATTCCAGTTACATAACAAAGGTACATGTACTTGACACATACATCTAGATCTATTACCAATTTATGTTTTTACTAGACTTTTATTATAGATACAAGGTATACAACGCAATCCAACACCTGGTCTTAACTATCGACTTAAAATGATGCTAAAATAGACTCGATCACCGATATTCTCTTGTGGTATTAAAGTAAAACAGAACTGTTCATTTTGCTTTAAAATTCACCTGTCTGTCATATAATAAATTAACATGTGTTGGTGGTCGGGATGTGGAGGTTTTACTGTATTAAGAATTATACAGCGCTCCCTCTCTACAACGACATCCAATGGGAGACAAAGATTGTGTGCGTTGTTCAGAGGGAGTCGTTACAGGGAGGGAAATTGGTTTACATCTGCAAACAGCTTGAAACAAGATCAGACGCCGAGTTACGCGGCGTCTGATCTGGATTCAAGCTGTTTGTCACCCGCCATTATATTTATTCCATCAAAATGTAATTTTGAGAAAAAAAACCAGCAGACGACAATTTGAAGCAGACGATATTGCAGCAGTAAAAGTGTTAAACATTTTGTCTCGTCTTGGGAACAGCCGTAAGGGTTGTTGTAAGGAGGGAATCGTTGTAAGGAGGGAACACTGTAATGTAAAAAGACAAACAGTACAAACACTTCTTTTAGAGCCATCTGATACTGGTCTTCAATTTGTCCACAATCCACAAGACAAGTGTACTCTGCAGATACACGGTTTGTACAGGGCGAGAATACTCGGCACTATAGCTGCATGAGTTTATCCCTTTCATAACCAAAGTATTCGGGAAATTGTTACCCTTTCAGCGTTTCATTGTCGTCTGCTTCAATTTGTTGTCTGCAATATCGTTTCAAAGTTAATAAATACGGCAGTATGAATGAAGACATTTCAAAACGAGTGTCAAACATTTTGGATCATGATCGGACGCCGCGTTACACAGCGTCTGATCATGATCCAAACTGTTTGCAAACGCGCTTTGAAGCATCATTGAGAGTGAATGGGTTAACATACTGCCTAAACAATTATTTCGAAGTAAAATTCACAGCAAGTTGACTGCAGCAATATCGCTACAGTGGAGAATCTGTTATTCTTTCCCAATACACGCGTTTACGCTAAAACTATTATTTCCAAAACAAACAGTTTGGAGCCAGATCAGACGCCGGGTAACCCGGCGTCTGATCAAGCTCCAAACTGTTTGCCACCAAGATAAACAAGAATTATCAGAATTGTCCAAATGTTGTTCTTTTCTACGTTTTAGTGTTTTGCGTTTGCGTACGTTTGCGTTTAAACGGGAAAGAATAACAGATTCTCCACTGTACTAGTGTCAAACTGATTGAATCCTGATCAGATGACACACAATGCGTGGCCGTATTTGGACCAGAACTGTTTGTAAAATCGACTAGGGCCTAGAAAGGGTTGTTACCAGATTAACTGCAACTTGTTCAGCGGTTTGTGACTGTACTGTTTATTGATGCATACGTCATTAGTTCCCGTTTAAACGAAACCAAACGTAAAGTACAAAATACTGAAATTTACAACTTTTTGCCAATGTCCATGTTCGATGTCACCAATCTTTTGACCCTGTAACAGGCGGTCATGAATTCTGTCGCTTCTCAAACGTTGTCGCCTATAGCATAAGGTAAGTAATTATCATACAGCATATGGTTAAGGCAGCTGAACGTGGCGTAAAAGAATCAAACCTTGTATGTGAGGACATTGACGTTTTCGTCCTCCTACTGCACTTCTACGCAAAGTTGAACCTGACCTGTCGTTTAACAAAAGAAGGACCACATGCTGAACAAACTACTATAGACATTGCTGCAACTGCAAGTGAACATAAACAAACGCTTTCACATCTGTCAGTCGCCAATGTGCTCTCAGGCTGTGGTTCTGTGCGTCAGTGCTTCGGAGTAGAAAAAAGCATTGTCATTAAGGTCCTTAAGAAATGTGTGGTACTGCACAAAGTGGGAGACTTATCTTATGCTATAGGCGACATCGTTTGAAAAGCGACAGAATACATGACTGCCTGTTACAGGGTCAAAAGCTTGGTGACATCGAACATGTCTGATATTTGTGGAGAAGTCTGGTTGCGAAGGTTTGGTAGAAAAAATGTTACAAATGTTCGACAGCTTAAAACACTTTCACCTTCTAAAGAGGCTTTCAAAGAGAACATAAGACATTCAGACTGCCATTTGGAAATCAGCTCCCAAATCAGAACATGCACCATTAGATCCTGTCGAGTTTGGATGGAAACTTGATGAACGCACTAAATAATTGATACCAGTTGTATTGCAAGCACACGTCAATGTTGCTTCACAGGAGGAGCTGGAAATAATAAGATGTGGTTGTGCTACGGATACGGACAGCAATGTGTCTATAATATACGACTCACTTGCCATGCACAATATTTTGTGGATGCCACGAGGAAGCACCCTGCCAGATTAAGCACACTCGTTGACTCGATGACAGTGACAATATTGTTAAAAATGACTTGTTTGAGGACTGAGTCAGTTCAGTAGTGGCAACATACACCATTATAAGTAAAATGAATGCTTTGTTACTTGGATGTACAGTGAAGTGGATTGTTGTATATTTTGCAAAACATGTTGGTGTGATCAATACTGAAATGGTTTAATCTGCTTCTTTACCCCTACAAACATGAGTACAAACGCCAGACTTATGTTAAAACATGTTCAATATGTACACGTAGTTGCTGATGTATTGACGAAAATGAGATTTTCAGTTCTGGCTGGCTAAACATGCATATTCATAAAAACTATTTGTGTGATATTGACTGAAATGGCTTCAACGGATTGTTTATCGCTAAAAACATGTGTTTATACGCCAGAATTACTTTGATATAATATGTCGTAGATGCTGATATATTTACGAAAACAAGATTTTCGGTAATGGCTGCCAAAACATGCATATTCATCACAAACTTATAAATATATTTGTGGGATCAATACTGAAATGGTTTGATCTGATTTTCTACCCCTCAAAACATGGGCATATACACCAAAATTATTCTGATACCATATGTAGTTACTGAGATATTGACGAAAACGAGAATTTTAGTAATGGCTGCCTTAATATGCCCATTCAGCACAAAATGTTGGTGTGATCTTTATTAAAGTGATTTAATCTTTATCTTTACCCCTCAAAACATGGAGATATACACCTACATTATTTTGATACCATGCACAGGTACTGAGATATTGACGTAAACTAGATTTTCAGTAATGGCTGCCTAAATATGTCTATTCGGCACAAAATATCACTGTGATCGTTACTTTTTACCCCTCAAAACATGGGGATAGACACCAACATATTTTTGATACCATGCACAGGTTCTGAGATATTGACGTAAACTAAATTTTCAGTAATGACTGCCTAAATATGCCTATTCAGCACAAAATATCAATGTGATCGTTACTAAAACGGCTTTATCTGATTTTTTACCCCTCAAAACATGGAGATAGACTCCAATTTGTTTGATACCATGCATAGTTACCAAGATATTGCAGAAAACAAGATTTTCAGTAATGGCGACCTTAATTTGCATATTGTGCGGATTGCCAAATGATGCCAGAGTGGCATCATTCAGATTATTAAAGAGCACACCTCAGAGGTATAGAAACAGCAAAAAAACTTTGTATGGACGGCAAAACACGCTTATCGGTCTCTGCCACCGGACTATAAACTCTCGTGATAAATTTGATTATGAATAGGCAAAGACAGGTCACACATATAAGAACGTTAAGCTGTCGCATGTCCATGTATCTATTTAAGGATGTAAGCCTGTCTTTTTGACATGATGAAATTTCCGAAAAAATTGAAGATGGCGTAAAATATACTAATTAACAAAACTCATTTGCGGTAAATGCATATGATCATAAAAAACTATTTTCGCGAAAAGAAATAGGGTGTTCGTACCGTACGGGACTTTTGAACTTTTTTGTCCGATGCGTAGATAACAGCATACACCGTTTTCATAGCTAGGTTGCACTTTGTTACATCCGGTTTCATGTCAAATTTCAGAACATAAGCATGACGTTTTCATTCAAGTATGTTTTATTATAAATTATAGATAATTAAATAGATCAAATGAATTTGTTTTTTAAAAAAAAGTTAGTTTTTATAAAAAATACACCAAAAAGTGAAAAAATGAGAAAAAATGGATTTTTTAATAAAATGGTCTATATTTTTTTTTTATAAGATCCGGGACCCTGTGGGTTTTTTACTATTTCACTAAAATTTTATGTTTGCAAGGTTAAAAACAAAAATTAAAAATTTGGTAATTAGTTTGCTATAATCCATAGGGTAATTTTCACTGTGCCTTAATCTCCCATTATAAAAAAGAGGGTGGGGTAATTGTACTCCTATCCAGTCAAATAGCAGTTTTCGTTTTTGATCTTTACAAAACATTATGTTCAGGGTTTATTCTGACTATGGTAATACAAATTCGGACCTTTCTTGTATAAATAGTTTGTATAAATAAAGATTGTAAAAACGTAGTACAAAAAAGTAGGAGTTTTTGTGAAGATTCAATTTTAGGGGGATAGTCTTGAAAAATCTCAAATTGTGAAAAAAGGTCCGGTACCCCCACTGTTTTCACCAGTTTTGTCATAGAAACTAATTTTACTATCTGCATGCACAGTTTGATGAATTTGGTAATTACTTTACAAAGGTGCACCTACCCCCTTAAGAGGCAACTCAATACAAGTGCTACTGTTCATGTCCGTTTTTTAGCTACCGTTTGACACCAGATGGATGGAAGCGGGTACAGAGAAACCCGAGAAATGCACGGCCATTTTTCGACAGAGCTCTCTGGTTTATATTCATATCCGTTATATATCACTGATGTATAGGATCCATCATTCAGGTTTCATCTAAAGGGCATGGTCTGGCAAGGGATATAACTCTCGACCAATGGACTTGTAGTCCAGCGAGTTAAAATATATACCAACAGAACACGTCCGCCTGTATTGCAACTTATCAACGACTAAATATTTTATCAAACTGACGTGCACTACTACCATAATTGTATAAATCTGCAGCTGTGCATCGTCATCAAAGCGTTAACTGCTGAATGAAGAGGAGTGAAAAACAAACAACTGTTACAGAAACTTTCTGCTAGAAATGTTGCATGGCTGGAGTCTGTAGTTAGCGACCATCTGTATTAAATCTGCAAATGAAATTGCAGGTAGCTATCGTTTAAGACACGCCTAACTGTATTATAGCAGGATCTGCGCTACTTGCGCACGGCTGGGCGTTATACCCGTTCCATTGCTTGACTTTGATAGTTGGAAATATCTCAGCGGTGAAAATGAAATTTGTTTTTGGAACAGTACTAATTTCAGTTGAACTCATTTTCACAGTACAAGCTGCTATCTTTAAACGATATTCAGTCATAAATGGCACAAAGGCGATCGGTACGGGGCGCACGGTTCCTCGTATTGAAAAGGGACTCACGTGCTGTCTTGAATGTGAAAAAGACGCTGACTGCACAGCAGTAACTCACAATGAAGGTATGTACGCTTTTAGAACGTTGATGTTGTACACGGAAGTGTACGGTATGTTGTATTCGGTATTGGCTCTATAGTTAACGAGGGAATTAACTTAAATGCAGATGATACGGTTAGATCACCTAAGATCTACGTCCCAGTATCTGTTATTGTCCTGTAGATAAATAATTATACCTAATAAAAAAAGACAAATTTTCTCAATTCCATTTACTGTAAAACCGGTTTTATTCGCGAGAATATAATTTACGCGTTAATTCGCGAATGTGTAGTTTTGAAAATAGGTGACTTCTTAAAGCAGGTTGAAAGTAAAGCAGAATGTGCCTTTAACACATGTAAATTCAAACAGTTTGGATCCCGATCACAATGTTGAGTGACTCGGCGTCGTAACTGTTTGATATATATTAGAATTTTTTTCACAAGGATTCCTACGCAATTAGTTCGAATTTTGATCAGACGCCGTGTAGATCGGCACTGCATCAGGATCCAAACTGTTTGACATCTTAGAACACATTCAATTATTTTTTATTATAGTTTTACAAAAGCGATTGGATGAAGATGAGACGCCGAGTAGCTCGCCATCTGATCAAGATCTAAACAGATTTACATTTTATGAAGAAATATTCCTTTGATATAAATTCAGACAGTTTGGATCCCGATCACAATGTTGAGTGAATCTGCGTCGTAACTGTTTGATATCTATTAGAATTTTTTTCTCACGTGAATTCCTACGCAATCGGTTTGAATCTTGATCAGACACCGTGTAGATCGGCTCTGCATCAGGATCCAAACTGTTTGACACCTTTGCATTATTCAATTTTTACTTTCTTTCTAGTTTTACACACATTTGATGTAGATGAGACGCCGAGTAGCTTGGTTCTCATCAGGATCCAAAATGATTCACAGCTCAGTTTTTCGTTTCATTTTTACAGTTTGGATCAAGATTAGAATCCGAGTTGCGAGATGCGACAGTACACATTTGTCAGAGACCTGCAGATGTGATTTGCTTGATTGGTTAATTAGTTGATTGATATTTCTGTCTACCGCCTAGGATTATACTTACTTTTGATGAGCCGACACTTTATTGCCCCGCTTCCGGTGTGTCACGCAACGGTCAAGCGGCATCCCCCTGTGATATTTTTGTAGATAGCATGCATGTGGAGCGTGCTCTATGGAATTCCGCTATTCCATTGGTTAACTATATTTAGATGTTGACCTCAGGAACAGTTAGAAACTTCTGCATATTTCATAAGTTGACATAGATCGTACTTTCCGAAAACTGACGAGTAGTGCGTGCTGTATCATATGCACGTCTTACGGAGATCACCGATCAACAACAGGTCACAACTTATGACCTAAGCCTCGTTTTATGAAATTATTTGTGTAGCAACCCTATAATTACATTTGGGATTTCGTAAGATATTTGAACACACTTTAAATGTGTAGACACCCGGACAGTAAAATTTCAGTAGAAGAATGAGATTTTAGCCGCTAAATAGAGGACTCGCTCTAACCCGCTCTCATCAGGTAATTGATAACCCGCGGAAAGCCGCGCTTATCAGGGAATAGATAAAGTCGCGCTTTTACGGGCTCATAAGGTAATAATGAAACACGCGCTGACACGCGCGCATAAGGGAAAGGGTTAAGCTACCACCTGCTAGAAGTATTGCATGATGTCGCGAATTAATACAAAATCACATTACGCGAAATATGCATGACGCGAAAAATACCCGTTTTACAGTACATGTATCCGTGTACTGCATAGATACGTCTTTCAGGTTTCCAACAAATCATTGATTAGTAGATATCTCTGACATTTCCTTGTATGCCAGTCGAAAAATAATTCACAGATTAAAGCTTGTTTAAAACCTTTCAAATTAATAATTGAAAGCATATATATTTTCAATTTTCTCTGCATTGACACAGTAAAGTTGGTTATTTATAAACAGATCAGGAGGCACGGGGCGCTCAATCCTTTTCAATTTCCTCTGACATTTTCTAATACATGTAATGCATTTAATGTGTCATCATGTTTGTAACTTTTAGACCAGCTTTGAAGTTATTATTATTTTTGACATAATCATTTGTTAAATACATGAAATTGTACTTGGTAAATGAAAGTACGTGAAACTTAGCAAATACTCTACCTAATAAGGCTAAGTTAATAACCCAGAACTTCAATCAAATTGAATAATAATTTGAACCCGAGAACACATAGAGAAGATGTCTGCTTATTTAGGTCATTGGTATATGTATGAAAATGCCTATAGTTTCAAAAGAAGCATTATAACTTTTGCTTCTTTACCATTTTCGTATTAAAGCTTTTATTGTGTGAAGTTTCATCAATTTCTTTCGCATATATTTTGATTGAGTGACTGTTTTTATTGAATTTAAGCCAAAAACAATTAAGAAAAATGCATGTATATTAGACAACAAACTATACTATGTGCATCATACTTTTAGTTAGCATTACTTTTTAATTGTTTTAATGTTTGTTTGTGTCAATTATTACTTTACATCATTTTAGAAAGCCATAATAACGCATTCCGACTCTTTGCCGACAATGGCTACATTATACATTTCAAATGGCCATAGACAGAAATTATCATTATAACCTATGATTTTTTTGCCATGGTATTAAGATATGTTTGAAGAACACATGCTGAACTTTTCATAGCGTTCCTTCGGAGATTTCATTTCGTCGCGTATATCCTTAAGATCAAAACTCTTTGTTTCATAGTTACATGGACAAGGTTTTAGGAAATACTATATAAATAAACGCATTTATGTTCGAATAACTACAGACATTAATTGTAAGGCAGGCGACAATTATTCAGTGCAATAAAATCTCTTTGTTTGATTAACTTGTGATAATAATTAGGTGTTTAGGCAGTTAACTGCTTAAAGCAAGGTATCATCTATTGATCAATTAGCCTTCATTAAAGTGGTCATTGTAGAGAGGTTTTATTGTACCTTAATCGTTAACTTAACCCTTTACCTGATAGCATTGTTTCTAGTATTGAAGATATGTGACTACTTAAAGCAGGTTGAAAGTAAAGCAGAATGCGCCCTAAGGCGCATTCTGCTTTACTTTCAGCCTGCTTTAAGCTATTAACTGCTAGAATCAGGAAAGTATTGAATATGACACATATTCATTACGGTATAATTTGGAACTATTTTCTTCAGCGGATGAATAAAATGAATGTGCTAAAAGTCGCTTCTATAAGGGAAAGGGTTAATATCAGCATGAATGTTCATACTGTATTGATATAATTATACAGCGGTTACAAATCTACATGTACATCTCAGCAGAACCTTAAAGCCCCGATCTCACTGTCCCGGTGCTGGTCTGGTACGCCCCGGTAGAGTTAGCCGGTCACCCGGGGTGGAACGGGATGAGCCGGGGCGTTTTTTATGAAAAAATACATTGCGATCTCACATTCCCGGTGTCTCCCCCGGTGGCGCACCGGTTATGAATCCGAATCTCCCCGGACCTTCCCGGTGAGTTCCCGGTTTGGCCCGGCGTAGTTACGGTGCAGGGCCGGTCTGTTCCCGGTTAATCCCGGTATAACACGATGTAACCCCGGCCGTCGCCGGTGGTATCCCGGTGACCACCGGTGTCGTCCCGATCCAAGGACATAAACCGGGGCGTACTTGAATTAGTATAAATTCATTTTTGTCTCTCGGGGTATATGAGATAAAATACAAACGAAATTCAATAAAATAGAACATAATAATGTTGTAGAATGTTCAAACTTCATTTTAATATGAGTTTCAAACAGTTTGCCCGGCGTCTGATCTGGTTACATACTGTTTGTAGTGGACATAAAGACTTTGGCCTGAAGCCATTTATTTATAAAGAAAAACTTTCGTTTTTAAATGTTAGATTTGCCCTATACAATAGAGAGGACGATAATATTTCCTATTTAAACACAGACGAAACGCAAACGCTAAAAACAAAATGTAGAAATCTGCATTTCTTTAAAAACAAAAATAAAATTTATCCTCGCAAACACCCCGGTTGTTCACGGTAGAGACCCGGAGCAGATCCGGATGTGCCGGTAAAGATCCGGCGTTGCCCCGGCATACCCCGGCGTTGCTCCGGCATTCCCCGGATGAAGCCGGTTCTGGTTTCTGTCCCGGTGACTCCCGGTGACCCCCGGTTGTATTAAACATTTTAAAGCATCTGGGGATGTTAGCCGGTGGAAGCCGGTCGGTCCCGGATCGAGCCGGTCGTCCCCGGCGCCACCAAGGTTGTAATCCCGGTGACTCCCGGTGACTGCCGGTTTGCTAAACCGGGACTCACCGGGGACCCAAACCAGGACAGTGAGATCGTGGCTTAAACAGGCTGAAAACTAAATGGCGTATTCATAAAATGAGAATACGCAAATAATAGCTACTTTTAGAGGAGTTTGCAATTATTTTAGTAACTTTTGAATGTCTTCCAAAATGCTTATAAAAGACGTATTGTTTGCTTAGACACACGTTTAACCCTTTCCCTGATAGAAGCGACTTTTAGCACATGCCTTTTATTCATCCGCTGAAGAAAATAGTTCCAATATAAACCGTACTGAATATGTGTCATATTTAATACTTTCCTTATTCTAGCTGGTAATAGCTTAAAGCAGGCTGAAAGTAAAGCAGAATGCGCCTTAGGGCGCATTCTGCTTTACTTTCAACCTGCTTTAAGTAGTCACCTATCTTCAGTATTATAACTAGGCTATCAGGTAAAGGGTTAAGCTGAAACAAGTATTTCTATTGCAGACAGTTTGGTTTCAGTTCAGACGCTGGGCAAACAGACGTATAATTAGGCACTAAATTGTTTGCCATCCAGATTAACACTTTACTCTATATAATGTTACTACATGTAGTCTTAATGACAGTTGTTTGTTCCCTTAACCCTTTACCTGATAGCATTGTTTCTAGTATTGAAGATATGTGACTACTTAAAGCAGGTTGAAAGTAAAGCAGAATGCGCCCTAAGGCGCATTCTGCTTTACTTTCAGCCTGCTTTAAGCTATTTACTGCTATAATAATGAAAGTATTAAATATGACACATATTCATTTCGGTATAATTTGGAACTATTTTCTTCAGCGGATGAATAAAATGAATGTGCTAAAAGTCGCTTCTATAAGGGAAAGGGTTAAAGCAAGTAGAAAGTAAAGTAGAGGCACATTCTGGTTTATTTTCAGTCGCTTTAAGATACAATCTGCTAGACTATTGAAAATATTTCTGGTGATACATAACAATATAGATTTGAACTATTTTCTTAAAAGGAGGAATAAATAAAACACGTAAAAGTGCGTTTCAATGGAGTACCTGGATAAAATAAATAATTCTTAAATATTTTCATTAACTTGTAAATTTTTTACTTTAGTTTTTGCGTTTGCATTTAGTTTCATTTAAACGGGACAAAATGTATGTTTCTCCGCTGTATATCCGAGCTATACGGAATACTCGATATATTGGCGCTAATTTCAGGAATACAATAAGGAAATACCTTTTGATGGGTTTCACCAATATTGTACGGACTCATGGTAAGGCCAATTACTTGTCTGTTTTACAATTTTAGTAAAACGCCTAAAAAGAGACGTTTTTACATAAAATTACTATAGGATTCGCTGACAAAATGCATCGAGAAAAGATGCGAGATTGCACCTTTGCAAATTCACATCTTTTTGTGACGTTTTCTACAATATGAATAAAACGTCGGAAGAGATACGAACGTGTGCCCCTGCAATCTCGCATCTTTTGTTGACTTATTTTAACAATCAGTAGCATACTTTGGATTTGATGACACAAATATTTGAATAAGGTAAAAGATTGCACGCTTGCAATCTTGCATCTTTTTTCGGCATATTACCTAAATTGTAAAACAGAAAAAAGTGTTGGTCCTCACAGGATTCCGTGATCTTGCCACTGCATCACGCAAAAATGACAGCCATTGAAAGGCTTATTATACTACACATATTTGCTCAGGACATTCTGTTTTGGAATGAAAGAACGAAAGCAATTGTAGAATTCAGAGAGTAAGTCTGTTTTATCGGATCGCCTAGGTCTTTTTTTTCTAAATGGGGCCAAAATACGGAACTTTCGGAGTTTTTCCAACTGACACGTGTGATGCATTTGTATCTAGATTGAAATACACTTGTTTGATAGCCATGCTGATACTTATATACATGTAATACATTAATTTATAATTCAGCATTCATTCATGCTTCACAGACAGAGTATACAGTGGAGAATCTGTTATTCTTTCCCGTTTAAACGCAAACGTACGCAAACGCAAAGCACTAAAACGTAGAAAAGTACAACTCTTGGACAATTCTGATAATTCTTGTTTATCTTGGTGGCAAACAGTTTGGAGCCTGATCAGACGCCGGGTTACCCGGCGTCTGATCTGGCTCCAAACTGTTTGCACTGCAAATAATAGTTTTAGCGTAAACGCGTTTATTGGAAAAGAATAACAGATTCTCCACTGTAATACATTAATTTATAATTCAGCAATCATTCATGCTTCACAGACAGAGTATAACTGTTACGCTTTTATTTAAGATGAATTCGACTACTTATTGCTGTACACTTCCTGTCAAGCTTGTATTACGCCTTCTTTAACTCACTATCCCCTGAAACTTCCAATGAACGATTCTAGTTTGCAATAAAGGCTGGTCCATTTTAGACTATTTAGTGTTGTTCGTGGTAATAAATTGCAAAATTACAAACAGTGAAGTCTCTGATCAGAGGGCTCCTGTAGGAGCCCTCAGATCAGGGACTTCACTGTTTGCATAGGACAAGTGTACTCTTCACAGGTACACTTTAGGTAAATGCTCGACTAGGGCTCAATGAGTTAATAAAGTTGGCAGTAGTGTTGCTTTGCATGATTACCCTTAACTGTCAGACCTAACTGTAGTTTGCAAGTTATATGAAAAAATATCAATATCTACTTATCCTTTGAGTAGATGACAAAACCTGTGAGCTGCTTTATGGACAATCAAATGAACTGTTTTCCCTGAAAACAGCAGTAGAATGGACAGCTTATATTAATCTTAAAGGTAAGCTTTTGCACAACAATGTTTTGTTTTATTTTGAATTACTAAGAAATGTTATCTAACAAACATAACCTAACATCCAACAAGCGACAGGACTACGACAATAGCTCAACTGTTCGAAAAGTTGAGCAGAACATGATAATAATACAACAAATAAAGTTAAACATGGTAAAAAGAAGAAAAGTTTAGCATTAGACGAGATTCGAACCTCTGACATCATAGTATACAGTCCTACACGTTGACCACAAGACGATCTCAGCACGTTTTACTTACCTTGCTTTTTAAAGATATAATGACTTTTATCGTCAATCAAGATATTTGTCAGCAAAATGCAAACGTCTTGACGTAAAAAAGATGAGAATAGGTGTGTGAATATGATTAGTTGTCCGCAGATAGGCAAACCATAGGAAGTGCAAACCATGTCCTTTTTGCCAATTCTTGTAGCTCGCTACGACAGCGTTATTTAGTTTAGATGTTGTTTAACATTGAACGTGGTTGAGACAAGGTGTCTTGTTTTCAGTGTCCCATGTGTAGTGTTCGTGACGACTTTTCTGCTTTGCTACTAGCTATTGATTGATGTCGATAACAGTGGTACAGAAAGTTGGGTCCGTCTAAAGCCCTAGACCTCCAAAAACCTCCCCAAACCTCTTAAAATCACTTAAGAATCAACACAAACTATTTGAATTCCTTAATATCTAATCACATAAAGCTTATAATTAAGTCTAAAAAATTGTAAAATTAAAATTAAATCTACGATGTTTTTCATTTAGAGAGAGCAACTCGTACAAAAATTAATATAGCTTTATATAGTTATTACTAAATATCAACCCATTTTCTTATAGATTTCTGATTTTGAAAACAGGTATCCACATAAAGCAGGTTGAAAGTAAAGCAGAATGCGCATTAAGAAGCTTCTGCTTTACGTTCAGCCTGCCTTAAACTACCATCTGCTAGAATAGGGAAAACTTGTTTTTAAAAGTGGTTTGGGGAGGTTTGGAGAGGTTTGGCGTCATTAGACGGACCGCAGAAAGTATCAATATGAACTTTCTGCATTAGATTTTTAGACTAAGTGTTTTGTGTAGCTGTTGTATCTTAATATCTTAAGTCCTCCATTTTCTTTTCACCGCTTCGTTTAATCGTAATAACCCATCTAACACATTCTCTGTCTTAATCGGCTGCTCGCAAACATAGCGTCTGATTTTATTTGTAACGTTTAGATATTAGTCAGTGTTACCTAGAAAGCATCAAAATGAATGTCAAACAGTCAGACTCATGGTCATACGGCGTGTTACGCGGGATCTGGTGCCCGTTTCATAAAAAAATCTTACGACAAAAAACGGTCGTAAAGCTAATAAAAAAAATCAGTTTAATTACTGATTTCTCTATATAATCCTGTCTTGTGACACCTCTGTGGAATCGTCTTTCAAGACGATTCCAAGGAGGTGTCACTATACAGAATTTAATAGAGAAATAAGTAATAATTGAGACTTTTATAATCCGACTTACGACAACATTTGTCGTAAGAAGTTTTATAAAACGGGCCCCTGGTCTGGACCAAAACCGGTTTTATATGTAAGTGTTAGCAAGGTGTCGATGAAAGGGGGTTATTGGAATGTACTGCTTACACATTGAATTCTAGCGACTAGCATAGCAAACAGTGTACACATGAAACGTATATTTATCCTATGTAAACAGTGTACATAGATCCTGGTCAGAGGACTGCACTGTTTGTCATTTTTTCGTAAGATATGTTGTTACAATCAACCCTAAAAAAAGGAATAATATCTAAATGAAAATTAGAAATGACGATTTAAAATATCAGGGTTGAATTAGCACTTTAGTTCATGTTTTCACAGACGTTGACCTACTTTCAAACGCTGTGGCGTCCCAAAGTTCAACAGAGTCAAGTGCTAGCGCTAGCCGAGCCATAGATGGCAACACCAACGGAGACTATTCTCACGGGTCTTGTTCACACACACAACATACTGGAATCAGGTGGTGGATGGTCGATTTCGGAAATCAGTTCTCTGTGTCCTCTGTTATCTTGTGGAACCGTTTAGACATGAGCCGTTAGTATCGAAATTCATTACGCAAGTTATGCGCCATTTTAGTAATGAATATGTAACATCCAACTATGTTCAATATCTTAGCGGATGGAAGTTTAAAGAAGTGGAAGTTAAGCAGAATACGCATTAAATTGCTTTAAGTGGTCATCCGTCTCTTAAGCTAGAGGCATGCTATGGGTTATTGGGTTAATATATTTTCCATTATCTATATCTGTAAATCGAAAGTATTCAATTGTTTGTAATTCTGTACACGTCTCAATTAAATTCAGAAGTAAGCTTCTAGTGCACTTGAAAGGAGCTACAATTATTGTTTAACCATGTATTACACTCCCTGAAACTTCAAATGGACAATTCTAATTTTCAATTTAGTCTAGTCCATTTTTTACGTTTAAGGGTTGATTTTACATATATGTCAAAATGACAAACAGTGTAGACCCTGAGCAGAGGGCTCCTTAAGGAGCCATCTATTCAGAGTCTACACTGTTTGCATAGAACAAGTGTACAACTCACAGGTACACTGTTAGAAAATGACGTATATATGCGTGAGTAGGGTTCAAACAGTTAAAGAGATTTGTGGGTAAATCAACGATTTTTGTTAATAGATGTCAATCGCCTATTATAACTTCGTTAATATTCGTTAGGAAATCGATTTATGTTAACAATATCTGTCAGAGAATGAAATATTGAGTTCGGTGGGGATCGAACCTGTGCGGAGAAGAAACTACGAGATATGCATTGAAATTATACAAACGCCATAGCGCACCGGCCACATGGGATATTTTTATATAGAGGTTTTGTATCCTATATAAATGGTATGTAGCAAAGTTCAAAGCGAATATATACTCCGCCTTATACCGGAATAGTTACAGAGATACAACAATCTAAGATTTCTTTTTCTTAAGGGTGTTTAATATACTAATCATATTTCTTTAATGCACTATTCACGAAAAAGTCGCAAACTTGCTTTTTTTCGAGTATTGCTGTTTTTTTTAATGCACCGCCAATGTTGTTCTTTAAATGCAGTGTGGAGTTTGTGGGCCCGTCTTCGGTACCTACGTCTGACAGTCGGGAACTCCCTACAGGCTTTGAACAACGACTTCAGCGTGTGTGGCAACTATACCGGACCGCCTTCTTCCAAGCGAGACAATCCAGTTCGCATCGACTGTGTCCATGTGATGTACGGAAGGTACCTGAAGATCGAAAAGTATCTACCGAATGACGAGCCACTGACCCTCTGCGAGGTGGAGGTTGTCCAATAACTCGAATCATACATGTCGATGATGGCATTGATAGAATGTTATCTAGAGAATTGTGTATTTGTAGTTTTTTCCCGTCGAAAACGGGAATGTTATCGCGTGTAACCTCATCTGGCTGAAACAATTGAACCAATATAGGAATAAACAACATATTTTTGACGTTCATGACGGTATGACTACATTAGCTTCGCAGGGGGTAAATTGCGTAAACGCCCGAAGGGCGTTTTCGTTAAATTTACCCCCCGAGGCTAATGTAGTCATACCGTCATGAGCGGCAAAGAGATGTTGTTTATTCCTTATACATTGTATTTATATTTTCTGTCTTGTCAATTAAATGTGTTTATTGGCCAGATTTGTTTTCTTTATAAGAATTTATCATATACCGGTCAAAGAGGTTTGATAGATGTAATGTCGATGTAATAGCCATTCCAGTTTCTAAATATGGTGAGAAAGTAGTCCCAACTACATGTACTGTAACTGTATTAAAAAGTCAGGATTTGTTCCAGTAAACTTTCTCTCTGTGAATGGAAAAGACTTACAAGGCAAACAAATAACAGTGCAACTTGAATATCTATTGCCAAAGCACATTCTAAAAATACAGGTCGCGGTTGTTTTCTAACCAATTTACACACATAGCAACGCGATGGCAACGACCTATGGGTCTGTATCACTCCGCTAGTGTCATATGACCGTCGACCAATGGGAGCTTAGTGTTAAGTGCGCGATGTAGTCTATTTGAAGAAGTCCACGAATAACCTTTATGCTTCTAATTTTTACTTGTCAACGATAAAACATGGGTTACGTTGCCAGATAAAACATTTTGTATAATTACGACAGCTTAATGCGGGGCAAAAGTAATGCAGAAAGCTCCTATAGGAACTTTCTGCATTGCTTTGACAGCGCATTAAGCCATTAAGCTATTACATTCCCCATGCTTTATCTTAGAGTGGCCACTGAACGCAGGGTTTGCCGTATACAGTATAACCCCATAGCACAGACATTTAAATGCTGTTTTTAATCTTCCACTTTTAGTCGCTCTGTTTGTGGTTTGCTGTATTAACTCTAAGCGTATCTATCTGTGGCTTTCGGAGAACTTATATTGTTTGTTAACGCCTGGAAGATTTCATTATAACAAATGCAAAAGTGTTCTAAGAACACAGCGGTGTCTTGCCTATATAGCAGAACACTTCATATAAAATAGCAAGTGAGGCAAACCCTGTTGAGACGCCGCGTAACACTGTGCCTTATCAGGATCTGCACTGTTTGTCTAATAATGTATGTGTGTGTAGCCGCTGTGCAGAAATGGATTAAATTGCTTTAGCAATTATAATACTTACCATATGCATGTACATGTATATCCTTAGTAAGCATGGCATTCCTGCAAACAAATATCGGGATTAGTACAAGAACCTGCACATAACGCAACATCAAAATCGAAATACTTAAATCGACTCCTTATCATATAGGTTTGATGACGTTGTTTAGCTCTGTAGACATGAGACCACTTAAGGAGGGTTGAGAATGAGGCAAAATACGCCCGAAGGCACGGTATGCTTTACTCTCAGCCTGCTTTAAGTTACAATCTGATAGGATAAGAATTTACCCCTTGTAACGCATGTTCATAACTTATTAGATATAGAATCAACTATCTCCAGAGGAGATATAGCAAACGGCGTAGAATTACGCATTTGCGGAGCAATGGGTTAAGCTTTGTTTGTGATCCAGACAAAAGGTGGACTGGATCCTGTGGAGACAGCGATTGGCTCGGTGACTCTTAAGTATCCTAACCAACTTTAATATGTTGCTTAAGACTGAACCAAATTAAGCCCAGACGCCGATCAAATATGCATAGAATATTACCATCCCTAGTGAGACGGCTCTGTCAACAAAACTTTCATAGACGTTGTCCTTCAGCAATTTGAGTTTCGAAAGCAATAACATATGGAATATGCAATAATATTATGTTTATATTCAATAATATATGTTTATAACATTGATGCTATTGTCCCCTGGGAAAACTTTCTCGTAAAATGGGTAAGACCTAAACATTCCTTGTACAACACAGGCATTGTCCAGGACCTTAACCATGAGTACTGCAGAGCACCTGCTTGATTGTAAATAATTCCAGCCAGATATAGCACCCCCTCTCCTGAGCATCATTATTAGATATGTCAAGCCATAATTATGAGTATCCCTAAAACAGACGACTGCCTGGTGCGGTGCACAAACAATACAGATAGCTTCTGAAACCGCTTTCGGTGTTGTTTATGCCTACACCACGCTATCACATAACGCTACCATGTCTCTTGGACGGCTATACTAGCTTGAGTGTTGTTAAAGAGAGGTTATTCAGTACAGTATAGACCTGTTGTTTACGAATTCCAGTGCAGTAACACGGTCAGTCAATATCACTTGTACAGAAATGGTACTGTCTGAACGTAACAACTGCAACAGCTTATTCTGTAGTCCATTACCGATTATTTAACACAAAACTATTATGCTTGTGAGAATTGCCGTTAAGTTACTTCGTGTTTACATGTTCTAATACTAAGCTATCTATCCATAGTGAAATTCCTACGTTCTTCTTTTCATGAATGAGCAAATTTGACTTACCTCCATTGACTCCATATTTACAATTGTCCCACCTGCACGATTTGTCCGCTGGCCTACCCACGAAACTGACAAAAGAATGTCATTCACTGCAGGTACAGGTGCGGACTGTACCCGCCTGTCAATCATGTGGATAGATAGCATAGGTGTCAGTTTAACTGTGTCAATTTCAATTGGTTATTTTCTTTTCTTTACCCGTGTTGTAACTCGAACACTTTAATTACTATGTTAACGCTGAAAACTAAAATATCAAAAGACAAAAAGAAATTATAAATTGAATGAGGAAACTTTCTTATAATATCTCGTTAATCTAAATAGTAGTAAATACCTTTATCCGCTCGTGGATCTTACGCACATGTCTTGTGTTTCGTTTAGGCAAGACAGCGCCCGGGACCCACGTGCGTTACATTATATTTATACATAGGCTGGAGCTGTAGTGTCGCCTTTCGTGATGGAAAGACGACAAATACAGCAACAGCTTGATCGATCAATAAAATTACTAATCCCCCACCCTTAGTTCATATACCATACCTGTTTTTCTTTTAACTTTTTTTCTCTTTATTCAAAACGGAACCACAAAGTTATTGTTAAGTGTACATTTTGATATATCCCCTTGTTGTATGTAAATACCTGGGTGAATAAAAGATATGTTCTGTTCTTAATAGCACGGGGAAAATCCGAACTGGCTAAAACCAGTTTCGATTTGTAGGTTCATCGAGGGATGACCTTCACATTTTTAATACGATTACATAAAGACTTTACAGGGTGAATGTAAATATTCAGTAATGACCAGAAATTTTGGTCAATGACCGCTTGCTTGAACTGCAGCACGTTCATTGGTCAATGGGCAGATATTGACATAGAGGTCAGAGACCACCAAAACATTTTCCATAGACCTCCATTATAATAACGTTCAAGGCTGTGCTGACCAAATTTGAACAGACATTGTCAGCACGGAATTATATTGGGCCAACTTGTGTATACTTCCTGTATTAAGTTTATATAGAATGAATACTGTTAACTCCCAAAATAAGCTTTAACTTTCGACGGAATATCTTTTTTGAAGATATTTCTTGTTTAAACTGTAAACGGAAAGAAAAAAGTATAAGTGAGAAAAGCAAGAATGAAAGATAAAGAGAATGAGAAAGAAAAAGAGAGATGGGAACGTAGGAGAACGTGAGAGGAAGAAATGAAAGGTGAAATGTCAAGTAAAGTGGGAGATAGAAAGAATGTTATAGACATAGAAAAACAGGCGAGAGAAAAAGAGATAGAAATATAGTCACAAAGGAAAAACAGTGATGTGCGAACAGAAAAAGAGCGACAGAGTAGAGCGCATGCGGAAGAGAGAGAGAAAAACAGAGGGACAGAGAGAGAGAGAGAGAGTATCTGTGGTGTGTGTGTGTGTGTGTGTGCGTGCGTGCGTGCGTGCGCGCGCGTGTGTGTGTGTGTGTGTGTGTGTGCGCGTGTGTGTGTGTGTGTGCTTTTGTCTGTGTGTGAAACGGCTTTGGAATCGTTTTTCTTTCTTTTTCTCTCTCAATATCAATCTCTTTCTAAATAAATACTTATTTATATACATACATATTTATATTTAAATTAATATATATACGCACACAAATTGTCATCGGTGAGGTGTCTGTAACAAACTTTGGAGCTCTCAGAGAGACAATGGGAGGCAGCAATACCACTCGGAAAGACATATAGGAGGGCACATAAACACTCGGAATGACGCGGGGAGGGTTGCAGAACACTCGGAAAGACACTGGGAGGGGTCATGAACACTCGGACAGACTCTGAGAGGGATCGTGAACGTTCGGAAGGACGCTGGGAGGGCTCAGAAACACTTGGAAAAGACGTTGGGATGGCTTTGGAGCCATCGGAGAGACAATGGGAGGGAGCCACACCTCTTGGAAAGACACTGGGAGGGTCCAGGAACGATCGGAAGGACGCTGAGAGGGCTCAGAAACACTCGGAAAAGACGTTGGGAGGGCTTTGGACCCCTCGGAGAGACAATGGAAGGAAGCCATACCTCTCGGAAAGATACTTGGAGGACCAAGGAACACTCGAAAGGACGCTGGGAGAAGGCATGAACACTCGGACAGACGCTGAGAGGGATCAGGAACGCTCGGAAGGATGCTGGGAGGGCTCAGTAACACTCGAAAAGACGTTGGGAGGGCTTTGGAGGCCTCTGAGAGACAATGGGAGGGAGTCATACCACTCGGAAAGACACTGGGAGGGCGCAAGAACACTGGGAAGGACGCTGGGAGGGGTGCAGTACACTCGGAAAAGCGCTACGAGGAATCAGGAACTCTCGGAAGGACGCTGGGAGGGCTAAGTTACACTCAAAAAGACGTTGGGAGGGCTTTGGAGCCCTCGGAGAGATATTATGAGGGAGCCATACCTCTCGGAAAGGGCCAAGGAACACTCGAAAGGACGCGCGGGTGGGTCATGAACACTCGGACATACGCTGAGAGAAATCAGGAACGCTGGGAAGGACGCTGGGGGGGGGGCTTAGAAACACTCAAAAATACGATGGGAGGGCTTTGGAGCCCTCGGAGAGACAATGGGAGGGATCCATACCACTCGGAAAGACACTGGGAGGGCCAAGGAACACTGGGAAGGACCTCGGAGGGGTGCAGTACACTCGGATAGACGCTAGGAGGAATCAGGATTGCTCGGACAGACGCTGGGAGGGATCACGAACACTCGAAAAGACGTTGGGAGGGCTTTGTAGACTGGGAAAGACCCTTTGGGGGACCAGGAACACTCGAAAAGACGCTGGGAGGGGTCATGAACACTCGGACAGACGCTGAGAGGGATCAGTAACGCTCGGAAGGATGCTGGGAGGGCTCAAAAACACTCGAAAAGACGTTGGGGTGGCTTTGTAGACCTCGAAAAGACACTGTGAGGGATCAGGAACACTCGAAAAGACGCTTGGAGGGGTCATGAACACTCGGACAGACGCTGAGAGGGATCAGGAACGCTCGGAAGGATGCTGGGAGGGCTCAGAAATACTCGAAAAGACGTTGGGTGGGCTTGGTAGACCACGGAAAGACACTGTGAGGGAGCAATACCACTGGAAAAGACGCTGGGAGGGGTCATGAACACTCGGACAGACGCTGAGAGGGATCAGGAACGCTCGGAAGGATGCTGGGAGGCTCAAAAACACTCGAAAAGATGTTTGGAGGGCTTTGTAGACCTCGGAAGACACTGTGAGGGAGCAATACCACTCGAAAAGACGCTGGGAGGGGTCATGAACACTCGAACAGACGCTGAGAGGGATCAGAAACGCTCGGAAGGATGCTGGGAGGGGGAGACATTTGGAAGGAGCAATACCACTCGGGGAGACACTTGGAGGACCCAGGAATACTCGGAAAGGTCGCTGGGAGGGAAGCAGTACACTCGGAAAGACACTGGAAGGGATCATGGACGCTCGGACAGACGCTGGGAGGGATCACGAACACCCGAAAAGACGTTGGGAGAGCTTTAGAGCTCTCGGAGAGACAATGGAGGAAGCCATACCTCTCGGAAAGACACTGGGAGGGACCAGGAACACAAGAAAGGACGCTGGGAGGGGTGCAGTACACTCGGAAAGACACTGGGAGGGATCAGGAACTCTCGGATGGACGCTTGGAGGGCTCAGAATAACTCGAAAAGACGTTGGGAGGGATTTAGAGCCCTTGGAGAGACGATGGGAGGGAGCCATACCTCTCGGAAAGACACTGGGAGGGACCAGGAACACTCGAAAGGACGCTGGGAGGGTTGCAGTACACATGCCCTTTGCTTGTTTGTCCTGCATGCCGGGTACCGGGTTTGAATCTCACCAGAGCGCAATAAATTATTTTTATTGAAATGCATGTTTTTAAACAGAATTTCTTATCCTAAACTAATTCTTACCCATTTATATAAGCATTTGACATACATAATTTTTACAAATTACTATTTTTAATGCTAAATCTGGTTGCGAGCCTCTTTAAACATAAAGCCATTTATTTAGAAAGAATAACTAGGTTTTTAACTTTTTATGAACAGTGCTCCCTCTCTACAACGACACCCAATGGGAGACAAACATTGAGTGCGTTGTTCGGAGGGAGTCGTTATAGAGAGGGAAATGGGTAAACATTTGCAAACAGCTTGAATCCAGATCAGACTCCGCGTAACGCGGCGTCTGATCTGGATTCAAGCTGTTTGGTACTCATCATTAATAGGCTTTTTCTGTCAAAATTATCATTATGTAACTCGAGACCAGTTAGTACTTGGATAGGTGACCTCCTAGGAATAACGAGTGCCGTAGAAATTTCCATATATTTCTGGGTTTTTTTAATTGTTTTTAGATTGGACATTTTCCAGTTTAACACATTCAACCCTAGCGACGAGTTAACTCGTCATTTACAAACAGTGTAGTGTACACGTTTCAAATGTAAACGGTACACATGGCTTGATAACGGAAAATGACGAGTGAACACGTTATCAGGGATCAATTGTTCAAACAACCATACCACATCATTAACGTTTATATAGTTTTGATCCATATGAGACGCCAAGTTACTGACTACGGAAACCTGCCCGCAACCATCGCCAGGCTTAGTACAATTGTAATATTCTCAGGTACCCGGTTTGTAAATGACGAGTATTCTCGTCTCTAGGGTTGAATGTGTTTAAACTGTAAAACAAAAGTCCAATATAAAGACAAAAATAATTTTTTAAAAAAATCAACAACAAAAAAACAGACAAATAGGAAAAAGCCTGAGGCGCCCGGTATTACCAAGCGGTCACACATCCAAGTACTGACCGGGCTCCACGTTGCTTAACTTCGGTGATCGGACGAGAACCGTAGTGTTTAACGTGATATGGCAGTAGACACTGTTGGTCAATTCTAAAGGGGTTTTGTAGTGAATCTGTTTGTGAAGCATACCACGTAGATAACCTGCAACTTACTCGTTGGTTTGGATTCAAATCAGTTTCGTATAAACACTGAACGTTATTATACAAGTGGTACTTTCGATATTTCCAAAATTATGTTCTGAAATGTTCCAGTTTAAAAGCATTGTACTTGGTATAAACGAATAGTAACCATATACTATTTCAGCCAATCAGCTTTCTCCATTGCCATAGTTCGTTTGTTTTACTGTATTTTCTATGTCGAATATGTTCCATGTTATATATTGGTAAACGAGTGTGTGTTGGTGCGTTGGTGACACTATCAAAGCGAGGTACGTCATAGGAGTACACAGCAACGAATCGAGGTACCTCCAACAAGCGAGGTAGTTTTTATTAATACATTGGTAGGTATACCTCGAATTTAGCATGCTCAGTTCAAGATACAAACGCACACAAAATATCTCGAGTACCTCGGTTTGCTTTTCTAGAACCTGTTTGCGTGTCGGTGTGTGTTTGCACACAGTCGATAACGATATTTGTAGGTGATGTGTGACTGTACCTCGTTTTGTAGGTGATGTAGGTGATGTTGAGTGTGTGTGCTTTACCTCGGTTTGAAACAGAGTTTTTGCCCATTACCTACCTCACTTTGTAGGTCTGGTGTTGATCAGTTATTCTTTATAAATTCAATATTTTCTTCACATCATTTGAAACTGTGATCATCCTGAAAACCTTTCGCCATATCTTAAGCTTTTTGACCTATAAAGCGTGCACCTCGGTACTATGCTGTGAAACGTGTACCTCTGTCGGGTAGTTAAACCAGTATGGGTGTGTGTGTGTGTGAGAGAGAGAGAGAAAGAGAGAGAGAGAGAGAGAGAGAGAGAGAGAGAAAGAGAGAGGGAGATAAATAGAGAGAGATTGAGAGAGATGGAAATAGAGAAAGAGGAGAGAGAGAAAGAGAGAGAGAGCGAGAGAGAAGGAAAGAGAGTTACCAGTACATGCGTTTTCAGCACTTAATGTTTTAACTCATTACGAGTATTCCCGGCGCTATTGCTATAATTAGTTGTATAAAATGGATAAAAAACAGCGTTCCCTCTCTACAACGACACCCAATGGGAAACAATTAGTGTGTGTGCGTTGTTCAGAGGGAGTAGTTATAGGGAGGAAATTGGCTACATTTGCAAACAGCTTGAATCCAGTTCAGACGCCGCGTAACGCGGCGTCTGATCTGCATTCAAGCTATTTGTCACTATCCATTATATTATTCTATCAAAATGCCTACTTATATGTTACTTTGAGAAAATCAGCAGACGATACTTTTAAGCAGACGGTATTGCAGCCATTAAAAGGTTGGGCATAAATGTCTTGATGGGGAACAGCGACAAGGGTCGTTGTAAGGAGGGAGTCGTTGTTTGGAGGTCCGTTGTAGGGAGGGAGCGCTGTATTGCCTAAACACTTAATTTGAAGTGAAATGCATAGCTGGTTGACTGCTGAAATATCGATACTAGTGTCAGACAGTTTAAATCCAGATCAGATGCCGCACAATGTGGGGCTGTATTAGGACCAGAATTGTTCGTACAATCGACTGTGGCCGAGAAAGGGTTATTTCCAGTTTGACTGCAACTTGTCAGCGGTTTGTGACGGTAATATATTGTGATGTATACGTTATTCGTTTCCGTTTAAAGGAACTACAAAGTACAAAATGCAGATAATGACAATGTTTTACAAATTTTAGCATCAACTAATGTTTAAATGTTTGTCAATTAGATTGGTGCCTCCCCAGACGCATGGGTTACCTGGCACCAGATCTTGCAAACACTTTGCAGATGACATACGATTTTATCTTAAATAAGTTTATTGGGAAATAATAGTTTTTTTTCTACTGTACATGCGTGCGTCATAAAACATTCATTGGCATCAAACTCGACACATATAACTAGTTGATAAGCGCTTAATAACTATCTAGTTATTATACAGTCAAACCTGTCTTAGTGAAACACTGTTTTTAAAGACACCCTGTCAGGTGTGATAGTGGTTCTCTCCTCCCGATGAATTTCTCTATATATTTAAAGACACACTGTGAGATGCGATATGCAACACTAAATTTCAATTCCCAACTCGGCAGTTAACCTGTTTTCAGAGACATATTTTTTCTTGTCTCTTCATTTATTTTAAATTATACATATTCTTCATTTTCTCATAATAAAAAGTCTCAAATTCTGATGTAGTTACATGGTGCATGTAATATATATAAAATCTGTCTGATCTGAGTCCAGACTGTTTTATATGTTTTGTACTTAATGTCACTTTAGGGTGTATCCAACCCATAAGCGATTATTTCAAAGTATCAAACTTATTTTCTATCATTGTTTTTTTTGGAAGAGCTATTTATGATGAATGAAAAAATGTAAAAAAAAAATATATGGTGGTGTCCTTTTGTTTGAGCTGCAGCGATTTGAAAAAGGTATGTCAAATTTTGACTTTCTCTCTCAAATTTTACCCATTCAGAGTACAAGCTTTATAGTCCGGTTGCCAACCCCCTGATTTTTGGAGAAGCGTGTTTTGCCGTCCGTACAAAGTTTTTTTGCTGTTTCTATACCTCTGAGGTGTGCTCTTTAAGAATCTGAATGATGCCACTCTGGCATCCTTGGGCAATCCGCACAATATGCAAATTAAGGTCGCCATTACTGAAAATCTTTTTTTCGCCAATATCTCAGCAACTATGAATGGTATCAAAATAATTTTGGTATCTATCCCCATGTTTTGAGGGGTAAATAATCAGATTAAGCCATTTTAGTAACGATCACATTGATATTTTGTGCTGAATAGGCATATTTCGGCAGCCATTACTGAAAATCTCGATTTCGTCAATATCTCAGTACCTGTGCATGGTATCAAAATAATGTTGGTGTATATCTCCATGTTTTTAGGGGTAAAGAATACGATTAAACCACTTTAGTAAAGATCACACCAACAGTTTGTGCTGAATGGGCATATTTAGGCAGCCATTACTGAAAATCTCGATTTCGTCAATATCTCAGTAACTACATATGGTATCAGAATAATTTTTGTGTATATCCCCATGTTTTGAGGGGTAGAAAATCAGATAAAACCATTTCAGTATTGATCCCACAAATATATTTATAAGTTTGTGACGAATATGCATATTTCGGCAGCCATTACCGAAAATCTTGTTTTCGTCAATATATCAGCATCTACGACATATTATATCAAAGTAATTCTGGCTTATAAACACCTGTTTTTAGCGGTTAATAATCAGTTGAAGCCATTTCAGTAAAGATCACACAAATAGTTTTTCTGAATATGCATATTTAGTCAGCCAATACTGAAGATCTCATTTTCGTCAATACCAAAGCAACAACATGTACATAAATACATGTATTTACATAATTCTGGCGTCTGTACTCATGTTTGTAGAGGTAAAGTAGCAGATTAAGCCATTTTAGTTTTGATCACACCAACATGTTTTGCAAAATACACAACAATCCACTTCAGTGTACATCCAAGTTACAAAGCATTCCTTTTACTTATAATGATGTATGTTGCCATAACTGAACTGACTCACTCCTCAAACAAGTCATTTTCAACAACAGTGTCACTGTCATCGATCCAACGGGTGTTTTTATTCTGGCAGGGTGCTTCCCCGTGGCATCCACAAAATATTGTACATGGCAAGTGAGCCGTATATCACAGACATATTGCTGTCGGACAGAGTGTATCCGTAGCACAACCACACCTTATCATTTCCAGCTCCTCCTGGAGCAATAGTGACGTATGCTTGCAATACAACTTGTATCAAGTATCTAGTGCGTTCATCAAATTTCCATCTAAACTCAACAGGATCTAATGGTGCTTGTTCTGATTTGGGAATTGATTACCAAATGGCAGTCTGAATGTTTTACGATCTCTTTGAATGCCTCTCTAGAAGGTGAAAGTGTATCAAGCTGTCGCGCATTTGTAACATTTTTTCTACCAATCCTTCGCAACCAGACTTCTCCACGAACTTCAGACATGTTCGATGTCACCAAGCTTTTGACCCTGTAACAGGCAGTCATGAATTCTGTCGCTTCTCAAACGATGTCGCCTATAGCATAAGGTAAGTCGCCACTTTGTGCAGTACCACTCCATTCTTAAGGACCTTGATGACAATGCCTTTTTCTACTCCGAAGCACTGACGCACACGGCCACAGCCTGAGAGCACAGTGGCCGCTGACAGATGTGAAATCATGTGTTTATGTTCACTTGCAGTTGCGGCAATGTCTATAGTAGTTTGTTCAGCATGTGGTCCTTCTTTTGTAAAACGACAGGTCAGGTTCAACTTGGTGTAGACGTGCAGCAGGAGGACGAAAACGTCAATGTCCTCAGATACAATGTTTGATTCTTGTTACGTCACTTTCAGCTGCCTTAAACGTCTGCTGTATGATAATTACACCCGCTTCTTCGTGGTTAGTTATGCTATCTTTCTTGCAGAAGACAGTGTCATCCTGAAATACTGGTACATTGTTAGTAGAGGTAATAGTCAGACTATGTCCATCATGAAGTCATTCACACAGTTCCTTGATTAGACTCGTTTATAACCCAAATTATAGCACAGTCATCCAGTATTTCTGTAATCTCTGAATTCTTAACGAACAGATTATCTGATTATTTACCCCTAAAACACTGGGATAGACACCAAAATTATGTTGATACCATGTAATATGGCTCAGCTGTAGGGTCTTGTTAGTAGTTCAATGAGAGGATCGACGACCCATACCTGATCCATATAGGCAGGAACACACGCTGTACAACTCCTCAGGTTAAGAATTCAGAGATGACAGAAATACTGGATGGCTGTGCTATATTTTGGGTTATAATCGGGTCTAATCAAGGAACTGTGTGGATGGCTTCATGTTGGAGGTTATAAAGAGGGTGGCAAACTATGACACACTCGATCGCTACTTCAACTTCAGGATTAAAAGTGGGCAGCTCGAGCTGGAGACGAGGCCAGACGACGACAAAAACTGCAGTTACATACGCCATTGCCGCTCCAAAACGTTTTCCTTACAGCAACTGAGAATAAGGTATATACAGGTCATAGATCTGATATGTCAGAATTTGATCCAGAAAGCCAAATGGACATAGTCTGACCATTACCTCTACTAACACTGTACCAGTATTTCAGGATAACATTGTCTTCTGCAAGAAAGATAGCATGACCCACCACGAAGAAGCGGGTGTAATTATCATACAGCAGATGTTTAAGGCAGCTGAAAGTGGCGTAAAAGAATAAAAAAAAATGTATGTGTGGACAATGAAGTTTTCGTCTTCCTGATGCACTTCTACACCAAGTTGAACCTGACCTGTCGTTTTACAAAAGAAGGACCACATGCTGAACAAACTACTATAGACATTGCCGCAACTGCAAGTGAACATAAACACATGATTTCACATCTGTCAGCGGCCACTGTGCTCTCAGGCTGTGGCCGTGTGCGTCAGTGCTTCGGAGTAGAAAAAGGCATTGTCATCAAGGTCCTTAAGAATGGAGTGGTACTGCACAAAGTGGCGACTTACCTTATGCTATAGGCGACATCGTTTGAGAAGCGACAGAATTCATGACTGCCTGTTACAGGGTCAAAAGCTTGGTGACATCGAACATGTCTGAAGTTTGTGGAGAAGTCTGGTTGCGAAGGATTGGTAGAAAAAATTGTTACAAATGCTCGACAGCTTGATACACTTTCACCTTCTAAAGAGGCATTCAAAGAGATCGTAAAACATTCAGACTGCCATTTGGAAATCAGCTCCCATATCAGAACATGCACCATTAGATGGAAACTTGATGAACGCACTAGATAATTGATACCAGTTGTGTTGCAAGTAAACGTCACTATTGCTCCACAGGAGAAGCTGGGAATGATAAGGTGTGGTTGTGCTACGGATACACTCTGTCCGACAGCAATGTGTCAATGATATACGACTCACTTGCCACGCACAATATTTTGTAGATGCCACGGGGAAGCACCCTGCCAAAATAAGCACACCCGTTGGGTCAATGACAGTGACAATTTTGTTGAAAATGACTTGTTAGAGGACTGAGTCAGTTCAGTTATGGCAACATACATCATTATAAGTAAAAGGAATGCTTTGTAACTTGGATGTACACTGAAGTGGATTGTTGTTTATTTTGCAAAACATGTTGGTGTGATCAATACTGAAATGGTTTAATCTGCTTCTTTACCCCTACAAACATGAGTACAGACGCCATACTTCTGTTAAAACATGTATCATATGTACACGTAGTTGCTAAAGTATTGACGAAAATGAGATTTTCAGTACTTGCTGACTAAATATGCATATTCAGAAAAACTATTTGTGTGATCTTTACTGAAATGGCTTTAACGGATTGTTAACCGCTAAAAACATGTGTTTATACGCCAGAATTACTCTGATATAATATGTCGTAGATGCTGATATATTGACGAAAACAAGATTTTCGGTAATGGCTGCCGAAATATGCATATTCGTCACAAACTTATAAGTATATTTGTGGGATCAACACTGAAATGGTTTTATCTGATTTTCTACCCCTCAAAACATGGGGATATACACAAAATTTATTCTGATACCATATGTAGTTACTGAGATATTGACGAAATCGAGATTTTCAGTAATGGCTGCCTAAATATGCCCATTCAGCACAAACTGTTGGTGTGATCTTTACTAAAGTGGTTTAATCGTATTCTTTACCCCTAAAAACATGGAGATATACACCAACATTATTTTGATACCATGCACAGGTACTGAGATATTGACGAAAACTAGATTTTCTGTAATGGCTGCCTAAATATGCCTATCCAGCACAAAATATCAATGTGATCGTTACTAAAATGGCTTAATCTGATTATTTACCCCTCAAAACATGGGGATAGACACCAAAATTATTTTGATACCATGCATAGTTACTGAGATATTGGCGAAAACAAGATTTTCAGTAATGGCGACCTTAATTTGCATATTGTGCGGTTTGCCCAAGGATGCCAGAGTGGCATCATTCAGAATCTTAAAGAGCACACCTCAGAGGTATAGAAACAGCAAAAAAACTTTGTACGGACGGCAAAACACGCTTATCGGTCTCTGCAACCGGACTATTAGTAAAATCTAATTCAAAACAAAACAAACATGGTAATTTGGGTTTTCATTATTTATTTCATGTCTATGGTGGTATTTTCACATATAGAAACCAAATTTAGACAAAGCAGGCACTAGGTTTGAACCATATGGATCCTCGAATATCAAAAATAAGCTTTTTATAGGGCATGACTTTATTAGATTAATTTTTTTATGAAAAAAAAGTAAAAAAGTTTGAAAATGAAATAGTTCAAGTATTAAGCTTTTTCTTATATTCTACCGAATGAAAGCCAATGCTAAGGCAGTTCAAAATATGAAAAGAAATTGAAAGGTCAGTGTTGAAAATTTTGAGTTATTAAAGTAAAAGGAATTATCTCCCCTTACAAAATTTACCAAAAAGTGCCATATCGATGATATTAAGAGCTATATAAATTTCACATTTAGTGCCTGTTTTCTTTTAAATTAGTTTTTGTATGAAGAAATACTACCATAGATAGGAAATAAATAACACAAAACCAAATTATCATATTTGTTTTCATTTAAAATGGATTTTATTGAAGCGGGCTGTTTGAAAAGGACAAAATAAGAGAAAGTGGTTGGGGTAAATTTTACACGGCCATGGAGCCAACTGTTGTGCACCAAAAATGTACACTTTTTCTATTTTTGCATTCATCTTAAATAGCTTTTCAATACAAAACCATCATAAAGTGTTTTCATATACTTTGAAAATTTCTTAAATTCATGACATTGATACACCCTTAATTCATTATGGTAAAGAAAACTATGGGATTTATGAAAACTGAAATACATTAAAAAGTTAATACATTCAGTTCATACCCAAGACCCATGTCTTTCATTTAGGCAAGATTTAATTAATAGTTAAGGGTAGGTGCTATATTTATAACACCTCAAACAACCAAGTATGCATTAGAACTATAGTTTCTCTGCTCAATTAAGGGATTAATTGATTGATAACAAAACCAGTTGTGAGATTAACAAAGGTATTACATAATTTAATGTTGACACTACTTATCGTTTTGTACAATTTCCTCTATTAAATTATGTACTTTTTGCGAAATAAATCATATTACTGCAGAAATTTTAAGTAAAACACACATTTTAATGTATAATAACTTAGAAGTATTAGGGAGTCGTTATAGGGATGGAAATTGACTTACATTTGCAAACAGCTTGAATCCAGATCAGACGCCGACTATCACACTTTTTTGTCCGCTCTCTAACTCAACTATTTTTTTATCCGATCTACCACAAACTTGCTGAAAATGTTCATTGATATAAAATCAAGGTTTAGTTTGATTACTACTAAAATCGCATAGGTATTTTTGAGTTATTGCCTGTTAATTAATAAAATATGACTGTTTCAGTCATTTTTGCACTCTCAAACAACAGTTTTTATCAGATATTCACCAAACATGCTAAAAATAATTATTCATATAAAATTCAGGTCTAGATTGATTATTACTAAACTCGCATGAGGCATATCTGAGTTTTTGCCCTTTATGTATTCAGCAAGTTTTGCTCTCTAACACAAATACTTTGTTTTTAATATTTACCAAACTTGCTGAAAGATTTCATTAATACAAAATCAAGGTTAAGTTTGAATCCTACTAAAATCGCATAAGACATGTCGGAGTAATAGCCCTTTAATTATTAAAAAATGGCTGTTTCAGCCTTTTTTGCTCTCTCACACAAAGAGTTTTAATCGGATATTCACCAAACTTGCTGAAATTCGTTATTTATATAAAATCTAGGTCCAGTGTGATTATTACTAAAATCCCATAAGGATTATCTTAGTTATTACCCTTTATGTATTACAATACAATACAATATATTTTATTGGCATTAAGTACAATTGCTACTTCTAGCCATCCAGTGTCACTGGAGTGAACATGAAAATTACACATACAAATAACGTTTTATCAGAGAAGCACAATAAATCAACAAGTAATAATAACATTATCGTACCTTATAAAATAAAGTTACAATGTATCTGAGACTTACTCCAGTATTCCCTTACAGTGAGGACGGGCTACACCGCCACTCAATATAAGGGAATACGATGAGTGGTAATGGGTTTATTTTATAGTTTTACTGGGAGAAGTTAAGTTAGTCTTTCAAGAGTATTTAGAAAATCTATAATGGTCGCTTGAAGTTGAGTTAAAACGACACAGAAAGCTACTGCTATAGTCTTCTGTGTCGTTTTCATCCCACCATAAGCCCTTGTCTGTTTTAGAGATTTACGCTAGGTCATACTCGCTAATATTCTAATTTGAAATATTGTAAAAACGTCCATCGATCATATCGATGCAGAGAGGCGTGTCTGTAGATATATACATGTAGACTGTGCGTGTGGTTTACACTCACGTGATATATTTTGGCCGCAGTTTTCCCGCCATCTGTCACGTGTTACGTCTAGTATCACGTGACTTGGCCCCGGAAAACATTCCGACTTGTCTACTACAGTATGGACATTCTATATCGACTCTGCATTCAACAGGATCTAACATAAGAGTAACAGGAGCAATCATTTTAATTTCAATTTCAGTCAAACCCGCATTTAGCGTTTATTCAATAGAAGGTTAGTTGTAAGTCTTTGATATAAATCACTGAAACCTCGAGCAGATGTGACATGTACAAAGCTCCTATGAGATTTGTGCATTATTTTCACTCGGTGCAAAGCAGTGTGTTTTGATTATTATTCTAGTTTATTAGTTCATTGATCGCTAAACACGAGCTTGACTGTATCAAAAGAATATTGAGCATCTATAATAACGAAGCTACTGATTCTAGAATGTCCAGTACGAGGTGCGACTGTAGATCAGACATTTGTAGTACAAGTGGTTATGTTCCGTTAGAGTGCACTCACGTTACAGTGATATCATTGGTTGACATTATATGAATATGCAGACATGTTTCCCGCCATGTGTCACGTGTTACAAGGTGGGCGTTTTACAATAAATACTATGTATATAGTATCACGTGGCAGAGTCACGGAAATAATCAATATACAGTCATGCCTCCCTACTTCGGCATTAGATCTTTGCGGAGATTCTGCACTTTTTAGATGTTTCAGCTTGGGGAAAACAACATTATTTACATTAATTACATTAATTTCAGTCAAACTTGCATCAAGCGCCCAATGAGCAATATACCCAATATGGTAATGTGGTATAGATGACTGTCCAACCCCTAGCAGATGCAATATATTAAGCTCCCAGTGGGAGATTTATACATTATTTCCGCCCCGTGTTAAACAGACATATGTCTAAAGAGAACATTCATTGATTGGTCGCTCGATACGAGTTTGACTGTTACAAATACATAAAATATATATAAATATATGTATCAACAAATTCAGGCATGTATTATAGGAATAAACAACATCTTTTTGACGTTCATGACGGTATGACTACATTAGCTTCGCAGGGGGTAAGTTTTGTAAACGCCCGAAGGGGGTTTTAAAATAAACTTACCCCCCCCCCCCCCCACGAAGCTAATGTAGTCATACCGTCATGAGCGGCAAAAAGATGTTGTTTATTCCTTATATTTATATTTTTATTTTCTGTCATCCATTTAATGTGTAGTTTGACCAGATTTGTTTTCATGTATATGAATATATCATATACCGGCCAATTGGGTTTGATAGATGTAATATCGATGTAATAGCCATTCCAGTTTCTAAATATGGTGTCAAAAGTAGTCCTTACTACATGTACTGTATTTACATGATAATTTCAGGGTTTTACGCAGTAAACTTTCTCGCTGTGCTTTAAGAACGCTCGTAAGAAATTAAAACAAAAATTTCAATCTGAATATCCATTATCAAAGCATATTTTAAACAATTAGGTGGCGCAAGTTTTTATACACGCTTTACACATAGCAACGCGAATAGCAACGCTGAAATGCGAACACAGTCAGCGTGTACACACACCCGCGGCTATCCATGGCATATCCAATACACATAGGCTAGTTTCAATATGTCATAACGGAACATTACGTTACCAATTTAGTAAGTGTGAATGCATTATTTTGTGTTTGAGCGACTTTCCTATGTAATTCTGGTGAACAAATTGTTTGAACTTGTCAATTTCATACCGTAATTGGAAGACAACTTGTCTAATCTATAAATAGAACACTCGGAGAAGGGAGAGAACGCGTACAGCTTTAATGACGGAGCGTAATATGATAACCTCCCTTAAAAATAGCATTTAATTATTTTTTTATCGCAATTTGATTTTAATTGAACTGTCTGCGACTTTAAATAGGGGTTTCGAGATACCCAAACGGATAATCTAAAAGTAGATCCTAACTTGGTCGGTATCTCTCCGCCGTATGGAAGATTTTCGTCGCGGCGGAGACTCCGCCCTCTTTCTAACTGGCTGGAACCGGATTCGATTCGTAGGTTCATCGAGAATTGACCTGCATATTTTTAATACGATTACATAGAGTCTTTACATGGTGAATGTAAATATTATGCAATGAAGGCACATAAAACCGTCACTGTACATAGGACTGGCTGTATGTATATAAATGTGTGACTGTATTATACAGTACTGTTGAACACTGTAAGGGTAATGACTTATTTCGGCATGACAATTGCTATATATGAAATTGAAGTGCAAAACATACAGCTATTAGGGTCTTTGTTGGCAAGCAATGTATATATATTTAGCAATACTTTTTACAACATCAGATGATTTTGATGACATGAGTGATTCGAATTTAAATATGTTAGGCCATCTACAGTGATAAGGCTTCATAAATTTGAATCTTAGATCTCTATAGAATGGACAGACAAGTAAGAAATGGTATTCAGTTTCCACCACATTCATAGAGCACAATGTACATATTCTATTTTCTCTAGGCGTATTATTATAGCGACCAGTTTCTATTGCTAAGTTATGGGATGAGACACGAAATCTAGTGAAAGCTATTCTATATTTCTTTTCAAATATAAAGTTAAGGTAAGATTCCTGTGTGAAATTATGTTTATAAACACTGTACCATGATAGTCTGGGTGAGTTGTTTATGTCAGAATACCAGGTTTGATAAAATGTGTCTAGAAGTCTCTGCTTTATGCAATTGAAAGGGATTTCTATTTCAGATTGGTTTAACCATATTTCACCAAGACCATGTGATTCAAGAATGTCTTTGACTTGTGCAGCCCAGTTATTTCCGCTGTAATTATTTAATTGATCAGCATCATCCCTGAGCATGTTATATATTGTTTTTACTAATGAATTATCAGGTAATTTTAATATTTTTATCCAGTATTTAATTATTCGTATTGTGCGCATAACTTTGAGTGGCACTCTGCCTAATTCGCCATATAAAGCGGACAAATTTGTTGATTTTTTAACACCTAGTATCCTTCTCATAAATTTTGTGTGAATAGCTTCTATATTTGCCGCATTGTGATAACCCCACACTTCGGAGCTGAAGTTTAAAATTGACCCAACCAGTGAGTCAAATAATTTGCATTTGTCTGTTATAGTTAATTCCAGCTTTTGCGATATTTTGAATAAATTGTGTAAGGCAATTGATGCATGATCAGCAATACATTTTTGACTACGGTACCAGTTGCCATTTTTAAAGAAATAGAGACCTAGATATTTAAAAGAGAAAACAGTTTCTAACGGTGTGTTATAAAGATAAAACGTTTTATCAGTACGACGACCGTTTTCAAAAATCATAACGTTAGTTTTATTTATGTTGATCTTTAAACGCCATTTATTGCTGTAGCTTTCAATATCGTTTAGTAATAATTGAAGGGATTCGGGGGATTTAGCAAACACTACCTGGTCATCTGCATAAAGTATCAAGAACAGTCTCAACTCATTTAAGCAAAATAGATCGACTAGATCTGTATTAATATGCTCATCGATGTCATTAATGTACATCATGAAGATGAGAGATGAGCTCGGGTACCCCTGTTTTACGCCTATATTTGAGTCCATGAATTCCGAGTATTCCGAATTGTATCTAACACTTAACTTTACTACGGAGTACATTGCTTTTAGGGCCTTAACAAATGTTGAGCTAACATGTTGCTTTATCATTTTCTGCCATAGTAATGTTTTGTCTATTTTGTCAAAAGCCTTTTCATAGTCAATGAATGCACAGTATAGCTTTTCTTTCGATGATAGTACTTTTGAGATAATTGAATGAAAAATAAAGATGCAGTCTGTGATGGATTTATTCTTTTGGAAACCGAATTGATTGTTGGGTATTTTTTCATATTTGGCGGACCATTTTTCAAGTCTATTTAGTAAAATTTGTGAGTAGATTTTTCCAAGAATGTTTATTAGCGTTATTCCTCTGTAGTTTTGAGCATCGTTAATGTCGCCTTTTTTAAAAATTGGTACTATTATACTTTCTCCCCATGATTTAGGGTATTCGCCATTTCTAAAAACTCTATTATATAGCTTTAACAAGAACGGCATTATAATATCGTATGAACATTTAAATAATTCTGGAATTAAATTATCTATTCCGGCTGATTTATTATTCTTTTGACAGAAAACTGCTTTTTGTAACTCGGATTCCGAAATGTCCGTGTCTAAATCGTCATAAAATACATCGTCTGGGTCTACATAGTGATTATCATGATTTTCACCATCTTCATTTTCAAATACAGATTTAAAATGAGTAAATAGGTCATTAACAGTGAGTGTATTACTTGAAGGTTGCTTATTATTGGCTGAATTTTTTATTGTTTTCCAAAATTCGCGAGGGTTGTTTTTTGCTAAAGCATTTAAACGTTTACTTTCCTTTATGTTGTGCTTGCGTATATTTTTACGCTTCACTTTGTTATACTTTGTGCGAGCTGATGTAAATTTTCTCCTATTAATGTTGTTTTTATTCTTTCGAAATATATTTCTTGATTGTTTAAATTCATGTTTCGCTTCATAACATTCTTCATTAAACCATTTATTTGTTTGTTTGTGTCTGTGTTTTTTACCCGGTGTGTAGGTTATACCAAACACATCAAAGCCTTTGTCGTACATGAATTGTGTAAAGGTTTGGAGCACGTGATCAATGGGATCGCTGGCTACGCTGTCTATAATCTGTTGCATTATCTCATTATTATTCATGAGGTTGGCCCTGAACTGTGGACTTTCAGAATCTTCCCACGCTAATTTCTGTATAGTAGGAATGTTGTTATCATTGTCGGTTTGATGTGTTGGCTTGTTAATTTCAAATGTAAACAAAACAGGAGCATGGTCGGAAAATTCATTCAGTTCTAGAATGTCGAAATAGTCAACAGTGCTCGTTCCCATCGGTTACAAAAAGTATACTTTCCAATGTTTTGATCCTGATGCAATCTGCCATTTGCTATTAGTAAACCAGTAGTAATACATGTATTTAGTATACGCCTTCCATTGCGATCAGTCACGTGGTCACTGTTAACTCTTGTAGGAATGTTTGATGTGCTAATCAGCTGTGTTATATTTTGATCTAAGTATTTATCATAATCAATATAATCTAATGAATTGGATGTTCTCCCATTTAGGTCTCCACATACAAAAACTTTGCCTAGATTCTCGTACTTGGAGACTCCTGTTTCTATTTCTTAAAAAAAATCAACTTCATCGTGGATCAAAACATCGGAATCAAAAGGTAAAACATAAGCATGGCATATATAAACATCTTGATCAAAGACAAATAAATCAGAACTTAAATGTATCCACATAATACCCCACTGTTGTTTTTCAATAATTATTACATGTTTCTGTAGTTCTTCCTTAAAATAGATAGTTAAGCCACCACTGAATCGGCCTTTACGCGTATTTTTCGACTTGTTTCCAAATATATGCTCACATTTGAACCCACTGATGTTTAAGTCTGTTTCATCATGTTTTGACATCCATGTTTCGCGTAACAAAATTATATCAAACTGTTTCACAAAATCTATAAAGTCTATATCTACGAGTTTTCGCTTTAAACCATTAATGTTCCATGAGGTTACCTTAAGGTGCTTCTCGTGACGACCCTAGTGTTCCATCTCTGTGGCTGCTGGTGCTTTGTTCTTAACGTACTGGTGCCCGTTGATGAAAAGTTTGTCCTTCACCATTTTGACCGTTTTGCCGCTGGCTTTTTCCTTTGTTTTTAATATTTACCAAACTTGCTGAAAGGTTCCATTAATACAAAATCAAGGTTAAGTTTGAATCCTACTAAAATCGCATAAGACATGTCGGAGTAATAGCCCTTTAATTATTAAAAAATGGCTGTTTCAGCCTTTTTTGCTCTCTCACACAAAGAGTTTTCATCGGATATTCACCAAACTTGCTGAAATTCGTTATTTATATAAAATCTAGGTCCAGTGTGATTATTACTAAAATCCCATAAGGATTATTTTAGTTATTACCCTTTATGTATTAAAAAGGACTGTTTCACCATTTTTGTTCTCTAACACAAATACTTTTTTTTATTAATTTTCACCAAACTTGCTGAAAATGTTTTTTTTTATATAAAATCAATGTTTGGTTTGAATACTTCTAAAATCGCAAAAAGCATGTCTGTGTTTTTGTCCTTTAAGTATTAACAATGAATGTTTCAGCATTTTTTGCTTTCCAACACATACAGTTTTTATCAGATATTCACCAAACTTTTTGAAAATGTTTATTAATATAAACTCTAGGTCAATCATCTTAACTACCAAAATCTCACAAGGCATGTTAGAGTTATTGCCCTTGAATGACTAAAATTAACTACTTCAGGCTTGTCAACTTTCTGACTCAAACAGTTTTAATTGGATCTTCACCAAAGTTGGTGAAAATAATATCTGTATAAAATCTTGGTTCAGTTCTATAAATACCCAAATCGCCGAAGGCATGTTGGAGTTATGGTTCTTCAATTTTAAAACATTTGCTATTTTATCCTGATTTTTGCCCTGTCCACTCTCTAAAAGGACCATTTTTTATTCTAATTTAGCCAAATATTTGCAATGGTTGCATGTGCTTCATCTTAGCCGTGTTGGTAATAAGTTAAGTAATAAATGGCCATTCCATGTCTCCTTTACCTCTTGAAGGATTTTCATTCAACTGTATTTTTCTTGACCTAGATTTAATACCAATACACATTGTCAGCAAGTTTGGTGAAGATCCAATAAAAAGTGTTTGTGTTAGAGAGCTGAAAATGCTGAAACAGTAATTGTTTAATTATTCAAGGGCAATAACTCAGACATGCCTCATGCGATTTTGCTAGTTATTGAACCTGACCTCGATTCTATACAAATAAACATTTGTAGCAAGTTTGGTGAAGATCCAATAAGAAGTGCTTGAGTAAGAGAGCGGACAAGGCTGAAACAGTCATTTTCAGCAAGCTTGGTAAAGATTCTCCGTATTTTTTATTACACGCTCACCCCACCTGTGAATATTATTAACACGTTGTGACTGGATCTCATAGTTTAATCCTGTGCCTACTGGTAGTTTACAAACTGTTTGAATCTAGAAAGACGCCGCGTAACGCGGCGTCTCATCTGGATCCAAACTGTTTGACACTCGTCTTAGGGTTTGTTTAATTAAAACAATGCATAACTCTAAAGTGAACTGAACAAATTTTGCAGACGACAATGTCAACGCAGACGTCTGTGCAGGAGAATTATTATTATTATTATTATACCAGATTTATATAGCGCTCTTTTCACACAGGGATTGTGCGTTCAAAAGCGCTTTACATGAAATAACACATATGTACTTATAAATCGAGAAAAGAAAAAATAACTACAATTAGATCTGAAAGAAAACATGAATAAACATATAAAAGACAGTCCCCCGAAACGGCGATCACATTACCCCCATCAATCAGCAATGAAGCGACCGACTAAGTATTGCCGACTGATATCAATAATGGTTGAGCACCCAATGCAGGCCATCGACAAAACACAAATAACTATAATTAGATCTAAAATAAATAAGAATAAACATACAAAAGACAGCCCCCAAAACGGCGATCACACTACCCCCATCAATCAGCAATGAACCAACCGGCTAAAGATTGCCGACCAACAGAAATAATAGCAGAGCGCCCAATGCAGGCCATCTAATGTAACATAACTAGGAAAAATAGCATGCGACCATAACTAAAAACTCTATAGAAGATCAATGACATGATTAAAAATGGTGAAAGCTGTCCAAGAATGATACCACAGACACCGCCAGCTGGTTTCAAAAGAGATCAGAGCCATATCCCTACCATCAAAGATCCACCGTCAACGGTAAACCCCAGAACTAAAAATTAGACCCATAACATATACAGAATGAACACAGCCCTAGGGTAGCAGTCATCTACCCTCTCCACCCCACACCCGCGGGACCTACATGTTCCATGGCTGAAATTACACCCTTACTTTATAAAACAACAAGATAAGAAGCTGTCCCTGAATTATACCGCAAACCCCAAGTCAGTCGGTTTCAAAGAGATCAGGGGCAATCCCTACCATCAAGATCCACCGAACAGGCATGGGCAAACGGTACAATTCCAGAACTCCCATTTAGACCCACAATATCTACAGCAAGAACATAGCCCGGAGGTAGCAGTCATCCATTTCCTAATGTGTTCTAAAAATAAATATTAAAGAAGTGTGTTTTCAGACGTTTTTTGAAGACTGCAACTGAGCTCGCATCTCTGATGTCTGATGGTAGAGAGTTCCAGAGCTATTGGGCTGCATGCATGAAACTTCTATCTCCAAACTTCACCAAACGACTTCTCGGCACAACCGGCGATACTGATTTACTCGCAGACCGCAACTCTCTTCGAGGTCTATACACGTCCAGCATACTAACAATGTACCTTGGAGAATCATTGCACATGGCTTTTTGTATGTGAGTGTCAGAATTTTGAATTCAACTCTGTGTTGAACTGGAAGCCAGTGAAGTTCTTCAAGACTGGAGTGATGTGATTGTACCGAGGAGTCCTGGTAATGATGCGGGCTGCTGTATTTTGCACACGCTGTAGAATAAGGGTTAACCGCTTCATTTTCAGTGCTCCAGATACACATGTAATCGGTAGTAATCTGAACTAATCCAACATTTTCTCACTCATTTCAGCACCGAATTCTATGGTGTTACTACTGATTAAACCGTCTCTTCGAGACAATTTCAATGAGTATGACACCATTGGGTTTAAAAGCAGAAATAAAGATTTTAGTTTTCGAAATACTTCCGTTATCTGGAGCCCTGTATTTACAGAGTTGTCCTTCTTTCCATTCACAAGGGAGGTTTTTTAAATTGTGCCGCACAAAAAAATTATAAATAAAAATTAAAAAGCGAATTTCTTAGATAAAGTCGGTTTTTGTGGAAGAATCACGTCCCACGTAGTTCAAATGGGACCCCAAACAACTGTTTTATGCAGGTTTCTCAAAAACACAATGCGGCTTTAACAGTATATCAGTTATATCGCTACGTCCACTTAATTACAGGTTGAATAGCAGATCTGACATTGCTAGACAGGAATGATGACATATACAAACGGTTTAGGCTTAGATAACGCCCTGCACAACTTGGGGACGTATCTGAACAATTTAACAGTCAATGCAGCTTTATTTCTTATACAAGATAATTAATGCAAAACAAAAGTTGGCGGTGTAACGCATTAGAATGACCCATCCGTGCAAAATGACCCGGGTCTTTGTACTACGTAGAGAAATGACCCCAGACCGTAGAAAATGGACCCCATCGACTTGTAGTACAATTACCCCCCTCACGCAGAGGAATGACACCCGTAGAGAAATGACCCCCCCCCCTCCCCTTTCAGCTTAGTTTCCGTTACTGCTGCTGCTGCTGCCTCTTCTACTACTACTCTCTGTTATTGCTGTTTGTTCTGCTGCCTCTTCTGCTGCTGCTGCTACTACTTCTGCTATTGTTGTTACTGCTGATACTACTTTTACTTCTGATACATGTACTGTCGCTGCTGCATAACCCCTACTACTTCTACTATAACTACTATCGCTGCTACTCCTACTATTACATTTGTTTGCTTGAATGTGTTGGGTTTTAACGCACTGCGACGCTGAAGGGTCATATAGAGCCGATATGTGTATACAGTGAAACCCCTCTAAACCGGACACGTTTGGGGACAACATAAACGTCCGGTTTATAGGGGTTTCCTGGTTTAGAGGGGTTTTAACCCATAGCTAGTTCCTAGATTGGAAGATAGGTGTTCACTTAAAGCAGGTTGAAGGTAAAGCAGAATGCACCTTAGGGTGCATTCTGCTTTACTTTCAACCTGCTTTAAGCTACATCTGCTAGAGTATAGAAAATGTTTCTGATGATACATATTCATGGATGTATTTTCTTCAGTGTAGGAATAAATCAAAGGTGTAAAAATGCATATTTATGGTGTAATGGGTTAGAATAAAGAAGGGTTGGAAACGGGACCAAAGTTTTTGTCCGGTTTATAGAGAATTCCGGTATTTAGAGGTTCCGGTTTAGAGAGGTTTCACTGTACTGTATTTAGACGTGCAATTGCTATACATACAAGACTGGAAACCCGAATGTGTTTGTAGCACAATTTGTCCACAAGTTATCGAGGCACCTTTGTAAATGTCTTTATTCCAATACATTCAAGACATTGCTCTCTTTTAAAATAGAGATTTGAAAGAATCAAATGATAAATAAAAGCTTATATAGAAACATCCTTTGGAAAAATGCTTTTCATTTAATAATACAGTGCTCCCTTTACAAGAACACCTAAGTGGAGATATATAGTACATGTATGTGTAATGTTCGGAGGGAGTTGTTATAGGAAGGGCAACTGGTTTACATCGTAAACAGCTTGAATCCAGACCATACGCAGCGTAACGCGGAGTACTATCTGGATTCAAGCTGTTTATCACTCGCCATTATGGTTCTTTCCTGTCAAAATGTCCTTGATGTGACTTTGAGAAAAACAGCAGACGATATTGCAGACATGAAAAGGTTTGACATATTTTGTTTTATTTGATGAACAGCGGCAAGCGTTGGTGTGAGGAGGGAATCATTCTTGGGAGGCCTGTTGTAGAGAGGGAGCACTGTACTTCGACATCTCACCCCACGTGTACCTCCGAGCTGCTGTCGGTTCACAACCGCAAGTCGAACATAGTAGAAACAGAACATAAATGAGTCTTCTACGCTTAGTAGGGTCTGACAATGTTCGTAACCAAACTTAACAAATATACCAAATGTTTATCTCTGACTTAGCCATGTTATGCCACACTGTAAATTCATGTTCTTGTGTATCAATTATACTTAAAGAAACTTTGAATTCGCAAGGACTATTTGAACTGAATGTTAAGTAAATGGCATGAACAGATAGTTTTTAAGAGACCGATTTAAAACTGATCTCATATGGATATGATTTCAATACGCCTTTTCCTCGAGATTTAGATTAATTGTCTTTTAGAGACGATTTTAATAACATCTATTTCAGACTATTTTAACAGTTTAACAACTACTGGACATTCAGTTTCTGAATCGTTTCACTTTAAGTTAAAAATATGTAAATACTGTGTCCTTTAAATGATCCTGGGTGGAATAGTGACCAAAGGCAGCGCAGTTTACTATAGTTTATTTATCATGTACACTTCCAATATATAATATGTGTATGGCAGCTCAATCTCCTGAGACGTCACCACGTCATGACTTCACCGTCTGTAATAAATATAAAGGAGAAATCCATTTACTAATAGTTATGTTTATAATCAAATGATGCACAGTCATGTACACTCAGCTGATCTGTAAACATACATGTATATATAATGAGCATGAGCCATGATAAACCTTTAACTTGTTAACAATAATAATAAGTATTAACACATACAATATAATCTTCTTGTAACGACAATATTACAAGAAAATGAGGTTCTCTGATCTGGTTACTGTTTGTCTTTGACAACTTTACATAAAATATAATGGACTCTTCCAAATGACAAATATAAGTTCATGTTTTCACAGACGTTGACCTACTTTCAAACGCTGTGGCGTCCCAAAGTTCAACATGGTCAGGTGCTAGTGCTAGCGCTAGCCGAGCCATAGATGGCAACACCGACGGAGACTATTCTCACGGGTCTTGTTCACACACACAACATACTGGAATCAGGTGGTGGATGGTCGATTTCGGAAATCAGTTCTCTGTGTCCTCTGTTATCTTGTGGAACCGTTTAGACAGTTAGTATCGAAATTCATTACGCAAGTTATGCGCCATTTTAGTAATGAATATGTAACATCCAACTATGTTCAATATCTTAGCGGATGGAAGTTTAAAGAAGTGGAAGTTAAGCAGAATACGCATTAAATTGCTTTAAGTGGTCATCCGTCTCTTAAGCTAGAGGCATGCTATGGGCTATTGGGTTAATATATTTTCCATTATCTATATCTGTAAATCGAAAGTATTCAATTGTTTTTAATTCTGTACACGTCTCAATTAAATTCAGAAGTAAGCTTCTAGTGCACTTGAAAGGAGCTACAATTATTGTTTAACCATGTATTACACTCCCTAAAACTTCAAATGGACAATTCTAATTTTCAATTTAGTCTAGTCCATTTTTTACGTTTAAGGGTTGATTTTACATATATGTCAAAATGACAAACAGTGTAGACCCTGATCAGAGGGCTCCTTAAGGAGCCATCTATTCAGAGTCTACACTGTTTGCATAGAACAAGTGTACTACTCACAGGTACACTGTTAGAAAATGACGTATATATGCGTGAGTAGGGTTCAAACAGTTGAAGAGATTTGTGGGTAAAGCAACGATTTTTGTTAATAGATGTCAATCGCCTATTATAACTTCGTTAATATTCGTTAGGAAATCGATTTATGTTAACAATATCTGTCAGAGAATGAAATATTGAGTTCGGTGGGGATCGAACCTGTGCGGAGAAGAAACTACGAGATATGCATTGAAATTATACAAACGCCATAGCGCACCGGCCACATGGGATATTTTTATATAGAGGTTTTGTATCCTATATAAATGGTATGTAGCAAAGTGCAAAGCGAATATATACTCCGCCTTATACCGGAATAGTTACAGAGATACAACAATCTAAGATTTCTTTTTCTTAAGGGTGTTTAATATACTAATCATATTTCTTTAATGCACTATTCACGAAAAAGTCGCAAACTTGCTTTTTTTCGAGTATTGCTGTTTTTTTTAAATGCACCGCTAATGTTATTCTTTAAATGCAGTGTGGGGTCTGTGGACCCGTCTTCGGTACCTACGTCTGACAGTCGGGAACTCCCTACAGGGTTTGAACAACGACTTCAGCGTGTGTGGCACCTATATCGGACCGCCTTCTTCCAAGCGAGACAATCCAGTTCGCATCGACTGTGTCCATGTGATGTACGGAAGGTACCTGAAGATCGAAAAGTATCTACCGAAAGACGAGCCACTGTGCCTCTGCGAGGTGGAGGTTGTCCTATAACTCGAATCATACATGTCGATGATGGCATTGATAGAATGTTATCTAGAGAATTGTGTATTTGTAGTTTTTTCCCGTCGAAAACGGGAATGTTATCGCGTGTAACCTCATCTGGCTGAAACAATTGAACCAATATAGGAATAAACAACATATTTTTGACGTTCATGACGGTATGACTACATTAGCTTCGCAGGGGGTAAATTGCGTAAACGCCCGAAGGGCGTTTTCGTTAAATTTACCCCCGAGGCTAATGTAGTCATACCGTCATGAGCGGCAAAGAGATGTTGTTTATTCCTTATATTTATATTTTCTGTCTTATCAATTAAATGTGTTTATTGGCCAGATTTGTTTTTCTTTATAAGAATGTATCATATACCGGTCAAAGAGGTTTGATAGATGTAATGTCGATGTAATAGCCATTCCCGTTTCTAAATATGGTGAGAAAGTAGTTTCAACTACATGTACTGTAACTGTATTAAAAATTCAGGATAATAACAGTTTAAACATATAGACAGCTTTATCATCTTATTTAGAATTATTTTTGATTCTTTAATGAAGGCAATGATTGAATGAGACAATTCAAATTCAAATCTTTATTTAAAACCTACAAGTAAATCTAACAGACACACACATTTAGAATCTATAACGGCAATGTTGATAAAATAGCATGTCAACCCAAATTCCGTTCCAGCTATTTCAGTAACTGACTCTTAGTACGCTCCTAATATTTAAATGGCTTACAAAATTATCAAAACATATTTTCAAAATTATTCTAAATTCCTAGACAACCGTAGTATAAAAATGGTTACCAAGCACAATGACAGTTAGACGTATAGAAAGTTAAAACTTTTAAGTTGAGTCTTATATGGTTCTTAGACATTGATAAGTCAAATTTCAGTTTTTGCTCATCAAAAACTCAAATCTGACCAACCAAACGCTTTAGGACGATTTCAGACTCAACTCAAAAGTTTTATAACCTTGGAGCCAGGGTCTCTGACGTAATATTCTAGCACTCTAACGACTGAGCTGTAGGGACTTGTTGAGTTTCTACATAGATAACAGTGGAAAAAAACGTTATTCTCTTAAACTATTGTTTCCATTGCAAACAGTTTGGAGCCAGTTCAGACGTCGGTTTGGAGCCAAATCATACGCCGAGTAACCCGATGTCTGATCAGGCTCCCAAATGTTTGGTACTCAGATTAAAATAAACAGTCAGAAGTATAAAAAAGATGTCACTTTCTCCATGTTAGTCCACTGCGTTTGCATTTCTTTGCGTTTAAAAACGGGAAAGAATAACGTTATCTCCTCTGTGCCTGTGTTCGACAGGTACAGTCCCACTCGTGCACCTAGAAAGTGCCCCTTCTCATAATCATAAGAATTGATGGCGTAGAAGTAATAAATAGAAATAGAACAAGACTACACTCGATCCCGCTAGACTACAGTATGGAGTTATAATGAGTTAAATAACTGCAATCGACTGCTGGTAATCCATTCATGTGTCTGATATTTATTAAGAAATATAGCATTATAAATAAAGTCCTACCCTAAACATGCTAAACTGTAAATCGGTGTACCTGTATTTCCATAGAATTGGTCTAGAGAAAGTCACTGACGTTCTGTGTTGCGTCGCACCTGACTTTCAACGTTATTCCAACATCCTACCACATTTCTCCTCATATCCAGATATATTTAACATTTTTAAATCCTTGAATTAACCGACGAAGAACAGCATGATGTCAGTTGAGTGCCAAGCGTAAATTATTATTTCACATGCGAATCGAGTCGCTTTTAAAAATGGCCGACATTGATAAATCAGGTGCATGTGGCCCTGTATCTAAGCCGTTGATATATAAAATACATGAACATTTTGTAAACAAACTTGACCTCTCTAGGTGCGCGTATTCTGTCAATGTATTAGAGAACGGAGTTAGGTGAAATCCAACAAGAAGGGGAAATAGACATATTTTTATGCAAGAATAGTGTCAATACACCTGTTTTTCGTGCATTAACATCTGCAGAAGCCCTTGTGCTGTCTTGGAGCCCTCGGCTAAAGCCTCGGGCTTCAAATACAGCCCGCGGGCTTCTTCAGATGTTAATGCACGAAAAAAGGTGTATTAACCCTATATTTACATTCACCCTGTAAAGTCTTTATGTAATCGTATTAAAAATTTGACGGTCATCCCTCGATGAACCTACAATTCGAAACTGGTTTTAGCCAGTTCGGATTTTCCCCGTGCTATTCGTGGACTTCTTCAAATAGACTACATCGCGCACTTAACACTAAGCTCCCATTGGTCGACGGTCATATGACACTAGCGGAGTGATACAGACCCATAGGTCGTTGCCATCGCGTTGCCATGTGTGTAAATTGGTTAAGAAAACAACCGCGACCTGTATTTTTAGAATGTGCTTTGGCAATAGATATTCAAGTTGCACTGTTATTTGTTTGCCTTGTAAGTCTTTTCCATTCACAGAGATAAAGTTTACTGGAAAAAATCCTGAATTTTTAATACAGTTACAGTACATGTAGTTGTAAATACTTTCTCACCATATTTAGAAACTGGAATGGCTATTACATCGACATTACATCTATCAAACCTCTTTGACCGGTATATGATAAATTCTTATAAAGAAAAACAAATCTGGCCAATAAACACATTTAATTGACAAGACAGAAAATATAAATATAAGGAATAAACAACATCTCTTTGCCGCTCATGACGGTATGACTACATTAGCCTCGGGGGTAAATTTAACGAAAACGCCCTTCGGGCGTTTACGCAATTTACTCCCTGCGAAGCTAATGTAGTCATACCGTCATGAACGGCAAAAATATGTTGTTTATTCCTATAATATTTACAATCACCCTGTAAAGTCTTTATGTAATCGTATCTAAAATTTGAAGGTGATCCCTCGATGAACCTACAATTCGAAACTGGTTTTAGCCAGTTCGGATTTTCCCCGTGCTATTCGTGGACTTCTTCAAATAGACTACATCGCGCACTTAACACTATGCTCCCATTGGTCGACGGTCATATGACACTAGCGGAGTGATACAGACCCATAGGTCGTCGCCATCGCGTTGCTATGTGTGTAAATTGGTTAAGAAAACAACCGCGACCTGTATTTTTAGAATGTGCTTTTGCAATAGATATTCAAGTTGCACTGTTATTTGTTTGCCTTGTAAGTCTTTTCCATTCACAGAGAGAAAGTTTACTGGAAAAAATCCTGAATTTTTAATACAGTTACAGTACATGTAGTTGAAACTACTTTCTCACCATATTTAGAAACTGGAATGGCTATTACATCGACATTATATCTATCAAACCTCTTTGACCGGTATATGATACATTCTTATAAAGAAAAACAAATCTGGCCAATAAACACATTTAATTGATAAGACAGAAAATATAAATATAAGGAATAAACAACATCTCTTTGCCGCTCATGACGGTATGACTACATTAGCCTCGGGGGTAAATTTAACGAAAACGCCCTTCGGGCGTTTACGCAATTTACCCCCTGCGAAGCTAATGTAGTCATACCGTCATGAACGTCAAAAATATGTTGTTTATTCCTATATTGGTTCAATTGTTTCAGCCAGATGAGGTTACACGCGATAACATTCCCGTTTTCGACGGGAAAAAACTACAAATACACAATTCTCTAGATAACATTCTATCAATGCCATCATCGACATGTATGATTCGAGTTATAGGACAACCTCCACCTCGCAGAGGCACAGTGGCTCGTCTTTCGGTAGATACTTTTCGATCTTCAGGTACCTTCCGTACATCACATGGACACAGTCGATGCGAACTGGATTGTCTCGCTTGGAAGAAGGCGGTCCGATATAGGTGCCACACACGCTGAAGTCGTTGTTCAAACCCTGTAGGGAGTTCCCGACTGTCAGACGTAGGTACCGAAGACGGGTCCACAGACCCCACACTGCATTTAAAGAATAACATTAGCGGTGCATTTAAAAAAAACAGCAATACTCGAAAAAAAGCAAGTTTGCGACTTTTTCGTGAATAGTGCATTAAAGAAATATGATTAGTATATTAAACACCCTTAAGAAAAAGAAATCTTAGATTGTTGTATCTCTGTAACTATTCCGGTATAAGGCGGAGTATATATTCGCTTTGCACTTTGCTACATACCATTTATATAGGATACAAAACCTCTATATAAAAATATCCCATGTGGCCGGTGCGCTATGGCGTTTGTATAATTTCAATGCATATCTCGTAGTTTCTTCTCCGCACAGGTTCGATCCCCGCCGAACTCAATATTTCATTCTCTGACAGATATTGTTAACATAAATCGATTTCCTAACGAATATTAACGAAGTTATAATAGGCGATTGACATCTATTAACAAAAATCGTTGCTTTACCCACAAATCTCTTCAACTGTTTGAACCCTACTCACGCATATATACGTCATTTTCTAACAGTGTACCTGTGAGTAGTACACTTGTTCTATGCAAACAGTGTAGACTCTGAATAGATGGCTCCTTAAGGAGCCCTCTGATCAGGGTCTACACTGTTTGTCATTTTGACATATATGTAAAATCAACCCTTAAACGTAAAAAATGGACTAGACTAAATTGAAAATTAGAATTGTCCATTTGAAGTTTTAGGGAGTGTAATACATGGTTAAACAATAATTGTAGCTCCTTTCAAGTGCACTAGAAGCTTACTTCTGAATTTAATTGAGACGTGTACAGAATTAAAAACAATTGAATACTTTCGATTTACAGATATAGATAATGGAAAATATATTAACCCAATAGCCCATAGCATGCCTCTAGCTTAAGAGACGGATGACCACTTAAAGCAATTTAATGCGTATTCTGCTTAACTTCCACTTCTTTAAACTTCCATCCGCTAAGATATTGAACATAGTTGGATGTTACATATTCATTACTAAAATGGCGCATAACTTGCGTAATGAATTTCGATACTAACTGTCTAAACGGTTCCACAAGATAACAGAGGACACAGAGAACTGATTTCCGAAATCGACCATCCACCACCTGATTCCAGTATGTTGTGTGTGTGAACAAGACCCGTGAGAATAGTCTCCGTCGGTGTTGCCATCTATGGCTCGGCTAGCGCTAGCACTAGCACCTGACCATGTTGAACTTTGGGACGCCACAGCGTTTGAAAGTAGGTCAACGTCTGTGAAAACATGAACTAAAGTGCTAATTCAACCCTGATATTTTAAATCGTCATTTCTAATTTTCATTTAGATATTATTCCTTTTTTTAGGGTTGATTGTAACAACATATCTTACGAAAAAATGACAAACAGTGCAGTCCTCTGACCAGGATCTATGTACACTGTTTACATAGGATAAATATACGTTTCATGTGTACACTGTTTGCTATGCTAGTCGCTAGAATTCAATGTGTAAGCAGTACATTCCAATAACCCCCTTTCATCGACACCTTGCTAACACTTACATATAAAACCGGTTTTGGTCCAGACCAGGGGCCCGTTTTATAAAACTTCTTACGACAAATGTTGTCGTAAGTCGGATTATAAAAGTCTCAATTATTACTTATTTCTCTATTAAATTCTGTATAGTGACACCTCCTTGGAATCGTCTTGAAAGACGATTCCACAGAGGTGTCACAAGACAGGATTATATAGAGAAATCAGTAATTAAACTGATTTTTTTTATTAGCTTTACGACCGTTTTTTGTCGTAAGATTTTTTTATGAAACGGGCACCAGATCCCGCGTAACACGCCGTATGACCATGAGTCTGACTGTTTGACATTCATTTTGATGCTTTCTAGGTAACACTGACTAATATCTAAACGTTACAAATAAAATCAGACGCTATGTTTGCGAGCAGCCGATTAAGACAGAGAATGTGTTAGATGGGTTATTACGATTAAACGAAGCGGTGAAAAGAAAATGGAGGACTTAAGATATTAAGATACAACAGCTACACAAAACACTTAGTCTAAAAATCTAATGCAGAAAGTTCATATTGATACTTTCTGCGGTCCGTCTAATGACGCCAAACCTCTCCAAACCTCCCCAAACCACTTTTAAAAACAAGTTTTCCCTATTCTAGCAGATGGTAGTTTAAGGCAGGCTGAACGTAAAGCAGAAGCTTCTTAATGCGCATTCTGCTTTACTTTCAACCTGCTTTATGTGGATACCTGTTTTCAAAATCAGAAATCTATAAGAAAATGGGTTGATATTTAGTAATAACTATATAAAGCTATATTAATTTTTGTACGAGTTGCTCTCTCTAAATGAAAAACATCGTAGATTTAATTTTAATTTTACAATTTTTTAGACTTAATTATAAGCTTTATGTGATTAGATATTAAGGAATTCAAATAGTTTGTGTTGATTCTTAAGTGATTTTAAGAGGTTTGGGGAGGTTTTTGGAGGTCTAGGGCTTTAGACGGACCCAACTTTCTGTACCACTGTTATCGACATCAATCAATAGCTAGTAGCAAAGCAGAAAAGTCGTCACGAACACTACACATGGGACACTGAAAACAAGACACCTTGTCTCAACCACGTTCAATGTTAAACAACATCTAAACTAAATAACGCTGTCGTAGCGAGCTACAAGAATTGGCAAAAAGGACATGGTTTGCACTTCCTATGGTTTGCCTATCTGCGGACAACTAATCATATTCACACACCTATTCTCATCTTTTTTACGTCAAGACGTTTGCATTTTGCTGACAAATATCTTGATTGACGATAAAAGTCATTATATCTTTAAAAAGCAAGGTAAGTAAAACGTGCTGAGATCGTCTTGTGGTCAACGTGTAGGACTGTATACTATGATGTCAGAGGTTCGAATCTCGTCTAATGCTAAACTTTTCTTCTTTTTACCATGTTTAACTTTATTTGTTGTATTATTATCATGTTCTGCTCAACTTTTCGAACAGTTGAGCTATTGTCGTAGTCCTGTCGCTTGTTGGATGTTAGGTTATGTTTGTTAGATAACATTTCTTAGTAATTCAAAATAAAACAAAACATTGTTGTGCAAAAGCTTACCTTTAAGATTAATATAAGCTGTCCATTCTACTGCTGTTTTCAGGGAAAACAGTTCATTTGATTGTCCATAAAGCAGCTCACAGGTTTTGTCATCTACTCAAAGGATAAGTAGATATTGATATTTTTTCATATAACTTGCAAACTACAGTTAGGTCTGACAGTTAAGGGTAATCATGCAAAGCAACACTACTGCCAACTTTATTAACTCATTGAGCCCTAGTCGAGCATTTACCTAAAGTGCACCTGTGAAGAGTACACTTGTCCTATGCAAACAGTGAAGTCCCTGATCTGAGGGCTCCTACAGGAGCCCTCTGATCAGAGACTTCACTGTTTGTAATTTTGCAATTTATTACCACGAACAACACTAAATAGTCTAAAATGGACCAGCCTTTATTGCAAACTAGAATCGTTCATTGGAAGTTTCAGGGGATAGTGAGTTAAAGAAGGCGTAATACAAGCTTGACAGGAAGTGTACAGCAATAAGTAGTCGAATTCATCTTAAATAAAAGCGTAACAGTTATACTCTGTCTGTGAAGCATGAATGATTGCTGAATTATAAATTAATGTATTACAGTGGAGAATCTGTTACGGTATTCTTTTCCAATAAACGCGTTTACGCTAAAACTATTATTTGCAGTGCAAACAGTTTGGAGCCAGATCAGACGCCGGGTAACCCGGCGTCTGATCAGGCTCCAAACTGTTTGCCACCAAGATAAACAAGAATTATCAGAATTGTCCAAAAGTTGTACTTTTCTACGTTTTAGTGCTTTGCGTTTGCGTACGTTTGCGTTTAAAAGGGAAAGAATAACAGATTCTCCACTGTATACTCTGTCTGTGAAGCATGAATGAATGCTGAATTATAAATTAATGTATTACATGTATATAAGTATCAGCATGGCTATCAAACAAGTGTATTTCAATCTAGATACAAATGCATCACACGTGTCAGTTGGAAAAACTCCGAAAGTTCCGTATTTTGGCCCCATTTAGAAAAAAAAGACCTAGGCGATCCGATAAAACAGACTTACTCTCTGAATTCTACAATTGCTTTCGTTCTTTCATTCCAAAACAGAATGTCCTGAGCAAATATGTGTAGTATAATAAGCCTTTCAATGGCTGTCATTTTTGCGTGATGCAGTGGCAAGATCACGGAATCCTGTGAGGACCAACACTTTTTTCTGTTTTACAATTTAGGTAATATGCCGAAAAAAGATGCAAGATTGCAAGCGTGCAATCTTTTACCTTATTCAAATATTTGTGTCATCAAATCCAAAGTATGCTACTGATTGTTAAAATAAGTCAACAAAAGATGCGAGATTGCAGGGGCACACGTTCGTATCTCTTCCGACGTTTTATTCATATTGTAGAAAACGTCACAAAAAGATGTGAATTTGCAAAGGTGCAATCTCGCATCTTTTCTCGATGCATTTTGTCAGCGAATCCTATAGTAATTTTATGTAAAAACGTCTCTTTTTAGGCGTTTTACTAAAATTGTAAAACAGACAAGTAATTGGCCTTACCATGAGTCCGTACAATATTGGTGAAACCCATCAAAAGGTATTTCCTTATTGTATTCCTGAAATTAGCGCCAATATATCGAGTATTCCGTATAGCTCGGATATACAGCGGAGAAACATACGTTTTGTCCCGTTTAAATGAAACTAAATGCAAACGCAAAAACTAAAGTAAAATTTTTACAAGTTAATGAAAATATTTAAGAATTATTTATTTTATCCAGGTACTCCATTGAAACGCACTTTTACGTGTTTGATTTATTCCTCCTTTTAAGAAAATAGTTCAAATCTATATTGTTATGTATCACCAGAAATATTTTCAATAGTCTAGCAGATTGTATCTTAAAGCGACTGAAAATAAACCAGAATGTGCCTCTACTTTACTTTCTACTTGCTTTAAGGGAACAAACAACTGTCATTAAGACTAGTAACATAATATAGAGTAAAGTGTTAATCTGGATGGCAAACAATTTAGTGCCTAATTATACGTCTGTTTGCCCAGCGTCTGAACTGACACCAAACTGTCTGCAATAGAAATACTTGTTTCAGCTTAACCCTTTACCTGATAGCCTAGTTATAATACTGAAGATAGGTGACTACTTAAAGCAGGTTGAAAGTAAAGCAGAATGCGCCCTAAGGCGCATTCTGCTTTACTTTCAGCCTGCTTTAAGCTATTACCAGCTAGAATAAGGAAAGTATTAAATATGACACATATTCAGTACGGTTTATATTGGAACTATTTTCTTCAGAGGATGAATAAAAGGCATGTGCTAAAAGTCGCTTCTATCAGGGAAAGGGTTAAACGTGTGTCTAAGCAAACAATACGTCTTTTATAAGCATTTTGGAAGACATTCAAAAGTTACTAAAATAATTGCAAACTCCTCTAAAAGTAGCTTTTATTTGCGTATTCTCATTTTATGAATACGCCATTTAGTTTTCAGCCTGTTTAAGCCAGGATCTCACTGTCCTGGTTTGGGTCCCCGGTGAGTCCCGGTTTAGCAAACCGGCAGTCACCGGGAGTCACCGGGACTACAACCTTGGCGGCGCCGGGGACGACCGGCTCGATCCGGGATCGACCGGCTTCCACCGGCTAACATCCCCAGATGCTTTAAAATGTTTAATACAACCGGGGGTCACCGGGAGTCACCGGGACAGAAACCAGAACCGGCTTCGTCCGGGGAATGCCGGAGCAACGCCGGGGTATGCCGGGGCAACTCCGAATCTTTACCGGCACATCCAGATCAGCTCCGGGTCTCTACCATGAACAACCGGGGTGTTTGCGAGGATAACTTTTTGTTATTTGGTATTTTTGTTTTTAAAGAAATGCAGATTTCTACATTTCGTTTTTAGCGTTTGCGTTTCGTCTGTGTTTAAATAGGAAATATTATCGTCCTCTCTATTGTATTGGGCAAATCTAACATTTAAAAACGAAAGTTTTTCTTTATAAATAAATGGCTTCAGGCCAAAGTCCACTACAAACAGTATGTAACCAGATCAGACGCCGGGCAAACTGTTTGAAACTCATATTAAAATGAAGTTTGAACATTCTACAACATTATTATGTTCTATTTTATTGAATTTCGTTTGTATTTTATCTCATATACCCCGAGAGACAAACATGAATTTATACTAATTCAAGTACGCCCCGGTTTATGTCCTTGGATCGGGACGACACCGGTGGTCACCGGGATACCACCGGCGACGGCCGGGGTTACATCGTGTTATACCGGGATTAACCGGGAACAGACCGGCCCTGCACCGTAACTACGCCGGGCCAAACCGGGAACTCACCGAGATTCGGATTCATAACCGGTGCGCCACCGGGGGAGACACCGGGAATGTGAGATCGCAATGTATTTTTTCATAAAAAACGCCCCGGCTCATCCCGTTCCACCCCGGGTGACCGGCTAACTCTACCGGGGCGTACCAGACCAGCACCGGGACAGTGAGATCGGGGCTTTAAGGTTCTGCTGAGATATACATGTAGATTTGTAACCGCTGTATAATTATATCAATACAGTATGTACATTCATGCTGATATTAACCCTTTCCCTTATAGAAGCGACTTTTAGCACATTCATTTTATTCATCCGCTGAAGAAAATAGTTCCAAATTATACCGTAATGAATATGTGTCATATTCAATACTTTCCTGATTCTAGCAGTTAATAGCTTAAAGCATGCTGAAAGTAAAGCAGAATGCGCCTTAGGGCGCATTCTGCTTTACTTTCAACCTGCTTTAAGTAGTCACATATCTTCAATACTAGAAACAATGCTATCAGGTAAAGGGTTAAGTTAACGATTAAGGTACAATAAAACCTCTCTACAATGACCACTTTAATGAAGGCTAATTGATCAATAGATGATACCTTGCTTTAAGCAGTTAACTGCCTAAACACCTAATTATTATCACAAGTTAATCAAACAAAGAGATTTTATTGCACTGAATAATTGTCTTACAATTAATGTCTGTAGTTATTCGAACATGAATGCGTTTATTTATATAGTATTTCCTAAAACCTTGTCCATGTAACTATGAAACAAAGAGTTTTGATCTTAAGGATATACGCGACGAAATGAAATCTCCGAAGGAACTCTATGAAAAGTTCAGCATGTGTTCTTCAAACATATCTTAATACCATGGCAAAAAAATCATAGGTTATAATGATAATTTCTGTCTATGGCCATTTGAAATGTATAATGTAGCCATTGTCGGCAAAGAGTCGGAATGCGTTATTATGGCTTTCTAAAATGATGTAAAGTAATAATTGGCACAAACAAACATTAAAACAATTAAAAAGTAATGCTAACTAAAAGTATGATGCACATAGTATAGTTTGTTGTCTAATATACATGCATTTTTCTTAATTGTTTTTGGCTTAAATTCAATAAAAACAGTCACTCAATCAAAATATATGCGAAAGAAATTGATGAAACTTCACACAATAAAAGCTTTAATACGAAAATGGTAAAGAAGCAAAAGTTATAATGCTTCTTTTGAAACTATAGGCATTTTCATACATATACCAATGACCTAAATAAGCAGACATCTTCTCTATGTGTTCTCGGGTTCAAATTATTATTCAATTTGATTGAAGTTCTGGGTTATTAACTTAGCCTTATTAGGTAGAGTATTTGCTAAGTTTCACGTACTTTCATTTACCAAGTACAATTTCATGTATTTAACAAATGATTATGTCAAAAATAATAATAACTTCAAAGCTGGTCTAAAAGTTACAAACATGATGACACATTAAATGCATTACATGTATTAGAAAATGTCAGAGGAAATTGAAAAGGATTGAGCGCCCCGTGCCTCCTGATCTGTTTATAAATAACCAACTTTACTGTGTCAATGCAGAGAAAATTGAAAATATATGTGCTTTCAATTATTAATTTGAAAGGTTTTAAACAAGCTTTAATCTGTGAATTATTTTTCGACTGGCATACAAGGAAATGTCAGAGATATCTACTAATCAATGATTTGTTGGAAACCTGAAAGACGGGTATTTTTCGCGTCATGCATATTTCGCGTAATGTGATTTTGTATTAATTCGCGACATCATGCAATACTTCTAGTAGGTGGTAGCTTAACCCTTTCCCTTATGCGCGCGTGTCAGCGCGTGTTTCATTATTACCTTATGAGCCCGTAAAAGCGCGACTTTATCTATTCCCTGATAAGCGCGGCTTTCCGCGGGTTATCAATTACCTGGTGAGAGCGGGTTAGAGCGAGTCCTCTATTTAGCGGCTAAAATCTCATTCTTCTACTGAAATTTTACTGTCCGGGTGTCTACACATTTAAAGTGTGTTCAAATATCTTACGAAATCCCAAATCTAATTATAGGGTTGCTACACAAATAATTTCATAAAACGAGGCTTAGGTCATAAGTTGTGACCTGTTGTTGATCGGTGATCTCCGTAAGACGTGCATATGATACTGCACGCACTACTCGTCAGTTTTCGGAAAGTACGATCTATGTCAACTTATGAAATATGCAGAAGTTTCTAACTGTTCCTGAGGTCAACATCTAAATATAGTTAACCAATGGAATAGCGGAATTCCATAGAGCACGCTCCACATGCATGCTATCTACAAAAATATCACAGGGGGATGCCGCTTGACCGTTGCGTGACACACCGGAAGCGGGGTAATAAAGTGTCGGCTCATCAAAAGTAAGTATAATCCTAGGCGGTAGACAGAAATATCAATCAACTAATTAACCAAACAAGCAAATCACATCTGCAGGTCTCTGACAAATGTGTACTGTCCCATCTCGCAACTCGGATTCTAATCTTGATCCAAACTGTAAAAATGAAACGAAAAACTGAGCTGTGAATCATTTTGGATCCTGATGAGAACCAAGCTACTCGGCGTCTCATCTACATCAAATGTGTGTAAAACTAGAAAGAAAGTAAAAATTGAATAATGCAAAGGTGTCAAACAGTTTGGATCCTGATGCAGAGCCGATCTACACGGTGTCTGATCAAGATTCAAACCGATTGCGTAGGAATTCACGTGAGAAAAAAATTCTAATAGATATCAAACAGTTACGACGCAGATTCACTCAACATTGTGATCGGGATCCAAACTGTCTGAATTTATATCAAAGGAATATTTCTTCATAAAATGTAAATCTGTTTAGATCTTGATCAGATGGCGAGCTACTCGGCGTCTCATCTTCATCCAATCGCTTTTGTAAAACTATAATAAAAAATAATTGAATGTGTTCTAAGATGTCAAACAGTTTGGATCCTGATGCAGTGCCGATCTACACGGCGTCTGATCAAAATTCGAACTAATTGCGTAGGAATCCATGTGAAAAAAATTCTAATATATATCAAACAGTTACGACGCCGAGTCACTCAACATTGTGATCGGGATCCAAACTGTTTGAATTTACATGTGTTAAAGGCACATTCTGCTTTACTTTCAACCTGCTTTAAGAAGTCACCTATTTTCAAAACTACACATTCGCGAATTAACGCGTAAATTATATTCTCGCGAATAAAACCGGTTTTACAGTAAATGGAATTGAGAAAATTTGTCTTTTTTTATTAGGTATAATTATTTATCTACAGGACAATAACAGATACTGGGACGTAGATCTTAGGTGATCTAACCGTATCATCTGCATTTAAGTTAATTCCCTCGTTAACTATAGAGCCAATACCGAATACCGGAATACAGTCGTAGTAACCATACTCCGAAAGTTCTGAATTTCTGCTGGAATTCGAAAAATTCGACGGACACGATCCCCTGTAGTTCTAAGCGCCTAAGATTAAGCGCATGTAATGTTTTAATTAGTCATGAATATGCATTATAAAATATTGCCATATTATAGAGGATGGCGCATTTTGCTTTACATTCAACCTGCTTTAAGTAGTCACCTATCTTCAGTCCTAGATACGTGTTATGGGGTAATGAGTTCAATAGACCAATTCTATTATTTCTAGAATTGCTTTCATTCTGTCATTCAAAGCATAGAATGTCCAGAGTACATATTTGCAGTGTAGTATTCCTTTCACTGCCATTATTACGTAATATTATTTAACCTATGTAATACAGTCGCTGCCCTAGGCTTGTCCACTTAATTCATTCGCCCCTGGAGATTTAAGTGGGCAATTCCAATGACTAATTAACTCAAGCATGGTTTTAGTTACTATTTAAACAATATCTTGCAAAATGACAAACTATTTGCAAAGGACAATACTACTCCTTACATGTACACAGTTTGTTCATGACGAGTATACTCGTCACTATGGTTGAATGTGTTAAAGATTTCCCCTGCATTTATTTAGAACTGGAACTTTTATAGTGTCAAACAATGTTGATTCTGATCAAGTTCCGACTGTTTGCAGAGTCTAATTAGAAACTATACTGTTTCCAAATGTCAGTGTTGTCGGCATTGGGAGTAAAGGGGTTATCATACACTTGCGCTTAGTTCTTATGAGTCACACATGTATCAGTCTATATGTTCTGTAAATATGATGCGGTGGCAAGATTGGAGAAATCGATACAAAGGTATTTCGTGTTCAAATTTTAGAAATAGTACCAGTATCAAATATTCTGCACAGCTCATGTAAACAGTCGAGGAGGCGAACTTTTGTCTCATTTAACCATTTACTCCACTGAAAACGCCTTAAAGCGACTCGCAACCAGATGGTGCATTAAAAATAGTAATTTGTAAATATGTGTCAAACGCTTATATAAATGGTAAAGAATTAGTTTAGGATAAGAAATTCTGTTTAAAAAAATGTATTTCAATAAAAAAAAATATTGGTCTCTGGTGGGATTCGAACCCGGGGCCCGGCATTGGCGGACAGAAGGCAAAATAGGGGAAACCGTTTAGACCAATGGACCACGGAACTATCCATTTATCTCGGATCGATTTAACGTATTTCAATGTGTAGCTATCGAAAGTGCATACAACTTCGTAATTCGGCTCGTGTTTATGTCTGAGCCCGTGTAGAGAAGCAACAACAACAACTATACCGTCTACTAGTCGGTATAGAAAAACGATGGAAAATATCTAAAAATCTAAGATTCGGTGACGATTCTTGAGACTTTTTTTGGACTGATCATATTTTTTTAATGTCAGAAGCCAAATAATGCCACAAATTTGCTTTTATTTCAGTATTTTATTTTATTTTGACAAGTACACCATCCGGTTGCGAGTCCCTTTAAAGCGCATTTGATTTATTCCTCTACTGAAAAAATAGTTCCAACTTATAGTAATAAACATGTCTAACTCCTAACATAGTGTAGCTTAAAATAGGCTGAAAGTAAAGTATACTCCGACTTAAGGTGCATTCTGTTTTACTCTTAACCTGCTTTAAAAGAACACCTGTTTTCAAAATAAGAAACAGGCTATGTGATAAAGGGTTAAACGAAACTAAACACAGACGCAATAAACTGAAATAAGAAAATGACAAAATTGATGAATATCTTTACGATTTATTTTAGTCTGAGTGGCTAACAGTTAAAAACTTCTAAGATTTCGTTTTTCAGCAGATCTGGCACCAATATTTCGAAAACAGAAAACAAGATATATCTTCAAAAATGATATTCCGTCGAAAATAAATTTTATTTTGGGAGTGAACAGTATTCATTATATAAACTCAATACAGGAATTATACACAAGTTGGCCCAGTGTATAAATCCGTGCTTTAAATGTCTGTTCAAATTTGGTCAGCACAGCCTTGAACTTTATAATGGAGGTCTATGGAAAATGTTTTGGTGTTCTCTGACCTCTAGGCCATGTCAGCCTATTGGCCGCCAATGAGAGTGCTGCAGTTCAAGCAAGCGGTCTTTGACCAAGATTTCTGATCATTCCTGATTAGTTAAATCGTTTAAACCAGGAGGTTAAAAGAGAAAACATTCCCGTCTTCGACGGGAAAAAGCATATCTTAAACTTGTGAATACGGACAGAAATACATCTTTTTTAATCTGGCAATTGGGAATACACTGTTTCTAAATAAACCTTTGTATACTAAAACCAGGTAACCGAGGTATAAGTAAACATTTTCTATATCTAATTGAATTGCATTTGCGTTTTGTTTAGTAGATGATATACGACTATACCTATGAATACAGCGCTCCCTCTCGACAACGACACCAAACGGGAGACGACAATTATGTTCGTTGTTCGGAGGGAGTCGTTATAGGGAGGGAACTTTGCAAACAGCTTGAATCCAGATCAGACGCCGCCTAACGCGGCGTCTGATCTGGATTCAAGCTATTTTTCACTCGTCATTAAGTTTTTTTCTGTTAAATGTCCATTATGTAACTTTGAGAAAAACAGCAGACGACAATTTTAAACCGGACATTTGTGGGGACAACATACATTTCCGGTTCAGATGGGTTTGAACCCATTACCAAAGAGTTAATTTTCTAGTATGGAAGATAACTAGTCAAGAGGGAGCACGCACGGATCCGCCAGTCAGAAAACGATAGTGGCTTGCAAACGTGATACTGACTTTTGTCATTTTCACGAACGTGTAAATAAAACTTACAATGTCTAAACAAATAAATGGCAGCAAAATCTACCAAACGACAATTAGTAAGAATTCCAACAGATTTAAACAATTTGAAAGACATGTAGTTTTTGATATTTTTCAAAGTTTGATTAATCATATAAGAGCGTTTGATAATGGCATATCAAATAACCTTTTACTATGTTCTGGTCACGTGTGTTTTTACGGACCTGAAACAAAAGTGTATCGACCTCAACATAAGCAAAATATCATAAGCAAAATATCATATATGAAAATATATGGAAAACGATATTGACTTGAACATTGGCCACAACACTATCAAGGGACTAGTTAAATGACAAGAGTTTCAGAGGAAAGTATCCTTTGCCTCTTTGGATGTTTACGAATAATTGTACATTACTATTTTGTGTCTATACAGGAGCAATTGAAATATTATTATGAGATAAAATGGTTTTTCAAACAAGCTTTAACGGCTGCATTATGCTGAGTAAAATGGAAGTCATTTTCAGATTGGCATGCTGGTAATATACAGTTTAATTCTTATTTGGCATCAAATATCTTTTATAAGAAATTAAGATGTGTGCAAGGCTTGACTTTGATCTAGACGGTTTGCACAAGTCAGTAACTATATAAATATTAATCAGCTATATATTAGACGGAATTGAATTAAAGTTTTTGTTTATTAAAGCAGGTCGTATAGATAGTGTAAATTAGAATTGTTATATTCTTTTGGCAAAATAGAGCAGATCGTCATTAAAGTTCTTCTACAGGCGACGTTATATCTTGGTAATCTGTTATTGCAAAAGCATGAAAATACCTTACATATGTATGCTGTAGAGGGTTATGCAAAATGCATAGGATCAGAGGCCCGTTTTACTAAACTACTTACGCAAAAAAAAATATTTGCGTAAGTCAAAATTTTAAATTTTATAATTTTTATTATCACTTGCTACAAACAGCAAATAGCCAGATGAGAGGACGCGCTTTTAGCGCGTCCTCTGATCTGGCTATTTGCTGTTTGCAAACGTTTATGAACGAAAAATAAGAGTAAAACGATTTTGACTTACGTAAGTAGTTAAGTAAAATGGGCCCCTGGTCATACTGCTCCTAAAGGATCAACTGAATCTGAGTCTCAAATATATTACTACAAAGCAAATTATGTAGATTTTAATTATTTAATTGTCTGTAATTGTAAGGGTACGCAAAACACCTGTTAAACATACCAATGTCTGGGGATTCTACTTTTTGTGAATTGTAGGGACTCTTAAAGACGTATCTTTTGAGAATAGTGATAAGTGGAATCCTGCAGTCTTGTCCTTTCATCATGTTTGCCATAATTATATAGAAAGGGCAACAAACACGCACTGGAAGGTAAATACTTGGGAATCTAGACAAGTTAGGTCACGTGATTGGGTAGCGCGGACGTGTTTTGTAACGCTAATATATTTTCCGGTTATTTTCTACGAAATTGTGATTTGGATCGTCTTACATTATGAGATCTGTAGTAAGGACATTTGCTAAATGTGTTTTGTGATTTTTGATCGATGGGGAGAAGAGGAAGAAGCGTAAAACGTAAGAAGAGTAGTGAAACTGAGCAAACACCATTCAAAACACCTCGTCATGGCGGATCTTCTATGTCATCGAACAATGGAGCGCAAAGTGTTAGTGACTCTTTAAGAGAGGCAAACTCTGTTTTGTTCAATGACTCATGTTTGCAAGCGGACAATTCTGTGTTTAATTCGGAGATGAGTGAACGTGATATGGCGTCAAATAAGGAATCTGCGGACAGTGATGTTTCGGAATCGGAGTTAGAATCTGGGTCAAAGCAAGTGCGAGCTACATCGAATAATGATATTCTGTTGCGTTTAGAAAGCAAAATGGACATAATGGATAAAAAGTTGGATAAATTGGATTCTCTGGAGCTGAAGGTTAGTGGCTTTGAAACTGAAATGCGTTCACTGAGACTTTATGTACAAGACAATGTTGACAAGTGTAATGACAAAGTGGTGAAGGTATCAGATAGGGTCGACACGCTTGAGTTCTCCCTCGGTATGGCTCATGACCAGCTTACACAGTTACAAAAGGACAAAGTCAGTATGCAGGACAATTTACTTTACTTGCAATCTCAGTCCATGAGGAATAATTTGATCTTTGCCAATATTGACGAGAGTGAGCACGAGACTCCCGTGCAAACGGAGCAGCTTTTACGAAACTTCATCACTGACAAATTGAACTTAGCCAAAAGTATTGTGGACGAAATTAAATTTGAGCGAGTACATAGAATGGGACAGAAATCTATGAGGTATAACAGGAAAATTGTTGCAAAATTTACACTGTATAAGGACAGAGAGACTGTGCGTAATCAGAGAAAGCAATTGACAGGCACCAATTTCTTCATGCATGAGCAATATCCACATGAAATTGTAGAGCGAAGGAAGAGTCTACTACCAAAGGTCAAGGAGGCACGAAATAAAGGGAAGTCAGCCTGGTTGAGTTACGACACACTCTACATAGACGGGAAACCTGTTCGCGATCAGATGCCACACAGTTAGGAATGCGCGGGGGCTGAACTATAGTTGTTATAATGGAACATTCATGGACTTGGCAGTGACAAGTTGGGCGATAGCGAATTTTTGGGTGTATTGCAGCAGCATGATATTGTGTTTCTTTTCGAGACATGGGCGAATAAAACGTCTAAATTTAAAATTGATGGCTACAAGACTTTTAATTTTCCAAGGCAATTTCAGAATCGACGGGCGAGACGTTGTAGTCGCGGTACAGTTGTTTTCGTCAAGGAATCGTTTGGTGTTAAAATTATTAAAAACCATTTGGACACTATAATTTGGTTGAGGTTAGATAAACTGTTTTTCAACTTTGAAAATGATATTTATTTAGAAGGAGTTTATATTTGGGTTGAGAATTCACCGGCCTATGATATACATGACATTGATTTGTTTCAGCTTATACAAAGTGACATTAACTGTTATGAGTCCGCAGGTAGTGTACTGCTGTGTGGCGACTGGAATGCGCGTATTGGTAATGGATCTCGACCGGACTACATTGTTTGCGATTCGAATACTAACTGTATTGATTATGATTACTATACCCCTGATGTACCGTTACCCCGTGTATCTATGGATAAAGGTTGCAATTCGCACGGACTAAAGCTGTTAGACTTATGCATGTCTAGCGGCTTTAGGCTTGCAAATGGCAGACTTTTTAAGGATAACGCGATAGGGGATTACACTTATACTAGCATGAACGGCAGCAGTGTTATTGATTATTTATTGTTACGGAATAGTGATTTCGGTATTTTGTGTAATTTTGAAATAGGTAAATTTAATGAATGGTCTGACCATGCTCCTGTGTGTTTTGGGGTAAGGTGTAATACGGCGCTTAACAAGGAGTACTTGGGAAAGGGAAATGCTTTTGATTTTGTTAAATGGGACCCGGATTTAAAAGATAAATTTAGAAGTCGGCTTATTGCACAGTTACCTATATTGAATAGAATCACACAGGACATGATGTCAAACAACAAGGAGTGTATTAATATAGGCGTAAATGATTTTACACAAATATTAAATAAAGTAGCTGACCCTTTGTTTTCAAAATGTGTATATACTAATAATAGTTCTCAATCGAATAGTTTTGGGAAGTCTTTTGTTAAAAAGGCAGACTGGTTTGATGATGAATGCGTTGAAGCGAAACGTATTTATCAACAGTATTTACATGTATTTGATAGATGTAAAAATGATGTTAACAGAATAGCAATGTTGGGTTTGAAAAAGAAATATAAGAACTTGATAAGAAAAAAGAAAAGGCGATGTGAGCTTAATAAAATTGCAGAGATCGAAAAGCTGAGACATAAAAAACCAAAGGATTTTTGGCGGCATTTTAGTAAAAGAGGTAATGAAAGTAGTAAAAATGATATACCGCTTAACGATTTTTTTGAATACTTTTCGAAATTGAATGATGATTTACCAAACCCATATGAGAGTGATTCCGAAGAATTCTTTGTTGATAATGATTTTGATTCACCACATGTATGTTTTGATGAGCTCGATTATCCTATTATGCAGTCTGAAATTGAAGCTGCTGTGAAGAAATTAAAAAGAAACGAGGCATATGCGGGTGATCAGCTTATCAACGAGTATTTTTTGGAATCATTTGATATTCTGTCTGCTCATTTGGTTGACATATTTAATTGTATATTTGAATCGGGGGTATTCCCTGATAATTGGTGTGAGGGTATTATTGTACCGTTATTTAAGAAAGGTGATAGAAAAAATGTCAATAATTACAGGGGCATTACATTGGTTAGTTGTTTTTCAAAGATTTTTACAGGTGTTTTAAACAATCGTATTTCTTCTTGGGCTGAAAACAATGATATACTTACAGACGCTCAATTTGGCTTTAGAAAAGGGCGCTCAACAACTGACGCTATATTTGTTTTGAATGCAACAATTCAAAAAATATTGCGTAACAAGGGAAAACTATTCTGTGCCTTTGTTGATTTAAAAAAGGCCTTTGACAGTGTATACCATCATGGTCTTTGGCTGAAACTTTATAGAGTAGGTATCAAAGGGAAAATGTTGCGGGTTATTAAAGAAATGTATTCTAAAGTTAAAATGTGTGTTAAACATTGCAATACTTATTCAGCCTTCTACGAATGTGCGATTGGGTTGAAACAAGGGGAGGTAATATCACCGATAATGTTTGCCCTTTACCTTAATGACCTCGAACTGTTTCTTTCAGATAGAATAAGTAGTGGATTGACTCTTGATGATATAAATTTGATTTTACTTCTGTTTGCAGATGATATGGTTATATTAGGGTCAGATCCAATGGAATTACAACATAGTTTAGATAATTTAGGAATTTATTGCGACAAATGGGGATTAGAGGTGAATGTGGAGAAAACAAAGATAATGGTTTTCAGAAATAGAGGCAGAGTGCCTATAGAATATGGTTGGAATTATAAAGGTCAAACAATTGAAATTGTAGATGATTTTAATTATTTAGGTGTTGTTTTTAGTTATACTGGTACATTTAACTGTTATATAAGTACATTAGTGGGTAAAGGATTAAAAGCTCTTAATACATTGGTTGTAAATGTTAAACAGTATAGCTTTAAACCAAAGACATTTAGTCAGCTTTTTGATGCATTTGTAGGATCTATATTGAATTATTCTTGTGAAGTGTGGGGTTTTACTAAAAGTAAACAATTGGAGAATCTGCATCTTAAATTTTGTAAACGATTATTAGGTGTTAGATTATCTACGAGGAACATGTGTATTTACGGTGAGCTAGGTAGGCTTCCATTATACATAAATAGGTATAGCAGAGTCATTAAATTTTGGTGTAAACTTCTTCAAAGTGATAATATTATACTCCAAACGTTGTATAGTGAAATGACTAATGATTTTAATGAAGGTAAATACAACTGGTTAAGTAATGTCAAAAAACTTTTAGATGATTACGGATTTTCCTACATTTGGTTAAACCGAGATGTGATGGAGTTAAGCAAGTTTCATGTTATATTTAAAGCTAGGGTAGTTGATGTATTTAAACAATCTTGGTATGCTTCTATTCAAGAGTCTAACGTTTTATACACATACAAGTTTTTCAAAGAAGGTTTTGAGCATGAGCATTATCTTGTTGTTTTACCAAGAAAATATATGTATGCTTTAGCTAAGTTGAGATTATCGTCTCATGACTTAAGAATAGAATCAGGGCGTTATGGCGAAGGCAGAACTGACAGGGAGGAAAGATATTGTGTATTTTGTTACAATCATGACGTAGAGGATGAGTATCATTTTGTTTTAGTGTGTAGTCTTTATGTTGAATTGAGAAAAATGTATATAAAACGTTATTTTTACCAAAGGCCAAGTGCTTATAAATATGTAGAATTGATGAAGTCAAATAATTCAAAAAATTTACTAAATCTATCAAGGTTTGTTTATGAAGCGTTTGAGATGCGGAAGGCTGCATTCAACTACCTTGATTGATTTGACACTAGTTTTTTCTGATCGTTTCATATCTTTTAGTTAATCTATCTAGTTGTTCAACCTCAGTTTCGTTTTTAAATAATATTAGAACCATAATAAATACTTTTCATTACGAGCACGTTTGCGCGTGCGTGTATGTGTTTTGTGTTTGTACGTGCGTGTGGGTGCGTGCGTGTGCGTGTGTATGTATGTGGGTTTTCGAGTGTGCATGTTTGAGTGACCACTATATGAAAATATGAATATATGTTGTACGTAACGAGGAATTTGTAAGTTCAAGTTACTGAATAAAGAAGTATCTATCTATCTATCTATCTATCTATATTTGCATTTCATAAGTACCATCGTAAACCATATACCGAATACTTATACAAAGTGTAACAGCAATTTAACAGCGTACTTACCTTCATTGTGATTTACTGCTGTGCAGTCAGCATTTTTGTCACATTCCAGACAGCACGTGAGGCTCTTGTCAATACGGGATACCACGCGCCCCGTGCCGTCCACCTTTGTTCTATTTATGACTGAATATCGTTTAAAGATAGCAGCATGTACTGTGAAAATGAGCTCAACTGAAACTACTATTGTCCCAAAAACAAATTTCATTTTCACCTGGGAGGTATTGCCAACTATCGAAATCAAGGAATGAAACTGGTTTAACATAAAAGCATGCGAACGTAGGGCATATCCTGCTACGATACAGTAAGGCGTGTCTTCAAAGACAACTGCATGCATTTTAATTTACAGTTTGAATGCATGATAGCGCTATCTGCAAAAGACATGATGCATTTCAAGCAGAAGGTTTCTGGAAGAGATTTTTGTGTTTCCGTTCCCTGCATTCAGAAGTATATGGTTTTTAGCTGATGCGAATCCTTTAATTTTCAACAACAGCAGATTAATACAAGTTTTGCAGTAAAACACGTAGGTTTCATAACATGTGCAGTATGTATAAAATATTTAGTGAGTTGATAAAAGTCACACTTATATATTATGACCACTAAAAGTAATGAATTACTCAGTCTTTAGTAGAGAAAGGAGCTAACTTGATGACAACAGTCAAGCAGAAGTTTTACTGGACATGTCTGTGTCTGTGACATATAGTCTAAAAGTCGAAAAATAAGGTGTTTTTCATTTTAATTTCGGCGATACAAATTGTGGACGTCAACCCTGACGTGCCCAATATTGAGACAGGTATTGAGAGATTTGCAACTAGTTGTCATTGAAGTTAGTATCGAATAAATACGCAAGACTCGAGCAGGAAACGCAACACAGACAATTCACCCACCTCTCAAGCAGAACACACACACAGTCATACCATAACAAACACACACACACACATGCGCAATATCATTCCTTCATCTACACACTAAAAAAACATCAAGACAAACATAAAGCAAAGTGAATATAGGAGCCCGCCTTGGTACGATCAGTAGCAATTAATAATCAATTGTAAATTAATTATCAATAACGACTGGGGGGTTAAACCTGGGTTTAGGGGCGCCCAGGCTCACTCTTATCTCCTATATTTACCTATAAAGACGAACAGTGCACATAAAATATAAACCTTATTCCACAACCTTACAACCAAAACGACCGCAAACACATTAAGTAAATACATGTAAAACATCTAGCAAAAATTCTATGACAAGAATATTACTAGTAACACGGGAAAGAATTAAACATTCAAGCCCGTGTTAAAAATAACCCACAATGGCAACGGTCAAATTATACGCAAGCGACTAGTCTTTAGTCACGAGTAACTGTAAGACATGGATGGGTTCAGGGTACGACAGAGAGGGAGAGAAAAAACAAAGCACGAAAATCCGACATAACTCTCCCGGTTAAGGACGGCTTTAGAGAAACATCATCATGTAGTGCTAAGCCCTGTCTGTCGTCGCACAACCAAAGAGGAAAGCATAGTTATCAATTGTAGATTGATCGATAACCAAACGTGAAGTGCGCAGCAATATAGTTGGATCATACTCTTTTTTGAGGAAAGAACTTGGTGCCGATGAAAGTTTCATGATGTCAGAACGTACACTGAAAAGAAATTATTTCACAAAAAAATGCGTTTATCGTAAAATCGTTATGTCCACTGCAAGCACTTTTGAGATAGAACAGACGCCTTACTTCGGTGTAAATGGGATTTTCATGTTGACAATACCTTGTCTGGTATTTTCTGCATTGTTTACCACGCGATTGCGTTAAGGTTTGGGAAACAATAACTTCTCAACTACGAAAAACGTCCACAAACCTCTGAATAATTCAAATTGTTATTAAGCATTTTTCCACCGTAATCGTTTTTGCAAACAATTCTGATCCTTGTAAAACATCACATTTCGCGGCTTCTGATTAGGATCTACACTGTTTTACGCCAGTATCCACGTTTCGGAAGTCAGCCTACTCTGAATTTTACTTCGATATAATTGTTTAGGTTTTATCTCATTGAGTCCTAGCTTCTAATATACTCGTCCCTTACAAACTGGGTACCTATGAAGAGTACACTTGTCCTATTCAAATAGTGCAGCTCCAGATCAGAGACCCGCTTAAGGAGCCAACTCATACTGGGCTGCACTGTTTGTCATTTTGCAGTATAAAACAAGACAACAAACTTAAATGGTGAAAACTGGACTATGATTAATAACTAGGTGGACACGTTCATTACGAGAATGGGGAATTACTTCTCTTTATTTGATCAAGAATATCCCCTTTGCTAAGAACTAAAAGGAAGGCAAATCGGTGGTTTTGATCCAATGCGCTGTTGGCAGCGCATGGGATTAGCCGAAATCATCTTCCTGAAATCATTCCCATACGTAATTAGACTTATATACGTATTAGTGACGCGTGGTTTGTCTAGTTGTGTTTCGTGCCTTTTGTTCTAGTTTGATGGTTTCTAGTTTGGTGTTTGCATATATGCGGTAGATTCCCGGTGCCAAATAAACATGTTATGTGTCGTGGTGCCGAAAACCCAAACTAAGTCATATCAAATTAATCAATCAAAGGTGAATAAGTAAAACTTGTCGGTAAGGTGCCAGTGAAAAACAGGTACATACTTAATGTAGGGAACATCATTGCCGAAACTCTATTTGATCTGTCTACCATTAAATCTAATAGTATGTTACAAAATGTATATTAATATTAGTAGCTTAACCCTTTTATTCTTAATGATGTCAAAAAGCGCATTTGCAAACAGGATTGATCCTGATCAGACGCCGCGTCCTGTCGCCTCTGATTAGGATCAAAACTGTTTGCCACTTGATTTGAAATTACTTCAGTTATACTGCCTTAAATCTAACTTTCAAACGATATTGCTGCCAACAATATTGAAGCAGACGACAATATGGCGGCGAAGGGGTAACTATCTCACGATAAATTTGATCAGGAAAAGGTTAAAATAAGTTTGACTGCGTCTTTATCCTACCAAACCCGTTAAACATTGAACAAGAGTTCCCAACATTCCACGCGCACTTTCCCTATATAGAAAATCATGCTTGGTCGATCGTTACCTATCATGTTTAATACACGAGTAGATTGACAAAAATGTATAAGACTATTTAGTTAATTCAAGAAGTTAGTTTGCAGTTCCGTCACTTTTATATTCCGCCAACATGTGATGTGTTGCTGGTTACATTATTACAAATAACATTTTATAGCGCTCGCGGACGAGCAATGCTACAATTGGCCCCAACAATCGATAATGTTCTAGATTGATGCATGAATTTAATACTTTGCCAGAGGAGTATTATGTGATAAATATGTTTAACAATATTTTAAATTAATTTATATTCTTGTTCTGTCAAACCACCACCACAAACTGAATAGTGTGTCAACCGTTCAAAATATTTATTCTATACAAATATTGTATACTCTTTGCGTTTCCCCAAATATATCAAGACGTTAATATTGATGTGAAAATGTGACGCCATTTTTTACACTTTAAGTGATAGTTAGTGTTTATTTCGGGGGGACATACAGTTAAGAAGTTCAATGTTAGGGAGCGTTGCGGCCGAATGTAGTTTCATGGCTGTTACGCCATCTCGAAATAGACACTTACCATATTAGTATGTTATCCTTCATATATTAGGTAACACAATGTCATTTTAATGTTAAAACATCCTCGTTTCCAGATCGTGGCTAAGAAGCATGCCAACCGCCCGTTATGTGATAAAGATATAGGTATTAACACAAGATTTTGTAATGTACACAAGTGTTATGGCGCTTGCATTGTCTAGCAAAGTAACGTTGGTGTTGTAGTAAGAGCCCACTCGTTAGATGGAATCGTACAGTATTGACTTGAACAAGCCATGCTAATTATTCCACTTCACAATTAATGCCAGTTTGGTCAAAATATGATAATTAATAGCAACGATAGTAAAAGAGAATATCTAATAAAATATGAGGCTTTTGGAAATAGAGGAAACTTTCTATTTGTAAGAACAAAATACAAATAGCTTGATTGTGTTTAGCAAAACATAGGTACAACTAACAAACGATGGATGGATAGAGATAACATTTATAAAGTAGGTTTGCAGAATGGAAGTATCAATAGGGGCATCGGTTGAGGTGCGATAATCAGAGACAATACATGTACCAGTAGGAATGGCTAAAGTATTATAGTTAGAGCTTTCGTATACATATATATACTCATATAATTCATACGTAGCACCTTACATTTATTATAAACGTATATGTAGGTACGTCCATCAAAGTCCACGTGTGCGTCAAGCAGTGTTTCTCACATTGTTTAGGCATAACTAAACGTGTCGAATGATCAATCTTTGTTGTTTAAGGAATCCGAATTCTAATAGATGTGGTGGCAAATTAAAGAAAAACCTCCTTCCCCCGTAATCTAACAATAGAAATGGTACATATTTCCAAATTTAAGAAATAAAATTACCGTATGTTAAGAATATTTTACGCATGTTATCGTACCATACGGTATGCCCTAAATCTGCTCCTTGGAAAATACCAGTAGATTAAACAATCTCGACGAATATTTTATTGTAATAGTTACTATAGAGAATTATGGCTGCAAATGATTTAAAATCATTCAAAATAATAAATATTTAAATATTTGGACACTTCCAAAGTAGAAAAATAACAAATGACTAAGAAACGATGACCCCCCTGCATAAATTTTGTGTACATCCCTATCTTAAATTCTCTGTGCTTATGTTTTCATGGTCAGATTCATTACCCTTCGACATTTTGGCATATTTTCGACACCTTTTTTATATTACTGGTGATGCCATAAAATTGTTGAACACAAAATTGCACAACAGTGTAGGGCAGTGTTAAAGTGAGGGTGTTGCCTTTTAAAATGTAGATCTATTCTCTACTGTTCGGACCAGTACATATGTTGCTAGGCATCTTTAGAGTATAAATGAAAAAAGTTGACTCGTTCCACTAAACTGGTTGCTATGGTAATGAATGGCACAAATATCTAGAATTGAAAAACGTTTTAATTAAAAAACATATTCTCCAACACAATAATGTGCTTTTAAAGGGAAACTAAAGAAAAGTAATAAGGTGTTAATATTCAAGTTTAGTAACATACGATAGAAGCTAAAATGGGAGTCTATAGGAAATCAAGTTTACCGATTGATTTTTTGAACTGTGTGACTGAACATGAAGTAGCAGAGATTTAGAATGACAATTTCTTATTTTAGTTTTAATCGAACATGTAAGGTGCTCGTTAATCTTGTGTAGTTTTACATAGTTTTCACCTTTTGTTACCATGCCAACCATATAATGTGAACAAGGTTCAAATTTGCAGGTACATTCTAAAATTACCTAGCAACAAGAATCAAAGAATCACATGCTCAATTCGAGACTAGAAAACATTTAACGGAGCTTTACTCCAACTCTAAAAACAAAACAAAACTACAAGAAATGTTTGCTAGAGTTTTAATTCTAATAGATAGTTGAGAGAGACTGATAAAAATAGGCAATTTTTCGTTGGGTGACGAATAATTATGTCCTAGGGCTGTATATGTTCAAAAAGTACATCAAAGTTATCTGTGATGCTGTAGTAAATAAATATACAAAGTTGCCTGTTTATAATTTGAGATGTACACCATGTATACCTCTTGAGGACAGCACTGTAGTACATGGTACTTAATCATTTATTTTTTTTATTAATCATTCATAATTGTTTTCATGTGCGAATGTGTGTGTAAATGCCGTGATCATGACATTAATTTAAAGTTACCTAGTTCCGATCTGTGTTTGTTCAACTTTGAGGATCAGAGGGCTCCATAGTGAGACTCAAACCAACTCCTCCGAAGAGGTGCTCTATACAAATGGACTTTGACCCATCTTCATCTTAATTTTCTGGGTTGTGTTGTTTTCTATCATAAATAACTTCACACCTGTTTGTCTAACTAAACTCTAGCTGTATTACAAACCCCCTGTAAAGTCACAAAATTAATACTACTCACTGATTCCAAATTTTGTGTTGGAAGGCATTCCATTCTTGGTTCCTTACACTGCGAGTATTTCCATATGCTACACAAAGCAACATTCCACCGTTACACACTGCACGCATAAATAACCGTTCAAAGTGTTTTCATATTAAACTTCAAATCATTTATTGTGAGTGGCACCCGAGATGACACTGCTGACAGTTTGTTAACACAAAGCATGACAGTCAGTTCAATTACACACCTTTTCGCCAGTTGTCGTTTATAAAAAACATATGTACGAATATCTGCATCATGGGCATGTTTCTTGTTGTGTCAGTAATATCTTTCAATGGAAGATACTATTCTATATAGAAGCGTCATTTCTTTCACATACGTTTTCGAAACACGAATTGCTTATCTCTGACCTTTTCCAATTGTTTTTAACAACAAAACAACCTCGAACGAAAAACACCTAAGTATGTATTTTGTTAAACAGACTTAAATTTACAAATATTCTATACCTTACACAAAATTGTCGATCTCTGTAAATAGTGTATCAGGCTTTAGTTTGATAAATGAATATTAAATTACATACACAAAAATGAAATTTTGATTTCAAGATTTGATTGAGACTCGCCGAAGCTGTTTTGACGGCGCACGAGCAATAACGAAGGAGATGAACAAAATCGAACTTTGCCGAGTCCCATTAGTGTGCGTAATCCTTAAGAAATACCGATGTTGTTTGGGTCACAAGTAGCCAGTGCTTAATCGTGTGAATCATAGTAACGTATATTCGCGTATTTGCAAAACGTGCATCAGTGAGCACACAGTCTAATGAATACATTGTTTACCAACCTGAAGGAACACTCTAAAGAAGTTCTGCATTGCTTGTCATTTAATTATTATACCCGATTTATATAGCGCTCTTTTCACACTAGAGTTGTGCGTTCAAAAGCGCTTCACGTGAAATTATATAAATGTACCTACAAAGCGAGAAAAGACAAATAACTACATTCACAATTAACATTATACATTATTGAGTTACATGGACATATGGAAATTCTTCAATAATATTACCAAGATTATAAAATTGTTATAATTAGTTTGTAAAATCAACTTTAAAATGAGTCAAATAATTACACGATCAATGGCATGATTAAAAATAGTGTTGTTTTTGTGGGGGTTTTGTGTGTGTGCTTTTTGGGGTTTTTTCAGTGTAGAGCCAGAGAGCAGTTCACAAATCGTAGAACGAATGTTTTAAACATTACTCTCCGTGTTGTGCGGTTGAGTATTGTATAATCCATGACTGAGTTGCACCCTTAATGTTTAAAAATAAAGATAAAACTTCCAAGAATTATACCACAGACCCCTAGCCAACTGTAAAAAAAAACTTAATAGTTACAAATGGAAACTTGAATACTCTATTTAAAGTTTCCGTCGGACAGATTTAATCAAATGGAAAGATAAACACTGTTTCAGACCTCGTAGACACATACACGATTCCCTTACATTCAAGATAGTAATAAATACGGATGGTACTTGGGAACCATCGTTCAATGCCAATGAAATATATGAATCATCAGTACCGTAAACCCATTTAATTGTACATAAACGAGTAACTTACATGCTCGTTCAAATGAGAATATTAAAAGCAACAGCCATGTATGTAGGTATTCCAGGTAACGCACTTCCTCTGAAACGCGTTATAATATATCTTGTAAAACTAAAGTAAGTCGCATCAATAAGATATATAAGTATAGTAAGTAGAATAAGTTTTATATTATTGTGTTTGGCCAACGTGTATGTAAATTAATCGTTGTTAATATTGACTGTTTGTTGTTCAGAATTTAGACAAGTGACTACTTTGACTATAGAAACAGTGTTACTCAAATTCCTTAAAATAGAAACAATTGTATTATTATTGTGCTTTTTTAACATACCAAACGAAACTGTTGTTGTGATTTTACAATTAATAGCTTGTTTCCCAAGAAAATGTTTATGACTTGTTTAAATCGTACCTTACGTATACAGACGTATAATAATCACTCTGATTACATATAAAACACCATAACCCATTACCCCATAAATACGCCTTTTACGCCTTGAATTTATTCCTACATTGAACAAAACTGTTCCACTTTATACACTCATGAATATGTATTATGAGAAATATGTCCTATATTGAAGAAGAGGATAGCTTAAAGCAGATTGAAAGTAAAGCAGAATGCGCCTGAATGCGCATTCCCCTTTACTTTCAATCTGCTTTAAGTGGTCACCTGTCTTTCAAAATAAAAACATGCTATGGAAAGTCAAGAGAGGACCTATTTGCTGAAGGTAAACACTAGGTAAGAGTATAACATGTTAGAATACGTACATTTGGCGCAAATCTGATTTATACGTATTCTTAGTACTATTTAGTACGGTTACCCCTCTCTACAACAGCACCAAATGGGAGACAAAGAGTATGCGCGTTGTTCGGAGTGAGTTGTTAGAGGGAAGGAAAATGAAATATCGCTTACATTTGCAAACAGATTGAATCCAGATTAAACACTGCGTAACGTAGCCTCTGATCTGGATTCAATCTGTTTGCCACTTGTTTTCAAACTTCTTATGTGAAAATGTCCATCTATATGTAACTTTGAGAAAAGGAACGGACGACAATTTCAAGCAGATGATATTGCAACAGTTAAAGTGTTACACATAGATATCTTGTTTCGGGAACGGCGGCAAGCATCGTTGTAAGGAGGGATTCGTTGAAGGGAGGAAGCACCGTAAAAAAAATCCTAAAGTGGGGAGTCAGGGTTGTTTTACTTTCAGTACAGTCGAACCTCGATTTCTCGAACGTACTTAAACAATTACAGGTGAGTACTTAAAGCAGGTAGAAAGTAAAGCATAATGCGCCTAATGCGCATTCTGTTTTATTTATAGCCTGCTTTAAGCTACCATCTGCTAGAAGATAGAAAACATTTCTAATGAAACATATTTATGATTGTAAAAAGTGGATCTATTTTCATCAGTAGAGGAATAAATTATAGGCGTAAAAGGGCTTATTTATGAGGTAAAGGGTTAAGTCACACTGGTTTGTTTTTCAAAGTTAAAATGTGGCTAAGAAACAAAATACATGTACATGTATAATACATTTCATCTGCAAAAATATTGGAAACTTTGTATTAGGCATTTTCGAGATATCGTAGTTCGATTATATACAGTTTGTAATTTTAAAGACATTAAGCCAGTCCATTCATTGATTCCCCCTCCACTGTTCCTACTAGGTGTCAAAATAACTGTAAAGAATGGGAAGCGTGCGCTCAGTCAATGCCAGCAATCTCAAGTTTTCTATAGAGTCCCTCACATGCTCACACTCAAGGGTTTTTTCAATGGGGTTTACTAAACCAACTATCCTATTATAGGTACGGGCCTCACATGAAACGGCTGACTGATTCTTTGCCAAGACATCTGTACAGTATTGTAACAGTAAAAGCATGCTATTCATGATTTAATCCTAACCTTTTTCAGACTAGGTGTTACCACCCAAGCTTGGTCATGTAATGTCTTAAACGTGAACACAATTGCTCACAGAAAAATAATTATTGTGAACTGTTCAGTGTTATGAGAAAATATCTACACTACTATACAATGATCATCACATAAAGGCCTAAATATAAAAATGTAGGGATGAAACATATACCTTACCAATAAGATACCCTTTCGTCGCCAAATTTGTCGCGTGGTTTATCATCGATAAAAGTATGCACAGAAGACGGAGCATGGACTATATCAAATCTATCGTGTTTTTCGTCAGGTATGTAAGTCAATTTTTTCACATTTGTTTGTGTCATAAGTGTTTCAATTGCATTTTTGAAACGTTTAATTCAGATACTTTGTTTACACTTTAAATGCTTAATAGCTATAACAGTGAAGTTAAGGGATTTCTTCTAAACCAATGATTCAAAGGTTGACAATAACTACCAGCGCCCTTAAAGTCACGTGTTATTTGTCAGCGTAATGTTGCACAAAGATGATCAAAGGGAGATTATTTTGAAAGTAAAAATATGCCCAGGATCCATAGCTATAAGATCAGTGTAATAGTGCAAAATTATAAGCAGGTGATTTTTGTTTAGCGGGGACATAATTACGAACTACAGACATTGTGCCTATGGGAGTAAAGTATTAGTCCTTTGTACGGTGTCCTGTTAGGACCGCTACTTTTTCTGATTTTCATTTTTAGTAAAACGCCGAAAAAAGATGCGAGAATGCAACGGGGCATTCTCGCATCTTTTTTCGGTACTTTTAGACCTCAAATCCTATAGTATTCTATTGTACAAAACGTCGAAAAAAGATGCGAGATTGCAACGGTACATTCTCGCATCTTTTTTCGGCCTTTTAAAAAAACGTCGAAAAAAGATGCGAGATTGCAACCGTGCATTCTCGCATCTTTTTTCGATACATTTTGTCTACCAATCCTATAGTAATCTATGGTAGAAAACATCGAAAAAAGATGCGAGAATGTACCCTTGCAATCTCGCATCTTTTTCAGAGCCAGCAGCGACACGTGGTCTAACGTCGAAAAAAGATGCGAGAACCTAACAGGACACACCGATCTCGCATCTTTTATCGATACGGTGTAATGGCTGATTTTACCCTCCTCTTTTCATCCAACGCATGGGATAGGGATAAAACAATTTGAAAGTTATAACGCATGTGTTTGGCAACAGCGTCACTGAGAATGGAGACACTTATCCGTCATTATTTTTATCAGAACTACTCCTATGATGAGATCCTGGGTCACCTGGTAAATGAAACAGGGATAAACATATCGTAAGTAACGTAGAGTAAAGATGAATTTTAAAATGTTCGTTTAAATTGAGTTTTCTTCGATCATTCAATGAAATTCCGGCCGGTCTCGAAAACACATGACAAATTAACAACCGTCATGTTTTTAACACTTGACTTATAAAATAACCTTTTAACTTTGTCATCACACTTTGGCATTATAATTGGGAAAATAAACAAACACTGTCCGGTTAATAGCCTCACAATTTAACGCAAAGTATAGATCTACCTCTTGTAAAAGAGTGGGTGGGGCATTTTTGCGTGATTTGGAACTGCACCATGTATATCCTACCCTAGATTGCATTAATTGATTAGATGATCAGCCTAGTTATTCCCATTGATTGAACCCAATTTGGAAACAATGATAAAAATCCAAAAGTGGGGTAACGAGTCGTTTCGGCCCTGAGTCGTTTCGGCCTGGGTCGTTTCAACCTGTTTTTAGGGGTGGGTCGTTTCGGGCAATTTGGTTGGTCGTTTCCGCCTCAGCCCATTTGGTGAGTCGTTTCCGCCTATTATTTCAGTAATGTATAGTATTTAAACATAATTATGAAGCACAACCTCGTTCCCTCATTAACATATTGTAAAAAAACAGAGTAGACCCTGATCGTGCCCTCATCAACATACTGTATAAACAGAGTATATAGAAACTGATCGTTCCCTCATCAACATACAGTAAAACAGAGTAGACCCTGATCGTTCCCTCATCAACATACTGTAAAAACAGATTAGACCCTAATCATTCTATCACCAACATACTGTGAAAACAGAGTAGACCCTGATCTGATAAAGACATAATAGTTATAAATCTCAATTGATGTAATGTCTTTTAAAAGCACCCTTATCCTGAACCACCATTGATTTTGCATTAAGGCACGAACCTGTAACCTAAGCAATGTGTTCAGATATATTAGTTGAGAATAGTTTAAATCATGAAACTGTTAATTGACAATTTCCATATCCAATTAAGTCTAGGCAATTTGACTATTATGTGTTGATTTTAACAATAAATTGCAAAATGACAAACAGTGTCATGGAGAAATCACAGTGATTTCTCCATGACAGTGCAGACCCGGATCAGGGGGTTCCTGAAGGAGCCCTCAGCTACTCTGGCCAGGTTCTTCACTGTTTGCATAGGGCAAGCGTAATCTTCACATGTACACTGTTTGTTAAAATGTTTACGATTGTACTGGTCCATAGAGTTGAATGTGTTAACAGCGGGGCATTAAAGCAATTAATCATTTGCCACGTGCCACCACTTGAAGCGCTGCGTGTCGGCAAAGTATGTTGGATATGAGGCAGACTCCGCGTGTTAACACCTCCATTAATTGACTAACAAAAAAGATGTATATCAAATTGGTAGGCATCTGTAGCAGCATACAAGTGTAAGTTTAAGAAATAGTTAGTAAATATATTGGTGTAGTTCTGTGTTATATGTGGTTGTATATATATCTCTTGTAGTATAAAAGTCTATATACGAAGAGTATATTGTCATAAAGTTGAAAATGGAAGTTGTCTTAATTGAATGCTGGGAAAATTGGTTCAACAGTACGTTAGTAGTGACTGGAAAACATGTTCTGTACAAACAGTGTAGACCCAGGTCTGAGGGCTTATAAACATGATATATCAGGGTCTGCGCTATTTGGCATTTGATGATAAATTGTATAAATCCAAATGCAATAAAACCAACAACCAATGATTTATATTAGCTAATTACATGGTCTCTGGTAGGACTAACGAAAGATGTCGGAGCACTGCCTATTCTTACATTCTGTTAAAAAGTGCTTTGAAAGGAAATTACAAAACAATATCGATAGCAGTGTCTGGCAGTTTGCACCCAGATCAGTCAAGACAGAACGTGCTGTCTGCTCAGGATCCACACTGCAAAGTCGTAATAGAGAGGCTTTACTGTATTTGATTATAATTTGATCTGTATGTTATCTATAACACCGCATCGTAAGACTCTGACTTAAAGTGCCAACTGGAAACACTGTGGTGAAACACTTTACATCAGTGGCCGACGTGACAGGGCGAACAAATTCTATAATATTTACTTTATCACCCGAAAGCAACTTGCAAATCATCATTTTTTAGGGAATACATATCACAGTGACAGATAATGTTTAAGAACGTTTTAGGACAACATATTTTTTCTGAAACTTTAATAAATCACATAGAAAGAATAAAATGGGCCGAAAAAACCAACCCCTTAAAAGGCCGAAACGACTCACGGCCGAAACGACCCGGAATCAAGTGTGATAATATGTTCCCAAAATCGTTAAAAAGCTCTATTCTAACAGGAACTAATATGAAATGTATATGTATATAGGTTCCTGATTCTAATAAAACGGACGTAGTCGAGTGGTAAAACGCCCACTTACGACGTCAGGGGTTGTGAGTTCGATCCCCTGCCAGACCAAATCCTTGGGATGAGAATATATACCGAGATCTGATGTATAAGTGCTTTACACTGGGCATCTAAAAGGACCAGAGAACTCTTTCGATAATAAGAGTAGGGCATCACGCCTGGGTTCTCTGTACCTGCTCCCCTCTCTTAGGGGCGTTCAATTAGCCCATAGATGGCAGAAACGGACATTAACAAACAAAAGAAAGATTTATTGTTATTTATTTACTAAGAGGTTTTTCATTAATCTGGATCAAAACTAACAGACAGAAATCATTTCAATTTTGACGAAATATTTGCAGTCTCCACACGTTCACATCAGACATTTTTATTCCTTAATCTGGATCAAAACCAATGAAATTACCACCCACGCGCCCCCATGTATTTAATGGACATAAATAGAAGAGACTTTTATATGCTAATCTGGATCCAAACTAACCATGACAGTTATAATTGTAATTTTGACGAAATATTTGTGCAGACGCCACATATCTACACAAAACATATGGAATCTCCATAAAAGAGAATTTTATTTATTTACTCTTCTCAATGCAGAAAATGATTTACTGATTGGATTTTTGCTAAAGCTGATCTGTATCACAAAAAGAAGCGTCTGATGGATGCAGACATAAAATTAAAATTTCAGAAGCGCCTTTCAAAATTGACAACTGCTAATTTCATTTTCAACTGCAACTTTCAGATTAATAAACGTTTTAATTTTATCACTTTAAATGTTCATATATTATGCTAAATATAAAGTTCTTATGGTAAATAAACAACAATAAGTCATTAACAAAAAAATATATTTTAGTTCGGTAATAAAAAATGGGTGGTAGGGAAATTGTACGGGTAAAAATGGGGGGTAGGAAAAATTACGGGTAGCGAAATATCCAGGGTAAAAACACCCTGGGTAGCAAACTGAGAGGCGTGAACGCAACAGGGTAGCAAAAAGTCTCAGTAACTGTTTTCACCATATAGTATTTCCTTTAGACTAATACTTCGATGTTTATTCTTCATTGTAGAAATCTACTTGTAAATTGGGGCGACTGATCAACATAACACCGGTTTACACTTTGAATTGCGTTTTATCACAAGTGATACCTATCGACTTCAGGTTTTTGAAACAGCTATTTTGACTTTAGGTTTTTTAAATAACTATTTTGACTTCAGTTAAATCTATATCTACATGTAGATTCAAAAGAATATCCATGTCCAACCATTACCAACTCACCAACAATACCCAAGCTCAGTTTGACCTTGACCTTGACCTAATTTGGACTTAGAAAAGATTCACAATACATGTATATTGTCAAGGATGCTACCGGGGGCATAAGCGTTTATTGAACGCGCAGTCTTGGTTTTTTTTGTGACAACTCCAATAATTTAAGTTACAATGATCATCGTAAACATAGCCACTGCATAGAAAATTACATATTTTACTTTGATCATAGCTTCCTTCTAGCTTAGAAATGTTATGAAACTTCACACACTGGTTAACCTTCTTCAAAATAATGACCATTAACCCTTTACCCCATAGCATGATTCTAGTTTCAATAACAGGTGATAACTTAAAGCAGGTTGAAAGTAAAGTAGAATGCGCATTCTGCTTTACTTTTAGTCTGCTTTAAGCTATTTTCTACTAGGATATAGAAAATATTTTGTATGATACTCCTTCAGATTCCTTGAATTGAAACTTATATTTTTAACACATTCAACCCTAGAGCCAAATATACTCATCCATTTAAAAAAAAAAAAGTAAAGAGTACATGTGTCCTATGCAAACAGTGTAGACCGAGATCAGAGGACTCCTAAAGGAGCCCTGTGAACAATGTCTGCACTGTTTGTAATTTCACAACATATAGCAGAAATAACCATATAAAGTCATAAATAGACTAAACCGAATAGGAAATTGGATTTGTCCATTAAAAGTTTCAGGGGTGAATGTGTTAAACTGTTAATCATTAATGGAGGAATAAATCAAAGGCATAAACATGTGTATTTAAGGGTAATGATTTAAGGCTCTATTGACTTTCACAGTTGAGTGTTGGGCGCTGTGTGCAGTGTGTGGGTCAGAGGGAAAAATAAGGGTCAGTCAGGTTACCGGAAACACAGGTATTTTTTCATTTGGCCTAAGCAGTAAGCAGAAGAATATATGTTTGGAGACAGAAAAATTGGTTTGGTTTTCAGAGACATTGTTTTGTTTTGTTTCTTTAAAGCTTACATGGCCTTATCCTGTAAACTACTCCTGTAAATTAAAGTCAAACTTCAATATCTCTATCTGGTTTAAGTCAAACATATCCTAATTAAAATTTAAACGTGGCTAAGCCACATTTTAACTTTGAAATAAGGATATGTTTAACTTAAACGAGGCCAAAATAATGAAACTCATTTCTGGAATAAACTTATTAAGGAAATGTTAAATTAAGGCAAACTGAAGATAACACAATTTGACTGTACATGTACTTATAATTTTACCTGACTACAGAAAGAGAATGTGTTACTGAGTGAGATGGATGCCATGGGACAGATCATTGGGAACATGCAGGAACAGAATACCAGGCTGTTACAGCTGCTCAGAGAGAAAGATGATGCCAAATTCAAACTGATGTCTGATGTGAGTAAAGTTAAGCACAGTGTATATATCTTTAACACGAATACCATGTAGCGTACAGGTAATGACAAGGTCACTATCTGCAATGAAGCTTCATTGTATTGATATGTGGCTTGCCTATAAACTTTTGTAAGAAATGCACTTGTGTACAGTGCTGCAGTGTAGGATTATTAGCAGATAATGAAATTGTTCTGCAATTAATGTGTTTGCACTTTATATACTTAATTCATTATCCCCTGAAACTTTCAATGGACAATTCCACTTTGCAATAAAGGCTGGTCTACTTTAGACTTTTTAGGGTTGTTTTTTTTTGTAGTAAATTGCAAAATGACAAGCAGTGAAGTCTTTGATCAGAGGGCTCCTGCAGGATCCCTCTGATCAGGGACTTCACTGTTTGCATAGGACAAGTGTACTCTTCACAGGTACACATTTGGTAAAGGACGCATATATGCTTCGCTAGGGCTCAATGAGTCAATATATAAACAGTCTATTACAAAGAGATTGGAGCCAGACAAGATGCCAAGTGATTTGGAGCTTTCTGCATTACATTTTTCCTATAAGCCTCTCATTTTATTGTCTTTGAGGGGTCACTTAACATATGTTTGACCAGCTAAAAGTAATTCAGTACTCCATAAATATCCCTTTTGGTGCTTTAGATTTATTCCTGTAGCGAAAACAAAATACAGTGTAACCTCTCTATATTGCAACAATTTAATGAATGCTAATTGATTGTTTAAAAGACTAAAGGAGTATTTTGTTTTACTGCCACCTCGCTTTAAGCAGCCACCTGTCATAAGAACCTATCAATGACCATGATGTATTGGTCCGTTTGGTTGTAATAGAGAGGTGTTACTGTATATACAAGTTATACAGTCATGGATATAGAACATAAGAAATATTTCCTTATCCTAGCATATGGTAGATGAAAGCATGCTGAAAGTAAAGTAGATCATGGTACCTGAAGGGGTATTTTGCTTTACTTTCAACCTGCTTTAAGTGGTCACCTATCATCAGAAAAAAAATCCAAGGCTATGGAGTAATAAGTTAATGTCGAATTGGTGCCTATTTTGTGAATTTTGTTTGCAGTGTATACAAGCCAATCAGATCCAGAAATTGTTGCGTGAGGAGAAGGAGATGTTATCTGAGCAGGTAGGCACAATATATGCACAAGTGGAGGCAGATACTGGTGGTCATGAAGCTTGAGAAGAAAGAGAGAAAAGTGCATAACAATAGCCTTACCAAGAGAAAGAACTCAAGTAAGTCTACACAGTATAGTACAATAAAACCTGTCTATTACAACCACTTAATTATGTAAGTTATTATGTGTTAGGACTGGTGACTGCTTAAAACAAGGTGGCAGTAAAACAGAAAGCTCCTATAAGAGCTTTCTGTTTTACTGTCACCATGCTTTAAGCTGTTACCTGTCTTTTATACAATCAATGAGCCTTCTATTTAGTGGTCGTAATAGAGAGGCTTTTTAGTATTACAGATTCTTCCATATCTCTAGATTGCTGGCGTCGAACTAACCATTATTTCATTCTTTAAATCTAGCTTTAGTCAAACATACCAATATTTTAAAGTTAAAATGCCACATAGCCAGTCACCAGACAGAACCACATTTTAACTTTGAAAGTAGAGGTATTTTTGACTTGTAAGCGAGCTTGAGATATAGAGGTTTGCCTGTAGTTTAATGTTTTTATAAGGACTGTGGCATCCATTGATATGAAACACAACTGCTTAGGCTCCAATTGCCTGGGAGAGTATTTCAAAAATTAAAATCTTTATGTCTGCACCAAACCTTATGGTGTGACTACTTATTAGAATCGCCACTCTGAGACAATTATAATGAGTAGTCACACAATAGAGTTAAGTGTCAGACATGAAGGAGAAAATGTTGAAAACATTGCTTTACTCTCTCTTATCTGGATCCAAGCCCTGTTGTTTTATGTCCCAAAGATTGCCAATGAAGGTACAGTTAATTCAGCACTAAGCCATTCTCTCTCTGAGCTTTTTATCAGTGTTTAAGATGAGGAATTGCTTAACCCATTACCCAATAGCTCAATGTTTCTAGTTTTGAAAAAGGTGACTACTTAAAGCAGGCTGAAAGTAAAGAAGAATGCGCCTGAAGATGGTTTAAGAAAATTTCTGCTAGGATATATTATTGAACTACTTCTTATGATGCATATTTATTACTGTATTAGGGTGGTTCAAAAAGTAATGATACTTGATCAATAACTTCCATACATTTAGTGCTAAATGTGCGATATATCATTTTAAAGGAGATTTCAATGCCTACACCATGGTATAATGCATGATAAGATCACTCAAATCGATAGGTAACAACATGAACCTAAATGACCCCTCCTCGAGGACACTGGAACATGGCATTTTTCAGACATAATGATATAAGAACTTCCTAAAAAGTAAAATTTGTAAAACTTATTTTTGGATATATCAGTTTATGTCTGAATTTTAACATAAATTAAATTTCATTTCAATTGAAAGGTTTAACTGTCAAAAATCTCAAATTTTCAAAATAAACATTTCTCCTTTTTGCTATTGACAAAAGTAGACATGCTTTTGAAAGCTATGAAAAATTTCTAAATCAGTATATCTACATTTTGATTTTAAAGCATAAAATCCTACATCAATGGCTTCAGTTATAGCCTGGTTTAATATAAAAAATGAGTTTGTGCATAACAGTAGATTATTTCTTTTATGATATTTCAAGTAAGTGTTTAGTATTAGCTATATTTTGTATATAACATATTTAATTGTGTAGTGTTTGCATAAAACATGTAGTATTATATTTTTGACAGAAAGTTTCATAAACTTATTTAAAATAATAAAGCTGCAATAATAGTTATAGTATCAAACATTTTTCAGAAAATTGCTGCAACAGTACACAGTCCAGTGTCCTCTAGTTGGGGTTGTTTAGATTCATGTTGTGACTTATTGAGTTATATGATCTTGCCCTGCATTATACATCTTGTAGACAAGTTATTGCTATTTAAAATGATATATCACACATGCATTTTGCACTTATATTTGCAAACTTATTCATCAAGTATATTTAATTTTTGAACAAGGTATATATATGAGGTAATGGGTTAAAGCAAGCTAAAAGTGAAGCAGAGATCTGTTATTTGAGCTATCTGCTTTACTTTCAATAATTATATGGCTCTTTAACTTGACATCCAGTCCATCCAGCAAACGTTAACTTGGAGCAGACTGAAAGTTAAGCAGAATGCTCTTTTGGGATCTTCCTATTTTACTTTCAACATTCTTTAAATGGTTCATATCTAGGGATGCAGGGAAGAGAGTCTACGGCTCTTTGACTGGACATCCAGTCTGTCTAGCAAATGGTAGCTTAAAGCAGATTGTAAGTAAAGCAAGGGTGCTTCTTAACCCTTTCCCACATAGCATATCTCTAGTATTGAATATAGGTGTCCACTTAAAGCAGGTTGAAAGTAAAGCAGAATGCGCTTTAAGCGCATTCTGCTTTACTTTCAACCTGCTTTAAGCTATCGTCTGCTAGAATATAGAAAATATTTTGTATTATACATATTTATGAATGTATAATGTATAAATTGGAACTATTTTCTTCAGGGCAAGAATAAACTTAAAGGCGCTTCTATGGGGGAAAGGGTTAAGGTGCATACAGTACTACTTTACCTTCAACCTGCTTTAAGCTGTCACCTGTCATCAATACTAGAAACATGCTAGGAATGTTCCTTGGGTCTAGCTCTTTCAAAGTTGTTCAAAGAATTTGAAACAATGCAGAACTCTGGAAGCTATAGCAACCAAAGTGAAAGAAATCGGAATTTAAAAAAAATATCTTCTTGTCAAAAACCACAAGGGCCAGGACTTACATATTTAACACATCGCATCATCGATAGGTCCTCTAATGACAATATATATGACAATGTTCAAATTTTGTCCCTTGGGTCCTCTATCCAGATTTTTTTTGGGGGAGGGGGAATGTGTTCACAATTTTACATAGAGTTATATAGTGAAATCTTCAAACATCTTCTAGCCAAAGTCACAAGGGCAGGAGTTTAGATATTTGATATATAGTATCATCTACAGGTCCTAAATGAATGTTGTTCAAGATTTGCCCTTGGGTGAAAAAATATCCCAGCCCCTGTGGGGTCACCGTTTTACATAGTAAAATCATATTATTCTTCACTGAAATCACTTGACCATACAGTCTTAATGCCTCCGCGATTAGGTGAGCTATTAAGGGCCATTCTGGCCCTCTTGTTTGCAAGTTCTGTCTTTAAAATGTTATAAAATAAAATTGTTATCAATTGTATTTGCAGGAAGGAATTGCCAAACTGAACTTAAAGCTTGAGAGAACTAAAAGATAGAAATTGCTGGAGTTGCAGATGGCATCTCGATGGCCGAGATACAAGAATATAAGGTAAATGTAAATGTGTATTTACGGAGCAATTGGTTAAATAAAAAGAATTACAATAACCATTTCCAATTTTTTCTCCTCGATCTGCACCAAATTCCATTTCCTTAATTCTCATTAGAATTGTCTCAAAGAGACAAGTCTATCAAGTACTACTGTAGTCATACCACAAAATTTGGTGTTGACATAAACAAATCTTTTTTTTAAGTAGTCCCCTTATCAGGAGCCCTGAAATAATGTATCCATACCATAAACGTAACTGTCACAGTTGGTAAGTTGATATAACCCTTTACTCCATAGCCTGTTTCTAGTTCTGAAGGCAGGAGACCACTTAAAGCAGGTCCGAAGTAATGCAGAATGCTACCATCTTTAAGACAGTGAACATTCCTTCTATGTTCATCTTCAGGACATCCTAAGTTGGGACTACTTTCAAGCTGTAGAAACAATTTCGAGGGGTAAAAAACATATTTATGGAGTAATGGGTCTACAGGCATTGAATGATTTAATTGGAAATGTGGACTTATTTTATTTATTTTGTATTCACAGGAACAATTGACCTGTCCCGCATGTAGAGTCAATAGAAATCCAAATGTGTCCATGTGTTCTGGTCGGAGTGTCTAAAGACTCGATATGAAACATACCAGTGTAAATGTCCAAAATGTAATGCTGGTTTCGGTGCATTCGACTATCATAGACTTTTCCATCCCTTAGCAAAGAATGAGAGGCTGGACTTTGATCGTTATTGTGTGGACAAGGTACAGGATCAGCTGTGGCTGTACTATGGCCAGGAGATGATGGGGACAAAATGTGTCATATTTATCAGGTGTTGAGAGAAACAAGGGTCTGATTTTTCAGGTGGTACACCCAGAAGATTGAAACCTTGCCAAGGAAATTGAAGAACTCTTTGAGAGACTGGGATAAAGTGTTGTATTATGACACTGCCAAAGGATGTGAGGGATCAGAGTGTTTGCTTTGTGAATAGAGAGATTACACACTATTATGAGGGATAAAGGAAAGACGCTTAGACTGAGGAGAGTTTGACTTTCCTCCACATCTATAGGAAAACCTCTCTATTACGACCACTAAAAGAAGGCTAATTACATGTAATTGTATAAAAGACAGGTGGCAGCTTAAAACAAGGTGACAGTACAACAGAAAGCTTCCAAAAGAGCTTTCTGTTTTACGGTCACCTTGTTTAAGCAGTCACCAGTAGTAAACACCTAATAATTAACACAATGTTTTATGCCCCCGGATGGCCCAGTCTAGGGCATATTGTTTTTGGTCTGTTTGTTTGCGTGTCTGTCCACAACTTTAACCATGGCCATAACTTTTGAACTACATAAGAGAGAGACTTTATATTTGGTATGCATACTCACTTCCAGAAGCACTTGAGCTTAGTGCAACTTGTGTAATGTCCGATAAAGGTCAAGGTCCTTTAGAGGTAAAATAGGAGGAATTTACCATTGGCCATAACTTCGGAACTACATGTGATACAGACTTCATATTTGGCATGTGTACTCAACTCAAGAAGTTCTTGAACTTGGTACAAGTTTGGTCAAGTCAGCCAAAGGTCTAGGTCATTTAGAGGTCAAATAGAGTTTATTCAACATTGGCCATAACTCTAGTTTAAATTTAGAAAAAGCTTGTTCATCACAACAACAGCAAGTAGTACCATTATTACCATACCTGCTGTATGGTTTTATTTTACATCCAAATTAATACATTTCACCTCGGGCACTAGTCAATGACATAGATCTTGTTTGTGGTTGTAATAGAGAAGTTTTACTGTATGTACCTAACAATGCATTTACCTATTCCTACATACAACGGCCTTAGGATGCCTGTCACATATTCTTATAGAAAATACTCGCATGAAAATTCATTAACATATTCAATACAGATGTCATTGTAATGTTATATGATAGGACACACCTTCTGTCAATACAATTTCCAAAATTTAGGAGAGTCTTCGACATGGATCCTGATCAAATATTGGGTTCATGCTTGTGAGAGCAGTATTTGCAGTAAAACTGCTCTATTACCACCATAGAAGTATGTGCATTGATATGTGTTTGATGCAGATGGTTGCTTAAAGCAAGGCTAAAGTAAAACTGAAAGCTCTTTTAGAAGCAGAGCTGTTGATAAGCTTTTGAGTATTACTTGGCTTTTTCTTCCTGTAAACAGACAGTATGCCGTACGTCATGGGTCACTAAGGTCAGTGCACGTTATTGCTTCTTATTATTGTTAGACTGGTATAAAATCTTACTATTATCACTGCTGTTGCAGCTTATCGCACTGCATATAAGAACATTGACAGTCTGTTTTTCTCCTTTTTAGCTCACCTGAGCCTACTGCTCAGGATGAGCTATTGTGACCGCAATTTGTCCGGCATCTTGCATCCGTCGTCTGTCCACATTTTCAAACAACATCTCCTAAGAAAAGGAAAACTTTTAAAAATCTTCTCTGAATCTGTATGGCCTAGACGATTAATATTTGACATGTAGCTTTGCCTTATGGTCCTCTACCAAGATTGTTCAAATTATAACCCCTTGATCAAACTTGGCCCTGCCCCAGGGCTTATCTGTTTTATATAGACTTATATAGGAAAACCTTTAAAAATCTTTTTATAGCTATATATATCACAATAACATCTTGCCCAGTCAGCTTAGGTACAATGTTCTCAGGTGAGCGACTTGTGGGTCATGGCCCTCTTGTTTTGTGTCACCTGCTGTAGGCAGAGGTGACATTTAGCATTTAGGGATCACTTTTCTGGAGTCTGTCTGTTCATCCATCTGTCTGTCTGTCAAGCTTTTTGTGTCACGCCTCATAACTCCTGTTCTACTGAAGCTTTTAAGATATAACTTCATTTATGGAAAGAGCTTTACAAGTGCAAGTGAAAGTGTATTGCACATGGGTCATAACACTTGTATCAATAATGTGAGAGTTATTCCCCTTTTCAACATTTTCTTTTCATGGAGATTTCTTGTTTTACTGAAGATTTTTTAATGAAATTTCTTTTATGGAAAGAGAATGTTATACTGATGCTTGCTGGTAGGTGACACACATGCTCCCATCTATTTTGGCTCTTCTTGGAATAATTGTAAACCACTCTTTCATAACAAATTCTGTTTCCGCTTTCGGTTTTCATGATGTAATGATCTGCGAAAATAAATACATTTCTTAGCTACACCTCTTCCTTGGTGAAAAATAGTGAGAAAATTTGTAGTTCTCTTGTTGACCATCTTTTTTAAGACATTCTGTTGCGTAGCGAAACTGATTGAACAGTAAAGCAAATTTTAGACGAAGTTTTAGACAAAGTTTTAGTCCGATTTTTCCCTCCCAATAATACTCAAAAGAAACGCGAACCTTATTGAATTAAAAAAAAACCTAGAAGATCCAGTTCTGTGTCTAGGTGCCAAGCAGTAGTTTAATCGTCATAGATTAAGCTGGGGATTGCTTCAAGAAGATTGAAAGTTAAGCAGAATGCTACCAAAGAGAATTCTGCTTTTCTTTCAAACTGTCATAAACACTTAAACAATCTATAATGGAAAGAGTTCAGAAAATCATCATGAGTTGCTTTTTAAGCAATTAACTAAATATCAGTGGGGTAAAGAAATATTTTCACTCAATAAAAAAAACAGAAAAAAGCAATTACCTTAAAACTACTGGGGTAAATGCCATATTTAAGAAAAAGGATTATTTACAGTTCTATTTAGGAGTTTCTGTTTTGCTTTCACCATGCTTTAAACTGTCACCTGTCTTTCAACTGATTAAAATGTCATATTAGAGGGATTTTACAGTATGTAATCCAGAAGAACAGACCTTCTAAATTGAACATTTGCAAATGGACATTTCATGAAACAGTAATATTAGCAAGCAGTTTGGATCCAGATCAGACTGATCAGGATCCCAAATGTTGGATTCTTGTGTCAAGGGTTATTAACCCATTTACCCATAGCCTATATCTAGCTTTGGAAATACCATGTAGGTGAATATTGGTCTAAAAGTAATGCAGAATGTGTCTAAAGGCGCATTCTGCTTTACTGTCAGCTACAATTTGCTAGTATCTGGAAACTATTTCTTACTTTACATGTTCATGACTGTATAAAGTTGAACTATTTTTTTGGAGGAATACTTTTCAAGCCTACTTATGGGATAATGGGTGAAGCTAAACTTGTTTTGAAATTAAATTTCAAAATTCCTGTTGAAACCATCTGTCAGGATATAGGAAAAATAAAATACAGTATACAGTAAGCCTCTATTTTGACCACTAAAATAAAATTATTGATTGCTTGAAATACAGGTCACATCTTAAACCAATGTGACAGTAAAACAGCTTTCTGTTTCACTGTTTCCTTTTTTAAGCAGCCGACTGTGGTAAACACGTTATAAGTTACACAATTTGTGGTCGTGATACAGAGGTTTTACCGTATATGGCTCTTTAGTAGGACAGGGTAAAAACATAAATAGGAGTTTGTTATGTAGAACTGTAAAGGCATAAACAGGCAGTTTTATAAGGTAATGTGTCAAATATTTATAAAAGTAAAGTAAATTTGTTCCATAGTAATTGATTTTATTTATGAATCTTTTTCCAAAACCACTTTCCCAATTTGATGTAACCATGACCGTAAACATCGGTACCAGGTGAGCGATTTAGGGTGGCATGTGGCACTTGTAACAATATATTAGTAAAGAAATAAGACAATGACAAACATGCAGACATTGATCAGAAGACTCCTCTAGGAGCCCTGACTGGTTATACACCGTTTGCATAGGACAGTTGTACTATTCACACTAGTACACAGTTTGTAAATGACACATTGCATGTCACAAGGCATTAATGAGTTAAGATAGGTAGCTCCTTAATGCAAGAGAAAAGGTACTGCAGAAAGCTACTTTTGAACTTCATGCTTTATTTTTGTCATGCATTAACATTCAATCCTAGTGATGAGTATACTTGTCATTAACAATTAGCATACCCATGACGAGTGGACATGTCCTGTGCAAACAGTGAAGACCCAGCTCTGAGGGCTCCTGAATTAGTTCTCTAATCAGGGTTTACATTGTTTGTCATTTTGCAGTTTATTTTTAAAATCAATTCATGTTACTTTGAATTGCTTCTAAACACAAATTATAGAAGGATATGGAGGAATACATCATTAATAATTTGTACAGATTTTAAGCTTCTGTAAAATAAGCTGGATGTGTACCAACAGAATATAATTGTATTAAAAGTTTTACAAAGTTCTCTTGGTTGAGTGCTTGTCTCTCCCTCCCCCCACCCCACCCCTACATCATGAAGTAAGGGGACTTTAACCAATTACACTATACATTCATAACTGTATAAAATGGGGCTATTTTTCTTCAGTGGAGGGATAAATTAAATGTGTAAAATCTAAAAGGCCTAAAGAGTAATGGTTAAAGGTCCTTAGTGTTATCTGAATTATCAGTAAATATTGAGACTTATTATACTGGAATCAGCCTGTCGGTTGGTCGGTATTGTCTGCAAAATCTTGTACTTTCAACTCCTCCTTCAGTTTCAACCTGATTCACTTGATACTTGGCATAAATGTTATTCAGGAGTAGTAGATATGTAAGACACAAATTTCAGGTCTCTGTGACATTGACCTTGACCTTTGGCCTTGAAATTGGTAGGCAAAATCTTGTACTTTGAACCCCTCCTTCACTTTCAACCTGATTCTCTTGATACTTGGCATAAATGTTACTCGGGAGTAGTAGATGTGTAAGACACAATTTTCAAATCTCTGTGACCTTGCCCTTTGGCCTTGAAATTGGTCTTAAAATTGGCAGGCAAAATCTTGTACTTTCAACTCCTCCTTCAGTTTCAACCTGATTCATTTGATACTTGGCATAAATATAACTCAGGTGTAGTAGATGTGCAAGACATACGTTTCAGGTCTCTGTGACCTTGACCGTTTTCCTTGAAATTGGCAGGCAAAATATTGTACTTTGTACTCCTCCTTCACTTTCAACCTGATTCACTTGATACTTTGCATAAATGTTACTCAGGAGTAGTAGATGTGCAAGACACAAATTTCATATCTCTGTGACCTTGACCTTTGGCCTTGAAATTGGTCTTAAAATTGGCATGCAAAAGTTTTACTTTGAACTCCTTCACTTTCAACTTGATACTTGGCATAAATGTTACTCAGGAGTTGTAGAGTGTCATATACCATTTTTAAGTCATTTTGACCTTGGCTTACACCTTTGACCTTATTGTAAAGCATTATTGAAAACGTCTGCAGAGTGCTGTATAGTGGGGGTATTTATCACCTTTAGTGATAGCCGTTCTAGTTGCTTTTATCACACAATACTTTATGTAAAAGGTTTAAACTAAATGGCAAACAATGTAGACCCTGATCAGACTACCTTCAAGGGAGCATTCCGATCAGGTCTTCACTGTTTGTTCATGCCTGTTTGTCCTAATACTAGTTGCAGCCTTATAGTTTTACAGGATGTTTGCACACCTACTACAGATGCCTATGTTATCAGGAGTTTGATTTGCTTAAACTTTTCTGAGAGTTAACTCTTTCAACACTTAGTAACTATTGTGGATTATTAAGCTCCCTTGTTGATCATTTTAGTTGGCAAAACATGAAGGAGAAGTAAGCCGTACAAGATTCTGCTAACGGACTGGTCGCCAATTTGAAGGCCAGAGGTTAAAGTGACCTGAAATTTACGTCATGCATATCTACATCACTTGATTAACATTTATGCCAAGTATGAAGTGATTCAGGATGAATCTGAATGACGAGTATCGCGTACAGGATTTTGCAAACAGACCGGTCACAAATGTAAAGGCCGAGGTCAAGGAGACCTGAAACTTGTGTCTTGCACATCTTCTTTTCCTGCTTAACATTAATGCCACGTATCAAGTAAAGCAGGATGAAACTAATTTTAACATTTAAGGATGAGTTCACATTACAAGAGTGTGCAGACAGACCACCGACCGACAACTGATTCGAGTATACCCCCTCAAACCTTGTTTGTGGGTAGTATACTAATATATGAATTCAAAATCAAGTATGCAACAACACAAAAGGTATCGCGGTCCCCAAAACAAAACCCCCAAAAAACAAACCAACCTCCGAGTACAAACATTTTTTCATTGCAGACAATACTCTATAATGCAATGGGAACAGGCAGCATATAGTGCAATCTGATACCGTATACAGTGGCAGTCTATGGACAAAGAACGACATCCCACGTTGCTCAAATTTGATCTTAGTATAATAATAATAATAATAACGACTTTATGTCATGTGGATTACATATTTGGTAAACAAACCAATTTTCAATATGGTCCACAAACAAAATTAACATATATACAACACGAAGGAACACAATTACAAATCAGTATTTTTTTTAAACCTTAGCAAACAGAGTGGACCCTGAAAAGACAGTTCCTGTAGGAGCTCTCCACAGGGACTACTCTGTTTACTTAAAGAATTTTAAAGATTAAGCTGAAAATGATAATGCATATAAGTGTCATTATGAGAATTCAAGATTTGTTATCTATAAATGAATATTGAATAGGTAGAGGCAATATAAAGCCCAAACAAAACGACGATTTAACAAATAGCAAATATCTAGATCAATGAAATTTCATAACAAACGGGAAGGAATATACCAAAGATACTTCAAACCCTTTATTCCATGGTATACTTCTAGTATTGAAGAAAAGGTGATCACTTAAACAAGGTTGAAAGTATAATCTTGCATTTGTAACAGAATCTCCACAGGAAATAATGCCTTGATTATCTGGGGGTAATATAATTGGCGATTAACCTGTGCATGACCATTTGTGCTACTAATAAGCCCCATAGTTCCCTTCATATCGTTTAAGCAGATGCGTGTTCAACAATGAAATGCAAGTAACTCTGCAGGTTATATATGTTAGTAAGTCGCTGCTCAGGTTGAATAAATGCTGCTAAAAATTTAGTACATGATTTTTTGATCTTCAAACCTTTGTCTTATACAAACTGTAAAACACGTGTTTTAGTTGCACTTTAATGTCATCGGACGTGTACGTTTCAAACGTATCCATAGACGGTGCAAATCCTGATCAGAGGACTCCGAAAGACGCCTTTATATCTAGGTATTCACTGTGAGCATACGACAAGTGTATTTTCAAAGGTACACTTTTACTATAAATATCGACTATACTCGTCGTTAGGGTAGAATTTGTTAAACAATTATGATATGTGATCGTATCCCTAAACGGTGCAGATCCTGATCTGAAGACTCCTCGAGGAGCCCTCACATCAGGGTACTCACTGTTAACATACGACAAGTGTACTTTGTATAGGTACACTGTTAATGAACGACGAGTATATTCGTCGATAGGGATGAGTGTATTAAACAATTACGATATGTGATCGTGTCCATAAACGTTACAGATCCTGATCGGAGTACTCCTCTAGGAGTCCTCAGATCTAGGTATTCACTGTAAGCATACGACAAGTGTCCTTTTCAAAGGAACCATGTTAGTCAAAAACGACTATGTACATTCGTCGACAGGGGTACTTTTCAAAGGTACCATGTTAGTAAATAACGACTACATTCGTCGACAGGGTTAAATATGTTAGGCAATTTTGATGTGTGTGATCGTATCCATAAACGGTGCAGGTTTTTAACAGAGGACTCCTCTAGGAGCCCTCATATCTGGGTCTTCACTGCAAGCATACAACAGGTGTACTTTTCATAGGTAAACTGTTGGTAAATGACGCGTATACACATTCATTATTCTTTATTTCATTTACAATAATATAATATATATAAATCAACATTAAAAACCTCATTAACTGCTCATGCAAGGTTCAAGGCTCAGCTGGGTTAGATAAAAGTTAACTCAAACGCCCCAGAAACTTGCAATGGGAAATTCAATTTTCAAATTAAGTCTGGTCGATTTGCACCACAATAAAACATCTCTGTTTCGACTTGGTGTCCGTCTAATGAGGGAAACACGCAATGCAGAAATCCTATGAAGAAGCTTTCTTCATTGCGTGTATCCTGCATTAGCCGAAGTATGAAGAAGAAGACACATGTTATATTTACACTATACTGTAGAACCTAACTTTAACAACACTTAAACATTGCCGACTCTGACCGTTTAAGACAGGTGCCAGCCTAATGAGGGACACGCGCAATACAGAAAGCCCCTGAATGAGCTTTCTTCATTGCGTGTATCCTGCATTAAACAACAACGTGGCTCTTAATATACTTTCTACACGGGTGTTGCTAAGGAGAGGGAGTACTGTACCTTTATGTTGTAAATATTGATTTGCCATACAAGATTAGTATATCTCATGAATATTGCTATATGCTATGTTTGTGTTAATTATATTAATGTTAAACACATCTCCTGTATTGAGGAAATAAAACATTGAATTGAAGTGAGCTTTCTGTTTTACGTTCATCTTGCTTGAAGCAGCCACCTACATTAAACACCATAAACACACTCATTTTAGTGATCGTAATAGAAAAGCTTTCATTATATACTGTATTTGATTTCACAATATATTCAAAATGACAAACAGTGCAGACCTTAAGGAGCCTTCTGATTAGAGTCTACATTGTTTGCATAGGACACAGTTTCTTTCCACATGTTTGCTGTTTGTAAATGACGAGTACATTCGTTGCTAGGGTTGAATGTATTGCTTATCATATTTAGATTTAAAAATAAGTCTGATTGACCAAGTTTTGCCATATGATGTTTATGAAACATCTATAGAATTAACTCTTAGCATGCTCGCTGTGAAATTTTGATAACCTTTGCAAACAATTTGGTTCCTGGTGAGACGCCGCGTAATGCAGTGTCCCATCAGGATATATTAAACTGTATGACACTCAACCAATACCCGACATGCAAAGAGTTAATAGTTCGTTGGACACTGCAATCCACCTGTTTCCACCAAAGTCAATGTTGATACTATTGACACAAGTTTATGACCAGCTGTTCTCAATTTCATACATAGTCAAATTTGTAATAACCCATTACGCCATACATACTCAATTTAGCACATTTCATTTATTCCTCCACTTAAGAAATTAGTTCCAATATGCCGTCATGGTATGTATCATAAGAAACATTTTCTATATTCTAGCAGATGGTAGTTTAAAGCGGGTTGAACGTAAAACAGATATGCCTTAATTAAGGCACATTCTGCTTTACTTTAAACCTTCTTTAACCCTTTACCTTATAGAAACGCCTTTTAGCGCATTCAGTTGCATCCTCCACGTAAAAAATAATTCCAATCTATACAGTCATGAATATGTATCAGAAGAAATATTTTCTTAATTACACTGAGGAGGTGGTAACTTAAAGCAGACTGAAAGTAAAGCAGAATGTGCTTTAGGGCGCATTCTGCTTTACTTTCAAGCTGCTTAAAAATAGTCACCTACTTTCAAATCTAGAAACAGGCTATAGGGTAAAGGGGTTAAGTGGTCATCTGTCTTCAAAACCAGAAACTGGCTGTGGAGTAAAGGGTTAAATTACCATTTAGAAATTTTGCATGAACCTTTACCCATAGTCTGTTTCTAATTTTGAAGACATATGATTACTTAAAGCAGATTCAAAGTAAAGCAGAATGTGCCTTATGGTTGTAATTCCAGCCTGTTTTAAGGTATGGTCTGTTAGGATTTAGAAATATTTCTAATAGTTCATTTTTATGACTTTAAAAACGGATAACATAATGCAAAGAAGCTGTCTGCATTATTTTTTTTATTGAATTGCATTTATCCTGCACTATACGCGGAAAACATAAGTTTAACCTTTATAGTGCCATAGTAAGACTTCATGTACATGGGTTGTCATCGATTTGTTTTTAAACAATTTTATTATATAATTGTTCTGTACATGTATGGATCTTGCACACATTTATTCATTATTATTATAAATCGTGTGCAGAAGCACACTTGTGATTTTAAAAATTAATTTAGGCGTGTACATGTATAACGCATCTACATGACACTGAACTATATAAAGCAGATTTCTTTTCGTAGCATGCACCATATAACGATAGGGTTTGGCTTGGTCAAAGTTTTAGACATACCGGTGTGACCGTGTAAATTAAGTCCCCGGGATAAGTTTGACGACGTTGAAAAAAAGTGCCCGATCGTATGTGTCCTGTTAGGTTCTCGCATCTTTTTTCGACGTTAGACCACGTGTCGCTGCTGGCTCTGAAAAAGATGCGAGATTGCAAGGGTACATTCTCGCATCTTTTTTCGACGTTTTCTACCATAGATTACTATAGGATTGGTATACAAATGCATCGAAAAAAGATGCGAGATTGCAACTTGCATTCTCGCATCTTTTTTCGACGTTTTTTTAAAAGGCCGAAAAAAGATGCGAGAATGCACGGTTGCAATCTCGCATCTTTTTTCGACGTTTTTAACAATAGAATACTATAGGATTTGATTAAAAAAGTACCGAAAAAAGATGCGAGAATGCCCCGTTGCATTCTCGCATCTTTTTTCGGCGTTTTACTAAAAATGAAAATCAGAAAAAGTAGCGGTCCTAACAGGACACCGTACCTTTGAGACAGTTTTCTGCCTAATGCTGAACAATACATATGTAGAAAATTCATTTTTCAAGCAATTTAGCACTAACAAAACTCAAGATAAGGTAGATTAAACTGAACAAAGCCAACATTTTCACTAATTTTAGCACCAACTTCTATGTTGTTACTACTCATTAGCATCGTTCATGACACCATAGGGGTTAAAGCAGAAATAAAGATGTTATATTTTATAACAATGCCCTTATCCCTGCTTAAGCAACCACATGTACCCTCTTCAGTGCAATTGATATTAGAGCTGTCGGTATACATGTACACTCATCTCAAATGTATTTTGGACTTGGTACACATAGAACCACAGGTACTTGACACATACATCTAGATCTATTAACACCCCCCTTTAACTCTTTCCTCCCTGAAACTTTAAATGGACAATTCCAGTTTCCATTTTAGTCTAGTCCATTTCTGACTTTTAAGGATTGTTTTTGTCAATGTTTGGCTTTATGACAAACAGTGAAGACCCTGATCAGAGGGCTCCTATCGGAGCCCTCTGAGCTGGGTCTTCACTGATTGCACATGAAAAGTGTACTATTCACATGTACACTGTTTGAAAATGACGCCTATATGCGGGACTATTATAGATACAAGATAAACAGCGCAATTCGACACCTAGTCTTTACTATCGACTTAAACTGATGCTAAAAGAGACTCGATCGCCGACATTCTCCTGTGGTACCCTCGGGAAAGGATTAATTTATCAATATCTACTTTTTATTTCATCAAATTCCGTCCAATAACGCCACAGTACGTGAATTATAACGAAAAAGTGCATCAAAAATTATTTTTTAAAGGGGGGGGGTTTATAGATCTAGATGTATGTGTCAAGTACCTGTGCATAGAACGGATAATCAACAGTAGTCCAGTCGATCTGGATCACAGTAAGACGTCGATTTGTCCGGTGACCGACCTGCTTTAAATCGTTCCTCTAAGACTAACTGAGCTAGAGAGGTGGTAACTTTGTGTATTCATGCATTCGTTTGACGTCTCTTGACAATTAGTTTAACTGTGTCTCACATATGTCAATTGTCAAAAGATATATTCAATAAGATAAGCAGCAACATGTGGACAGCTAAGGTCCTAGACAAGAGCACATCAACTAAGCATATGCTCGGAACCTCAACTGTTACTAAAACAGTTTGGTTCTGGTTACTCCTTTCTTAAATCATAGTTCTTACGAGCACTGATAATTGTTTAAATCTGAATAACAGAGGAAACAAAAGAATATGTTTTCAAGCAAAATTAAACATTCATAAGTAATATCTCTTTCACCCAAGCGTCGCTCATTTTCCATTCAGATCAGAAATAGACCAGATGCTGAATAACTCAGCAGTGTAATCAGCATCCCGTTATCTTATCTCCTTTTCAGAGAGTGCCCGTTACCATTCGTACAGAACTTGTGATCATCATATTCACTTTAGAGTGTTATGTTTATTCACCTGAAGCTTATTGTTTTTCAAATTGTTTCACTGTTTCTTCTAGTACAGTTTTAGAAAATAATCGAATTTACGTTTTTAAGCGATATTACTGAGTGTTGCTTTCTTGAGCGGATAAGTAACTGAGTCAAAGTCTTGGGAACGAGGGCGACCATGAAGGATTAAAATCAAAGATTTGAAACCATAAAAAATAACCCCTAAAACCTATTCAAGTAATAGAACAGCCCAAATTAACATCAGTTCAACGACAAAAAAATACAAACTACTTATTCTTAAAGACATTTCCTCAGTCCTTTGATGGATCCCTCCCTCCCTCCCCCTCCAGTGTTCTCAGTAAGCGTGAAAGTAACTGTAAAGCAAGGGTAAAGTGTGCACAGCCAATGGCACCAATCTAAAGATGTCTAGAGAGGCCCTGGCATACTCACACTCAAGGGTTTTTTCAATGGTTTGACTAACCAAACTAACAAATATAAGATACGGGCATCACTAGAGACACTTCAATGAGTATTTCCCTAGACAATTTAACAGTAACAGCACAACTTGCACAGGGCTGCATGCTTTTATACCCCACTAGGTGTTATCACCGAAATCAGATCAGGAAATGTCTTTAAACTATTCCACCTATCTCTTCTGTATACGGCAATGTTTATATCTAACCGCATGTTCACTGTGTATAAACGAACTGTATAGAGCGGCTAGATTTAACAGCGAATGTTGACATTTGTTTACAGGCCGTAACTAAACCTGTTAATTTCTTACATTTTCTTCGAACCAATTCATACGAACGCAAGTAATAAGGTAATTTATACATGTATATTATATCGTAGTACACTTGTACGTGTGTACGTGGAGAGGAAATAGTGCTCTGATTGAAAATCAACACAGAGTGTCGATTTCCCTCTCAAATTTGGGAACAGTTCTTTAATAAAAGCTAAACTTATACAACTTATTGAAAAGACTTTTGCCAGAGAAAGGAAACTATTTCTGGCGTGTAATACATGGCATTTTTTACAAATGACACGGTTAAGCATTACACTATGTGGACTTGCACCGATGTCTGTAAATCACTATCATTTCTTCTGGATAATATTTATGTACGTTTTGGGAGTACCATATACCGCCAAGTGATTGGTATCCCTATGGGTACAAACTGTGCGCCCCTTGTCGCAGACCTTTTTTTGTACTGTTATGAGAGGGACTTTATGCTAAGTCTAAAACCTGATACACAAGCAGATATGATCGAAGCCTTTAACAACACATCGCGCTATCTAGATGATATTTTTAATATAGACAACCCATTTTTTGATACGTTGTTTCCTTTTATTTACCCAAAAGAATTACGCCTTAATAAAACAAACGAGTCAAATTTATCGGCACCATTTTTAGATTTGGATCTTTTATACGATAAACGAGATGATTTTGATTTTAGTATTGTAAATTAACCTCATCTAGATGGCGATGTTCCCCGTTCTACATCTTACGGGGTTTATATTTCACAACTTATTCGTTTTGCTAGGGCTTGTACCTCTGTTGAGGACTTCCACATTCGTAATAAAACTATTACTGAAAAGCTTCTTAAACAGGGGTACAGATTTCATAAACTTCGTAAAACATTTTCTAAATTCTTTTATAGAAATCGTCATCTCATTAACAAGTATAAATGCAACTTAAAGTCTTTTCTGCGGCAAGGTATTTCACATCCGGAGTTTTATGGTGATGTGATTTACAGACTTCGTAAGATTCTTGGACATATGTATTTTCAAAACCTATTTGTGAAACGTATTAGATTTTTCCTCAAAAAAGATTATGATCCAACTATATTGCTGCGCACTTCACGTTTGGTTATCGATCAATCTACAATTGATAACTATGCTTTCCTCTTTGGTTGTGCGACGACAGACAGGGCTTATCACTACATGATGATGTATCTCTAAAGCCGTCCTTAACCGGGAGAGTTATGTCGGATTTTCGTGCTTTGTTTTTTCTCTCCCTCTCTGTCGTACCCTGAACCCTTCCATGTCTTACAGTTACTCGTGACTACAGACTAGTCGCTTGAGTACAATTTGACCGTTGCCATAGTGGGTTATTTTTAACACGGGCTTGAATGTTTAATTCTTTCCCGTGTTACTAATAATCTTGTCATAGAATTTTGTTAGATGTTTTACATGTATTTACTTACTGTGCTGGCGGTCTTTTTGATTGTAAGGTTGTGGAACAGGGGTTATATTTTATGTACACTGTTCGGCATTATAGGTGAAGATAGGAGATAAGTGTGAGGTTGGGCGCCCCTAAACCCAGGTTTTACCCCCCCCCCCCCCCCAGTGGTTGTTAATGGTTAATTAATTATTGATTGCTGCTGACCGTACCAAGGCGGGCTCCTATGTTCACTTTGCTTTATGTTTGTCTTGCGTATTGTTTTCTGTTTGGTGTGTGGGATTGCGTGTGTGTGTGTGCGTGTGTGTGTTTGTTATGGTATGGATGTGTGTGTGTTCTGCTTTAGAGGTGGGTGTATTGTTTGTGTTGCGTTTCCTGCTTGAGTCTTCTTTCGTATTTATTTGAAAATGTCCTTTGTTAAAATCGCATATATTTCAAGACTGTACTGTATGGTATCTAAATAGACTGCTAAACAACGCAACATCCTTTTGTTTATTTTAAATCGCCATTTGATTATAAATTTATGCAAACTAACTACATGTAGACTGTATCATATATTGCAATTATGTACTATCATTTATAGCGACTATCCACCAACGTGTCTGTATGACATAAAGAAACAAGATTCCCCTTAAATTTGTATGACATACAGCGACTTGCTATGCACGATTTCGTAAATTCTGCTTGGTGTATTGCTTCTTAAAGGTGTATCAGAGTGATACGTATATATGTACGTGCAAAAATCTACTACCATTTATAGTGTGTACATGCAAATGAAGATTTTTGACCCACTTTTCTAGAATGTGTATGACTTATTGCGACTCGCTAAATATGATTTCACCAATTATGCATAATGTATTATTATAATTTCCAAGGACTGTTATTTTCCGGATTTTTCAGAAATCTTCGGACATATGTATTTTTAAAATTTGGATCTCAAGCGTATTTTGAGATGAATACATTAATCTGGGTGTCAAAGGAGCCCTCTGATCAGGGTCATCACTGTTTGTCTCTTTGACTTATAATGTATAAATCATCCCTAAAAAGTCAAAAACTGGATTAGACTAAATTGAAAATTAGAATTGTTTGCGGTTTGAGGGAGGAAAGGGTAAACTATAGATAAACTTAATCAAGGACTTCATTGCGTGTGCATACATAAACAAAATATCGGCATGAGCTTGGTGGTTGGAAGGTAGCGGGTCGTATTGCCAGTTGCGAAAAAAACAGTGCCGTAAAATGGTTAGTAGCAGCTCTGTTCTCGGTCTGCTTTTTAATAATAACAATAAAATAATAATTTTATTTGTGCACATGTTTATGAAAACATATGATAATTAATAAACATATTGTTAAACTTTTCAAAGACTGGATTCACTGTACAAAATAGACATCACTTTATAGGAAAACATCACAAATAGACTAGTTCAGTTGTTATTTTACGCCAATATATAATAAGTATATGATGGAGATTTTGGCAAAGAAATAGGGCACAGGATTGCCCGTAAGGTTTTGCCCATAAAGAACAAAACTTATTTTCAACAGGGCCCAAGCTACCATATAGGGAAATTAAACATATGTGCATTATAGTAAAACGATTTGGAAGTAAAAGTAAAAGTTTCAACTGGGGACCATGAACTCATCTTTTACTTTAGATTTAGTTCCATAACATTGGATCTCGTTCATTTTAGTAAAGTTTTCATACATGCTTGGGGCTTGGTTGTTAAAAGTTTTATATACATGACTTAGTCGTAATTGTTTACATCTATATTTCAAATTTCAAATCTAAGATCTGCCACACGAATTCTACAATGTTGATTATGAATGAAACAGTTTTGTTTGTTTTTGCAGAATTTAAGACCGCAGAACCACGAGAATGATGCATAATTTATATGGCATTGTATTAAATAATAGTGTCTTTCTAAGAGATTTGTAAAAACAATCTTGCTGTCGGTATAAATATTTAATTCTAGAGTTTACTTTCTTGATATAATATTATTTACAATGGATGTTCTTGACATGCCTGCATCCAAATATGAGCCCAGATATTTAACTGTACTTGTAGATTTTATTTCATGACCGTTACATTCAACGGAATTCTTTTTTTATATTATTCAATTTTATTCGAGATCCAAACAAAATACATTCTGTATAAAACATAAGTGGCCCGATAATACTACATTGAGGCACACCGCACACAACCGAACTGAAATCAGACTTTGGGCCATTTACATGAACAAACTGAGTCCTGCAAAATATGAGCGGAACCAATCCACACCCAATGGCATCTATCGGCGCTTTCGACACATGATTTCATGGTCCACGGTGTCAAGCATTATCATACCCGTAAACATACCCTTTGACGTATGTGTACGGATATAATCTGTGACATGGATGAGACAGGAGTCGGTAGAGTAGTTCCCTTTGAACACACTCTATAGCTCGTACATGTACAAGATTCCATTCTTGACAATACAATCGCTAATATATTGACTGGCCTATAATTACAAACGTCAGACCTATTGGGGTTTGTTTAAAAAAAAGGGTTTGACTTAATCACTTTTCATGAGTTTTGGTACTGTGTTATGTACAATAGAACTATTTATAAAAAAAGTTACATAGATTTTGATAATTTGATAAAGGATGCTTAATCCTTCAGAGATCGTGCCGGTATTTCGTCCAATCCTGTATTTTTAGCAATTCAAATTACACAATTATTTGTAAACAAATGTTTCGGACACTGCTTGGAGTTTAAACGATTTAGACTCAGGGTTTCTACTTTTATAAAAAAAACAAATATGTAAAGACGCTGCATTGAAACAATTTGGAGCTGTCGGGAGTTTGCTTACCAATATCGATGCAACCGATGTAAAAAAGTGATTTAAATGGTCGGCTATGTTTTTAGCTTTGAAACAAAGACGGTCTTTTATTTTAAGAACAATATTTGGTGATGATTTACTGGAATTGCTATATCCTAATGACTTTATATGGGTCTAAAGAGATTTTGGATTTTTTTTATTAGCTTCCAGTTGGCCACGGATATAAGTAGTTTGTTTTCTTTTTGATAGCCTTTTGTACAGTATTACGATAAAAGCAGAATTGTTTGTAAAGAAATTTGTAACCATATTTCTTATATTTTTACATATATTTATCTTTGTCTTATCAGGTCTTAAATTGATGTTGGAGTCCTTCCAAGGTTTTGTCCGTTGTTTTAAACGGACTTCTTTAATTGGAGCTACTCCATTCAGGACTGACAAAAATGTGTCTTTAGAAATTATCCAAGTTCGCTGTATGGATTCAATTTATAAAGATTTTTATCCTAATCTTTTTGTTTCAATTTGGCAATAAAATCTCCTGTATTGTAATGTTTTGTACTCCTTACTTTGACAGTGTTATGCTCATGAAATTTTCCTTTTGTTACTTTCCTAGTTCAGTTAGTTGGTAAATGATCGCTTATATTCAAAGGAAGTGTGCCAGACTGATATATTTCTTCGCGTTGGCTAACAAGAACATGGTCTAATAAAGACTGAGTGTGTTAGTAATTCTTGTAGGACTAGTGATCAGTTGAGTTTAGCAACTTGGTATAATTGTCTGAAATCCTTCTTTTTTCTTGTTGTAAATGTTAAAATCACCTAAAAGGAACTATTCTATAACACTTCTGAGTTTGGACAAAATATTTTAAAATTCTTCATTAAAATCATTTTGCTTTGGTGGTCATTAACAAGAACATATAAGAATTGGTTTGGTTTTCACTAGATATATTTCTATCCACACCGCTTCAATTTTGTCACTCTGTAACTCTGTTGTTGTTTTTTTTCTGAAAAAGCAAATTGTTGAAAGGAGGCATTGTCTGGTATAGAGTTGAGTAGATATTCTTTTTATTTTTGTTCAAGTAACAAAGGAGCGTTTTGGACGTAAAAACGATCCCAGAGTCGTCTGAAATCGTTACCGTAACATCGCTAAAATTCATACAGTTCAGTCGCTATAATCATTCAGATCACCGTGTTGTCTGATTCAATAAGTGATACAGTTTCAGTTTCATCGGTGCAGTACTTTCAACGTATTTTGTTAAATTTCAAAGCTATCGTGTTTGCACTGCTATCGAAAGAAGAGTACATAATTTTCTCAAGTTTTACGTCCGATTAAATGTCAGGATGTGTAGAAATTGCGTATTTGAAACGTTTGTAAACACGGCTTCGTGTAAACATTGTCAGGTGTTTAGTGATGCAATGGAAATATTTTCCGTTGAAAGCTTGATAACGAAACAATGACAGTCAAGTAAATATCTTAATTCAGTGCACACTATAATGTACGTTTGCTTTTCTTAGTGATCTACTTAGAAAACAATGAAAAGAGGGGAAAACACCTACCGTATATGTCTGCGTGTCGCACTGAATCGACAGAATCGTTACAATCAAGTCGCAAATGCGGTTATTGATAGAGTTCGTTTATACACTGTGATATTTCGCCCGTGGGAAAGTCACGAGCAATGACCTTTAACCCTTTCCCTTATATAAGCGACTTTTAGCACATGCATTATATTCATCCGCTGAAAAAAATAGTTCCAAATTATACCGTAATGAACATGTGTCATATTTAATACTTTCCTTATTCTAGCAGGTAATGGCTTAAAGCAGGCTGAAAGTAAAGCAGAATGCGCCATATGGCGCATTCTGCTTTACTTTCAACCTGCTTTAAGTAGTCACCTATTTTCAAAACTAGAAACAGGCTATTTGGTAATGGGTTAAATTGTTTTGATTTAATAAGAGGCGATCCGCTCCATTTCAAACATACTTGTAAGCGGGTGTACGTGGCAATTTTTGTTTATTTTACAGTATTTAGACATTGTACGTATATATATTACAGGGATAACGTGTAATCAGGGATTACACCTAACCCCTAAAAAATAGGAATTACGCGTAAACACTGGGCGTTTTACGGAATTGATGAAATGTCCCTTTTTGTCATCAAATAAATAGAGTTGTATTATCATGACTTCTTTGTTAGTTTAAAACATGCTTTCTTGAAATATCATGGTCTAATAAACTTTCATACAAATTTTCTCGCACAAGTGAATAAGAATAAGTGAACAGTTGGCATATAAGCCAGAACTAATAAAAAACCCAAGACATCTGTCTTGTTAATAAGGTAAACAAAATATTTCATAGCGTGATACTTGCCTTTGAACTATATGAACTAAGCAAGGTAAGATTCATTACTTTAACCAAAAGTAAGATTAGTTGTCACGTGATATTTCCTATATGTATATGCCAGTATTTACACCTTATGCTGAGTGTATGCCTGAGAAGCTTTCTGCATATATGTTGTCCTGCACTAACCTGCTGCCTGTCTTAAAATCCAATTGCTAATTCATCTTCTTTTGAATGACTGATAAACCCCTTTAAACCGGTCTTGTCTATGTCGGCAGGTGTTTGGTTTTCAGAAAGAGTTTATGTATATGATTTCAACAGGCCTATTTATCTATTTTGGTAGAATGTCTACGACAACAGAACAGAAATTCTCACACTTAATCCCTTCTTAAACGACAATTAGATAAGTTAATAATTCTGTATTCGAATGCAGGTGGCTGCTTTAAGCAAGATGAAAATGGAGCGACATCGGAGCCCGTCTATTTCACGAAGACTTGTCCTTTGCAGTCTAACCGATTTAGACCGCCCGTAAATCCAAATAAGGATATTGTTTACCAAGCTACGTCACTATTTGACAGTCAATTGGTGGTTGCTATTCTATACACGAGCCTGACTCAGCTGTTTTCAGCTGCCAGCAACGATTACCTGCCAATCAAGTTTTCCTCACAAAAGTTTCATTTTTGCGGGTTAATCCAGTCTTCACGAAAAAGGAAGAACTGAATAACCGACTCTGATTGGCCAACGGCACAGAATTCACCAAAAGGCGATCTAACATACAATAAATTAGCATTGTTGCTAGTGGCCATAATAGGCTGGTTTTTACTGTATATGACTTCAACATGTCAGTTTATCTGTTTTGCTAGAATGTCTGTTACGACAGAACGAACATTCATATTCTCAAAGTGCCAGGTCGCCGTCAGTTTTATTGCCAATATCTAAAACCAATCTGCAAACAACAGCTATGTGACAGACCATACGGTAGCAGGCGAAATATTGACAAATACAGTGACAGCCTGTCTCTAATCATGTCAAACACGACATACCCGATACAGTGAAACATCTGAACACCGAATCTTGTTCGACAGAAATAACGAGTTCGCAGGGCTGCCATTTCTCCGGATTTTTTCCGAGAGAGACTTAGCGAAAGTAGTCAAATGTACGTCATGGTAAACACGTGGTCATTTACTTCAGGACAACAGTAATGCAATAGAAATCACTGAGGTCTTGCATGAAGCAATCTCCAGCTCTTAGAGCCCTTTATACAGCAGGAGATATGTTTGAAGAAGGCAATACTTTATCAACATAATTATGTTGTGTCTGTATCAATGTAAGAAATTAGAAAATAATTGATCTATATATTGCAAATAGCGTCATCTCGAAATAACGTCAAATATACATCTAATGACGTTTATATTTAAAAAAGAATTATTTTTTAGCGTTAGAATAATAAACTGTTTTACTAATGAGGTAAAACCTTGAACGGCACTAACTACGGTGGAGAAAACGTTATTCTTTCCCTTTTAAACGCAAACGAAACGCAAAACACTAAAACGTAGAAAAGTACATCTTTTGGACAATTCTGATAATTCATGTTTATCTTGGTGGCAAACTGTTTGTAATAGAAATAATAGTTTTAGCATAAACGCTTTTATTGGGAAAGAATAACGTTTTCTCCACTGTATTCGTATTATAATAATAAAACTGGACATAATGTGTTCAACCTGTCTTTAGTACAAAGTACAAACCAAATTACCATTAGGAAAACCCAGTTCTTCAAGAGTTCTTCAAGAGAAAAAAATCGCAATCACCTGACTGATTTTAGATTTTCTGCGCATTGTATTCGCGAATGAAACAGTTCGTTATAGAGGGAAGCAGCTAAATACCCGAATAAAACAATAAAACAGAGAAACGTAACGAATTACAAGTTATGTAGAGAAATAGGTAATAATAGTTTTTCAACAATCAAACTGCCTTTTGCACCCCATTAAAAACGGCACTTAATCGTAAACCATTTTGTTGTTTTTCGACGTCGCATGGTGGCTGCACGCGGTATAGATGACTCCACCTCCTAGCAACTAGTTGTAAATACAAACATATTTGTCGATCTTTCACCCAGAATAAGCGAGGTTTGTTTGCTAGAAATGTGGGAACGATTTATCCTGGGCCAATCAAAATATAGGTTATATTCTAAGTTAGTTAGAACGTATTAAGTGAAATCATAGTGGCTTAGAAGGGTCTTTCTCGCTCCGTCCCTTCTTATTCACTCAGATGTCACTTAATATGTTCTAACTATAACTTAGAGTTCTTATAGAACTGTAATCGCTGACGTCATCCATGAAACAGCCGTCTGAAAGTACCACTATGGCAATAAGAGTATTTCTTACTATTGTTTGTGTTATCCTTGGCATATAATCTTGTGTGACATGGCTATATTTAATCATACATATTATTGCGTACTGTTTACTGTGTATGTGTTTAATAACGGATTGCCATGTTATTGTACATTTTATGTTGAAATAAATATCAATCTTAGAGCTTTTTATACACGTGTGTCGTATGGTAATTGAGACAACAGAACATATGCTTCGGAACTGAGAACAAATTTGGTTGGTTTTGAGAGACTTCCGGTGCTCATATGTTACACTGTATTTGCGAATAACTGCCATAACATGGTATCTGAATATCCTTCAAACTAGGTCTCATGTCGACATTTTCTTAGTACAGTGTTCCCTCCCATCAACGGCCCTCTGGATAACGATTCCCTATTAACAACACTTGCCACTGTTCTCTAAACAAGACAATTATGCCCATTTTCTCCTCGGCTGCAATATCGTCTGCTTAAAATGTCCGTCTGCTGTTTTTCATAAAGTCACAAATTGGACATTTTGACATAATAAACATAACAACGAGTGACAAACAGCTTGAATTCAGATCAGACACCGCGTTATGTGGTGTCTGGACTGGATTTAAGCTGTTTGCAAATGTATGCTAATTTCCCTCTCTATAAAACCTCCATCCAAACAACAGGCAACATATTTGTCTCCCCGTTGGGTGTTGTTGTAGACACTGTATAGCAATACACATAATAAACTGATAGTCATACGATTAAACACTACTGTAAGCACCACTAAACGTATTCACTCCTGCAATTTTAATGAACAATTCCAAGTTCTGGTTAATTCTTAACAATTTCAATGCAGGCTCTGATTAGAGGGCTCCTTTTGGAGTTTTCCGCTTTACATTTTTTATGCTGTAAGTCATCACTTGTCATAAATGCATAAATAATTATCACATTCAGTGCTCTTAATAGAGAGGTTAAACATATCTAGTATGAGTACCACATGTAAAGCAGGTGGTTACTTATATCAAGATAGAAATAATGCAGCAAGTTCTACCGAAATTTGTTCTAAATCTCCGATTTCTTTTATTCATCTGTTAACTGTCTTTATTGCTATTAATTAGTACTCTTCTCGGATATCGTACATGTAGTAGCAGAGTTGTACTATAACTGATTTTTTCAGCAAAACTGTCACAGAAGTACATGTATAATGAATGTATAAGGTAGATTAAACGCCAATTACGTTACCTCCATACTTTAGTGTGCGAGTACCTCTTAGCATGGCGCTTGACAATTGACCTCGGTTATAATAAATATATGTCTTACATATGTCCTCCATTAGACCAGTTTCGAAAACATAATATCAATGTAGTCAAAACACCCCACAGTACGCTATGCAGGACATTTCTTTAACCAAAAGATAATACCAGCGAATGTATGTGGGTACATACATAGTATCCCTTGCACAACGTGTGGTTTATGTCACCGGAGAGGCAGGTCGAAAGTTATGTACTGTTATAAATGAACAAAATAAGCAGTGTATTCACCGGCTTTATAAGGAAGGTTTCGCTAATAAACGCCCTGTAATCTCTGGCTCCATAACATGTTCGCGATGTATTGAAAAAAGAGCCAAAGAAACTTCTGAGAAGCAGCCAAAGACAGGAAGTGGCCACGAAAGGTTAGTCAAACAATGTATCGTCTACATAGTTCTTACTCGAAAAAAAAGCAATTAAGTGTTTTTTCCGAAAATTGGGCTTCGTAGAATTGGTTATACCTTATGTCCGTGTTGATTGATTTGCAAAAGAATTCTTTTTGTAGCCGTTAACTTGACATTGACCCGAATAAAACCGAAAGTTGTTTTAAAAAGTTCAATGTTTTATGTAGAATTATTTAAATTTAAGCGGGGAACTTTATTGCTTGATATATACTTGTTCGATTTTGAATCATATTACGTTATCAATCATTATATTCCTGCCATAATCGCAAATTTATCGATTGAGATGCAGCCTGTGTTATACAGAGGGCGCCAATGTGCAGAGAAGGAGCCAATAAACTCATAATGTCGAATTTTAATTAAATCCTAGCTGTCAAGAATTTTGCAAGAATATTTTTTATGTTTTGTTTTTGGCTTAGCTTGCAAATTTAGAAGATTGAGCTTTTAAGCGATATATTTTCCTTTGTATCATTTGAACATGCCATGTTGACTGAGAAAATGTGACGGAGCCAGAGATTTCAGGACGTGTAACAGATGAACCTGCACTATTGACTGGGACGGAGTTAAATCGTAGACAGCGAACACAGTTTGTCCCTTCGGACATTGCAAAGGTATGTTTGCATAGAAGGGGAGGAACATACAACTAACAGAGACAAGGGACGATACCTGCTGTAGCTGAAATGAGTTCCAGAGCTAGCTTAGTGAGAACATAATACAGCGTTAACTCTCTACAACGACACCCACTGGGAGACAATCATTGTGTGCGTTGTTCAGAGGGAGTCGTTATAGGGAGGGAAATTGGCTAAACTTGCAAACAGCTTGAATCCAGATCAGACGCCGCGTAACGCGGCGTCTGATCTAGATTCAAGCTGTTTGTCACTCGCCATTAAGGGTTTTTTCTGTCAAAATGTCAATTATGTAACTAGAAAAAAACAGCATACGACAAATTTAAGCAGAGGATATTGCAGAAGTAAAATCGTTAGACATAATTGTCTTGTTTAGGGAACTGTTGCAAACATCGTTTTAGGAGGGAATCGTTGTTAGGAGGGCCGTTGTAGGGAGGGAACGCTGTACTATAGTATAAGTCCAATTTACCCATTTGAAATACGCTTTCTAGCTTGTATGTGCCATAGATATCTTAAGAGACTAGATCGGCCACCTAGCGCTGAGCTCCCATTGGTCGACGGTCAGAGAGACGCCATTTTGATACGTGTATCACACACTTTCCCTCCGGAGACAAAATATGATTTACTCTCATTTAAGAATGAATTCGTACTACATACATCTTGTAACATAAATATGCACCGTAAAACGACAATCAAACGATGATGGTAATTCTTATTTAACTGAATAAAATCATCGATTAATCATAGCAACTATGGAGCGGTTCTTAGCAACTTCTGTAGTCAATGACGCACTGTCAACGTAGACGGATTACTGCGCACATAACGTCATTAATATACCGCAATACGACGTGCACCAGACCATTGGAATATGAGTAGCATACACGCATCAAGATGGCTTCTCGATGACCGTCGCTGATTGGCCTATAGCCGATCTAGGTTATTTTAAGATATTTATGGTATGGGCTATCTAAAGTTTCTACTCATATATGAGCCGTATCATGAGAAAACATGCCTTACTGCATTGCAAACAGTGTAGATCAAGGCATTGATTTACACTTTTTGACATCCATATGCATCTTAAGCATTTTACGTAGCAGTATTATATACAGTATTTGGCAGTGTAGACCAAACTTATATACAGAGCCTGGGATGACAACGGTGCTTGGTCTGTACAATGTTTGCACTACAATTAGGCAGGTTTTGTCATCGCACGGCTCATAGTTATATTTGTATACTCGGGTATCCAAACTGTCATCTTAGACCGAAGCAAACATTTTGATTCGGTTTATGTCCTATTGACAGGGACATGATAGGGCACAAAACCATATTTATTTAACATGCATAAGTGAATCTAAAACATACATGTACTAAATGCATGAAAATAGGCATTCACGGATTTTCTGTTGTAGTTTTCCATAACTTTTATGTAACCTGAATAAAAAATGTTTAATCAAAACCAAGTGAGTCCTTGTTACAGACATTTGTCTACTAACCCGTCCTGTGATGTCGATTCCCGCGAAATGTCACAGTCTGCGGAAAATAAGACCAATGATTCGGCGCAGTAAATGTTTTGGGTAAACAGTGTTTACCATGACAATTATATTTCCCTTCCAAAGTTCAAAGATAGATTTAATTGTATACAATAAACAATTATATATAAAAACAATAACTATGGTTTAGATGGTATAATACTGTCTCAAGTTTTGATTTCTACAATATTATTCGACAATAGTATCCCCTTGTATTCTGGTAATAGAAGAGGTGAGCCGCTTGTCCGGTGCGGCACTATTTGTTTTACTTTGACTTTTACGTTTTTGCAACGTATTCTTCAAACGAACAGCCCAACATTCAACACTGACTGTTTGAATTTGAAAGCGGAGTAGTCAATATAAAATCCAAGTTATTTAATGGATTAGCTAATTTACCCCTGAAACTTTGAATGGGAATTTTCAATTGAAAGTTACTTCAGTCCATTTATGAACTGCTGGAGCTGTTTTCTGTCTTATATTGCAAAGAAATAAATAGTGCAGACCCCGACCAGACATCTCCTTTAACAGCCCTCTGATCTGGGTCTACAGAGTTTGTATAGGACAAGAGTATTACTTAAAGATGCACTATTTGTAAAGAACAAAGTATTAGTGTTTTCTTCTGACCTGTCCTAGTTATTTTTAGATTGGTACATTCTAAAATTTTCAAAAGGTTGATCACCGTACTCGTTGATTTCCGTACACTCAGGGACACGGAAAGCTTTGTTTATTGTGCGTAATGTACAGAAAAGAAGACATTTTTATTTCCCGATAAACGCAAACACAATGCACTAAACTGTAGAAAACATTTTTTCTCTTTTTAATCTGGGTGACAAACAGGTTGGAGCCTGATCAGACGCCGCGTTGCCCGGCGTCTGATCTGTCTCCAACCTTTTTACAATGGACATAATAGTTTCAGAATAAACACGTTTATTGAGAATGAATAACTTATCAGTACAGTTAGCAAAGCTGTCTCGTGCTTCTCGAGGATCATGCTTATCTCAAGTCGGAAAGTGTACGACTATAAATATCCGATGTTACCCTGTTATCTATTTACCATTATGAACTATTCTGTTCTAAAACTACTTGGACAAGTCAGAAAAAATCCGACCATACACGTGTCGATATTCGATAGGGGTTCATTGTGTTAGTTTAATTCAATAGTAACACGATTATGACAACATCAGTAAGTATTGTTTCAATGTTGCATTATTGAATAATTCTTAATAATCACATACTCATCTTATAGAAAACATTTCATTACTACTATTCTTCGTAAACGACTTTTACGGGCGCAATATTTCGAACATGTCGAATAACTTTGAAACCATCTTCTTCTAGCCTTGAAACCGACCAACATAAACAATTAGTTAAACATAACATATTGATGACACTAAAACACCGTCAATTTAAGTGAAATTTTAGTGCTGTGTTTTGAAGAAAATGATATTTAAAATATGGATTTACCAGTATAATGAACTCATTTAAAGATGTCTTGCATTGCTCTGCCCTAAGTTACCACCTTTATTTTACAACATGTATAATTTTATTGTATCAAATAGATACTAAGCCGCCATTGACCTCCACACATCTGGTCGGTGTTTCCAATACAATTTGTGTTGCACTCGGTGTCTTTTACCGTTCCGCCAAACGGTAGCATCCAACCACAAAAACAATGATAAGAAGCCTGCGAACATGATAAAACAAAGGCGTCATGAATAAATCGGACAAAAAGAGTGATTATAGGAATAAGCAACATCTTTTTGACGTTCATGACGGTATGTATACATTAGCTTCGCAGGGGGTAAATTTTGTAAACGCCCAAAGGGCGTTTTCGATAAATTTACCCCCCGAAGCTAATGTATTCATACCGTCGTGAGCGGCAAAAAGATTTTGTTTATTCCTTATATTTATATTTATATTTTCTGCCTTGTCCATTTAGTGTGTAGTTTGACCAGATTTGTTTTCATGTATGAATATATCATATACCGGCCAAATAGGTTTGATAGATGTAATATCGATGTAATAGCCATTCCAGTTTCTAAATATGGTGTTAAAAGTAGTCCTAACTACATGTACTGTAATTGAATTATAAAGTCAAGGTTTTACCCAGTAAACTTTCTCGCTGTGCTTTAAAAACGCTCGTAAGAAACTAAAATTAAACAAGAATTAATCTGAATATCCATTACTAGAGCATCTAGGTGGCGCTTGATTTTATACATGCACATAGCAACGCTAATAGCAACGCTGAAATGCGGCTACACATACACAGCTTTTGAGGCATATGATATATAGTTTTTAAAACACTTTCGACCGATATACATAGGATAGTTTAAACATGTCAGAACGGAACGTTACGTTCCCAATCTAGAAAGTGAGAATGCATTATTTTGCTTTATCGTCGAGCGACCATCTATGTAATTCTGATGAACAATTTCAAACCGTAGCTTGTCAATAACTTGTCTAATCTATAAAAAAAATACTCCGCGCACTTTCAAGGGAGAGAAAGCGTACAGCTTTAATGACGGAGCGTAATATGATAATCTCCCTTAAAACAGCATTTAATTTGTTTTTTAATTGAACTCTCTCCGACTTTAAATAGGGGTTTCGAGATACCCAAACGGATAATCTAAAAGTAGATCCTAACATGGTCGGTATCTCTCCGCCGCATGGAAGAATTTTATAACTAGTTAGAACCAGATCTGAAGTGCAGGTTCACTGAGAATTGAATGTCACTTTTTCCTTAGAGTTTTTCAGAGCGAATGTAAATATTAGAAAATATTGACGTTACAACTAGGAATATAACTGTTTTCAGTGTTGTTTGTCAATGGACTCCAAATAACTCCAAAAATAAATACGAAAGACTCAAGACTCAAGACTCAAACACTTATACATAGTATCTGGATCTCGACTTAATTAAACGGCTCAATATTTGCGATTCATACCAGAAACCAAGTAATTTTCAGGATCCAAATCGTTCATGTCAAGGGCTCGGCCGTCAAAATGCATCAAATCTAAATTTGAAAGTTTAAATTATGTGTTTATTCTAAGTAGTAGATATGTTAGCATCGCGGACACATACTTAGCTCTGTTGCTTATTAACATTTCGTCTTATCCAAACTTTATCTTATCAATATAACAAAACTTTGTTTTAAATACCGTGTGTTTGCGTATAATATCCTTGCAACATTACGAAATATAAATGAATGGTAACAAAAGTAGGAGTTTGCAACCAAGTGCGACTTTCTGAATTTTACTTGACCCGTTCTCTGTTTAATTTTCTAACATGGACATTTAATCTATCGTGATTATTTAATAGATAATTAGTATAGAACTTCATTTTCTACTAACATTTAAGAATTAGTTAACTGTTTAATATGTTTCTCCAGTGTGTCTGTGTCAAACATCTTGCAATCTGATCAGACGTCCTGCTACTAAGTATCTAATCTAGATCCGAACAAGAGAATGCCAAGTATAAAATCATTTCAAATTGGCTGAATTGCATCTAAGCATGTAATATATAATAGCTTAACAATCTTCGTCACCAGGGGCGATAACCGGTCAAGCAATGAAGTAGCACAGCATTTGTCGGCACTTGTGAAAGTATGATAAGGATGGATATTCTGTATTAACAGTGCCTTGTTACAGGTAAAATGCAGTGTGCGGACATACAAATAATTTGATCTCATCCAACGTTTCGCTTTATCCAATTTCTTAAGCAGACTGGAAACTAATGAAGTTAAGATGGAAGCGGTAGTGGAAATATTTTTGTATTAAGTATTTCGTCCTATCCAAGATATTTATAAGTGAGATTCAATGTCTTTAGGTGTATATGTACTAGTATGTCTCCGATAAATCATGTTGACGAACAGCATTATTCTTACCTCCATTCCAAAATATGGATATGATTGTTGGATACAATGAACCTCACACATTTCAATTGTCATTGAATTGTTAATCAACCATGTACGTTCATTCAGCACTCGAACCGGGGTGTCCACATAGCAGCCTTCGTATACTGAATACAACATGAAACAAACGCAGTATTTAGCAAACACTTAAAAACATAACTTGACCTAGCTTGGGTGGTTACATCTAGTCGGGTAAACGGTTTGCAAGAAACATGCAAAAGCCAGCTGAATGTTATGCAAATAAAAAGTGAAGCGTCTCATTTGAGACCCATCTATTATTTTGGATTGTTTGGTTTGAATACTCATTGAGTCTGAGTATATCAGATCCTCTCTACACATATTGAGATGGCTTTGCCACAATTTCAATGTTTTGCAGTTACTTTCATGCCTATTGAGAACAATGTAGGTGAATCATACAAAGGACCAAAGTAATGTTTTTAACCCTAATCTTAACATTGTCATACTGTGTTGTTTTGTTTTCATTTGAATAAACGAACTAATATATATATCACGTTAATATTTCACATCTATATTGATTCAACCAAATGAAAAAAAAACATTTGTCTACCATGTAACGGTACTATAGAATAAGCTAGTTACGGAAAATTATGTTCTCTTGGGTATATAGAAAGCAACATCCAAAACTTGCATTTCCAAATGATATTTTTTTAACATTAGATTTGAGTTCCGGATAATTGTTATTTATTTTATATTGAACGAGACAATTATTTCGACACGGTCTAAACTTCCATTCAGAAGAACAACAGACATTGTGCATTTTTCGGAGTAAATTGTTGTCGAATTGGAAAATTCTGAATATTTCAATTATATGAATAATATGCAAGTTCACAGTTTGTGTGAGTCCCCCTCCCAGTACTATCTTTACTTAATATACCGAATAAACCCGATAATTTCATTCTGAAGGATAATACTGATTCCTAATTGACTGGATCACAGCAAAGATAACCACATTTAGACAGTCAGTTATATATACGTCCCACATATCTCAACAATGTTAAGTAAATTCACAATTTATCCATCACTTAAATCAGGCCATCAATCAAAATAAACATAAACACTCGTTTTTTAATCATTTACTGAGATGAACGAGCGCTTATCGAAAAAGGTGGAATGCAGAACGTAGGCGATTCATTGAAACAGAAAGTGATCCTGATTCGACATCGAGTTCGGTGAAATAGATTTACATTGGACGTACTTGTTTCAGTGTCAGCTCGCGTGTTGGGAAATACAAATGACCCTTGCCATGACAAAACCTGCCTTATTGCATTGCAAACAATGTAGAGCAAGGCCAGACGCTGCGGTTATCTTTGATCGACACTGTTTGACACACACGTATGTAGCTGTAATGTATACGGTACTTAGTATTGTAGACCAAAATCAGTAGTAGAGCCTGTGATGACAATGATGCTTGTATTAAGGCAGGTTTTGGCATGCCATGGTTCAAATATATTTAGTTTTCTCTCCTGTATAGTACAGGGTGACTGTTATGACCAAGTTATATCACTTTACTTATTTTCCCATGAGGTTTCATTTTCCAAATAAGTTCAGTCCATTATTTACTATATTACAAACAGTGCAGATGCTGATAAATAACGTGGCAGAAAGTGTAAAATGCCAAAGGTCTGCATAGTTGATTTCGAATTCTTCTCAACCGTATCATTATGATAACATCTCTAACCACAGAACTGGCCTATATTCAAACAAAGTTCAGTTATGTTTTCATTGTAGCGATTTGGAAGTGCTACACGTTTCAAATGTCATATTGACAAATGACAAAATAGACCAAACTCATTCAAACTTACTAGACTGGCTTCATTTTACATGAAAAAATTCCTGCCGAACTATTACTTAATCTCCCCGTTATTAACACTGGGACCGCCTTGCCCGGAGTACAATAGCAATATGCAAACTATTTCGATCCTGATCCGACACACCGCGTCGTCTGTAACGCACTGTCCGATCAGGCTCTTTAACTCATTGAGCCATAGTGACGCATATATACGTCATTTACCAAATGTGTACCTGTGAAGAGCACACTTGTCCTATGCAAACAGTGAAGTCCCTGATCAGAGGGCTCCTGCAGGAGCCCTCTGATCAAGGACTTCACTGTTTGTTATTTTGCAATTTATTACAATAGTTACCCCCAAATAGTCTAAAATGGACCATCCTTTATTGCAAACTGGAATTTTCCATGGGACGTTTCAGGGGAAAATGAGTTAACTGACTGACAATCATATCACTGTTTCTGAAGTCAAACTACCTAAAATGTAAACTGAGAAGTAATGAAGACAACTTATGTTGGAATACGCTTCATACTACATACCCAAAGTGTGACACCATATGTTAGGTACAGTCCAAGTTCCGTTTCCGAGGCATGTTGATTGTGCATAATTGTATCGATATTCATTAACTTCACAGAAGTACTTTATTTTGCTGCCTGGCGTGCGTCGATTGCCAAGACATTTTGATCTCGGACCAATCAGTGGCGGTTTCCCACATTCTTTTATAAGACAAATAACAGTAAATAATAGTAATAAACACGGAACACTATCTGTATAATCGATTTTTAACTCTATAGCAACACTATAAGTGCTATGGTAACGGTGCACAAAGCAAAGGTTAACGGCTCAATCTTCAAACAGCAAAACAATTCCAATTGCTTCTTCTGTTTTGTAACATTATATAAATATCACATCTCACAGACAATGAGAGAACGGATTGGTCATCCGGGGCCAGTGATGTTAACCGAGGCGTCAGCCGATGTTGACATCTACGTGTCAAGGGTGACTAATCCGTTCTCTCACCCTCTGTGAGATGTTATATTTATTTTTGTTATACCGTACACAAATATAGATCTTAATACTACTGTTTTCAACACAGAACATCGATCACGAATAGTCTTGTCTCCATAAAATGTTGTCTCCTATTCTCCTAGCGCTACTTAGAATATTTATAAAGCACATACGTGTATATTGCCATTAAATAACTGTTCTTGTGTCCTAAGAACCAGTTGAAACTCCAAATATGGTTTAACATCCACACAAATAATAATAATAAAATGATATCTAGATCATTTCTACGCTTGAATACACCACCCTACATGATCTAAATCAGTTAAATGTTTTGTCGTGTTCTCGGGGTTTCTGATTGGTTGCCAAGGTCTTTTGCTAGGAAGGTGGTAACCTCATCAATTCAGAAAAAAGTTTTAAAGTCACTTTAAATCTATCATACAGAAATGCTATGCGCCTGTGGCGTCTTATTTTGTTTGTTTATTAAGATTAACACTATATTTAGTAGTTAAAAGTAAATGACAATTGCAACAGGTTTACAGGTGAAATGTCAAAAAATAAGAGAATTCAAATTCAATTAATGTTTTATGGGTCCATACCATTTTATCAGAGGAAAACAGTTGATATATTTCCGGATGTCAGAAGCGTCCATTTTTTACGTTTTTCATAACCACCGAGAAATACGAGAAAATCCTGAGAATACGAGACGGGAATCTACGATTGAATAGATATTGAAAAATAGGATAATCTTTTGTAATATTTTGACAAAGTGATGTCTCATTCATTCATTTATATCAAATGTATTGATTCAATTCGTTATTAGGTTAAAATAAACAGATAGAGGTGTCTGTCCTCGAGTTCCTGTGTTTCTTAGAAGCCATGGTTACTAAGCAAGAAAAGTTACCAATACGGGACAGAATGACTAAAACCCGGGCCGAATAAGCGGGCCGTTTCGTGATGTTACGCTGGCTGAAATGTGATGTTAGCCATGTAACATTACCGATTTTCACCTTCTGACGTCAAAGTAGGCTATATAGTAGATAAATCAAGTTAGGTATAATAATAGCAATTTTGTGCGTCGGTTTCTGGAGCCGCTGTTTTCCTGTGCATAACGACCAATGTATTTTGTTCAAGTGGTCAACATTTGTTAACCCTTTACCTGATAGCCTATTTCTAGTACTAAAGATAGGTTACTACTTAAAGCAGGTTGAAAGTAAAGCAGAATGCGCCTAAGGGCGCATTCTGCTTTACTTTCAGCCTGCTTTAAGCTATCATGTGCTATAATATAGAAAATAATCCCTATAATACATATTCATAACTGATTAAATTGGAACTATTTTCTTCAGCGGATGAATAAATCATATCCGCTAAAAGGCGCTTCTATTTGGGAAAGGGTTAAAAGAGTAAATGTACGATTGTGTACACAAACATACTCGGTCTAGAGATAAATATTGTGTGTGTAGTTTCTGTAGACTCATAACGAACAACACCATAAGTATTCACGCAAACATCAACTAAAGAATCCCCATTGTATGAAGGTAGTTTTCTATATAAAAAAAAAAACACACCCAGTTAATTGGTGTACAATGGAACATCAAGAGCATAATTTGTTACTTGCGCATAGGATTTGCCTTATCAATTTTTTCAAAATATCAATGTGTATTTAATGTGCATCACTCATAACCGCATAACTTCAGTGGTAATACAAGTTGAGAACCCAACGTGGACTATCAACTGCATACTCAGTTTACACACTATGTGAAAGGAGCATGCCATCGGATGTAATTTGAAATGCGTAGTTTAAGCAGACCTTCAACCAGCACAGGCCCCAAAGATTGAGACCCTCAATTTGCCGAATCCAAATAGGGATTGATGATCAATAATACACATTGACTTTTCAAGTACGTGTTTGCTAAATTGTTAATAATGTGTGGTCTTCAACTGTTGATGTTTACCGTCCTGTTCGATGGAACGTATTAACCCATTTATACCCAGTGGATTCGTACATGTAAATATATTGGATTAGTTCATTTTTATCAAAGGGATGCCTGGTCAAAATTGTCATTTCATTTTGTTTTAAATTGAAATTCCTATCAGCAACCAGTGTATACTCTGATCAGACGCCGCATAATGCGGCGTCTGATCAGAGTCTACATTATTTGCCTATGTCCCATATATTGGATCTTGGGCACAAATGGGTTAAACTATTTGTCTATATTCGCAGATACTCACAAACGGGAGCGATAAAACCCATCGACAGAGGCAGATTAAGACGGAAAACAAGAGAAATGTCATTGTGCAAGTCATATAACTTCTTATACAGCGCCCTCTCTCTCTCTACATCGACACCAAAAAGGAGACACAGAGCATGTGTGTTGTTCTGAGGGAGTCGTCATAGATAGGGGGACATAAGACTTTTCTTACATTTGCAAACAGCTTGAATCCCGATTAGACGCCGCGTCACGCGTCCTCTGATCTTGATATAAGCTGTTTATCACTCGTCATTATATCTCTTCTAACAACAGGCCCATATATATGTAACTTTGTGGAAACAAACGCACACGACAGTTTTAAGCAGATGCTTTTGCAGCAGTAAAAGCGTAATACATAATTTTCCTGTTTTAAGGAACTTCGACAAGGGTCGTTGTTAGGAGGGAGTCGTTGTTGGGAGGACCCTTGTAGGGAGAGAGCACTGTATTATGATTACGAGTCAGTTCAACATAATGCTTTAAATACTTATATGAACCCGTCTTGAAGCTATGTTTTAATTTGGGAAAAAATCATAAAACACCGTTGTTAGCGATAGTTTTATCTGCAATCATCTTCTTAGTGGACAAGTATGGTTTTTAGATGTTATAGCAACAGAATCAATGTTTCTTCGACTTTCATTTTCTGTAGCTGCTTGGAAGCTTAAATTACATCTCAATGTGGAGCTATTTTTTTTTAGAATTTGCTCATAGCCATTACTTCGCAAATGAACAAATTTACTAACAACAATAATGCATCCTTTATAGATCTGCTATATTAGTTGTCTTACCTTTCATTTCACATCGACAGCATGTGTCCTTGTGTGTGCAATCACAAATTTGTGTCAGTGTATCCTGTCAGAAATACAATAAAAATAAGTGTTTAACATATTATATCCTAACGACACGTATGTTCGTCATTTACAGCAGTTGGTCTATATCAAAACTGTGTGCAAATGCCAGCAAGTTTGAACTTTGCATCAAAAGTTCATCAAATCTTTCAACACTATGGACTTGTTTAAGGTATATTCAATACATTTGAAAACAGTATAGATCCAGATAAAAGGGCTCATATAGGAGTCATTTGGTCAGGGTATGTTTTCTAATTTAGAACAATATTTATTAAACTACCCAGCATTCTAAGAACACGGTTGCATGTTTTGGTAAATGAAATGGTCCAAAAGGGAACCTAACAACTCACAAGAGTTACTGGGTGTTGAAAGAGTTAAAAGTGTTTGTAATTGTGAATTTTATTCTGGTTAGTTTTAACTCATGTAAAGAGACACGTAAATGCATGTCTTTATTGGAGAAATTCGTTAAGTAATTGATAATATGCAAATACACTAATTATACATACCATAATTTAACCGGAACCAAACGGGTTTAATTGCATTGCATGATCCATTGGAATCATTTTAGCCGTTTTTAAGAAAGTTAGTGTATACATACGCCTGTCAGACAAAGCAACAAGCTTGATTTTCATGAGTTTCTGCTTTATTTTGATACTCTTATAAATATTCCTTAGTATTAAATCTTGAATATTAATTGAGTTATACCTCATATAAACGGTCTGTGTGTCTACTTTTCTTTGGTGCTGGTTCAATTTTTCTAGTGCTCACAGAAGCAAAATTATAGCCAATTATAACGCATAGGATATATTTTAGAATTACCTTGGGGTACCATGATAACCGTTAAACGACGCATTGCTGTGACAAAGTAAAGTTTCGGAAATTCAAAAATATCGTGTAAAACGAACAATTTGATGCCAATGAAAAAATGTGTTGAGGGGGTGCAAGGTACGTGTTACTGCGACCAAGACAGTACAGGAGCCATCTATTCAGGCTCTACACTCAAACTTAGAGTTATAGAGTTTTGAGTGCCGTGAGACACAAAACAAAATCTCTCGACAAAGCAAAAGTTGACAGAATCAAGTATCAATCTTAAACGATTTTTATATATGTAAATACTCAATTTCCTTTGAACATTGACAACTCAATATCGTTAAATTGCACTATATCCTGAGCTATCAAATGGATAATTATATCGAGTCCATTTTGGCTATTTTAGGGGTAGGGTTTTGTTACAAAACATATCATAAAAATAAACAGTACATACTCTACTCAGATGGCTCCTTTCTTCTATTTAGGTATACACTGTTTACATATGACATATTAACTACTCACATGTGCACTGTTGGTGTAGAAGCATACCGGGTATGCACTGTTACAGGATAAAGTGTTGACTCAGATATTCTCGCATTTCTGCAGTTAACCCATTTGTGCCAACGATCCCATATATGGGACATAGGCAAACAGAGTAGACTATGATCAGACGCCGCATTATGCGGCGTCTGATCAGAGTCTACACTGTTTGCTGATTGGAATTTCGATATAAAACAAAACGAAAGTGAATATTTTGACCAGGCATCCCTTTGATAAAAAAATGGATTAATCCAATATAGAATATGGATGAAACCACTGGGCGCAAATTGGTTAAACAAAAACGAAAACAATAACAGCGAAGGTGCGCGTGCCGATTCTGATTTACATTATTTTCTTCAGTTGCACTGCTATAAGTTTGGACTTGTACACGTCGAGCATACTCGTATGTCAAAGTATGAAAAATGGTAAAGCTTTATCCTACTACTATTCCAAATACTATTTCTCACTGTTGCAATTGTTCATTCTTCATACTGCTCGTATGCCTGAGTGTAATAAAAATAGGTTCTGTTATGTTATGTTGACTGAAGCATGGTCGTCATATTGTTCAAATGCGTTCATGTTAAAAAGTGTTATGAAAACGATTACCAAACCTGTTAGTAGCTCCGTTTATCTTAACCCTTTCCCCTTTTGCCTTTTAGCGCATTTAATTTATTCCTCCACTGAAGAAAATATTGCCAATTGATACAATCATAAATATATACAATAAGAAAGGTTTTCTATATTCTAGAAGATGGTAGCTTAAAGGAGGTAGTAAGTAAAGCAGAATGCGCCTTATGGTGCATTCTGCTTTAATTTCAACCTGCTTTAAGATAGTCAACTATCTGCAATACAAGAAACAGGATATTGGGTAAAGGGTTAACAAAGTATTTTAAACTCATTAAGAATTCCACCTAAGCGACAAGTATAGAATTACTGATCTACCTGCTATTTACAAACAGTGTGCCTGTTGAGAGACCTTTTCTTCTATGCAAACAGTTCACATCCAGATCAGAGAGCTCCTTTTTGGATCAGAGGGTTCCCGAGGGAGCTCTCTGATCAGGGTCTGCAATGTTTATAGTTTTGCACATCTGTGATGGAAAATACTTTAAATAGTCATAAACAAGCAATGCGACAAGCATATAACAAACTGACAAAACCATTTTTCGATATTTGTTTTTAAAGTATTGACACTCGTACCTGTTCAATGTTACTTCTCTTTCTGTGTACTCCGCCATTTCGCCTGACATATCCATTATTTGTTTCATTCGCACACAGCTCGCAATACTTGTGTTGAACGATGTAATTCACGGATTTACAGTTCATGCGGTATAAACATTCTTCCGCACACTCTGTGACAGTGACACCATGGATGTACAAAATGTGATCACAAGCTATGACGTAGCCCCAGTGCTTCTTGGTCTCCAAGTTTATGTCTCCATGAACATTGGACACGACGAGTATGGTTATCATTACTACTGCGAACAGCAGTGACAAAACAGCACCGCCTCTCCTTCTATGGCCCATAGTCAGGAGTTGGTTATAGTTTACGTAGTCAGGCATGATTATGGAATATGATTACTCCCCCCTGCAATAGAGTCAACTTTTCAAAAGAAATAAATAATTAACCCCTTCCACTGCCAATGTACGGACATTGCAAACAGATGTGATCTTGCCTCAGACGCCGCGTTACGCGTTATTTCAAAGTAAGGCAGTGTGACTGAAGAAATTTCAAAAACGAGTTTCTAACAGTTTGGATCTTGATCAGATTTACGCGTTTGCAAACACGCTTTTAAGCGTTATTGAGAGTGAATGGTTAATTGCAGCAAAACGCTTAACCCTTTACCCAATAAGCTGTTTTTAACATTAAAGACAGGTGATCATTTAAATCAGGTTGAAAGTAAAGCAGAATGTGCCTTAAGGCACATTCTGCTTTACTTTCAGCCTGATTTAAACTAACATCTGCTAGGCTATATAAAATATTTGTTATGGTAAATGTTCATGAGGGTATAAACTGGAACTATTTTCTTCAGCGGAGGAATAAATTAAATACGCTAAAAGTCGCTTCTATTGGGGAAAGGGTTAAAAACGAAATGTCAAACCATTGTTGTCCTCAACATAAGCTATATCTAGTAATAGTCCAGTTTCGATTAAAACAGAAAGCGTATACTTAGCAGGTTTAACTCTTTATCCCCTGAAACCTCCAGTGGACAATTCCAGTTTACAATAAAGACTGGACCATTTAGACTATTTAGGGTTGTTGTTTGTTATAAATTGCAAAATGCAAAACAGGGAAGTCCCTGATCAGAGGGCTCCTAGAGGAGCCCTCTGGTCAGGGGCTTCACTGTTTGGATAGGAAAAGTATACTCCACATAGGTATATATTTAATAAATGACGCATATATGCGTCACTAGGGCTCAATGAGTTAATCTCGTATGCTCAGACCGACATATGTCTAGAATGACATGTGAATAAACCGTCCAAGGGTGCCTGTCCCCAGACATTTCAAATGTATTTCGGAATGGCTGTTTCCCCTCTGCCCGGAATTAAGCCACAACTGTAACTTCAGGTATCCAACATCGCTAGGCACTGATACTGTTAGACTGAGATAATGCGATTTGGTAAAGAACTATGTTTGACTATAACAGTACTTACGCGGATGCAAAACTCATCTCTGCTCATACAGTAGAGAATACATTGTTCTCTCACGTTTAACTCTTTGAGCCCTAGTCCCGCATATAGGCGTGCTTTTCAACCAGTGTACATGTGTATAGTACACTTGTCCTATGCAAACAGTGAAGACCCTGATCAGAGGGCTCCGAAAGGAGCCCTCTGATCAGGGTCTTCACTGTTTGTCACAATGCCAAACATAGACAAAAACAACCCTTAAAAGTCAGAAATGGACTAGACTAAAATGGAAACTGGAATTGTCCATTTAAAGTTTCAGGGAGGAAAGAGTTAAACGAACGAAACGCATATTGCACTGAGATGTAGAAATTGACTTTAACAATTATTCAGACTTTCCACTTATGCCTTTCAGCCTCACCTTTTATTCATTATTATATGAAATACAGATTAACCATTTTCATGATCAAATTAATCGTGAGGTTTTAACCCCTTCACCGCCATGTTGTTGTCTGCTTCAATATTGTTGTCTGCAATAAATCTTCAAATCAACTCTAAGGCAGCAAGACTGAAGAAATCTCAAATCGGGTATCAAACAGTTTGGATCCTGATCAGACGCAGAGATACGCGGCGTCTGTTCAGGATCAAAACTTTTTGCAAATGCGCTTTATGACGTCATTGAGAGTGAAGAGGTTAAGTAATGATAAGCGTGATACGTTCACCTGAATAAAATGGTTCAACCTTATCCAAATAAAAACATGTTAACCCGACTGATACTGAAAGCTATACCATCATGTATTTTTAATAATGGTAGGTCATAGTGATGGACGCTTTTGGCAGAAAAATATTGATTCAAACCTTTTCAGCCTTTAAATATAAATATTTAAAACCATTTTGAATTCGGAATAACAAAAAACGGATCCCCATTGAAACCTTATATGACGTCGGGTTATCTGGCGTCTGATCTGGTTCTAAACACCTCACAATTTTGATGATTCTTAAACGCGTTTATTGGGAAAGAATTGGTTTCTTCTCAACTATACTTAACCTCCAAAAAGAACTATTTGTTAATATAAAAAGGTTTGCGTATTAGAAACTGTATTAAAACATATCCCGCGGCTCGCGCGTGATTAACACTATCATTAAAATTTGGTAACACACACACACACACATCTTTATTACACTGAACGACCAAATAATATTCATACGCGCTGTAAAAAACAACCGGCTACTCTTGACCCAGCCATCTTTTCTATATTTCCACCAGAATTTACTTCAAAAACTGCACTAGCATCCGTTTATTTGACAGCACGATCTTTGGTTTTAAAGAAATCTTGTAGAAATCAACAAGTTAGCCACTACACTGAAACGTATGGCTCAGAAAGCAAGTCTGAATCCCAACAAGAGAATCTCCATTCACTCTGTTCGAAAGTAAAGGATTCAATGTTGAATGTATATAATCTAGGTCATCAAATAAATACGAAAGACTCAAGCAGGAAACGTAACACAAACAATACACCCACCTCTCAAGCAGAACACACACACACAGTCATACCACAACAAACACACACACACGCAATAACATTCCCTCATCTACACACTAAATAGAAAACAACACGCAAGACAAACATAAAGCAAAGTGAACATAGGAGCCCGCCTTGGTACGGTCAGTAGCAATCAATAACCAACTATAAATTAATTAATTATTAACAACCACTGGGGGGTTAAACCTTGGTTTAGGGGCGCCCAACCTCACACTTATCTCCTATATTCACCTATAAAGACAAACAGTGTACATAAAATATAAACTCTGTTCCACAACCTCACAATCAAAAAGACCGCCAGCACAGTAAGTAAATACATGTAAAACATTTAGCAAATATTCTATTACAAGATCATTAGTAACATGTCTCTGGCGAATGTCCGAATGTTCGAAAACTAAGACTGGTTTTTAAACCATATCGACAGTGACAGTGATGAGTAGAAACTAGACAAACTGTGTCTTCGTTCAAATGTTGAGCAAACACACGACTGCTTTTCCTTATATGGAAACTATTTGTGACATCATAATGTGGAGGTGTTAAACTGTAATCACATTTCACAGTTTATTTAATTATCAGTAAGATTCTAAATCTAAATTTAAATCGAATAATGGCTTATATGAAGACAATAAGTTAATAAAATATTGAGAAATTTGGAACTACTTTTTCCTTGGCATTTAGAAACCCTCATTACGCATTTCTATATAAGGAATACTTTACTACAACCTACCTTACTCCTGAGAAAATGCTTGTAACTATGAGTGTGTGTTGGTCATGTTTCAAATAGGATCTTATATTCATGTTTAATTAATTTGATTTATTACATGAGTCTTTTTGAAACGATACAAACCTCGCTAAAGCTCGTTTTTTATCCTTTCAATAAGACTCACTTAATAAATCAAATAAATATGAATACTCATTTAAGATCCTATATTTACATATAAGCCATTTCACTTTCGATGGTACCAAAAAGCGCCTTATCAAACACCCCGGATCCTGATCAGACGCCACGTAACTGTTTGACACTCTTCAGTCACATTGCCTTAAATGTAACTTTGAAACGATATTGCAGAAGACAAAATTTAACAGACGACAATATGGCGGTGAAGGGAAAAAAGTCTCACGATAAAGTTGATTATTAAATGGTTAAGTAATATTTTGGAATTCCGAAAATCCTAAACTGTTCATTTTAACATGTTTGGTGTATTGTGTCAACGGGTTAAGATACTTACTTTAATGTTTTAACCCTTTCATGATCAAACTATTCGGGTGATGTTTACCCCTTCAACGTTTCGCTGTCGTCTGGTTCAAGTTTGTTGTCTGCTTTATCGTTTTAACCCTTTCCCTTATAAAAGCGACTTTTAGCGTATTTAATTTATTCCTCCGCTGAAGAAAATAGTTCCAATATATACCGTAATGAATATGTGTCATATTTAATAATTTCCTTATTCTAGCAGGTAATGGCTTAAAGCAGGCTGAAAGTAAAGCAGAATGCGCCATATGGCGCAATCTGCTTTACTTTCAACCTGCTTTAAGTGGTCACCCATATTCTATACTAGAAACAGGCTATCAGGTAAAGGGTTAAAGTTAAAACATAAAGGAGTATGACTGAAGAAATTTCAAAAAGAGTGTCAAACAGATTTGATCCTGATCAGACGCTGTGTTACGCGGTGTCTGATCCGGATCCAAACAGTTTGCACGCGCTTTTAAGCGTCATTGAGAGTGAAAGGGCTAATGTTCAAACTATTCTTATTTTAGTGTAAGCATATATAATTTCAAACTATTTACTGGGTCTGCTGTACTAGAGATTTTGTGAAACATGATGAGAAAGAAAGAAAGCTACATTATTGGCATTGGATTCTACTGCTAAGTATTCTAAATTCGCAGATATATTTATTTAATCATTTACATAAAGGATTTGTTTACAACATTTTCACCATATAATTATATTTATATCTCTACAGACATCAACATACAAAAATATACGGTATTGATTATTTAAAAAGTCAATGACGTCTTTCTGCGATGTATCGAAGTATAAACCCCTGAACGTCGCTGGGTTAGTTTCGTATACGCACGAAGTGTGTTCCCAAAAAACTTACCCAGCAGAAAAACGTCGTTTATTGCTTATACAGTAAAACCTCGCTATTACGACCACTAAATTATGTTAATTATTAGGGTGTTTACGATAGGTGACCGCTTAAAGCAAGGTGACAGTGAAACAGAAAGCTCCTATAGGAGCTTTCTGTTTCACTGTCACCTTACTTTAAGCTGTCACCTGTCTATTATACACTCAATTAGCCTTCGTTTTAGTGGTCGTAATAGCGAGGTTTTACTGTATTTATATTTTTATATTCTTACTTGCCCATTACAGAGTGTATCTTGACCGGATTTGTTTTATGTGCATGAATACACCATATCGGCCAAATAATTCTCATCAATGGTATATTATACATCGACGCATGTTAGTAAGGTTCCTTTATGAAAATGTTTGATTTCTATGAATATTCAAGTGACATCCATATTTAGAATAAAAGCGTCCGTGTGTGGACAAATTAACAAAATGTGATTAAGTATAGTTTGGTACCTATAAAGAACCAATAAAGAACCAATAAATCTAACTATGCTAATGTATAAGGTTTATGTAGTAGGCTCTGTCTGAATTGCATTTATGCTTTGTTATTTATTTCCATTTGCATCGCTAACTTCTCGGTGTTGTAAGGTTTGTTCAAAATTGTTGAATTATCATACATATATTTTTCCGGCTTAACGCCGTTAAGGCAAACATGAACGGAGATCCAAAGTTAATCTGAAGTATTTTCATGCTATGTCTCAAGCAACATTTTTTAACAAAATTATGTTTGGCTGTATTACGAACATATTAATAATAATTTCATATACAAACCAATCCACAATGTAAGCACATGTTTTGTAAAACAAGAAACACTGTTTGTGCAAGGGCTCAAGATAAGGCGGGGTGGGTGAGTTTATTAATTAAATCACAATTATTTCACTCAGTTCAATACCAACTCCTATGGTGTTACTTCTTCTAAGAATCCGCTCGAACAGATGGTTCTGGTGAGTAGTAACATCATATGGTTTAAAGCTGAATTTAAGATTTTAGTTTTTGAAATACTCCCCTGATCTGGAGCCCAGATTGACCACTACACTTAATAATAGCTCCTAAATGTCAGATTACTCTGACCGGGTAATAAACATTTTGCACAACAGCATGATGAGGTTGACAAGTGGCAATACTTCCCAAATCTCAATAGTTATAACACTGTTTCTCAATCAATAAAATGACAAGTATGATCAATGGGATATTTATGCAAGACCTTTACAGCATGGCATAACAGCCATTCGGGTGGTGTATATATATTAAGAACGATGCTTGAACGTATATACCATCCCCGATTGATACAGTGAACCCCTCTAGTACGACAACTTTATTGTTTGTATAATTGATTGGTTACGAAACTGTGACTGCTTAAAGTAAGGTGACAATAAAACAGAAAGCTCCTTTAGGAGCTTTCTGTTTTAATGTCACCTTGCTTTAAGCTGTCACCCGTCTTAAATACAATCAATAAATCTTCGTTTTAAAAATAATGGTCGTAATATAGAGGGCTTGCTGTACTACTACCCCAGAAACATTATATAGCTTGGATCAAGGTACAGTACTGAATCTTATTAAATTAACAATTTTTGCGATTCGCTTGCAATTCGATGGCAATTCGATGGCGATTCGCTTGCGATTTCAAAATACTAATTTACCCTCGGATAAGTTTCCTTGAGTCGTGTATCTCACAAATGTTCGCAAATATGCCTTCGTTAATATTTTTGATTCCATTTTTGTCACAACCGCTTCTGAAAATTCGCGTTAAAGTATTCAAACGTAGGATTTGTTTTTTGAAGCGCCCGATTCGATGGCAATTCGATGGCAATTCGCTTGCGATTATCAATTTAATTTAATAAGGTTCAGTACTGTAAACCGACATTGGAATAATTGTTGTTTTTAAGCTTACCCTTTATTGGAATGCTGACAGGCTCTACGAAGTTTCAATAGGGGTCAAACGTTTTTGCAACAAAATAAAAAATTAAAATTGACTTCGTTTGATTTAATTTTGCACATTTTGTGGCTTGGTCGTTTTGCCCGATATCACAAGGTTAAAGTTTATACACGGTTATTCTTAGCTTAAAATTTGTGCTAGAAGCGAGGGCTGCTGGTTGCCAAACATTAATCCTGTGGAATTAAAACTTGGACACAATCTTAGCGTTTCTCTTTTTTATTTTTGACATATTCTACAGAGTCTTTTTGCCCCTAAATCACGCGGTCAGTGTTTTGTATGCGTTGTTTAAAAACGTTTTATTAATTGAGCTTTTTACATATTACATGTAAAACATCCTGGAAAGCCAACGGACCTTGTGTCATGTCAGTAATGTTTGGAAAAGGCCAATTTCATTTAGAACTCAAATAGACTGAATTTAACCTCGACCATGGTTGAATATTTAGTATTTATTATACCTCAATTTCATTGACAATGTTAATCTCCCATAGACCACAGTGCCATAGAAATACTGTCAGACCTAGCGGGAAAACAATACAGTCTAAAAACACTGTCTCCCGCTACCATTGGTAATCGAACGTCGTAAATGACGTCAAAAACACTGTCTCTCGCTACCATTGGTAATCGAACGTCGTAAATGACGTCAAAAATACTGTCGCCCGCTACCATAGACAACGGAATGTCGAAAATTGTACTGTGCCATGACATCACATATTTATTGATTTGACGTCATAAATATTCAGAACAAAGTGTGGTTCGACGTGATGTATTACCTTCTTAGGAGAGGTCTTCTTCAACTTCTTCAATTCGCATTCTCGCTAAACCCTAGAGGGCGTTCACGGCGAGTTCCGTTGCGATGGTGCGGCTTAAAAACTTGTATTTACACTGTAGTAGAGATTTACACAATGAGACAATCAAGAGAATTTAAAACCAAGTGATTCAGCAGAGTTACATCAGAGTCACAGACATTAATAGATAGTTCTGCTCCTCAGTTTAATTTCAGCAAAATTGCCAGGTTCATTTCCATTAGATCTAACACTGAACATGTTTTCAGCAGTGAAAACTGGAACATTGATTTTTTCCCGTTAATTCATTCACCCCTGAAACTCTTAATTGATAATTCCAATTTCAAAATGAGCCTTGAGTCAATTTTTGACTACTCAGGGTTGATTGTAACAATATATTTCAAAATGACAAACAGTAAAGACCTTGACCAGAGGGCCTCTGATCAGGTACTGTTTGCATGGGACAAGTGTAATCCTAACAGGTACACTGTTTGTAAATGATGAGATTACTCTTCGCTGGGATTGAATGTGTTAACACTGCAGTTACTGTTAAAATTTTAATTTACTGTGCTCACCACATGTCTGTGATATAACCAGTTTACTGTTATGAATGTGATTATTTGTTGCTCATTACTGCAATTACATACCATTATTGAGTATATATGTTGTTTATACTTTGAGATCGTTTTTTGGTATAATAAATTAAATATCACATGTCTGACAGGGTGACAGTAAAATTGTCAGCTTTCGGAAAAATACTGTCAACCTCGGCTTCGCCTCGGTTAACAGTATTTTTCCGAAAGTTGACAATTTTACTGTCACTCGTCAGACATGTGATATTTATATAATGTACTCTACTCAAGAAGTCGTTGAGTTTTGTGCAAATTATGGTCATTTCACACAAAGTATAATTTCAGCGACCTTCATACCATGACGATATTCTCAGGCTTAATTGTCAAAAGAAATTGTTTCTGTTTATTTGACCAAGATTATCATCTCTGCCAAGAACTAAAATGAAGGCATAGAGGTGGGTTTGATACCAATCACTGCTTGGAAACGAATGCGATTAGCCGAAATCATCGTCCTGAAATTATCTTTATCTCATCTTATCATCCCTCATCATTTATCGGCGCTATATGACCGATTTTGTGTCGAAGTGCCGTAAATCCCAACGCATCCAACCATTCATGTAGAGGTAAAAAGGGATGAATTAAACCTTGACCATAATGTTGAAATTATGTGTGATAGATGGTTCATATTTCAAATATGTACTCAACTCAATATACCCTTTTGTCCAAATACAACTTGTGTCAAGGTCATTAAAAAGTCGAAATAGCTATATTTATATTAATGATAACTTTGAATCTACATGTGATGGACTTCATGGTTTCCATGTACAGTCGAAACTTGATAATTCGAACTCACTGAAATTCGATCTAGTAGGTTTTTCGTACGTTGAATTTTGAAATGTTCATCTCGCTTACATCGAACAAACCCGTATTTCAAAGTTAAAAAGTTGCTTAGTATGTGTATGTTCGAACTAACGCGAGTTTGATTTATCGAGTTATGACTATATACTCTACTCAATCAATTCTTCAGCACGGTACAATAGGACCAAGTTGGGAAAATGTAATATCGGTCAAACTTGAACATTAGTTTTGAGCTACATGAGCCGTACAAAGGTCGAGGTCATTTAGACGGTCATGGTCATGACACATTAAGGGGCATATACATTTGTACTTTGAAAACTACATCTTGCTTTAATATCTTTACTCACGGATCTCACCTCCAGAGGGGTTGGAGAGGATAGAATACGCCTACTGCCGGATCGCGGTGCCGTAAAATCTAACTCCGACAAACAAAATCATTTGATAACATTAATTTTCTAAACTGAAAATATTGTTTATTTATTAATATTGTTTTAGACTCACCAATGGTAATAAAGCGTTTAAGATGAGTCGGATATTGTTCTCAATCTTTTGATTGTACCAATGTAAGCAAAAGTTGACTTATAACCAATCAAAGTCTTGAAAAACTCGAAATCTACAGTAGGGACTCCCCCGCTTCAACGGCCCTCTGAACAACGATTCCTTCTTACAACAACGTTTGCTACTGTTCCTCAAATAAGACAAGTTTATTATATACCTATTCTAAAATCAAGCGAATACAGGCCATATAATCTTTTTCCGTATCAGATGATCCGTATCAGATGGCATATATGCTACACAATGTTGACGTCACTGCTTTTATGCAACACAAGTTGTACACGATCTATTAATATAAAGAAGCGTTGCGCGTTACGTTTCGGAATTCCAGGTCCGATGCTATTTTTAAAAAAAGTTTGTCAACTTTGAATAGTTAATTTCCATTTTAAGCGTGAATAATCCACATCACCCACTTTTACTAATGTTTTCCTCCAAAGGATAAAGCTTAAAACAGTTCAACTCGTGTTCTGAAACGCTTAAATGACCGTTATTTGCAAAACGCCACTTCTTATAAATAACGGATTCAATCGAGAACAAAGTGATACGTCATAAAATAATGACGTAATTTATTGGTGGTCACATGACTTCCATAAATAGTTTTGCATAGAACTCAGGATATTTAACATATAGGGGCCTACATGTATGCGTATATTTGATTATTCGGTTGAACAATATATAGATCTAGATCTAGTCCCAAACAGTTAAGGTATATAATAAAAGGAACATCACCACAGTGTGTGATCCGGGGTCTTGTATCAGTTCTCGTTGGTTGTGTAATCCAGATCACACTCGAGGCTTCGCCTCTCGTGAGATCTGGATTACACAACCAGCTCGACTGATACAAGACCCCGGATCACACACTGTGGTGATATTCCGTTTATACCGTACCTTTTCACGGCTGCAAAATCGTCTGCTCAAAGGTGTCTGTTGTATTTTCTTAAAGTTACACATTAGACATTTGAATAGAAAAAATCATAATATAATGTGGCGTCTGATCCGAATTTAAGCTGTTCGCAAATGCAAGTCAATTGCCCGCCTTTCAACAGCTCCTTCCGAACACCAAATATAATATCTCTCTCTCTCGAAATGGGTGTTGTTGTAGAGAGGGTGCACTGTAAGGCACTAGGACCCTGTGGCCCGTTTTACTAAACTACTTACGCAAACAAAAATTTTGCGTAAGTCAAAATCGTTTTACTCTTATTTTTCGATCATAAACGTTTGCAAACAGCAAATAGCCAGATCAGAGGACGCGCTAAAAACGCGTCCTCTGATATGGCTATTTACTGTTTGTAGCAAGTGGTAATAAAAATATAAATTAAAAATTAAAATTTTGACTTACGCAAAAATTTTGCGTAAGTAGTTTAGTAAAAGGGGCCCCTGGACTGTGCAATCCTGACATTCCCAACTGCGTCAGTTATTGCCTATATACATGTATGTACCCTAAGTGTCTTAAGTCAAGTTTATTGATTCGAACAGGTACAGTATCAGGCACGTGCTTTGAATAATATATGAATGCAACCAATAGCACTGACAATGATAAATACTTAATTGCTTTAAGACCGCCGGTCAATGCAAAACACATGTATCTGTTACAGGGATAATTTGTATTCAAGGAATACGTGAAGTCACTGAAAAATCTGAGATTTCACGAAAACACTAAATCTCCCAGGGAAAATGCGTAATTTTGAAGCTTTGCGTTGATTTTTATAAATGTTTGGCAATTATTTTTGGCTAAAGTAATAAATCTTACCTTGTTTAGTTCACTAAGTTCAAAGGCAAGTACCACGCTAAGAAAGGTTTTGTTTACCTTAATAACAAGACAAATGTATTGGGTTTTTTTAATTGTTGGCTTATATGAACACTGTTTTTTATTTTTATTCACTTGTTCTAGACACTCTGTATAAACGTTCATTAGGCTATAATATTTCAAGAAAGCATAATGTTTTAAACCACAAGAAATAATATAATACAAATCTATTTTTTTGATAAAAAGGGACATTTTAACAATTCCCTAAAACGCCCAGTGATTACGCGTAATCCTATACAATTTCATGGATAACGCGTGATCCTGAATAAGCGTTAGCCCTTTAACATTATAAAGCAACATACATTAAAACTGGAGTCTGTCTGATTATTTGAATGATTTAAGTTAGAAACATGTATAAAATAATTGTTTATTGATATGTTCAGCAACTTCAGTAGGAAAATCTCGAATGGATAAATGATATTCAAAAACTTATAGCGCCCATGAAATATAAATTATGTAGACTAAGCAATAATAAGATGACAAAATATGACCCATGCGTGCCTTCTGTCCATAATGGCTCAACTGGTGGCATAATGGCCCGAGGGCTATTGTGACACAAGGCGTGCCATAATGGACAGAAGGCACGCCTAGGCCATGTTTTGACCTTTTTATTGTATATCTTTATGCAAATGAGGTGGTTTCAAACATCGTTCAAGTGCCATCTGCTCACACATTTGAAACGATATGGGTGACAAACTATGGGTAGATCTAGCTCTTGATCTTTCAGAAATGCTCAGATCGTAAGATCTCGAACATATAGAGTTGGTTATTGGGAAATTATAGCCCACGCGGGAGATTTGTAGTAGAGTCTAGATATAAAATGTGAAAAGTTAAAAAAAAACGTTACGCTATCGAGTAGAAATCTACATTTTGACGACGTTGTTTTTTTATCTTTTGAAAGTTCCGATGGATGGCGTGCAATAATGACATCATAACTGTCATTTTGAATAACATAAACAACGTCAGGTATTTTCACACTGTGAAACACATAATACTTGAGTATTGTATAAACAGGAACCGTCTATAATATTGGATGTTTACAATAAGATACGCATGATGGTTAACATTTATTTCCGGTCAGGGTAAATACGCAGATCAATACAAAGACGGACAACTATCGTTGTCGTCACAATACGTTACATCTCCCTTCTTAGGTTTAATTATTAACAAATCTACTTATGAGTTTTAATTAATTGTCAATGCAGTAAAGTGTCTTAAGATCTTAAAGCTTAGTAATCTGAAACGTGTCTATTTGAACATGAAGTTCACTTTCACCAAGTCCTGGAGTTACAACACTTAATTGAACATGTCTAAAGAAATGCAACTCTTGCAACTCTCTAATACCAGTCTGTTTCAGTTCTTACAGCATTTACCTCCCTTCAATAGTCACAGTTCATTATCATTAACCCTTTTAAGTTTTTAACCTCTATAACTTGAAAGTCTTACACTTCTGCCATAATGTATCTTAATATGCTAACATAAACATGAAAAGAGAGATTACTCTTGTCAAGACATCAAATTACCCTAACAATTGTATTGATGCCTTACTTCCCTTAGTTTAAAAGTATTACTGTTTTTTGAAGTATTGAACTTTTGAGAACTTGATTTTGTGATTCTAAGTCACGTGAACATCACCCGATGAAGACAATTGAAGAAATACTGCCACTGCTCTCGAAAGCGAAAGTCTTCAGTAAATTAGACGCGAGTAGCGGATTCTGGCAGTGCGCGCTAGATGAAGAATCGCAAGAACTGTGTACAATGAACACGCCGTTTGGCCGATAAGGCGTAGAGCCAGATGATGAAAAAGTAAGAGCTGTCAGAGAAATGAAGAAGCCGGAAAGCGTCAAAGAGCTTATGACATTCCTCGGGTTTGTGAATTACCTCGGAAAATTCATACAGAATCTGTCCGACAAGAGTGCCCCTCTCCGAAAGCTGCTTGAGAAAGACATTGAATGGCATTGGGACACAGAACAAGAGAAAATCAGGGAGTGATTGTTAAGCAAGACAAACCTACGGAATGGGTAAATACGCAGATCAATACAAAGACGGACAACTATCGTTGTCGTCACAATACGTTACACCGTCGACCCTACCTGACGTTAAGACCCTACTGTTTCAGAATTCAAGTTCTAGAGTACGATTTGACAACGACGCCAAACCCCTTCTCCTGTCATGTTTGAATAGATCTAATTGCTAACATCAACGAGTTGCATGTGAAAAAGATCGTTGGCCGATTATCCATAATCGGCACACTGTGCCATTATGGATAGGTCACATGACCTCCGTAAAGACAGTTTTGAACGGCAGCTCTGTTACTAGTTATAGTAAGGTATACAATAACGGTGTGAAAATACTGACTGTAGTACAATTTTTATCTTTCTAATGGGCTTAAAGAATAATGACAACTGAATATTGCTTGCTTGTAAACGAAAGATAATGTATTCAAAATCCCACACTTTTAACCCTTTACCTGATAGCATTGTTTCTAGTATTGAAGATATGTGACTACTTAAAGCAGGTTGAAAGTAAAGCAGAATGCGCCCTAAGGCGCATTCTGCTTTACTTTCAGCCTGCTTTAAGCTATTAACTGCTAGAATAAGGAAAGTATTTAATATGACACATATTCATTACGGTATTATTTGGAACTATTTTTTTCAGCGGATGAATAAAATGAATGTGCTAAAAGTCGCTTCTTTAAGGGAAAGGGTTAATAGCATGGATTATGCCAGTGCAGTAAGCCTCCCTATTACGGCCTCTAAACTATATTACTTATTCTGTGTTTCTGACAGGTGAAGGATTAAAGCAATTCGACAGTAAACAAATCTAATACAAACGTTTGACAAGTCTACATAGAGTGTCGCTGCTAATGACGACAGCTTGTAAATCTACCTGCAAAAATAATCTTAACCCTTAGCCCGCCAAATAAATTGTCGTCTGCTATATTTATCGTCTGCTTCAAGTTTCAAAGTGCTTCAAAGTTGCTCAAAATTGCTGAAAATGTTGTCCGAGTGTCAAACAGCTTGGATCCGGATGAGACGCCGAGTTACTCGGCGTCTCATCCGGATCCAAGCTGTTTGCATATGGAGCTTTAGTCGTGAGTGGCAGGCTAAGGGTTAAATTATCTGTATCGCTAAATATGACAGACAGTTAGTGTCAGGCTATGTCAGAGAATTTCCATTTATCAAATTATCTATTCAACTTCTAGAGTTAGAATGTCAAACGCGAACATAAGAATTATGTGTGGTGGTTGGTGACTGAAGATCAGCTACATGTAAGACAAGTTCAAAGATCCTGACATTATACAAGATAGTCGTTTTCGTTAACAAGTTCGTCTGATTTAAAACCTGTAGTTAGTTTTAAAATATTTTTTCATTACAGTAGACCTTTTGTAGGTTGGTTAACTTATTGATTCGTAAAACTACTAATTGAAAATTCCAGTTTCCAATTTTAAGAGTAGTCTAGTATTTGATAATGAGGGGATCAAATTCAACAGCATAATAACAAACATTGCGTTTTGATTGGTAAGTATAAAAAATACTACAGAAAATGTGTTCATTTTGAAGGCAAACATGATTCCCATTGGCACCGCTCATTTGCATAGCTTTCAGATAGTAATGAACGTTTGATAGCGACGTCATTTATCATTCAGAATGCTCATGCTTTATTGACAATTGTTTATAGCTTTGACAATCTAAATCAATGAACCGTAATACAGACTTTGACCATTAGGCAATGACAAGCGGTAAAATGCGCATATGGGAGATTGGTATTTGTTAAAAGTGAAAGTAGGAATTGCTTTCTAAAGACAAACTAAGGAAATATTCGTTTTATTTGATGTAATACATTTCTTTATGGTCGACAAATGACTAGCATTTTGAATACAGTGTAATCAGTTATTAGTTATCAGCCTGTAACACATAGTACTTTATTGTTGTTATGGTGCAATATATCATGATGAATATTGAGCAATTTATTAAATAAAAACCTATCAAAGTTTGATGCAAAATTATATATCTTTATACAAATGATAGATTAAATAATATTGGAATAAGTAAAACCGCTTAAAACAAGTAACGCTTCAAAACAGTTTAAATGAGAATCTTCATACGTCAGACTCCGTTAGATCGAAAAACACGTATTTCAAAGTCAAAATATGTTTCAGCTTGAACACTGATCAATTTGATTTTGATCACGTGAATCAAGTTCAGCGAGGTTTTCGTTATTAATTTCAAAATACATTTTAGTTCCGATTAAACGAATTTGAATTATCAAAATTCGACTGTACCTCAGTTATAATAAGAGTACAGTGAAGAAAACGTTATTTTCTTTCCCAATAAACGCGTTTACGCTAAAACTATCATTTCTACTACAAACAGTTTGGAGCCAGATCAGACGCCGGGTAACCCGGCGTCTGATCAGGCTCCAAACTGTTTGCCAACAAGATAAACAAGAATTATCAGAATTGTCCAAAAGTCGTTCTTTTCTTCGTTTTAGTGCTTTGCGTTTGCGTACGTTTGCGTTTAAACGGGAAAGAATAACAGATTCTCCACTGTAGAACTAGTACTATTGGTTTTCATGAATTGTGGTATATTTCAGCAAGTATTTTTATACCGTATAAATATTTTTTTACGCGAGACGCAAATTTAGCGATTCCAGCAAAAAATTTTTATAGCATGTTTAACTTTCGCATAAACATATTGAAAATATGTTTGTTGCGGAAATAAAACGGTGAAACCCCTCTAAACCGGACATGTGTGGGGACAACATAAATTGTCGGTTAAGAGGGGTTTCCGGTTTAGAGGGGATTTATCGCATAGCTTGTTCCTAGTATGGATGATAGCTGATCACTTAAAGCAGGTTGAAAGTAGAGCAGAATGCGCCTTAGGGCGCATTCTGCTTTTCTTTCAACCTGCTTTAAGCTATCATCTTCTAGAATATGGAAATTATTTCTGATGATACATATTCAGTGAACGAATAAATCAAGGTCGCCAAATGGTGTAATGGGTTGAAATAAAGAAGGGTTGGAAACACGGACAACGTTTGGTCCGGTATAGAGAGAATTCCGGTATTTAGAGGTTCCGGTTTAGAGAGGTTTTACTGTATTAGAGCTACAACCGTAGCAAATTAATTGTGATTTTAGCCGAAACAGTGTCGTTTTATCTTGAGTTGTCATTTATGATTGAATTTCATAAGCAAACTGTCAAAGTGATGAACCCTTTCTCTGCCCGTCGTGACTTGATTGACATTGGCAAACAGTTTGAATATGGATTTGAATATAGATACATATACAGTGGAGAATGTGTTATTCTTTCCCAATAAACGCGTTTACGCTAAAACTATTATTTGCAGTGCAAACAGTTTGGAGCCAGATCAGACGCCGGGTAACCCGGCGTCTGATCAGGCTCCAAACTGTTTGCCACCAAGATAAACAAGAATTATCAGAAATGTCCAAAAGTTTTCTTTTCTACGTTTTAGTGCTTTGCGTTTGCGTACGTTTGCGTTTAAACGGGAAAGAATAACAGATTATCCACTGTACCTCTGAACAGACGTTTCATACTCTTATTAGTATTACGCGGTCAGGACTAGGAACTATAGAAAGATATGTGAGCATGATAATTGTGATTAATCTGGAACTAAACTGTCAGACAATGAACTGATGCAAGTTTTTCTACACGAAATGTGACTAGATTTCTAGACGACAAACTGCTTCTAATGGACCTTGCTGCCGAAAATGAATACGTTGTGGACTTACGCGAGTTTAATATACACGCGAACATAGCGCAAAATTCCTTCTCGCGACAAAAACACTTATACGGTATCGAAAATGTCAACCAGCTTTGTAAGAAAATTAACATTTTGATAAATTTCATTAAGCACACATTCATATATATCTGAGATAATAGTTTGATTTTGTGCATCATACGATAACAAATATATGATGACCTAGACGTTTTTCCTGATAAGATTTCATTCATTTTTCTCCTTCACTGCATTTTTCATTGAGTACGATTGTTATTAACAACAGTTTCGATCCTGACAAGGCGTCGCGTATCACGGCCTCTGACCCGGATCCAACTGTTAGACACTCATCTTAATATTTCTTCAGTAAATACTAGTATGTTAGAATTATATTTGTTAAGTAAAATCTGATGACGTCTTCGTAGTGAAGGGGTTGGACTGGAAAGAAATTAGTGTTATTACTGTTACAGTAGTAAATGTGTTTGAGGCGTAAAGATTTATCATGATCAAGGAAAACTACTGTAATGACCATTAGTATTGGGCCAGCCATGTCTTAGTAAAATGTATGGACCCTGATCAGACTGCTTATTCATGAGTATTCTGATCAGGGTCAACATTGTTTACCATTTAGTTTGCTTCATTTGGAAAAAGGACTGTGCGATAAAAATAAATTCGTTTTATTTTGAGTACAATTCCAACAATTATACAGGGTGTTCCGTTTGTTCGGTACAGTGGAGAATCTGTTATTCTTTCCCGTTTAAACGCAAACGTACGCAAACGCAAAGCACTAAAACGTAGAAAAGAACAACTTTTAGACAATTCTGATAATTCATGTTTATCTTGGTGGGAAACAGTTTGGAGCCTGATCAGACGCCGGGTTACCCGGCGTCTGATCTGGCTCCAAACTGTTTGTATTGTAAATAATAGTTTTAGCGTAAACGCGTTTATTGGGAAAGAATAACAGATTCTCCACTGTAATTGCTTTACATCAGCATTTTTGTAGTGTGATCATGTTGAAAAACATTAAACAATTTAGCAATTTTGATCAACAGGCTTTATCAAGTTAACTATAACCAACCCTTGAAAATGGACTTAAGAAGGACTATATTGTTCTCACTTTACTCAATAGTGACAATTGGACTTGTTGTTTTTAATGTTTTTATTCATGGAAAAAAGAACTTGAAACTCAAGAAGCACTGGGGCTACGTCATAGCTTGTGACCACATTCTGTACATCCATGGTGTGACTGTCACAGAGTGTGTGGAAGAGTGTTTATACCGCATGAACTGTAAATCCGTGAATTACATCGTTCATCACAAGTATTGTGAGCTGTGTGCGAATGAAGACAACAACGTTTCTGTCAGACGAAATGGTGGTGCATACATACAGAAGAGTGAAATCACTCAGGTATCGTAAAATATCTATAAAGTTAGGAAACTGCGGGATATTATTACGCAAAACCGTTTTGGATAGGCATATCATTTGATTAACTCAATCACCTCTGAAAGTTTTAATAGACAATTCCAATTTCAAAATAATTATTATTATGTCTAGTCCATTATTGACTATTTAGGGGTGACTTTAACAATATATTTCAAAATGACAAACAGTTTAGACCCTGATTGGACAAGTGTATTTAACAGAGGTATACTGTTTGTAAATGACGAGTATACTCTTCGCTAGGGTTGAATATGATAACTCTTTGAATAATGATTGATAAACATTAAGAGAAACAAAAGTTTTGTTTGCCAACTGTTAAACTAACATATCATATCTAAAAAATATCAACTCTGATACTGTAGCTAATATCAGGGATTCAAATAATTGATGTATTCGAGAAATTTCAAAACTCTTTGATGTTCCTACTCAATAGGATCGTCTCAAATAGACGAATCTAATAAGTACATGTAATAACTTTACTCCCTCCCATCGAGAACCCAGTTATATTATGTATCATATTATATGATTAGGCGTTATATGTGCTTCCTACGATGATCACAATCTTACTAAATGATAGCTAAACACCTTTTTTGTCACATTGTATTAGTTAAATATTATTGTGTTGATCGGCCGCTTAAGACCAATGACCTTATCACCCTTGAGAACATATTTACCAATTTCTGTGCACAATGAACATATTTTTCATTACCCATATGATGATTAGAGGATAATAACACTTCTTCTAATGATAATGATAATATAAGTGCATCATCATCGGCCTCCGTCCGTCTCTGTAGACGATGGATTGCGCTCATATCTCGAGTTTTATTTGCTTAAGCCATGAAGAGTTAGACATAATTGTCCTGTTTAGGGAACTGCGACAATGGTCGTTGTAAGGGGGTGAAGTCGTTGTTGGGAGTACCGGTTTAGGGAGGGAACACTGTATTTTGTTTTTGGAAATTGCGAAGTCAAAGGCTAGTATGAAGGAATAGGAAAAAATGCATGTAGTTTCTTTTGTCATATTTTAATTTTATGGTGTTAAATAAAGAGGTATTTTAACAGTGTAGAGTACAATACTGAATTCAATTGGACTCGAACACAGCAGTCATAATCCATATTGGATTATATAAATATGGTTATGACTGCTGTGTACTCGTCCAATAAATTTCAGTATTGTACTCAACACTGTTAAATAACCTCATACTATTGGGTCTTCTCGTGACCTCGGTTGACCAATGGGAATGGCTAGAATTTAGTAAGAGGTAAGATAATATGATATTTATTACGGTGTAAGGGGTACTAGCTCTTAGGTTTCCATACTTAAGTTTATTACTGGTACACCCTTCACTCATTACCTGTTACGCACGTTACATGGTTACAATATTTATCACAGGAAAATGATGCCCAATGGTGTAATTGTTCATCGAGGGAAACATGCCGAAATGTTTGGAGAAAATCCCATTGTCAAACTGAAGGTAAGGTCTGTAGCGTGTTCAGTTACCACTGTTTGCGGTTTAGGTTAGCAGCTTGTATCCCGTGTGCAGTGTGCAGGGTACAGTTGATAAACCGTATTCTTTCCAGTAAACGCTTATACGATGAGACCATTATTTCCATAGCAAACAGTTTGGAGCCAGATCAGACGCCGGGTACTGAGACATAAATTCACCGGGAAAAAATCTCCATGATGTAATCGAAAGAAGTCCCCCGAAGAAAAAGTCCCAAATTCTTTGCCTCAGAATAGCAGTTCGACAAGAAATGTGTACTGTTTGTGCTTTGCATGTAATGTATAGATGCTAGAAGAAAAAACGAATAATTGCATTTAGACACAGATTAGGGTATGAAGAAAAAATGTCAACTGAAGTAACATGTACTTGTTTTAGGCGGTACCCATGTCAAAAAGTTGCAGAGCATCAGTCATGTCACTTGAGTCATGAGATTTGTCATCTATCCTGCATGACCCCTTGTTTTCTCTGCGTTTTTCAGGGTTGCATTGATGAATCTTTCGGGTAAATATAGCATAACACCTAAGGTTGGAATAAAAAAAATCATTTTGTACGTTGAAAATTACGCAATTTATATGAATTTTATAGGAGGACCGGATTTGTGACCCATTTCCTAGACATGTTTTACTGTACATGAAATAATAAAATTGTAGTTGTATATTCTTAACTGGAATAGACGACTCAAAAATTAAACAAACGTTATCTGTTCATTACTCCTAATTTTCTTCGGTGAAAGAATGTGGAACTGCGCCGCGGATAGGTCCTAGAACAAGGAGTCTGGGTAATCAACGCCAGATAGGCAGCAAAGTAATTTACCTTTGTGAAGGTAAAGGGTATCAAAATAAGCGTGCACTGTCGACATGCCAGGAAGATGGGACGTGGACTGTTTCTAACATCACTTGTAAGAAGTCTGTTCGGGGTAAGTATCGGGTATTTCTTTAACCTCACATGATCAAATTATTCGGGAGATTTGTACCCCATCACCGCTTTAATGTCGTCTGTTTCAGTATTGCTGTCTGCAAAACACGTTTCAAAGTTAGATTTGAGGATGTATGACTTAATAAATATCGATAAGCGTGTCAAACAGTTTGGGTTCTGACCAGACGCCGCGTAACGCAGCGTTTGATCAGGACCCAAACTGTTTGCAAACGCACTTTCAAGCGTCATTGAGAGTGATAGGGTTAATCAGTTCTAGTAGTGTATATTTAGGTGATACATTTGTATTTATACATGTACTCAATAAATGAATATACGTTCTGGCATAGTCTAGTGTTTTAAATCAGCTTGTCAAAACAGTATTGGAATGTTGCTCACAATACATGTATGGCATTGGTGGAACAATTTTGACTCATTCAGGCATAAAACCTTAAATGGGCAGTTTCAATTTCAATTAAGTCTAATGTATATGTGACTTTTTAGGGGTGTTTTGTATAATTAAGTGCAATTAAGTCAAAAATTAGAAACACTGTATACCCTGATCAGAGGGCTCTTAAAGGGTATTAAATGCTTGCACCGGAAAAATGTACTCTACACAATTGCACTATTTTTATGACAAGTATACTTAGATTCTCTTGCCTTATCAATTATTGGATTCTGATCTTAACATAGTGAAGCCAATCGACGAGTATATTCGTCATTTATAACCAGTGTAAGCAAACAGTATAGTTTGAGACCAATGCGGCTCCTTAAACACATAGTCAGGGTATGTTATGTTTGTTATTTTGCAATGGTTTGCGGAAATAAACTCTTAATAGTCTAAAATTGATACGATTTTATTCGAAATTGCAATTGTCAAATTTAATGTTTCAAGGGCGGATAAGTGAAAACATGTGTGTGATTAGTTGGTGCAGTATTTCATGTCTTGCTTAAACAGCGATTTGGTCACAAATGCATATTGACAAAGATTTAACATTCTGTTATTCAATGCGTATGATTATTGAGTTATGCAAAATGAACAGGCTCCGAACACGGTCCGTCTAAAGACCCAAAACCTCCCCATACCCTCTCCAAACCTTCCAGACCACTTAAAACACACACTACTACAAGTTCTCAATATCTAATCAAATAAAGCCTTTAAACGATGTTTTTAAGCTTAAATAATGTAAAAAGAATATAAATACCGAAAAGAAGATGTACAAATCGTAAGAGCGTCGCTATATAAAGTAACTTCCCCTTGGTGTTGGTGTTAACACCATCAAAAAGGGAAGAAACTGTATATAGCTAATGTTCTCAAGTTTGTACGAGTTGCTCCCCTTAAATGAAAAACAACATCGTAGATTAATTTTTTATTTAACTTTTATTTTCATTATTGTATCTTAAATTCGCCATTATAAGACATATGTGATTAGAAAATAAGGAATTAAAGTATTTTTTGTTATTTTAAAGTGGTGTTGGGTAGGTTTGGAGAGGTTTGGGGTGGTTTGGGGAGGTTTTGGGTCTGTAGACTGACCCCTCCAAACATATGAAACCTCAATGTACAAAAAGGTTGCTAATTTGACCATGTGTCATTTTACTAATACTTTTAAATGTACCTCGGCTTACTTCTTGACTTATGTGCCACAAATGAATACATGTACATTTATTTATTGTTTTGAATACTAATGACAACTTAAAAATAACGCAAACTAACTGAAAAGAAGAAGGCTCCTATAATAAGAGGTTTTCAACGTTACTTTTCTCTTGCCTTAAACAGTTGTCTACGCAAAATATTGCTGGATATATAGATTCTAGCCGATTTGTAACTTTGAAAGAAAGGGTCAAGACAGGGTCCATGCTTATAAATCTTTTGAGTTGAGTCTGTAATCGTTCTCACGCATTTGATTGGTCCGATTTGAGCCCAGGCTCAAATTCGACCCATCAAGTACTGGAGAAGAAAGGCAGCCTCCATTCAAACGTTTTATAAGCGCTGAGCCAGGTCGGGTTATTGGAAGGCCTTTCTTTACAATCCTGAGTCAATGGTTTTATGTTCGATGAGGCCCAAGACTGATAAAGCTTTTGAGTAAGAGTATGAGTTTGAGAAAGATCTCAGACTCATCTGAAATGCTTTATATGTATTGGCCCAGTCAACTCTTGTTTATGTTTATACAGCGGTCCGTCTAAAGACCCAAAACCTACCCAAACCTCTTCTTTAACCTCTCAATACCTCCACTAACCACTTAAAAACGTAACCAGCTACTTAAATTCCTTAACCCATTACCCCTTATTTACGCCATTAATTTAGTATGTTACTGTAGAAATTAGTTCCAATTTGTACAGTTATGAATATCTATCCAATGATGGTTTTCCATTTCCTAGCAGTTAGTAGAATTTGGAATTGATCAAAAGTAAAGCAAAGTGCGCTTCAGACGCATTCCGCTTTTCTTGCCATCTGCTTTAAGTGGATACAGTGGAGAATCTGTTATTCTTTCCCAATAAACGCGTTTACGCTAAAACTATTATTTGCAGTGCAAACAGTGTGGAGCCAGATCAGACGCCGGGTAACCCGGCGTCTGATCAGGCTCCAAACTATTTGCCACCAAGATAAACAAGAATTATCAGAATTGTCCAAAAATTGTTCTTTTCTACGTTTTAGTGCTTTGCGTTTGCGTACGTTTGCGTTTAAACGGGAAAGAATAACAGATTCTCCATTGTACCTGTCTTCAGAACTAGAAACAGGCAACGGGGTAATTGGTAAATATCTAAAAGTAATCATACAGCTGTTCTAGTTTCGTAAGAGTTGCTCGCCTTGAACCCTTTTATATGTATTTATTTTTAGCATTTTTAAATTATTGTGTAGCTTATATTTATCATTTATAGCTTTATTTGATTATATATTACGGAATTAAAGTCGTTATAATAGGTTGTTTTTAAGTGGTTTAGGGGTGGGGTTGGGGAGGTATGGGGTATGTAGACGGATATCTTATACAACAGAGTACGTAGGATGCTATGAAGATGATTGGACACGTACGCTACTTGGAAGTACAGATTTAAGGCATACAACAGAGATGACGATTGAAATGTGTGAGGCTCATTGTGTTGAACTCTTGTATCCATACTTCGGTGTAGAGGTAATTATGTGAATGATTTTCTGTCAAGCATATTTACATTGTCATAAAAGACGAATCTTTTCCATGAAAATTAGTATTTACGCCAACAATTAAACTATAGCACGTAAAGAAGGTTATCGTCAAATTTAAAATAGTCGCATGCAAAATAGTATCTAAGATGTGTGCATATATTAATAAGTATCGAAATAAATAACACTATTTGATGCACTACTAGTACTTTTAAATCGTTTATAAAATGTACTTTGTTTTCACTTTAACAACTTTAGGAAAAAAGACCTTTTGTGTTGGGAATTAATTTAATGTTTTCTGCTATACTTTCTCGTCTGTAAGTTTATTAAATTTTATGAAGTGTTGACAGATGAAATATTGATCAAACAGAGAGTCAAACAGTTCACGATCAAATTAATTGTGAGGTTTTTTTTTACCCCTTTACCGCCATAGTGTGGTCTGCGTCAGCATTGCTGTCTGTTCAAACTTAGATGTAAGGCAGTATAACTAACGTAATTTCAAAACAATTGAGCAAACAGTTTTGAGCCTGATCAGACGCCGCGTGACGCGGCGTCTAATCAGGATCAAATCTGTTTGCAACTACGCCTAATGAGGGCATTGACAGTGACATGGTTAAACTTCTTACCGCTAATTTGTTACAAAATCATCAACATTTATAATAAAAAAACAAACTGTGATTTTCCTTATTTGAATTGTTGTCTTTTTTATATACCGTAACAGATGGTAGCTTGCTAAAGGCTGAAAGTAAAAAAAGAATCGTCAAACTGCTATAGGTGGCAATCTGTCCTCGAAGCTTGAATATAGGAAAAAATGTGTTATTTTGCATATTTATGACTGTATAAACGTAAACTATGTTCTGTCACGTATGAATGAACACAAGGCAAGAAAATGCGGATATGGGTCCAATATCATAAACAGTTTAAGTTGAGTCTGAAATCGTTCCAACACATTTGATTGGTCAGATTTAAGCTTTGCCTGCGAATAATCTGCAAATCTACTCAAAATCTGTAAAACCCTGGATTTTGGTCTTTGACAACAATATTTTTAGTGATTGTGTGTTATTTTGTCACTGACAGTTAGCACTTGTTTATGTTGTAGTTCAGATTCATCTGTTTCTGTGGAGATGTGGTACCGCCTGACAAGAAGAGGAGGGACAGTGATTGCAACATGCCTTGTGCAGGAAACAGGAAACAGATTTGTGGGAGCGCTTTTCGTTTGACCGTTTACACGACACCAATATAGATGTCATGTCTTCATGCCATTAACCCCTATCAAAGGGATAACTTTTTTTTATTGCAGTATGTTTATGTTTTGTTTTATTTTGTTTGTTACAGTGGAGAATCTGTTATTCTTTCCCGTTTAAACGCAAACGTACGCAAACGCAAAACACTAAAACGTAGAAAAGAACAACTTTTGGACAATTCTGATAATTCTTGTTTATCTTGGTGGCAAACAGTTTGGAGCCTGATCAGACGCCGGGTTACCCGGCGTCTGATCTGGCTCCAAACTGTTTGCACTGCAAATAATAGTTTTAGCGTAAACGCGTTTATTGGGAAAGAATAACAGATTCTCCACTGTAACATCCGTTTCTGCCATCTATGGGCAAATTTGACGCCCCAGAGAGAGGGGGTCGGACACAAAGAACCCGGGCGCGATGCCCTACTTTTATTATCGAAAGAGTTATCTGGTTCTTTAAGATGCCTAGTGTATAGCACTGATACATCGGACATCGGTTTATAAAGTCAGATCCGGAGGATTTGATCCGGCGGAGGAGGATCGAACTCACGACCCCTGACGTCGTAATCGGGTGTTTTTGCCCCTCGACTACGTTCGCCGGCAACGTGTGTTGCAGTGATACTACATGCATGTCTTATTTTGGGGAAAAAGGCTAACATTGAGCGATAAGAAGAATGCGAACGAAAGCATCACACCATGCTTTGGAAAAATTTAACAGATGTGTGGAGGGATGTGGCGTTTGAGTGTTTCCATGATACCAGTTTAGATATGATTTCTGTCATTTAAACGTCCCTCAAACAGCTGTGAGAATTTATCATTATCATTTTAATAGTTTCTTGGAGATTATTTTCAACATGAGTTTAAATGTGTACTTCGCTCATATTATGACAGTGCTCTCTCTCTACAACGGCCACCAATGGGAGACACAGGCTGTGAGTGTTGTTGGGAGGGGTTGTTAAAGAGAGGGAAATTAATACTTTACTTACATTTGCAAACAGCTGAAATCCAGATCAGACGCAGCGTGACGCGGCGTTTGATCTTGATTACAGCTGCTTGTCACCCGACATTATATTTAATCTTTTGAAATTTCCACTTATATTTAACTTTGAGCAAAAACATCTGACGACATATTTAGGCTGTTGATATTGCAGCAGTTAAACGTTAAATATGAGGGTCGTTGTTAGGAGGCAGTCGTTGTTGGGAGGGAGCACTGTATTGCAAACGGCCTGAAGTTTCTGATTTAGGAATTAATATGAAATGAATGATCTGAGAATAACATGAAATATCCAGTATGCTACTCCATTACTTCATAGCTACTCATTTTAACACTTCTACTTTTTCCCTCCATTGAAGAAAAAAGTTCTCCTTATTTTGTCGTGAAAGTACGCTACAAGAAATATTCTATATCCTAGCAGATGGAAGCTTAAAGCAGGCTAAGCGTAAAGCAGAGTACGCCTTAAGATTCATTTTGGATTTACTTGCAACCTACTTTAAGTGGAAACTATTTTTTTTCAAAACTCGAAACAGTCTATAGTTTTAACGAAATCATGCCTGGATGTTATCCAGCCTGGACTTTGAATGTCTGAACAGAGCCGAAGAATGTATCGGAAAGACTCCTTGCGAAACATGAAGCCAAGGGGCCCGTTTTACTAAACTACTTACGCAAAAATTTTGCGTAAGTCAAACTTTTAAATTTCAATTTATATTTTTTATTATCACTTGCTACACACAGCAAATAGCCAGATCAGAGGACGCGCTTTTAGCGCGTCCTCTGATCTGGCTATTTGCTGTTTGCAAACGTTTATGATCGAAATATAAGAGTTTAACGATTTTGACTTACGCAAAAATTGTATAGTAAAACGGGCCCCAGGAATCCAAGTCAGTTTGCAAAAAGTGTACTTGTAAGGAAAACGTTTGTCATATTCAAACTGTGACATCCCAGAGAACACTGTATGAACAAAATGAAAACCTACAAATCTCCTGAACGGGACAGAATATCAGACATTTTTTCCGTTAATGATATCGAACCCCTATACTGTCATATGACGATGCCAGGGCTCCAGATAAGGGGGGTATTTCAAAATCTAAAATCTTTATTTCTGCTTTAAATCCTATGGTGTCACTACTCATTATAATCGTCTCGAAGAGACGATTCTAATGAGTAGTAACATCATAGGATTTGATGCTAATATAAGTGAATAAATGTTGGATTTGTGCAGTTTACTACCTCTTATCTGGAGCCCTGCTTTCTTTTTTTAGTGGATAAAAGAAGCCGCTTTAACCTGAAAGTATGCTGGGGTATTGATACGAGTTAGCTGAGCGCTTCAGTACATCCGAAATATTCGAACTTTTGAATTAAACTTCTGAATTTCCAAACATGATTTTTAGACGGTATTTAGATTTGAAAGTCCCTTCACATGAACAATTGCGTTTCCTTATTTCCGTTAAAAGTTTTTCTCTAAGTGAATTTCAGACATTCAGGAACCAAGGGTCGGTATAATAAAACTTTGTACGACAAAGGTTGTCGTAAGTCAGATTATGACAGTCACAATTGCAATGTATTTCTCCATCTAATACTGTCTTGTGACATCTCTTTTGAATTGTCTTAAAAGGGCAATTTAAAAAATATGTCACAAGACAGGATTAGATAGAGAACTGTTCATATGTACACCATTTGTAAAGGATGAGTATACTTTATCAGAGCACCAGATAAGAGTAGTTTTTCAAAACTAAAATCTTTTTTTCTGAATTGAACCCTATGTTGTCACTACTCATTAGAATCGTCTCGAAGAGACGATTCTAATGAGTAGTAACACCATAGGATTTGGTGCTAAAATGAGTGAGAAAATGTTGGATTTGTTGAAATAACTACCTCTTATCTGGAGCCCTGTTTATATATAATTCAAAGGGTTAAATGTCAAATCATCCTTTGAATCCCACAGGGGATCATGCTGCCGTAAACATCCCCAAAACAATGTCTTGTATATCTAACGTAGGCGTTATCCAATTTTGAATAAACATGATGCCAACCCGTATTACCCTTTATTGCTTTATCGGTCAGATTAGACCAGTTTCCGCATCCTTATTAACTTACCTTAGTCTTTTGGAATAACATTTTCTCACCTCAATGGTTGAGCTCAAGATATCAGCGAAGAATGATAGATAATTTAGTGCAACTTATGAGCTTTGGCACTCAACATAACGATACATGATAATAAGCAACTGTGTTCCGTTCTCTTACCCCCTGTGAGATGTGATATTTATATAATCTCACAGTAGTTGTAAAAAAGATTTTTAAAAAGTCTAGTTCTCTATACTTAAACATGTCAATAACAAAACAGTTTGGAACCTGGTCAAACGCCGATTAATTCGTCGTCTGATCCTACTCCAAACTACCGGTTAGTAATGAATAAATCGCCAACATAATAAACAAAATATACGCTGCCATTATGACGTAACACCACGTCTAACACTGGTAATTTGAAATAACATCGTCTTCTTAAATATGTCATCTGTTCGTACAGCGCTCCCTCGCTACAACAACAACCAATGGAAGAAAAAGAGAGTGTGAGTTTTTCGGAGGGAGTCGTTATAGGGAGGGAAAGTGGCTTACAAATGCAACCCCTTGAATCGAGATCATACGCCGCGTTACTCGTCATTATTTTTTTTTATATCAAAACATGCATTATTTAACTTTTAGAAAAACTGTGGACGACAATTCTAAGAAGACGACATTGCAGCCGTGAAAACGTTGGACATAATGGTGTTATTTTTTAGGAGAGCGGCAAGCGTTGTTGTAAGGAGGGATTCGTTGTTGTGAGGGCCGTTGTAGGGATGGTGTACTGTATTTATACGATTTTGAACTTTACGCATTTTACTTATGAACATTAATGTGATAGTCAAACAGTTTGATACTGATCGGAGGGCGCGTTGCGCGGCATTTGATCTGGATTCAAACTGTTTGCATACGTTTGTATTATAAATAGCCACGAAGAAGAGACTTGGTTAGTTTAAACAATATGGGATAGAATAGACTCTACGTGTCGGTTTGTCCTGGTACATGTATAAATGTTTGAGATCGTGTTAACAAAACTCAACGGTCGAAATACAAGAAAGCTCGAGTTAAGTTATATCGAGTTCTGGTAGTTAGACAATAAATTCAATGGTAATAACACCTTTACTTCCTTACTGCCAGTACAATGATTATTTGCAATCAGTTTGTTTCCTGAACAGACCCCGCGTAACGCAATTTCTTAACCGGATCCAAACTGTGTGGCACTCATTTAAATATTGCTTTAGTGAAAATATCTACATTTTCAATTCGGGATATAAAAGCAAACGACAATTCTTGAATACTGGTTATGTCAATTTAGTGAGTTGGTTCATATCGGTATATCGGTAGGCCAGACAGTATCATACGTCCAGTGAACCGTATTCTACAAATTTGTAAACTCGTAAATCAAAAATTTGTCACGCACTATTAATGTAAAACATATGCAAGTACAGCGCTCCCTCTCTACAACGACACCCAACGGGAGACAAAAATTATGTCCGTTGTTCAGAGGGAGTCATTGTAGGGATATAATTGGCCAACATTTGCAAACATCTTGAATCCAGTTCAGACGCCGCGTCACGCGGCGTCTGATCTGGATTCAAGCTGTTTGTTACTCGTCATTAAGTATTTTGTCTGTCAAAATGTTCATTATGTAACTTGAAGAAAAACAGCAGACGTCAAAGTTAAGTAGACGGCATTGTAGTCGTAATTATGTTGGACATAATTGTCGTGTTTAGGGAACTGCGACTTGGGTCGTTGTTAGGAGGGGTCGTTGTTTGGAGCGCCGTTGTAGAGAGGGAGCGCTGTACTATACACGAAACACTTAACCGCTGATGTGCACTGTATCACTTTTACTAGAACGTGTATAGCTGCTCCTGTTGGTACTTCTATACAATCAGCAAGACCGGTATTGGAAGATCAAGCATGCGGCAATAGTGTGGAAGTAGATACGACGCTTTTTGTTTTCAATTAATGCGTTTATGCCAAATAGTTTATGTATACCGTCACTTGGGGGGATTAGGCGGTAGTTAGTATTTGGCCTATTTGGCTGCCTTTTGAGAATGACCAACATTCAACACCTCAAATACCCTAATGCAAATGTCAGTCATCGCTGGCAAAGACATACGCCATTAGATTCACATCTCCGACAGCTTGTAATCTGTGCTAAGTAAACAGTATACATTTGTTTCATAGGTACTGAGGGAACAATCAAATCATTGACCCGGGTAGCAGGGAAGACCTTGAGAACAGTTGTCCGAGGCCAACGGCCGAGGGCAACAGTTCTCAAGGTCTTCCCTGCTACCGAGGGACAATGGTTTGACTGTTCCCGAAGTAACTATCAAACAAATGATTTATTACCTGACTCTCTATTTAAGCAAGGCTGAATGAATGGCTAGATCTAGATCGATCTAAATATACAAGGTTTGAACAAAACGTGTTTAGATTCTACAGATGATTTATATTTAATCTTTATGAAATTCAATACAACAACTGAATGTGCACATCACTGTTTTGTAAAAAGATTTCTCTACTATATTCCTTTTTTCAATTACGATTGCAATTATTTTTTATTTCTTATTGACTGAAATTGATTGACACTTTGTTTGGTTTTCCAAATAACGTCATTATGATATGACGTCATTTATTTTTGTAACGTCATAATTCGTTTTTTTTTAAAAAAAAAGAAGATGTTGGATCTGCAAGCGGTTTATCGATTTTATTCGGAGTTACTCTTAATACTAGATCTAGAGGGGATTGTTCGGGGGAGAGAAAAGACCCGATCAAGCCCGCAAAAGGCTAGATCCTACAAAAATCTGCATCATAAAGACGCCTTATTCGGTCCAGTGATGCAGAACATTTTTGCGCACCATTTTCGCGCATGTAACAGTGCTGTGTAACAGTCAACTGTTGCCCCCTGGCCTCAGTCTGGTAAATCTTTGCGGAAAACAGTCAAAAAATGCTTAATAATCACTTAAATAGAGAGTCAGGTAATAATTAAAGTTGTTTATCGATATAATCGGACATAGCGTATTTTAATAATTCCGTTTTTGGAGCTGTTTTACTTACAAGGCCATTTTATCAGTTCAGTTCACAGTTCACATTTATTGGCAAATCGGCAAATTATGCCTTTGGCCATTTACAAAGGTACATGGGTATGGCTTAGGAAAAACAATACAATCAATAATTCAACATATTCTCGAAATATCAAATAAGTATTAGTAGAATATACATATAAGTGAGTAGAAACAATTAACAATTCTAGGACTTGTTTTCCAATGTTAAAGGCACTTTTAATTAATTTTCCTAACATATATAATGTTTTTGTTTGTAGAACTCATTAAAGAAATGTATGTATTAACAGTAGGCCATGACATATTTCCTAAACATTATAATCTCACATCTTTGTATCTCGGACAACACATGATAAAATGTTACTTCGTTTTAACTGCATTTAAATTACATAATTTGTATATTCGTTGATTTCTATCTGTACCTGTAAATCGTCAAGCTTCAATTCCTAATTTATGTGAATACGGACGAATTCTCGTTACGGCTTTTCTCAAAGAATCATAATGCATTTTATCCAAATACTGTTCATATTCAAAATATTTCTCAAATTGTTTATAATGATCAGTTTATTGGTGTTATTTATGTTTTCAGTCCATTCCTGCAGTAATTGATCCCGTAGTCTTCTACTTAGAGTTACAAATGTACATGTACTTCGGTCAGGGTTAAAATTATTAATGGAATATGTAACACCTAGATGACTTATAAGTGAATTCATTCGTTTTGACCAACAGGATGCATTTATACTATTTAGTTGATCTACATACATGTGGTAAAGGTATGCATCTTGGTTACTCATTATTTTAATCCAGAACTTCAAACAACGTTCCTTACAGATATGAGACAATGGAAATCGACCTATTTCACCAAATACTGCCATATTATGTGTCTTCTTTTTAACACCGATGATATATTTACAAGATTTAACATACAATGTATCAACTTCTTTAAAATGATATACACCCCAAACCTCCGATCCATACGTTGAAATAGGTATAACCATAGTTTCAAATAGGTTAAGTTTTGTGCTGAAATCAAAATCGACTTTGTCAAAGAAATATAGTTATTTTTGATATGCCTTAAGGGCTTGCTCAGATAAAGCCTTTACTGCGGTAGATAAGTTTCTAGTATGAGTATATCTAATACCAAGATAAACAAAGTAATCTACCATTTCAATTTGTTTCATCTCCGATCGTGAATTCTTCTAAATGTACTTGTTTCCGTTTTTCGAAGACACATATTATGTTGCCTTACTTACATTTATTTTCAACCCCTATTTCAAATAACATCTATAAACTTTGTCAATTTGCATTTGAAGATTGTTAGGATTTGTGGTAAAAAGTACTATGTCATCAGCGAATGCTATAAAATATCTGGATAAAAGATCAAGGTCGTTGTCAGTCATGTTGTCAAGGTCTACACTGTTTACTATATTATTAATAAAAAGGAAAAAAAGTATAGGGGACAACGGTTCTCCTTTTTTAATCCTAAAGTAACGTCAAAAAGGTAGAAAGAACCATATCCGGCGAAATTCTTACACAACATTTAACTGTTTCGTATCTATAAACTTTTAATCATACGTAACATTTTACAGCTAATACCTGACTGAACCAGTCTAATCCATAATGATTCACAGATAACGGTATCGAAAGCACGTTGATAGTCAATGAAAGCACACCATAGTTTTGCGTTTTTAGACAATACCTTTTGTATAACTGTATGGAGTAAAGTACTGCGTCAACAGTAGCACAATTGTCACGAAATCCAAACTGAGTATCATGAAAAACATTTTCTTGTTCAAATCATGCATTTAACCTATTGCGGAGAGTGAAAGAAAATATTTTCCCCATTATATATACTAGGGCAATGCCTCTATAATTAGAATGTCGAATGGGTCCCCTTCCACGACTCTGGATAAATCCCTGAATGATAAAGTTTGTTTTATATTATACAAAGATACTGAGAGATAAAGTAATTGGTGTCTTTGAAAATATCAGCAACATTATTGTCTAAATCGCAACTTTTGGTTCATTTTAAGTGAATAAATAGTTTTCTTTATTTCATTTATATTAAAAGGCCGATCTAACAGTTCAATGTTTTAAGTAGCGGCATCATCAACTTAAGGTATTTCAGTTACGAATTTAAATTCATATAGGTGTTACAGTTTCGACCTTTGGATTTCGGAATGGCCAGAGTAAACAAACCAAAACAAACACGATCTTTAAGCTTAAAATGACCAAAATATCACGAAGCCAAATAGTCCCATGTACGGCATTGCAAACAATTCGGAGTCATATCAAAAACCGGATAACTACTCATATAAAACAATGAGTCAATAATTTTCAAAACTATTGTTTTTGTTCTCCGTTGTATTGCACCGACGGGTGTGGTCTAGAGACAACGCGCTCGACTACGGGATGAGACTTTATGAACCGAGGTCCGCTGTATCAGTGCTTTATACTAGGCATCCGAAAAAGCCGGATAACTCTGTCGATAGTAAGAGTACGGCATCGCGCCCGGGTTTTATTCGCTCCCCTCTCTCCGGTGTGTCCACTAAGCTTATAGATGGCAGAAACGGGCGTTAACAAATAAACAAAACTAAATCCATGCTTTTGCGATTCGTTTAGTTATAGACCGATTTTATTGACCTGTCAGGACGGAATTACGATGCAGACCATTGCATTTCAACTTTTGGATAGACAGCACGCTCTTTTAATATCAGAATTAACCATTGACGTCTGCTGTTTTTTCTCAACATTACCTATTAGTGGACATTTTGACAAAAGGAATATAATGAAGAGTAACAAACAGCTTGAATCCAGATAAGACACCGCGTTACGCGGCGTCTGATCTGGATTCAAGCTGTTTGCAAACGTAAGTCAAGTCTTTATTTTCCATCCCTCTAGCAACTCCCTCCGAACAATGCACGCAATCTTTTTCTTCCATAAGGTGTTGTTGTAGAGAGGGAGCACTGTATATACATACATGTACATGTATCATTTTCACGTGGATATGGATGCACGCATAGATTGTGTTTCTCCATGTTGAAAGTATCGGACAATAACGATATAATACGGAACTATACATATAACCCCTAAAATCAAAAGTAAGGAAGTTTATCGTTACCAAAGGTTAGCTCCGCCCTGCCAGTCGAAAAAACCCGGCCTATAAATGAAAAGGAATAATGTCGTCTCACTGTTGTATAGCGAGTACCATAATGATTATAAAGTGCTCCCTCTCTTCAACCGCCCTCCCAACAACGACTCCCTCCCTACAATGATCCTTGCCACAGTACCCTCATCAAGACAATTGTCTAACACGTTTACCGCTGCAATATCCTCTGCTTAAAATTGTCGTCTGTTGTTTTTTTCTCAAATATGCATAATATACATTTTGACATAAAAAACCTTAATGACGAGTGACACAGAGCTTGAATCCAGATCAGACGCCGCGTAACGCGGCGTCTGATCTGGATTCAAGCTGTTTGCAAATGTAAGCCTAGTTCCCTCCTTATAACGACTCCCTCCGAACGACGCACACAATATTTGTCTCCGATTGGATGTCGTTGTGGAGAGGGAGCGCTGTACCACGGAAGCTAAACTCCGAAAAAGCAAAATCCTCTGCAAACCAAACCAGCTGTTCATTCAAACCATATTTGTTCTTGTTGCTTACAAGGACTGAACATTCAATGAAGACTCGTACATAGATTTAATTGGAGGCGATTGCTGATCCCTTTTACCGCCAAACTTATCGTAAGATAAGCTCTCCACCACCATATTATCGTCTGCTTTAATATTGTTGTCTGCAATATCGTTTCAAAGTAAGATTTAAAATCAATGACTGACACAATTTTAAAAAGAGTATCAAACAGTTTGGATCCGCGTTACGCGGCTTGTCAACAGAATCCAAATAATTTGCAAAAACGCCTTTTTGATGTCAATGGCAGTGAAACATTAAACGCAGAAAAATATTAGAGATGAAAATTCTATTGTCATGCATTACTCTTAATCCTTTCTCTCTCAATGACCTCAAAACAAGTGGCAAACAGTTTTGATCCTGATCAGAATCAAAACTGCTTGCAAAAGCGCTTTATGACATTATTGAGAGTGAAAGGTTTAACTATTTATTATTTTTCCCTTGCAGGGGATTACACAGCCTTCCTTGTATGAGCCAGCAAGAGGCATCATATGCAAAAAATTGAATTATCGTGAATTATGTTCGAATATAACACTAAAACATCTCTATTACAACCACTTAATTATTTATGCGGCGTCTGATCAGAATCAAAACTGCTTGCAAAGGCGCCTTATGACAGTATTGAGAGTGAAAGGGTATATCATGCCATTATACTGACAATTGCACAGCAACTATTATTTTGTCAGTTCTTATTCAACCCCTGCATGGTTGGTTTACCTCTTTTTATATTTATCAGATAATCAAAGTTAACACAATAAGTGAATATCATATAATATTAATGTATAAAAGAAAGTCACTAAAATCCCCTATGTATATCCTTGACAAGGTTTTACCATTCATGTGTCTCTACTTGGTGCAGATTAACAAACCGTGCATTTTATAACCCCAGAGCTCATTTACGATCCTTTGGATCTTGGCTTTGGAAATGTTTAGTATGACTCCTCAAATAGTAAACGTTTCGGAGAGTTCACAATACTATACGCATCACCGATGTTCAACAGGTTTACCTTTTAAGCCTTTCACTCTCAATGGCGCGAGGGGCGCCTTTGCAAACAGTTTGGATCCTGATCAGACGCCGCGTAACGCGATCCAAACCGTTTGACAATCGTATTGATATGTTTTAAGTCATACTGCATTGAATCTTACTTTGAAACGATCTCACAAACAACCAAATTGAAGCAGACGAAAATGAAACGGTGAAGGGGTGAATAAACTCACGGAAATTTTGGCAGCGGAAGGGTTAACAGCAGTGCGTATTACATTGGTAATACAGTGGAGATAACGTTATTCTTTCCCAATAACCGCGTTTACGCTAAAACTATTATTTCCATTACAAACAGTTTGAAGCCAGATCAGACGCCGGGTAACCCGGCGTCTGATCTGGCTCCAATCTATTTGCCACCAAGATAAACATGAATTATCACAATTGTCCAAAAGTTGTACTTTTCTACGTTTTAGTGATTTGCGTTTGCGTTTCATTTGCGTTTTAACGGGAAAGAATAACGTTTTATCACTGACAATTGTGGCAATAATTGCAGAGCAACTACCGTATGTCTTTTGTCAGTTCTTGTTCCAATCAAAGGTGACTGCTGATTCTTTATTTATGATCGATCAACCAAATTTACAATACAGTAAATAATATTATATAAGATCAGTGTACGCTTGTATGCAAAATTCCACTTACAGTTGAGGAAACGTTACTCTTTCCCATTTAAACGCAAACGTAACGCAAACGCAATATACTAAAATGTAGAAAATAACGTTTTTACATTTTCCACTATCTATTTTTATCTGAGTTGCTTACAAGTTTGAGCCTGATCAGACGCCGGGTTACCCGGCGTCTGATCTGGTTCCAAACTGTTTGCACTGGAAATAATAGTTTTAGCGTAAACGAATTTATTGGGAAAGAATAACGTTTTCTTCACTATATTTACATTCACCCTGTAAAGTCTTTATAAATGTAATCCTATTAAAAATTTGCGGTACACTTCGGAACTGGTTTTAGCCAGTTCGGATTTCGCCCGTGCTATTCGTGGACTTCTTCAAATAGACTACATTGGGCACTTAACATTAAGCTCCCATTGGTCGACGGTCATATGACACTAGCGGAGTGATACAGACCCATAGGTCGTTGCCATCGCGTTGCTATGTGTGTAAATGGGTTAAGAAAACAACCGCGACCTGTATTTTTAGAATGTGCTTTGGCAATAGATATTCAAGTTGCACTGTTATTTGTTTGCCGTGTAAGTCTTTTCCATTCACAGAGAGAAAGTTTACTGGAAAAAATCCTGAATTTTTAATACAGTTACAGTACATGTAGTTGGGACTACTCTCTCACCATATTTAGAAACTGGAATGGCTATTACATCGACATTAATTTAAATTTACATCTATCAAACCTCTTTGACCGGTATATGATAAATTCTTATACAGAAAAACAAATCTGGCCAATAAACACATTAAATTGACAAGACAGAAAATATAAATATAAATATAAGGAATAAACAACATCTCTTTGCCGCTCATGACGGTATGACTACATTAACTTCGGGGGGTAAATTTAACGAAAACGCCCTTCGAAGCTAATGTAGTCATACCGTCATGAACGTCAAAAATATGTTGTTTATTCCTATAGTACCCCTTTAAGCCTTAATGCTCTAAAATAAACTGTATAGGTCCTGGGTCTGCACTGTTTGTTATTTCATATGAAATAGTCTGCTGTATGGACCAACAGTGTAATGTCTTTAGATCGCCATTGTATATCCATAAAGAAATACAGTGGAGAATGTGTTATTCTTTTCCAATAAACGCGTTTACACTAAAACTATTATTTGCAGTGCAAACAGTTTGGAGCCAGATCAGACGCCGGGTAACCCGGCGTCTGATCAGGCTCCAAATTGTTTGCCACCAAGATAAACAAGAATTATCAGAATTGTCCAAAAGTTTTCTTTTTTACGTTTTAGTGCTTTGCGTTTGCGTACGTTTTGCGTTTAAACGGGAAAGAATAACAGATTCTCCACTGTATGTCAGCAAGCATGAATGGAGAGTTCACTACAATATCCAGACATAAATGGGTCAATCCAAACTGATATCCTGGTTCAATGTATGTTTGCTATAAACCTTGAGAAATCAAGAAATAAATAAATCAGCCTAAAAATTTCTAATTGACAATTCCTTTTTTCCAATAAAGTCATTCTGTTTGAGACTATTTAGGCTTGTTTAATAAATTACTGTAAAATGAAAAAAATGAAGATCTAGATCACAGGGTGTCTTTGGAGCCCTGATCAGAGTGCTTATTGTAAAGTCCTCTGCTCTTGGTCGACACTGTTTGCATAGGACAGGTGTACTGTTCATAGACCCACTCCGTTTGAAGAAAGAATGAATGTGTAGCTGGCATTCAATGTGTTATATGATGATGATGATGATGATGATGGTACAGATAAGAGTGTCACTCATTACCAATTTCATTGAAAAGCAGTGTTCCTAAAAGACAAAGTGGCCGTTTTAAATACAGCTGGTTGCTTAACCCTTTCAACCCTAAATATCTCTTTTGGGTATTTATTATCCTTTTGGACTGAATTACAGGTATTTTGAACCAGTCTACTGTTGCATTTTTGATATGACAACCAATAGGGATGAAAATATCAAACAGTGCAGACCCTGATCAGAGGACTCCTACAGGAGCCCTCTGATCAGGGTCTACACTGTTTGCATATGGAATCAGTAATCTCTACAGAGGGCTGTAGGGTTGAAAGGGTTAATGCAGGATAACAAACATGCCGAAAGCTCCTTAAATAGTCTTCTGCATTGACCTTTCTTACAAAAGCAGTCAATTATTTAGACATAGATATAACCACACTACTTCCTTTAGGGATCACTTAACACAAGATTGGTTTATTTTAAAGAAAACCACCCTTTTATGGAATAAAGTGAGATTCGTCCATGTTGTTTCTTGCAATGCCGTTATATAAAGGTTAGTCTGACATTACTACCTTTTAACAATCGTTTCGAAACATGAATTCGACAACATCTTCGAGTATGTAGTTCAATAACATTCCTTGTAAAAAGGATGGATGTGTTTGGTTTTACGGCACGGCGACACAAAATAGGTCATATAGGGCCGATAAATGACGAGGCATGATGAGATGGAATGATGATGATGATATCAGGAAGATGATTTCGGCTAATCGCATTCTTTGTAAAAGCAGCACATGTGTTACCAAAACCACCGACCTGACTTTATTTTAGTTGTTGGTAGAGATAATAATCTTGATCAAATAAACAGAAAACCTTTCCTATGATAATTAAGCCCAGAACCGGAACAAGGTACGAAGGTCGCTGGGATTGTACGCTAACCCTTTCATGATCAAATTATTCGGAAGATGTTTCCAGTGGAGAATCTGTTATTCTTTCCCGTTTAAACGCAAACGTACGCAAACGCAAAATACTAAAACGTAGAAAAGTACAACTTTTTGACAATTCTGATAATTCATCTTTATCTTGGTGGCAAACAGTTTGGAGCTTGATCAGACGCCGGGTTACCCGGCGTCTGATCTGGCACCAAACTGATTGCACTGCAAATAATAGTTTTAGCGTAAACGCGTTTATTGGGAAAAAATAAAACATTCTCCACTGTTCCCCTTAACCGCTTTATTGTCGTCTGCTTCGTTATTGTTGTCTGCAAGACACGTTTCAAATCTAGATTTAAGGTTGTATGACTAAATAAATATCGATACAAGTGTCAAACAGTTTGGGTCCTGATCAGGATCAAAACTGTTTGCAAACGCTCTTTTCAGCGTCATTGAGAATGAAAGGGTTAATAAATCAACGTTCAATACTGTATTTACAATGTAGACACTCAACAAATCGGGAAAGGTACAGTGGAGAATCTGTTATTCTTTCCCAATAAACGCGTTTACGCTGAAACTATTATTTACAATACAAACAGTTTGGAGCTAGATCAAACGCCGGGTAACCCGGCGTCTGATCAGGCTCCAAACTGTTTGCCACCAAGATAAACATGAATTATTAGAATTGTCTAAAAGTTGTTCTTTTCTACGTTTTAGTGCTTTGCGTTTGCGTACGTTTGCGTTTAAACGGGAAAGAATAACAGATTATCCACTGTATTTAGACTGAAAACCTCTCTATTCTGTTCAACAGAAAGTACCTTAAGGAGCTTTGTATTTTACTTCCCTCTTGCTTTAAGCAGCCATCTACATCAAGCACCTGATGAATGATATACTTAAGTGTCGTATTAAAGAGGTTTTACTGTACATTTCAAAGCGCTGCCTCATTAGGGTACACAGCCCGTTATTTTATGGCCATAATAATAATGAATAAACTTTACACCTACACTATTAACGTGTCTGGTCTACCTCTTCGTCGTCTTATTTAAATGTTTATTATCATTTCTATTATTAATGATATTACAATTATTATTATTATTATTATTCCAGATTTATATGGCGCTCTTTTTACACAGGAGGTGTACGTTCAATCGCGCTTTACATGAAATCATATAAACGTACTTGCAAAGTTAGAAAAGACAAATAACTACACTTAAAATAAAATAAAGACATCCTAAGTAATTATTTCAATATAATTACTAAGATTATAAGAACTATTATAATGAGTTTTAATCAATTATTGTAGTCTACAAACTTGTTTCAAATTCAGTTTAAGATAGAGTGATTATGAGAAATGTCAATACGAGTGTCAAAATGAGACGCCGCCTCATGCCGGATCTGGTCTGGGTCTATGGCGGTGAAAGGGTTTTTTACATTGCTCGAGAAGTTACTATAGTTAGATTGGTCCAGATGTTACTAAATTTAGATCGGTCCAGACGTCACTATATTTAGATTGGTCCAGGCGTTACTATATTCAGCTAGGTATCGAGTAAACACTCAAACGCCATGTCCCTCCACACATCTGTTCATTGTTTCCTGAACACCGTGTGTTGCATTCGTTGTCATTCTTCTTAGTGCTCGATGGTAGTCCATTTCCGCAAAAACAGAACCTGTAAAACTGCAACATAAACAAGTTATCATATTGAAGAACGAAAAGGTAATCACACATTACAGCGATGCTGACCAAGTTTTAATTTTGAAACACGGGCATGTTCGACTCAACCGAACGTTTTAACAAGCAATTACGAAAGTGTTGTATTTGCTGAACATCATGTTAACATATGTTTGTTATTACAATACAATATATTGTATTGGCATTAAGTACACTGTTGCTACTTCTAGCCATCCAGTGTTACTGGATTAAATATGAAAGTGTTGCAGTATTGACTTACCTCTAATCCAAAATATGTATACGAGCTTTGGACACAGTAATTCTCACACATTTCAATCGTCATCATCGCGTTTTGGAACAGTGTACTTCCAATGAGCACCCTGATCACTGCGTCTACGTAGCAGCCTTCGTACACTGTATGACAAAATAAAATTTCCCTTTAGGCCGAACTCTTTCGCTAGCAAATCAATCGTGAGATGTTTACCCATTCACCGTTTCATTGTCGCCTGCTTCAATTGTGTTGTTTGGCAGATGACATTACAAAAGTAAAAGCGTTAGACATTAATGTCTAGTTTGGGGAACTGTGACATGGGTCGTTGTAAGGAGGGAGTCGTTGTTGGGAGGGCCGTAGAGAGGGGGCACTGTACCTGTTAATTATAAACCGGCTCAAGCATTTTGTTAAACTCTTTCACTGCCAATTGAGAAAAAAGGCGTCTGATCAGGATACAAAATGTTGGCACTCGTATCGATATGTTTTAAGGTACTTAATTTAAAACTTAATTTAAAACGATCTCAAGTTGTCGTCTGCTGTTTTCCTCAAAGTTACAAAATGGACATTTTGACGGAAAAAACTGAATGAGGAGTGACAAACAGCTTGAATCCACATCAGACGCCGCGTTACGCGGCGTCTGATCTGGATTCAAGCTGTTTGCAAGTGAAAGCCAATTTCCCTCCATATAACGACTCCCTCCGATCACAGCACACAATTTTTGTCTCCCATTGGGTCTCGTTGTAGAGAGGGAACGCTGTATTATCATATAATCTGTTGTTTAATCACAAACTCATTTTGTTCCAACTGTGACCTCAATTCCCATACGTGACAGAAACCGTTTTCTCCATAGCTTGTTTAGTCCTGAACAAAGGGGTTGCTTGAAACAAATTGAAAATAGAGCAGAGTAGTATGCTTTACTTTCAGTCTGATTTAAGCTACCAACTGCTAGGATAATGTAAATGTTTCTTACGTAGCACATTCATGACTACAGCGCTCCCTCTTAACAACGGCCTTCCCAACAACGACTCCCTCCTGACAACGACCCTTGCCGAAATTCCGTAAACGGGACAATTATGTCTAACGCTTTTCCGCTGCAATATAGTCTACTTAATATTGTCGTCTGCTGGTTTTCTCAAATTTACATATTAGACAGTTTGACAGAATAAAACACAATGACAGGTGGCAAACAGCTTTAATCTAGATAAGACCCCGCGTAACGCGGCGTCTGATATGGATTCAAGCTGTTTGTAAATGTAAGTCAATTTCCCTCCCTACAACGACTCCTCCGAACAACGCACATATATTTTGTCTCTTATTGGGTGTCGTTGAAATGAGGGGGCGCTGTATATAAAAAAGGAACGATGTTTGTGGATGAATGAATTAAAAACGTCAAAACGCGTATTGATGGTGTGATGGGTTAAAGCCGATATATTATAGGAATAAACAACATCTTTTTGCCGTTCATGACGGTATGAACACATGAACTTCGCAGAGGTTCGGGCGTTTACGATAAACTTACCCTGCGAAGCTCATGTGTTCATACCGCGTGAACGGCAAAAAGATGTTGTTTATTCCTTATATTTATATTTTTATGTTCTGTCTTGTCCAATTAATGTATGTATTTTGACCAGATTTGTTTTCATGTATATGAATATGTCATATACCGACCAAATAGGTTTGATAGATGTAATCTTGGATGTAACAGCCATTCGATCTCTATAATAAACGGTGTGAAAAGTAGTCCAAAATACATGTTTCGGAGTTGATTACAAAGTCAAGTTTTTTACCCAGTAAACTGTCGCTGTGTGCTTAACGAACAATTATAAGACATTAAAAATAAACAATGCAACTAAATATCTATTATTAAAGCATTTTTAAAAAAAAAAAATAGGTCGCGCCTTTTTATTTCAGCCTCATTACACGCCATAGCAACCATTAGCTGGTCGCTAGGTCGGTATCTCTCCGGCGGAGACTCCGCCCTCTTTCTAACTGGTTGGAACCAGTTTCGATTTGTAGGTTCATCGAGGGATGACCTGCAAATTTTTAATACGATTACATAAAGACTTTACAGGGTGAATGTAAATATTAGGAAATTAACCACTTCACTGCCATGACGTCATCAAATTTAAACACTTGTCGCCTGCTTCTATTTCTAGAAAATAATATTTAGTTATTTTGACTTAACAAATATTGAAACAAGTGTCAAAAGCAGCGCGTTCGATTGAAATTATCCAGTCCTGATATGGAACTTTCTGTTTCACGTTCACCTGGCAGAAGTGTTTACTATACAACTCTACACTGCGACTCCAGGGTGGGGTCATTTTTGACATGTAGGTTCGAGTGGCCCCTTGAGCCCTAGTCATACTTACAAGCGTCCTTCAGGGCTGCCATTTCTCCGGATTTTTATTAAATCTTCGAAAAATGTTCTCATTCATGGTAGCTTAAAGCAGGCTGAAAGTAAAGCAGAATGCGCCTTAAGGCGCATTCTGCTTTACTTTAAGCCTGCTTTGAGCAGCCACGGGTCAACAAAACTAGAAACAGGCGAAGGGGAAAAGATACGATTCGTAAAATCGCAATTGGAAAATGCAAATTTGGAAATCTTAGGATTTTTTATGTCAACTTGAAGCAGCCTTGGTCCTTTGAAACCCATATACGTAATAATTACCCTTGTCATATGCAAACATAAAGGAGCCTTCTGGTCAGGGTATACCCGGTTTGTCATATAGCAATACATTTACAAAAACAAAGTGAATATGATGTCCGTCAACTTTAAATGGACAATTCCAGTTTTCAATTGAATGACATCAATCATTAGACTAGTTAGGAGTTTACATTGCAGAATGACAAACAGTGAAGTCTCTAACAAGTATACTATTTTTAAAGACGCACTGTGTGTAAACACAAGCTTACCCATCTCTAGGGCTCGAAGGGTTACCCCTGAAACTTCCAATAGACAATTCAAGTTTGCAATAAAGGCTGGTCCATTTAAGCTTATATAGGGTAAATAGTTTGTACTAAATTGCAAAATAACAAACAGTGAAGTTCCTGATCAGAGGGCTCAAGCAGGAGCCCTCTAATCAGGGACTTCACTGCTTGCATGGGACAAGTGTACTCTTCACAGGTACAGGGCATTATATAATGTTGTAAAAACTTGTAGCCCAATCTCCTACATGTATATTATATGCAATAGATATGTTTAAACTAAACAGGTACACATTTGGTAAAGGACGCATATATGCGTCACTAGGGCTCATTGAGTTATCTCACTTACCCGCTGAATCACATCTTGTGCCGGGTACCACCCACTCCCCGTTGTCCTGGCAACTGGACTGGGCAAAATTGTACTGGTTCCCGTTATATTCACAAAAATATTTTACTTTGCTTGCTTTTTGGCGTCGATTGCCAAGAATCTTCGTTGTAGCACCGATCAAGGGTGGTTGGCCACATTCTGAAAAGCATAGATAGATTATAAGACCACATTGAAACTTCTCTAGTACGATCTCTACAACGAAGGCTAAATGATTGTATAAAAGGCAGATGAAGTTTAGTTTAAACATATTTTATTTCAATATATACAAAGAATATGAAGAAATGAAGAAAGTTCCTAAATGAGTTTTCTGTTTGACTGTCAGCTGGCTCAAAGCAGTCATTTGTCGTAAAAACATAATGATTAGCACAATTTAGTGGTCGTAATTAAGATTTTACTGTACATGCAATTTTCTTGTAGGAAACTTTTGAGTCTGTCCGGGCACTGGCTCACGTCCATTTATAGTTGTTTAATTTAAGCTAAAAGTGTCCCTTTTTTAAGATTTTTGAAACACTTACACCCACCTGAGTTAAACCCCTTTGCATATTGTAGTTATCTTAACGTTCGGTACTGTTAAATACATGTCATGTCATATTTTACTTTTGTATCGTAATGTTGCATCTGTCAGACTTTCCCTCTTTCACTCTCAATGACGTCACAGAGCGCATTTTCAACCAGTTTTGACCCTAATCAGACGAGGATCAAAACTGTTTACCACTGGAGTTAATGGATTATTTGCTAATATGTTTACCACTTGTTTTGAAATAATGTCAGTTATACTACCTTAACTATAACTTTGAAACGATATTGCAGACAACGATATTGAAAAAGACGACAATATGACGGTGAAGGGGGTAAAACATCACAATACGATTGTTCATGAAAGGGATAAAGTCATAAGATATCTATGGATAAAGTACATATAGTCAGCTTACCTTCTATTATACATCGAAACACTCCTTCATTTTCTCGACACGTTTCCTTGACTGCACAATTACATCCTTGAGTTAATGTTTCCTATGTGAATAAAAATACAAAGTGAAATACGTTATTCGTTTTCCTGTTAACTCTTTCTCTGCCAACGGTGCCAAAATCCGACTTTGTAAACAGTTTGGATCCTGATCAGACGCCGCGTAACGCGGCGTCTGATCAGGATCCAAACAGTTTTTGGACATCGTATCGACATTTTTCCAGTCACAACAGCCCTGAAGCTGGCTCTGAAAATATTGCATACGATATTTTGGCGGTAAGAGGGTTAAAGCAGAAAATACAACTTGGCAGGCAAAACGAAACAAAACCTAATTTAACAAAATGTAGTAAAACAAAGTAGCTGAAATGTGTAAAATATGAACGACAAACAGTTTGGATCTATTCCAGGCTCCGAAAAGGTTCCAGACTGGTTGCAGGCCTAATGGACAAGTACGCAAATGCGTTTATTTAGGTAGAACAGTGCTAATTAAATACCTAATTTAACCCATTGTTCCATAAATACGCCTTTGTCGCCTTAAATTCATTCTTCCACCTAAAGAAATTTTACAGTCTTGAATATGCGTCATAAGAAATAATTTCAATATGCTAACATAATTATGGTATCTTAATGTAGGCTGAAAGCAGAGCAGAATGTGCCTAATGAATATTTAGCTTTACTTTCAGCCCGCTTTAAGTAGTGATATGATTTTACTTTCAAACTATTTTAGATGGACACTTGTATTCAAAACTAGAAACAAGCCATGACGTGGTGGATTAAGATATCAATGAAATGCCCCTGTTCTGTGTGCCTAACTTCAGGAACATTCGCTGCCAAAATTCTTGGCATCGAGAGTATTGATACTCCTGTAACCCTTTCAATGTATTTGACAGAAAATTTTAACAAAGACTAGATCCTCAAATAACACGTTATCCTGTAATTTTATCCACGTTATTTCTGTAAATAAGAAAAAAAATTAAAACCAGTTTCAAAAGTCAAAGTAGACGGCAAGGCTAAGTGCCTTTCGTGAAACTCGTATAACTTTATGGTTACTTTATGTACTGATATGAAATTTTATTAACTTCGCTTTGAGTTACAATGTTAATTTCCCGAATGAGTCTTTTATTATTATTATTATTATTATTATTATACCAGATTTATATATCGCTCTTTTCACACAGGGGGTTGTGCGTTCAAAGGCGCTTTACATGAAATAATACAAATGTACCTACAAATCGAGAAAAGACAAAATAACTACAATTAGATCTGAAATAAAAAATGAATAAACATACAAAAGACAGCCCCCAAAACGGCGATCACATTACCCCCATCAATCAGCAATGAACCGACCGGCTAAAGATTGCCGACCAATGGAAATAATAGCAGAGCGCCCAGTGCAGGCCGCCTAATGTAACATAACTAGGACAACAGCATGCGAACGTAACTAAAAAACTCTATAGAAGATCAATGACATGCTTAAAAATGGTGAAAGCTGTCCAAGAATTATACCAAAGACCCCGCCAGTCATACTCCCGCTAACTACCCGTATTAAAATTCAAGCTCTGTTTTACTTTCAACCACTAGTTTTCATAAGTGCTTGTCAATAAACTTCACAAAGATGGTACAATATATGCAAGTGAGTGCACCGGTATTGAAAAAACTCTTCAAGTTTTAACCCTTTCATGATCAAACTGTTCGGGATATTTTAACCCCCTCACCGCTTTATTGTCGTCTGCTTCAGTATTGTTGTCTGCAAGACACGTTTCAAAGCTAGATTTAAGCTATTATGACTCACGAGATTTCCAAACGACTGTCAAACAGTTTGGGTCCTGATCAGACGCCGCGTTACGCGGCGTCTGATCAGGCCCCAAACTGTTTGCAAACGCACTTTAAGGCGTCATTGAGAATAAAAGGGTTAACAGTAATTATTATTAAAGGTCCATGTTAGTGCAAAGAAAATATTTTGTCTTTTATCACAAATGAATACGGTAAATATTAAATCAATATCGCCGATGATGTGCAAAGCTGTTTTGAATGTCATTAAACGTTAATTATTTATCATATTCTTTGGTAAAGTGATTATTCGGAACCCAATGCCGTAGTATGTTACTTCCGGTATATTCAAATCACTATACTCAATAATCAATTGCAGAGCGGAGAAAACTTTATTCTTTCCCAATATATGCATTTATTCTCAAATATCTATTTCAATTGAAAACAGTTTTAAGCCAGATCAGACGCCGGGGTTACAGGCGCCAAACAGTTTGCTGGTCGATTGAAAATAAATAATTAAATTTGTATATAAATGGCTATAGTTCATGAAAGATCTTTCTTCTTTACGTTATTTTTCAGATATCATAATAGACGATTTTACCATGGTTTGGTGAAGACATACGGGCAAACATATTTGGATCCCTTTTAATTAAACCATATGCTCCCAGTCGATTCTTCTATGGTAAGATATTTTGGATATTTCCATTTTTTCTATGGGGTGCATGTTCTAAATTTTTATTTTCGTTTTGTTAAATATTGAAATTCCTACCCGAAAACAGTGTTGACTCTAATCAGACGCCGCATCATGCGGCGTCTGATTAGAGTATACACTGTTTGCCTATGTCCCTTTCATGGGACGCTAGGCAAGAATTGATTAAGGCAAAATAAAAAAGTACCTGTGTTTCCGGTAACCCGACCGACCCTTGTTTTTACCCCCGACCCTAAACTTTTTTTTTTACTTTTCGAAAAATGTTTTGGTAAATGTCGGTCATTTTTGCGACACTTGTTTTAGAGGAGCGTGTGGTAGTATATATTCTCCGTTAAATTATTTACAAAGCTAATTTATAGACGTTAGTGTTTTAAAATTGATTTTTAAATAAGATTTAGCATATATCGAAGTGAAATTTGCTCTAAATCTGTCATAAAGTAGCTTCCTTGAAGATGTGATATGCTAGTTAGTTCAACTTATCAATGACACATTTGACATGCATACAACACATTTCATAACATCATTCATTCCATCTGTCATATATAAGTCACTACTTTTCCGTCTTGGTATATGGACAGTATAAACAATCATACCGGTTTATATTTTTAATATAATTTTTGTAATGGGACCTATCAATAAAATCAAAAATTTGAACAAGGTTTGTTATGTATGGCCCAGGGCTTTGCACAATAGAATACATTCATGCAAAAAATACTCAATCAGAAAGTTATATTATTGTATGTTTTTTATAAAAAAAAAAAAAAAGAAAGATTTTCCGACCGTCCGTCCCTAATATTTTTGGGCATGTAATAGGAAACACAGGTATTTTATTTATTTGGCCTAAGAGTACCTGTTTTATTTCGCTTCTCCTAATGTATACTCCTCCACTTCTTCTAACGTCTCCGCTGGTGTCAGCATCATTCGCACACAGCTCACAATACTTGTGATGAACGATGTAATTAACAGCTTTACAGTTCATGCGGTATAAACACTCTTCCGCACACTCTGTGACAGTGACGTCATGGATATATAGAATGTGATCACAAGCTATAAAGTATCCCCAGTGTTTCTTGGTTTCAAATTTCTTTTCTCCGTGAACATACAACATGGATATCATTTGCCAAGTTATCATCCCTATTGCGTAAAAAGACAGTGTCGACAAAACTAACGGACGTCTATTCTTAAAGTCCATATTAGAATCAAGTTATCGTATGGCTCATCTGGACATCAGGGTCTGTTTGTCATGGCTTAACACTTTACTCCATAAATATTCCTTTAATTATTTGTACATTGCGGAAAATGGTTCTCGCCAATAAATTCCTGACCAAGAAACATGGCAGGTATTTCCAGTATCTTTCAAGATGGCAGCCTAAAGCTTTTTGAGTATAAATCAGAATGCTCCTTCTCTTTCCAGTCAATCTGCTTTGAAAACTAGAAATATTCCGATATAATGGGATAAAGGGTTTAAAGGCAACGCTTTCTATAACCTTAAGAATACTATACATTTTCGTAAATTCCCTATCTGGTAACGTCTCTTTCATATTCGTTTCTTCAAAAGTGTAATTTCTTTCAGTCTTACTTTGTTCACCACCTTAACCCTTTACCCCATAGAAGCGACTTTTAGCGGATATGATTTATACCTCCGCTGAAGAAAATAGTTCCAATTTAATCAGTCATGAATATATATTATAGGGAATTTTTTCTATATATTCTAGAACAGGATAGCTTAAAGCAGGCTGAACGTAAAGCAGAATGCGCCTTAAGCGCATTCTGCTTTACTTTCAACCTGCTTTAAGTAGTAACCTATTTTCAATTCTAGAAATAGGCTATCAGGTAAAGGGTTAATACAAATTATCTAAATACTGTTCAAAAGTATTATTTTAATTTCTATCAATACGTCTTTCCAATAAAAACAGGTTTAACCCCTTCACTGCCATGACGTCATCAATTTTAAACAATTGTCGTCTGCTTTTATTTCTGAAATTCAATATTTAGTTATTTTGACTGATAAAATGTTGAAATGAGTGTAAAACAGTTTGTATCTTGATCAGACGCCGCGTTACGCGGCGTCTGGTCAGGATCCAAACTGTTTTCAAATAACTAGTGTACTCGGGGTAAGGCAGTGAAGGGGTTAAATTAAAATGCAGAGTTCTGGGTTTCAGTTGTTAAGAAAAAACAACCACAATCCTAAGCGTTTATCACAGTAATTAAAATAAACTTTTCTCTTTCTATTAGCGTATATTTAGGAAATGAACTGATTTTTTTCGGTAATTAAGCTAAATAAACAACAGAAAATGATCGGCAAATTCCATGAATCACGCTAGCGATTCATGGTGAATTTGCCGATCGTTCCTGTCGTTTATTTCGCTTAAACGCCGAAAAAATCAGTTCTTTCTTATGTTTACATTATATTTGCTGTAATTTCTATATTAAATAAACATTTTATTCGTATGCATGTATGTTTAATCCATATTAGAGGTTGTTAACACAAATAATGTGTACCCTGAGTCCCTGAGAAGAACATCCATAACGGAATTACTCAGGGAACGCAACACAAATTGATTCGCGGAGAGCAAAGCCATAACCCCCTCCTCACCTGCAAGGATATCCACAAGTCCCACACCTAGAGAAATTGCGTTGTACGAAATAAACGTCATTTTGTTCAAAAGAATTGAATGGAGCGAATGTAAATATTGACGATTTTAAAAGCGTGGACCCAAGACAGACATCTCTTTAATGAGCTGTTTGATAAGGGTGTGCACTGTGTGGTATTTTTTAACAGGAGTCTGCATTTTTCGGGTGTTTTTTTTTATCATTAAACAATGTTATATTCATATAAAATTCAGATTATACATTAACATAATGGATGATCTTTACCTTTTGCAAGTAAACGGTTCATCATATGACTTATTGCTTAGCTTACTTCTTCAGTGATGATCAAATAGTCAAATTTTATCAACGTTAAAGAGTAACTACATGTATATATAAAATATCCATATTTAGTTGATATTTCCAGTTTTCTCTTCCAAAAATATGTCCAGCATTACTATGATGAACACCACACTTCTGTGTACAGTGGACACTTGAAAAGTTGTAATTATTCCCCGTTTACACGAAATAAAACACAAACGCAATGTAATAAAATTACAAAATAAATTACAAGTTATTGAAAATCGTTATGATTTGTTTTAATCTAAGTTGAAACAGTTCGGAGCCAGATCAGACGCCGGGTTACCCGGCGTCTGATCTGGCTCCAAACTGTTTGCAATGGAAAATAAATGTTTTAGCTTAAAACGCGTAAAATGAAAATGTCTTCACTACTACAAATATAACTATTACTGTCAAAGGACTATTATGTATGGTCAACAAATCATTTATTCATATTGATTCAAAACTTCAAGACACTGCAATGGGAGAATCGCAGATCAAATAGTTCGATATCGTAATCGGAATCATTTAATATGAGTCGGTTGGTTACAGTTGGCTACCCAAACTACATGGACCCTGAAACAATAAACAAGCCACTACAGTTTCAAATAATTTTTTGTTTTGAATATTTAAGCGTCACGCCCTTAACAGGTCTGTATAACAGATGTGTGCGTCTTTGACGGTGGTGGTAGGGGATGCTTTTTTCTATGTAGGGTTGTTAATTTAACAATATACTGTAATAAGACAAACAGTTCAAACCGTGACCAGTGGGCTCCTGCAGGAACTTCTTATGTTGGTCATGGAATGAGTGTATTTAATCCGTGTATTGGTTTACACTTTTTGCATAGGAATATTATTATCTCTTCACATATATGCGCTGCTTGTACGTGTAAAGGGTTCAGTGGACTTAATACTAGTTTCCAGTTAGGATTGCCAGAAGTCCGTTTTGACCCTTAAGGGTTGTTTTACAATGTACTTTGGAACCCCTCCAAACCGAAACCTCTTAATACCGGACTTTTCTCTAAACCGGACTCAAACTTTTGTCCCGTTTCCAGCCCTTCTTTATTTAAACCTATAACATCAACAATACGCCTTTGGTTTATCTCCTACACTGTAGAAAATGCATTCTTGAATACGTAGCATCAGTAATAATGTCTATATTCTAGTAGATGATTAAAGGGACTCGCAACCGATGGTGTACTTGTCAAAATAAAATAAAATACTCAAATAAAAGCAAATTTGTGGCATTATTTGGCTTCTGACACATATGATAAGTCCAAAAATGGTCTCAAGAATCGTCACCGAATCTTAGTTGTTTTTAGATATTTTCCATCGTTTTTTTCTTCAGTTCTTGTAAGGTGGAATAATCTCAGTCTAATAAACAGAAACCATTCTTTGTGACAATTAAGCTCCAGAACCACAACAAGATAGAAAAGTCTCTAGGGACCGCTGACTAGACATACATTAATAATGCAAACACTCTGGGTCCTAATTGTGCCGCCATTCAAAAAGTGCAGCTCTGTGAGATATACACGCATTCCATTTATGAAGTCATTATATCTATTGACTGCCTAATTTAACATTCAAATCACTCTACTGTGTTCAATGTGTTGCGGTGCCAGAAACTTTATATAAGTATGCTATTTAATACCAGTCTACAGCCAGGGATCAAAAGTATAATGACAAGTGACAAACAGCTTGAATCCAGATCAGATGCCGCGATACGCGGCGTCTAATCGGAATTCAAGCTATTTGCAAATGTAAGCCAAGCCTTTACTTCCCATCTCCATAACTACTCCCTCCAAACAACACACTCAATCTGTGTCTCACATTGGGTGTCGTTGTAGAGAGGAAGCACTGTATAGGAAAGAAAATCCTCGTATTAACTGTACATGAGTTTGATTATCCAGAGGTACAGCGTTCCCTCTCTTCAACGACACCCAATGGGAGACAAAAATTGTGTGCGTAGTTCAGAGGGAGTCGTTATTGGGAGGGAAATTGGCTTACATCTGCAAACAGCTTGAATCCAGATCAGACGCCACGAACTGTGTCTGATGTGGATTCAAGCTGTTTGTCACTCGTCATTATATTTATTCCCTCTCTACAATGACACCCAATGGGAGACAAAAATTGTGTGCGTTGTTCAGAGGGAGTCGTTATTGGGAGGGAAATTGGCTTACATCTGCAAACAGCTTGAATCCAGATCAGACGCCACGAACTGTGTCTGATGTGGATTCAAGCTGTTTGTCACTCGTCATTATATTTATTCCCTCTCTACAATGACACCCAATGGGAGACAAAAATTGTGTGCGTGGTTCAGAGGGGGTCGTTATAGGGAGGGAAATTGACTCTCATTTGCAAACAGCTTGAATCCAAATCAGACGCCGCGTAACACGGCGTCTGATCTGGATTCAAGCCGTTTGTCACTCCTCATTAAGTTGTCCATTTTGTAACTTTGAGAAAAACAGCAGACAACTTTAAGCAGACGACATTGCAAAAGTATAATCGACAAAAATATCCTATTAAGGGAATGCGGCAAGGGTCGGTGTAAGGAGGTAGTCGTTGTTGGGAATGCCGTTATAGAGAGGGATCACTGTAGTGGTAAAAGTAGATGAAATAGTTGTACTTGTAATGGTAGTTAAAATAGCAGGAATTAAATAGTATGTAGTACATTTAGTATTACAGGGCTCCCTCCCTACAACTGCCCTCCATACAACGATTCCCTCCTTACAACAACGCTTGTCGCTGGTTCCCAAACAGGACAAGCATCTCTTGCCCTTCCACTGCTGCAATAATGTCTGCTGAAAATTATTGTCTGCTGTTTTTTTCTCAAAGTTTCATATAAGTGGTCATTTTGACACAAGAACTATAATGACGAGTGACAAACAGCTTGAATCCAGATCAGACGCCGCGTTTACGCGGCGTCTGATCTAGATTCAAGCTGTTTGCAACGGTAACTCACTTTTCTTTCCTTATAACGTATCCCTTCAAACACTGCACACAACCTTTGACTCCCATTGGATGTCGCTGTAGAGAGGGAACACTGTATAAATCATTCATGTAGTGGAAATAGAAGCAGTAGACATATAAGTAGCAACAGTTGTTTAAATAGTAGTTGCAGTAGATCTACATGTAGTAGTTTTTGTAGCTGTAGTAGTAATACATGTAGTAGTAATAGTAGTGGAAGCAAAAACAGTAAAGTCACAGTGAGTACGTTCATCATCACTTGTTTTGCCATGCTGTACAAGCAAGCTTTTATAGCTACAGTATGTGGTAGAGTGCATAACTGACCCAGGTTCAATTCCCAATCGGATTGGGTACGTTTCTTTATTAAAACACCCCCCCCCCCCCCCCCCCACATTCGCCTACAGCTCTAAAAGAAAGCCTTGAGACTAAACATAACAAAGTTTTATAGTCTTGATATTTAATTTTATTTCATAAATGTAAAAACATATTAATGTAATATTGAACACAATTTTCTTCCATCAGCTTTGCTTCAATAGCAACCAAAGAAGTTTGCAAAATTAACAAATAACAACAAGTAAATCCTTCAAACCTGAGTTAAGCGACCACGTAAATGATGATATACAGTTGAACTTCTATATCTGGAACTCGGTAAGGTCAAACATAGCCGTATTTCAAAGTTAAAACGTGGCTCAGCCACGTTTTAACTTTAAAATACGGGCATGTTCCACTTAACCGGGCATGAAATAATGCAAGTCATGTGTCAACAAATCGGATAGTTCGAATTAAGCGCGCCTTTAGCGAGTTCGAGATATCGATGTTGGACTGTACATGTTGTATTTGTAGTATTCATGACAGGTGACGGCTTAATGTAGGGCAAAAGTCATTCAGAAAACTCATACAGGAGCATTCTGCATGCCTTTTGCTCTGCAGTATGCGATCACTTGTCAGCAAGCTTCTCCATTCAGTGGTCACTAAACACAGATTTTACTGTGTATCATAGTAAAACATTTTAACCCTTGGTATATAAGAGAGACCCCAACTCCCTGACAGATGCCTGCTTAAACCAGGCTGGAAGTAAAAGAGAATTGTCTGTAAGTAAAGGACTGAGTTAAAATGCCCCTCAGTTGAGGCTTGCTGTATTTTCCCCACCACTTTGACTCTGATTGTCTCTCTCTCTCTCTGACTGTCTCTTTATCTCTGACTATCTCTCTCTCTCTAACTCAAGGACAAATGTCCTCTGCACCAACTGCAGAATACAACCAGTAGTCGTCATTCTCGAACAAGACAAAGGTGTAGAGATTATCTCCGTTGCTATAGAAACCATGATCACGCTGTTGCCATGACACTGGGCTGTCAGCAAATCCATGAACTGTAACACCACACCAGGGTATGTGTCTGTTGTGAATATACCTCCTGAAATCAAGAACACTCATGAGTTAGAGGTCTCAACCCATTACCCCATAGCCTGTTTCTAATATTGAAGATACGTGACCACTTAAAACAGGTTGAAAGTAAAGCAGAATGCACCTTAAGGTGCATTCTGCTTTACTTTCAGCCTGCTTTAAGCTACCATCTGCTAGAATACAGTAAATACTTTGTTTGGTACATAGCCATGGCTGTATAAATTGGAACTATTTTCTTCTATGGAGGAATACATTAAAGGCGTATTGGTAAATGCAACCAAGAAGCCAAACTGTATCTAAGGTATTGTTTACAAATTACAGTACTCCCTCCCTACAATTGCAATCCTTACAAATTTCGACACTTTGACCCTGTTTTGAAAAGCACTGTTGAATGTTTTCTTTCGGATCAGTCCACTAAAGCAGCTTGACAGTAGTATTGAGTATAGCAGAATTACTTTCAACCTGCTTTAATTGGTGACCTGTCTTCAAAACTAGAAACAGACTAAGTAGTAACGGGTTAAGGAGTGTTGTCTGTTTGTCTTCAGACTCAGATAAAGTTCTTACCGATTTTTTTTTAAATTAAGAAATCATTTCTAATATGACCGACACATCAGTTTTTCATACTTATTTGTTACAAACATTTTTCATTCAGATAAAATTATGGAAATTATTTTGTCTTTTTTTATAAAGATAATTAATCTGGTATGTAAGCTGATTAGGCATCAAATTATACAATGCCCTGGGCTAAAAACAATAAGGGGGGAATCTTAATTTTTTAAAAACTTTTTTTGAGTTTCCGAATTAGTTTGTTTTGTTTTCAGAACCAATTGCAATATATTGAAAAACCGATTTTATTGCACATCCCTAGTGTTTGATGGTACACTAGACAGAAGTGAAGGGAATAAAGTGACTTGGGCACGACGACATAGGTCAATAAAGTTGTTTATTCTTTACAATTCATCAATCATCTATTTTATTTATTCAAGATAAAAGAGCACTATGTTTAATGATGAGCCACGCTAGATGGAGATCTCTGAAGACAAGAGCAGGGCTGCCATAAGTTGACATGAAAAATCCTAAGATTTCCAAATTTGCATTTTACAAGTGCGATTTTACGAATCGTACCTTTACCCCATAGCCTGTTTCTAATTTTGTTGACATGAGACTACTTAAAGCATGCTGTAAGTAAAGCAGAATGCGCCCTAAGGCGCATTCTGCTTTACTTTCAGCCTGCTTTAAGCTACCAAGTACTGGAAAAAAATCCGAAGATTTAGGAAAAATCAGGAGAAATGACGGCTCTGCAAGAGATGTTTGTTTCCTTTTAATTGTTCATGCTTGGCTGAAATTGTCACACATTTGCAAACAGCTTTGATCCCGATAAGAGACTGACTTCAGTGGAGATGACGTTATTCTTTCCCGTTAAACGCAAACGAAACAAACACATTGCAATAAAATTTACAAAATAACAACTTTTGATAACTCTGACTATTCATTTACATACGAGTCACAAACAGTTTGGAGCCCGATCAGACGCCGGGTTACCCGGCGTCTGATCTGGTTCCAGACTCAATGCAATGGAAATAAACGTTTTAGTATAAACACATTTATTGGGAAAGAATAACGATTTCTCAACTATAACTTGGTGTCTGTTCAGGGTCTGAACTGTTTTGACACTAATATTGACTAGTCTTCAGTAAAAACGAAGCATACAGACTAACATGAAATAGTAACTTCGATTTTTGGCGTACAATGCAATTAACTCACTGAACAATTAAACTTCAAATAACCCTTTCCTCCCTAAGCCTAAATTGGACAATTCCAGTTACAAATTAAGTCTAGTCCATTTGTTTACTCTTTAGGGCTGTTTTTGTATTGCAATATCGCAAGCAGTGCAAAGCCAGATCAGATGTCTCCTTAAGGAGCTCTATGATCTAGGCTCTCACTATTTAGATAGGACAGGTGTACTCTTCACAGATGCACTGTTTGCAAAAGATACAAATATGCATGACTATGCTTCAAAGGGGTAGGGAGCATTCTGCTTTACTTTCAACCTAATTAAAGAGGTCACCTGCCTCCATAACTAGAAACACGCTATGGGATAAAGGCATTAACTCATTATCCCCTGAAACTTCCAATGGACAATTCCAGTTTGCAATAAAGGCTGGTCCATTTAAGACTTTTTAGGATTGTTTTTTATAATAAAATGCAAAATGACAAACAGTGAAGTTCCTGATCAGAGGGCTCCTGCAGGAGCCCTCTGATCAGGGACTTCACTGTTTGGATTGGACAAGTATACTCTTCTCGGGTACACATTTGGTAAATGATGCATATATGCGTCTCTAGGGCACAATGAGTTAACCCATTACCCCATAGGCTTTTTCTAGTATTGAAGATAGGTAACTACTTAAAGCCGGCTAAAAGTAAAGCAGAATGCGCCTTAAGGCTTTAAGCAACCATCTGCTAAGAGAAAACATTTGTGATGGTGCATATATATTCATTACTGTTAAAAGTGGACTTTTTTTTCAGTGGAGGAATAAAGTGAAGGTGTTAAAAGGTGTATATATGGGGTAATGGCTTAAAAGCTGACACCAGTATTACCTGAGTTGATCTATGACATCTTGGACCTGAGCTGGCATGACCATACCACTGTACTCTACACCAATAGCATGGCTAACGGTGCTATTTGGACAGGGAGTGGTAGACGTAGACACAAAGTCATCCGCACTGCCATCACATCTGGCCAATGAAAACAGATTTATAGAATAAAAGAAAATACAGTAAAAACTCTCTATTCCAACCACTAAAACAAAGGATGATTTGGTGTGTAAATGATAGGTGATAGCTTAAAGCAAGGTGACAGTAAAGCAAAAAGCTCCTAGAGGTGCTTTTTGCTTTACTGTCACCTTGCTTTAAGCAGTCACCTGTCATACACACCTTATAATTAACGCAATTTAGTGGTCGTAATTGAGAGGTTTTACAGTATGCACATCTGTGGTACAGGTATATGTGGAAACCCTGTATTTTCAATCTTAAAGGTTGTAGCTTGAAAATTATGGGAGGGGTTGGCAGGAAAAGTATGGTATGCAAACAAATGGAACAACGAACATACAACGAACAAACAGAATACGAAAAGAACTGACAAACAGGGTTAAATCAATATGCCTCTTGGCCTAATCACCTTTAGCAAATGAAAAATAGAATGAATTTAGAAAAAAAATTAAAAAAATTAAATTAGATCAGGTATTAAAAACTTTAGAAATCATTGTTAAATGATAACCAACTTACAAGTGCCCCGGTTCCCATGACGATAAGAATGGCTGTAAAATGTCAGCAAAGTTGACATAAAACGGTAGGAGAATATATATTACAGTAAAACCCCTCTATAACGACCACTAAAATAGAGACTAATTGATTGTATGAAGGACAGGTGAAAGCTTGAAGCAAGGTGACAGTTAAACAGAAAGCTCCTACTGGAGCTTTCTGTTTTACTGCCACCTTGCTTTAAGCGGTCACCTGTCGCAAACACCAAACAATAAACATAATATAGTGGTCGTAATAGAGAGGTTTTACTGTATTCTAGTTAAGACGCCCGGACAAAATTGTGTTCAGGGACGGATGGAAGGACAACCTGATTGCAGTATTACCCCTTTATACGCCCCCACCAAAGCATTACCATAGTCTTGAATTCACTCCATCATTAAGGTTGGAAAAAATATATATATTATAAGCTGTGATACAGTGGAGAAAACGTTATTCTTTCCCAATTAACGCGTTTACGCTAAAACTTTTATTTTCACTGCAAACAGTTTGGAGCCAGATCAGACGCAGGGTAACCCGGCGTCTGATCAGGCTCCAAACTGTTTGCCACCAAGATAAAGATGAATTATCAGAATTGTCCAAAAGTTGTACTTTTCTACGTTTTAGTGTTTTGCGTTTGCGTACGTTTGCGTTTAAACGGGAAAGAATAACAGATTCTCCACTGTATCCCAATTTGTCTTGAGATATCAATCAGTAAGTAATGTATGGCAAAAGTAATGCAGAAAGCTCCTTCTCCTACATTAACCAATTACAAAATACATACATCTTTTTATGCAATTAATTCATTTCATTACTAGTCCACTATATAGCAAACAGATACATTTTATAGTCATAAATAACTACCATAAGAACTTTTTACTTACATTCTCTCAAATGGAAGCTTAAAGCAGGCTAAAAGTAAAGCAAAAAGCTCCGTAAGGAGCATTCTGCTTTCCTTTCAGCCTGCTTTAAACAACCACAAGTCTTCAAAACTAAAAACAAGTTTTGGAGGAAAGGGTTCATTGATACTTACAAATTAATCCCACAGGCACATGCTCCTAGCCATTCATAGAACTCTAAATAGTCACATGACTCAACAGTCTGGTCAGCGCCACCTTCTGGTGAGAAACTTTCCGGGGAGATAACTGGCATAGTTAAGTTTTTATAGTGAAACACTGTCTTTGGCATTCTGATTCTACTGCACACTATGTCCTTACTGAGAAAGTAATTCTGTACTGAGGAGGGGCAGACTTTTTCATCTGAAATTCAAAAGAATACAAAACTTCTCATTTATACCTTTTCTCTCATCAGAGTTTAACTCTTTTACCCATTGTATGCTGGGTAATATTTGGCGGCCATTTTAAAATGTCGTCTGCAGCGGGTATAACTCAAATATTTGCAAAAGATTTTAGCAGTTTATGATAGAATATTGACATTGCTGCAAACAGTTTTGATCTCAGATCAGGCCCCACCTGAGATCAAAACTGTTTGCCTAGAGGTACACCTAAAAGTGTATCCCGCATAAAATGGGTTAACCCATTACCCAATAAATACACCTTTTTACACCTCTAAATTATTCCTCCATTGACTAAAACAGTTCCAATTCAAACAGTCATAAACATGTATCATAAAAAAAAATCTATATTCTAACAGATGGTAGCTTAAAGCAGACTGAAAGTAAAGCAGAATGTGCCTTCAGGCACCTGCTTTAAGTGGTCACCAATTTTCAAAACTAGAATCAGGTTATGGGGTAATTGGTTAAACACAAAGGACCTGTTTACAATACAATGCTCATTACATTTTCAAACAGTGTAGCTCCAGATCACAGGGCTCCTGTAGGAGCCCTCTGTTTACTGTCTACACAGTTTGCTTATTTTGAGCAGTATTTATTAAATTATCCGGAATTCCAAATAGACTGGTTCATGGTTTGGTAACTGAAAATATCCACAAGAGAACATAATAACCCACAGGAGTTACAGTTAAGTGTTGAAAGAGTTAAGATAATGTGAGTATTTCAAATTTAATGTCTTTTATTGTAGTGTTTGTGGCTAACAAGGTTTTATCTTCACTTCATAGCCTGTTTCTAGTATTGAAAACAGATGACCACTTAAAGCAGGTTCAAAGTAAAGCAGACAGTGCCTTGAGGCACTTTACGCTTTACTTTCAGCCTATTTTTAAGCTACCATCTGCTAGGATACAGAAACTATTTAATTCTAAGACATATCTGTGTCTGTATAAATTAGAACTACTTTCTTCAGTGAAAGAATAAGTTAAAGGTGTAATAGTGTTTATTATATATATATTACCAATGTTCTGCCCAAAATATTTCTGTATTTTATCCACAGAATTATATACTGACGGAATCGAAACCTCGCGCTATATCGTAAATCTCGTGCGGCGGATACGAGACTTGAAAAGAGAGACTGTCTATCGGTAGTCAATATGATAAATGTGTGTTTTCGAAGCATTGTTCACGGGTTTTTATTCCCGTGAATTGATAAGAATGTCCACATAGTCGTTTAAATCCTATAAAATGTTAATAAAAACACTCGAGTCGGTAAATTTCACGCCAGAAATCGCGGACAACGAGGCAAAAAAGTGAAGATGTTGTCACGTGACACATAATCTCGCAAAATTCAACCGCCACGAGAGCTCAGGTACTCGCCTATTCAATTTCGCTTAGTTGCTATTCCGTTTTGTATAATTCCGTGTTTTATCGAACAAATACACCTTGACGAATTGAAAATTCTGTATAACCCATGTACCTTGTGTATTGGGGAAAAGAACGTTTACTGTGTAGTCGGAAGTTCGGAACTACAGTAAAACCTCTCTATTACGACCACTAAATTATGTTAAGTATTAGGGTGTTTACGGTAGGTGACCGCTTAAAGCAAGGTGACAGTGAAACAGAAAGCTCCTTTAGGAGCTTTCTGTTTCACTGTCACCTTGCTTTAATCTGTCACCTCTCTATTATTTAATCAATTAGCATTCGTTTTAGTGGTCGTAATAGCTAGTGTTTACTTTCACGCGCCATTCCCCGAAGTGTGACGTATGGGAAATCCCGTTTATTTATAGTAACGCTCGAAACATTTCTATCGTTTTTCATTTTATTTTTATTATAAGAGGTATATAATAAAAGGAACATTACTATACTTTGCATATCTTATGTACTGGATCACTCTCGGTCTCGTTGGATATAGCCTTTACACACACAACTCGAGTGATCCGGTGCATAAAATATGCAATGTTACTTTTGTATCAATGGAGTAATGGGTAACTAAAATCCCCTGCAGAGACAGTCAGCAACGATCAATTGTAGTCAGGACGTAAACAATTAGTGCATTCCAATAATTTACTACATGGTTTCACAGATTGTTTACCCATTACCCCATAGCCAGTTTCTAGTTTTGAAGATAGGTGACCCCTTAAAGCAGGTTGAAAGTAAAGCAGAATGTGCCTTAACTTTCAGCCTGCTTTAAGCTACCATCTGCTAGAATATAGAAAATATTTCATCTGGTATGTTTTCATTACTATATGAAGAGGAACTATTTTCGGGAGAAGAGGAATAAATTAGGGGGTTAAAAATGTGTATGTATGGGGTAATAGGTTAATGATGTCATGGCAGTGATTGAAAGGGATTTAGCAGCTCCCTGTAACCCATGACCCCATAGCCTGTTTCTAGTTTTGTAGACATGTGACCTCTTAAAACAGGTTGAAAGTAAAGCAGAATGCACCTTAAGGCGCATTTAGTTAGGCACATTCTGCTTTACTCTCAGCCTGTTTTAAGCTATAATCTGAAAATATTTCTTAGCATACTTATTCATGACTGTATAAAATGGAAAAAAATTCTTTAGTGGAGGAATAAATTAGAGGCGTAAAAAGGCTTATTTATGGGGTAATGGGTAAAACAAAGAAGTACTAAGTGATTTGTACCAATGGCTATGGAGAGAAGCAATTAAAGTGCATTCTGTGGAAATAAAAAAAAATCCATTTACTGACCTTCTGGTTTCCATGACAACAGGAAGTCCATGGTTAGCTTGTTTCTCTCCCTAAAGCACCATTGTACCCGCTCACTGAACTTTTTCCCAGAGTTCAACCTCTTGTCATGTTTAAGGTCCAGCTCTATCACTGATAAAACAAAGAAATCAATTGTGGATTAACTCATTCACCCCTTAACTCTTTCCTCCCTAAAACTTTAAATGGACCTTTCCAGTTTCCATTTAAGTCTAGTCCATTTCTGACTTTTAAGGGTGGTTTTTGTCCATGTTTGACATTATGACAAACAGTGAAGACCCTGATCAGAGGGCTCCTTTCGGAGCCCTCTGATCTGGGTCTTCACTGTTTGCATAGGACAAGTGTACAATTCTCATGTACACTGTTTGAAAAGGACGCCTATATGCGGGACTAGGGTTCAAAGGGTTAACCCATTCCCCCATAGCCTATTTATAATTTTAAAGGTAGATGACCAGTTAAAGCAGATTAAAAGTAAAGCAGCATGCGCCTTAGGATGCATACTGCATTACTTTCAGCCTTCTTTAAGCTACCATCTGCTAGTTATAGAAAATATTTCTTACGATTAATATTCATTGCTGTATAATTTGGAACTTTTTCTCCAAGGTATGACTAAATCAAAGGCATAAAAAGGCTTATTTATGGGGTAATGGGTTAAACTTTATTTGAAAAAATTCCAGTTTCAATACAGCGTTCCCTCCCCTCAACGGCCCTCCCAACAACGACTCCCTCCTTACAACGACCCTTGCCATGGTTCCCCAAACGAAACATTTATGTCCAACTTTTTTATGGTTGCAATACCGTCTACTTAAATTTGTCGTCTGCAGTTTTTCTCAAAGTTATATATAAGTGGAGATTTTGATAGAATACATACATTGACCAGTGACAAACAGCTTGAATCCTGATCAGACGACGCGTTACGCGGCGTCTGATCAGGATTCAAGCTGTTTGCAAATGAATGCCAAGTCTTAATTTTCCCTCTCTACAACGACTCCCTCCGAACAACACACACAATATGTGTCTCCCATTGGATGTCGTTGTAGAGAGGGAGCACTGTATTTGTCTAGTCCAATTTTTGGCTGTTTAGGATTGTTTAATACAGTATATTTGAAATTTACAAACAATGCAGACCCTGATATAGTCCTCTGATCAAGTCTACACTATTTGCATATGTTAGGACAATATCAATTTTCATAATTATGTATACTGTTTGTAAAGGATGAGTATACTTCATTGCTTGTCACTAAGGGTTCAATAAATTATGTAATTTCTCCACAGAAGAGACTTCTAGTGGATCGACCTACTCGGTGTCATACAAGAATATTCACTTATAATGTACAATACATGTCATCATCATCATCAGATTTTTTTGCAGGGGTGGGAGCATTGTCCACAACAGTGGGCTCCCTTCCAGGTAACTGTCTTCGCAGCTTAACCCATTACCTATTTCTAGTTTTGGAGACAAGGTGACCACTTAAAGCAGGTTGAAAGTAAAGAAGAATATGCCTTAAGGCACATTCTGCTTTACTTTCAGCCTGCTTTAAGCTACCATCTGCTAGACTATAGAAAATATTTCCTAAGAAACATATTCATGACATATTATATAAATTGAGACTATTTACTTGAGTTGAGGAATAAATTAAAGGCGTAAAAACAGGGGTGTAAAATTTTCAGAATTGTTACTCGCCCTGCTGGTTGATAATGACATTTTGCACATTAGTTTCTGTTGTAAATTATCAGAAAATCTGCGCGCCCTGATAAAATGTAACTCCCCATGGCGAGCGGGCGAGTAGAATTTTACGCCCCTGAAAAAAGCATATTTATAGGGTAAAGAGTTAAAACAAGATAAAAGAAAGAGGTTTACTTCCATCCTGCATTTTAGCAGTATCTTGTCCTGAACACAGTTTGCTATAGGTGATTTGAACTTCTGTTTAAGGGTGAAAAAGTTAACCTGTTTCTAATTTTGAAGACAGGTGATCACTTAAAGCAGGTTGAAAGTAAAGCAGAATGCGCCTTAAGGCGCATTCTGCTTTACTTTCAACCTGCTTTAAGCAGTTATCTGTTAGAATATAGAAATTCTTTCTTATAGGATACATATCCATGAATTTACCAATTAGACCCATTTTCTTCAGTTGAGGAATAAATTAAAGGCATAAAAGGCGTATTTAAGGGTGAAAGATTTAAAGAAACAAGTTTAGTTCACTGACATATCACAACAGTATATGAGAAACATGTATTTAAATTACACTGTATGACAAATTTATACATTTTACAACGTCCAAGTTTATATAGAGTTTGAGTTTGAGATGGTCAATGCAGAGGGGAAGAGTGGAGGTGGGAAGGGTTTAACCTTTTCAACCCTACAGACCTCTGTAAAGATAACGGTTTACATATGCAAACAGTGTAGACCCAGATCAGAGGGCTCCTACAGGAGCCCTCTGATCAGGGTCTCCACTGTTTTGATATTTTCATTGGGTTTTGTTGTCATATCAAAAATGCAACAGTAGACTGGTTCAAAATGCCTGTACTAGAAGAGTCCAAAAGGATAATATACCCACAAGAGATATTTAGGGTTGAAAGGGTGATCTGTATTTACCGAACTTTCCAGAGCCTTTATCCACTCGTGAGTGTCGTCCCTCTAGGCCCAGCTCCTGGTATGTGTCCTTGCAAACACTCAGCACCAACACCCCTAGAAAATAAGACGTTAACCAGGGCTCCAGATAAGGGGAGTATAGTATTTAAAAAATTAAAATCTTTATTTCTGCTTTAAACCCTATGGTGTCACTACTCATTAGAATCATCTCGAAGAGACGATTCTAATGAGTAGTAACACCATAGGATTTGGCGCTGAAATAAGTGAGAAAATGTTGGTTATGTTCAGTTTACTCCCCCTTATCTGGAGCCCTGTGTTAACCCATTATCCCATAAATCACTTTTTACGCCTCTAATTTTCTCTTCCACTGAAAAAAATAGTTTCAATTTATACAGTCATGAATATGTATCAGAAGAAATATTTTCTATATTCTACATTTCTATATTCTAACAGATGGTAGCTAAAAGCAGGCTGAAAGTAAAGCAAAATGCCCCTTAAGGTGCATTCTGCTTTACTTTCAACCTGCTTTAAGTGGCCACTTTTCTTCAATACTACAAACAGGCTATGGGGTCATGGGTTAAGATCATCATCATCATCATCATCATCCAGTTTAGTTTAACCAGGCCATTGATTAATCCTTCTTATAAGGGTGAGGCCTGGCTGTCCAGTCTGGAACGAAGTCTCCCTCTCCAAGCTTGGCGGTTTTGTGGGTTGATGTTTTCCAACCCTAGAGCTTCACGGTCTCTTTTTTACAAGGTCCTCCCAAGATAGCTTTGGTCTACCTGGACCCCGCTGTGTTGGGATGTTCAGGCTTCTAATTTGAGAGATTCCAGCTAGAGCTTCTCTCTACATGGCTAAGCCATTTCAACATATTTGATTGCAGGATCTCCGCAACGCCTCTTATGTTCAGTTGCGTTAACAACAGTTGCGTCCAAGATAAGGATAAACATAAATTACAAAGCTTAACTTGTGCACACATTTTTACACCATAAATACAACTTTTTATGTCTTAAATTCATATTTTCACAATAGAAAATAGTTACACTTTATACAGTCATGAAAGTGTACATTAAGATAGATTTTCTTTTTTCCTAACAGATGGTAACTTGAAGTATAGGGCCTTGAGACTCATTCTGCTTTACTTTCAACCTGCTTTAAATGGACATCTGTCTTCAAAACTAGAAACAGGGTATAGAGTAAAGGATTAAGGGAATGTTGTACTTTTATAAGCAAATGAGATGGATGGGAGTGGGGATTATACAGTCCTACTAAATACACTTACAGGGCTGCCATAAGTTGACATGAAAAATCCTAAGATTTCCAAATTTGCATTTTTCAAGTGCGATTTTAAGAATCGTACCTTTACCCCATAACCTATTTCTAGTTTTGTTGGCATGTGACTACTTAAAGCAGGCCAGAAGTAAAGCAGAATGCGCCTTAAGGCGCATTCTGCTTCACTTTCAGCCTGCTTTAAGCTATCATATACACGTACTAGAAAAAAATCCGAAGATTTAGGAAAAATCCGGAGAAATGGCAGCCCTGCACTTAAGCTAAAACAATTTTTTGAATTGCAAACAGTTTGGAGAGAGATCATATGCCAGGCTAGTCAGCATCTATTCAGGGTCCAAACTGTTTGTCACTCAATCTAAAATTAAGTCAGAACTTTATTAAAATTGTTTTTCAAATTGTAATTCATTCAATTCTGTTGAAATGTGTTTGTGTTTCGTTTTTAAATTGGAAAGAATAACGTCTTTTTCACTGTTTTGATGCAGGTGAAAGTTGGCGAACTAAGTTATTATTTCCAATTACACACAAATACACAATGAACAGAGACACTGATATTTTGAGTTATGATCACAAGTATTATCAGAGCACCAGATAAGGGTAGTTTTTCAAATACTAAAATCTTATTTCTGAATAAAACCCTATGGTGTCACTACTCATTAGAATTGTCTCTTCGAGACGATTCTAATGAGTAGTAACACCATAGAATTTGGTTCTAAAAAGAATGAGAAAATGTTGGATTTGTTGAAATAAGTACCTCTTATCTGGAGCCCTGATTATAAAACATAACACCAATGAGATAGAAGAGATATTTATATTATTTACAGAGGACTAAGGAAAAATGTTTAAGTCATTTCTCCATAGACATGCCTTTTACAACCGTAATTTATTTCTCCAGAGCTCCAGATAAGGGGAGTATTTCAACAAGGGCCACTATGGCCCTAAATCGCTCACCTGGTACACCATGGCAAACTTGACCTATAGTGACCTAGATTATGACTGGACATGTATACCCACTATCAACCTCTAGAGTGTAAACAAGATTTTCCAATGATTTGACCTAGTGACCTAGTTTTTGACTGGACATGACCAATATTCAAACTTGACCTAGATATCAATGAGACAAACATTCTGACCATATTTCACCAAGATCCAATGAGATTTGTAGCCTCTAGAGTGTTAACAAGGTTTTTCTATGATTTGACCTAGTGACCTAGTTTTTGACCAAACATGACCCACATTCGAACTTGTCCTAGATATCAATGAAACAAACAGTCTGACCAAGTTTCATCAAGATCCAATGAGATTTGTAGCCTCAAGAGTGTTCACAAGGTTTTTCTATGATTTGACCTAGTGACCTAGTTTTTAACCGGACATGACCCACATTCGAACTTGACCTAGATATCAATGAGACAAACATTCTGACCAAGTTTCATCAAGATCAAATGAGATTTGTAGCCTCAAGAGTGTTCACAAGGTTTTTCTATGATTTCTAGTGACCTAGTTTTTGACCGGACATGACCCACATTCGAACTTGACCTAGATTTCATCAATACAAACATTGTCATAAAATTTCATGAAGATCCAATGAAATTTGTGGTAGCTAGAGTGTTCACGAGCAATTGTGGACGGACGACGGACGACAGACGACGGATGACGGACGACGGACATCCAGCGATCCTAAAAGCTCACCTTGGCACTTCGTGCCAGGTGAGCTAAAAACTAAAATCTTTGTTTCTGCTTTAAACCCTATGGTGTCACCACTCGTTAGAATCGTCTCGAAGAGACGATTCTAATGAGTGGTAACACCATAGAATTTGGTGCTGAAATAAGTGAGAAAATGTTGGATTTGTCCCCTTTTACCCCCTCTTATCTGGAGCCCTGTTCATCATCATCATCGGATTTTTGATTAACGTGCAGGGGTGGGAGCATTGTCCACAACAGTGGGCTCCCTTCCAGGTAACTGGCTAGCTGCACGCATGGCGGTTCTTACACAGGATCTCCAGGCTTTTCTATCATAAGGGTCAACTGCTGCGAGTCCCCATTCTTGGCGGTCTCTTACAGTCAGCTCCCTCCATGACATCTTGGGCCTCCCAGGCCCACGCTTCCCTGCAACTTTCATATCTCTGGCGCACTTAATAGCTCCAGTAGAGCTTTCAACGTGCCCATACCATCGAAGCCGTCTTTCCCTCAAGATGAGCTCCAAGTCCTCTATGCAAAGTTGCGTTAGCAGCTTCCTGGAATGGACAGTGGTCACATCTTCTGGCTTGACATTGCAAATCTGTCTGATCATGGCCCTGTCGTTACGCTGCAGGCGCTGGAAGTTTGGCTTGGTCAAAGGCCAGGTTTCACTGGCGTGGAGCGTAACACTTCGCACGCACATGCTGTAGATGCAGCCGCGTGTCTTGTATGAGAGGTGGCGTGACGTGAGGACAGGCAGTAGCTCCTTGAATTTCTTCCAGGCAGACTTAACACGAGCCGTTGTTGCAAGGTCACAGCCGCCTGCTGCAGACAACATGTCCCCAAGGTAGCAAAAGGAGAGAACCACCTCCAGCTTGTCTTGGCCAACTTGGACCTCTCTCTGTGCCCTGCAGTCAATGGGGCGGGCGGTTCCCAGGCAGCGAGAGCATCTGAAGTCAGGATCTTCCACCAGCCTCCTGAGACCACTGCATTTCTTGTGGACCCAGAGTTTGCAACCATTACAGAAGATGCTGTTTCTGCCCACACCTGTGCGGCAAACAGCACAGTGGTACTTGCCAACACTCTGTAGAAGGTCCATGCCAGTGCCACAGATCATGATTTTTGTTTTGCCAGCATTTACTCTGAGTCCTTTCTCTTCCATGGCCTCTTTCCACACCATTAGTCTCCTGACACATTCCTCAAGTGACTCTGTGATGATTACTAGGTCATCTGCATAGAGATCCTCCCAGGGGACGCCCGACCGGAACTCGTGGGAGAGGGCTTCAAGTACAATGATGAAGAGCAATGGGCTGAGTACAGAGCCCTGGTGTACACCGACTTTCACTTCGAACTCGTTGCTATGACCCTCTTCAACACGAACACAGCTACGCACATTTGCGTACATTCCTTGAACCAGGCGGACAATCCATTCTTCAACACCAAGTTTTCTCATGGCCCACCATATCACTTTCCGAGGGACCCGATCAAACGCCTTCTCTAGATCTACAAAGGCCATGTAAAGCTTCTTGTCCATTGCTAGGTGTTTTTCCTGCATCTGACGAACAACAAAAATTGCGTCTGTAGTGCCTCTGCCTGGTACAAAGCCAAACTGGGAGTTATCTATGGTCACCAACTGTCTGATGAGGCTATCCACAATTCGCTCTAATATTTTCATGACCTGGTCTATGAGTTTGAGACCACGGTAGTTACCTCTTTCTAGAGCATCACCCTTGCCTTTGTAGATGCAGACAATGAAACACTCCTCCCAGTCAGAGGGGATCCTGCCTTCATGAATGATTGCCCTTATAAGGTCGCAAATCATGGTAGCACCTGCAACACCTGCTGCTTGGATCATTTCCACCACAATTCCAGATGGTCCTGCAGCTTTACCCGTCTTCATCTTTGAAATGGACTTTTTCACCATATCAATTGTGACTGGGATAGATGGACCTTCTACTGGTGGTTCTTTGGTCAGGTGCTCAGGGTCCCTCTCAAATTCCATGTTGAGGAGCCTTTCAAAATGTTCTTGCCAGGCCTCCTGCTTAGCAGACTCACTCAAGGACATCTCTCCAGCATCATTCTTAACTGGCTTCTCACCTATGACATCACCATTCTCTCTTCGCATCTGGTTTGCAAGGCGGAAGACATCAGATTTATTGGGGTCAATGTTCTCGTACATGACCTTTTCTGCCTCGTGCCGAGCATGATGCACTGTGCGCCTAGCTGCACGTTTGGCTGAGTCATAGGCTGCCCTAGTTCCAGTGCCTGCTTTCATTGCCTTGAATGCCTGCCGCTTTTCTGTGACTGCCGCATCAACTTGATTGTTCCACCACCATGTTTCCCGCCGCCAGCGATGTGGCTTTGTTGTGCCACACACCTCCTCGGTTGTCTTGAGTAGACCTGTCTTTAGGTTAGCCCAGATTTCCTCAGTTGCAGTAATGGATACACTTGATGAGGTAGCAACATGGGAGTTGAAGACCTCCTGGAAATGACCGCGCGTAAGTGCGTCTTTGAGCTTCCAGGTTTTAAGACGGGGGGTGAATTTGCGTTTGACTTGATGGGGCCTGTCAATCTTCAGGTCGCACACCAGGAGTTTGTGCTGTATGGCACATTCCTCACCAGGGATCACCTTCACATCTGTGACAAACTTGCGCATACTTTTGCGGAGCAGAATGAAATCGATTTGTGTGGCTGCATCTCCTGATTGGTATGTTATGAGGTGGCTATCACGCTTCTTGAAGCATATGTTACCAAGGAGCAGGTCATTTGCTAGTGCAAACTCCATGATTCTCTCTCCCTCTGCATCAGGCTCCTGTCTGCCATACCCAAAACCTCCATCAAAAAATAATTCCAATTGATACAAACATAAATATGCATCATAAGAAAGATTTTCTGTATTCATATGGTAGCTTAAAGCAGGCTGTAAGTAACATTGAGTGTGCTGTTAAACTAAAATTAGGCTATAGTATATAGTCAAATGGTTAAGTATAGTTTGATAAAGCTATTAACATTTTATATGTCACAAACCTGTGGGTAGAAGGGCCACACAGTCTTGAGAGTCTACACAGGTACCATATGACAGCATAGACACTTCACCTACAAACAGAAACAGTACGGCTGTGCATCATTTTCTCAACTATACATATCACAATACGTATTGCATACTAAGTGTAAATCCCGATGCACGATAATAAACCCTTATCATGCTGACACGTCGTCTGCTGCAAATATATTGTCTGCAAAAAAAGATGGAAATTAGTTGTTATCTGAATATGAGTGACAAATAGTTTGGATCCAGATCAGACGCCGCGTGACGCGGCGTCTGAGCTGGATCCAAATGGTTTGCAAACGTTAGCCAGATCGCACTTAGCATAACAAGGGTTAACAGTTGTATCGATGCATTGCAGGGCTGATGAATGTACATGTATTGCATCGCAATATATTGCAAGCGTCATTTCCAAGCCGGCATAGACATCTGCAGGAAAGTACATCGCGATGAACCATTACACAACTAAGAAACAGCTGATAGAACAGCTTAGACACTGAATGTACAAAATGAGAAATCTGAGCATAGAATTTTCACCTAAATCATAAAAATAGAATTGACCAGCTTAGACACTAAATGCACAAAATGAGAACAGCATAGACACTTCTGTTCACCTACAAACAAACAGCATATTTCCAACTTTTTTGTTTTATCTTTTTAATGTTTCCACCAAATTCTAAAGTGTGACCAGTGACTACTCATTAGAATCATCTCTTTAAGACAATGCTAATGAGTAGTCACAGATAGAGTTTATTGAAGGAATACGGAATTGAGTATTTGTAATACCAACCTCATCTGAAGTCGACCTGCAAAAGCCCATCAGGGCTACCATTTCTCCGGACTTTTCCTAAGTATTCAGATTTTTATCCTAGCAGATGGAAGCTTAAAACAGGCTGAAATTAAAGCAGAATGCGCCTTAAGGCGCATTCTGCTTTACTTTCAACCTGTTTTAAGCAGGCATGTGTCTTCAAAACAAGAAACAGACTATGGGGTAAAGGTACGATTAGTAAAATTGCATCTGAAAATTTGAAATCTTAGGATTTTTAATATCAACTTATGGCAGCCCTGGCCCATTAGAATATATTTAGTCAATGGTGATACTAATGACAGCTTGCAGATCTTACATTATTTACACATGACAAACAGACAAAGGAAAGCAAATACAATACAACTCCTTAACCAATAACTCCATAAATACATGTATGATGAACTGTACTTTATATCTCATATTATTTCTATGGTAAAGAAAGCAGTCCTCATCTTGTGCCTAAAATAACCGGAAAACAATTTTTTTATTTTATTTTTTTAACCCTTTACCTGATAGCCTATTTCTAGTACTTAAGCTAGGTGACTACTTAAAGCAGGTTGAAAGTAAAGCAGAATGCGCCTTATGGCGCATTCTGCTTTACATTCAGCCTGCTTTGAGCTCCCATCTTCTAGAATAGAGAAAATATTTCTAAAAATGCATATTCATGACTGTTTTAATTGGAACTATTTTCCTTAGCGGAGGAATAAATCATATCCGCTAAAAGGCGCTTCTATTGGGGAAAGGGTTAAAAAGGCAACCTTAAAGCTGAAATGTCCAAAAAGCAATCTGAACATTTCTTGAAATCATAATCATCAACTGTTTGTTTGTGGAGGTATTGATACAGGGCTCCAGATAAGAGGTAGTTATTTCAACAAATCTAACATTTTCTCACTCATTTTAGCACCAAATCCTATGATGTTACTACTCATTAGAATCGTCTCGAAGAGACGATTCTAATGAGTAGTGACACCATAGGGTTTAATTCAGAAATAAAGATTTTAAGTTTTGAAAAACTACCCTTATCTGTTGCTCTGATTGATATTTATATACTGAGTGTAAACTAATGTGGTAAGAGACATTTCCAGTATCTTTCGAGTTCATAGCTTAAAGAAGGTTGAAAGTAAAGCAGAATGCTCCATATAGAGCATTCTGCTTTACTTTCAACCTGCTTTAAGTGGTCATGAGTCCTCAAAACTAGAATCAGACACTGGAGTTAAGGATTAATGGATGTTCTAAATTTTGATATCAGAACCTATCCCAGGCAAAACAGTTTTGTCTGAATTAAGTTGTGTCAGCGCTCCAAATAATGGGGGGTATTTCAAAAAATAAAATCTTTATTTCTGAACTAAACTCTATGGTGTCACTACTCATTAGAATCGTCTCGGAGAGACGATTCTAATGAGTAGTGACACCATAGGGTTTGGTGCTAAAATGAGTGAGAAAATGTTGGATTTGTTCAGTAACTCCTTCTTATCTGGAGACCTGTTGTGTGTATAACGCTGCTGTCTATAAACAGCCTGTAGTATGCTAACCTACCTCTTTTTATAAATCCTTCCACAAAGTCTGGATCTATCAACATATGAACTGGCACCTTGGTTGCTAAGTAGGCCATCTGATCAGTCAAGATGCCATCAACTTCTTTTGGTATGGTCTCACAGTTGGGTAGAAGTATATTGCACTGTTAAAAAACAAAAATGTATAAATAAGATGTGTTTCTGAAAACATTATAATTATGCCCCTTGATGTATGACCTCTAAATGACATTGACCTTAGTTTGACATGAACCAAGTCCAACTTGGACTGAGCTTAGAAACAAGGCAACCAGTGGTTGTACATATACGCTATGTTATATATTTAGAGAGCTTGGTGCAAAACTATTGTAACTCCTTCACCATTGTGATATTTTTTTTAACAATTTAAATTAAAATTAATTATATTTGTATAACTGTATATATATTAAGCGGGAGAAGTAGGGGTATGCAAACTATTACTGTGCTCCCTCCCTACAACGGCCCTCCTAACAATGACTCCCTCCTTACAACGACCCCTCCCAAAATTCCCTAAACAAACCAATTATGTCTAACACTCTTACTGCTGCAATATTGTCTGCTTAAATTGTGGCAGGGATCCAGATAAGGGGAGTATTTCAAAAACTAAAATCTTTATTTCTAAATTAAACCCTATGGTGTCACTACTCATTAGAATCGTCTCGAAGAGACGATTCTAATGAGTAGTAACACCATAGAATTTGGTTCAGTATCAGTGAGAAAATGTTGGATTTGTTCAGAATACTCCCCCTTATCTGGAACCCTGATTGTGGTCTACTGTTTTTTCTCAAACTTAGATATAAGTGGATATTTTAATAGAATAAATATAATGACGAGTAACAAACAACTTGAATCCAGATCAGACGGCATGTTGCCGTCTGGTCTGGATTCAAGCTGTTTGCAAATGCAAGCCAAATCTTTATTTTCCCTCCCTATAATGACTCCCTCTGAAAAACATACACATCATATGTCTCCCATTGGGTGTCGTTGTAGAGATGGAGCGCTGCACTATACTGGGCCTTTTTTTTTTGGAGGGGAGTGGGGGAGGGTGGTGTTTGACCCATACAGTACAAAATATGCAACATAAGACATATTTCCTAAAGTAGATGGTAACATTTAAATGAAGTAAAATCAGGCTGAAAGTAAAGCATTCAGCTGCTGTGCTTTCAACCTGAGCTTTTTAAATCTTCAAAACTAGAAACTAGCTATGGAGTAAGTGTAAACTTCTTCAGCCATTCAAACACTCAACAATTTGACAATCAGAAAGTGTGAGACTGTCCAGCCCCTAGTCCAAATAATGAGGACGCATGATAAATCTAGAGTCCAAATTCACTTGCTCAAAATCCCATCACAAAAACAAAACAGTCAAAATTTGCTTTTCCGCTCAGAAAATGAACTAAAACATCCGAAAACTAAAAAATAATAACATTTGTCCGAATAGAATATACTTAATTACCTGTTTTCCGCGTTAAATCCAATTTTCAAATGTCTATGGAAATATCCGATAAATGATCTGCCATTATTATATACATGTGCGTTGACTACAAAAAGTTACAGAATCAGCACATTTAACGGTGGTGTATAACACTACGGATCGGGAAACCCCGATCCGTTACAGAAATTACCAAGTTGTTTCCTGAGTTTATTTTTTCGATTTTTTCAGAAATTAGTTTTCGAAATATTGTTTAATGGGCAAATTGAATTAGTCATAAAATATTTTGAAGGGGGAATAAATATTTTTCGAGAAAAAGCTCTTCAATGCCAGTTGCCCGCAATGCCCTTCAGGTATTAATGATTTAAATTTTAGTCATTGATGCTAATTGCTAATTTCGTTAAAAAAATCGTGAAATTGTTATAACATACATGTATATTGTGACCTTTTAAGGCATATGTTGTATGTCTTTTACCCTTTACCCCATAAATACGCCGTTTTACGACTCCAATTTATTTCTCCTCTGTAGAAAATAGTTCCACTTTATACAGTCACGAATGTATCATTTAAATATAAGAAATATTTTCTCTATCCTTGCAAATGATAACTTAAAGCAGGTTGAAAGTTAAGCAGAATATTATGTACCTTAACTTTCAACCTGCTTTAAGTATTCATCTGTTTTCAAAACTTGAAACACTGGCTATGGGGTAAAGGATTAAATAAGCTGTCAGCTGGATATGACATGCATGTGTTGAATTTAACAATGGAATAACATGCAATGTAGGTACCAATTTACTTTTTCTTATAACAGTTGTAAACTTGTATGCAATTTCAGGCAACAATTAACGTATGATGACATGCAGGCCTTTTTTCCAAAAATTGGGAAGGGGCCTTTAGCCTCTCCATTTGGGAAATTCAAGCGTGATTTTCGACCAAATTGGGAAAAGAAGACTGACTTCCAAAATACATAAAAAAGTCTACTTACTTATAGGAAATAGAAAGTTTCATTAATTTAATACCAGAAAATAAAATAATTAACACTAAAGAGGGACTGGTAATTGAAAAGAACAAAATTGTAAAAAAAAAAAAATATATATATATATATTTTGGGGGAAATTCTCCACCAAAATTGGGGGAAAAAGAGGCTTTCTGCAATTGGGAAGTCACCGAAAATCGGCCTCTAGCTAACTATTATAGATGGTAAAAAAGTCCTGCATGCATAAAAAACTAAGCCCCCAACGTGTTCATCCCCTGTATAGCTCAGTGGTAGAGCGTCCGCTTGCAGTGCAGGAGGTTGCGGGTTCAATCCCCGGCCGGGTCAAAACGAGGACTTGAAAATTGGTAGTAATGGCTTCCCTCCTTGGCGCTCAGGATTTCGGGTTAGCATTAAGACTGGTTCGTCGGTGTCAGGATAAAGTGACCGGCCTGGTACAGTCCCAATGGTGCACCTAAAAAATGCCCCTTCTCATAATCATCAGAATTGATAGCGTAGAAGTAATAAATAGAAAAAAATAGTAAGAGAAATACGTGTTTGAAGTTCCGCCTCGACATCACGGCGCAACTTGCTATCGTAAATTAACGTTTAAGTGAAAGACTCTGGATCTAGCTGAAAATTGAAGATGTTAAAAATCGATGTGATAAACGTGAAATGATAAAATTCCGAAAGCAGGATCTTTTTTTGTGCGATAATCTAGGAATCGAGTATATTATGGGGCGAAGTAAGATGGGGCCGACACATTTTGTGAGGGGAAAACTCAATCATTAAACGTTTCAAGACATGACAGGTAGTTTTTTACAAACCGAAGCGTTGAAAAAGTGTTTCTTAATGTGTTCTTTATGTCTGTCATTTTTATCCAAGAAAGATGACTTTTCAAACGAAAGTTTTCCCAAACACTTGTGGCGAGACAAGGGCGCAGCCATATTTGTCGTCCACCGTGAGATTCACATATTGGTGAAAATCACAAATTAAAGGGGATGGCCTAAAACATGCAATGGAATCAAGTCTCATAAACCTTTAAACATATGTGCAATGTTTCTGAAATAATTGTTAGTTATTAAGTATTCAACAAAATATGCATAGAGCGACATAATGATGTGAATAAACATTTGCTGTTGAATTAATTAAGGTAGGGAGGTAGTCCACTATGTGTAGCGACTTCAGGCGCTGTCCTCACAGTACACAGGCATTAAGACTCAAAGTTGGGAAGATATGTTCTGTTCTCTATTTAATTAAACCCCAACGGATTTTGTTGGGCATTAGATTTCTCAAAAAGTAAGTCATTATTTTCAAAAGTAAGACTACCAACAGATTCAGGATGCAAAAATACACCAACCGGGTACCCAAACAAATCTTTAAAACACTTTATTTGACTTTTAATTCAGAGATTTGAATCTGTGTGTATCATTTCTGTGTATATAGCGTGTACTAGCTGCCATGTAAACAACATAAAAACAACCTCTGCTAGAGTATTTTGAAAAGTTTAAAATTAGATGAATAGATCTAGCAACCTGAAGCTTAATTTGAGGTCAGAAATTGTTCTCAAAATGACTTTTAGCAATACTTGTGTGATTTTAACTAGTAAATGTGACTCAATCTGTGATTTTAAGGAATGAGGCAAAACTAAATTACCTCCCTGTTTTGGGGCTATTGCCATGAGACCCTGAGGACGGCACCCATTAAAAATTATCTTGTCGTCACAGGGGTTCATTAATTGATGAGCCTAGGTGCGAGGGTCATGGGTGGTTCCCCCGTGTATACTGTTTAGTACCCTTACTCTATATAGTATGTATAACCAACTCGAGAGAACCACCTATGGGGTGGGTGGGTGGGCGGACGGACGGACAGACAGACAGACAGATATGATACATGTAGATTATAACACTAACTTGAATCAAAGATGTCAACATCTTTTAATTTTAATATTGTGATCGGATCGGTGATGGATATCATTAATTAGATCTTCATTCTTTAAAAGCTCAAAAGTATTTCCTAATGTCAGGCACGCCGTAGGCCGGGGCTCAAGGTAAGTGGGAGTAAACTGAATAAATCCAGCATTTTCTCCTTCACTATATTAACGACCTGCCAACTTCCATTAAAAGTAAATCCAGACCTTTTGCTGACGACACCATTGTTTACCTCACCATCAAACCACACTCATAAGCAGAATTACTCCAAAAAGATCTTCACTCTTTAGAAATTTGGGGAAAAAACGTGGGCAATGGAATTCCAGACAAATGCGAAGTGCTCAGAATACACCGCAACAGACACCCAATTATCTACCCTTACACATTACATGGTACACAACTCAAATCTACTGAAAGTGCTAAATATCTTGGGATAGAATTCAGTCAAAACTTAAATCGGACAAAACACATCAACAACATCTATTCCAAAGCAAACAACACTCGCCGCTTCATCAAACGAAATGTCAAAACAAAACAAGAAAATCAAAGAAACTGCATTTAACACCTATATATAAACGTCCCCCAAGTAGAGTATGGGCTGGCTGCATATCTGACGTAGTAAACCGCGTCTGATCAGGATGCAAACTGTTTGCAAAATCGCCTTTTGGCGCCGTTGGCAGTGAAAGAGTTAATACGCACTGATAGCAGCCCTGAGAAGAAAGTGTCTTACATTACACAAACTCAAAGAACAGAGTGTGTTTTCTGTGTGTCCGTCTGTCTGTCTGCCTGTCTGACTTAATGTATATCTGCATGTCTGTATGTCTATCAGTTAGTAAAATATAACATAAAACTTTATGATAAGACGATAAGTGTACGATAATAATATGACGTGATGAAACTAGCAGACGACACTATAGCGCGAGTTAAGTCTATCTTATTCATTCAATATTTTTGTATATCTTTATACATTCACAGCGCTTCAGTAAGTTTCATTTAACTATTGCGCTGCTGCAATATCGTCTGCTTAAAAATTGTCGTCTGCTTTAATACCTCGAATTTAGATTTTTGAGGTTTTTTTACCAAACACACATGAACACGAATAACAGACAGTTTGAATCCTGATCAGACGCCGCGTTACGCGGTGTCTGATCTGGATTTCAAACTGTTTGCAAAATTTAGTAAAGTCGCGATCAGCAGTCTAATGGTTAAACTGAAATTTGAGTGGCTTTCTTAACCATTTTGAACCGTTGCCTGTACAGTAAAACCTCGCTATTACGACCACTAAAACCAAGGCTACTTGATTGTATAATAGACAGATGAAAGCTTAAAGCAAGGTGACAGTGAAACAGAAAGCTCCTAAAACTTTCTGTTTCACTGTCACATTGCTTAAAGCGGTCACCTATTGTTTACACTCTAATAATTACCACATTTAAGTGGTCGTAATAGAGAGATTTACTGTATTTTAAAAACAGGATACAAACTATTCTTTTCATGACTTGTATAACTGTTTCGTCAGCTAAAATACAAAAACCCATGAAATTAAACAAGACGAAAATTGTAAGCAGTCGACACAATCCCCGAGGAGGAGATATTTAAACACTTCCTGTTTAGGAGAACTTTGGGTCAGCAATAACACGTACACAAGGATAACGCTCGATAAAGACGCTAGTGAACTATAAACTTAGAACTTAAAACGAAATGGCTTTGGCGAGGACATTATGGATCTAAATATATGTGTTTAAATACATAAACTTTGAAGTATTGCTTTGAAAACATCTTGAAGACAACTTTCGATGGACATACTGTGTAGGGCTTGTAGACCGGTAATCCTGTCTGTGCTTATTTATTATTCTCGTGTACTGGGTTATAACATAGATGGCGCGTAGAAAAACAACTACAGACTTAAGTGCTTCTATTCTGGCTGGTTCAGAGGAAACCTTTGACTTTTTCTGTGAACCATGTAGCTCAGAACAGCATTTGGAAGCTGCTGGTTATTGTCAACAATGTTCTCAGTATTTATGTACAACTTGTATAAAATATCATGGTAAACTGGCAGTATCTGCACATCACACAGTGCTCGACAAATCAGTAATGCCAAAAGCGAAAGTACCAAGTACAAAGGCAGTTAAAAATATTGACAAACTAACTGAGAAATGTGGAAAACACCCTGATAAGGTATTGGAATATTTCTGTAAAAGTCACAACGAGATATGCTGCAGCGTCTGTGTAACTTTGGATCACAGTTCCTGCTCGGACAAGAATTACATACCTGATGTCTCTAGTGGCATAGCAACTAGCCTGGAGTATCGCAGATTGAATGAAGATTTAGATTGGCTGGTCAAGGAAATAACGAGACGCCAGGACAAGAATAAAGATTCTACTAAAACCAACGAGCGATACAAATCCGACGCTCTTAGCAACATCACAGTATTCAGAAACCAAATCAACGAACTTCGCGATAGAATTGAAGAAGATATAAAAAGGACGTCGACTGACCTATACCAAGAAAATACTCGTGCAATCAAAATTGCATCAGAAGAATGCCAATCATTACTCTCTGAAGTAAACGCCGTTGCAGAAAATATGGATAAAAAAGCAAATGCTGGGAAGAACAATCAGCTGTTTGTTCAAATGAAACTGTCCAGTAATCGGAAAGAAGACATAGAGAAACAGTTGAATAAAAGTACCAAGTTCAACATTAAACAATATACCTTTGACCAAGAAGAGAAAATTGAATCGATAATGTCTTCGCTGTCCACCGTATGCTCACTAACCGTGAGACATCATATCACACCCACTAAGGCCCGATACCTTCGACAAATCAACGTGGAAACAGATGAAGATACAGGAGCGTGTGGTATCACCGGTATAGCAGTACTGGCCAAGGATCGCGTGATTGCAATTGACTTTAGGAATAAAGCAGTGAAATTATTTGACACGAAGATTAACAAACTTATATCTCGTATATCTGTATCCTCAGAACCGTTTGATATAACCGTAATGGAATCAAATAAAGTCGCCGTGCTTTTAGCAAACGAAGCAAAGATGTGTGTTTTCACTGTGTCAACTGTTCTTTTACGGAGTCGCACTTTCAATACACCGAGCGACGGTGTTACTGAGATATGTTACAATGGATCGAATTTTATTGCTGCGTGTCAAAAACCAGCCAGTATTCAAATCATTGATATGTCCGGTAACATTTTGAATACAGTCAGTACTAACAGTTATGGACAGTCGATTTTTATCCGTCCTTGGTATATTACTCTAAGCCGGGACAAAAACGTAGTATACGTAGCCGACCTTGAGGCCAACACTATGACGAGTATGACTCCCAGTGGCCATGTCATCTCTGTTTATAGACATGACATGTTAAAGTTTCCATCAGGAGTTGCTGTTGGCAAGGATGGCTCCGTGTATGTGTGTAGCGGTCACACCGACACTGTACACCAGCTTACTCCTAATGGAGACCTCACGCGGATCATACTTGGACGTGACCAGGGACTTACAACGGGGCCCGTTGCTATAGCTTTCGCTGAAGAAGAAAACATGCTGTATATCAGCAGCGGCGGCGATGCGCCTGAAGACCTTACCTACATAAGATTGTATCAGCTGGAATAAATATGATTTACATTTAAATGTTAACTGGAGTTTGTGTAATACGTATGACAGCATTAATTGACCCCACCACATAGTTGACGTGAAAGTAAGGGGCAATTCGACTTAGTATATCGCCACATTTCGTCGCTTATTCTGGAATCTTGGAAACTTTTTACGATGTCTTCCCACCATCTGTTCCTTATCTACAGTGTTCCCTCTCTACAACGGCCTTCCACACAACGACTCCCTCCTTACAACGACCCTTGTCGCGGTTCCCTAAACAGGACAATTATGTATAACGCTTTTACTGAAGCAATCTCGTCTGCTTAAAACTGTCGTCAGCTGTTTTTCTCAAAATTAAATATAAGTGGAGATTATGACAGAATAAATATAATGACGAGTGACAAACAGCTTGAATCCAGATCGGACGCCGCGTTACGCGGCGTCTGATCTAGATTCAAGCTGTTTGCAAATGTAAGCCAAGTCTAAATTCCCCTCTCTATAACGACTCCCTCCGAACGACAAACACAATCTGTGTCTCCCATTTGGTGTCGTTGTAGAGAGAGAGAGCGCTGTAATTGCATTGATTTTCTCTGCAATAGCAATCGTCGTCGTTATGTTGACATAATTTTCGTGTTGCCCTAATTCATGTCGATATGACAGTTGAAATGTTGGGGAATTCTCACGGTTATGGTAAGTCGACAAAGGGCCAGTCGGCAAGTGTCATGCCAGAAGTTGTTGAACTGATTTCGTTTTAGGAGCTGTAGTATTATATTTTGTATTATAAGCTCACCTGGGCATGAAATGATCAAGTCGAGCTATTAGGATCGTGAATACGCCTGTCCGCATGTATGTCCGTCTGTCAATCCGTCTATCCACAATTGCTTTAAATAACATCTACAACTAAACCAGATTTCAAAATTATTCCGTAGATATTTTTCTAAATATTTGTCCTCTCAGAAAAGTGTACAGGTAAATTGTTTTTTTCCCGCTCCACTGAACATCAGGAGATGTTATTTAAAGATTGTTTCTGTTTGAGCTCTGACAGAAACAATCTTTAAATAACATATTTTGCTAAGCCAACGTTCAAATTAAAACAAAAAGTCACACCAGCGTTCATCTTATAGTTGTGTTCAAGAATAAGTATACAATTCCGCTCCGCCAGACAAAAGAAAAATATAGGTAGGAGTGGTGGTGCGGATGATGTTTATGTTGTTGCTAGTAATTATGGAGGTGCTGATGATGATGATGATGGTGATGACAATCATCACCGTCATCGTCATCCATCTCATGGTAATAATGAGGATATTTCCTTTATTGTTGATGGCGAAAATGGTGTTCGTGCTCATATTGATGGTGTTGCTGTTGAGGATGATGATGGAGATGATAATCAGTATTATCATGAACATCATCAGCATCAACAGCATCATGATAGTGACTATAATGTAGAAGATGTTGCTGTTGGCGATGGAGTTGGTGATGATCATCAACATCAGCATCAGCAACAACAACATGGAAATGATTATGTTGAAAATGAAGAAAGCAATGCTTATGTTGAAGAAGAGTATAGTGATGATATGTTGAATAGCAAAATAACAGTAACGAAATCATAAAAGCTGTTAATTCTTTGAAAAGGTTTTTAATCAATGAATATTTTACTGAAAGTATTGATATCCTTGCCTTACACTTATGTGATATATTTAATGCAATTTTAGACAGTGGTCATTTCCCAGATGGACGGAGTTGGTAATCATACCTATACACAAAAAGGGGATTAAAACTGACGTAAACAACTATCGAGGAATCACGTTTGTCAGCTGTTTATCGAAGAAATTTACGTCTGTTCTGAATAGGCGTATTGTTTACTACTGTGATCACAATAACATTATATCGGATGCTCAATTTGGCCTTAGAAAGGGTAAATCCACTGTATGTGCATATTTATTTTACATACTAATGTGCAAAAATAAACGACTTTATTGTGCATTCGTTGATTTCAAAAATGCTTTCGACAGTGTGTATCGAAATGGGTTGTGGTTAAATTACACCAAAAGGGTATTAACGGGAAAGTGTTAAGGGTTATAAAAAACAACTCCAATCGTGCGTAAGAGCGTGTAATGACTACTCAGTTTTTCGAGTATGCCGTTGGATTACGACAAGGGGGGATACTTTCCCCGATAATGTTTTCTTTCTATCTAGAGGACTTAGAGTTATTTTTACAAGATAACATTCACTCAGGATTAAGAATTGATGGTATTGTACAAAATACTGTTATTGTTTGCTGGTGACATTGTTATACTTGGTGATTCACCGGAAAACTTAATCTTTTACATACATATTGTAATAAATGGAGTTTAGAAGCAAACACAGATAAAACAAAGGTAATGGTGTTTCGAAAAAGAGGTCGGTTTTCAAAAGATGTAACATTCAATATAAATGGTAAATTATTAGATACAGTTAACGATTTTAGTTACTTTGGAAGTGTTTTTAATTATACAGGAACGTTTGCACTTAATCAGGAGCACTTGGTTGGTAAAGCTTTAATAGCTTTACACGTGTTGCTGATTAAATGTAAAAAGTTTAAGTTGAAACTAAAATTTCTTTGCCAACTGCTTGATTCCTTTTTTGGATCGACTGTAGGCTACGTTTCTGAAATTTGGGGTTACAGTAAATTAGAAGAAATAGAAAGAATACATCTAAAATTTTGTAAAGCAATTTTAAATGTAAGAACTGGTACCTCGAATGTTGATGTGTATGGGGAACTGGGTAGATATCCATTATATATATCTCGTTATGTTGGAATATTGAAATATTGGTTCAAACTTGTAAATACAGATAATATCATTTTAAAGACTATGTATAAATTGTCCCTTGAGGAATGTTCGGCTGGACGAAAAAGTTGGTAGTCTAGTCTGAAAGAACTATTGTGTCAAAACGGATTCGCATATGTATGGGAGCAACAGTATATAACAAATGAAAAAATATTTATTAAAATCTTTAAACAACGTTTGCTGGATAATTTTTTATCAAAGTTGGTACGCAGATAAGAAAAAACGTGAAGTGTTGCTGTTATATAGAAATGTTAAAGAGAGATTTGGTTATGAAGCCTACTTAGACTTATCACTTTTTGATCTAAGAAATTATTTTTGTAAAATCAGACTGTATGCACACTCGTTGCATATACAGACAGGGCGTTGTGGGAGAAATAGAATTCCTAGGGCAGAGAGATACTGTGTATATTGTGGAGGTACAGAAATAGAAGATGAATACCATTTTATAATTAAATGCCCATGCTTTTTTGAATTTAGAAAGAAATATATTAAAAAATACTATTATGTAAGACCTAGTATGCAAAAATTTATGGAAATGTTCCAAACAAATGATTATAACGCTTTATTAAATCTGGCAAGATATATTAAAGCTGCATTTTCATATCGCTTTAGTTTAACTCATAACACTTAATTATTCGTCCTCTATTTGCAAAGCTATTTAGAAATAACGTGACTTTTTTCAATCGTGATATCTTTACATATGGTATGAATATACTGTAGGATATAACTGATATTATATGTTGTATATATTATGATGTACTATGTACAATTCAATAAAATATATGTTATGTTCTGTTCTGTTCTTTTAATTTGATGGATTTTAATTTAACTTGCATTTGTATATTACTGTTAGTTGTTCCATTTTGGGCGATATGGAGCCAATAAGTGACGAGTTATCCGCCATTAATGTACTCAAATGCACATTGAATTTGTTGTGTCTACAAAACTTCAATGGATTTAGATCAAACTATGACAAACTATGTATTGCTATAAGTTCTAGAATTATTATATTACGACAGAACACCAAGTAAATCATTTACCCAATAGCCTATTAATAGTATTAAAGACTAGTGACCACTCAAAGATTTCTGCTTTACTCTTAGCTTGCTTTATCCCCTTCGCTGTCATAAGTTGTAAAACCCGTCTAACACAGTCGCTGCTACATGGTCATCTGCTGATATGTATCGTCTGGTTTTACACAAATTTGCTTTTTATACATTTTCGAACTACAATGATATGAGTGTCAAAATGTCAAACGATATGGACCCTGATCAGACACGCGGCGCCTGATAAAGGTTCCAAACCGTGGCATTGGCAGTGAAAGGAATAAGCTACGATCTTCTAGGAATTAGAATATTGTTTGTATGGTTCATAGTCATGACTGTATAAATGGGAGAAAACATTATTCAGTGGGGGGAAACATTAATGGGGAAAACGCGTATTTATGGAGTAATGGGTTAAATATCCAAGGCGAGCATCTAGAGTATCGTCAGTACAATAAAGTGTTATTTTCGAAATATTTACATTGTTTAAGAGCATCAAACAATGAATGAAGTGTTATCGAAATTAATCTGTTGGACGCTCTTTTCTACGTCATCAATTATTTGAATTTAACACCACGGTAACACGGGTTAATTATAGACGTCATGAGCGCAGCTAGAAACACTTTGGAAATAATAGGCAATGTTACCGTGATGTTAAAATAAACATATTCTCTTTGATTTTATGGCTTAAGGCATTGAACAAAAATGTCGCGTATTTGATATACTTTACACACTTCGCGCACGTCTCTTTATAAACAAAGAAGGCACGTTTCTGTGTTTAAATTCTCAATAAAACACTCACGCGCTGTAAAGTCTTAACGTGACGTCATATGGTGGCTAACTTGGTTAAATTGAAGTGTTAGAATCGAAATAATAAATTAATACCAGTGTTTTATCGTGCACATATACACATCTAAACTCCTACCCGTGTTATTGCCTTGATAAAAACACTGGTATAAATTTGTTATTTCTTAAATAAAGGACCTTAGACGGTCTTAATATTAGAAAAGAGCAATTTTATAATTTAATGCTATTTTGATATATTGTCATAATCATTCTGTAATACGAAGTTGACGTCAACAGGCGGCGTCGAAACAAGAGCGGTGATAAAACTTTGTGTTCAATTAGGCAAGTGGATTTTTTTTAATATAAATGGGAAAACTAATATGAAACCAAGTTTCAAGCAATTGTTTTCAAAACGCACGGGCAGTTTAAAAAAGGATGAACCTCAATTGAAAAAACGAACAACGCGTGCTTTTGAACTGTAAAGCCACAAAAGTCAAATCACTGCTTGATACAGACAGACGCTTCACATTATCACATACCATACCACAAATATTTCTAGACATTCAACTTTTAAGATTCGAACTCTTGAGTCATCCATCGTATTCTTTAGATATTGCCCCAACATATTTTCCTGAATCGAAGCGGAGTTGTAAATGGCATTTGACTTCATTTTGCTGTCGCTTTTCGCTCGCTCGACCGTACCACGGGTCTGTTTGGGGTGCCTTTATTGAAATTCCTATAACTTTAAAATTGCTTCAAATTTGGTCTTAAGATCAGAAAAGGAATACTTTCCATGGTGCTTGTTTATGTTTGCACATAGAATCGTCCTCAGGTCCTCCATACTCGACGCCATATGACTGTTTCATGTGTCGCGGTGCTGTAAAACCCAACTCAAACAAACACGGTCCTCTATTATGGTTGTTCATCGTTGGGTCAAAAATACCCCACCCCTGATGGTGACAATTTTCAAACAGTTGCATTGGTAATCAGTGTAGACCCTGATGAGATGCTGCGTAACGCGACGTCTCATCAGAGTGTACACTGTTTGCTATTTTGCTGTATGGGCAAACACTTTGCAAGGACAATATCTTTAGATCACCATTGTATATCTATGATGAAATCTTCTAGCAAGTATACAGAGGGAGTTCATTGCAATATACAGGAATAAATGGATTAAGCACTAAAAATCAAACTGAAAGCACACAGACGAGAAATAAGGTTTAAAATTAAATTTCATAAGTGTATTTAGCTGGCACGTGTCATTTACGATATCAATGAGTACTACTTTAATTTGTTTTTGAAACGAGGTCTGTCTTTGTTTACAATGAATGGGATGGCTTTTGTAAATTATGGTGGACTATTTCTGACACAAGTTAACCACTTTATTATCATGAAAGTTTCCTGTAGATATCTCACATAACTATTTAGCTACGTTTGCGTTAGTGTTTAGATAATTGCCTGAAAAGTGCAGTGAAAATTTTCACGATAACCAGATAGTCATGATATTGCTTTAAACTGCCACCACTCCACGAAATAATCTAGTACCATAATTAGTTATTTATCACGAAAACAGATAATTAACTAAAAGAGTTGCGTGTTATCCGTTATTAAAAAGTAGAACATTGTATTCGGATGACTGCGACAATGACCCTGCAGTACTGGATACTTTTTAGATAAGTTAACGCGAAAGTTTTCAAGAAAAGTTATATTATGTGATGTCAGTATGTAGCACTAACCGGTCATTTGACGGGATACGGTAATTATCAGATTTTCATGTAACTATTCCACTTTCATATTATTAGATAATTATGTGAAATATTTACCAGACTGTGGTCAGAAAATACTAAGTGATGTCAGAAATATGCCACCATAGTAATGATCTAAGTTTTCAAGTATCATTTGCCAAAATCTGAATATTGATATTTTAATTACATTGTTGTGTACACAATGAACTTCATTCAGCGATATAATAGTTGAGTTAATATTTGTACAAACTACCCCCTAGTTTAAACAATATTTTATTCACATAATGAAATGGATTGGACAATAGGCATTGCCTATGTAAGTCCTCTTTCGAAATAATAGTAGACGACAACTGTTTTAAGCAGACGACGTCATAGCAATGCAATGGTTGAACTAGTTGTAACAGTACTATATACAGTGACTGACAAAATTTTAAGTGATACTTCGATAATGAACTTAAATAAGTTAATAATTAAACTCATCATGCCATGCAAAGTTCGCCTACATTGGAACTTAAAACCAATTTAGATTCAGATCAGGCGACAATTTATTAGGTGAGCCATCAGGATTAAAACTGATGGACACTAGATCGTATTCAATTGTCACCAGTTACTTTCATGCAAGTTATCTTAAAAAACAATTGCAGACAACGCTTTTAAGCAGTTAATGTTTAAGTTTACAATTAAGCCAATGTTTTACTTTTTATTCCGTAGATTTCTTCCAAACAGAACAAGCTATTTTTTAGTGAAAATGAAACTCCTTTCCATGTATTGTATGTACTAGTTTATGTACTGACATAGACTCATACAACCGCTTAATAACTATTATGCTCTCAAGGTCCATTCAGGCCGATCTAAAGACCATGGTATGTAACCATTTGACTGCATTTTGCTACCTGATTGGAAATTGCTAGTTTGGATCCATATCAGGTTAACGTCTAGTAAGTTGCCGCCTGATCTGAATCCAAAGTGTTTGGCACTCGTATTTTGTTCTCTTCAATTTACAAATGTATATACATTTATGAAAATTTAACAAACTTTGGAGACGCCAATTTCAAAGCAGAAGACTTCGACAGAAGATTTGGTAATATGATCAGTCCATCAATAGCAATACATTTACATGTATTCTCTTAACCAGTAACAAGCTCGCGCGGAAAAAAATCAGCTGTAATTGTCTATACGTAAATGAAGTTATATAGTAACCCGAAGGAAACTTGATAACGTTTTCAAATGTTATCTTGATAAGGCGGCGAGTGACTCTAGGTCCGATCTGGACCCATTCTATTTGTAAATGCCAGTAGTATAACTTTGCAAACTAAGGGTATTGAAACAGTAATTCAATACCAGTACAGATATTTCGTAAGCTATTTTGCTGTCGATATATTTATGCAAATGTCAGCGGTGTTTGTAAAAGCATAACTATAAGGAATATCAACTGTAAAGGATCCGGTTACAGATTTAGCTTTTCACTGCCTTACTCCGGAGGTCGCAATACAGCGCTCCCTCTCTAGAACGACACCCAATGGGAGACAAAAGATAATGTGCGTTGTTCGGAGGGAGTCATTATAGGGAGGGAAATTGGCTTACATTTGCAAACAGCTTGAATCCAGATCAGACGCCGCGTAACACGGCGTCTGATCTGTCAAGCTGTTTGTCACTCGTCATTAATATTTTACTGTCAAAATGTCCATTATGTACTTTTGAGAAAAACGGCAGACGACAATATTAAACAGACGACATTTCAGCCTCGAATAGGTTGGACATAGTTGTCCTGTTTAGGGAACTGATACAAGGATCGTTGTAAGGAGGGAGTCGTTGTTGGGAGGGCCCTTGTAGAGAGGGAACACTGTTTTTGCAAAAACACGAATTTTGATATTGATTAGACGGCGGATAAAGGGTTGTCTGATTAGGATTCAAACAGTTTTGCCATCGTATCGTTATGTGTTCTACCTTCTTAACTACCCTTCACTGCCTTAGCCCGATTACAATAATTATTTATTTGCAAACAGCTTTTGTTATTCGAAAACTGTTTGGATCCTGATCAGACGCCGTGTAACGGGTTGACACTCGTTTCACTATTTCTTAAGTCAAAATATCTAAAAATTATATTTTAGAAATAAAAGCAGACGACAACTGTTTAAAATTGATGACGTCATGAGAGTAAAGGTGTTAGATCTAGATCAATAACAAAGAAGGCGACAGTTTTGAAGCAGATGACATTTCTTGGCGTTACGAGGGTTAAATAGTGCTATTTAATTCAACACATTGGCACAATATGCCTAAACTACGTTTGATCTGGATCTAAACTGTTTGGTACTCGTATATATAATTTTAATTCCAATCATGCTGCCTTCAAGCTAAGTTTGACATTTAGTATAACTCTTATTAATGTTTCTTTAGATCTATAGAATTTCAGTAACATTGTTGATGACCAATTTAAGCAGACAATATTTTGTCTTCGGGACAGTAAGGGGGCTTGTTGCCTAGTGGTTATAGTCACTGGGACCGACAATCAGTACGCTCCTCAGCCCTGTGGGTTTACCTCAATTCTAGATATTTTGATTTTTATCAAAGAAATATCATAACGAGTGGCCGACAGTTTTGATCCTTATCAGACGCCGTGTAACGCGGCGTCAGATCTTGATTCAACGTGACTGCAACATTTAGTTATTGAGTGTGAAAATTCATTGATTTTTTTACGATTTTGAATCGCTGCCTTTATTTTAGAAACAGGACCCGAATTATTCTTTTGATGACTCGTATACATGTTTCGTCAGCTTAAATAATGCACATCTATGAAACAAAGTTTGATACAAAATGCAGAAGACTAGTGTAAACAGTCGACAAAACGACCGTCAATGAGATAAAACACTACATGTTTAGGATATGTATGGGTCAGTTAAAATCGATAAGGAGAGCAGTCGATAAGGACGTTAGTGTTAACTTGCTGTTAACGTTATGTCTCTTGCGAGGAAATTGTACATATAAATATATGTGTTTAAATACATGAAATTTGAAGGTATTGCTTTGAAAACATCTTGTAGGAAAGTTTCGATGGACACATTGTGTTAGCCTTGTTTATAGAGGTAAGCCTGCCGACGCTTGTTTATTCTTGTATATACTGATTTACATGTAACAAAGATGGCGCGTAGAAAAACAACTAAAGACTTAAGCGCCTCTATTCTGGCTGGATCGGAGGAAACGTTTGACTTTTTCTGTGAACCGTGTAGCTTAGAACAGCATTTGGAAGCTGCGGGTTATTGTCAGCAATGTTCTCAGTATTTATGTACAACTTGTATAAAATATCATGGTAAACTGGCAGTATCAGCCCATCACACAGTGCTCGACAAATCAGTAATGCCAAAAACGAAAGTACCAAAGGCAGTTAAAAATATTGACATACTAACTGAGAAATGTGGAAAACACCCTGATAAGGTATTGGAATATTTCTGTAAAAGTCACAACGAGATATGCTGCAGCGTCTGTGTAACTTTGGATCACAGTTCCTGCTCGGACAAGAATTACATACCTGATGTCTCTAGTGGCATAGCAACTAGCCTGGAGTATCGCAGATTGAATGAAGATTTAGATTGGCTGGTCAATGAAATAACAAGACGACAGGACAAGAACAACGATTCTACTACAACTAACGAGAAATACCAATCCGACGCACTTACCAACATCAAGGTATTCAGAAAAGAAATCAATGAGTTCCTTGATAAAATCGAAGAAGATACCAAAGGGAAGTTTACCCCATTATACCAACAAAATGTTTCTGCAATAAGAAATTCATCTGAGAAATGCAAATCATTGCTCTCTGAAGTAAACTTAATGTCAGAACAAATATCCAAAGTATCCAAGGCTGGACCGACCAATCAGCTTTTTGTTCAGGTAAAGCGCGCCAGTCATCGTATAGCAGAGATGGAGAAACGCTTGAACAAAGATACCGAGTGCAATGTTACACACTATTCATTTGACAAGGACGAGCAAATGCAACAGATGATGTCCACACTGACAGATATATGGTCAATATCTGTGCGGCAGAAAGACACGCCCACTAAGGCCCGATACGTCCGACAAATCAACGTGAAGACAGATGACGATGAAAATGAGTGTTTCGTCAGTGGTATCGAAGTACTACCAAAAGGCCGTGTGGTAGTAGCGGACTATAACAACCAGGCCGTGAAACTATTCGACATCAAACAGAACAAAATTATATCCCGTCTTCCTGTGTCATCAGCACCCAGCGGAACAACTAAAATAAAATCAGACCAAGTTGCCGTCTGTTTCGAAGAGAAGATAGAGATAATAACAGTGTCTGATTCCCTGTCAAAGAGTCGCACTATCGGATTACCTGGTACCGAATGTCACGAATTATGTTATGATCGTACGAACATAATAACCGTATGTGGGTCATCCAGTATCAACGTTTTCGATATGTCTGGTACAAAATTACAAACATTCAGCACAGACCGTCATGGAGAAAAGCTTTTTACTGAAATTGATTGCATAGATGGAAGCCGTGATAAAAACGTCGTCTATATAGCTGACTTTAAAGCCCATCAAGTAACGGCGATGACTACCAGCGGCCACGTCATTTCGGTCTACAGACATGACGAGCTTAATAGTCCAACGGGGGTAGCTGTTGGCAAGGATGGCGCCGTGTATGTTTGTAGCCATGACAATAACACTGTCCACCAGCTGACCTCTACTGGAGAATTCAAACGGATCATACTGAGGCATGACAACGGAATTGTTCGCCCCTGTAATTTAGCATGCGGGACTGAGAACGATATGCTCTATATCAGTAGCAAAAGCGCCGTGCCCGAAAACGATAACTACATTAAACTGTATCAACTGGAATAAATAACATTTAACCCCTTCAATGACTTACCCAGAGTACAATAGTTTTTTGCCGCGGCGTCTGTTTACGATCCAATCTGTTTGATCCTCATTTCAATATTTCTTAAATTAAGACACGTATGCTTTTAAATTTAGAAATAAAACGAGACGGCAACTGTTTAACCCTTAGCCTGCCACTCACGACTATAGCTCCATATGCAAACAGCTTGGATCCGGATGAGACGCCGAGTAACTCGGCGTCTCATCCGGATCCAAGCTGTTTGACACTCGGACAACATTTTCAGTAATTTTGAGCAACTTTGAAGCACTTTGAAACTTGAAGCAGACGAGAAATATAGCAGACGACAATTTGTTTGGCGGGCTAAGGGTTAAAATTGATACCATTACGGTAGTGAATGTATTAACCCTTAGCCCGCCAAATAAATTGTTGTCTGCTATATTTCTCGTCTGCTTCAAGTTTCAAAGTACTTCAAAGTTGCTCAAAATTTCTGAAAATATAGTCCGAGTGTCAAACAGCTTGGATCCGGATGAGACGCCGAGTTACTCGGCGTCTCATCCGGATCCAAGCTGTTTGCATATGGAGCTATAGTCGTGACTGGCAGGCTAAGGGTTAAACTGTCATATCAACCGTTAAATTTGTTTCATAAAAGTACCGTCTCAGAAAAAACGTGTTTCGAGTGTTGCAAAACATATGCACATTTCAGACATCACGTGAACAACTGATTAGATCTATCTGAATTATTATGTTATTTCCTCAATTAAGTGCCATGACGAATACATTATGCACACAGTACTGACCCTATTCAGGGGCATAGGTGTCCACTGTAGTGCTGGATCTATCATATATAAGAGCCGGACACATATGATCAAGGGGCTCCTACAAGAATGAATCGGCATCTGGGGCCCGTCTTACGAAACGTCGTACGACAAATATTGTCGTAAGTCTGATTCTAAGATTCTCAATTATTATATATTTCTCAGTCTAATCCTGTCTTGTGATATCTCTTTGGAATCGTCTTGAAAAGACGATTCCAAAGAGATGTCACAAGACATGATTAGAAGGGGAGAAATCAGAAATTAGACTTATTTTAAAGTTTTGACTTACGACCGTTCTTGTCGTACGACGTTTCGTAAGACGGGCCCCTGGTCTAGATTCAAACCATTTGTACACGTCGGTCAAGTCGATGTAAGAACACAAAGAGTTAACACTTTGGATGCTTATTGGCCAATTTATACCCAGTGGATTCTTCCATGTTTATATATTGGATTAGTCCATTTTTTATCAAAGGGATGTCTGGTCAAAATTTTCATTTTCATTTTGTTTTATATTGAAATTCCTATCAGCAAACAGTGTAGACTCTGTTCAGACGCCGTATAATGCGGCGTCTAATCAGAGTCTACACTGTTTGCCTATGTCCCATATATGGGATCGTGGGCACAAATGGGATGATTATGGTGTTCATATCGAAACGCCTGACCAGGGTCTGCACTGTTTGTCAGTTGTCATTTGTTTTGTTATCAAGGTCAAACACAAAATTCAAAAAGTCAACTACATGTAGATTGAAATAATAATTGAATTATTTTGTGTCTATAATGTAAAAATTCTCAAAACCTTTACGAAAATGTACATGAAAATTTTAAATATTAAGTTATTCTTAAATGTGAAAAAATATATGCAGCTTATTTTCCTTATACAGGTGATACGAGCTGTACTTGAAATAAGTGTTATTATACAATCACGTCTCGTAAATATTACGACTGATAAAGCTAGGGTTTTTTTTCACACCGAGGGTTTATTTTGCTTGTAGCAACTAGTATAATCACCCCTTTTCAAGAATTAAAATTATAAAAGCTGAATATGTTTTATATTGATTTAGATTTCTTTGCAAGATTAGGTATCAAACATTAGCTTGAACCGCTTTCAGATTGATAGTTGATTGTATGTCGCTGTTACATGCTTGTTAGTGATTATATATATCACTTGAAACTCGCTTATAAGAACTGTGTTTAAAATGTCGGTGAACAAACAGATTCTGTGTACTCAAGCTTCTTGAAAGCATACCTATTTTCTAACTACTTTCCTCTATTAAATTGCCCTTTCCTTAATGCTTCTTTAATAAAATAATGATTGCTTTACACTGTTTCATTGTTACCCAGGGTTATAGAGTATGTGTTTATCAGGTTAAAGCTTTACCTAAACGTGCTATCAGATACGTAGCATCTTTCTCTGTTATATAATGTATATAGGATATTACATGAGTGTTCATAATGTACTGGATTTATTAAACGAGTCTTTTAGAAAACTATAAAACGAGGCTTTGCCGAGTTTTTATCGTTTTCTAAAACGACGAGTTTGATAAATATAATAAATTCTTAACACGAATGTTAATTTTTTTTATAACATAACCTAGAAAAGTTATTTATCGCAGTCTTTGAGGTCAAGTGATTGCTAAGCGCGAAATAATTAGATCTATGAAGGAAAAGGTTGTTCCAAATTATCGCCGTTCACTAGCATAATGTGTATGAGTCAATATTTTTTTATGTAACAAAATCATGTCCTGGTAAATTTTAGAAAGATCATACTCGACAAAAGGGATAATTGTCATCTTAAGCCAATACTAACGTGTTTATATTCACAGTTTATCAAAAAAAGAGTAAGAGATATGCAGAATCTTTTAATTATTTGACATTGAACCAGAAGAAAAATCAGTTCTGCAGTGTCCCTAAATAGTTATTTTTGATTTAATCAATAGACTTTCTGTGAAATATCTGAACTATTTCAGTAGAGTGCCAATATAGGTAACTTTAATTATATCTGTCTTCATATAAACAATAAAATTGTGGGAATTCCTCAGTTTCAATACTTTTTTTCATTGTAAATCACTGTCCCTGAATCCTGTTCAGTGATGTAACATTTTCCAATTATAGTTAAGTACAGAGTTGCTTTCCTTCGGTATTTATAGCAAAACATCTCCATTTTGAAGAGTAAACATTGAGGCAACAATGGCTGGGAACAGTTTTAATCACGAGATTTGAAATAAGGAACCACTGACAATTTTAGTGCTGAGGCTGGTACCATATATTTTGAACACTTCCTTGATGTAACGACGTATTATTCTGCCTTTGACTGCAATAGTCATTATTCTCTTTTTGCACAAAATGTATGCATCTGAGGTATAATAAGTTGTGTCATGTAGTTTCAGTATTCAATGCAAATTAATGAGGTTAGGCGGTCATTTAGGTGAAATACATCCTTGATGTAACGATCCTTGATGTTACAGTGAAATGTTTACATCAAGGACCAGAAACCGTTATTTCAAGGAAACCAGTGACCAAAAATCAATAAAAGAAAAATTCTTTCAAGTATACAGGTATTTTACAATAAAAAGAATACTTTTTATAAGTGTAGGATGTGGTGAAAGAAAACATGAGCTGCTTTTGCTTACTAGTATTAGCCACAGGACAAATCCTATTAAACGCGTGTTACATCAAGGAGTTATTTTGTTACATTAAGGAAAACAGCTGTAAGATATTAACAAAATAGGAAGACTTTATACAGAATTTGAAAAACCATTTTTTGAAGTTGGTAGGCGTTATTTCAACAGTTATTATTTTGAAAATCATTTCAAAATCTACCTAAAACTTTGCTATTTTCCTTAGCTGTTACATCAAGGAAAAAACATTGTTACATAAAGGAAAATAACATTGTTACATAAAGGAAAATGAATTGCCAAACAGTTCAATATTTTCATTTTTATGTTGGATTAGTAATTGAATAAACTTTTCCATTTATTTTTGACAAGAAACTAAAAATATGGCATGAATTTTGTATTGTAAGCCTTTAATTCAGAGCCTACTTTGTGTTAAAGCAAGGAATTAATATCTATATATATATTCTGTAACACATTAACACTATTTGTTTCTTCTTATAAGCTACAGTAAACCCAAGTCTTTAAAAATAAGTGCAAACTAGATAGGAAATCCTGGTCCATGTATTCTGCTAATTGTTGAATATATCATGCATCCGTTTTTATTTAGAAAATTGGCAAATCAAGTACACAATGATATTGTAATCCTTGCCGTAACAATATGAATTCAGTGATGTAACGGGACCGTAACATTATAGTTGCATAGGTATTTTAGTTCCCGAAATGAATGTAATAGTTAAGCATTTTTACTTGAAGAGACTATATGTATACTAAGTTGGCAGTCAAACTCTTTCTTTAAGCTTTATGTATCAGAAGAGTCATTTATTTCCTTAATGTAACATATTTGCTTCTTTACTGTAACAGCCTGTCGCTAGTAATATGGAATAACTTTCAAACAACCCAAGTTTTGATAATAAGTAAGCAATGGCTAAGCAGTGTTAACAGTTCTAAAATGTTTAATTGTTTTGTTTACAGTTTGTTCATGTTTATCAAACTTTTGACGTTAGATATATCGTGGCGTACCTCATTTGCATAGTTATTCAACTAGTTATATACATTATGACAAATAAACAACGAGTGTTATTCAACGCTCACGCCGTCTGTTATGTTATGAATTATAATATGAATGGTACAGTCGGTTCCAGAACAATACAAAAGCTTTGCAAACCTTGTAAAAAACATGACTGATGTGGGGGTTTTTCGGTTATTGTTTATGCACACTACTTTTTGCTTGTTTTGATAAATGTATTGTTTCATAATTATATTGATGGCTGCCGTGGATATATACCCACTTTATATTCAATATACTTTAGATATTGTTGATTTATCACCTTTAAGACAATCATTCATGTGAAAGTTGAAAACCTTTGTTCTTAGCAAAAATCAAAGCATAAACTATTCGAGTTTAGCGATTGTGTTTTCAAAACTTTTATTACTTACTTCGAATTTCCTATCGAATTAAATAGAGTTCTAAATTTCGTTTAAAAAGTGAACAATTAAATTACACCCATTGGTGATATTAAACCCATTCACTCTCAATGACGCTTAAAAACGTGTTTGCAAACAGTTTGGATCCTAATCAGACGCCGCGTAACCCAAACTGTTTGACACTCGTTTTGAAAGAAATATTGCCTTATTTATAAATTTGAAACAACATTGCAGACAACAAAATTGAAGCAGACGACAATGAAACGGTGAAGGGGCAAAATGCTCACGAAAGATTTGGCAGTGAAAAGGTTAGCCCTGAATAATTCTGCTAGTGAATGAAATTAGAATGTGTATGTGTCTTACACAGGGACATTTCATTGACTTCCAATCAAGAATAAATACTCATCTTTACGCATTTAATTCATTCCTCCACTGAAGAAAACGGTTCTAGTTTATACAGTCATGAGTATGTATCACATGAAATATGTTCTATGTTCTAACAGATGGTAAATTAAAGCAGGCAGGAAGTAAAGCTGATTGTGCCTTATGGCGCATTTCTGCTTTATTTCAACCTGCTTTAAGTAGTCATTGTCTTCAAAACTAGAAACAGGCTATGATGTTAGGGGTAAATTTCATCATTAACTAGTTCAACTGCACAATATAAATGCTCAAGTTCAAGCTGACTGCAGTTAACATACTCAGTATTGAATTGTTCGCCTAACTCCGAGTATATTAGTTATTTCCGAACAGCTTGGATCCTTTGATAACTGTATTTATGGTATGTTGCATAATAATATTTGCATGTATTTTGCAGTTTAACCCCTTCACTGTCATACCGTCATCTGCTTTAAACAATTGTCGTCTGCTTTAATTTCTCAGCTTAAAAGTGTAGCCATTTAACCCCTTCACTGCCTTGCCCCGAGCACAACAGTTTTTTCAAACAGTATGGCTCCTGATTAGACGCTGCGTGTGGCGGCGTCTGATCAGGATTCAAACTGTTTGACACTCATTTCAATATTTCTTCAGTCAAAATAGCAAATATTAAAATGTAAGAAATAAAAGCAAACGACAATTGTTTAAAATTGATGACGTCACGGCAATGAAGGGGTTAATTTGAGAAATGTTGAATTGAGTGTCAAATAGTTTGTATTCTGACGGGACGTTGTGTCATGCGGTGTTGGTATAATTATTGTACAGTACTCCCTCTCTACAACGACACACAAGGGGAGACAACGAGTGTTTGTGTTTTTTTCGGAGGGAGTCGTTTTAGGGAGGGAAAATGTGCTTACATTTGCAAACAGCTTGAATCCAGATCAGACGCCGCCTAAGGAGGTTTCTGATCTGGGTTCAGCCTGTTTGTCATATTTTTTCTATCAAAATTTCCATTATGAAACTTTGAGAAAAACAGCAGTCGACAATTTTAAGCAGACAACATTGCAGCCGTGAATAGGTTGGACATACTTTTCTTGTTTTGGGAAAGAGCGACAAGCGTTGTTATAAGAAGGGAATCGTTGTAGGGCGGACCGTTGTAGGGAGTGAGTACTGTACTTTGTAAGAAGGCAATGAAGGCGCTGATTTGTCAACTTGTTCGGCCGACAGTGTTTTTCCTCCCTTCAAGTTGGTACAGCCAAACTTGTATTTAACCCTTTTACTATCATTGACGCCAAAAAGCGTGTTTGCAAACAGTTTGGATCCTGATCAGACGCCGTGTAACGCGGCGTCTGATCAGGATTCAAACTGTTTGACACTCGTATCGATATGTTTTAAGTCATACTACTTTGAATTTTACTTTGAAACGATCTTGCAAATTGAAACAGACGACCGTGAAGCGTTGAAGGAGTAAAAATCTCACGAACATTTTGGCAGTTAAAGGGATAAAACGGCAACTCTTTGGAGAAGCACCTCGCGTTATAACAATTCAACGAATATACTTGTCATTTACAAACATTGTACCTGAAAGAGTACACATTTCCTGTGTAAATGGTGTATACCCAGATCAGACGGCTCACTGATATTGGTTTGCCGTGTTTGTCACTTTATGGACAAGCATGGACTATTTTTAATTGAAAGTTTTTGTCGAATTGTTCATTAACATTTTCAGGAGTGACTGTGTTAAATGTAAAACAAAACTTAAACACCAGCCTCTCCGACCTACCTGTATGAATGGTCTGATGATGTTAGTGGACACACTTTTTACGTATTAACTGGTATCGGCCGATCATGTTTGTTAATAACATTTAAAATTTTCACATGTAATTCTGAAAGCATTTATTGTCACTATACTGTTTGCATAACCCGTTAATCGGACACTATGCTTTTACCTTTTCCCCACTATATTGCCTTAACTCTTTCGCTGCCAAATGTTATCATCTGCTTTAACCTCTTACCGCCAAAATATCGTCTGCACTAGTAGTGTCGTTTGCAATATTTTTAAAGTCAAGTTTAGGGCTACAACAATGTAGATTGTATTATTAAGTTTAGGGCCGTTTTGACTGAAGAAATGTCGATACGGGTGTCAAAACAGTTTGGATCAGGATCAGATGCCACGTACCGTGGCGTCAGATCAGGATTCAAACTGTTTGCAAAGTCGCTTTTTGGCGACGTTGGCAGTGGAAGAGTTAATACTGTTGTCTGCACCGATTTCCCTAAGTTAGATTTAACCCATTTATACCCAGTGGATTCTTCGAAGTTTACATATTGGATTAGTCCATTTTTTATCAAAAGGATGCCTGGTCAAAATTTTCATTTTCATTTTGTTTTATATTGAAATTCCTATCAGCAAACAGTGTAGACTCTGATCAGACGCCGCATAATGCGGCGTCTGATCAGAGTCTACACTGTTTGCCTATGTCCCATATATCGGATCGTGGGTATAAATGGGTAAACCCTTTACCCCATAGCCTATTTTCAATTACGAACGCAGATGATTGCTTAAAGAAGGTTGAACGTAAAGCAGAATGCACCTTCATGCGCATTCTGGTTTACTTTCAGCCTGCTTTAAGCTACCATCTGCTTGGATACAGAAATTATTTCCTGTGGTTCAGGTTTATTACTGTATAAATTGGAACTACTTTCTTCGGCGCATGAACAAATTAAATTACTAATTGGGTAAAGGGTTAAGATACTTTGATTGTAATAAGATCGATACGAGTTTGGATCCTAGTCAGGCGCGTAAGGCGGAGTCTAACTCGATCCAAACAGTTCAATTTTGGTCAAATTCGGCAGAGAAAGGGTTAAGCAGATACAATGTTTTAGGTCGATTACGTTTGTTTTGAAGTACATAATTACGTCAATGTATTGTCACCAAACTGAATCTTAGAACTCCCTATAAGGGCTATGTAGCGACATGATTTTTAAAAATATCTAATTTGTAAAAAAAAAAATCAAATCATGTTGAATTATATTCACAGATGATGGTATTCGACATGATTTGTAAAAAATAAATCAAATCATGGTGTGTGGTTTTTTTCTTCAAATCATGTCGACTGTGAAAACGTGGTTTGTAAAAATTGACATGATTTGAATTTTTTTACAAATTAGATATTTTTACAAATCATGTTGCTACAGGTCTAGTCGTTGTGTAAAAAATAACCGTAAGAGTGCCAATAAACATGTTTATGCAAATAGGAAATACAAGCGTATACTATCATTACTTGTTTGTTGTATTTCAATTCTCATATTATGTTATAAAATGTAATACACTCTTCCCCCATGGCTAGTGTTCAATATTGAAGAAAAGTGGGTGCTTAAAGTAATCTGAATGCATAGCAGACACTTTTTATTGAACCTTTTTGCTTTACTTTCAGTCTGCTTAAAGCATCCACCAGTAAAACGCCGACATTATTCCTATAGTTTTTTAATTGAACAAAGGAGGCAGCAAGAAGTTTTCTGTTAGGAAAACATAAATGCTCCGGCCAATGTGACGTTTCCATTGGTTAACCCTTTCATGATCAAATTTATCGTGAGGTTTTTACCCTTTCATCGCCATTTTGTCGTCTACTTCAAAATTGTTGTCTGCAATATCGTTTCAAACTTATATTTAAATCAGAATAACTGACTTTATTTCAAAACAAGTGGCAAACAGTTTTGATCCTAATCAGACGCCGCGTTACGTGGCGTCCACTGGCACCAGAGTCATGGACTTTTTATGTGTTTACTTTATCTATACCTCTACCGATTATATTATAAGTCCATGACTCTGGTGCAAGTAGCAATGTCGGTGTGGCTGATGATGAACTGTCGGCGTTGTTGAACCTATGATGAGATCTAGTCTCGAACAGATTGCTCAGCGTGGTCTCTGCTGATCTACCAAACCTTGATTCCACTACAGTTCTCCAACATCAATGTTCCAGCTTGTCATGGAACCTCTATGACGTATCGTCGATCTGTAGCAAACCTTCACTCTTTAATAATAACTGTTTTCAGTCCCATACAAATCTCAATGATCTGAAGCAACGTACTAACGAGCTATCATCAAAAAGTAAGCTATCCCGTTAATAGCTTGTGGAAAGAGTTGTCGTGTGAACGAATTAGCAATCTCCCTGTGTTCAATATCTCTACAGGTTATATTTACCAACCGTCTAACATTGAACAGTGCTTTCAATATGCATAAATTAGTCTAAATAATTGATTATTCCTAATAAAATAAGAAAATGCAAACTTTTACTTTTACACCAGCAAGTTATAAACTTTGGTTATGTTTAAAATGTCCAGTACAGAAAAATAATGACTTTAAAGCTTATTTGAGAGATAATACACAAAATTCAGTTTTTGGTATACAGTCAGCATAAAAACGTAGACAATCACATTAGGCAAAGAACAAAAACGTATGATGTGCGTTATCTTCGCACTGGCTCTACATAAATCAACTGGCAATATACACATATGTTTAAAAGGCTTAATAATTACACAAAGATTATTTCTGACAATAGCCCCTTTCTCAAGAAAACACTTTAAGTTTTTCTAACTACAAAATATTCTGTACAAAAGTGTGCTGAACTTATTGTCTACTCAGATAATCAGCACACATGTTCTCAGAGCCTTTGATTGCTTCGACTCTGAACTGATAGTTTTGCAAGAACAATGCCCATCGTATTATTCTGCCACTCTCTATCTTACACTTCTGTATGTAAGATAATGGGGTATGGTCTGTCTGTAGAACAAACTTTGTCCCATACAAGTACTTTTGGATTTTTTTTATTCCAAACACTATTGCTAAGCACTCTCTCTCTCTCTCAATCACAGAGTAGTTCTTCTCTCGCTGGAGAAGCTTTTTGGTTGCATACGCCAATGGGAATATGCCATCTTCAAACTGTTGCAGCAATGCTGCTCCAACTCCGCTATCAGAAGCATCAGTTTGGAGAATAAACGGCTTTGTGAAGTCTGGCAGTCGCAAAATTGGTGATCTTGTGAGTATGTCTTTCAATGTTTTGAAAGATTGCTCGTGCTCTGCCAGCCAGATCACGTTGTTTGGGCGACCTTTCTTAGTTAGGTCCGTCAACGGAGCCGCTATATCAGCAAATGCTGGTATGAACTTCCTGTAATACCCAGCTAACCCTAAGAAAGCACGAACTTGATTCTTGGTCTTGGGTAACTCGGCCTTCTTGATATTTTCAAGTTTCTCCTCTTCCATCTGCATGATCCCGTTTCCAACCACATGTCCTGTGAATGATATGTTCTCAAACCAAATCAAACACTTTGATGGTCTGAGAGTCAGACCAGCCTGTCTAGTTCAGCAGCATGGTAAGATGTTGGTCCCATAACTGCGTGTGACCAAGGATGTCATCAACGTAGTTGTCCGCACGTTTGCAATCACGCAACAACTTTCTCATCATTCGGTTGAATGTGCTACCCGAGTTGACCATGCCGAACGGCATTTTCTTGATTTTGTAGCTCCCATCTGATGTCGAGAAATCAGTTAAATGCTTCGACTTGTCATCAGCCGGTATTTGCCAGTAGCCTTTACTCAGGTCTATCTTGGTGAAGAACTTGTCTTCCTTCAACTTGGACATCATGTCCTCAACATTCCCCATTGGTTCTGTATCGAACCGTGTGATCATATTCAGTCTCCTGAAGTCGATACAGAATCTGTTGGACCCGTCTTTCTTTTTGATCATGACAAAAGGCGAATTATAGTCCGATAACACTGGTTCAATCACCTCTGCGTCGAGCATCTTCTGAATCTCGCCTTCAATTTCACCACGTTTAGCGTATGGTATGGGGTATTGGCGAACCCGAACTGGGGTCTTCGACGTCAATTCAATCTTGTGTTCAGCCAGCGTATTTCAGTGAATATGTCCCGAAACTCTTCAAGCAAGTTCATCACTTCTCAACGTTGTTCAGGCGACAAGCTGTTTTGAAGTTACGTATTCAAATCAACCATCGAAAAAATGTATTTTGGATAGAAAAATATCTTATCTATGGACTGCAAAAGATTTGGTTTCGATTGAATGCGTTTTAGATAGTGATTCGTGTGGTTGAAAAGACACGGTGTAGAATTGGTTACACACCATGGTCTTATAATAGTAGATAGGCAGACCGGTAGAAGCTTAGCGTAAATATATCTAAAATAAAATTGATTTTTTTTTTTATTCCAATCCCATACAGTAGACACTGCTAACGTTTGGGGGGAAATCTTATAGATCAAGAATCTATATCTAATAGATCTTATACTAAAAGATAGCAGACCGGTATATGTATCTAGGCATATCTAGAGTCAACTCAGTTTTTTTTAGTTTTTTTTTTATTTCTATCCCATACAAAAGACATTGCTAACCGACCAAAAAAAATAGGTTCTAGATCCAGAATCTAGTAGATAGAGACTAGAGTGTACACATCAATATTTCCCTCTTCATATAGTAGATATTACTTACCGGTAGATACAGATCAAACCACTGTGAGAGTCATTGACTTATTATGTCTCTGTGTGTACTGTATATATACCTCTCTAGATGTATCAGAAATAAAAATGCATCTAAATGTAAAACCACACATATTATAAGTCCATGACTCTGGTGCCAGTGGTGGCGTCTGATCAGGATCAAAATTGTTTGCAAATGCGCTTATGACGTCATTGAGAGTGAAAGGATTGAAGGACTCACAAGGACAAGTCATTTCATTGTGATGAGGGTTACGTCTTATGCAGACGTTTGACAAATGTATAAAGCACAAAACTGATACAGTTGTAATCCGGACCAGACAATGAGCTACTCAGCATTATATAAGGATCCAAACTATTCTGGGACAGACAGGCCTGAGCAAATAGTGAGCAGTCTGGTCAGGGTTAACACTGTTTGCCATTCAGTTTGCACTTTCTGGACAAAATTACTTTTTTAATTAGCTTGGTAGTTCAACTTCAACTTCAACTTTATACTGCTTTACAATCGTAAACGATTATTACAAGCAGACGATGTGTTAAAAACATTTGCTATGTGCAAGTAAAAGATAAAAATACCAAAATTTACAGTTAAAAGTAAAAATGTACAGATGGGTTAAATAACTCGAACAGCCAGCCTGTCCACAAATAGTTTTAGGCTGGGACTAGACTGGATGTCAACAGGTAGTCTAGACTGTTCCATAGCCGGATAGTTCTTGGGAAAAACGAATGGAGATTGTACTGGGTTTTGGACTGAGGGATAAGATAGTTTAAATTTCTTGTTGGCAAGCTATGATGGTGATCCACTGAGACTAAATAACCTCTGACCTTGTAAAGCATGACCAACGAAGAGCGCTGTCTTCGTTGTGCAAGCGTTTGCCAGTTCAGGGTGGAGAGCATGTGGGTGACACTACTAGTATAACTGTAGTCATTGAGGACGCATCGTACTGCCTCTCTCTGTACCATTTCTACTTTGTTAGTTAGGTATTGCTGCCAAGGGTGCCAGACCGTTGAGTAATACTCTAACTGAGGGCGGACATAGGTTTTATGTGGTATCTAGACACACATTCATACATCGTATAACAAACGCAACAAAAACGTTGGTTTCAAATCAATTTTCTTTTATTCTCACTTAATATACATGTGCTTACATTTATTAGATGACTCACATAGGCTTTTGGCTTTGGTCCAACCCTTTTCTTGGCATAAAACATAGTTTTCTCTAAACTTAACTGACTAAAATTCCTCATATACATATACACATTCAAGATCAAGAAAGCATATAATTATAATGAAGATACAAAAGTAATACATTAAAACCTCTCTATAACGACCATTAAAACGAACGCTTATTGATTGTATAACGGACATGTGACGGCTTAAAGCAAGGTGAGAATAGAACAGAAATTTTCTAAAGGAGCTTTCTGTTTTACTGTCACCTTGCTTTAAGCAGTTATCTGTGGTAAATACCGAATAACCATCGCAATGTGATGGTCGCAATAAAGAGGGTTTTACTGTAGTATGGTAGTTGAACTGTTTACAATTGACTAACGTTTTCAGGTACATAACTCTTTCAGTTTTACCGGGAATAAAGTACAGTAAAACCTCTCTAGAACGACCACTAAAATAAATGCTAATTAGATATATATTATATAAAAGGCAGGTGACATCTTAAAGCAAGATGACAGTGAAACAGAAAGCTCCTAAGGAGCTTTCTGTTTTACTGTCACCTTGCTTTAAGCAGTCACCTGTCATAAACAAAAATTAATTTACACAATTTAGTGGCCGTTATAGAGAGGGTTTACTGTAAAATAAAAAAATGTGTGGATGTGTTGCACCAGAAATACCCAAAGAGTTACTTCCCTAATACATGAGTTTGGATTTTATCGCCGTTCTTTGTCCAACCGTGTGTCTACTTAATGCAGGACAAAAGTGAAACAAGAAGCTTTTATATGTATTTCTACTTTACATCCCTATAAACCCCTTCACAGTCTATAGTATGTATATAATACTGCTTTGCTTTATATGTAACTGTTTGATGAGCCGTGCCATGACCAAACCTGCCTTATTGCCTTGCAAACAGTCTAGATCAAGGTCAGTTGCCTCGTCTTTGACACGGCGACTGGCCTTGACCTACTCTGTTTGATACCATGAATCATCTTAAACATTGTATTTAGCAGTATTATCTACGGTATTTTGCAGTGTACTAGGCAAACTCAGATGCAATGTCTGTTGGTCTGTACGATGTTGCAATGCAATGAGGCAGGTTTTGTCATGTCACGGCTCATTTGCAAACCTCTAGTACCTGATGAGATGACGAGTATGCTGGCGTCCGAGCAGTATCTGTGCTGCGTTCACATAAGATGACATCAGTACTTACTTAAAAATGTATTGTGATACTATTTAAAACAGTTAATGGTTAGTTTAAATATAGCCCATACATAATAATTATTATGATAAAGGGATATAACTCGGTTGTATTCACCTTTTTAAATAGGCCGGTATTTCTTCCCTTGGTCTCACAATGTTACATTTTAATATCATAGACAATATAGATCCTGAAACAATTTCAAATTAATCGAAAATTGCTTAGGATATATGATATTGAGATGATATTTTATAACTCTTGTCTGTAATATTCATACTTTTATTTTATCTAAACAGGCTGCTTGGTTAAGTGTCTTTGTTTCATGTTAGTACAAACAGTTACAGAGTCGATATAGCTTATAATTTTGTTGTAAACCGAACTGAAATATAAGGCTTCTGGAATCTTATAACTTGGTTATACCCAATCCATTGCATTGCAGATATATAGAGTAGTACATGTGTGTACATGATTTATGATTTTTTTTGTTTTAACGAGTCTTCTAGAAAACGATAAAATCGAGGCGTTGCTGCATGCTTTTCCTTTCCTAAATGACGAGTTTGATAATTCCAATAAATTATTAACACGGATGTTATATTATTTTTTGGAGCATTGTTGAACCCCTCTGGTCAGCATATCACGCCTCCCGGTTTTGATTGATTTTTCGCAATTTTTCAAATTTGAAGCTTAGTACAGTCGAGCTTCGATATCTCGAACTCGCTTAACTCGAACTATCCGATATGTCTACACTTTAACTTCATTATTTCATGCTCGGTTGTGTAAAACCAACCCGTATTTCAAAGTTAAAACGTGACTAAGCCACGTTTTAACTTTGAAATACGGTTCGACTTAACCGAGTTCGAGATACATGTATCTAAGTAGTCCCAGTAGTTGTGGCACCATTTGCAAAGAAATCCTTCATTACTCCGCGCTGATCACCAAATACCGTCATCATGATTTTGCCCGCTGATGATGTGGAACGTGCCTTCTTCGGAGTTTGCGAGTCAAAATGTTTCCGTTGCTTCTACTGAGATTTTATCTCCGGATCATAGTGATGCACCCATGGTTCGACCTGTGTAATAAGTCCTAATCATTGTCTTGGAGCATGGTCAAAATATATTTGGAGCACTCGACTCGTTCTTGCTTCTGGAAAGGTGTGAAAAACCGTGGAATACATCGATCAGACACCTTTCCCGTGTGAAAATGTTCATTTTTTCCGCAGACACAACACTGATTTTGACCTCATTGGCTAATTTGTTATGCGAATATCGTCCAAAGTGTAAGCATTTGCCTGCTATGGGGTTGCATCATCAATGGCGGACTGAGAGTGGCCATGAATTGGGACCGTTTTGAACAACAGATGTAAGACCACACTTGAACGGACGATGCCAGTGTTTGACAACGTCATATGATGGACATCCTCCCCATAAACAGCTATCATCTTATCAAATGCCTCCTTTGGTGTGCAACATTTCAAATACAGGAACCTGATGATTGCTCTGTATTAAGCTGGCTCCATCACTCTACCTTACATTACATCAGCACAGGTTAACAAGAAATGAATCATATATCAGAAATATTAATCCTGTGATACATAAAACATGTATGCGTGTAAGGTTTATAAAACTTAACATTTTAATAAAGATTAACGTAGAAACGGTAGCCATGCCAGTAGGGCACTTATGTGTGTCTAACCCTTCCACAATTTCGAAACCTCCCCGAAACCTTACGTTTTGCTAATTCCAGAAAAAAATCGGCTGCTTTTAAGGCGTCACTGTTTTATGATGTGCTAACTCATTGATCCCTGAAACCATTTATGGACAATTCCAGTTTCAAAATAAGTCCAGTCCATTTATGACTACTCGTAAATGGATGTTTTGTCCATTTATGACTATTAATTGATGTAGTGTAACTATAGCGTTCCCTCTCTACAACGGCCCTCCTTACAATGACTCCCTCCTTACAACGACATTCACCGCTGTTCCCACGAAAATTATGTTTTATGCTTGCACTGATGCATTATCATCTAGCTAAAATTGTTGTCTGCTGTTTTTCTTACATAAATGACATTTTGACAGAAAATACATTATGACAAATGACAAACAGCTTGAATCCAGATCAGACGCCGCGTTACGCGGCATCTGATCTGGATTCGAGCTGTTTGCAAATTTCAACCAAGTTCCCTCCCTATAACGACTCCCTCCGAACAACGCACATATTTGTTGTCTCCCATTGAGTGTCGTTGAAGAGAGGGAGTGCTGTAATTGCAAACTTACAAGGGTGCTCTGATCTGGATCTGCACTGTTTTCATTAGACATGGTACGCTTGACAGGTACAGTGTTTGTAAAGTATATATATTTGCGTGACTAGGGTTAGATGAGGTAACAAGTATTGTGCTAGGCAAGTGTTCTGTTTTTGAATCGTTTCACTTATAACAGGTTATCTTCTTGCAAAAAATACTGTATTCTTCATTTCTTTTACCTCCCATATTAATGTAGAGATACACCAGGGTCCATGCTTATAAAGCGTTTGGGCTGAATCTAAGTTGACCAATCAAATGCTTAAGAACGATTTTAGACTCAACTCAAACACTTTAAATGCATGGACAAAGATTATCTAAAAGTTTGAATAATCCGGATCCAGACTGTTGGAAAATGTCATGAATGAATACATGCGAGGAGTCCGTTCGGAGGATAGTAATTGTAGTTACCATAATGACCTGAAGCATTGAGACAGACAGGCATGAGCAAACAGTGACGACCCTGATCAGACTGCTCATTCAGCAGCAGTCTGCTCAGGGTCTACACTGTTTGTATTTCACTTTGCAATTTTAGACAACTAATTATGCAACAAAAGCAATAATTGCACATTTAAGGATAATTACAACAGTCATACAGGGTGTTCCAATGTTAAATATGTTTACGTTATTTTTGCCTGCTTTGTTAGCATTTCTTTTACTTTTATACATACTCTACTTACAACTTTGTAGGGTCAATTGTGACGTAGTATGCTTTAAACATGTTGGCGTCTGACCAGGACCAAAACTGTTTGTAAATTATCATTTTAATTGGGAAAGAGCAATAAAGTTTTGATAACATGTCAATTTCAAAAAGACATTTGATGAGTTGATCCAGAATAAAAATAATCAGGAACTCTCATCAAGAAAGTGGGCACTGTTCTTTGTTTCGCATCTAAATTACACTTTGTTTCTAGTTACTAGAATGGTTCATTGGTATGAAATAGCAAATATTTAAGTACTTTTATCCACCAAAAGCATTGTGCTATTCCGTCATATCGATGAATTCAAAACATTCATTTTATGTTTGGTTATGGTGAATTCAGAGATGTTTATCATTTGCTTGATACTCACTCATCTATTATTTGTATATACTTTATATTAATAGGTGTATGTTAACATTCATGCCGTCCGGTTGATAATTCCTTTTACATTTATCGAATCTTTGAATGGTCATTTTAGAGGGTTGTAATAAGCAATTTAATTTAAAGCTACAATTTTCAATAGATTTGGTACAAGATTCTAAATTAACCAGCAAAGGGTAAACTCTTGGCATAAATGTGATGGTACTAAAGAAACAAATTGTACTGGTAACCTTATTTAAACCCGTTACATAATCGAATAAATCAATTATCAATCGGTGTAGTGTTTTTGATTGTTGATTGTGATTTCCCGTCCGCTTCCCAACACTAGTATTATGTCATGTAGGCTAACCATATCTCGTATGTGGATACATATTGCGATTACCAGTTTCAGGTTAATTTGACCCTGACATTGATAATTGAAAAATCTTGTTTTGACATTGACTTCTGACCTTGATTATTGAAAATCCTTGTCCTAAACCATTACTTTTATACGATGCTATTTACAATAACCAAACATTGGATGTGGATACATTTTTGGATAGCTGAGTGCCATGTACCTCTTTCTGGCAGGTTGACCTTGACCTTTGACCTTGATAAAAACAAAAAACAAAAGTTTCATTACACATGATGTGTAGATACATGTTGGCATTGCAGAGTGTCACAAACCACTTTTAGGTATATTTGACCTTCCAATTTCACCTTGATAATTGACAAAGCTTGCACTGAGGACAACTCCTTTACCATAGCATCTACAATTTCCGAACCTGGTGAGTGCAAATAATTACCAAATATCTTTAGATGGAGGAGTTTTACATACGTTTCAGCTCAATACAGCATTGACCTTGAATACTCTTGCCCAGAGCATATACTTTTACTATCTTGTCCGGGATTATCATACATAATGTGTTGCTTTATTTTGAGATTGCCAAATGTCATGAAATATGTCCAGGCCACCTTAATCTTGTTCAGGAAATTCCTGGCAGACATGTACTTAACACCTTCACTGTGACAACCCAAATTCACTGAATGGTTAATTGAAATCAGTTAAGATCCTGATCAGACGCTGCAAAACACAAACAAAACCCCCTAACTTAACACTCCTTAATTCATGTATCAAATATGGCATAAGGTGCTTGCTAAACTTCCAGTCATTTGTTCAAATGTTTTTTAAGCAAAACTATTTGCAGCAGCTTATTCACTTGCGTTCTTTGGGTTTTTCAGAGTAGGTGAATTGACACTCTCTTCCAAACTCAATCCTCATTCTCCTCTAGGCTTAGGGGACATTCAGATAAATACCGACTGTCGTGTCATCAATATAAATTTTCGCTTTTCTAAGACAGATCAGACTGGCCGGGGTCATAAGATAGTCATTCAAGGCGTCGCCAGTCCAGTTTTTCCAGTCAAACTTTTACAAGAGTATTTATCTGTCCGTCCAAATGTCAAGGGCATGCTATTCATTCATTTTGGTGGTAAACCACTCACTCGCTATCAGTTTACTGCCATCCTACAAAAAGCAATTAAGTCCCTAGGGTTATATGAGAAGAATTTCAAGTCCCATTCCTTTAGAATCGGTGCTGCTACAACCATGGCAAAATTAGGGTTTTCTTCTGAAGCAATACAGATGGCAGGTCGGTGGAGTTCTGTCTGGTGTGTGGGTTCCTCCATTATTAAACAGGCTTCCTTTACGGCGAGGTCCAGACCAGATGGGTCGCATTTGGGTCTGGCTTCCAAGAATATCCACATCTGGTGGCAAGGATATAGTGGCTTAGGGTTGATAGGATTAAGACAGAAGCTTCATCTGCTGCTTCAGGTGAATGAGCCTCCACATATATTAGTCATTCACTGTGGGGGAAATGACATTGGCCGTTTCCCAGTGAAGAGGCTACGCGAGATGATATCGGACCTAGTGGCATATCTTGCGCAAAACTTTAGGAACACTCATATTGTCTGGTCACAAATTTTGTCCCGGAGTGTGTGGCGCCATAAGGGCCATTCCGGGACATGCCCGAGTAGGCTACTCAATTTGTCTAGGAAAAGGGTCAATAAGCATGCTGCGTGTCAATTTTGTAAGATGCATGGCACTTATCTCAAACATCCAAATCTGCAGACGGTGGCTACAGATCTTTATTCAAGTGATGGAGTTCACCTCTCCGGGTTTGGGAATTCCGTTTTCCTCGACACTCTTTCCCAGGCCATGCTCTCAATAACGCTTAAAATGTGAGAATAACTTAAATGCCGCATACTAGGGTTTGGTAGGTGCGTTGATTTGGCTGCGGACTTTCATTGTGTTCTTTTCGCATGGCCAATTGTTTTGGCGGTGGTCCGGGTTTTTGCTGCAGTTCCCCAGACCAGTTGGCGGATGCGAAAAGATTACAGTTTCATAAACAAGATTTTATAAATAATCAATTTTTGTATCTTCATGGACTGCCTTCTGTATGATCATGTCGCCTCAGAAGTCCTGTCTCAGTTAATTGCTAACATTGTATTGGAACTTTGGTTGTGAATATAAATAATATGTTGCCCATTTTGTTTAGATTTTGTGATGCCCACGTTGCTAAGGTCTATGATGAACAATTGATATTATGTGTTGCCCGCTTTGCTAAGGGCTTTGATGAACAGTTGACATTATGTGTTGCCCACTTTGCTAAGGGCTTTGATGAAGCTATTTGTGCTTTTTGGGGTCTGCCATGTACTGTTGCGGCGACCCGGTTCATGTAAGTAAATGAAAGCCGCAGCCAAATATTGGCCATATTCATCTAATTAAACATAAAAAATATTCATACAGGTTTTTGTTTGCTTTATGCATCCTTCGATAATAGTGGATACAGAATGCATATGTTAAGTATCCACCGTTTATCGAGGTGCACAGGTAATTCTAATGATTCAGCTTATATTATTATAAGCACACTTTAGTGACCTACATATCATTGAACAAAATCGCGGACATCTTTTCGGTAAAACCCTCCCTCCACAGCCCTTTCTTCGTTATATTTTATGTGACAACATATGCAAATTTGTGCCCCTTCTACAACCCAATTATTTTGTTATATTTGATGTGACATTATATGCAAATTTATGTGTTTTGTTTAAAGACATCACATGACCAAGTTTGGGTGGTAACACCTACCCCCCATAGATAGTTTGAGTCAAAGCATGGAGAGCATGCACTAACGGTGGTAGGGTCTAGGCAAATAATCATTCAGGCGTCTCATGTGAGGCCCGCACCTAATATTTGATAGATTGGTTAGTAAAACCCATTGAAAAACCTATTGAGATCTATTATGTAAGGGCCTCTATTCAAAGCTTCAGATAGCTGAACCGTTACCTCCACAATTGTGTCATGATCGGGGACTGGCTTGATGTATTTAACCTAAATATGCAGAGTCTTATTTCACTTTGTCATCTGAATGGTATGACCTTAATAGATCACTTGCTTTCATTCAGTCTGTACTTGTGTATAAATCTTAATATGAATATGTGTTTTTCATATCAAATCCAAACATGACTATGTGATAGATCAGTTTTGAATATCTGTTGAATTCCTTATTTGACTCTGCTTATTTGGGTTACAACTCGGACAATTGGTACACTTGCTGCTGCCTAGTTTGTTTTGTTTTACAGGCGCCGCATGTTCCATCTCTTGGTGCCAGTTTCAGCTGACCTTCCTTACCATCTTCAGACTACCATCGGCGCGGCTTTCATTTGGATTTTGCATCATTGCCAGTGGGCTATTTGACATTCTGTGGAATTATATGGGCTTAGGATATTGTGTGTGTATTATCAGTTCCATGTCAATGGTTCCGCCAGGTCATGAGTTGGTTGGCTTTGGTTAGTGTCGCTTCTAATGCCAATCATTTTATAAACTGGCGGATGCGAAAAGATTACAGTTTCATAAACAAGATTTTATAAATAATCAATTTTTGTATCTTCATGGACTGCCTTCTGTAGGATCATGTCGCTTCAGAAGTCCTGTCTCAGTTAATTGCTAACATTGTATTGGAACTTTGGTTGTGAATATAAATAATATGTTGCCCATTTTGTTAAGATTTTGTGATGCCCACGTTGCTAAGGTCTATGATGAACAATTGATATTATGTGTTGCCCACTTTGCTAAGGGCTTTGATGAACAGTTGACATTATGTGTTGCCCACTTTGCTAAGGGCTTTGATGAAGCTATTTGTGCTTTTTGGGGTCTTCCATGTACTGTTGCGGCGACCCGGTTCATGTAAGTAAATGAAAGCCGCAGCCAACTATTGGCCATATTCATCTAATTAAACATAAAAAATATTCATACAGGTTTTTGTTTGCTTTATGCATCCTTCGATAAATGTTTCTGCTCCTTTGGTGTTTCCTTTCATGAGCACATTTTCACAGTCTTGATCGATATATTGATAAGAATCACATCATGCCAGGGGTGACACAGAAAACAATGATTACTTTTCACATGTGTTGGATTCATAGTTAACAAACAATGGTGATCAGCTTTCTCTGGCTAACTTGGAGTTATTTCCCTTGCACTGGACATTACTCTCTAGATAGGAAGGGTTAAACTTGATTCCGACGTTTCATTAGATAAATGTCTCGCTATATATTTAAATAGTTGTCGTTGAGATATTAAGAGTACAGGTAGCGATGTCAAAGAGACAGGTTTATGACAACAAGGTGCTTTAATGCATTTTTAAAGGCAAGACATGGTATTAGTTCCTTTAAAAGCACTTAAATCATTAATGCTTGGATACTGAAATGAAGTTGTCCTACCTCTTTGCTAGACAACATAACTATAGATGTAAAAGAGTGACCTAAAGACAATGTACATAGTCACGTGTTACCAACTGACTTCTTCTCAGTGTATTTATGAAGGCTTAAACTGAAATTTAGGACAATCGAGAGTAAGAGAATAACTTATATTGATGTGCTTGTGCATTGTTTATCTAACAGTCGAAAAATGTATATATGACAACAAAAACAGCTCATAACCTGATAAGACGCCGCAAAATGCATCAGGGTCTTTTCTATTTGCATAGGTCTATATTTGTGGACGATATGTTTGTGATATACAAGTAGCCGCTTTGCACAAAACTGTTATATAGTTTTATTGCTGAAAGTGCAATGGTGAGAGAAACGATCACTTTTAACAGAAAACTTTTAACTGATAAACATAAAATAGTTATTTAGTTTATTTCGGCAAAATTTTTTACATATGGAGCACACATTTTTATACTTTGTAGCTTTGCGCATTTCAGAACGAGTTGTTTTCAATGTGCTCTTAATGCGTCTATGGAGATATTGTCTATGCTCAGTTTTTAAGTCTGCTTCATTGTTTGTTTAGTTTGAACACAATCTGGTGGAACACAGTTGATTCGAAGTAGATCTACACCATCCTCTTTATTAACGCAACACAACCTTCAAAGACAAAAAGTTCGTGATTGAAAATGTTTCATATTTCAATAGGATATCTTCAATTTTGTCAGTATGAGGGCAAAGTCTGTAACATAACACTTTACTGATCATATGCTTTAAACAAAGTTCGTATAAAACAAAAAAGTCCCGTTTTATTAAATCCAATGTTTAAAATGATAGTAGTATTGTTTTAACCCATAAATATGACGAAAACACTGTGTGCCCATCTTGCTAAATAAGAGTCATACAAATATGACTTTAGAAACAGTTTTGAAATTACTAGTAACTTAACACGCACCAATGAACAGATGAAAACTTAATTTTACGTACATATAAACACGTAAAATGAAATATATATATTATACCGACATACAGAACAAAAGAGTCATAGGCTTAGAAATACCCAGTTATATCAAATACATATGTATGGCTATGTCAATATTGAAACAGATGTACATGTGTAAATTGTGTGAAAAGCTTGGACAAAATATATCCAAGCAAGAATGGCAGTGTTAACATTTGTCACACAGGGAAATTGTAAGTGTTTTCAAGCACACAATATATTATATACATGTAAATGACTCTCAAACTAAGACCAAATGTGGCAAACAAATACTACATGATTTTATGAAATACTATTTAGAATTAAACGGGTATTTCGGGTAGTAAGTTATTACCAATCTTGCATTGAGAGACCAGACCATCAAATGGAAAACATATTTGTAGTCATGAATACTGGCGACCACTTAATGGATTTATACCATAGACTTGTTAACCCTTTCACTCTCAATGACGCATTAAAGCGCGTTTTCAAACAGTTTGGGTCCTGATAAGACGCCGCGTCTGATCAGGACCAAAACTGTTTGGCACTCTTGTCGATATCTATTAATTCATACAACATTAAATCTAACTTTGAAACGTGTGTTGCAGACAACAACACTGAAGCAGACGACAATAAAGCGGTGAGGGGGTAAAAATCTCCCGAATAACTTGATCATGAAAGGGTTAATTTACATTTGTTCTTGATTAATACACATACAATGAAATATCTTTTCCCAAGAATTCTTAGAAATGATGAGATGTGATTTTGTAAATGTATTGTATATCAAGTTATCAACTCTTACAACTCAATGATGTTTTTCAGTTTAGATTCAGTCAGTATGTCTATAGTATTATAAAAATAATAAAGCATAATAGATAAAACGGCTTTAAGCACTCAACCAAACCAAGTATGAGGACCTACTTTTTGTTAGTATGAATTATTGGTGTATGCAATTTATATACCCGTTCAAGTAAGTAATTACCTGTAATGGTCTTTGCTCTCGCAAATCAATGTACCCTGAAATCATACAATTGATATAAATTATGTTAGTCATTGATTATATGAAACCGATAACTCGACTATGCTTAAGGAAACATATCAGTATTTCAAAATCAAGCTTTGTTATATGGGTATGTTCCACTAAATCGATCACGAGTTGTCGAAAAGGCAAATTCAGTACAAAGATTGCACTTGAAAAAATATTATATTGAGCTAACTACTCCTTGGTTGTAATTCGTGATACTTTTTTACAAATTGATGTTATACAGAAAAACAAGATGACAAACGAATGCCTCTGAAAGTTAAAAGAAATGTTTGTAGATGTCTTTCTTTTTATATCAGTTGAATAAGCACCATGTTGATATGTGTCATTTTAACCCATTACATCATAGATACGCCTATCATGCCTTAGATTTGTTCTTCCACTGAAGAAAATAGTTCCGAATCATACAGTGGTCTATGTGCATTATACGGAATATATTCTGTATTCTAGCACATTGAAGTAGATTTAAAGCAGGTTAAAAGTAAAGAATAGTTCCCATAAAGGCGCAGTCTGTTTTCCTATTTTCAGCCTGCTTTAAGTGGTCACCTGTCTTTAAAACTAGAAATAGGCTATTGGACAATGAGTTAAACGTTTCAATTACAATTTCGTATATTTAGCGGTTTCTGTAGTAGAGTATTTAAATTTCTAAATAAGAAATAAACAAAAATGCCATATAATATTATTTTAGAAATACGTGCAACAGTTATGTGTGCAAGCACACAAATTCAAAAGAAAGCTAAAGTTATGAATACATATCCATCCAAATCATAGAATTGCCACCATTAATTTTGAAAGGATAACAAGTCTGAAACAAGTATTCGCCCTCGTTGCTATTCTCCTATTCAGTTTAATCAGCCGAGAACATACAGTTCGAAAGACATATCCTGTTTCTTATTTTAAAGACATGCTCGCTTAAAGCAGGTTTTAAGTAAAGCAGAATGCACCTTAATGCTCATTCTGCTTCATTTTCAGCCTGATTTAGGCCACCATCTGCTGGATATGAAAACATTTCTTATGGCACATGTTTGAGACTGTATAGTTTGGATCTGTCTTCTTCGGCGAAGAATAAATTTAGGGATGTAGTGATTGGTTTGTATGTTAACGTCCGTTTCTGCCACCTATGGGCCACTTGGGCGAACTGCTTGCTTTATGAACACCCGGTTTGGCGCAGTCAACTGTCTCTAAACCATTTCTGTAGTATTACTTTCAAATAGCCGTAATGAAAGGAATAACGTATATTTATATACATCCATAACTCTGCAATGCTTCACAGATGTATGTCTTTTGTAAGGTTATTATTCCTCCATGATAACGACTAAACGATGAGTCAATGATAATACTTTTAGATAAAGACTGGCTCGAGAATAATGCGTTTTTATTGAACCTAGCTGATTGTAAGTTTTAAACATTTCCTGTGATTGATTTTGCAGAATGAAAATTCCTCATCAAGAATATTCTTGCATTGTTGCTGTCCAGCATGCATTTCATATGTCTTAAATGATTGCAAATGCATATTTAGTGAATAGCAGTTAAACCTCCCGAACCCAGATATCCCTATCAATCGGACTGTTTGCCCGGTCAGAAATGGATTTTTTTCATGGGTTTGAATGCATCTAATATGTCTTAAACGATTGCCAATTCATATTTAGCGAATAGCAGTTATACCTCCCGAACCCAGAAATCCCAATCAATCGGACTATTTGCCCGGTCAGAAATGGATTTTTTTCATGGGTTTGAATGCATCTAATATGTTTAAACGATTGCCAATTCATATTTAGTGAATATCAGTTAAACCTCCCGAAACCAACAAATCCCTATCAATCGGACTGTATGCCCCGTCAGAAATTGTTTTTTTCATGGGTTTGAATGCATCTAATATGTCTTAAACGATTGCCAATTCATATTAAGTGAATAGCAGTTAAAACTCCGGAACCCAGAGATCCCTATCAATCGGACTGTTTGACCGGTCAGAAATGGGTTTTTTAATGGGTTTGAATGCATCTAATATGTTTAAACGATTGCCAATTCATATTTAGTGAATAGCAGTCATACCTCCCGAACCCAGATATCCCTATCAATCGGACTGTTTGCCCGGTCAGAAATGGTTTTTTTCATGGGTTTGAATGCATCTAATATGTCTTAAATGATTACCAATTCATATTTAGCGAATAGCAGTTATACCTCCCGAACCCAGAAATCCCTATCAATCGGACTCTTTGCCCGGTCAGAAATGGATTTTTCATGGGTTTGAATGCATCTAATATGTCTTAAATGATTACCAATTCATATTTAGTGAATAGCAGTTAAACCTCCCGAAACCAAGAAATCGCTATCAATCGGACTGTTTGCCCGGTCAGAAATGGGTTTTTTTCATGGGTTTGAATGCATCTTATATGATTACCAATTCATATTTAGTGAATAGCAGTTATACCTCCCGAACCCAGAAATCCCTATCAATCGGACTGTTTGCCCGGTCAGAAATGGTTTTTTTCATGGGTTTGAATGCATCTAATATGTCTTAAATGATTACCAATTCATATTTAGTGAATAGCAATTAAACCTCCCGAAACCAAGACATCCCTATCAATCGGACTGTATGCCCGGTCAGAAATGTTTTTTTTCATGGGTTTGAATTCCTCTAATATGTCTTAAACGATTGCCAATTCATATTTAGTGAATAGCAGTTAAACCTCCCGAACTCGGAGATCCCTATCAATCGGACGCCCGGTCAGAAATGGGTTTTTTCATGGGTTTGAATGCATCTATTATGTCTTAAATGATTGCCAATTCATATTTAGTGAATATCAGTTATACCTCCCGAACCCAGAAATCCCTACCAATCGGACTGTTTGCCCGGTCAGAAATGGTTTTTGTCATGGGTTTGAATGCATCTAATATGTCTAAAATAATTACCAATTCATATTTAGTGAATAGCAGTTATACCTCCCGAACCCAGAAATCCCTATCAATCGGACTGTTTGCCCGGTCAGAAATGGTTTTTGTCATGGGTTTGAATGCATCTAATATGTCTTAAATGATTACCAATTCATATTTAGTGAATAGCAGTTATACCTCCCGAACCCAGAAATCCCTATCAATCGGACTCTTTGTCCGGTCAGAAATGTTTTTTTTCATGGGTTTGAATGCATCTTATATGTCTTAAATGATTACCAATTCATATTTAGTGAATAGCAGTTATACCTCCCGAACCCAGAAATCCCTATCAATCGGACTCTTTGTCCGGTCAGAAATGGTTTTTTTCATGGGTTTGAATGCATCTAATATGTCTTAAATGATTACCAATTCATATTTAGTGAATAGCAGTTATACCTCCCGAACCCAGAAATCCCTATCAATCGGACTGTTTGTCCGGTCAGAAATGGTTTTTTTCATGGGTTTGAATGCATCTAATATGTCTTAAATGATTACCAATTCATATTTAGTGAATAGCAGTTAAACCTCCCGAAACCAAGAAATCCCTATCAATCGGACTGTATGACCGGTCAGAAATGGTTTTTTTCATTGGTTTGAATGCATCTAATATGTCTCAAACGGTTGCCAATTCATATTTAGTGAATAGCAGTTATACCTCCCGAACCCAGATATCCCTATCAATCTGATTGTTTGCCCGGTCAGAAATGTTTTTTTCATGGGTTTTAATCTAATATGTCTTAAATGATTACCAATTCATATTTAGTGAATAGCAGTTATACCTCCGGAACCCAGAAATCCCTATCAATCGGACTGTTTGCCCGGTCAGAAATGTTTTTTTTCATGGGTTTGAATGCAACTTATATGTCTTAAATGATTTCCAATTCATATTTAGTGAATAGCAGTTAAACCTCCCGAACCCAGAAATCCCTACCAATCGGACTGTTTGCCCGGGCCGAAACGGTTCTGTTTTTCATGGGTTTGACTGTTCACGAAAGGGTAATAATCATACCAAATGGTGCAAACTATTCAGTTCAATTAGTACATTTAATTGTATATATTTAAGTTAACTAGATCTGTCATACATTGTCACACAGTCATTGTCTGTTGAAAGAGATAACTCAACTAAAATGAGTATAAAAACTGTCTATCTACTAAAGTATTAGATATATTTAATTTGTTAACCCATTTGTGCCCACGATCCCATATATAGGACATAGGCAAACAGTGTATACTCTTAATGAGGCGTCTGATTAGAGTCTATACTGTTTGCTGATAGGAATTTCAATATAAAACAAAATGAAAATGCTGACCAGGCATCCCTTTGATAAAAAAATTGACTAATCCAATATATAAACATGGAAGAATCCACTGGGTGTAAATAGGTTAACTTTCATGTTTTTAAAACTTCAGATATACTTTGGGTTGACAATTGATGTCTTCCTTTCAATGTCAACTCCGTATGATATATCGTGTGTTGCCTTTCAATATTAGTAATTAAACGATGTCAACAAGGATTATGTTATATTGACATGTCTAAAGAATATAATGTTTGTTTTCCTACCTGTATTTGGATCTTGACCAGCATCTGAAAGTATATAAAGAAGCCATGGGATAGCTTATGTTTCTTTTTAAACATTACAGACGCTGTAACAAATATACGCGTGTGTGAATAATTGTCAACAATAAAAGTTTAATTTTATAGAATAACCTTAATCCGACTTGTTTATTTCTTATTTCCAATTTATTAATTAGCTTGATCTGCAACTGTGGTAAAGAAGTAACTGCTCGTATTTAAAAAGAGGGTTAGAAACTGAAAGAATGTGAAGTATAGTGCATTTATGGCGGAATGTTTTCATGTCCGTTACATTAGGTATGTTTATCGTCACTAGTGCTGCCTAGCAGTATTAGTGCGCTTTTATGGCAGAGTGGATGACTGCGAAACTGGCGACCCATGTTCGATCCCGGGTCTGAGCAGGTATGTTCTTATAAATAAGAACATCTGGTGACATGTAATAAACCAGACATAATTTAGGCAATGCCATTGCAAACTGATAATATGTTTATGAACCTACCATCTTGTAACTGTTCATTAGCAGGAGCACCTGAAATGACAATAAATGGCGTTGACATTTTATAAAAGATAACACAAAACACTTCTCTAATACGATAACGCACATAGGATCTTGTTTTCCTTTTATAACCCAGGCGGTTGCTTCACAGATGGTTGCTTCAAGCTAGGTTATAGTTAAAAAAGAAAGTCGATGTATGTAAACTCCTTGCTTTATGATCACCCTGCCTTGGTAAAGAATTATAACGAAATCATGAAGTAGTTTATGCTGGTATTAAAACATAACAGAAGGTTAAATAACGATATCTGTCAATAATACGAAATAGACTTAATCTGAAACGTATCGACTGCATTAGTGCCAGACAGTGTATATATTTGTGGAAACTGATTTTATATGCTAATATATACATATCGACGTTTGGCATGCAAAACCTTCTAAAACATAGTACATCAGGATATATAATACACAAACCGCACAACACTCCAAAAACATTTATTATTATAGCAGACGAAAATACAAACGAGACAGATCACACTTCGAGACACTAAAATACACAAAATACACACAACATCGTTTTCGCTCAAACTATTTAAGAGCACAGTAGGGTCTAGGCTACTGTTTGAAATATAATGTTTGGAGTGGTAACATTAGTCTGTTAACTCTCTACCTAATAAGACGATTGATCACTACCGACTCTCTGCAGTTTTGTGCTGTATCAGCTGCAATTCTTTCATTTTGTATCCCGGTGAATTACTACAATTTTGTTTTGATACGTCTTAAAAATTGAAATGCGTTGTAAACTACTACATGTGTAAAGTTGTCCATGTCTTCTTAAATGGGGATAAGACATGTAGTGTAATAAACACGTTTCCCTTTTTACCAAAACCACCATAGAACCACAGTGGTTAGAACGTTGGCACTCCATATGTTTCTTATTACTTTTTACACCCTGCGAGTTATATATCTAAAAATAAAACGGACAGACTAGAACACAAATAAATAAGAACTAATATCTAGTTTGAATAAAAAGTTTGTGAACTTTAACTGCATGTGGAATATTTGCTTCTTGCTAATTTGTTGAAACTTCATAAATTTGAAATAGAAGTTGTACGGTGCCATTACATTAGTTTAAGATTGATGCGGTTTGTATTAACAAAGGTAAAATAAACATGTACTTTACAGCTAAAGGAAAATTAATATGCTTCAAAAAGCATCTGTAGCAATCTATCGCTTCCTATTTTCTCTTCTAAAAGCTGATTAAGTATAAACTCTGACTGAATATCGCCTAGGAATTTCATACTTCAAAAATTGTGTCATTTATTTCATATATAAGTGAAACTTATCATACAAGATTTACATGTCTGAATAATAATGTGATTGTTAACCTACCAGCAACAAGCTCAACCTGATCCTGTTCTTCTGAATTATCTGAAACTATATAAAGAATCATGAAATGGATTGCACTTAAAAGTTTAAGATAGGTAAACGATCTAACAAATAATATTTGTATCTATATGTTTCTAGTGAAAATGTAGAAAATGAAAACTTGATTAGATTATCCATTATCGTATTACATGGTACTGTTAATGTTTCTTTGTTAAACACTCTTCTTGCCTAAGACTAAAAATATAACCAATGATGTTCTCATATTTCTTTACTATTTATAAATTTAGAATGCTCAACAACTTGATTATATTGTCTCTAAAGATGATTACGCATAAATCTGAATGTATATTACTTTGGAATTTCATACTTCAAGATTAGCTTCAAAAGTATAGAAAATGATCATACCAGTAACAAGCTCTACCGGAGTCTCTTCTTCAGAATAATCTGAAATAATATAAGGAAATCATTAAATGGATAGCACGTTACAGCTAAAATATTACAAACCATTTTTTATTATCTATCTCTAGTTAAAATGAAGAAACTATGAACTAGATAATAAAATCATTATCTTATTATGAAATGCTGTTTTTGTTTCTGTGTTAAACAGTTGTCATGCCTATTATTAAAATTATCCCCAGTGATATTTCTCACATTCTTGTACTTTAGAAATTTAGAATTCTCAACAGCATATTCCTTTTTTCTGTACTATTGATTTCGAAATAACTCTGAACGAATACTACTTTGGTATTTCATACTTCAAGAATGGTGTCAAAACGTATAAACTCACTTAATGTGTAAGTAAACTTTATCATATAATATTTAAGTGTCCGAAGAATAGTGTGCTTGTTAACCTACCAGCGACAAGCTCGACCTGATCCTGTTCTTCTGAATTATCTGAAATCATGTTAAGAAATCATTAAATGGATTATACTTAACAGCTTAAGATAGGTAAACGATCTAACAAATACTATTTGTATCTATATGTTTCTAGTGAAAATGTAGAAAATGAAAACTTGATTAGATTATCCATTATCGTATTACATGGTACTGTTAATGTTTCTTTGTTAAACACTCTTCTTGCCTAAGACTAAAAATATAACCAATGATGTTCTCATATTTCTTTACTATTTATAAATTTAGAATGCTCAACAACTTGATTATAGTGTCTCTAAAGATGATTACGCATAAATCTGAATGTATATTACTTTGGAATTTCATACTTCAAGATTAGCTTCAAATGTATAGAAAATGATCATACCAGCAACAAGCTCTACCGGAGTCTCTTCTTCAGAATAATCTGAAATAATATAAGGAAATCATTAAATGGATAGCACGTTACAGCTAAAATATTACAAACCATTTGTTATTATCTATCTCTAGTTAAAATGAAGAAACTATGAACTAGATAATATAATCATTATCTTATTATGAAATGCTGTTTTAGTATCTATGTTTAACAGTTGCCATGCCTATTATTAAAAATATCCCCAGTGATATTTCTCACATACTTGTACTTTACAAATTTAGAATTCTCAACAGCATATTCCTTTTTTTCTGTGCTGTTGATTTCGAAATAACTCTGAACGAATACTACTTTGGTATTTCATACTTCAAGAATGGTGTCAAAACGTATAAACTCACTTAATGTATAAGTAAAACTCATCATATAATATTTCAGTGTCCGAAGAATAGTGTGCTTGTTAACCTACCAGCGACAAGCTTGACCTGATCCTGTTCTTCTGAATTATCTGAAATCATGTTAAGAAATCATTAAATGGATTATACTTAACAACTTAAGATAGGTAAACGATCTAACAAATAATATTTGTATCTATATGTTTCTAGTGAAAATGTAGAAAATGAAATCTTGATTAGATTATCCATTATCGTATTACATGGTACTGTTAATGTTTCTTTGTTAAACACTCTTCTTGCCTAAGACTAAAAATATAACCAATGATGTTCTCATATTTCTTTACTATTTATAAATTTAGAATGCTCAACAACTTGATTATATTGTCTCTAAAGATGATTACGCATAAATCTGAATGTATATTACTTTGGAATTTCATACTTCAAGATTAGCTTCAAATGTATAGAAAATGATCATACCAGCAACAAGCTCTACCGGAGTCTCTTCTTCAGAATAATCTGAAATAATATAAGGAAATCATTAAATGGATAGCACGTTACAGCTAAAATATTACAAACCATTTGTTATTATCTATCTCTAGTTAAAATGATGAAACTATGAACTAGATAATATAATCTTTCTCTTATTATGAAATGCTGTTTTAGTATCTATGTTTAACAGTTGCCATGCCTATTATTAAAATTATCCCCAGTGATATTTCTCACATTCTTGTACTTTACAAATTTAGAATTCTCAACAGCATGTTCCTTTTTTTCTGTACTGTTGATTTCGAAATAACTCTGAACGAATACTACTTTGGTATTTCATACTTCAAAAATGGTGTCAAAACGTATAAACTCACTTAATGTATAAGTAAAACTTATCATATAATATTTAAGTGTCCGAAGAATAGTGTGCTTGTTAACTTACCAGCGACAAGCTCGACCTGATCCTGTTCTTCTGAATTATCTGAAACTATATAAAGAATACACTTAACAGCTTAAGATATGTAAACGATGTAACAAACAATATTTGTATCTATATGTTTCTAGTGAAAATGTAGAAAATGAAAACTTGATTAGATAATCATTGTCTTATTACATAATACTGTTAATTTTTCTTTGTTAAACACTCTCCTTGCCAATGTTTTAAATCATAACCAATGATGTTCTCATATATCTTTACTCAACACATTTAGAATGGTCAACAGCTTGAGTCTATTGTCTCTGAATCTGATTACGCATAAACTCTGAATGGATATTACTTTGGAATTTCATATTTCAAGAAAGGTGTCAAAAGTATAGAAAATTATCATACCAGCAACAAACTCTACTTGAGTCTCTTCTTCAGAATCTTCTGAAATCATATACGAAAATCATGAAATGGATAGCACTTAACAGCTAAAATATGTTACAAAAAATATGTGTAACTATCTCTAATTAAAATGAAGAAAATTTGAACTTGATAATATAACCATTATCTTATTATGTAATACTGTTATGTTTCTTTACTAAACGGTTTCCATATATTCTTAAATATGTTGTTTTACTGTACTCATTTAGATTGCTCAACTATAAAAAAAATGTGTACTGTTGACTACGTATTAACTCTGAACGAATATTGCTTTGGAATTTCAAACTTCAAGAGTGGTGTTAAAACATATAAACTCACTTGATATATAAGTTAAACTTATCATATAATATTACATGTTTGAAGAAAAGTGTTTTTGTTAACCTACCAGCAACAAGCTCTACATGACCCTGTTCTCCTGAATTATCTGAACTCTGAATGTATGTTACTTTGGAATGTCATATTTCAAAAATGCGTGTATGTAATAGTTATCATTATAATATTTACATGTCTAAAGAATATTTTGCTTATTAACCTACCAGCAACAAGATCTTCCTGGTCCTGTTTTCCTGAGTTATCTGAAATCATGAAATAGATTGTGGTATTGAAGTATACAGGTCATTAAACAAACAAAACAAACACGTTTTGAAAAATTTGTAAATAATTAATGGAATGTGAGACGTTTCGAAAAACGTTTCAATTTGCAGTTTGTTCACCTTTTGACCGTTGTTGCGAATAAAGAATGCAGAAAATCGTCTGTAAACCAAAATTGCATGACTTACTACATACTCTTTTAAGAAATATTTTCTGAAGAGCGAAATTAAGAACAATGACCTGTACATTCTTGCACACTGAAAAATATATCCGGTTTTCTGAAAATTTCACGTCATCAAATAGTGTATAACCAAGGTTATATAACGTTTTTGAAATTATTTGATCACGGTTATATAAGAAAATATATGATGCATATTCGTGACTTGTTTAAAATCTGCATTTCGAAGAAGAAAGATTTTAGTGACCTACCCGCCATATTAACAAAGGGAGGCAACAGTAGTAAGTCGGGGATCCATCATGAATGACCGAATTATATTTACGATAGAGTTTTATTTCAGACTTTGTATCCGTATGTGACACCAAGACAAAACTAATTACTGCCTGTCATGAAATATGAACATGAGGTCGTTTCGTCTGTATCGTGTACACCAACCATATTTCCTTTCTAAGCATGCACAGTTGTTGTGTAGCAGGGTTTAATTGTCAAGGGGGGTAATCAAGTAAAACTTGTTGGATTATTATTATTTATAAGCTCGCCATTTCGAAGAATATTGATGATAATGTTGTCGGCTTTGTGCCGTTATCCTCGTTGGCGTTAATTAAGGTTGTAAGTGTTGCGATTTACTAACATTGCATCAAATATTTGCGCTAGTAGGAAGCAAAATATTGAATAGAAGTCCCATATGTATTGAATATTAATTTTAGATTAATTAAAACAAAATAATATTTTGATTGTTGTTTGTTTGTTAGTTTGTTTGGAAACGTCTGTTTCTGCCATCTATGTGCTAATTGGATGCCCCAGAGAGAGGTGAGCGGATACAAAGAACCCGGGCGCGATGCCCTACTATTATTATCGAAAGAGTTCTCTGGTTCTTTTATATGCCAAGTGTAAAGCACTCATACATCGGACCTCGGTTTATAAAGTCTCATCCGAAGGACTTGGTCCGGATCGGGATCGAACTCACAACCCTTGACGTCGTAAGCGGGTGTTTTACACTTTGATTGTTATTATCATATTACTACCTATTTTGATTTATTTTACTGAAATACCAAAGTTAAAATGTTGGTGCAAGTAATTATATCCAACCATACTGAATTGAATAATTGTACTGGGAAACCGATATTTCTGATAAATGTTTCCTGCTTGTTGAACAATGTTCAAACGGAAACATATATCGAATTTTATCAAAAACTTTTTTTACCTAGCTTTTGGGTGAAATCTCAATATTCAGAGTTTTATGCTGGTTTTAAAAGTTAACTTATTCTACAGAAAGTACTCGTACAAGGAAGTTAATTTTTTGATATGTAGAATGAAGATAACATTGATGTCGTGTAGCTAAACGAAAATTGTGTTAAATCTCTGCATCTTTTAAAAAAATTGCATGATTTGTTTTGCTGCAATTCCAAGCATGTCATGAGATTCAACATTGTACTTATTATGTGCAATGAACTTAGTAATGTCTGTCTATAATAAGCGTTGTGAAAACAAAAATAATATCTTGCACTTTCAACCAGTTATTGCCTTTTTGAACTAAATGTTTTCGGCTTACTATCACCATTAATATTTAGCTGCATGTGTTATAACTTGCATACAATATTTACTAGGAATTCGGTTATTGGCATGAATATTCTCTGCGAATTCAGCAAATATATAATTTTTCAAAGTGAAATTGTCAATGTAATCTACCTTGTTTGGAAGGACTTTCTGTTCTACATACCACTTCTACAGATATTCAAGAAGTACTTTATAATAAGAACCGGTGAGTCAAATGGCTGTTGTGATATGTCTAGTGTGTTTGTGGGGCTTGTCACCTCTCGCTTTCAGCTCTCACCGCTGGCTAGCAGCAATGTGAAAGGGACAGCAGAATGCATAAGTCTGTCCTTGCCAGTATATAACCTCTCCTACAGCAAGCCCTAGGTAGCCTCCTTGTGGCGACACACGGTAACTGAGCACCTCACGGCCTGAGGCTGAACCTACCAGGGACTCGGAGGAGGTCTGCCCCTAGAGATGAGGCATGTAGGCCCACTGGCATGTGGAGTTGCCCTGGTGCCCATTAACAGACCCCCAGCTATGGGTTTAATAGCAACCACTGCCTTGTGGTTTGAATCTCGGGAGAGATAAAGGCTAAGGGCGAGGTAACCCCTACAGAAAACCTAGAGAGCTGAAGACAGATGTATCAGGCCAGTTTGGCGCTCTCTAACGAACCATGATACTATGCACAGTCTACACAGTTACCTAGACCACATCGTGATGGCGCTGTCTCTTTGAAGTCCCTCCAGGGAGAAGCAGCGTCGGGCTCTAAGCCTCCAAGGATTCCACCCAACACTACTGGAGGTCACTCACCCCGACTTAGAACCAGGAGACGAGGGAGGAAATCAACTGGTCATACAGCACAGAAGAAACCAAAGCATAAACTTTTCAAAGTTATGCATTGGAATGCAGAAGGGCTCTCCAATAAGAAGACTGATTTAGAGAATATCCTGTATGAGAAATCTGCTGCATCCAGGAGACTCACCTAAAGAAAGGAAAATCCTTTAAGATCCGAGGATATCAGTGTTTCCATTGCGACAGGACGGAACGAGCCAAAGGAAGAATCGTAACGCTGGTCAGGAATAATATTTGAGTCACACAGACCAATATTCACATGGGCGACTCCGAATACCAGGTGTTGTGCCTTAGAATGAACGACAAAGTGATGAATGTTGTCAACCTCTACTCCCCAAATGACAGACCTCTATCCCTGAATACCATACCTGTTCAAGCTACAAACTACCTTGTTGTGGGCGATTTCAACAGCCACTCACAGAGCTGGGGATATGACCACATTGACAAACGTGGAGAAGAGGTTGAAGCCTGGCAGGATGATAACAACTTATTGCTGATTAATAACCCTGAAGACCAACCAACTTTCTACTAAAGACGTTGGTGCTCCACATCCACACAATATCTTGGTTTCTGCACAGCAGACATACACAATCATATCACAAGGGATGTTGGTGAACAACTTGGAGGCAGTGACCATAGACCTGTTTACCTCACATACATACAGTACATAGTTGGACAAGAACCAAGTTTTCCAAGATGGAACTACAAGAAAGCTGATTGGAGCACTTATAAGGATCTCACTGATAACCTTTGCAGAGAAATTAGGGTAGATGGCAGAGATATCAACCGGGTTACAAAAGACTTCAATGCTGCAATCTTGAAAGCTGCACACAAGTGTATTCCTCGGGGATCCAGACGCGAATACGAACCATATTGTACAAATGAACTTGAGAGTCAGCAGAAACAGGTATCAGAGTCCAGACGGGAGGCCGAAACTAATCCATCCCAAGAAAACAACATCAAACTCCAACATGAGAGTGCCAAATTCCTTAGAGACAAGACCCAGGCCAAAAACAAAGTTGGAAAGAAAAAACAGCATCTCTCAACCTGGGAAAGGATAGCACAAAACTATGGAGGCTCACAAACCAAATAAATGATAATGGAGGAGGCAACAGAAGTGCAACAACACAGGTAGAAAATGACACTTTGTTGGTAGAAAGACAGGCAGCAAACATATTCGCTGAAAACTATTAAGAAGTTAGCAACATCCCTATCAACAGAGAACGTCAGAGAGAAGTGAGAAGAGAAGAGAGGGAAAGAAGAACTAAGAAGTCAAGGGAAGAAATGATGGAGAAGGAACTCAAGTTGACCGAACTAAACAGCCCTAAAACAGCTGAAGGTAAAAAAGTATCCAGGGCCAGATGGCATCACAAATGAGATGCTGACCCACCTTGGCTGCTTTGCAATGCACACTCTACTACCAATCTACAACCTCAGCTGGAAAGAAAGTAAACTCCCACACATTTGGAGAGAGGCGACCATGATTCCTATACCAAAGATTGGAAAGGATCGAAAAAAGGCAGCAAGCGATCGCCTGATCAGTCTGACCAGCACAGTTGGAAAAACCGTGGAGCGCATTGTAAATCAGCGGATAAAATGGTACCTTGAAACAAACAAACTTCTAGCCAGTCAGCAAGCTGGTTTCAGGAAATTCCGTTCAACGGAAGACCAGAGCAACACACCTTGCTCAGGAGATAGCAGATGCTTTTCAAGAGAAGAAAGTGATTCTTGTTACTTGGATTGATCTCCAGAGAGCTTTTGACAAAGTATGGACTGATGGCCTCCTCATGGTGTCTCACAAGGAGGTGTATTATTACCTACTCTCTTTCTCATTTTCATAAATGACTTATAGATTGACTTACCAAGAGGAGTAAAAGCTCCCCTCTATGCAGACGATCTTGTGTTCTGGTGTTCAGAGGAATATGCCACAACTGCCACTCTCAGGATGCAAGAAGCTGCAGACAAGCTATCTGCATGGACAGATAAATGGCCAGTAAAGGTGAATACTAAGATATCATGTACCACACTGTTCACACTGTCACAAAAGCAAAAGGCTGGTACCATCAAAATCAATAACATTCCTTTGAATAAAGTGGAAGAAGCAACATACTTAGGCATAACTTTTGACAAAAGACTTACTTGGAAGTCTCATCTAGCCAAAGCTGAAGGAAAAGCCCGCAAAAAGCTAGCTCTACTCCGTAAACTGGCTGGTACCAATTGGTGAGCAAATGAGAATATACTTAAAACAGTATACCTGGGCACAATCAGACCCCACTTTGAATACGGCGCCACAGCATGGATGACCACTTCAAAGACGAATCAGCATAGCTTAGATAAAATTCAGAACCAGGCCCTAAGACTTGTTACAGGAGCAATGAGGTCAACCCCGATAAAAGCCATGGAAGACGTCACTGCTATTCCACCACTTATAACAAGAGGGTCATGGCCCACAAGTCGCTCACCTGAGAACATTGTATCTAAGCTGACTAGGCAAGACAATATTGTGATATATATTAAGCTATTAAAAGATTTTTAAAGGTTTTCCTATTTAAGTATATATGAAATGATAAGCCCCGGAGCGGGGCCAAATTTGATCAAGGGTCATAATTTGAACAATCTTGGACGAAGACCATAAAGCAAAGCTACATGTCAAATATAAATGATCTGGGCCTTACGGTTTCAGAGAAGAAGATTTTTAAAGGTTTTCCTATGAAAAACTGATAAGCCCGAGGGCGGGCCATTTTTGGCCCAGGGGTCATACTTTGAACAATCTTGGTAGAGGACCATAAAGCAAAGCTATATGTCAAATATTAAAGATCTTGGCCTTACAGTTTCAGAGAAGAAGATTTTTAAAGGTTTTCCTATATAAAACAGATAAGCCCCAGGGCGGGGCCAATTTTGACACAGGGGTCATAATTTGAAAAATCTTGGTAGAGGACTATCACGCAAAGCTACATGTCAAATATAAATGATATGGGCCTTACAGTTTCAGAGAAGAAGATTTTTTTAACTTTTCCTATGAAAAACTGATAAGCCCAAGGGCGGGGCCATTTTTGGCCATGGGGTCATACTTTGAACAATCTTGGTAGAGGACCATAAGGCAAAGCTATATGTAAACTTTTAAAGATCTGGGCCTTACAGTTTCAGAGAAGAAGATTTTTAAAGGTTTTCCTATATAAGTCTATGTTAAATTGATAAGCCCAAGGGCGGGGCCAATTTTGACCCAGGGGTCATAATTTTAACAATCTTGGTAGAGGACTATCACACAAAGCTACATGTCAAATATAAATGATATGGGCCTTACAGTTTCAGAGGAGAAGATTTTTAAACGTTTTCCTATGAAAAACTGATTAGCCCAAGGGCGGGGCCATTTTTGGCCCCAGGGTCAAAATTTGAACAATCTTGGTAGAAGATTATTAGGTTATGATACATACCAAATATCAAAGGTCTGGGCCTTTTGGTTTCTGAGAAGAAGATTTTTAAAGATTTTCTTACGTATTAAAAGTTGTCTATACGGTCATATTAGAAAATCTAGTCCAACAGCAAGGGGAATAACTCTAGCCAAAATCTTTGAACAAGATTTCGTTCCCCCTTGTCACTGATGCTTCTGATAAAGTTTGGTTGACGACGGACGGAATGGGATCACAATAGCTCACCCTGACCCGAAGGCTCAGGTGAGCTAAAAAGGGGAGAGACCAAAACACTCATTCAGTCTAGCAAGTATCAGTTCTTGTAAGATCACCCGATGAAAGCCAGACTAGAGGGTCTAACCAAGAATCGCCTCAAACGAGTAAGCTTTGTACATGAATCCAAGAAGCTGACACGAACTAATGCAGGAAAACTTGGACCACCGACTACTTCTCTTGAAAAGTACAAGCCACTTGGATTATGGAAATATGACCTGTCACACATTAGAATACGCACAACAGTACCAGGCCTTCAGGCTGGTGTGGGAGATGAAGTCATGAAGAAGTCCCTGACAGAAGCCATGTTACATGAAGACTTCCCAGTAGAGACATGGACTCATGTGTTTACATATAGCTCTGCAACTGATGCTACTCAGGATGGAGGTGCAGAGTTTTTGATCATGCACAACAGTTGGAAAACAGTAAAAGTGAGCGTCCCAACAGGCAAGCACTGTACCAATTATAAAACAGAAATGGAGGCCATCATACAGGCGTCCAAAGAAATTGGAGAGTCAGATGAAGACTGCTCATTGGTTGTCATCATGACAGATGCTCTGTCAGTACTCCAAGCTCTCGTCAAAGCTAAACTACCTTCCCTTGCCAGAGAGCTATATAAACTCTGCAAGTACCGACATGTGTCACTTCCATGGATACCTGCACATTGTGGTATTTATGGAAACGAGAAGGCTGATAAGTTGGCTAAAGAATGAGCTAAAGGTGAACCACCGTATAATGACATGACCCATGAAGAAAAGGTGACCCTGATAAAGACGCTAGCTAAACCCAAGGGCAAAAAGGATGACTACCACACTCTCGACAGGAAAGAACAAGTCATCCTATTCAGGTTACGCACGGGACACAACAGACTGAATGCCCACATGTATGCAAAGTTGAAGCTGTCCCAAACACCATACTGTTCATGTGGTCCAACTGAGCAAACAACAGAGCACATACTTCAGCGTTGTCCTCTGTTTGAACAATTAAGAAGAAAAATGTGCCCAGCCCCTGTCACCTAGAAAAAAAGCCATATGGCTAGAAGGAAGATCTCTTGAAGACTGTGTCCTTCATCGATGCGATCGGGATGATGGTGTAGACGGTGTACGAAAAGAAGAAGAAGAATAAGAACCAGGTATGAAATTAGCTATATGTTGCATTGATATTTATGCATTTATTTAAAAGAATTGCTTGTGATATGCGTACTTTACTGTTCTCCAAAAGTAATTGTTTCTTAATTATCAACCCACCCATTCATTTGTCTCAATGGAATTTAGATGACATCATTGATAAGTCAACTGATACACGATATTGCACAAAAGAGATCCACGAACATCTGAGTTTCTTCTTTCTTGTGTTTAGTTTGTTTATATTTTCATGTATTTTGATTATAATTAATTGGTGTTATTCTGGTACGGTTTGTTTCCTTTAATTTATCAATTATAGATTACTTATTGTTATTATTGTCTCTATTTTCATGGAATAAATATCTAATGTTACTTTTCAGCATAGTTTAAGTTCTGAATCTGTAAATGCTTTTACTCATTAGCGTCATTCTGCAATCTCATTCCTGTTTAATTGTAAATTTGTAGCTAACATCATGTAAGAGAGACATGGACAACGAGCTATTGCGATTCACTTCTAACCGAAGGAATGGTTAAATTAGTGGACGATAATGTATTATATCAATAACGACATGCTTGTATTTTGGCTGCCATACCATTACTTTATAAATTGCAAATTCTCTATTTTGATATAAGTAATTTTGAGTAGAGAGCTGAGAGTACTTATTGATAGAAGTTTAAGTAAAGTATAAACTGTCTGCTTCGTTTCCTTGGCATTGTTACCATGTTCATACAACCATGACCAGACATATTTACAGTTGAGTACAGTAGAACACAATAAACAAAAAGGCTCTTGCAGAACATCAAAGATACTTTGATAACCTGTTATCCTCTATTCAAAAAGCTAAACCAACCTGGAAAAAATAAGTTTCATAAGAAAGAGGGAGGGAGAAAAGCAAACTCCAATATCAGGGATAGACTACCATCAAACAGATGTATGACCTTGCCGTAGCTACAAGCAACATAAAGACATGATGCATTTTTTCTCATTTACAAATATGGTGAATTGATATGAATGAGGATCAAAGTCAACAATTGAAAAATCCTGTGCAAGCATCGGGGCGGACAAAACTTTAACCAAGATGTGAGAATATCCGTCAAATGTGAAACAACCATTCAAATGCCTGGTGACATAGTTTGATAAAAGTTTGAGAGGTTCAATCAATCAAAATTAATCAATCAACAGTGCATAGCAACCTTGCAAGAAGGTTTGGACTCTGTGAATTTCAGTGCATTGCAATTACGACATGACCTGCTGCCCAGCTTGTTATAGCCTTTGCCATTGTATGAAAGTAGAATGATTTATACTAAAAACGATGGCTGAGTGTTAATCCAAACTTTACAAAAATTACATGCCTATAACTTCTTCAATCACCGTTTGTGAAACATAATTTGGTAAGGTAGCAAACGCTAGATGATTTGTAGTAACCCTTAATGGGTATAAATATGACAACAGCAGGAAAGAAGGAATAGGGACGCAAACAGGGAGAGAGTGGCATGAAACTAAGGCAATAGACCAAGCATTAAGTTGCTTAAAGCATACGGTGATTGTGGTCATCACTGAAGTTGGAATCTCCACAACACAAAACTGGAGAACTGCTGGTATTACAAAAGGTGGGTGGGGAAATGTCCAAGAAAGTGTGAAGAGATTGGAATAAAATATTACAACGGCTATGAGGGGGTTTGACACAGTGGATAACAATGAAAAGAAATTTGACTATGGAAAGATATGCAGTGACTACCAATTTGACTAACCCCCCATTCTAATGCAAACGATGTTTGGTGCGTGCGGTTTTCCTGCAGTTATTCCGGATCACAGGTACTTGACACATACTTTATTATCTATGAACCCCCTCCCCCCTTAAAAAAAAAAATTTTTTTTTTTTTTACTATACTTCTATTATAGATACAAGGTAAACAGCGCAATTCAACACCTAGTCTTTACTATCGACTTAAGCTGATGCTAAAATAGACTCGATCGCCGATATTCTCTTGTGGTACCCTCGGGAAATGATTAATTTATCAATATCTACTTTTGATTTCATCAAATTCCGTCAAATAACGCCACAGTACGTGAATTATAACGAAAATAAGCATCAAAAAGTTTTATGTCGTTTTCATGGTACATAGCAACGAATGTACATGTAGGGGTGATCTGTTATTTGTCCACAATAAACGGCCTATGCCACTGGAACTTTCACCAAATATTATAAATCATCTTTAAATGAAATATTATCAGTTTTATATAATTTACATAGAATGCAAAATTAAAAGAAACTTTACCTGTTTAATTTTGACCAATGAGATCGCTCCGTTCATTCGATTCATTCCGGTATTCAAAATGGCATTGAAAATGAAATGAGTCTTTCACTTGTCAATTTCGTGCCAAATTACATGTATATTTCATATAGCTGATAGTGAAGAGGGTCATGTTCCGACACAAACGCATTTGCTCTAATGAAATTAGGTGAAAGTTCCAGCCGTAAAGGCCGTTAAATGTGCAAACCGACTAGATTACCCCTTATTTTGGGCAATAAATTCTGTACCAAGAGAACGACATAAAACTTTTTGATGCTTAGTTTCGTTATAATTCACGTACTGTGGCGTTATTTGACGGAATTTGATGAAATAAAAAGTAGATATTGATAAATTAATCATTTCCCGAGGGTACCACAAGAGAATATCGGCGATCGAGTCTATTTTAGCATCAGCTTAAGTCGATAGTAAAGACTAGGTGTTGAATTGCGCTGTTTACCTTGTATCTATAATAGAAGTATAGTAAAAAAAAAAATTTTTTTTTTTTTTTTTTTTTTTTTTTTTTTAAGGGGGGAGGGGGTTCATAGATAATAAAGTATGTGTCAAGTACCTGTGTTCCGGATGTATGATATATTTATTGCGCATGCGTGTACTTTTAGGAAACCAAGTGAAACTAAAAATAAGTTCAGAAAAAAAAATGGTGTTACGGACATCGAAAGATGTTGGTATGAGCCTAAATTAAGATTTGCCACGTTTGTAGACTCAAAATAATAAACGAAAGTGTTAACAATGTTTCATCTAGGGCGCAAACATTGAAAACAACTTTATCGTGCAGAGCAGTGTTTGTGTCGAACGATAATTTTATCCGAAAACAAAGCCATGTGTCTTAAATCGTAACAAATATTTCATGTCAGCTGTTTACTTTCTATTACGTTATTGGTTTGTTTCGTAATTGAAAATATTAAAAATTCTTGCACGGTTTTAGAATGAAGTAAGTTTCAACTAGTATTTCAAAATTATTAAGTATGACTCTTACGTGAATATTTTTAGCTTTATTATTTGATCTATCCACTCAAGATAATGTCTAGTTATCGTTTAAGACCTTTATTTTCTGAAATAAGGATTCCGTCTAAATCACGATAAACTCTGATATGAGTGGTTCTGTTCAGCATACACAGTTCATAAATACAAGTAGAATTTTAGTAAGACATTGTACGTTCTTTGAAAGAGTTCATCGTGTAGATTTATCGTGCAGTTCGGGTCATAATCGCAGTGGTAAGAATCGCCGATCATGACCAGAGCTGCACATGCATTCTGAAGATGGCCTCAACTGAGGTTGAAACGTCAACATGTTAGTGTTTATTTATTAATGTGAGATTTGAAGAAATTCTTAAAAAAAACATTGTTAGTTGTAAAAAAAGATTAAATTTGACTGAGCTGGTTCACATAATAAAATATAAAAAGATAATTTTTTAAAAAAAAACGTTCACTGTACAAACAGTGAAAAACTGTTTTCCTTCCAACATGAGTTTTTTATACTAGAACATTATATCCATTGCAAACAGGTAGGAAACAATACAGAGTACAGTGGGATCTGATAGGACTTCAATCATTTTGTTACTCAGTGTAAAGCATAGTATATTGTTAAAATTTCAATAAATGTCGCTATCTACATTGAATTGAATTTTCATTCGCATTTAGCTTCGTTTAAACGGAAAAGAATAAAGTATGTCCCTCTGAAGAACCACAGCTTTTAAATATGTTCACCTGTGTATCCGCTTTTACCAGCATTCCGTACTTCGATATTGTTATGATCTTGTTAAGATATGTTTCTTCTAAAACAAGAGATATTTGAGGTTGACTTTGACATGTTAGAACGTATAAAAGCTCCGTCCAAAATAGACAAGTTCACTTGCACAGATTTTAACAGGGGAATTTGTCCCAACGAGCAGTCCACGCGTTTATTGTAGCATCCTTTTTAATTCCATCCTCTTTTAGCACTCTAAAAACGCTAGTAAAAAAACCTGATTCATTCTTAAACAGATTCTTCCGATAGTCATTACTATAGTTTTCTGTCAAATGGACCCACATTATAAATCATCCGTTTATTATAGTCTTTATTTGTTCAAGTTTCCATGTTGGATATAAAGTGATCGAGTTTGTAAATGTTTTACAACAAAGAATAAATTAGATATCGTCAAACCACTTTCGCTAAGTCCGTTATTGACAACATTGATTCCTCGAGTCGATATACCCGATCCAATATACCCAGGTTAGCATTTCATACCCTTAGCATTTAGAACCTAGCTAAAATACTGTCAACTCTCTTTAAAGCGACGGTATTATATTTTCACTTACTTTTGTGACGTTAACTCAAGTTGTTGTTATATGAAATCTTTTCAACGGTCGAACTTGTGTTAATTGACTAATCAACGATGGCGTGTGGATATCTCTCTAGAGACATGTAGCTGCTTAATGTTGAATAAAAATAATGCAGAAAGCTCCATTAACCCTTTTTCTGCCTTACCCGAGCAGAATAGTTATCTGCAAATAGTTTGGATCCAGATCAGACCTGTTTGGCACTCAGTTTAGAATTTCTTAAGTCAAAAACCTGAAATCTAAATTAAAAAAATAATGGCAGACGACAATTGTTTGAAGTTGATGACGTCATGGCAGTGAAGGAGTAAAAACTACCCACTTTATGTTATCGCTTTTTGAGCGACCGCTCAAAGGCTATGAACAAGTATTCTTTTTGAATACGCACTCATTTGTCATGCATGACTGTCTGTAAATTAGAACAATTTTAATATTCTTGTAGTTCTAATTTAAATCCCTGTCAGCTTATGTCGCATTCTGACTACAGCGCTACACTCAATGGGAGACAAAAAATGTGTGCGTTGTTCGGAGGGAGTCGTTACGGGGAGGGAAATTGGCTTCCATTTGCAAACAGCTTGAATCAAGATCAGACGCCGCATAACACGGCGTCTGAGCTGAATTCAAGCTGTTTGTCATTTTTCATTATGTTTTTCTTCTGTCAAAATGTCCAATATGTGACTTTTAGAGAAACAGCAGACGACGATTTTAAGCAGAAGATATTGCAGACGTAAAACGGTTGGACATTATTTCTTGTTTGGGGAACAGCGGCAAGCGTCGTGTGAGAAGGGAATTGTTGTTGGGAGGTCGGTTCGTTATATTGACTGTCACGTATAGAGCTATGAGATATTGTTTGTCGGTGTGTGTATTTGATCGATATAATTGAATATTTCATATCTTGGACTGAACAGGATTGACAAAATCAATAGAACAATTCAAAACTATTGACTGACAATCGAACCTTGAAAACTGAAACTCGAGCTGGCTTTTCATTGTCGTCTGCTTCAATATCGTTATTTGCAAGATCGTTTAAAAGTAAAATTCAATGTAGTATGACTTAAAACATATCGATACGAGTGTCGAACAGTTTATATCCTAATTAGACGCCGCGTTACGCGGCATCTGATCAGGATACAGCCTGTTTGTAATGTCGCCTTTTGGCGCCATTGGAAAGTTAATAACAGTATTTCTTCAACTGTGTTTTGACAACATGATCGTAGTTAAGTCAGATAAACCCGAGCGTGGCTAAGTCACCTGTTAACTTTTAAATATGATAAAGCTCACCGAAATAAGTTCGCAGTAAGAGGTTCAGCTAAAGTACATATTGTAAAGCTTGAAAATATACTGATTGTACGTTGAACTGATGAATTTCTCTTTGTCATTCAAGCCTTTTTATCATAGAAGTGCACTAACTATTTCATGATCAAATTATTCGGGAGATTTATACCCCTTCATCGCTTTATTGTCGCAGGCTTCGTCACTGTTGTCTGTAACACAAGCTTCAAAATTAGATTTCAGGTTGTATGGCTTAATAAATATCGATAAGAGTATCCAAGTGTTTGGGTCCTGATCAGACGCCGCGATACGCGGCGTCTGATCAGGACCCAAACTAATTGCAAACACGCTTTAAAGCGTCATTGAGAGTGAAGGGTTAACTAGTCAAACCATCAGCCTTCAGCTTCCAATTAAATCTATCTTGGTTTTTTAGGGCTGTGTCTTACACTGAATATTTCTACATGATATGTATTACATAGCGTTCACATGCTTTACACTGTTTGCCAACAAATAAAAAGAGGATCTTGTATGAGTGTTCATAATCACGAATGAAGAACGAATGAAGAACAGTGTCCAGGTGGCTCGCCATTTATGCTGTCTCCTGTTCGGCCAATCAGCGCGCCGCCCGCAAAAGAGACTGACAAAAAAAAGTTTCTAGAAACTTTTGTTGCTTTATAAAACGAAATTTGTGAAAATATATTGGTATGGGGTTTTATACCCCCTAAAAATAAAAAAATGGATTTTCTCGGAAAATACTTATTACAGCCCAAATTTATTTCAGCACTAATTAGATATGATCAAAATGTATCATATGAAGAAACAAAATCCGAAAAAAATCGAAAAATGAACTTAAAAAACACTCGGTAATTTCCGTAATTTGTCGTCGGCACGGGCACGGGCACGGTGGTATGGGGTTTTATACCCCACCATGATCTGGGCCTTACGGTTTCAGAGAAGAAGATTTTTAAAGGTTTTCCTATGAAAAACTGATAAGCCCGAGGGCGGGCCATTTTTGGCCCAGGGGTCATAATTTGAACAATCTTGGTAGAGGACCATAAGGCAAAGCTATATGTCAAATATTAAAGATCTTGGCCTTACAGTTTCAGAGAAGAAGATTTTTAAAGGTTTTCCTATATAAAACAGATAAGCCCCAGGGCGGGGCCAATTTTGACACAGGGGTCATAATTTGAAAAATCTTGGTAGAGGACTATCACGCAAAGCTACATGTCAAATATAAATGATATGGGCCTTACAGTTTCAGAGAAGAAGATTTTTTTTAACTTTTCCTATGAAAAACTGATAAGCCCAAGGGCGGGGCCATTTTTGGCCATGGGGTCATACTTTGAACAATCTTGGTAGAGGACCATAAGGCAAAGCTATATGTAAACTTTTAAAGATCTGGGCCTTACAGTTTCAGAGAAGAAGATTTTTAAAGGTTTTCCTATATAAGTCTATGTTAAACTGATAAGCCCAAGGGCGGGGCCAATTTTAACCCAGGGGTCATAATTTGAACAATCTTGGTAGAGGACTATCACGCAAAGCTACATGTCAAATATAAATGATATGGGACTTACAGTTTCAGAGGAGAAGATTTTTAAACGTTTTCCTATGAAAAACTGATTAGCCCAAGGGCGGGGCCATTTTTGGCCCCAGGGTCAAAATTTGAACAATCTTGGTAGAAGATTATTAGGTTATGATACATACCAAATATCAAAGGTCTGGGCCTTTTGGTTTCTGAGAAGAAGATTTTTAAAGATTTTCTTACGTATTAAAAGTTGTCTATACGGTCATATTAGAAAATCTAGTCCAACAGCAAGGGGAATAACTCTAGCCAAAATCTTTGAACAAGATTTCGTTCCCCCTTGTCACTGATGCTTCTGATAAAGTTTGGTTGACGACGGACGGAATGGGATCACAATAGCTCACCCTGACCCGAAGGCTCAGGTGAGCTAAAAAGGGGAGAGACCAAAGCACTCATTCAGTCTAGCAAGTATCAGTTCTTGTAAGATCACCCGATGAAAGCCAGACTAGAGGGTCTAACCAAGAATCGCCTCAAAAGAGTAAGCTTTGTACATGAATCCAAGAAGCTGACACGAACTAATGCAGGAAAACTTGGACCACCTACTACTTCTCTTGAAAAGTACAAGCCACTTGGATTATGGAAATATGACCTGTCACACATTAGAATACGCACAACAGTACCAGGCCTTCAGGCTGGTGTGGGAGATGAAGTCATGAAGAAGTCCCTGACAGAAGCCATGTTACATGAAGACTTCCCAGTAGAGACATGGACTCATGTGTTTACATATAGCTCTGCAACTGATGCTACTCAGGATGGAGGTGCAGAGTTTTTCATCATGCACAACAGTTGGAAAACAGTAAAAGTGAGCGTCCCAACAGGCAAGCACTGTACCAATTATAAAACAGAAATGGAGGCCATCATACAGGCGTCCAAAGAAATTGGAGAGTCAGATAAAGACTGCTCATTGGTTGTCATCATGACAGATGCTCTGTCAGTACTCCAAGCTCTCATCAAAGCTAAACTACCTTCCCTTGCCAGAGAGCTATATAAACTCTGCAAGTACCGACATGTGTCACTTCAATGGATACCTGCACATTGTGGTATTTATGGAAACGAGAAGGCTGATAAGTTGGCTAAAGAATGAGCTAAAGGTGAACAACCGTATAATGACATGACCCATGAAGAAAAGGTGACCCTGATAAAGACGCTAGCTAAACCCAATGGCAAAAAGGATGACTACCACACTCTCGACAGGAAAGAACAAGTCATCCTATTCAGGTTACGCACGGGACACAACAGACTGAATGCCCACATGTATGCAAAGTTGAAGCTGTCCCAAACACCATACTGTTCATGTGGTCCAACTGAGCAAACAACAGAGCACATACTTCAGCGTTGTCCTCTGTTTGAACAATTAAGAAGAAAAATGTGCCCAGCCCCTGTCACCCTAGAAGAAAAGCCATATGGCTAGAAGGAATATCTCTTGAAGACTGTGTCCTCAATCGCTGCGATCGGGGTGATGGTGTAGACGGTGTACGAAAAGAAGAAGAAGAATAAGAACCAGGTATGAAATAAGCTATATTTTGCATTGATATTTATGCATTTATTTAAAAGAATTGCTTGTGATATGCGTACTTTACTGTTCTCCAAAAGTAATTGTTTCTTAATTATCAACCCACCCATTCATTTGTCTCAATGGAATTCAGATGACATCATTGATAAGTCAACTGATACACGATATTGCACAAAAGAGATCCACGAACATCTCAGTTTCTTCTTTCTTGTGTTTAGTTTGTTTATATTTTCATGTATTTTGATCAGCCAATCAGCGCGCCGCCCGCAAAAGAGATTGTAGCGCCTTTCTGAATGTGGACACATCAGCAAAAATCGATTGACAATTTCAATTAAATAAACGTGTTTATTAACATTTAATATTTACTAAAAGTATGCTATCGGATTTGATGAGTACCCTTTTTCTAAACTGTGTCGTTTGTATAAGTATACGCGCTGTTTTCAGCGGTATAATAAGAAGGAAATAATGTGGTCAGAAAACCGTTGGTTGCATCGGGCGGAACAAAATGGCGGATTTCTCTTTGTATACATAGTGCCGCCCTATTTTAGAATGGACATTTCCTAGCTTTTACATGTTTTGAATTTAGAACTATTTTTTTTCAATTTTCGAGCATCGCAGACATTTGAGATCTCTTATGTGTTGTCTCAAATTCATTACAAATCATTAGATTTTTGTGTTATATTCACTAACAAATGTTGGCTTGTTATGAAAACATCCCACTCTTTTAAAAATAACATTTCTTATGTGGTTTCATATTATATTAGTCTCCAAATTCTGATATGAAAATCATCTATTTTTAAAAAAAATTATGTTATTCACTCTTTTAAAATGACTCTTAATGTTCATAGCATTAAGCTTGATAATCCATTTTCATAGGAAAACGTTTACAAGTCACCATAGATAGTGAATGAATAAGCACCAATTATGTAATGAATTACATCAAAGATTTCACATAGCATGTTAAAACAACTAGGTACTTACTCAAACTCGTCGGCACTTATATCACTAAACACGTTTAATTAATTGGAATTGTCAATCGATTTTCGCTGATGCTTCCACATTCAGAAAATGCGCTTCATTCTCGTTAGCGATTGTAGCTCTGTTTTAGAAAAATATGAAATCATGATTTATAACGTTTGAAGAGACAGATGTTTACTTTCTTTTAAGGCATTGAATGTAAAAATCGGGTTAAAAATGAGTTTTATGTAGGATTTTTTATAACGGTAGTGCGCAACAATGAAGCTTCACTAATGGAGATGTACAAAAGCGCAATCACGGACCATGTTGCACGCGACTACCATGGGATCTGTTGGGAACGGTTGGGACACACCAAAGATACTAGACAAGGAGGGTGACCAATGAACGATGAACAGAGACCATGGGGGCGCTCCGGCTAAGCTAGGTCTACCACTTCCGGAAAGTAAATCCCAGTTCCCGCGGATCAATTGCCAGTCCAGTTCGCAAAACGGACAGCTGATACAACTTATTTTTAAGCGTAAGTTAAAGCATTCAAAGTGAAAAAACTTTTTACCTCAAATAGTATTAATATATTTTTTCACATATTGTAGATGGTAAAAACGAACTTTCATGGAGGCAGCCATATTGTTACCAGTTTGACGTCATTTATGCCCTTTCGGTATATGCTTACAACAAAGATCGAAGATATGCAAAACTATTTGTCAGAATAGACAAATCAGTCTTTATTGTTGATCCGGAGCTTTCATTTTTTATTTTCACAAACATGCAGTATCTAATCTTATTTGAATCTACGTGTATTAAGGAGTATTCAACATTTATAATTATGCAAACTTCTGGATCAACCCTTACTAATTGACGTTGCATTGGGTCGATTACACATATAGGCAACCTTCCATTGAGAGCATCACATCATTTTAGAAAAGTTTCGTTTCAAATGTTAAACATATATTCTAAAATGAATACTACTCTTCCTATTAGTATAGCTAAACATATTCCAGAATATTAAACTTTAAAGAAGCTGTACGCACCAAGATTGCATGAATGAACAAAATTAAGCTTTACATATTTAGCTGGATGATTTAGCATTATATATGAAAGCTCGTTACAAAATGCTGGTCTTGTGTGCTTTGAATTGTACCGTTGATTTTGACAAATAAGCAAAATGGATTGCAAAATAATTAACGTATGCATTAACAAATATAATATTATTATCGCATGGGTCGATTTTTTTCAGTTTGTCAGGACACTGTGTTTAAGCAAAGACTTGCGTCAGAGAAATACTTTTCTGCATATAGGTGGATAAATAACAAGCGAAATTCACTAAGGGTTAAAATCTAAAAGGGCAAATAATAAATAGAAAAATAGAATAAAAGGTAATCATAATTAGTGACCTAGCCTGATACCCGATAAATGCGCCTTTTACATCTCAAATGTATGCCTCCTACTGAAGGAAATACTTTTATTTATAGTCAAAAATATGCGTCACAAGAATTAATTTATAAATTCTAGCAAATGGAAGCTGAATTAAAACGCATGCTGAACGTTAAGCAAATGCACTTCAAGACGCATTCTACTTTACTGTAAGCCTGCTTGAAGTGTTCACCTGTCTTCAAAACTAAAAATAAAGTATGAGGTATTTGATTGAAAATGTTAGATTCAAACTCAAACCAGTGTCAAAACACTTCGATCAGTTAGATGGAAATACGTTTGTAGCCACGCCGATTTTGACGTCCCCCATGATCACATTTTGAATAAATAAGCATTGATAGAAAGGATCGAAATAAATTAGCTTTGTTTTGAAAATACATTGTGAGAAGACGTTAGATGTTCGATGAATATATGAAAGTAAAACGGACCATTTTTGGAACAAATACAAAAGATACAAAAAACTAATGTTTAAGTATTATTCGTTTACTTTGGTCTAAAATAATCGATAAATTACATTAAAATCGCCAAATTCAGAGTCTTAAATTACAGATCCTGAATGGCAGGGTGTTAACCAGCGAAAATGTGTTTGCCAAATTTTGTGAAATGTATGTAAAGTTTATTTGAAATATCTTATTAAAAGTTAAAACCTAATTTAAAATAAGTATTGGCAAATCATATAGGTGTATAAAGAAGAAGGGTGAATCAAGTAAAAAAGGTGTAAACAATTTTTCTTTAATTTCACCTTTTCTTTTCGGCTGTGGTACTAATGTCAGCTAAAACTCGGTGCGCGTGGGTCTTTGAAATCATTACTACTTCCCTTGGCGTTCCTTCTGATGTAATCATCCGAAAATCTGTCGCGTATTTCTGTCTCCGCTCCTTCCACTTTGTGGCAGCTCTTCATTAGATCCGAATCTGACTCTACTGTTTGCTGGGGGTGGGGGTCTAAAAAATCTTTGCTATTTATTTGCCGTCTTTCTCTGAATTTTGTCTGTCTGTCAGCGTTTGTAACTGACATTCCTAAAAAGAAAACTCCTGTTAGGATACAAGATAAGGAAAGCATATCATCTTATTTTCAAATGTCTGTTATTTTTCTCACCACTATTCAAACATTATTTAGCCATTTTTCGTTATAATTACCAATGTAATTGTAGGATTTATCCACATTAACACAAATGTACAATGTAAAATGTCAGAGAGTGCATAATTATATTATAATCGTTACTTCATCTAATCTCCGTAATATAATATAGACCTACTTATAGTCGTTGTGGAATTTTTCTTTATTAGCTTGCGCCCACAGGCACAAGCTTATTTTAAGACCGTTTTTGGTAGGCAATGGGGGTTTCCCAAATTTAACGCGATCGATAAGGGGAAGCAACAAACAACCAATAAGTCTACAACTATATGACATTACTTCGCGCGCTTCTTGCAGCTGAAATACGCATATTGGAAATTTACATGACTGGTTGTCGCATATGTAAAGCGTTATTAAATAAGTACCAACTTATACAGTCATGAATATGAAGCATTACAAATATTTTCTATAGTCTAGAAGATGGTAGCTTAAAGCAGGCTGAAAGTAAAACAGAAGGCGCCTAATGGCGCCTTCTGTTTCACTTTCAAATTGCTTTAACGGATCACCTTTCTTCAACGCTAGAAACAAGCTATGGGGTAATGGGTTAAATAGAGCAGGTAAATTCTTCAATGTGTGGCATGACCGGGTCTCGCATATGGGTAGCGTTGTAGAGTAGTGCAGATAAACAGTGAAATTGCAGCTTTCATCCTGGGCTTTACCAAGGAGCATATTGGTGAATGTACTCCGAGGGTTAAACATATTGGTTTCCAGAAACACGTGTAATTACAATTATACATACAAACGAACACTGTTTAAGAGTTAACTTATTGAGTTTCGCCCCTTGAGCAAGTTTGCTCGTGGGTATAGTCAGTACGCCCCCGTGTATAGCTGCAATAATATAGAAAAGTTGTCTCGTTGTGCATATGTATGCTTAAGGATATACTCGTATGTTAATGGCAAAACCGACCTATCTAAAGCGTAAAAAGTGTCCAATTCTTTCCTTTTTAAATCATTTTATTGTTAATGTTAAATGATTGATTTTCAGGATTTAATGATTGTGCTAATATCCTAACTTTGTCTAGAGTTCTGACATTGTTAGTACGATACATGTAGAACTTTTAACTACTGTTTCTTTATTAACTTCTCAAGCATATATATAATTATCGAATTAGGGAGTGTTATCAATTGTTAGGATATGTGTATTTTTTTTATAAAAAAATCAATTTTAATCTGTTCTTTCCTTTTTACCCTTAATGCAATCTTTTAACTACACTTACTTGCTAACATCAACCAGTACATGTTCCCTATGCATTATGCCTGGCGTCCATTAGAGTGCGGACAAGATTAGGAAGGTTTGTGGAATAAAAACTGACATTTCGACATAGCTTCCGCGTCAGGTACCAAACAATGTCCGATTTTTAGCAATATTGTGAACCTCTTTCACCGGGCTCTGCGTATTGTCTGCAGACATACTTGAGACAGTCCTAGGAATTAAACAGGAATGACCCAGAATGTTCATCGAACATGCCGATCGTAGTAGGACAAAAATAGCCACGTGATACTTTGTCCGCGGTGGTTCCTCGAGCTCACTTATACAGTACCGCAACGGCTCCGCACTTTCCTGTAGTATTCGGGGTACGGTACCTTCCGCTTGTCTTCCACATGTCTTCCTATCGACCCGCGAAACTTTCTTTACCGCGGAAGCTTTCAGGAGCGGTTACGGAAGAGCCGGAATGCATAAGGAACGTCCGGATGTCTTGGCGATGTCAGCAGGACAATGCAGACTGGTCGTGGAAGGTGTCAGGAAGATCATTTCCGCGTCCAAATTTTGTCCTCGACCAAAATTTCGACCCGGACAGTTTCACGCCTCCGGATGGTGCGGAATCATTAGGAAATGTTTAGGAATGATACGGACAATGAAAAGAATCCTGAAAGAATATGCGGAAGGGTTGCGGATTTACTAAATTTGTATTGCGCGTCTTGTCCGAGCCCTAGTGGACGCCTGGTCTAACTGATTATAACTATCACTTCAAATGTAGTTCACAGAAATTACCTGTATATGATAGATAGTGTAGCTTTATATGATTTCATGCACCAAGCTACGTAAAATTTCTAAGTACGTATTTCTTAGTAAGTTCTAAATACGTGTTCAAAAATTTAGTCCACACTAACATTCTGTGACTGTGACGCATATGAAATTTATCTAACTGGAAAATCTCTATAAATCACCGATAGGTATGTAATAAAAAAAACTTTCTCACATACACTGTATAAACATTTGCACGCTAGTAGCAGACTCCTGATTACCGTTGCAAACAATTTAGATCCTGGTGAGAAGGCGCAAACGCGGCGTCTCATCAAGATCCAAACTGTTCGACACCTGACCCTGTTTTAAAAAATATTTAAAATTCTATTTTGAAAAGAGCAGCAGAGGACAATTGTTTAAAATATCCAGCATGCGACGAGTTACTCTCACGAGTTCAGGTGCGTAGCTTTGAAGAAATCTATGTGTAGGCCAAATTTATTGGGGTAGAGGGGACAAGCCTTTTTATATCATAGGACGTGTGAGATGCGTTTTGGTGTATATCTAGAACAAGTATAAATGTTTCTTGAACCATGTGTATAACATAATTTTGAACGTTATAACGGTCGTGTAACATGTGAATGGCTATTCAGTTCAGTGTCACTTAACAAAAAGACTAGATCATATAAGAAGTATCTAATCTAGAGATACAGCTGGCAGTACGATCTGTCACATTGCTTTAACCGGTCACCTGTGGTAAACACCTAATGGTCGTTTTGAAGAGATTTTACTTTTAGTATGTTTTACATATAGAGAAACCTTTCGAGATAAGACGATGATTCAAGATTATTTATGAAAGGGAAAAATTAGCTCAAGTTTAAACATCTAAAAGCATTTCCAGACCACATACACGGGGTCGTAGCCCTGTCCTATAGTACGTGGAATCGGGACCGCACATTTCCCGAATATATTTAAGTGAACGATACAAAGAGTTGAACGCAGGGGTCTCGGGATGTGTCTTTCATAATGTCTAATACGTGTATGGATTTTCTTCCATGCTTTGTTACTAGAATTGTAAATTTCTATTATTATAACTTAGATACTTGTCAACGGTATTGTTCTCTATTTGTAAAATAAATGTATAATAAATAAATGTTTATTTTTTTCAAAAGTTTTGAATTCTTGAGCATTGATCACGGAGCCCGCTCAAAGTCAAAGGGTCACGACTAGTAAGAAATGCCATGGATGCTATTCTTATAACTAAGAAAAGGTATGTAACTTCAAAGACAGTGCGACCCTATGTGGTACAGTTTCTTTGAAATGTTTTCTCTTATAATGTTCCACCGTTTCGTTAGAAAGAGAAATGCTTATGTTCACATTGATACCAAATATTACACTACCTAGCGAGTAAGATAATCCAATACCTGCGCAATCCCCGATCTTTTCCAAATTAAGACAACATGTGACTCGGAGTCAACTCAAGTTCCACTGTCAAATATGCATGCTCGGGCGATATTGCGCATCTTTTCTGTTCGTCGCTTGTACGAAATGATATAAAATGTTCACATCTATTTATCACAGATTTTTTTTAAGTTCCTTGTTATGGGCTCCTATGTTCACTTAGCTTTATGTTTGTCTTGCGTGTTGTTTTCTATTTAGTGTGTAGATGAAGGAATGGTATTGCGTGTGTGTGTGTGTGTGTGGTTGTGTGTGTGTGTTTGTTATGGTATGGCTGTGTGTGTGTTCTGCTTTAGAGATGGGTGTATTGTTTGTGTTGCGTTTCCTGCTTGAGTCTTCTTTCGTATTTATTCGACACAGAGTACCGACTTACGCAATGAAATTAAGTGGACTGATACTTGAAAACGATACATCTTGTCATAGCTAAGCACGTGATTATATTCAATCTTGCATTAAGTGACCACTATTTAAAGTAGCGTTGAAATAACTACTTACTACAAAAAAACTCATGCAGGCAGCTCCTGTAGAAGTTTGTCTGCATTATGTGCACTGTGTATTGAGCAAACTGTATTTAAGACTCCCAATGGCTTTTCTGTTGAACGGTTGTTTAAAACAATATAACATTAGTGTCACTAGTGTGTTTTATAATGAAATGCGTTTTAATATAAAATCTCTTTTTATGGATTACAAGTGTTCGTCAAATTTCACAAAAGTTTTATTGCAGCGATATAGAATTTCATAAAACAATAAACCTCTTCACTGCCTTACCCCGTATAGTCAATAATTATTTGCAAACAGTTTTGATCCTGATCATACGCCGCGTATCTGAAAAGGATCCAAACTGTTTGACACTCAATAATGTATTTTTTCAGACTATCTAAAATGTAAAAATAAAAAATAGAAACAGACGACAATTGTTTAAAGTTGATGAAGTCATGGCGGTCAATGACTTTAAGTAACTGCAAACTGCTTGAGTGACTTGCAATTTGTGGTAGGCTCTAAGCTGAATACAATGGAGAATTAAGATGATGTTTTCAGGAAAATGGCATGTTCCGAAGAGATGTCCCATTTACAAGTTGAACAGGGACAAATTTTGTCAAATTTTGTGCAAGAGTTATGATACCGGGAAATAGTGTTCAAACTTAACACTGATAATGTATCAAGTTTGAAAATGATATCATAAACAGGTTTTAAGAAAATGGCATGTCCAAAATGATATCCAATTCAGAGAGAAAATTTCCAGTTAAAAAGGGGCGTAATTCTATCACATTGTGTGCGAAGAGTTATTAAACTTGAAAAAGAATTACTATTTGTCCAAACGACGTGCTTTATGACCTGACATGATCAATATTCATGTGACCTAGATATGGTGATACAAACTGCATGAAAATCAAGAAGTTTGCCCTAAAGCATTTTCTATTTGACCCATTTTTCTTCTTTATAAAATGACATAAATTCATATTCATACATTGCACAGATTTTATCTAGGTGATCATTTAGAGCACGTTTCATGAATGTGGTGGCTTAAATATGGCCCTTAAATTGTTCAGAAGGCGTTTCTGTGATTTGACCTACTGGCCTTCTTTTTATATCGATATATCCCACTTTCTTATCTGGTCTTACGTTTGTCAGAGTGGTCATTCTTAGCTAGTTTATTGACCTTAATCCTATGATTTAACTTACTGACCAATGTTTGACTAAATGTAATCCATATTATTACATTACTTTCATTTTGTAAAGGCGATCACTCTGAAGTTTTAAGAATTTACAACTAAAACTATTGCTCCTACAGTGTGTATAAACGTTTGTATGTTTTACTGACCTACTGTTTAACACTAGTAGGCCAATATTTATACATTGCCAACTTTTGTCTAGGTGGTTAGTTTATGCAAGTTTCAAGAAGATTGTGCTAGAAATATGTCCTCTGACGTGGCACAAATCTTTTCGGAAATTTGACCCGACACGGCCTACATTCATATAAAACATAAATTGTAGCAAGGGCATAACACTGACCGAATCTCCTTTAGATAATGGCAAAAATACAAATTATAGAAGGTTCTTAACTATAAAATCGAAATTACCGAACACGGAGAACGACCACGCCCTTTAGCGACGATGTTTATGACGGATCAATATTCTTTGAACACGTTTTAAAGTACATGTATATCTATCGAGAAACATAATCGTAAACACAAAATTTTAATCGGACCAGTCGTTTCGGAGAGTTTTCTAGATATTGTGCACGGTTGTCATGGCAACAAAACCATGGGTCCATCCACTTCCTTTGGCTTTTAAAGCTCAACCAAACATTATATATCTGACAAAGTTTGGTTACTCTAGGGCTATTAGTTTCAAGGAAATTGTCGTTTATCGTTGTTGATTTACCGACGGGCAGACAGGCAGGCAGGCGGTCGGCCGACATATGGGCATCATAAAAGCTCACCTTGATCACTTAGTGCTGGTGAGCTGAATATAGTAAAAGGCCCTAAAAACGCGACGGATAGACAGACGGGCGGACAGTGTGATTCCTACAAAGCCAAAGAACAGGTGGTTGGAGTACAACAAAGTAAAAACAGTTGCGAATCAGTTAATACTCGAACCCAGGACCTTTAATTACTGCATGTATGCCTACTCTCTTACTGACGAAGCTATCGAGCCATACAGTGAATACTTTTTCACCACAATCTCTGCTATGCTATACTATGTAACATATTGTAGACATCCTGCGTATTAAGCGAACGCTTAATCACTTCACTATAATAGCTAGATCTATAGCAAAACAGTTTAACCCTTCCCATAGATGAAATTAAGCAGATAAAGGATGTAGATTGGGACCAAGCCTGCTACAGTTAAGGATTAATACAGTATCTCTGTTTATATGATTTAATATTATGTTAATTCAGTGAAACTGACACTGTTGTAAGGAAAAAGATACGTATATTAGGATATTCCGTGGCTGTTGCCGACACTCTGTTCAGAGTTACTTCCCTTGGCATTTCACGCGTCTGCTACAGTGCTCCCTCTCTACATCGACACCCAATGGGAGGCACAGATTGTGTGTGTTGCTCGGAGGGAGTCGTTATAGGGAGGGAAAATAAGACTTGTCGTACATTTGCAAACAGCTTGAATCCAGATCAGACGCCGCGTAACGTTTGTCACTTTTATTATATCAAAACGTCACTTATATGTAACTTTGAGAAAAAAAGCAGACGACAAAAATGCAGATGGTATTGCAGCCATGAAGGGTGTTAGACATAATTGTCATGTTAAGGGAACTGCGACGAAGGTCGTTGTTAGGGAAAAGTTGTCGTTGGGAGGGCCGTTGTAGGGAGGGAACACTGTAAATTGTTTTTGTGGAAATTGCAACTTCAAAGGCTAGAAGGAATTGCAAAACAAAAACTATGTGGTTCTACAGTCTGAAAATGCAAGTTTCTGAAACCAAGAACCAAATTGAAAAAAACTAACGTGTTTAGTCAGACAGGTACAGTGGAGAAAACGTTTTTCTTTCCCAATAAACGTGTTTACGCTAAAACTATTATTTCCATGATTTTGGTTAACTCTTTCAGCAATAAGAAACTCTTGTGGGATATTAAGTTCCCTTGTAACTATTTTTAATTACCAAAATATGAACAAGTCTACTTGGATTTCTGAGAAGTTTAATAAATACTGCTTTAAATTAGCTAACAGTGTAGATCAGATCAGAGTTAACATCGTTGATATGCTGGTAATTAAAGCACTCGGCCTATGGCCTTATGATTAAATTACTACGCATTCCAACTCCTATCCGTATTCTCTTGCACGATAAAACACTGGTATGAATTTATCATTTCTTAATAAGAAATATTTTCTATGTTCAAGCAGATGTTAGCTTAAGGCGGATTGAAAATAAAGCACAATGCACCCTTAGAAACATTTTGCTTTATTTTTAACCTGTTTAAAATATTCACCTATATTCAATATTAAAACAATCTATGGAGTAAAGGGTTGACCAATTTTAATATATTTCTGTGTCAGCGTACTTTCTGCATAAACGTAATTACGTTTTGCTTTCTAAACTAAGAGTTATAGAACTTAATAAATTAGATAGTACTATTTGTTTACAAAAATTAAAATAGTATTTTTTACTCAAAGCATTTTTTATGGGATCAAGGGAGGCAATAGTGGCACAATTAGATATGTTTGCAGCAGATTAGCCTCCCGTTATCATATTTTTAATAGCAAACTGGTTGAGTTTTGTGAATATTCATTACAGTATACAGTCACGAATACATCCTCGTGTTTTCATGTGATCATAAACTTAGAGAAATTGAATTTGGATTTGCACTCGTACATAATTAGCCCATTGTTCCACCTACTTTTAATTCGCGAGTACCGGCGAAAAATATATAAAGAGAACGCAAAGATCATGGGAAATTATAAGACTGAAATAAGCAAATTAATAACCCTTTCTCTACCATAATGATATCATAACCTGTCTTACACATTTTCGAAAGTACATTATTTAATGTAATTCCGCAGTAATGCAGTACAACAAATTATTTCATTACTCTCATGCTATTATTTTACAGAATTTGTGTCACTGACACAAATTCTGTAAAATGATAACATGAGAGTAATGAAATAATTTGCTGCACTGCATTACTGCGGAATTACATTGAATAATAAACTTTCGAAAATTGATTCTAAGCTTCTTGTAACACGCCTTATAAAATGGTCAGACAAACACAAAATACTTATAGAAAATCAATTTTGTTTCCAGAACAATAAATCCACCATAGTTGCATTTTTATTTTACATGCGCTGATTGCAAAAACATTATCAAGTAAAAGAAAATTATATGCAGTATTCCTTGACTGGGAAGAGACATTTGATAAAATTGATAGAGCGTTTTTGTGGCAATCTAAGCTCCAAATTCATACGAGCAGTGAAATCAATGTATAGTGTAGATAAATCGGTTACTAAATACCATTCTGTGCTATCTGACTCGCTTACCTCAAATATAGGGATTAAGCAGGGGGATTCTGCTAGCAGCATTCTATGTTTATCTTTTTCTCAATGATGTCCTAAATAGTATAAATTCTAACATTGATGGATTGTTGAATATGGATGTTCAGCTTTTTCTTTTATTTTTTGCCGATGACGCTTGCGCATTTGCATATGATCCTAAATCACTCCAGAGTATTATAAATGATATAGAACTTTACTGCTAAAGATGGGGATCAAAACCTAACGTTAAATAATCCAAAATAATGATCTTTGAAACAGGTAGACACACGTCCTATGACTTCTTTTTATATAACACGAATATTGAAATAGTAACTGTCTTCAAAACTAGGAGTCTTTCTCTTCAAAAATGGAAACTGGAATCAAAAACAGAAAAGAACAGCCCAACACTTGTAATTTTCTTTACACACTTTATTTACATTTTTCAGCCAGTTAGAATTGCCAGTGAAGAAATAAAATAAACTTATTTGACACGCTTTGTCTCGTCAACCCTTAACCCTTTACCTGATAGCATTGTTTTAGTATTGAAGATATGTGACTACTTAAAGCAGGTTGAAAGTAAAGCAGAATGCGCCCTAAGGCGCATTCTGCTTTACTTTCAGCCTGCTTTAAGCTATAAACTGCTAGAATAAGGAAAGTATGAAATATGACACATATTCATTACGGTATAATTTGGAACTATTTTCTTCAGCGGATGAATAAAATGAATGTGCTAAAAGTCGCTTCTATAAGGGAAAGGGTTAATTACGCAGCGGAGATCTGGGGTCACCACCCAGCACCATACGTAGAATTAATACACTCAACATTTTGTCGCAAAATACTTGGCGTAAAATTATCCACAAATATAGGCATTATTATCACCAGTATACTCGACGCTAGGGGTGATTGTGTTAACCCAGTTGTGCCTAGCGTCCCTTAAAAGGGACATAGGCAAACAGGCCGCATTATACTACATTATGGGCGTTATGCACAACAGGGTTAACACAGTGATCAGAGAATTAACACTTTGATAGGAATTTCTATATAAAACGAAACGAAAATGAAAATTTATACATAAAAAGGCCTAATCCAATACATGTATATAAGCATAGTCGCAAACGGGTTAAAGTTTCGTTACCAAACATAGAGGATGCCCAGAACACAAGACAGTACAAACGGAATTTCTACGAATGATCACCAGCATTGTACGAGGAACTCGTCCCCGTGCTTTCGGCTACAATCAGTAAAATTAAATAAGATAAATACTGGCTAAAATATGTTTTTTAAAAAAAATAGATAAGCCATAATTCATCATTCTTATAACTCGCTTACAGCTTCAAAGAAGATGCAGACTCAAACATGAATTACAGTGTTCCCTCCCTACAACTGCTCTCCCAACAACGACTCCCTCATTACAACAACCATTGCCGTTGTTCCCCAAACAAGACAATTGTGTCTAACGCTTTCACTGCTGCAATATCGTCTGCTTAAAATTGTCGTTACATATAAGTGGACATTTTGATAGAGTAAATATAATGACGAGTGACAAAAAGCTTGAATCTAGATCAGACGCCGCGTTACGCGGCGTCTGATCTGGATTCAAGCTGTTTGCAATTGTAACCCAAGTCTTAATTGTGCCTCTGTATATCGACTCCCTCCCAACAACAACACACAATATGTGTCTCCTATAGCGTGTCGTTGTACAGAGGGAGCGCTGTATAAAGAAAATAACTGAGCGTCACAGATCAATTCCTTATCACAGGAACATTAATTTGGATATAAATGTACCATTGAATCCATGCACAGTTTTTGATAGCATTAAGGTATTCCAACACTGAAGTTAGGGTATGTAAAATTGATGTTATGAACAAATATTAAATGTAATCTCCGTGTCTTGTGTGAAATATGGCGGTTTTTCGCCATCTCTTCTCTAAATTACATGTACATATTTGAAAAGTTGTATATAGCCTTACAGGTCTGAAAATATGCGATAAAATAAAAAGACAAATATTACTGAATGGTGATTCTTATCTTTTCTTACCTAATATACTATACGTTGCATGCCATGCCTATGGCAAAAGAAGTAAACATCACAAAATAAAAGTTATTGTTCTAATATTTGTATGAGATGATGTATAAAATTAAACAAGGGCCACCATGGCCCTAAATCGCTCGCCGGGTACACCATGTAAATATTGACTTATAGTGACCTAGATTATGACTGGACATGACCTACAATCAACCTTTAGAGTTACAAGATTTTTTCATGATTTTACCAGACACAATCTACATTTGATTTTGACATAGATGTGATGTATGCAAACATTCTGGCAACATTTCATTCAGATCTAATGAGATTTGTAGTCTCTAGAGGGATAACTATGTTTTTCTTTGATTTGACCTAGTGACCTAGTTTTTGACCCAACATGACCCGCATTCAAGCTTGACCTAGATATCAATGAGGCAAACAGTGTCTTCAAGTTTCATGAAGATCAGATGATATTTGTAGCCACTAGAGTGTTAACGAACCAATTGTGAACGGACGGACAGACAGACGACGGACATCCAGCGATCCTAATAGCTCACCTTGGCACTTCGTGCCAGGTGAGCTAAAAAGCTGAACCATTTTCTTTACAATATCTAATAGTTTCCATACGACGTTACATTATTTGATTTAAAAGGTTGTGTGACAAATATATAGTTTACCAAGGTTTAAAATGTTACCTCCCTTGAATGATACAGAATTTCGAAATCGGCTTCAAATAGACTCTTTTAAAGGTAGATATATCAATTATTTGGAATGTTACTTTACGGAAAGATTACCCAGCCCAAGCTTGTACGTCTAATACATGTAGTATTTGTTTATTCATTGAGTTTATAGTGATATTGTTTATTGATCATGTTTTGATCAGTGGGCGCTTTCAGAACGGTTAAGCGATAGGAAGTTGTCTAGAGTAGCTTCCCATGATTTCCTGGCAAAACATAACCAGGCGGCGCCACGTACAAACCAAGGTTATATAAACCCCTGTCGCTCTACAATCTTGGCAGAAGGTTTCTGCCAGCCGGCCAGTTAACATCCAGAAGGGTTATTACTTGTGAATATTGTGGGAGAACGAGGGCTTTGGACAAGTGTTTTGGAACCTTCAGGCATTATTGCAATGCGAAGAAACACCAAAAACTAGCTCCGGGTCGTCACTTCCCAATATTTAGTTTGAGACTTACTTCAGAGTTAGATCTTACAGTTAGTAGATCTAGGTTACGTAGAGTTATGTCCACCAATACCTAAGCAGGTTTGGAGGTGCTCAGACCGTGCTAGTGTGTCTGAGATCAAAATGTATAGCTCTGGGAACAAACTCGACTCCAGGTCGGATTTTGTGGTCTGAAGTCATCATTTCTGGTTTGGAACCATAATTTGAGGTTCCAGGTGGAAATAACCGGCAACGTTTTCTTTAGTTATTGGTACTAATTATTGGTTTTGTCATTGATTAATTCAGAGGCAGATAGCCTGTTTCATTTATTTTATTAATACTCTGTATATATATTGTCCTGTTTTAAACCTCAAACCCAAATATTAGGTTTCGGTGGTTTTGTTTGTAAATCATAGGCTAGGTAGCCCCGAGGAAAATTAAATGTCTTGTACCCCTTTTTGTGGTTTAGTCAGTTTGAGTTAAACATACCCGGTACACGTTACAAATTTGGTGGCAGCGGTGGGATAATTATTATAACAAACACCAGTTATATCTTACCCACAGACAATTAAAACGGACCCGAGTATGTAGATGAAAGAATTCTTGGTCTAGAAGCCATACTCCAGGAGCTTCAGGCCAAAGCTGAACTGACAAAGCTACAAAACAAAATTTCGTTACTGGAGCATAAAATCTTATTTTGCCCCGCATCTATGTGCGTCAAAACATGACTCTGAAATTGTTTCAAAGGGTCAGACTCGAGGTGTTGACATTGAAGAACCCACATACATACAGCTTCCAAGCTAATATGCGTGGCAAGTCATATTTACTGACTCCTAATTTGAAAGGTCAGCCCTGAACAGCTGATATTGCCTGAGACACACTTTGTGATGCTGTCCAGAGTTAAACCAAAGACGAGGACACTGTGATCAAAGCCTCGTTTGCAAGGCTCCAAACTTGTTTTTGCATTTTTTTTAGTGTCCATACAAATGTTAGGTTACTGCATGCTTAAATCAAGAAGTTTTTTTTATACCTTTGATGTGATATTTTGTCAGTCGGGACGACTGTACCCGGAGGCGTGGGTAATGTGACAAATATATAGTTTACCAAGGTTTAAAATGTTACCTCCCTTGAATGATACAGAATTTCGAAATCGGCTTCAAATAGACTCTTTTAAAGGTAGATATATCAATTATTTGGAATGTTACTTTACGGAAAGATTACCCAGCCCAAGCTTGTACGTCTAATACATGTAGTATTTGTTTATTCATTGAGTTTATAGTGATATTGTTTATTGATCATGTTTTGATCAGTGGGCGCTTTCAGAACGGTTAAGCGATAGGAAGTTGTCTAGAGTAGCTTCCCATGATTTCCTGGCAAAACATAACCAGGCGGCGCCACGTACAAACCAAGGTTATATAAACCCCTGTCGCTCTACAATCTTGGCAGAAGGTTTCTGCCAGCCGGCCAGTTAACATCCAGAAGGGTTATTACTTGTGAATATTGTGGGAGAACGAGGGCTTTGGACAAGTGTTTTGGAACCTTCAGGCATTATTGCAATGCGAAGAAACACCAAAAACTAGCTCCGGGTCGTCACTTCCCAATATTTAGTTTGAGACTTACTTCAGAGTTAGATCTTACAGTTAGTAGATCTAGGTTACGTAGAGTTATGTCCACCAATACCTAAGCAGGTTTGGAGGTGCTCAGACCGTGCTAGTGTGTCTGAGATCAAAATGTATAGCTCTGGGAACAAACTCGACTCCAGGTCGGATTTTGTGGTCTGAAGTCATCATTTCTGGTTTGGAACCATAATTTGAGGTTCCAGGTGGAAATAACCGGCAACGTTTTCTTTAGTTATTGGTACTAATTATTGGTTTTGTCATTGATTAATTCAGAGGCAGATAGCCTGTTTCATTTATTTTATTAATACTCTGTATATATATTGTCCTGTTTTAAACCTCAAACCCAAATATTGGGTTTCGGTGGTTTTGTTTGTAAATCATAGGCTAGGTAGCCCCGAGGAAAATTAAATGTCTTGTACCCCTTTTTGTGGTTTAGTCAGTTTGAGTTAAACATACCCGGTACACGTTACAGTTGTATGTTTGAACAAAAATGAATAACTAGGGAAAAAGCAAACCATTCGTTTTTATTTAAACAAAATAATACTGAAGCAGTTTAAATCCAAATTATGAAGACGCTTCGTTGCATCGTACTTGACAAAATCGCATTTGTCTTCGAAGAAGTGTTCCAGAGATTGATTACTTTATATAAAGACTGAGCCCTAAGATTAAGTTAATAGTTTTGCAAATCGATGTCAGGCGCATGTATAAATATCTAATCATTAGTTTAGGAAAGGGTTTGTTTAAAAAATGATATACATTTCAAAGAAATAATATTAAGCTCGATCGGGATTCAAACCCATGCGGGGAAGAGAAGCAAAATTACAAGACGAGATTTGCATCATTTCGGACTACGTTAGGATATTTTCTAACATTATTTACATTCACCCCCATTCAATCCCATTGAAAAAATTACGTTTAATTGGTATCTACCGTATTCGTATATATCGACGCAATTAACGGAGAGGGCGGGACTTGTGGATATATTTCGCAGAGAAGGTTGCTTCAGTATCGCGGATATGGGTGTTCCTTTCAGGATACACATTATTCGTGGGAACAACATCGAATATGAATTAAATATACATGCATACTAATAAAATCTTCATTTAATATTAGAAATTACAGCAAATATAATGTAGATATAGGAAATGAACCATTTTTTCGGCGTTAAAGCGAAATAAACGACAGATATGATCGGCAAATTTACCATGAATCTCTAGCGCGATTCATGCAATTTGCCGGCCATTTGCTGTCATTTATTTCGCTTAAACGCCGAAAACATTCAGTTCATTTCTTAAATATCCTTCAGGCTTCGTAGGGGAGTTGTCGGTATATTCTGTTGGTCACGGAAAATTCCGATATAAAACGGGAAAAGATTGAGATACCTTAAGAGGAACATTTTATATGTATATAGTGCCCCCCCCCCCACACACACACACACGGCCCTCTAAACAACGATTCAATACACCTAAAGAAAGCCGAGTTTGTAAAGCATGTGACATGAACGAGTTTTTTTTGTAGGTTGCCAAAATTCATTAGATTTTGAAAAACTTTTAAAAATGTTTATTTTTATTCTGACAAAATATTTCAATTACGCAATGAAGAAATGCTTTGTTATATTATCAAAACAATGGTGGTGCTGCCTATATATCAATATACATTAAAACCTCTCTATTACGACCACTAAATTTCCTTAATTATTAGTTGCTGACGACAGGTAAGCACAAATACATGTACTCAATATTGCTATACTTCCTTCCCTTTCAAACACAACTACATGCGTTCAATCTTGATATCCTTCGTCTCTTGTAAACACAATTACATGCGTTCAATCTTGATACCCTTCGTTCTTTTGAAAGCACAATTACATAGGCTCAATCTTGATATCCTTCGTTCTTTTGAAAGCTCAATTACATGAGCTCAATCTTACTATCCTTCGTTCTTCTGAAAACACAAATACACGCGCTCACTCTTGCTTAGCTTCCTTCCCTTTCAAAGCATAAGTACATGTGCTCAATTTTGATATCCTTCATTCTCTTGAAAGCACAATTACATGCGCTCAAACTTGCCGTACTTCGTTCTCCCACAAGCACAATTACATGCATTCAGTCGTTTAATCTTTAGTATTGTTCCAGTCTGTGATGATTTTAAACATTTAATTGCCGTTTTAAAGATCTAAAATGTATCTTACAGGTAATTTATCTTACAGGTCATTTGTTGGTTAAATGTATTTTGTTAAGAAACATTTGTTTTAGTCCGAAAACAGCTTCTAGCTAATGTTAAATCCATATTTGTAAACAACCGACTTTAAATAAAGTTTCTTATACCTTGTATCTTATCCCGCAAGCACCATTACATACACTGAATCTCCCTTCGTTCTATCGCAAGCACAATTACATGCACTAAATCTCGCTTCGTGCTATCGCAAGCACAATTACATGCACTAAATCTCGCTTCGTGCTATCGCAAGCACAATTACATGCACTAAATCTCGCTTCGTGCTATCGCAAGCACAATTACATGCACTAAATCCCGCTTCGTGCTATCGCAAGCACAATTACATGCACTAAATCTCGCTTCGTGCTATCGCAAGCACAATAACATGCACTAAATCTCGCTTCGTGCTATCGCAAGCACAATTACATGCACTAAAACTCCCTTCGTTCTATCGCAAGCACAATTACATGCACTAAATCTCGCTTCGTACTATCGCAAGCACAATTACATGCACTAAATCTCGCTTCGTGCTATCGCAAGCACAATTACATGCACTAAATCTCGCTTCGTGCTATCGCAAGCAAAATTACATGCACTAAATATCGCTTCGTGCTATCGCAAGCACAATTACATGCACTAAATCTCGCATTGTGCTATCGCAAGCACAATTACATGCACTAAATCTCGCTTCGTGCTATCGCAAGCACAATTACATGCACTAAATCTCGCTTCGTGCTATCGCAAGCACAATTACATGCACTAAATCTCGCTTCGTGCTATCGCAAGCACAATTACATGCACTAAATCTCGCTTCGTGCTATCGCAAGCACAATTACATGCACTAAATCTCGCTTCGTGCTATCGCAAGCACAATTACATGCACTAAATCTCCCTTCGTTCTATCGCAAGCACAATTACATGCACTAAATCTCGCTTCGTGCTATCGCAAGCACAATTACATGCACTAAATCTCGCTTCGTGCTATCGCAAGCACAATTACATGCACTAAATCTCGCTTCGTGCTATCGCAAGCAAAATTACATGCACTAAATATCGCTTCATGCTATCGCAAGCGCAATCTTGCGCGCAATCTCGATCAACGTCTCTCTCACAAGAATAGGCTAATGCGCGCATTCTTGCTCCCCTTCTCTCTTGCAACCACTCTCACATGCTCGTAATTTCTTTCATTTTTTCGCTCTCCCACTCTATACCTCTTTTTTCTCTCTCTATTTCTATCCGTCTCTCTCTCTCTCTCTCTCTCTCTCTCTCTCTTTGTCCTCCATATCTCTTTAGTAGTTCATTTTCTCTGTCTGTCTGTATCTCATTAGGTGTATGTCTATCTCTCACTCTCATTGCCATTAATTCAGTAATTCATTCATTCATTCTTCCTTCAATCATTCTGTGTCAGCTTCACAGTCACACTGTCCTAGTTTCGGCTTGCCATTTCCAATGCCATGCCGCTATCCAGTGTTGTAGAATACAAGAGTTCACAGAATATCAGCCAGAATACCTGGAATAATTTCTCAATGAAATCTCGTGCTAGTGCAAGCAATGTTTTGCAATTCCTTACGTTTTTTCTAGCACGTTCACATCGGAGTTGTCTTTTCAGTCAGCCCGACTAATAGCTGCTTAATTGGAACATCTATTTGCAAACAGCTTGGATCCATATCAGACGCCGAGTAGCTCGGCGTCTGATATGGATCCAATCTGTTTGGTACTAACACTAGAGCGTGTATGGTCTTTTTTTAGGGTTTTTTTTTTGGGGGGGGGGTATTTTTTTAATTTTCTCAATAAAAACAAAAACAAATGAAACAATTATTACTTCTATTTGTTTTTAGCTGCTTGAGCGTTAAGGTAGCTTTATAGTTTCGATACTGCAAGCGGATTTTTCTTATTTATCATCATGATTTATAATTTATTCCCCCATTTTATAGCTGAATGGTTTAAGTGGTACACATGTCACCACAAAATGTCTTTTTTAAAAAAATATTTTATTTTTTTACGATTTTATAAGACAAATTTAAAAAAAATTCAAACAGCGATTTCAAAGCCGTCTTAATTTGTAACGCCTTTAAAATTGCCCATAATACACTTCAGTAACATATCTAGGGATCCGTGTCTCAGATTTTTAAAATTCCCCTTCCAACTATTATTAAGTAACATCAAAGTTATTTTACCGTTTAAAGTCGATTTCTATTACGTAATGCTTTGCTGTAAACAGCTGGAGAACCTCATCAACATTCTGAGACACGGTTCACTAGAGAAGATAATACCCTTTCATCTGCTTTAAACCGCATGAAAATCGGACCCCTACCACGAACACAATCGTTGTCCAAAGATGCGGCGTGTTTGAAAATAAGGAGGTGCCGAAAACGTCAATTAACTGATAAGCGTGTCATTTTGACTGTCTGACACAGTGCGAATACCCCGGGGTTCAACTATGTCCTTTTTGTTTCAACTAATAAGAAGACACATATTTCATAAGCGATTTTCCTTAGCTCCACCCTTAATAAAATATACCAATCATAATTCAATAATGATTTTAACATGCGAGACCCATAAATCACGCAACAGCAGCTGGAGAACGCCTCTAGCTGGTCACGTGGCTGGACTACGGAGTGCTTAATGAGGTGTGATTTATTGATCAGATAGCCGTGTAATGCGTTTGGTTTGGCTTGGGAGATTTTGGTAAAATGTAGAACAGAATGTCGGCTATCAAAATCGGAAAAAAGGTTAAAAACACAATTTTTGCAGTTTTAAAGCTATAAAGACACCTTAATTCTGGGACAATTTACATAGGGTATTGACAATCCAGATGTTCCAATTTCTTTGCACAGTTCTAAGTTTCAATAAGTTGACAACCTGGGGTTGTTTGTGTTTTTACAATGTATTACAAAATGACAAACATTATATACCCATAATCAGGTGGCTCTTTGATCTGAGTCTACACTGTTTACATAGGACAAGTGTATTCTTCACAGGTGCACTGTTTTGTCAATGACGTGTCACTAGGACTCATGATCGGCATGCAGTGAGTTACAAGCTTTCCTTCATGGCCCCTCAGATCTTGGTCTACACTGTTTGCATAGGACAAGTGTATTCTTGACAAGTTCACTGTTTTGTCAATGACGTGTATACTCGTTGCCAGGACTCAATTGGTTACCTGTTTGACATTGTACAATAAAACCTCTCTATTACGACCACTAAAAGTAAAACCAAAGCTAATTGGCTGCATAAAAGAAAGTAGGTAGCTTTTAAGCAGTCACCTGACTTAAAATCTGATTTATTTAATTAACACAATTTAGTTGTCGTAATAGAGATGTTTTCCTGTATATACAACTGACGCTTTACGTGAAACCTTGTCTGGCGGTGTGTCAAGGCAAAAACATTGAGGTTAAATACAATTCGCATGATTTGTAAATACTCTTAGAATGACGTGTCGGTTGCGTGGGAACTGTGCAAAGTGGTTTCTGAATTCCACAAATTCATTTCCTATGATTGTAGATAAACTCTCGTAGGAGCTATATATATCGCGCTTTGGAATATTCCAGGCGTCAGTTAACGAATGAAACAAACAGATGCTGGTAAAAGACAGCTGAGGTAAGGGCGGCGGATAAAAATAACTTCACCTCACTTTAGTACCAAGGTGCTCCATTGCAGACTGTCGTAACTACTCGGCCAGTTCCGACTTTTTACGAGGTGTTCCGATGGCATTTCAGTCTGGCCTACAGTCCCGTGAAAGTTTACTTGAGTAAAACTTCAGGCTATGTTGGTTTCAGATACAGCAATGTTCAGGTATTATTTTCTCTTTTATTCATACTTCTGATCTTTTCCTCCATAATTTCATTGGGTACGACAAATAGGTGTTAAACCATGTGACAGGTTCAAAGCATCATAAAACTTCGTACGACAAAAATGGTCGTAAGTCAAAACTTTAAAATACATTTAATTTCTGATTTCTCTATCTAATCCTGTCTTGAAAAGACTATTCCAAAGAGATGTCACAAGACAGGATTAGATGGAGAAATAAATAAAAATTGATACTTTTATAATCTGACTTACGACAATTTTTGTCGTACGAAGTTTTATGAAACGGCCCCCAGGACTATAGTAAACTCTTGATCTACCTAACAAATTACATGTATAATTAATTTAATCTAATATATGTATGCCTCATTATTGCACAGCTTCAAGGGTATGGGGTAAAAGGTTAGACTAAGACACAGCTTCAAAGGTATGGGGTAAAAGGTTAGACTTATACACAGCTTCAAAGGTATGGAGTAAAAGGTTAGACCAATACACAGCTTCAAAAGTATTGGGTAAAAGCTTAGACTAAGACACAGCTTCAAAGGTATGGGGTAAAAGGTTAGACTTATACACAGCTTCAAAGGTATGGGGTAAAAGGTTAGACCAATACACAGCTTCAAAGGTATGGGGTAAAATGATAGACTAAGACACAGCTTCAAAGGTATGGGGTAAAAGGTTAGACTAAGACACAGCTTCAAAAGTATGGGGTAAAAGGTTAGACTAAGACACAGATTCAAAGGTATGGGGTAAAAGGTGAGACTAAGACACAGCTTCAAAGGTATGGGGTAAAAGGATAGACTAAGACACACAGCTTCAAAGGTATGGGGTAAAAGGTTAGACTAAGACACAGCTTCAAAGGTATGGGGTAAAAGGTGAGACTAAGACACAGCTTCAAAGGTATGGAGTAAAAGGTTAGACCAATACACAGCTTCAAAGGTATGGGGTAAAAGGATAGACTAAGACACAGTTTCAAAGGTATGGGGTAAAAGGATAGACTAAGACACAGCTTCAAAGGTATGGGGTAAAAGGTTAGACTAAGACACAGCTTCAAAGGTATGGGGTAAAAGGTGAGACTAGAACACAGCTTCAAAGGTATGGGGTAAAAGGTTAGACTAAGACACTGCTTCAAAGGTAAGGGGTAAAAGGTTAGACTAAGACACAGCTTCAAAGGTATGGGGTAAAAGGTTAGACTAAGACACAGCTTCAAAGGTATGGGGTAAAAGGATAGACTAAGATACACAGCTTCAAAGGTATGGGGTAAAAGGTTAGACTAAGACACAGCTTCAAAGGTATGGGGTAAAAGGTGAGACTAAGACACAGCTTCAAAGGTATGGGGTAAAAGGATAGACTAAGACACACAGCTTCAAAGGTATGGGGTAAAAGGTTAGACTAAGACACAGCTTCAAAGGTATGGGGTAAAAGGTGAGACTAAGACACAGCTTCAAAGGTATGGAGTAAAAGGTTAGACCAATACACAGCTTCAAAGGTATGGGGTAAAAGGATAGACTAAGACACAGTTTCAAAGGTATGGGGTAAAAGGATAGACTAAGACACAGCTTCAAAGGTATGGGGTAAAAGGTTAGACTAAGACACAGCTTCAAAGGTATGGGGTAAAAGGTGAGACTAGAACACAGCTTCAAAGGTATGGGGTAAAAGGTTAGACTAAGACACAGCTTCAAAGGTATGGGGTTAAAAGGTTACACGAACACACAGCTTCAAAGGTATGGGGTAAAAGGTTAGACTAAGACACAGCTTCAAAGGTATGGGGTAACAGGTTAGACTAAGACCCAGCTTCAAAGGTATGGGGTAAAAGGTTAGACTAAGACACAGCTTCAAAGGTATGGGGTAAAAGGTTAGACGAATACACATCTTCAAAGGTATGGGGTAAAAGGTTAGACTAATACACAGCTTCAAAGGTATGGGGTAAAAGGTTAAACTACTACACAGCTTCAAAGGTATGGGGTAAAAGGTTAGACTACTACACAGCTCGAGGGTTGCCCGCTAAACTGTACTAACTACATTTCAGCATTTTTTACAGGAACAACAAAAAACAACATTATTTTCATTTAAATGTATTTTAACACAAACATTTCAGAGCAACTGCTTAAAATATCATGTAAAACAGTCCAGACTGATGAAATTAGTAGTAAACTTTATATTTAATGAGATACTTGATCATTGCTGACTTAGAACAGTTTAGCGCTATATTTGGCTGAAGTCTTGGGATTTTTCCCTGCTAAACTATAGTAACTTGAGTTACAACAGTTTAGCAGGGAAATATTAAACTTACAACACACATAATTTTGAAAATTACATGTGATAGAGACTTTATATTTGACATGCTTACTCTACAAATAAAACCCTCTGCAGACTTCAACTTAAATAAATGTCAGGTCAAGGTCAAAGGTCATATTTAGAGGTCAAATAGGCTGTTTTAGAGAATTATCCAGACTTTGACGCTTTATTTACTGGTAAATGACTTATGAAAGAACCTTCATATTTGTAATGCATTCTAACTAATGAAGTCTGTGATGCATCACGCAACATCTGGTCATGCCAGTTCAAGGTCAAGGGTCATACTCAGAGGTCAGATAGGCAATATTTTTAACAAGAGGTCAAATGGGCTGATTTTTGAGAATCATCTATACTGTGACATTTTATCTTCCATTATACATTATATGGCTTGTTGAATCTAACCTTCATATTTGCATTGCTTACCCTAGAAATAAAACATTATGCAGACTATAACTTTCAACTAGGTCAGGTCAAAGGTCATATTGAAATGCCAAAATAGGCTGTTTTAGAGAATTATCCAGACAAACACGTTTTGTCTAACACCTATGACTAGTGAAAAGAACCTCCATATTTGCAATCCCCACTAACAAAGCCTAAATTGTACATTATACAACATCTTGCCGTACCATTAAAGGTCAAGGCAAATAATTTAGAGGTCAAGTTAGCTGGTTTTTGTAGATGGACATAGTTACGATCAATATGTTTGAAGTATATATGAAAAACTGTACTTTTATTTGCATGAATACTTTACTGATGAAGTCCAATTGCACAGGTCAACTTTCAGTCATGTCAGGCCAATATCAAGTGGTCAAGGATCACACAGAAGTGATATAATTATATATCATGATATGGCTGTATGCTTCATGCCAACTATGGTGCAGACATGGTCTGGTTTTTGGGCTTTAAAAAAATATTTCTGCAATTTCCTCTTTATTTGAACATTCCAATTTTGCAGTAAGAATAAGGATATTTTTATCATAAGGTCTTAAAAACGAATTACTAGCTGCTTCACTGCATGGTGAGTATGAGAGCTGTGATAAGAATATATTATCAAGGATGCCACCGGGTGCATAAGCGTTTTTGAACGAGCTTTCTTGTTTTGGACATGCAAAGAGAGTTTTTCTATATCCAAATCCCACAGTTTGGATATCTTGATATGATTTTATTGTAAAAAAAGATGTTGAGCCACAGAAACAATATCTGTCAATTTTCTGTAGCTCATACTCTCATGTAAGATCATACATCTTAAATAATTATATTGTATACTAATCATAATGTATAGAGATATTGCACATTAGCATTTTCCCTTTTTTCCCAGACAAGCAGATGTCACAGATAAGTTTAAGTATCAGCTTGCAATCTAATCAGATATGTGTTGACATAAATTTTTATTTGAAAATAGTCCCAAATATTGTGAACAACTGTAGGCTACTGGATATACTGAAAAAGCTAAATATAGTATTTTCATTATAATAAATACCTGATTATAGTTTAAAACATTTATTCCTGTTTACCTATTTATCAGTCATGTCCTAGTATATCATATTCAAAGCCCATGTGCGTTTTGATATCAGAAACTATCAATATCTCTCATTGTAATAGTGACAAACTTGGAAATATATAGTCTTACATTATCAAACTTTCTTAGAAGCTCATGTTTGCCTTTTCATTTACACTAAATCAACATGTGAACTTTCAACAAAATGTGTGTATGGTCATTTTTTTTTAACTCAATTCATAAAGAATATTTTGTTGCATTGCTGACAAGTGTGCAAGGCATGATGTAAGTTATGAATCATAAGAATGATATAAGATGTAAGCCTTGCAATGACATCATTTTGAGACTGTTTAATTTGGTTTGTAATAATTTTAAGTTTACATTCATACATTTAACAACTAAAGCTAATATTATACATGTGGCTTTTGCAGACATCTATATTTTGTTACAGTGAAGGAAATGAAAGCTTGGTTAGATCATCAATATCTTGCAAGAATGTTTTTTTCTATATTAAGAAATCGTCAAGATTGTCATCAAAATCATCACCAATGCAACTAAAATTTAAAATATTAAATATAGTATTCCTATTTACTATTAAGCAGAAACACTGCATGGAAAGTATTTTGGATTTCATACTTGAAGAAAATTTTGTATCTTACTGATTAAATCGCATCAACTCACTGTTTTTACGTAAGACAAAACTGGAGAAAAAAACAACAATGCATCTAAATTGTCCCAATGAAACAATATGTCTGCTACAGATGTTGTGTCTGCTGAGCATGACTTCAATAAGGCTATGATATGTTATGAATGGAAATTTGTTTGGAAATACACATTATGTTATGACTATACATATGTATTTTATTAGAAGTAAATTATACACATGCCAAAATAATTGGGTGTGTATTATACATTCAAGAAAACTTGGCCAGACGATCATTCACTTGAATATCGACTTCTTAGTATGAACATAACCTTAACCTGACAATACCAGACTTACACCCTGCACTAGAATTTATCTTGTAAAACATGCATCTAATAAATGAAGATTATTTCATATACTGAATAACAAATTGCAGCAAAGGTTAAATTGGCGGATAAACTAAAACCTTACAGAAAGAATAAACTTAAACTTACATTAACCTGATTATCAATATTTTGGCAAAAAAATGCATGTAACAAGATGTGTTTGTGAAACACTATGTATATATGTGCATCCGGATGTGACCATGACCTCAAAATGACCGTGTCCTTTGTTTGAAATAGTTGATCTGAGCTCATTGACTTTTTGGGTGGAGTACTACTTACCAAGTATGAATTCTCTATCGTATTTAGTTCCAAAATTCAGGTCAAAGTTTAATTTTAGTCTTTTTTACCTTTAAATGACCTTGACCTCTGTCAGATATGACCCAACCTGTACTGAGCTCAAGGGCTTCTTAGAAGGAGAACACAAGTATGAAGTTGATCTCTATTGCAAATATTTGCAAAGTAAAGGATACAGGTAAATTTAGATTAAAATTCAGCCTATTTGATCTCTAAATGACCTTGACCTTTATCCAACAACTACAAAGCTGTACTGAACACAAGGGCACCTTGGGTGCAGTATACATGATAAATATGAATTCTTTATCACATGTAGTTTCAAAATTATGGCCAAGATTGAACTCAGTTAAATTCAGTCTGTTTGACCTTTAAATGAATGACCTTGACCTTTGTCTGACATGATTCCAGTTGAACTTGGCTCAAGGTTGTCTTGAATATAGAACACATGCAACATATGAAGTCTCTATAACAAAGTTATGGCCAAAGTTAAAGTTGTAGATGGACAGATAAACCAACAAAAACACAGAAAAAAACCAATATGCCCCACCCACCTCCAATCTTAAATCTCGGAGGTCGGAGGCATAAGAAAGTATGAATATGAGATTTAATTAATTTAAATTAAAGAACATCTTCACTGAGATATTTGTATTGAGTTACAACAGTATTGCTATACAATAATAGTACCATCTGTAACATCAGTTCTACCTTAAAGTTGACTGCTAAACTGTAGTAACTTGACTTGGTACAGTTTAGCGGGCAACTTTAAGGTAGTTTTGAGTTAGTACATTATGGCGCTGTTAGCATAACTTTGTAAAAGATGGGAATAAAAGGATAAAATTTATACAGAATAAGTAATGTATGAAAGACAACTTGAAAAATGTAAAAAAGTCATTTTTGATAAAAAATGTAGTTAGTACAGTTTAGCGGGCAACCCTCGAGCTTCAAAGGTATGGGGTAAAAGGTTAGACTAAGACACAGCTTCAAAGGTATGGGGTAACAGGTTAGACTACTACACAGCTTCAAGGGTATGGGGTAAAAGGTTAGACTACTACACAGCTTCAAAGGTATGGGGTAAAAGGTTAGACTACTACACAGCTTCAAAGGTATGGGGTAAAAGGTTAGACTACTACACAGCTTCAAGGGTATGGGGTAAAAGGTTAGACTACTACACAGCTTCAAAGGTATGGGGTAAAAGGTTAGACTAAGACACAGCTTCAAAGGTATGGGGTAAAAGGTTAGACGAATACACAGCTTCGAAGGTATGGGGTAAAAGGTTAGACTAATACACAGCTTCAAAAGTATGGGGTAAAAGCTTAGACTACTACACAGCTTCAAGGGTATGGGGCAAAAGGTTAGACTACTACACAGCTTCAAAGGTATGGGGTAAAAGGTTAGACAACTACACAGCTTCAATGGTATGGGGAAAAAGGTTAGACTACTACACAGCTTCAAGGGTATGGGGAAAAAGGTTAGACTTCTACACAGCTTCAATGGTATGGGGAAAAAGGTTAGACTACTATACAGCTTCAAAGGTATGGGGTAAAAGGTTAAACTACTACACAGCTTCAAGGGTGTGGGTAAAAGGTTAGACTACTTCACAGCGTCAAGGGTATGGGGTAAAAGGTTACTAATACATAGCTTCAAAGGTATGGGGTAAAAGGTAAGAATTATACACAGTTTCAAAGGTATGGGGTAAAAGGTAAGAATTATACACAGCTTCAAAGGCAATGGGATAAAGAGTTAGACTAATACACAGATTCAAAGGTAGGGGGTAAAAGGTTAGACTTATACACAGCTTCAAAGGTATGGGGTAAAGGGTTAGACTAACACACAACTTCAAAGGTATGGGGTAAAAGGATAGACAAAGACACAGCTTCAAAGGTAAGGGGTAAAGGGTTAGTCTTATGCACAGCTTCAAAGGTATGGGGTAAAAGGTAAGAATTATACACAGCTTCAAGGGTATGGGATAAAGGGTTAAGACTAATACACAGCTTCAAAGGTATGGGGTAAAAGGTTAGACTAATACACATCTTCAAAGGTATGGGGTAAAAGGTTAGACTTATACACAGCTACAAAGGTATGGGGTAAAAGATTAGACTTATAAATACACTTGTACACAGCTTCAAGGGTGTGGGGTAAAGGGTTAGACTTATACACGCCTTCAAAGGCAATGGGGTAAAGAGTAAGACTAATACACAGATTCAAAGGTATGGGGTAAAAGGTTAGACTAATACACAGATTCAAAGGTATGGGGTAAAAGGTTAGACTAATACACATCTTCAAAGGTATGGGGTAAAAGGTTAGACTACTATACAGATTCAAAGGTATGGGGTAAAAGGTTAGACTACTACACAGCTTCAAGGGTATGGGGTAAAGGGTTAGACTAATAGACAACTTCAAGGGCATGGGGTTAAAGGTTAGACTAATACACAGATTCAAAGGTATTAGGAAAAGGTTTAGACTTATATACATATTCAAATATAAGGGGAAAAGGTTTAGACTTATATACAGCTTCAAAGGTATGGGGTAAAGGGTTAGACTTATACACTTATACACAGCTTCAAAGGTATGGGGTAAAGGGTTAGAATAATACACAGCTTCAAAGGTATTGGGGTAAAAGATTAGAAATATAAATACACTTATACACAGCTTCAAAGGTATGGGGTACAGGGTTAGACTTATACACAGCTTCAAATGTATCGTGTAAAGAGTTAGACTAATACACAGATTCAATGGTATGGGGAAAAGGTTTAGACTCATATACAGCTTCAAAGGTATGGGGTAAAGGGTTAGAGAAATATACAACTTAGATGGTATGGGGTAAAGGGTTAAGAGGTAAAGGCCACTAAAGGGCTGGACTTTTACACAGCTTCAAGGATATAAGGACAAGGGTCAGACCAATGTACAGTTTCATAGGTGTAAATAAAGAACAAAGACTTTGATTTGATAAAACTGTGTTTGTTGTATTTTTATTCGCCTGTTGTTTAATAGCTGATTGCACAGGGAAATATTACTAACTAACAGACTTGTCAACAATTATAACACACTTAACCATACGTGACCCTTTATAAGGGCTCCAGATAAGGGGATTATTTCAATAAAACTAAAATCTTTATGTTTGCATCGAACCCTATAGTGTGACCACTCATTGGAATCGTCTCGAAGAGACGATTCCAATGAGTAGTCACACCATAGGGTTTGAACAGAAATGAAGGAGAAAATGTTGAAAAACTTGAAATTATACCCACATCTGGAACCCTGAATTTTCAATACTCTTCCCTCACTCCAATGCATGATAAAATATCTAGATGTATGACGTTTCATTTTAACTTAAGCCTGCTGATTGAGAAACTACCCGAATTTAAGGAAGGATATTTGCAATTTTCTGGCAGGTGGCTGCTTAAAGCAGAAAAGAAAAATACAAAACCCTATGTTGTGACTACTCATAAGAATTGTTTCTTTGAGACAATTCTACTGCCTAGTCACAACATAGGGTTTTATGGATAGGTAATTTGACAATTCAGATTTTCCAATTTTGTGTACAATATAATTGATACACTTCTACCAATGACATGAATGTAAAACTTTTTTCTGGAAGGTGTCTGCTTAAAGCAGCATAAAAGTATCACCTAATATAACTACTTATTAGAATTGTCTCGAAAAGACAATTCTAATGATTGGTGTTTGGTAAATAAATATCAACCAGTAAATATTGGCAACTGGATGACAGTAATAAATTGTTCAAAGTGTCAACCATAATACGAGTATACACGTCTTTAAAGAATCTGTGAAGAGTACACTTGTCCTATGCGAAAAGTGTAGACCCTGACCAGAGGGCTCCATTAGGAGCCCTCTGGTCAGGGTCTGCACTGTTTACCATTTTGCAATGTATTGTCAAAAACATCCCTAAATAGTCATAAATGGACTAGACTAAATTGGAAACTGGAATTGTCCATTAAAATTCACGGTGCCAACAAGTTAAAAGTCAGCAGGCTTAAGATAAAGATCCAACATGAGAAAATTGAACAGTGTGTGATGTCATCATCTTCACTTCAACTCTTTCAACACCATGGACCTGTTTAAAATATACTCATCACAGTTGCAAACAGTGTAGATCCAGATCAGAGGGCTCCTATAGGAGCCCTCTGATCAGGGTCTACACTATTTTTCTAATTTAGATAAGTATTTATTAAACTACCGATAATTCCAAAACGACTGGTTCATATTTTGGTAATTAAAAAGATCCTCAAGTAACCCACAAGGGTCACTTAGTGTTGAACGAGTTAGCATACTTCACATCCATAACAGTTATTTCATAGAACCCTTTTCTTCACAACTTCTCCTTGTCCACACAGTTACATATTCTTCATAGAAACCCCTACTCATTCTTGAACCCATTACCCTATAAATACGCCTTTTTACGCTTTAGTTTATTTTTCCACTGAAGAAAATAGTTCCAAATTATACCTTTATAAACATGTACCATCAGAAATATATTCTATATCCTAGCAAATGCTAGCTTAAAGCAGGCTGAAAGTAAAGCAGAATGCGCCTAAAGGCACATTCTGCTTTACTTTCAACCTGCTTTAAGTGATCATCTATCTTCAACACTAGGCTTTGGGGTCATGGGTTAACCTTGTCTTAACCCGTTACCCCTTTAATTTGTACCTCCTCTGAATAAAATAATTCCCCTTTACAGTCATGAACATGTACCATAAAAACTATTTCCTATATCCTAAAAGATGGTAACTTAAAGTAGGCAGAAAGTAAAGCAGAATGCATCCTTCAACCTGGTTTAAGTGATCACCTGTCTTCAAAACTAGAAACAAGTTATTGGGTATGGGTTAACCCATTACTCCATAGATACACATTTCTACACATTTCATTTATTCCTCTATTGAAGGAAATATTTCAAATTTATACAGTCATGTTTAATAAGAGAGACATTCTATATTTAGGCAGATGGTAGCTTAAAGCAGGCTGAAAGTAAAGCAGAATGTGCCTTAAGGCACATTCTGCTTTACTTTCAACATGCTTTAAGTGATAATTTGTATTCAAAACTAGAAATACACTATGGGGTAAAGAGTTCAGTTACCACTTGTCTTAACCCATTACCCCATATAGCTTGTTTCTGTTATTGAAGATGAGTGACTGCTTAAAGCAGGTTGAAAGTAAAGCAGAATACGCCTTTAGGTGCATTCTGCTTTACTATCAGTCTGCTTTAAGTTACAATCTGCTAGGATAAAGAAAATATTTCTTTTGAAGTATATTCATGACTGTACAAAATGGAAATATTTTCCTTGATGGAGGAATAAAATGGAAGCGTAAAAAGGCGTACTTATGGGGTAATGGGTTAAATACTGAAAATAGCTGTGATGAAAAGGGTTCAATTTTCACCTCACATGCAACAAAACAATGTTTACTCAGCAACATACATTTATATTGACAATGACTTCACAGAAAGAGTTGGGACTCGCTGAGTTAAGCTTACTTTCACAAAAATATATTTATATTTCTTAAATTCATAAACCACAGATCATAACAAAACTCAACAATTTCTGTACAAGATACAATGTAATAATTGTTTTTAAAAAATAGTTTCCGTAGAAACGAAAATAAAACATCAGTGGCTTATTAAAAGCCGAGATTTACTTGAAATTCTTTGTACATAGTACAACATACCCCTGTACTAAACCATGTCCAACGCCTACAGCCATGTATTTAGTAGTCATATAGTACAACATAGTCCAGTACCAAAGTCTATAGCCAAGTACTTAGTACAACAATACAACATACCCCTGTATTTCACCATTTCCAGTATCTATAGCCAAGTACTTAGTTCTTAGTACAACATACCCCTGTATCCAAGTATTTAGTACATCATACTGGTTAACCATCATACCGATGCATCAAAGCTATTAGTACATGTTACAAAATACCCTTGTGTCAAAGATATAGCCAAGTACTTAGTACATCATATACACGTAGATACTTTCAACTCTCTTAACTCTTTGAACCCTAGTCCCGCATATAGGCGTGCTTTTCGAACAGTACACTTGTCCTATGCAAACAGTGAAGACCCTGATCAGAGGGCTCCGAAAGGAGCCCTCTGATCAGGGTCTTCACTGTTTGTCACAATGCCAAACATTCACAAAAACAACCCTTAAAAGTCAGAAATGGACTAGACTAAAATGGAAACTGGAATTGTCCATTTAAAGTTTCAGGGAGGAAAGAGTTAAAAGGACCTTACCAGTATTTCATATGTCGAATTTTGATAAGTCCATCTCACCCAAGTCGAACATACCCATATTTCGAAGTTAAAACGTGGCTAAGCCACGTTTTAACTTCGAAATATGAATATGTTCAAACTAATGGGAATTTGAAGTACATGTATTGAGTTTTGACTGTAGGTCTTTGGCCATGTACATAGTTCAATAGTGCAACATACCCCAGTACTAAATACCTAGTACTACGGTACAATGAAACATACTCATGTACTGCATACATAGTACTAAATTGCAACATAGTCTTGTACATACTAACTACACGGTACTACAATGCAACATACTCATGTAGTAAGTACATAATACCACTATGCAACATAATCCTGTACTAAGTACACAGTATTACAATGCAACATACCCCTGTACAAAACCATATCCATGTCTAAGGCCAAGTACCAAGTACATAATACAACATGACAACATACAGTACCCCAGTACTTAACCAGGGCTGTCAAATGTACCATCACAGCAGCTTTTCATAGATACATGTATGTTCTTTCGCTCATTGCTTATTGGCCAATGAAAACCACTTAACAGTGAAACTCTTATATTATGACCAATGAAAGGAAGGCTTTTATGGGCATGGCAGAAACCTTAAATATGACGAGCACATGCTTTCTGCTTTACTTTCACCCTGACTAAAGGAGATTCCTAAAACTTCAGGAACTTTTTTTGACCTTACACTCTGCTTTAAGCTATCACCATTTACTTAGATTTAACCCATTACTCCATAGCTTGTTTCTAGTTTTGAAGACAGATGGCCACTTAAAGCAGGCTGCAGGTAAATAAGACTGTGCCTTAGTTGGGTGCATTCTAATTTACTTTCAGCCTGCTTTAAGCTTCAGTCTTGCTATTCAATTCTAATTTACTTTCAGCCTGCTTTAATATAGCCTTCCGTCTTGCTATTCAACCCTAACAAGTATACTCATCATTTAAAAACAGTGTAGACCCTGATCAGAGGGCTTCTGAAGGAGCCCTCTGATCAGGTTCTGCACTTTTTGTCATTTTGCAATATAGCGTTAATATCAACGCTAGATATGAAAACATGGACTAGATTTAATTGCAAACCAGAATTGTCCATTTGAAGTTGCAAGGGTGTTAACACCAAAAACAAGCCTTTTCATTGGTCATTAAAACATTAGGTTGTTACTGAAATATATTACTTGAAAGGATACAGTTACAATGCTAATCAGAAGTCGCACCGGGACAGGTTGTTCTATTCTGAGGCCAGACATAGAGGAAAGGGGGTGGGGTAGCTGCAGTTCAAAGGTCAACATTCAAAGGTCAAGGTCATGGTGTGTATGTATAAGTTTCATTTGTGTGTGGAGGTTATGGATGAAAGTATTTTTTTCTTATTTACACTACATACATAAACATTCAAAAATAAAGTTCCAATAAAATAGTAATTGCAGTTAACATATAACAAGCATATAATTCTAATATTACAATCTACCTACCAATTTATTACATGGCTCTAAAATTATCTAAACACTAGTAAATGGAATCCAAACCGGTATTGCGCAACTATTGCGCAACAATTTCAATGTCAAAGTTTTAAGATCTTTTAAAGGCAGGTGACAGCTTAACCCTTTCCTCCCTGAAACCTCAAAAGAACAATTCTAGTTTTCAATTTAGTCTAGTCCATTTTAGACTTTTTAGGGTTGATTTTTACAATATATGTCAAAATGACAAACAGTGTAGACCCTGAGCAGAGGGCTCTTAAGGAGTCCTCTGATCAGGGTCTACACTGTTTGCATAGGACAAGTGTACTCCTCACATGTACACTGTTTGCAAATGACGCATATATGCGTGACTAGGGTTCAAAGAGTTAATACAGGATAGAACTAATGCAGAAAGCTCCTTTTGAGCTTTCTGCATTACTTCCATTCTGTATTAAGCTACTACCTTTCTGCATTACTTCTAATCTGTACTAAGCAACTACCTATCTTAAAAGACAAAGCAATAAAGTGTTGCTTAGTAACAGTTTATATGTCAATCTTTTGGATGCATTTTGTAAACAATAGTTCCTATTAGACTCAAGTCAAGCTAAAAACGTCTACTTTTATTGAAGCTCAGCACATAAAGGGACTATTTCTCAGTACCTGTTTAACCCATTACCCCATAGCCTGTTTCTAGTTTTGAAAATAGGTGACTACTTAAAGCAGGTTGAAAGTAAAGCAGAATGCGCCAAGCAGGTTGAAAGTAAAGCAGAATGCGCCTGACGCCGCATTCTGCTTTACTTTCAGCCTGCTTTAAGCTACCATCTGCTAGAATAAAGAAAATATTTCTTGTGATACATATTCATGACTGTATAAATTAGAGCTATTTTCTTGGATGGAGGAATAAATTAGAGGCGTAAAAAGGCGTATTTATGGGGTAATGGGATAAACGCCTTTGTCAATTGCTCAAAGCAAAAGCCTTTTCATGCTCATTTCCTCAAGAGGGAAGAAGGCAATTGAAATTGTGTTTCCTAAGTCCTGATAGGAGGCTGTTTAACCTTTTAGTGCATTTAATTTATTCCTTCCCTGAAGAAAATAGTTTTATTTCGTGAATGTGTATCGTAAGAAATATCTTCAGTTTCCTTGCAGATGACAGTTAAAGCAGAATGTGCCTTAGGCGTATTCTGCTTTATTATCAACCTGCTTATATGGCCACCTATCTTCAAAACTAGAAACAGGCTATGGGTAAAGGATTAAGCAGGCATCTCTCTTAAACAGATTTCTGTTGTTGTTTTTTTTCCCAGCATACATTAGGAGACACCAACTGGTTAAACCCATTACTCCATAGATACACATTTTCAAACTTTTAGTTTACTCCTCCACTAAAGAATATAGTTCTAATTTATACAGTCATCAATTTACATCATAAGAAATACTTTCTAAATTCTAGCATATGACCGGGTAGCTAAAAGTAAACTGAAAGTAAAGCAGAATGCGCCTTAAGGCGCATTCTGCTTTACTTTCCACCTGCTTTATGTGCTCAACTGTATTCAAAACTAGAAACAGGCCATTGAGTAAAGGGTTAAACCATCATATTGCTTATGAGGAATAGGTACAGTCATGAATAGGCATCTATATGAGGAATTTAGTAAAAGCTAAAGAAAATTCTTAATATGCAAGAACAGGTTAAAAGAGAGATGAAAGTCAGGGGAATATTAGACTTGATACTAATGAGGGTTTCAATCACCTGATCAGTCATTTGTTATCAGCCATGTTACAGTAGGAACGGTTGGTGATAAAAATTATATTTTTAAAAAGAAAAAATCTAAATAAAAGTTGATACTCTTTCCTATCAAACACTAATATGCCTTAACCCTTTACCCCATAGATACACATTTTTACGCCTTTATTTAATTCCTCCACTGAAGAAAATAGTTCCAATTTATATGTATTGTCAAAAAAACTTTCTTTATTCTAGTAGATAGTAGCTTAAAGCAGGCTGAAAGTATATTTTTTATATATTCTAGTAGATGGTAGCTTAAAGCAGGCTGAAAGTAAAGCAGAATGCACCTTAAGGTGCATTCTGCTTTACTTTCAACCTTCTTTAAACCTTCATATATCTTCAATTCTAGAACAGGCTTATGGAGTAATGGGTCAAAACTGAAAACTGTTGCCCATCGCAATCAGCTAGGCACCTAATCAGATGTCGCCTTGATTGCTTGTTGAATAATGTAATTTTCTCAATTTTATTGCACAGTATTTGTGTTTAGTTCCACCCTTTCACCCCTAAAACTGGAAATGAATTATCCCAGTTTCTAATCAAGACTAGTCCATTTTTATATATTTAGGGCTGATTTTAAGAATAAATTGTTATATGACAAACCGTGTAGATCCTAACTAGGGTGGGCTCATGTAGGAACACTCTGATCAGGATCTACATCGTTTGCATAGGACTAGTGTACTTGTCACTAGTACTTTGTTTGTAAATCAAGCATATATGTAACATTAAACCCCTTCTCCCAATAGAAGCACCTTTTAGCGCATTCTGTTTATTCCTCTACTGAAGAAAATAGTTCCAATTTAGACAGTCATGAACATGTATCACAAGTAATATTTTCTATACCCTAGCAGATGGTAGCTTAAAGCAGGCTGAAAGTAAAGCAGAATGCTTTTCTTTCCACCTGCTTAAACCAATTACTCCATAGCCAGTTTCTAGTTTTGAATACAGTTGACCACTTAAAGCAGGTTGAAAGAAAAGCAGAATGTGCCTTAAGGCATATTCTGCTTTACTTTCAGCCTGCTTTAAGCTCTCATCTGCTAGGATCTAGCAAGTATTTCTTATGAAGCAAATTAATGACTGTATAAAGTAGCTCTATTATCTACAGAGAAGGAATAAATCAAATGCGTAAAAAGGCATATTTATGGTGTAATGGGTTTAGTGTCTTCAAAACTAGAAACAGGCAATGGGGTAAAGGGTAAATGTGTTAATTAATCAACCCATTTACTCATAAGCGATAAACAACTATCAATGCTTATCTCAATACAAGCTAGTGGATTAAAATGTGTCATTATGAGAATATTGCGCAATGCTTCAATATGAGTCAGTATGGCTTAATGTGTTTATAAACAAGAAAGACTAACATTTTCGCCACTAAACCATCAAAGAAGAAAAACGAATCACGCACCAATTAAGCACAGCACTATAACATGTAAACAACATAAGTCATAACAAGCAAAATAAACCCATTACTCCATAGATACTCATTTTTATGCCTTAAATTTATTCCTCCACTGAAGAAAATAGTTCCATTTTCTACATTCATGAATGCGTACCATAACAAATGTTTTGTATATTCTAGCAGATGATAGCATAAAGCAGGCTGAAAGAAAAGCAGAATGCGCCCTAAGGCGCATTCTGCTTTACTTTCAACCTGCTTTAAGTGGTCACCCACCTTCAGTACAAGAAAAGGACTATGGAGTAAAGGGGTAAAAAACGTAGTCGTAACAAGCAAAAATTAAAATTGTTCATTTGTCACCAACAAAGGGCCCCAGATAAGGGGTGTATTTCAAGAACTGAAATCCTTATTTTTGCATTAATCCTACGGTGTGACTGCTCATAAGAATCATCTCGAAGAGAGGATTTTAATGAATAGTCACTCTATAGGGTTTAGTGCAGACATAACTGAGAAAATGTTGGAAAAGTTTAGAAAACTCCTTCTTATCTGCAAAGCCCTATCAAGACTACTATGACCTGGTTGCTTTAACCCATTACCCCATAAATACGCTTTTTCATGCATTTAATTGATTCCTCCACTTAAGAAAATAGTCCGAATTTATACAGTGATCAATACGTTTCAGAAGATATATTTTCTTTATTCTAGCAGTTGATAGCTTAAAGCAGGCTGAAAGTAAAGCAGAATGTGCCTTACAGGCACATTCTGCTTTACTTTCAACCTGCTTTAAGTCCTCACATGTCTTCAAAACTAGAAACGTGCCATGGGGTAATGGGTTAACACTTTGGCTACTGTATTAATGTTCTATGCTCAAACATTAAAGAATGACTTTTGTACACTTTCCTATCTATGCGAGAAACAGAAGAAACAGCTCAGAGTCAGATCAAGTGTCAGTTTCATAAATGATCTTACAACAAAATCTTCAAAAGATACAGAAATAAACCGGTTTTCTTTTCAATTAACCCATTACCCCATAGATATGCCTTTTATGCCTTTCATTTATTCTTCATCTGAAGAATTTCCTATTTATTTAGTTATAAATAAGAACATACCGATAGTTTTTACTATAGTCAAGCAGATGGTAGTTTAAAGTAAAGCAGAATGCTTTAAGCACCAATCTGTTGGGATATAAAGAAATATTTTTTCTGCTTCATATTCATGACTATATCAACTATTTTCTACATTAAAGAAATAATTTAAAGGCATACAAAGGAATATGTATGGTTTAGAGGGTTAAAATTATTTTATATAAAAATTAGATTTTTAACATGCATCTCTGATAACACTTTGTAACCAATACCAGGAACGTACATCTAATCTACGTTCCTGCCAATACATAACTCCTAACAACGATTAAAAATAATTAATTTGAGTAGAGTAAGACATTTCATGAACTCATTATAAGTTTAACCCATTTCAACCCTAAATATCTCTTGTGGGTATTTATAACCCTTTTGGACTCTTCTACTACAAGAATTTTGAAGCAGTCTACTGTTGTATTTTTGGTATGACAACAAAAACCAATGAAAATATCAAACAGTCTAGACCCTGTTCAGAGGGCTCCTATAGGAGCCCTCTGATCAGGGTCTACACTGTTTGCATAATTATGTAATCAGTAATATCTATAAAGGGCTGTAGGGGTGAAAGGGTTAACAATTTTTTAAAATTAAGGATGTGGACCCCTAATGAGATCGAGCTAATATCAGTCAATATTCAGACTCTATGTAGAGCAATTGGCCATTCACTACAACTGCCGACCTGTTCCGAACCATGCTAAAGCATCGTTCAGAACAGGCCAGCAGTTGATGAGAATGGTAAATCTCTGTACATAGAGTACTGATTTTCGTTCGATTTCATCAGGGGTCCTCAGCCTTAAATTGGAATAGCAGGGCTGCCATAAGTTGACATGAAAAATCCTAAGATTTCCAAACTTGCATTTTTCAAGTCCGATTTAACGAATCGCACATTTACCCTTTACCCTTTAGCCTTTTTCTTGTTTTGTTGACATGCGACTACTTAAAGCAGGCTGTAAGTAAAGTAGAATGCGCCTTAGGAGTATTCTGCTTTACTTTCAGCCTGCTTTAAGCTTATATGTACTGGGAAAATATCCGGAGATTTAGGAAAAATCCGGAGAAATGGCAGTCCTGGAATAGAGCAAGACATTTTATGAACACATAAAAAGTTTAACCAATTTATAATTCCTAACATAATTTAAAATAGTTTTAAGACTTCAATGCAAACATTTTCAAAAATTGTATTTTATTCCATTTTTCTGAAAATTGAAAAAAATAGCATTGCTTAAAAATTAATAAGGGTTGTCCTAAAATTGTATTTAAAAGAAGAGCGACATACAATGCATATTCTGATAAAATCTGATCAGGGTCTAAACTGTTTCAAAAGGATGATTTTATGCATTCAAAGCACAATCATGGTTTATTTGAATAAATATTTCATTAACCAAAAATTTAAAAGTTTAAAAAATTTATAAATCTTAAAAATTAAGGGTCTGCACCGTTTTCTCATAGCTAGTTTCAGGGGTGAATGATTTAATCCTATGCCTACAATAATGTTACAAGCAGAATGCTTTTTTGTTTAACCCGTTTCCCCATAGCCTGTTTCTAGCTTTGAAGACAGATGACCACTTAAAGCAGGTTGAAAGTAAAGCAGAATGTGCCTTAAGGCGCATTCTGCTTTACTTTCAGCCTGCTTTAACCCATTACCCCATTGCCTGTTTCTAGTTTTGCAGATATGTGACCACTTAAAGCAGGTTGAAAGTAAAGCAGAATGCACCTGAAGGCGCATCCTGCTTTACTTTCAGCCTGCTGTAAGATATTATCTGCTAGAATATAGAAAATATTTCTTATGAATCTTATTTGTAGCAGTATAAATTGAACTATTTTCTTCAGTAGAGGAATAAATTAAAGGCGTAAGAAGGTGTATTTATATAGTAATGGGTTAATGCTTAAAACTGAATCTTAGCCTGTTAGTAGTTTTGAAGAGAGATGACTACTTAGAGATTGTATGGAGCGTTCTGCTTTACTTTCAACCTGCTCCAAGCTACCGTCTTGAAAGATACTGGAAATGCCTTCTGTGTTTTATGCTCAGGGGTCCCTAGGTGGGTACTACTTTCATTAGTGTAGAAATAATTGATAGAGGAATGGGTTAACCATTTGAACCCTAGTCCCGCATATAGGCGTCCTTTTCAAACAGTATACATGTGAAAAGTGCATTCTCCTAGATGCAAACAGTGAATACCCAGATCAGAGGGCTCCTTACGGAGCCCTCTGATCTGGGTCTTCACTGTTTGTCATAATGCAAAACATTGAAAAAAACAACCCTTAAAAGTCAGAAATGGACTATCTTAAAATTGAAACTGGGATTGTCCATTTGAAGTTTCAGGGAGGAAAGAGTTAATCTATGGAGGAATGGATTAGAATGTAAAAGCCATTATTTGTGTGTATTAACAGTAACTATCCATATTTCTACACAGAAAAACCTTTATGTAGTCAGCTCATGCTCCCAAGACAATTTTTTTAAAGTGACAAAGGGAGACAACTCACTTAATTTCCCTAATATGGTATAAATAATGGTTACATGCCTTGGCTTGTATTTGGTAAATTGTGTGCTCTACACTGGTGCATTTGTACTGTATTACAGCGCTTTCTACCATTAACCTATTACCCCATAGCCTAATTCTAGTTTTTGGAAACAGGTGAGCACTTAAGCCTGACTGTGCATTCTGCTTTACTTTCGGCCTGCTTTAAGCTAACATCTGCTAGGATAAAGGATATATTTATGTCTCCTCTAACCAATCTAATGAGCGGTCATAACATAAGGTTAGAGGTGACATAATAATGATAAAGGAGTAAAATATGGAAATGTTAAGTTTGCCCCAACTTATCTGGAGCCTAAGTATTAGTATGAGAATTATAAGACATGCACAAAGTCACGTATTTATCAAGGTCTTGCCTTTTGGAGAAAACTAATAAGGACTATTATGACAATAAGACACTGCTGCGTTCTCTATTAGTATGGATATTGCTTCAAAATTTTGACCCCTAGCTAGAAAACCCCAATTACCGTTGCAAATGGTTTGGATCAAGATGAGACACTGATTAACGAAGCTTCTCATTGGTATCCAAACCGTTTAACACTCTGATTCTGTTTTTAAAAGAAGTTTTTTAGAAAATTTAAATTTAGAACAGTAGCAGACGACAATTGTTGCAGACGCAAATAGTGCTTAGACTAGTATTCAAAGAGTCAATGTCTCCATATCAGATAAGAAAAATAATTAATTTCCTGTAGTAATCTAGATACAAGTTTATTCCATGGCCATCTCTTTAACCCTTAGCACTGTATGGCAATGTCGTCTGCAAAATTTAGCGTATGCAACAATTCTGAAAGTTTATTTATTTGCATTTTTATTCTTCATGAAAATATCACCAGAGCGACAAACAGTTTGGATCCAGATGAGACGCCGCATTACGCGGCGTCTCATCTGGATCCAAACTGTTTGCAAGAGTTATCACCAATTCACCCATAGTTTTGCAAAAGGTTAAAATTATACTAGAAGAACTAAGGAGAATCACTATATTGCATGTTGAATCTTCTACGAAAAATAAACATGTACTTTTGTCAGAGGACAGATGTCTATTTCCAGGTAATACAATGCACCAGATATGAGATCTAGTAATCTGATAACCTTTTCTCATTTACGCAGGTTTGGTCAATATCTCTACATCCATGAAACTTTGTGATTTATTAGAACATCTATTAGAATCAGGGTCATCTCTTCCAGACAATTCAAATGAAGTCAAATACCGGTAATAGGGTTTGGATAAGAAATAAGGATTTTATTATTTGAAATACAAATTTCAAATCAAATGCGAATCGGAATTTTAGTATTTGAAATGCTAATCTTATCATTCTGTGAATTCAGAATTCTAGTAGCTGAAATGATTATCTTACAAGAATTCAGAAATTTAGTATTTGAAATGCTAATCTTATCTGAGAATTCAGAATTTTAGTATTTGAAATGCTAGTGTTATCTGTGAATTCAGAATTTTAGTATTTGAAATGCTAATCTTATCAGTATTTGAAATGCTAACATTTTTATCGAGTGCTTATCTTTTCTGAGAATTCAGAACTTGCTAATCTTATTTGGGAATTCAGAATTTTAGTATTTGAAAAGCTAGTGTTATCTGTGAACTCAGAATTTTAGTATTTCAAATGCTAATCTTATCAGTATTTGAAATGCTAACATTTTTACCAAGTGCTTATCTTATCTGAGAATTCAGAACTTCTTTAGTATTTAAAATGCTAAAATCATTATCAGGTAACCAAAGTAACAATTCACAGAATCATTGTCTTCCAGAATTAGCCAATTTTAATAGTGTACTGTAATACTATCTATTGTAAAAAATCGCTTAACCCGTTACCCCATAAATACGTCTTTTAACGCTTAACTTATTCCTCCACTGAAGAAAATAGTTCAAATTTATACTGTTATAAATAAGAATCATAAGAAATAGTTTTTATATTTAAGCAGATAATAGTTTAAAGTAGGCTGAAAGTAAAGGCACATTCTGCTTTACTTTCAACCTGCTTTAAGTGGTCAACTATCTTCAATACTAGAAACAAGCTATGGGGTAATGGGTTAAAGTGCTTTGTATTTAAAACAGTGCAGACCTTAATCAGCTGACCTCCTATACTTGGAATAATTCAATGGATGCTTCCACCATGCTTGAAAGAAGGATTCAACATTCATTTATAGATTAACCCATTACCCCATTGCTTGTTTTTAGTTTTGAAGAAAGGTGACCACTTAAAGCATGTTGAAAGTAAAGCAGAATGTGCCTTAACTCTTTCCTCCCTGAAACTTTAAATGGACAATTCCAGTTTCCATTTTAGTCTAGTCCATTTTTGACTTTTAAGAGTTGTTTTTTTTCAATGTTTTGCATTTTGACAAACAGTGATGTCCCAGATCAGAGGGCTCCTTAAGGAGCCCTCTGATCTGGGTCTTCACTGTTTGCATAGAACAAGTGCACTTTTCACATGTATACTGTTTGAAAAGGACGCCTATATGCGGGACTAGGGTTCAAAGGGTTAAGGCACATTCTGCTTTACTTTCAGCCTGCTTTAAGCTACCATCTACTAGAATAAAGAAAATATTTCTCACCATACATATTCATGACTGTATAAAATGGAACAATATTCTCCAATGGAGGAATAATTTAAAGGCGTAAAAAGAAGTATTTATGGGTTAATGGCTTAACTCCGAATAAGGTATTTCAAATACTGAAATCTTTAGGTTTGCACTAAATACTATGTTGTGACTTCTCATTAGAATCGTCTCTTTGAGATGATTCTATATAATGAGTAGTCACAACATAGGATTTGGTAGAGCTATAAAGGGAGAAAATTTAGTTTGTTTCCATTATAAGGATCCTTCATTTTAATTTGTTCATATGGCTGAGAATAAAAAAATAGCGAACATAACTGACACATCTTGGAGCTTCACTGTTTGACAGTCATTCTTTAATCCTTGATGAGTGGAAAGCCTTATATGTTGGCTTTGCAAACAGTGTTGGTCCAGATTAGATGGCTCCTAACATATCTTTTGGATATCCTTTTAACTAAATAAAATCCTTAAAATTGAACAATTACAGGTTTTTTTTCAAAAGTGGATTAGACCATAGAAAAGCATTATTATTGGGTTATTAGTTGCCCTTTGCCACTAGTGTGTAAAGAGCCATGCAAAAACCTGTTTTAAAATACTAAAAAGAAACAAAAAACCTGTTTGAAATACTAAAATAAACAAGAGGGCCTGAAGACCCTGATATCGCTCACCTGTTGTACTGAAGCCTGATAGCTTTATCTTTTTGTTTCACCCGTTTCTCTAAATCCATTCAAATTTTAGTATAGCAAGTAAACACTTTTGGATTATAGTAGAGTACATCATGGGCAGATAACTAGAGCCTAAACAATACTGAAATGAAGCATTTTCTAGCATTTCAAAGTATATCAAAGCCAGACAACTATTGTTAAAATGATTAGATTTCAACAATAATAGCTCTTCTTCGAGAACTTATAGCTATATACTTTGTGTGCAAGTATAATCAAAATCCATTGAAATCTGTAGTTGCAAGAGTGTAAACGCTGTTAGATATGGCATTTTTAGCAATTCAAGGGCAGATAACTCTTAACCTATTGATCCGATTGCAACCTTAATCACACTTATTCAAATTCTTATGGTCATATACAATCTGAGCAAGTTTGAAGAAGATTGGATAGAAATTGTGGCCTCAAGAGTGTAAACACAGTTAAATATGGCATTTTCAGCAATTCAAAGGTAGATAACTCTCAACCTTTTAATCAGATTTCGACCATAATCAAGCTCATATGAAATCTTACGATCATATACAATCTGAGCAAGTTTAAAAAAGATTGGATAAAAATTGTAGCCTCTAGAGTGTAAACACCCTTAAATATGGCATTTTCAACAATTCAAAGGTAGATAACTCTCCACCTATTAGTCTGATTGCAACCATAATCAAACTCATCTGAACTCTTATGGTAATATACAATCTGAGCAAGATTGAGATATATTGGATAAAAATTGTGGCCTCTAGAGTGTAAACACTGTTAAATATGGCATTTTCAGCAATTCAAAGGTAAATAACTCTTGACCTATTAATCCGATTTCCACCATAATCGAACTCATTCAAACTCTTATGGTCATTTACAATCTGGAGAAGTTTGAGAAAGATTGGATAAATATTGTGACCTCTAGAGTGTAAACACTGTTAAATATGGCATTTTCAGCAATTCAAAGGTAGATAACTCTTCACCTATTAGTCCGATTTCAACCATAATCGAACTCATCCGAACTCTTATGGTAATATACTAATATACAATCTGAACAAGTTTGAGAAAGATTGGATAAATATTGTGGACCTTAGAGTGTAAACACTAAAATTGTTGATGACGCACGACGGACATTCAAGGATTGCAAAAGCTCACCCTGAGCTAAAAAAATGAGTGTTTTTAACACTTTCAATGCCATGGACCTGTTTAAAATATACTCATCACATTTGCAAACAGGGTAGACCCAGATCAGAGGGCTCCTGTACGAGCCCTCTGATCAGGGTCTACACTGTTTGCTCATTTAGACCAATATTTATTAAACTACCCAGAATTCCAAGTAGACTAGTTCATGTTTTGGTAACTAAAATGATCCACAAGGGAACCTAATAACCCACAAGAGTTACTTAGTGTTGAGTTAACCCTTTACCCCATAAATACGCCTTTTTACGCCTCTTAATTTATTCCTTCACTGAAGAAAATAGTTCCAATTTATGTAGTCATGAATATGTATTACATGAAATATTTTCTATATTCTAGTAGATCGTAACTTAAAGCAGGCTGAAAGTAAAGCAGAATGTGCCTTAAGGCACATTCTGCTTTACTTTCAACCTGCTTTAAGTAGTCATGTATCTTAAATCCTAGAAACAGGCTATTGGGTAATGGGTTAAATGTTCTTTAAAGTAGCAGTACGTTATTGTAACATACTTGTCATGAATGAGAATGGTTTAGATGCGCTGACAGTCAGTATGGCTACAGGTTTTGCCAAAACTATGTTCAGTTGTCTACAGTGTTAGCCAAAGGTCTGGTTGTCTTTGGACGCCTACTAATTGGTTAAAGACATTGTTTTATCACAGTCATGTCTGCCTTTCACAACTGGTCATAATCATAGGGGGAGAGAATAAAGATGCTTAACAGAGAGAAACAGTTGGGAAAATATTACTCTTTCCTTTTTAAACAAAACTTAATGCATATGGAATACTTTGTAGAAAATTGCACAATTTTTCATGGCTCCAGACAAGTGGGAGTAAACTGAACAAATCAAAATTTTCTCTCTTATGTCAGTACCAAATTCTATGTTGTAATTACTCATTAGAATCGACTGAAAGATACGGTTCTAATGAGTAATGACACCTTAGGTTTAGATTTTAGTTTTTGACATACTCCCCTTATCTGGATTTCTTCTTTTTTAATTTTTTTTAGATGTTCACAATATATTAGGATCAGACAAACAGTTTGGAGCCTAATCAGATGCCGAGTTACTCAGCGTCTGATCTGGCTCCAAAATATTTGCAAATGGATGTCATTGTATTAGCATAAATGTTTAATTGGGAAAGAAGAATATTTTGCCCACTGCACTTCACAGAGGCACTAGGAAGTGAGCTGTGTTCAAGATGCTAAAGAGTGCGACTTTTGTTCCTGAGAAGGTGAAGAAGAAGGAATCTGTGATGAGTCAAACAAGCGGGCCTCAGTATGGGGACTGCTTGATTCACATTGTCTGGTTTCAGATCTATAAACTTGACCTTGGCTGAAGGTGCCCGGGCTTTGAGAGTGTCCGGGCGATTTGTTTCTGTGACTTGGGCTATCACGATGCAACTCGTCCACTTTGACACTTTTACTGTATAAATTGTTTCCCTCCATTTTTATTTTATTTTGTTGTTGTTGTTGTTGTTGTCTTTGCTGCTGTGAGATTTCTGCCGCGTGTTCCGCAACCTCCTTGTGAGTGAGCGAGATGCAGACATCTCCCACCGACAAGCGATGACACTCGAGTCCATATCTCCTGAATGTACACTGTGGGTCACATGAGGACCAACCCTGCCCAAAGACAAAGAATGGATGCTCCAACGTAGCCTCTACCGTCACCTGAAAACAGAAATGTCAAAGGTCAAGTGAACACATTTATGCCCAAGTCTCTAGAATGAATGAATGAATGGTGTTTTACGGCCCATCAACACAAAAAGGTCATTTAGAGCCAAACCCAAGTCTCTAGATAAGAGAGAGTAAACTGGACAAATCCATTTTCTCACTTATTTCCGCACCAAATCCTATGGTGTTACTACTCACTAGAATCTTCTCTTCGAGACGATTATAATGAGTAGTGACATCATAGGGTTTAATGCAGAAATAAAGATTTTAGTTTTTCAAATACTCCCCTTGCAATGAACCCTCTCTAAGTGCTTACTTGATAATATATATTAACATTTTTCGAGATACAAATATTTTTGAGCTGGTTAACCCATTTTATGCGGGATACACTTTTAGGTGTACCTCTAGGCAAACAGTTTTGATCTCAGATCAGGCCCCACAAAACTGTTTGCTGCTAAGTCAATATTCTATCAGAAACTGCTAAAATCTTTTGCAAATATTTGAGTTATACCCGCTGCAGACGACATTTTAAAATGGCCGCCAAATATTACCCAGCATACAATGGGTTAAATTGATAGCAGATTAACCCCATTACCGGTTTCTAGTTTTGAACACAGGTAAACACTTAAAGCAGGTTGAAAGTAAAGCAGAAGGTGCCTTAAAGCGCATTCTACTCTACTTTAAGCCTGCTTTAATTAGTTATCATCTGCTAGGATATAGAAAATATTTATTACAGTATACAGTCGAACTTCGATATATCGAATTCGGTTCAGTCGAACATACCCGTATTAGCCGTGTTTTAACTTTGAAACACGGGTATATTCACCTAAACCGAGCTTGAAATAAGGCGAATTCATGTTTCGAAATATCGGATATTTCGAGTTAAGCGAGTTCGAGATATCGAAGTTGGACTGTAATTATGTTCAAAATTACTGTATAAAATAGAACTACTTTCTTCAGTGGATGGATAACTTGAATGTGCTAAAATGTTCTTGTATATATATTGGGGAAACGGTTAAAAGTTAAGATACTCTTAGAACCCCATTATAAATCTCAAAATTAATAACTAAATATGAATCTTCTATATCAGAAGACAGCTAATAGACTGTAATAGTACATTCTTTTATGTTTAACTACATATCTTACTATTAAGACCACTACAAACAAAGATTTGTTGATGCTTTCTGGATTTAGTTTGTTCTGCATATTAATTAACTTTAATTTCCTCTATAGCCGAAAGTGCAAAATAACCTATTACCGGTTTATTCCTACACTGCAGAAAATAGTTCCAATTTATAGTCATGAATATGTATCATAAGAAATATTTTCTATATTCTAGCAGATGGTAGCTTTTAAAAGCAGGCTGAAAGTAAAGCAGCTATGATTCGCCTAATTAAGCAGCATTCTGCTTTACTTTTAACCTGCTTTCAGTGGTCAAGACGTCCAATTTGAATTTTTCTGGAAGTAATTACATGTGTATATATACTAAGATTCTACTCTCGTATTTCAAACATTACAAGTTTCACAAAGCAAACCATTACCTTCCAAATTATCAGAGTTCATATTACTTAGTCTTTCTAAGAAATAGAGAAAATTTATAAATTGAAAAAGGAAGAAATTATTCTAAAATTTCCCTATTCATATGCTTTGATTATTAAGTCCATAAATAGCTTACAATCTACTCGAACTTACACTTTAACATTTATTGTGCTACAGCATGACTTGGCTAACATTTGCAACCAGTTTGGATCCAGATCAGACGCCGCGTAACGCGGCGTCTGATCTGGATCCAAACTGTTTGTCGCTCATATTAAACTTTTCTTCATTTTAGAAAAGCATAAAAACTGATTTTGATTATATTTTTCGCAGATGATTGATACATAAATTTTGCAGCATGCGACAATTTCGAATGAAAAGGGTTAAACATGCTATGTACAGTGGAGTAGACGTTATTCTTTCCCGTTTTAATGCAAACTAAACGCAAAACAATAAAACGTCCAAAATGACAATTATTTTCAAATTCTGATGATTTTATTTTCATCTGAGGAGTAACCAGTTTGGAACCTGATCAGATGCCGGTTTACCAAGTGTCTTATCTAGCTCCAAACTATTTGCAATGGATAAAATTATTTTAGTATTATGGTGTTTCTTGGGAATTACTTCCCACTACATGTATATACTCATCTCGAGGGTATAATGACCTAACTATACTACCTGAGTTCCTCCGTTTAAACATTAACCCTTTACTCCATTATAGCCTGTTTCTAGTGTTGAAGATAGGCAACTGCTTAAAGCAAGTTGAAAGTAAAGCAGAATGGGCCTTATATAACCCTTTACTCCATATATAGAAGTGCCTTTTAGCACAGTTAATTTATTCCTCTACAGAAGACTTAGTTCCAATTTATACAGTCATGAATATGAAGTATAAGAAATATTTTTACGTTCTAGTAGATGGTATCTTAAAGCAGGCTTAAAGTAAAGTAGAATGTGCCTTAATACAAGGCACAATATTCTGCTTTACTTTCAACCTGCTTTAAGTGGTCACCTATAGAAACAGGCTATGGAGTAACCGGGTTATATAAGGCTTATTCTGCTTTACTTTAAGCCTCTGCTTTAAGGTACCCTCTGCTAGAATATAGAAAGTATTTCTTATGATCGATACAATGCAATGAAAGTATTTACATCAGTGCAGGAATGAATCAAAGGCCTTAACCCTTTCCCTTATAGAAGCGACTTTTAGCACATGCATTTTATTCATCCGCTGAAGAAAATAGTTCCAAATACATGTAATACCATAATGAATATGTGTAGATTTTCTAATATTTAATACTTTCCTTATTCTAGCAGGTAATAGCTTAAAGCAGGCTGAAAGTACAGCAAAATGCGCCTTAGGGCGCATTCTGCTTTACTTTCAACCTGATTTAAGTAATCACATATCTTCAATACTAGAAACAATGCTATCAGGTAATGGGTTAAACATGTGTATCTATTGAGCAACCAGTTGATAATAGGACTCTTTATGACAACTCCTTTGTCCATTATATGGGCATCGCAACTATTTGTTATATTAATATCCATCTAAATTATGTTGCTATGACAACCATATTTCGCTACATTAATTTGGAATTAGCCAGTTTCTACATCTAAAAAGATGCTGATAATCACTGTATTATTCCTGACATATTACCTACTGTAAGCTTATTTATTCACATACCAAAAAGCAATGTTAGGTCTTTGTTTGGTGACCAATAAATAGACTAACCATGAAAATTCCTTCATCCACCATCAGTCTTTATGTATTTAACCCCTCATCTCAAACCAGGGCTCCAGATAAGAGGTAGTTTTCACAACAAATCCAACATTTTCTCACTCTTTTTAGCACCAAATCCTATGGCGTTACTACTCATTAGAATCGTCTCGAAGAGACGATTCTAATGAGTAGTGACACCATAGGGTTTAATTCAGAAATAAAGATTTTAGTTTTTGAAAAGCTACCCTTATCTGTTGCTCTGTCAAACCTGTTATTAGTTTTGAAGCCTGGTTATATATTTATTATTACATAAAGCAGGTTGAAAATAAAGCACAATGCTCCTTAACCCTTTCACTCTCAATGACGCTTGAAAGCCCGTTTGCAAACAATTTAGATCCGTAAAGCGGCGTCTGATCAGGATCCAAACTGTTTGACACTCGTTTTGAAATTTCTTCAGTCATACTGCCTTATTTTCTTACTTTGAAACACCATTCCTTCATTAGATTCTAACGAGTAGTCACAGCAATATAGGGTTAACCCATTACCCCATAGTCTGTTTCTGCAGTTTCGAAGATAGGTGACTGGTGGCTTAAAGCAGGCCGAAAGTAAAGCAGAATGCGCACTCAGTCGCAATTGGCTTTACGTACGCTATGCCTGCTTTAAGCTACCGTCTGCGAGGATAAAGAAAATAGTTCTTGTGCATATACATGACTGTATTGCAAGTGGAAGTTTTTTCTTAGGTGGAGGAATAAATTAAAGGTACAAAAGGCATAATTATGGGGTAATGGGTTAAGGTGAAGTCTCAGAAACGCTTGATACTGTTCACTTGATCTAACTGTTATCATTTCAAAAACTAAAATCTTTATTTTTGCATTAAACCCTATGGTTTTACTACTCATTAGAATCGTCTCTTTGAGACGATTCTAATGAGTAGTAACACCATAGCATTTAGTGCTGAAATGAGTGAGAAAATGCTGGAATTGTTCAGTTTACTCTATCTTATCTGGGGCCTGGTAGATGGCATTGGAGATTGGCCTTTCCATGGGACCACTCCTGTATACTTCTACAGAAGGATATGGCTGTGTCCACTAACTGTGGGCTAATTGACTCCACGATAAGAACTAAATTAATTTCCTCTTGAAGTTTCCGTCACTAAGCAGCAGGTGACGTTGTCGTCATCGAGCAGATTACTGATTGCACAGCTTCCTGTTAACTGGCTGTATCAGCAAGTCTCTATACTATATTGCCGTAGTTTCCCTATTGAACGCTCGATCCCCCTCCCACTTTTTTTATCTACAGTCAAACTTCGATATCTCGTAATCGCTTAACTCCACTTTTCCCGTATTTCTACTGCTAAATTTCATTATTTCTACCTCGCTTAAGTCGAACATATCCTTATTTCAAACTTTGAAATAAGGATATGCTCGACTTAAGCGAGTTCGAGATATCAAAGTTAAATTGACTGTATATGCTATAGGCAGGGCTCCAGAAAAGAGGTAGTTTTTTAAACAAATCCCACATTTTCTCACTATTTTAGCACCAAATCCTATGGTGTTACTACTCATTAGAGTCGTCTCCAATTCTAATGAGTAGTGACACCATAGGGTTTAATTCAGAAATAAAGATTTTAGTTTTTGAAAAACTACCCTTATCTGGTGCTCTGTATAGGTCAAAAAAATTAAACTGTATCTTAGCTGGAGCAATTTTTATATCTAAATAAACACCCACTTACATGTATTTGAAACATTAATTTAAATGTTTTAAACAAATAAAGGATTAAAACTTAAATTAACACTCCCCCACCCTCCTTTTGTTTTGATAAATTTACTGCCAAACTTGTACTATATATCCCATCAATCCTTGCTGTTTGTTTATATTGATGTCTGATCTGGACCTGCACTGTTTTCTAAATTTTATATGAACTGTGTAACATGAGTCTGCACCTTTTCCTGGGAAAGGTTTCCTTATTTTACTAGGCAATGTAATAGTTCAGATCAGATTATTGAAGTTCATAGTGGTCAGTTTTATAAATGAACATTGATCAGCAGATGGCCGAAGTCAACTTTGATTCAAGGTGCATTAGGTACAGTAAAACCCCTCTAATACGACCATAGTGGTTAAGCCAGGCTACAATTTAAAAGCAAGGTGAAAGTAAAACAGAAAGCTCCATTAGGAGCTTTCTGTTTTACTTTCACCTTGTGTTAAGCTTCATACAATAAACATTTTATACCAATATTATTATTTATCACATAAACGTGCAAAATATACAGGTCCGTAAAAATCGTACGGCCCACTGGGCATATATTTTATACTAATTTTCGAATCACCAAAATACTGTACTACTACGCCGACTTTAAATCATTTAAGAGAATCTAGACAAACTAATATCACCACTAGGGACTTAAAACATTTCCAAGTGTCCTAAAAGCATTATCTCGAGCAGTCCCGCAAATTTAGGCTGCAAATCAGGCTTCTTACAGCTCTAGTATTAACAGTGACTCAGACTGTTTTTCAAATTTAGACGTTACAATGATAATGACCTCGTGTTGCTATAACGACGTTATTTTGAAAACGAAACTAGATTCTAAATGTCAAATGATCATTTTTAGTCAATTAGAACAGTTTTAAATTAAATATTAATTTAAAATTTGAATATTGTATCAGAGAAGTCTTTTCACAACACATTGATGTTGAATTTCTTTATTTTAGTTTGACAGGTGTTTTTATCTACGGATGAATAAAACCGAATAACACCTATGACGAATCATTTTCCTAAGAGCCAAGGGCAAAAGTGAAAGTAAGATCGTTCGGATTTTCATGTCATTTGGTGTTTATGTGATAAATAGGATATCAAATTCGTGTGTTGTCAGTCGTGAATTTATTGAACCCGTTGGATAAAATGATATGTTACTCGCCAAGGCTCGCAACATATTATTTTATCCAACTCGTTCAATAAATTCACGACTGACAACACACTCACTCAATATCCTCTATATAACCTCCTTTTATGGTGGATGTAATAGAGGGGTTTTCGATTTACTGTTCTAAACAGATTAGAAAATCCATGCCATGAGTGCAGCAAAGAAATCGATGGCCATCGTTGGCCATCGATTGCAAGTTGGCTACCGGTCTGAAATACAGTGGAGAAAACAATATTCTTACGTTCAAACGCAAATGCATTGCAATCCGGCATCTGATCTGGCTCCAAACTGTTTGCATTTGGAAATAATAGTTTTAGCGTAAACGTGTTTATTGGGAAAGAATACGTTTTCTCTATTGTACTCTGCACACGGGGCACAAGCTGTTAACCTAAACAGCAAACAGTGGTAACTGAACACGCTACAGATCAGGCACTGCACTGAGTGGTCAGCATTAAAACTTGTTGTAAATGTTTGGATACTCGATCACGCCAGCTGGCAGAACTAAGGTTAACTCAATGCATGCATGCAATGACCCCCTTAAACTTCAAATGGACAATTCCAGTTTCCAGTTTAAGTCCAGTCCATTTTCGACTATTTAGGGGTGATTTTACAATATATTTCCAAATAACAAAGGGTGCAGACCATGATCAGTTGGTAAATGTAGGAGCCTTCTGGTATGGGTTTACACTGTTTGCAAGTGTACTTTTCACAGGTACACTGTATGCGAAGGGTGTGTACCTATTATATGCGTCACTACAGTGTTCCTAAGGTTGATAATATAATTGATTTTGGCATGGACCTGGTTAGTGTGCATAGGAACATGGATCGTTCAATGTTAATTATAGATTAGCTGGGTATATGACGAAAGTGTAAACCCAGATATTGCGCATTTCAATCTTTTTTACATATATTCTTTTGAGTGTTTATACAGACAACAAGACTGCTTAAAGCAGGTTGAAAGTAAAGCAGAAAGCTCCTGTGGGAGCTTTCTGCTTTACTTTCATCCTGCTTTAAGCAGCCACCTGTATTTGACATCATCAGTGAGTAAAGAAGTGAAGGAAAGTCTTTAACCTATAACTGCATAGATACAACTTTTTACGCATTTAATTTATTCCTCAATGAAAGAATGTAGTTCCACTAATAATGCAGTCATAGTATCTTAAATCAGGCTTAGATCAGGCAGAATGCTTTACTTTCAACTTGCTTTATGTCATAGGTCACCTGTCTACGAACTACTGTAGTAACAGGCTATTGGGTTAAACTGGTTAGACTAACAGAGATTTATTCTGAATGATAATATGTCTGAAGTAAATTAATGATGACTCGTCTTAATAACAGATCTGACCACAACTTCAAAGATATGACTAACTGACATACAAAGTAACATGTACATAATAGTGGATACATACATCTTAACCCATTACCATGCAGCCTGTAACTAATTTAGAAGACAGGTGACCACTTAAAGCAGTTTGAAAGTAAAGCAGAATGCGCCTTAAGGCACATTCTGCTTTACTTTCAGCCTGGTTTAAGCTGCATCTGCTAGAATATAGATAATATTTCTTATGAGGCAAATTCATGATCATATAAAGTGGAACTAGATTGTTCAGTACAGGAAGATATTAAAGGCGTAAAAAGGCATATTTAGGGGGTAATGGGTTAACATATTTTAACCTGGTATGTAAATACTAAATAGGAAACTGGCTAGCAGTGTGGATCCTGCTGAGATGCCGTGTCATAGGGACGTAGTGTCTATAGATCAAACATTTTCAGCCCATGTCTAACATTATAGTCCTGACAACATTAATTACTGGATACAAACACAATTGTGCCATCGGTGAACTGATAAGCCATGGCTACAGCAAAACAGTATGAATCTTCATTGAATCATTCTTAACCCTTTACTCCATAGATACACCTTTTTACACATTTAATTTGTTACTCCACTGATGAAAATAGTTCCAATTGATACAGTCATGAATATGTATCATAAGAAATACTTTCTTAAAGCAGGCTGAAAGTAAAGCAGAATGTGCCTAATGGCGCATTCTGCTTTACTTTCAAACTGCTTTAAGAGGTCACTTAATATCTTCAATAAGTACTTATAAAGAGTATATAAAAGGCTATTGAGTCAATATTTAAGAAGGGGCTTTCTGCTCTAATTTCAGCTGCAAGCTCTCATCTGCTTGAGTATACTATAGGAAATATTTCTCATGGTGCATATTCATGACTGTATGAAATGGAATTTATATAAGTGCAGAAATAAATTAACACATAGAACTGTTGTGACAAAGATACTTATCCTTTATACACAGTGTACTAGTAAAGAGTACAATGTCATTTGTCCTTAGCAAACAGAGTGGACCCAGATCAGATTATTCCTAAAGGATCCCTCTGATCAGGGTCTACACTGTTTTGTCATTTTGCAATTTATTCCAGAAAACAACACTAATTAGTCATAAGTGGACGTGCATACTAGACTTAACCAATTCCCCCATAAATATGCCTTTTAACGCCTCTATTTTATTCATCCACTAAAGAAAATAGCTTCAATTTATACAGTCATGAATATGTATCATAAATATTTTCTACATTCTAGCAGATGATAGCTTAAAGCAGGCTGAAAGTAAAGCAGAATGTGCCTTAAGGCGCATTCTGCTTTATTTTCAACCTGCTTTAAGTGGTCACCTATCTTCAAAACTAGAAACAGGCTATGGGGTAATGGGTTAAACGGAAGCTGAAATTGTCCATTAAACATTTCAGGGTTGGAAAATCTAAAGGCATAAAATTTATGGAGTATTGGGTACAACAATGGATTGTATTAACCCATTACCCCATAGCCTGTTTCTAGTTTTGAAAATAGATGACTACTTAAAGCAGGTTAAAAGTAAAGCAGAATGTGCCTTAAGGCGCATTCTGCTTTACTTTCAGCCTGCTTTAAGCTACCACCTGCTAGAATTTAGAAAATATTCCTTATGAAACATATTAATGACTGTATAAATTGGAACTATTTTCTTCAGTGGAGGAATAAACTGAATGCGCTAAAAGGGGCTTCATGCAATGGGGTAAAGGGTTAACCTGAAGTTTTACTGTATATTCCTAGCCAAGACATGTCTATGACACACTCAGGTCCCCTGCTAGCACATATTGCTGGACGACAGGAGTCAACTTGTAATAAATTATTCACAAAGTTTGCCACCACGGCATATAAACAGTTGTTTGGATCAAGATCAAATATCAGACACTAGTAATGAATACCCGTAATACTCTATATATAAGCCTGTTTCTAGTTGTAAAGATAGATGACCGTTTAAAGCAGGTTAAAAGTAAAGCAGATTGCGCCTTAAGGTAACCATCTGCTAAAATATAGAATATCAATAGCTCAATAGACTTCTGTTGCATTCTGACACAAGGGTTTCTTAAAGCAGATTGAAAGTAAAGCAAAGAGCTTCTGCAAGAGTTTTTCTGCTTTACTTTCACCTACTTTAAGCAACCACCTGTCCAGGCCCAGTGCTTATAAGGTGTTTGTGTTGAGTCAGAGTTCGTTCTCAAGCATTTGATTGGTCAGATTTGAGCATAGGCTCAAATCTGACCAATCAAATGCTTGAGAATGATTTAAGACTCAGCTCAAACGCTTTATAAGCATGGACCTTGAACATGAAAAAATATCTATAACAGAAAGGACACTTACACTGTTTTCTATTCCAACTAAGCTTAGAACCAAGATTATCTACATGTCATCAGGGTGGCTACAATGTATGTGTGTGGTTTTGTTTGTTTGTTTCAATTTATGTTTGCCAACTTTGGACTAGCTGGACATATCCCAGAGAGAGGGTCCAAGGGATACACAGAGCACAGAATTATACACTGACGGAATCGAAACCTCGCGCTCTATCGTAAATCTCGTGCGGCAGATACGAGACTCGCGAGACTTGATAAGAGACTGTCTATCGGTAGTCAATATGATAAATGTGTGTTTTCAAAGCATTGTTCACAGGTTTTTATTCCCGTGAATTGATAGGAATGTCCACATAGTCGTTTAAATCCTATAAAATGTCAATAAAAACACTCGAGTCGGTAAATTTCACGCCAGAAATCGCGGACAAGGAGGCAAAAAAGTGAAGATGTTGTCACGTGACACATAATCTCGCAAAATTCAACCGCCGCGAGAGCTCAGGTACTCGCCTATTCGATTTCGCTTAGTTGCTATTCCGTTTTGTATAATTCCGTGCACAGAGGGATCGGGGAAAATGCCCTACTCATTCTCGATAGAGCCCTAAGGTTCTTTAACCCATTACCTCATAGCCTGTTTCTAGTTTTGAAGACAGGTGACCACTTAAAGCAGGTTGAAAGAAAAGCAGAATGTGCCTTAAGGCACATTCTGCTTTACTTTCAGCCTACTTTAATCTAAAATCTAAAATCTGCTAGGCTATACAAAATATTTGTAATGGTAATTGTTCATGAGGGTATAAACTATTTTCTTCAGCGGAAGAATTAATTAAATAGGCTAAAAGTGGGTTCTATGGGGGAAAGGGTTCACAGGCCTTAAAGTCACCTAGTGTATATCACTGATTATTGTACCTCATGATTTTAAAGTCTCATCCAAAGGATTTGGTCTAGCAGGGGCTTGACCTCAAAGTCCCCGAGTTGACAGTCTTGAAAGCATTACCACTAGATCATGGTCCGTGGATATATATGTGTGTGATTACCAGATAAGAGAGAGTAAACTGAACAAATCCAACATTTTCTCACTCATTTCAGCACCTAATCCTATGGTGTCACTACTCATTAGAATTGTCTCGAAGGGACGATTCTAATGAGTAGTGACACCATAGGGTTTGAAGCAGAAATAAGGATTTTAGTTTTTTGAAATACTCCCCTTATCTGGAGCCCTGGATTATAATAGCTAATGGGCTATATGTGTGGTTACAATAGGAAATGGGTTGCTATATGTGTGGTAACATTATAGCTAAATATTTACTGTAAACTTTCCTAGTACATGTCTTTAACAAACACTGTGAACAACTTGTGCTTGGGGCGGGATAACGTACAACCAATTAAGGCTTGAGAGAGCGAGAGATGTAATAACACATTGTGATGACACATATACACAATGTCTATAATCAATACTATATATGATTCAGAGCTACTGATAAAACTAAACTTTTCCGAAGTTTTTCATCCTTAAATTTTCCATTAAACCCTATGGTTTTGTTCAGATTTCAGTATTTCATATACCCACCATATACCGTATGTATATGTGCAGTTACATTACGATGGCAAGAAATATTAATTACTACATACAGTCTCGTGTCATCCTCTTTATGCCTTACTTAACGGTTTGCCTGTTGATCATATCTCATATACAACTTGCAACCAGTTTAGATCCAGATAATATGCAGAGTAACTCCATGCCTGATCTGGATTCAAAATTTTTGACACTCTTCTTCAAATTTGAAAATGCACTGAACTTAATTTTAAATACAAAATTTGAAAAAATTTCAAAGCAGACAACATTTTTGACAGATGAAGGGTTAATCCATATCCATATAATCGGCTGTTAACTCTTTTTGCATGATGGGTAATTTTTGTTGTCTGTAAAAAACTGTCGTCTGCTGTTGTTCTAAAAATTCGAATTTTCAAAATTCCTTATCGAAACAGGGTCAGATTGTCAAACAGTTTGGATCCAGATGAGACGCCGCAATACGTTTGCAAATGAAGTTGCTGTTCCGCAGCTAGCGTGCAAAGGGCTGAATAGTTGTCTAATGTCGTGGTATATGCTGTAAAAGTGCCGCCGGCTGTCAAACACAGTAACTAGCCATTGTCTCTGCAGAAGTTCAACCCATTTATGCCAAGTGGATTCTTCGATGCTTATATATTGGATGAATCCATTTTTATGTAAAGGGTGTCTTGTCTAAATTTTCATTTTCATAAATCTTTTTATATTGAAATTCCTATCAGCAAACAGTGTAGACTCTGATCAGACGCCACATTATGCAGCGTCTGATCAGAGACTACACTGTCTCCATATGTCCCTTTTATGGGACGTTTAAGGCACAAATGGGCTTACCCTTTACACCATAGCCTGTTTCTAGTATTGAAGATCGATGACCAATTAAAGCAGATTGAAAGTAAAACAGAATGCTCCTTAAGGCACATTCTGCTTTGCTTTCAGACTTCTTTTATTGACCATCTGCTAAATTATAGAAAATATTGCTTATAAATAATGATACATCTTACTGACTGTATAAATAGGAACTTATAATTTTCTAATTTCTTCAACGGTAGAATAAAGCAAAAGCATAAAACCCTGTATTTATGGAGTAACGGGTTGAAGCAGACTAAAAGTAAAGCAGAAAGCTTGTAAAGGTGCTTTCTGCTTTTCTATCATCCTGCATTTAGCTGCCACCTGTATTTATCATCATCAATTAATATTCATAAATGATTTCTATCCAGTAGTAAGTACAGGTGTCTTTAAAGGCGTTAAAACTAGGACCTTCTTAACCCATTACCCCTTAAAAACGCCTTTTTACGCCTCTATTTATTCCTCCACTGAAGAAAATAGTCGCAATTTATACAGCCAAGAATATGTACCAGAAGGAATATTTTCTATATCTTAGCAGATGGTAGCTTAAAGCAGGCTGAAAGTAAAGCAGAATGTGCCTTAAGGCACATTCTGCTTTACTTTCAACCTGCTTTAAGTGGTCACCTGTTTTCAAAGCTAGAAATAGGCTAAGAGGTAATGGGTTAAGTTCTGAATTGTATGCATGATATAAATATGGGGACATCATGGTACTGTTTGGATCTTAATTAGACGCCACATACCGTGACGCCACATCATAACTCAAACTGGTTGTAGCTTTGTAGATTATGTTTTGACAATTCTATTTTCAGAACAGTTGCAGACGATAAAAATTACCCAACATGCAAAAAGTTAAAGCAAACTGTCAATCTCTGATGTTACTAACAAACTAAGGTCACCTACTTTCTTTACCAACTTGACATTCAGCGAATATTAAACGTGAAAAATGAGGTAAAAACTAGAACGGACCACCAGTGCAACAGCTGAGCCAGCACTGAGCGATTTACAATCGACCCCTTTTTTGTTCGTCTTCATCACAAAAGATAGAAAACTGGTCAAACATGTTACCACCTAAAACAATACGGCCATTACTTGGGACTGCCTCACAATGTTACGTGACTCATATTTCCATCTGTGACAGAGTCTATAAAGATCTTAGCAGGGCCCAAGATAAGCGGGAGTAAGCAAACAAATTCAACAATATCTCCCTCATTTTTGCACCAAATCCTATGGTGTCACTACTCATTAGAATCGTCTCAAAATCGATTCAAATGAGTAGTGACACCATAGTGGGGTTTAATTCAGAAATTAAGATTTTAGTTTTTGAAATACTCCCCTTATTTGGAGCTCTGGACTCGTATATATATATATCCATCTGTGACAAGAGTCTGTAAAGAACTTGTAACAGTTTGACGCTTACCCATGCTAGTGGTAGATATGTGCCACAGCGATTATATCTGCAAACAGTTTGGATCCAGATGAGACGCCGCGCAACGCGGCGTCTCATCAGGATCCAAACTGTTTGACACCGAGACTGATCCTGTTTTGAAAAGAAATTTAGAAAATTCTATTTTCAGAAAAGTAGCAGATGATAATTGTTGCTGACCAAAAAAATTACATAGGGTTTGATGAAGACATAAGGAAGTTAGTGCAGTAGATAAAATATGAATCTTATCATATCCTATGTTGTGACTATTCATTAGAATTCTTCTAATGAGAAGTCACTACATAGGGTTTGGTTCAAATTTCTGTTTTGTTTTTTGTTTTTGTTTTTTAAATAAAAACCTTTATCAGGAGCTATAGAGATAGTTACAGTGGAGAATCTGTTATTCTTTCCCGTTTAAACGCAAACGTACGCAAACCCAAAGCGCTAAAACGTAGAAAAGAACAACTTTTGGACAATTCTGATATTTCATGTTTATCTTGGTGGCACACAGTTTGGAGCCTGATCAGACGCCGGGTTACCCGGCGTCTGATCTGGCTCCAAACTGTTTGCACTGCAAATAATAGTTTTAGCGTAAACGCGTTTATTGGGAAAGAATAACACATTCTCCACTGTACTATAAGTCAATCAAGCCATTATGTGACTACTCATTAGAATCATCTCTTTGAGGCCATTCTAAAGAGTGGTCACAACATAGTGTTTGGTGGAGACATAAAGGAATTAACCTATTCCCCAATAAACACGCCTTTTTACCATTTTAAATTATTCCTCCACTGAATAAAAAATAGTTCTTTTTTTTACAGTCATGAATATGTACCATAAAACATATTTTCTATAGTGTATCAGATAGTAGTTTAAAGCAGGCTGAAATTGAAGCAGAATGTGCCTTAAGGACTTAGGTGCATTCTTCTTTACTTTCAACCTGCTCTAAGTGGTCACCTATCTCCAATACCAGAAACAGGCTATGGGGTAACGGGTTAATATTTGACCTATACAGGGGTCCGGATAAGAGGGAGTAAACTGAACAAATTCAAGATTTTCACACTCATTTTAGCACCAAATCCTATGGTGTCATACTCATTAGAATCGTCTCTTCGAGACGATTCAAATGAGTAGTGACACCATAGAGTTTAATGCAGAAATAAAGATTTTAATTTTCGAAATACCCCCCTTATCTGGAGCCCTGCTATAGATATTTTGGGCTCTGAGTGACTACAATAATACCCACCTGCACCTTGTGCTCGCCCACTACAAAGCCAAGGACCGCTGTTCCCTGGACTCTGCTCTCCTCAATGTGTACGACAGTACACGAGTCAATCTTGAGATCACTACTTATATCAGCACTATGTACAAAATCATCTGTCTCTAATTCTTCCACGCGTTTCAACTCCCCATTCGCTAATTGAATGATCGAGCCCTTCATGAAATGCTGCGGATAATGCAGGTGAGGGCCTGACGTAGACTGCCCTCTCTCTCTGTCAAAACTAGAGGACCCTTCTCCTAATAAACTTGACGTGAATCTAGGCGCCTCCTTATTTAGATCTGCGATCTCTGTTTTAGTCCGTTTTGGTGACGGCTCGTCAGTGTTTATGAAAGCACTAATTTGTTGATTACTTTGAGATACAGTTTCTGAGGGGCGCAGTATTCGGTGCTTCAGACTACCCTCTCTACCACTGTATGGGACTTTATAGAAATCCTGCGACCCCCCACCAGATTCTCGCTTCTGATTTGGAGATTCTCTCGGAGCAGACGACAGTGATGCACCTCGCGACACCTCTGTATACGCAGATGGCACAGAGAAATGGTGAGTTTTCTCATCATGAATCACACCCGTTGTGCTGTGCCGCCGGTGAATATCAACTTCCTGCTCACGTCTGTATTTCATTTCCTCACGTTCATGAGCTGAGCTCAAACTTGCACTATTTTGTATGTACTTTCCAGGTTGTGTAACACTAAGTAAAGAATATTGACTGATTCCCGCTGCTCCTCCAGGGTACGGGGAGCGGGGAACCTGCGACTGGGCTGCATGGCTACCTATGCTTTGTAGCACAGCCGAGTATGAACCTATTTGGGGTGGGTCTAAAGTTCCATGCATGCCTGCATTATAACCGGGATACTGACTATAGAAAGCACTATAAGGGGCCCCGTGAGAACTGTACAAAGGTGAAAAGGGGCTTGCTACACCAGTTGAAGTGTACGCAGTACCGTATGATCTTCCAGTCTCTGACACTGATTGTGGTGGTCGGAATATCGCGCCTATTGTTCCCTGGGGTCCAGCCCCTACAGCGCCCGTCACAATACTGCGAGTTCCCACATCTTGTACTGCCACTCCACCGCTTCCTCCAACACGGCCAATCAACATCCCCTCAGTAGGTGTAATTTGGGGCTGGGGTGGCCCCTGAGACCCAGAACCATCTGAGAGGCGATTAATATTGTCGTTGTTACTCCCCGCAGAGCTACCAGTCATTGTATTCCCATCATAGCCATTAGATCCCGACATTCGCCGACACCTCTCACCGTCATTGCCGACAAAGTCTGGAGAGCCAATCCCACATTTAGCTTGAAGATTTGAGTTTATATCCTTTTCAAAAGCTACTATATATGTGCCAATTCTTGCATTTAGACCGCCAAGTAAAGCAGCCTTTAACAGATTATCCTTCACTGAGTTGTCAGGTTTAAACGTCTCATCCTTCACGGTTATGTTGAGATTGGCTCCCTCTATATCGTCTCTCTGGGCCCCAACTAATGTACCGTTTGTGTGGTTCCATCCAGATTCCCCACCAGGGGGCGTAGGGGAGCTGAACGTTTCTAGACACAGCAACGACTGAGATTCGTCTCCTGAAAAATGTAATAAATAAGAACATTTAGTTTTTACAGAATGACTTAATAGCAAGAATAGTTTACCTTATGCATGCTATGAAATTGTCGTCTGCATTGTCATATCTACAATAATTCTATCTGCAACAATTCTCAATGTTGATTCAAAGACATTTTTTTTTAAGAAAATAGCATTTGAGCAAACAATATGGACTGAGATGAGATACCTTAACCCTTTACCCCATAGGTTTTGAAAATAGGTCACCACTTAAAGCAGGTTTAAAGAAAAGCAGAATGCACCTTAAGGCGCATTCTGCTTTACTTTCAGCCTGCTTTAAACTAACATCTTCTAAAATATAAAAAATATTTATTATCGTACAATTACTTATGACTGTATAAATTGGAACTATTTTCTTCAGTGGAGGAATAAATTAATGACGTAAAAAGGCGTATTTATGGGGTACATGCAATGGGTTAAATGCATGCTGTAATTGTCATCTACAAAATTTACCTTCTGCAAGCAACTATTTTTAGTTCTAAATCATCAGAGTAACAATTTGGATCAAGTTCTAATCTGGATTCAAAATGTTTACATGTGGAGAAGGTTACAATGTGCTTCTGTAGAGGTTACTAAGAGTTAACATAGCATTATGGAATATAAATATCAAACATGATATAACATAACAATTGAATATGAGTAACAAAGACCTTGACAAAATCACTTGGATCCTTCTCAAGCATTTGATTGGTCAGATTTGAGCCTAGGCTCAAATCTGACCAATCAAAGCTTGAGAATGACTTTAGACTCAACTCAAAAGCTTTATAACCTTGGACCAAGGCCACACAAAATGTAGTCTGATCTATATCCAAACTGTTTGAAATTTGGATCCTAATTGTCTACAAAGTCAGTTCTAGAACCTCAGCAGACGACACCTTGAGCAGACGACATTTCAGCGTTCAAGGAAGAGTACTCAAAAACCCTTCAATCTGTCAAGCCCATATTGCATGACCATTCAAAACAGGTCAACTTTCAGACAGGTCAACAAATAACGTAGGACCAAGGTTCACCAATTACCCAATAGCCTATTTCTAGTATTGAAGATAGGAGACCACTTAAAGCAGGTTGAAAGTAAAGCAGAATGTGCCTTAAGGCACATTCTGCTTTACTTTCAGTCTGTTTTAAACTAACATCTACTAAAATATAGAAAATATTGTTTATCATACATATTCATGACTGTATAAATTGGAACTTTTTTCTTCGATTGAGGAATAAATTAAAGTCGTAAAAAAGCGTATTAACGGGGTTATCGGTTAATGCAGAACAGAAGTTATGCAGAGGACAGAAATAATGCAGAAAGCAGAAGTAATGCAGAAGACGCATTCTGCTTTATTTTCAACCAACTTTAAAGACTTTTCGTCAGTCCGTTGATGGACTACCCCCCATTGTATTCGATATGGTAGAAAAAGCATGAATCACAAGCTTTCACCAGGTATACCAATCTCAGTTTGTGTGAAATTACAGGTAACTAAATTCAAGTTGTCTAGAGGCCCTCACATACTCACACTCAAGGGTTTTTTCAATGGGTTTTACTAACCAAATTTAAGGTACGGGCCTCACATGAAATGCTTGGGTGAGTATATCCCTAGACAAGATAGCAGGAAAGGACAAAACTTGCACGTGGCGGCATGCTTTGATAGCTGGTTAGGTGTTATGACCAAAAGGTCGTCAGGAGATGTCTTTAAGAGGTCACATAATTATCTTTAACACTAGAAACAGGCTATGGGGTAATGGGTTAAAGTCTCATCCAAAGGACTTGGTCGATCTTGCAGGGGATTGAAATCACGACCCCTGGCTGGACTGACAGTCTAATGTACTTATTACCACTAGTATTGAATCAGTTTTCAGGATCAATGCAAACAGTTGAGATCCAGATCAGTCACTTAATAGTCACTATAAGCATCTGATCAAGATCAAAACTGTTTTTCACCAAGCTTGTATAATCTACATGACATACATGTTTAACCCATTACCCCACTTATAAGCCTGTTTCTTAATTTGAAAAAAGATGACCACTTAAAGCAGGTTGAAAGTAAAGCAGAATGCGCTTTAAGGCACATTCTGCTTTACTTTCAGCCTGCTTTAAGCTACCAGGTGCTAGAATAAAGAAATTATTTCTAATGTTAAATATTCATAACTGTATGAACTGGAACTATTTTCTTCAGTAGAGGAATGAATTAGATGTAAAAAGGCATATTTATGGGGTAATGGGTCAGTCAAATAGAAAAATAAGAGTTGATTTCAGAAATACAGCAGACGGCATTTTGAGCAGACATTTTTTCATCAATGGTCAAAGGGTTAACCCTTATCGTGTTAAGCGCGACTTTGCTAACATTTGTGAACAGTTTGGATCCAGATCAGACGCTGCGCCACGCTGCGTCTGATCTGGATCCAAACTGCTTGGTACTCAATCAATTTTTCTACAATTTAGGAAAAGTGGAAACGGATTTTGATTTATTTTGCAGACGATATATTTGAAGCAGACTACAATTCAGCATGATAAGTCAGTTAACATTTACATGCTAGCAGCAGATACATGTGCCAAAGTGATTTTCTTTGCAAACAGTTTGGATCCTGATGAGACGCCGCGTAATGCGGCGTCTCATCAGGGTCCAAACTGTTTGACACTCTGACCCTGTTTTGAAAAGAAATTTTGAAAATTCTATTTTTAAAACAGTAGCAGACGACAATTGTTGGAGACGGAAAAATTACCCAGCATGCAAAGAATAAGGTAGGTTAGATAGTAAAGGACAGGTCAATGTGTCCCTAGTCACCTCTAGTTTATACAGTGGAGAATGTGCTATTCTTTCCCAATAAACGCGTTTACGCTAAAACTATTATTTGCAGTGCAAACAGTTTGGAGCCAGATCAGACGCCGGGTAACCCGGCGTCTGATCAGGCTCCAAACTGTTTGCCACCAAGATAAACAAGAATTATCAGAATTGTCCAAAAGTTGTTCTTTTCTACGTTTTAGTGCTTTGCGTTTAAACGGGAAAGGATAACAGATTCTCCACTGTAGCACATTACTTCATTATTCCCATGTACAGGTACATAACCAGTTGATTCACAAATACTTTCAACCTTTACACTGCTGCACCATCAAACAGAATTTAACCTTTTACTCCATAGCAGCCTGTTTCTCATTTTGAAGACAGGTGCTTACTTAACCCCTTCCCCACATTTAATATATTCCTCCACTGAAGAAAATAGTTCCCAATTTATACAGTTTTGAATATGAGCCGTGCCGACGACAAAACCTGCCTTATAGCATTGCAACATTGTACAGACCAAGCACGTTGTCACTCCAGGCTCTGTGTCTAATTTAGTTTGGTCTACACTGCCAAATACCGTATATAATACAGCTACATTAACCCTTAGCCCGCCAAATAAATTGTCGTCTGCTATATTTCTCATCTGCTTCAAGTTTCAAAGTGCTTCAAAGTTGCTCAAAATTGCTGAAAATGTTGTCTGAGTGTCAAACAGCTTGGATCCGGATGAGACGCCGAGTTACTCGGCGTCTTATCCGGATCCAAGCTGTTTGCATATGTAGCTATATTCGTGAGTGGCAGGCTATGGGTTAAATGCTTCAGATGCATGTGGGTGTCAAACAGTGTAGATCAGGGCCAGCTGACGTGGCGGCTGGCCTAGGTCTATATTGTTTGCAAATTGCAATGCAATAAGGCAGGTTTTCTCATGGCACGGCTCATATAAATTATGTATTGTATGAAAATATTTTCTATATTCTAGCAGATGGTAGCTTAACTCTTTCCTCCCTGAAACTTTAAATAGACAATTCAAGTTTCCATTTTAGTGTAGTCAATTTCTGACTTTTAGGGTTGTTTTTGTCAATGTTTGGCATTATGACAAACAGTGAAGACCCTGATCAGAGGGCTCCTTTCGGAGCCCTCTGATCTGGGTCTTCACTGTTTGCATAGGACAAGTGTACTATTTACATGTACACTGTTTGAAAAGGACGCCTATATGCGGGACTAGGGTTCAAAGGGTTAAAGCAGGCTGAAAGTAAAGTAGAATGTGCCTTAAGACACATTCTGCTTTATTTTCAACCTACTTTAAGTGGTCACCTGGCACCATGCTTAAAAGCGCTTGAGCTGAGTCTGAGATCATTCTCAAGCTTTTGATAGGTCAGATTGGAGCATTTTATATGCTCATATTTGAGTCCAATCAATAGATCGAGAACACTCAACCACATCATATATGAATGGAACATGTCTTCAAAACAAGAAACTCTAGGCTTTGGGGTACGTAATTGGCTATTAGAAGCTTTCTACTTTAACTTCAGCCTTCTTTAAACTGCTTTCATCTTATGAATACTGCTGAACAAATCCAACCTTTTCTCACTCATTTCAGTACCAAATCCTATGGTGTTACTACTTATTAGAATCGTCTCGAAGAGACGATTCTAATGAGTAGTAACACCATAGGGTTTAATGCAGAAATAAAGATTTATTTTTTTAAATAATAAACTCCCCTTATCTGGAGCCCTGCCCAATCCAGATCAACAACAATCATTAATGTCACCTGGCTATAGATCAGTGAGGCAAAGGATGTCTTACTTTGATTACGAGCATGACTTGACAGTTATTCAGCTATTTCGTTATCCTTTTCATTCCTGATCCATCGAACTGCCTAATCATCCGTCAATCAACAGATATTTATCTAAGACGTAACCATTAATCTCGACTCTTAAGAGTATGAAAAGAAAAACTGTGCATAAACTTGTGGGAAACCTATTGTAGGAGTTATCTTCCTGGATCTACACTGTTTGCAAATAACCTGTCAATTACATTCTGGCAGTTTAAAAGCACAAGTCATCCGAGCAAATCACCCTCAACACTTATCTTCTACAAATACCTTCTGTTTTGACATTGTCGTCTGCAAATTTTTTATAAAATTTATAATTATACATTTCTTTACAGAAAAAAGTGTTGATTTATTTGTCAAACAGTTTTGATCCTTAGTCTCAGGTGCAAAGTTTCTTTGTGTCTAATATGGATCAAAACTATTTACAAATAGCAGCCATGTTGTTTTATCTGAGCCAGGGTTAACCAATTACTTGCCGATCACGACCTCTAGGTTACTCGCAAACAGTTTGGATCTAGATCAGACGCCGCGTAAAGCGGCGTCTGATTTTGATCCAAACTGTTTGACACTCGACTTCAAGTTTCTTCAATTCTAAAATGCATTAATTGTGATTGGACAATTTTTGCAGACGATAATTTTAAAGCAGACGATATTACAGCAGTACAAGGTTTAAGCTGTCACTGGTGAAATAGGTACAACCTAGGTGTGAGACCGAAAGGTTACAAATATGTAATCAGGGCTTAGCAGGAGTAAATACCTGAATAAGCCGGCCTTGACCTTAACCCATTACCTCATAGCCTGATTCTAGTTTTGAAGACTTGTGACCACTTAAAGCAGGTTAAAAGTAAAGCAGAATGTGCCTTAAGGCACATTCTGCTTTACTTTCAGCCTGCTTTAAGCTTCCATCTGCTAGAATAAAGAAAATATTTTATATGATACTTAATAATGACTGTGTAAATTGGAACTGTTTTGTTCAGTAGAGGATTAAATTAGAGGCGTAAAAAGGCGTACTTATGGGGTAATGGGTTATCTAAGTCATCCCTAAAACTTTAAATGGACAGTTTCCCATTACGTGTAGTCCATTTTTGACTATATAGGGTTGTTTTAATAAATGTACTACAATATGACCAACACTGTAGACCCTGACCAGAGCCATCTGATTTGGGTCTTCACTGTTTGATCTTCACTGTTTGCATAAGGACAAGATTAGTCTACTCATTTATCTTAAATACTAGAAACAGGTTATGCGGTTATGGGTTAAAACAAGGCTGGATGCAAAGCAGAAATTTGTGGCATCTGATCAGACTGAGCACTATTTGCCTACATGTGTCCCTTTTATTGGACGCTAGGCACCAATGGCTTAATTAGGAGAAATTTTGCTTAACCCATTACCCCATAGCCTGTTTCTAGTTTTGAAGACAGATGACCACTTAAAGCAAGCGCATTCTCATGCTTTACTTTCAGCCTGCTTTAATCTACAATCTGCTAGGATATAGAATATATTACATGTACTTAGGGTATAGACACTATTAGACAGATAGTTGTTTTGAGTATTTAATACTGGCAGGAGGCATGATAATAACACTTTAACACTTGTGAAGATGAATTTTAGGAGAGCTCGTCTACATATGCAATAGATAAACAAGGTCAGGTATAAACAAGCCAAGTATATCATCATCATCCAGTTCACTAATTTCTCTGCTGATGTAATATACAGTACAACTCTGTGTACAATGGCCATTCAATGAACAAGCATCGAAAGACAAATTTATAGACATGCGACTGCTTGCTTAATGCAGGATAAAAGTAATGCAGAAAGCTCCTATATGCGCTTTCTGCATTAATTTTGTCCTGCATTATGTTGTTTCATCTCTAAAAGTTTTTAATCATTTTCATTTGGTTGGTGACCTAACCTCTTACACTAGCGGTGAAAAATCATGATAACCGTTTCAAACAGATCCTGACCAGGGCTCCAGATAAGAGGGAGTAAACTGATCAAATCCAAGGTTTTCTCACTTATTTCAGCACCAAATCCTATGGTGTTACTACTCATTAGAACCGTCTCGAAGAGACGATTCTAATGAGTAGTGACACCATAGGGTTTAAAGCAAAAATAAAGATTTTAGTTTTGGAAATACTCCCCTTATCTGGAGCCCTGCTGACAAGATGTTGCATATTAACAGAGATCCAGTCTGTTTGACACTCTTACCCTGTTTTTGAAAGAAACCGAGAGAAATCTATTTTTAGAACAGTAGCAGACGACAATTGTTGAGACCATACAATTACCCAGCATTCATAGAGTTCAACAACACAAGTTTGACATCTTCATTGTTTTATAGTCATGTGATAAACTGATATGTTGAGTACAACAACCTGAAAACATACAGTCGTAACTCGATACTTCTGACCTGCTTATTTCGATCGTACCAGTATTTCACAAGTTGAATTTTGGTAAGTCGATCTCTTTTGAGTCGAATATACCCCTAATTCAAAGTTAAAACGTGGCTAAGCCACGTTTTAACTTTGAAATAGGAGTATATGTTCCAACTAATACGAGTTTGAATTATCGAGTTTCTGCTGTATTCAACATTTAGTTTAACCCATTACCCTCATAATATACACCTTAAATTAATTCCTCTACTGAAGAAAATAGACTGGGCGACGTTGTCCAGTGGTAGCACACTCAGCTGCAGAACCAGGGGTTGCGAGTTGGATACCCAACCGGACCTAGTCCTTCAGGTGGGACTAAAATTTATAAACCGAGGTCCGATGTATTAGTGTTTTACACTAGGCATACAAAGAACCAGAGATTTACAACAATAATAAGAGTAGGGCATCACAATTTCAAAGCAGTGACAGGCTGAGTCAATTTGATAGCAAATGGCAATTTCAAAGCAGTCAGGCCAAGTCTAAATCAAGTTCATAGCAAATGGCAATTTCAAAGCAGTCAGACCAAGTCTAAATCAAGTTCATAGCAAATGGCAATTTCAAAGCAGTCTGGCCAAGTCTAAATCAAGTTCATAGCAAATGGCAATTTCAAAGCAGTCAGGCCAAGTCTAAATCAAGTTCATAGCAAATGGCAATTTCAAAGCAGTCAGACCAAGTCTAAATCAAGTTCATAGCAAATGGCAATTTCAAAGCAGTCTGGCCAAGTCTAAATCAAGTTCATAGCAAATGGCAATTTCAAAGCAGTCAGGCTAAGTCTAAATCAAGTTCATAGCAAATGGCAATTTCAAAGCAGTCAGGCATAGAGTCTAAATCAACTCCATAGCAAATGGCAATTTCAAAGCAGTCAGGCCAAGTCCAAATCCGCAATTTTAATGTACAATTTCAAAGCAGATCTCGAGGACAAGTCCAAATCAAGTTCATAGCAAATGACAATTTCAACGCAGGACATTTTCAAAGATGGCAGCAATTTCAATTTCAAAACAGACAGCTTTCAATGCAGACATCAATTTCAAAGCAGAGGACACATTGAAACAGAAGGCAATTTCAAAGCAGACAACAAGTTCCAAGCAGACAAGCATTATCCAAACAGAAGGTTAATTTCAATGCAGACTGCAATATCAAAACAGACAAGAACCTTCTGTCAATGACACCCAATGTAAGCTATAGCTAGTAAAACCTATCAAAATCATAACCCTTCTGGACAAAAATAACTCTTAGCATGCTTACGGTGAAACCAACGTTAACCTTTGCAAACAGTTTGAATCCTGATGAGACGCCGCATAATGCGGCTTCTCATAAGGATTCAAACTGTTTGATGTTCTGACACTGTTTTAAAAAGAAATTTTGGAAATTTTATTTTTAGAACAATAGCAGACGACAGTGGTTGATAAAATTACCCAGCATGCAAAGCTTTAAGGTCTACAGTTTCTGCGTGCCATTCAAAAGAACTTGCAGTTGACAGTTGCTTAGCTCTTTGCATGCTGGGTAATTTTTGTCGTCTGCAACAATTGTCGTCTGCTACTGTTCTAAAATTAGATTTTTTAAAAATTTCTTTCAAAAACAGGGTCAGAGTGTCAAACAATTTGGATCCTGATGAGACGCCGCATTGCGGGGCATCTCATCAGGATCCTAACTGTTTGCTTTTAGGTAATCACTGAGGCACATGTATCTGCCGCTAGCATGCATACAGTTATAACTCTTTACCCCATAGCCTTTTCCTAGTTTTGAAGACAGTTGATCATATAAAGCAGGTTGAATATGCACTGCTTTACTTTCAGACAATTCCAATTTCGAATCTAGTTTGAATTGTAATCCATCTTTTACTTTTTAGGGTTATTTTTTCAATATACAGCGCTCCCTCTCTTCAACAACATCCAATGGGAGACAAAGATTATGTACGTTGTTCGGAGGGAGTCGTTAGAGGGAGGGAAATTGGCTTACATTTGCAAACAGCTTGAATCCAGATCAGACGCCGCGTAACGCGGCGTCTGATCTGAATTCAAGCTGTTTGTCACTCGTCATTAATTTATTTTCTGTCAAAATGTCCATTATGTCACTTTGAGAAAAACAGCAGACGACAACTTTAAGCAGACGATATTGCAGCAGTAAAAGCGTTTGACATTATTGTCCTGTTTAGGGAACTACGGCAAGAGTCGTTGTAAGGAGGGAGTCGTTGTTGGGAGGACCGTTGTAGGGAGGGAACACTATATTGCAATATGACAACCATACTGGGGGCCAAAGAAGTATCACAACCACTGAGTGGCACTGAAGCCAGTATACAATGTTCCCTCTCTACAACGGCCCTCCCAACAACGACTCCTTCCTTACAACGACCTTTGCCGCAGTTCCCTAAACAAGACAATTATATCTAACACTTTTACTGCTGAAATATCGTCTGCTTCAAATTGTCGTCTGCTGTTTTTTCTCAAAGTTACATTTTGATGGAATAAATATAATGACGAGTGACAAACAGCTTGAATCCAGATCAGAGGCCACGTTACGCGGCTTCTGATCTGGATTCAAGCTGTTTGCAAATGTAAGCCAATTTCCCTCCCTATAACGACTCCCTCCGAACAACGCACATAATTGTTGTCTCCCTTTGGGTGTCGTTGTAGAGAAGGAGCGCTGTATTTTGTCATAACCCCTTACCCCATAAATATGCCTTTTTACCATTTTAAATGTAATCTTCCACTTAATCAAGAAAACAATTCAATTTATACAATAAAGAATAATGCACTTTAACCCATTACCCCATAAATACGCCTTTTTACACCTATATTTACCACCTCCACTGAAGAAAATAGTTCAAAATTTATACAGCCATGAAAATATATCGCAAGAAATATTTTCTACTTTCTAGCAAATGGTAGCTTATAGCAGACTGAAAGTAAAGCAGAATGTGCCTCAAGGCACATTCTGCTTTACTTTCAACCTGCTTTAAATGGTCACCTGTCTTCAAAACTAGAAGTAGGCTAAGCCTATGGGGTAATGGGTTAAGAAATATTGTCTATATACTAGCTTGCAGGTGGTAGCTTAAAGCAGACAGAAAATAAAGCAGAATGCACCTAAAGGCACATTCTGCTTAACTTTCAACCTGCTTTAAGTGGTCGCCTGTCTTTAAAACTAGAAACAGGCCATGAGGTAATGATTTAACACAATTTCTAACATACAATATACTACACTACTAATAATGTCCGCCACAAGTTTTCACAAAAGTAAAATCTCCATTTCGGCATGTATACCACGATAACTCTCTAGTCACATCATGAATAAGAAATACCTCGCTTGCTGAAGTAGACCCAAGAACGACCTCTCGTTGGTAGTAAATAGCTAAGACCCGTAGTGTATGTTTGTGTGTATGTGTCATACTGTGTGTCGGTGGGACACAGACGATTTATCAATACCTTTCTAGATCACAGAGTGGTGGGATCAGTGTTATAAATACATCCAGCGATAACCTCAACCAATAACCTTAAAGCTGCTATTGACGCGGCTGTCTCAGTGAATTTTGAAGATCTGTTTGGATCTTGATCAGAAGATCATAATTGTCATGAATTGAACGACAGCTTTGGATCTAAATCAAAGGATCAGTCATTGTAAATATTGATCAGGATCAGAACAGCCCAAACTGTTGCTAATTCTCTAAGCACATGGGGTAGAGGTTATAGTGGAGTATGCATATTTCAAGTCTGGAGAAACTTCAACCATTATATCAATGGACTTATTGTCCTCGTATGGTATAAATAGTCCTTATTACTACACCTACTCATAACGAGGCATGTACCCGTATTATGACTTTTTTTACCCATTTATGCCAAGTGGATTCTTCCTCGCTTACATATGGGCTGGATTCTATATTTCTTTTAAATGGTGCCTGATCAGTTTTTTTGTTTTTTTCATTTTTATTTTATTTTTTAAATAGAAATTCCTGTTGGCAAACAGTGAACTTAGAATCAGATCAGACGCTGCATAATGTGGCATCTGATCTGAGTCTGCATTGTTTGCTTCATAATATCCCATATATGGGATGCTGAGGCACAGATGGATTAACCCTAACCATTGCCATGTTAACAAATCATCTAATATCTGACTGTCAATAAGGCAAGTTGCTGTTTAAAGCAAGAAAAAAAGTAAAACAGAGAGCTCTTTTTGACACATAACTCCATAGCCACTTAAAGCAGGTTGAAAGAAAAGCAGAATGCGCCTTAAGGTTCTGCTTTACTTTCAGCCATCTTTAAGCTACCTATTGCTAGGATACAGAAAATACTTCTATTGGTACATGTTTAAGACAGTATGAATAGGAACTATATTTATCTGTGGAGGAAAAAAATAGAGGCGTAAAAATGTGTATTTATGGGGTAATGGGTTAATATTACAGGTCTAACTGTACATATAGGTCCATTGATTTAATGGATAAAACTGTACAAGAATTGGATTTTTCCTCCTGCCATATGTTGCAATGATTTTCTCCACTTCAAACAAGCTCTGCAAAACTACCATTCAATATACAGTGAAGCTCGCTAAAATATAATGAAATTGGATATAATGAAATACTGGATATAATGAAAAACTGGATATAATAAAACAAATTTTATTCTCTAATTCTATAATCTCTAATTAACGTATAGTAAAATGGATCTGATTTAAAGAAATTTGGATATAACAAAAGAAATCAAGTGGTCCCACGACCTCGTTATAAGTGAGCTTCACTGTATATAGTCATAGTTGTTTTAACACGTTACGCCATAAATGCACCTTAAATATTTAGAATTTATGCCTTTAATTCAATCCACCACTTAAGAAAATAGTTTTCCACTAAAATAATATTTTCTATATCCAAGCAGATGGTTACTTAAAGCAAGCTGAAAGTAAAGCAGAATGTGCGTGAATTTTGAAGATCTGTTTGGATCTTGATCAGAATCGTCATGAATTGAATGACCGCTTTGGATCTAAATCAAAGATCTCAGTCATTGTAAATATTGATCAGGATCAGAACAGCCCAAACTGTTGCTAATTCTCTAAGCACATGGGGTAGAGGTTATAGTGGAGTATGCATATTTCAAGTCTGGAGAAACTTCAACCATTATATCAATGGACTTATTGTCCTCGTATGGTATAAATAGTCCTTATTACTACACCTACTCATAACAAGGCATGTACCCGTATTATGACTTTTTTTACCCATTTATGCCAAGTGGATTCTTCCTCGCTTACATATGGGCTGGATTCTATATTTATTTTAAATGGTGCTGATCAGTTTTTTTTGTTTTTTTGTTTTTATCTTATTTTTTAAATAGAAATTCCTGTTGGCAAACAGTGAACTTAGAATCAGATCAGACGCTGCATAATGTGGCATCTGATCTGAGTCTGCATTGTTTGCTTCATAATATCCCATATATGGGATGCTGAGGCACAGATGGATTAACCCTAACCATTGCCATGTTAACAAATCATCTAATATCTGACTGTCTATAAGGCAAGTTGCTGTTTAAAGCAAGAAAAAAGTAAAACAGAGAGCTCTTTTTAACACATAACTCCATAGCCACTTAAAGCAGGTTGAAAGAAAAGCAGAATGCGTCTTAAGGTTCTGCTTTACTTTCAGCCCTCTTTAAGCTACCTATTGCTAGGATACAGAAAATACTTCTATTGGTACATGTTTAAGACAGTATGAATAGGAACTATATTTATCTGTGGAGGAAAAAAATAGAGGCGTAAAAATGTGTATTTATGGGGTTATGGGTTAATATTACAGGTCTAACTGTACATTATAGGTCCATTGATTTAATGGATAAAACTGTACAAGAATTGGATTTTTCCTCCTGCCATATGTTGCAATGATTTTCTCCACTTCAAACAAGCTCTGCAAAACTACCATTCAATATACAGTGAAGCTCGCTAAAATATAATGAAATTGGATATAATGAAATACTGGATATAATGAAAAACTGGATATAATAAAACAAATTTTATTCTCTAATTCTATAATCTCTAATTAACGTATAGTAAAATGGATCTGATTTAAAGAAATTTGGATATAACAAAAGAAATCAAGTGGTCCCACGACCTCGTTATAAGTGAGCTTCACTGTATATAGTCATAGTTGTTTTAACACGTTACGCCATAAATGCACCTTAAATATTTAGAATTTATGCCTTTAATTCAATCCACCACTTAAGAAAATAGTTTTCCACTAAAAATATATTTTCTATATCCAAGCAGATGGTTACTTAAAGCAAGCTGAAAGTAAAGCAGAATGTGCCTTAAGGCACATTCTGCTTTACTTTCAACCTGCTTTAAGCTGTCACCTATCTTCAAAACTAGAATCAGATGATAGGGTAATGGTTTAAGCTCACAGAAATATGTAAAGACGTTCTTACCGTTTTACACATGTAGTCAAGTCAAGGATATCCTACAAGCTTAATCGTCTAAATAGTAATATCCTTGAATCTATTTTCCTTTTTGTAAATAACACCTCCTTTGGTCAATAGAAGTAAAGTCTTCACCCTAGTCTACGCTTCAGGTGTACGAATTTACCCTTAGTAGGCTAAATCAGAGCTCCAGATAAGGGGAGTATTTCCAAAACTAAAATCTTGATTTCTGCTTTAAACCCTATGGTGTCACTACTCATTAGAATCGTCTCGAACCATAGGGTTTTATGCTCAAATAAGTGAAAAAATGTTGGATTTGTGTAGTTTACTCCCTCTTATCTCCATGGAGCCCTGTTTAAAATTTTCTAACGGAGTCATTAGTTTTCATATAAATCTCCTGATTACTTTAAAACTTGAGGGAATTATTCCTAAAACATTTCAAAATGATAAACAGGGAAGACCTGGATCAGAAAGCCTCCTTCTGGAGCCCTGAGACTGATCTGGGTCTACATGGTTTGTAAAGGATGTAAATATCCGGTTCCAGTGCTATAATGGGTTAACCCTTATGATCAAGCTGAACACGTTATCGTCTTTTTCAAAAAGTATAATTATTGTCAAAATTGTCTTTGACGATGATATTTAAGGCGCATTCTGCTTTACTCTCAACCTGCTTTAAGTGTTTTTGTGACCTTAAAACTAGAAATAGTGAAAGTGTTAACCAATTACCCCATAGCCACTTTCTAGTTTTTGAAGACAGGATTACTACTTAAAGCAGGTTGAAAGTAAAGCAGAATGTGCCTTAAGGCACATTCTGCTTTACTTTCAGTCTGCTTAATTTAAGGTATTATCTGCTATAATATAGACTATATTTCTTATGATACATACTGATGTTGACTGTATAAATTGGAACTATTTTCTTTAGTGAAGGAATACAATAGAAGCGTAAAAAGGCATTCTTATGGGGTAAATGGGATAAACAAGTTTACCTAGAGAAGGGGGAACAAGTCTGATCATGTATAGTCCTTACAATTGCATTTCACCATCTTCAACAATCAACATTTTCAATTAACTCATCAATCCAGACAAGGGCCATGCATGCTTTAACATTGCTTAAATCCTTATTTCTTAACCAAAAACTATGTAGTAACTACTCATTAGAATTGTCTCTTCGAGACAATTCTAATGAGTAGTCGCAACATAGGGTTTACTATGCAACATCAAAGAGTTCCACTTTTTAAATTTTTAGTTTCCTTTTCTCTGTCTGGAGCTCTGATAAAGCATCTCGGGTATAAAACCAAATACCCTGTTTCATTAAGTCCACATGTACGCAATATAATTATCATACCTTACTACACCTGGTAAAAATAACATCCAAACAATTCCCTGAATTTTGATTAAGTTCGGCAAATTTATCTTTCTGTTGACAGCTTTTGAATGCGTCTACAAACGAAGGACGGTATTCAAAACGGTGAACCAAATTGTTGAACAAATCATTCCGCCCACATAAGTCGTCTCCCCGTCAAGTCTGATGTTCGGCTATCGCAACATCAACCTCAAACGACCAACTGATCTGTGCTAATTAGCTAATTACATTCCTTATGAAAATCAGACATCCCAGTTAATCAGGATCCACACAATCTACCAATCTTTAGATCGCCTAAAGATTCAGGCCTACTCAATAGATTTTAACAGCAGAAATCAAGAAAGCTGGTCACAAGTTTAGACTAGTGAAAGGATATTAAGTATAACACCGACATTGAGATCCCCCCCCCACCCACCTCCCACCTTTCAAAAGTAAGTTACACATGAACAAGCTCAGGTTTGAAAGGCAAACGTATGTTGTTGAGTGGTTTAGGCTTTGAATGATAAAAATAATTTAACCGGATTTGGGCAAAGTGGATTCTTCCATGCTTATAATTTTTTTTTTATTGGATCAGTCCATTTTATATCTAAGGGGTGCCTGGTCTGAATTTTAACTTTTGTTTTATATCGAAATTCCTGTCAGAAAACTGCGTAGACCCTGATCAGACCCGACATAATGTGGCGTCTGATCAGAGTCTACACAGTTGCCAATGTCAGTTTTATGGAACACTAGGTACTAATACTTTTCCTCCTAATTTTTATTGACACTTTTTGAAAACAGTGTAGATCTACTTTCATAATCTGCATTAAAGATTTACGTTCTACGAAAACAGAGTAGACCCAGATCAGACAGCTCTTTCAGGGTCCGCACTGTTTTCTTATGGGATCTATCTGAAAATGAGCCTGTACTTCTAATGAGTAGTAACACCATAGGATTTGGTGCAGTATGAGTGAGAAAATGTTGGATTTGTTCAATACTCCCCTTTATCTGGAACCCTGGTTCTTAATATTTCGGCTAAAGAAACTACTACTGATTAACCCATTACCTCTTAGCCTATTTCTAGCTTTGAAAACAGGTGACCACTTAAAGCAGGTTGAAAGTAAAGCAGAATGTGCCTTAAGGCACATTCTGCTTTGCTTTCAGCCTGCTTTAAGCTACCATCTTCTAGGATATGGAAAATATTTCTTCTGGTACATATTCTTGGTTGTATAAACTGGAACTTTTTTCTTCAGTGGAGGAATAAATAAGAGGCGTAAAAAGGCATTTTTAAGGGGTAATGGGTTAATATGATTCATGAGTTTTGGTTTTGATCAGGTAATAAACGTCTTGGCTCAAATCTTGAGTGAGTAAACTGAACATTTCAGAATTTTCTGCTTTATGTCTCTCCTAAACCTTATGCTGGGACCACTCATTAGAATTAACTCATAAATCCAGATAAGGGCCATGCATGCTTTAACATTGCTAAAATCCTTATTCCTTTACCAAACCCTATGTTGTGACATATCATTAGAATCGTCTTGAAGAGACGATTCTAATGAGTGGTCACAACATAGGGTTTGGCGAAGAAATAAGAAAGTCAGTAATTGTCTCTTCTAAACCTTATGCTGGGACCACTCATTAGAATAATAACTCATAAATCCAAATAAGGGCCATGCATGCTTTAACATTGCTAAAATCCTTATTCCTTTACCAAACCCTATGTTGTGACATATCATTAGAATCGTCTTGAAGAGACGATTCTAATGAGTGGTCACAACATAGGGTTTGGTAGAGAAATAAGGAAGTCAGTATTTAACATACACACCCACCTTATCTGGGGCTCTAAGAGTTAAAATGAAAGTTGAAAAAAAGTTTTTGAGACAAAAAAATCATTCCTACCTCTCAGCAAAAAAAATTAATCCCGACGTTATTCCTCGTTATTCCTCGGTCAGGTAAGTCTAAAACTGACTGCCAAGAGCTTTTCATTCATTAGAAATTCCACAACAGGCCCAATCAGCCGGGTATAAACTTTGAATGAATGTATTTACTGTTTAGTTTAAACTTTTGCATGCTAGGCAATTTTCCGTCTGCAAAATTTGTCGTCTGCCGCAATTCTCAAAATCGGATCTCGTAATTTTTTCTAAAAGAAAATATCATCAGAGTGTCAAACAGTTTGGATCCAGATGAGACGCCGAGTTACTCGATCCGCATCTCATCTGGATCTACCGTAAATTGTTTAATAATCATGATCACAAATTAGCCAAAAGTAAATTTAAGGTTATAAACTTTGAATTTGGAAAAATAGGCTTTGAAAACAATGGAGACCCAGATGCTGATTAGATGCAAAGTTAACTTTGACATATCAAGATCCAAACTATGGATCATTATCTTTCTATTTTTTGTTCAAATTGGACGAAAAAAACATATTTTTAGAATTTTGGCAGATGACATTTAAATCAGACGTCATTACATTCAGTGTTTATAAGGGTTAACTCTGAGCATGCAAGCCGTGAAAACTATCATAACCTTTGCAAACAGTTTGGATCCTGATGAGACGCCGCGTAACGCGGCGTCTCATCAGGATCCAAACTGTTTGACACCTTGACCTTGTTCTGAATTTTTTTGGGGAACATTCTATTTTTAGAACAGTAGCAGACGACGATTGTTGCAGACGGAAAATATTACCCAGCATGCAAAGAGTTAAAGGGGTTAAATAATGTATAGTAATGATTTAAAAGGCCTTTCATTCAACCTGGCAGAAGGCCAGTAAGACCTGACTGAACTACAAACATACACACACACTTAATTTTTACAAACCAGGGGCGCGTTTCATAAAACTTCTTACGACAAATGTTGTCGTAAGTCAAAACTTTAAAATACATTTAATCTCTTATTTCTCTATGTAATCCTGTCTTGTGACAACTTTTTGGAATCGTCTTGAAAAGACGATTCCAAAAAGATGTCGCAAGACAGGATTAGATGGAGAAATAAATAATAATTGAGAGTTTTATAATCTGACTTAAGACAACATTTGTCGTAAGAAGTTTTATGAAACGGGCCCCAGTATTTTACAAATTCTTCACTTCAGGACCTAGCTTACAATGCTCTATTTTTCAAATGGACTTAACCCATAGCCTGCCACTCACGACTATAGCTCCATATGCAAACAGCTTGGATCCGGATGAGACGCCGAGTAACTCGGCGTCTCATCCGGATCCAAGCTGTTTGACACTCAGACAACATTTTCAGCAATTTTGAGCAACTTTGAAGCACTTTGAAACTTGAAGCAGACGAGAAATATAGCAGACGGCAATTTATTTGGCGGGCTAAGGGTTAATATGTATTCTGCTTGTGAAAAATGAATATTTTATGTAGACTTATGTATGGCAATTCAATGTTGATAATTGTGTTGATTTTCAGAGCTGTTATCACACTTTTTATTTAACCCTTTACTCCATTATAGCCTGTTTCTAGTTTTGAAGACAGATGACCTCTTAAAGTATGTTTAAAGTAAAGCAGAATGCCCCTTGGCACATTCTGCTTTACTTCCAGCCTGCTTTAAGTTACCATCTGATAGAATACAGAAAATATTTCTAATGATACAATGTATTCATAAATTGGAACTATTTTCTTCAGTGAGGAAATAAACAGACATACTGACAGACAGACAGGACAAAAACAATATATGCCCCTGACTTAAAGTCATACTGGGGCATAAATATGTGTATACATATCTATGGATTTGATTTGATTTGTTTTGATTTTACGTCGCTTTCAACAGTATTTCAGTCATATCGCGACGTCCAGCTAATCATAGGTGGAGGAAGATCCCAGAAGTCCTTTATGCACTGTTTAGGCATAAATCGGCAACTGGGTAGAACCACCGACCTTCCGCAAGCCAGCTGGAGGGCTTCCTCACATGAAAAATCCGAACGACCCTACTGGGATTCGAACTCATAGCGGTGAGGAGCTTAGTGATGTAAGTCACAGTGCCTATACCACTAGGCCCCCGTGTATCTATGGAGGAATGGGTTAACAGTTTACTATGACAAGGGTTAACCCATTACCCCATAAATACGCCTTTTTACGCCTTTAATTTATTCCTTCATGATATTCAAGCAGATATGGTAGCTTAAAGCAGGCTGAAAGTAAAGCAGAATGTGCCTTAAGGCACATTCTGCTTTACTTTCAATCTGCTTTAAGTGGCCATCTATTTTCAAATCTAGAAACAGGCTATGGGTTAAAGTGATCAAATCTTTCAGCTCATTGCAAATGCACTCTTATATAAAAGCCCTTATCTCAAAATAAATGCAAACATTTAACAACTTTTTCAAAATAGTCTGGATCCAGATTCGAGATGCTGAATAACTGACAGCATAAAAATCAAGATCAAAACTTTTTGACGATTTGTACTTTTGCACCTGAATAGCGAAAAAGAAGTCAATTTAAGATATAGAACCGTAGACAGCATTTGTAATGAATGTACGTATTTTGATAAAAGCGAGCTTATATTATGCTTTTTCAAAAAGAAATCTTGTTATTAAGTTAAAATATTGTAAAGTCATGCTCATAGAAAAACTAAGAAATGTTTATAACCACTTGTAAAACTAGTATTAATTAAGGACCATTGCAAACAGTTTGGATCCTGATCAAGCCCCACGTAGGTGGGCCTGATCTGGATCCAATCTGTTTGTTAATGATTTACGCTAATAAAAATGTTTAAAAGTTTCAGCAGACATTTTCCCCGCAGGCGACAGGTATTTAGAGTTGAAAGGGTTAAAATATTTCTGTGGCTTTTTGTGAGAGAGCGCCTGTGTTTGAGATTTTCAACAGGCATGTATCCTGGCCTAGCCCCGATAAAGACATCTTTGTTCCTTTGTAATTCTTTCAGAGCACCAGATAAGAGTATTTTTTCAAAAACTAAAATCTTTATTTCAGAATTAAACCCTATGGTGTCACTACTCATTAGAATCGTCTCGAAGAGACGATTCTAATGAGTAGTAACACCATAGGATTGGCTGCTGAATAAGTTAGAAAATGTTTGATTTGTTGAAATAACTACGTCTTATCTGGAGCCCTGTTCTTTGAATGCAAAATATGCTTTTTACATTCGATACAATTGTCGTCTGCTTCCTATCTTAAATTTAAGAACTTATAATCTAGAATTTCTTTTCAAGATATGGTCAGAGTGTTAAACAGCCTGGATCCTGCTAAGACAAAGAGTAAGCTTATGTGCCTCTTCTGGATCAGGACTGTTTGCATAGGCAGAGCTCCAGATAAGGGGGGGGGGTTATTTCAAAAACTAAAATCTTTATTCCTGCTTTAAACCCTATGGTGTCACTACTTATTAGAATTGTCTTGAAGAGAAGATTCTAATGAGTAGTAACACAATAGGATTTGATGCTTAAATTAGTGAGAGAATGTTGTATTTGTGCAGTTTACTCCCCGAGACTTTAATCTGGAGCCCTGCATAGGTTAACCACAGTTTCACCATTAGCAGGTGAAGAGTTATTGTTCTTTCAATACTAAGTAACCACCCTTTGCTGAAAATTGACAGATAAAATTCCAAAACATGGATTGCAACAAATAATTTGGATCCTAATCAGGCTAACTAAATCCATTACTTCATAAATATACCTTTTTATGCCTTTGTTCATCCAATGAAGAAAATAGTTCCATTTTATACAGTTATGAATGTGCAACATATAAAGCAATTAATGTTTACTATCCTAGAAGATGGAAGCTTAAATCAGGCTGAAAACAAGATACAGGCTATGGGTTAATGGGTTTTAAACAAAAAGTGTAGACCCTGATCAGAAGGATCTTGAAGAGGCCCTCTGATCTGTTTGTTTCACCAATTTAAAAATTGCTAATTAACTCTTTGCATGCTAGCGGCCGATATATCCGCCACAGTGATTGCGTTTGCAAACAGATTGGATCCAGATGAGACGCCGCATAATGCGGCGTCTCATCAGGATCCAAACTGTTTGACACTCTGACCATGTTTTGAAAAGAAATTTAGAAAAATCTATTTTTAGAACAATAGCAGACAACAGAGGTTTCAGACAAAAATAATTACCCCGCATTCAAAGAGTTATATAAAGCCTTCAAAACCTGTTCAATTTTTCCAAAACGCGGAAGAGTCCATTTGAACCAAAATTTGAACTATTCAGCATCTCTTAATGGTTTAACTCTTTGCATGCTGGGTAATTTTTGTCATCTGTAACAATTGTCATCTGTTATTAATCTAAAAATAGAATTTTTTAAAAAAAAATTCAGAACACAGTGTAAGAATATCAAATAGTTTGGATCCTGATGAGACGCCGCGTAACGCGGCGTCTCATCTGGATCCAAACTGTTTGCAAAGGTAATTACTATGGGACATATCCCGCTCTAGCATGGCAAAGAGTTAAATATCTGGCGAAGGTTTCATATCAGGGATTCACCATATGGGGTAACTAGTTGAAAAGATATGGCCTCCACTCGTATAGATAATTTCGGATAGTAGTGATATCATTAATTAAAATAATTTGAAAGTAACACAGGAGAATTGGCACTGTTTTTCCCCCTCATTGGTTCCCTACCTGTTGATGATTACCACTAATTGACAATTAGAGAACACCTGGCCTTTACACCTGGGCTGGAATACACATTCTCAGGCTTGAGGCTAAAAAATAATCTCAAACACTTTGGTTTGGTTCCCTGTATCAGACAGAAAATAATCTCAAACACTTTGGTTTGGTTCTCTGTTTCACATAGAAAATAATCTCAATTGCTTTGGTTTGGCTCCCTGTTTCACACAGAAAATAATCTCTAATATTTGGTTTGGCTCCCTGTTTCACACAGAAAAGAATCTCTAATGCTTTGGTTTGGCTTCCTGTTTCACACAGAAAATAATCTCAAAAACTTTGGTTTGGCTCCCTGTTTCACACAAAATATAATCTCTAATACTTTTGTTTGGTTCTCTGCTTTTGCCAGAAAAGCAGAAGCTTGGGGTCTGAAACCAATGTATCAGAGATTGTTCTTGAGTCTTGAGAAAACAGTTTAGTTCCACATGAGAAACAAAAATAATCCACAAAATAATCTCTAACTTCTTGGTTTGGCGTCCAGAATTAGACAGAAAATAATCTCCAACACAATGGTTCGAGCTTCTGCAAGAATTTTTTTCAAACAGTTCAGTTTGGCTTTCAGCTTAATCTGACATAATTTTAACTCCAACACTACAATATCATGATTAACCCATTACCCCATAAATACAACTTTTTACGCCTTTTATTAATTCCTCTACTGAAGAAAATATTTCCACTTTATACAGTCATAAATATGAACCATAAGAAGTATTTTCTATATTCTAGTAAATGGTAGCTTAAAGCAGCTTAAAGCGCATTCTGATTTACTTTCAAGTTTAACTATCTTTAACTGGTAAACTATCTTCAATTCTAGAAATAGGCTATGGGGTAATGGGTTAAATATGACTCTGAATCTCTGGATGAAGATAATCTCTAATACTTTGGTTTGGCTCTCAGCCTCTGCCATTCTGGCAGAGGATGGGATTTAAACCAAAATATTAAATATTACTCTTGAATCTTTTGGTAAGTGTTGTTAAAGAACATATACCCAGTGCTCAAAAAGGTAAACTCTATCCTCCATTGTGGATAAGAGCCTATAAGGATGCCTCAAAGTGGATCCTAATCTGGATCCAATCTGTTTGCAGTGCAGCTCGCTATGTTTCAAGTTTTGGAAGGTTTAAATTTCACCTTCTTATCATTGATTAGGCAACTAGGTAGAGCTCCAGGTAAGAGGGAGTAAACTTCACAAATCCAACATTTTCTCACTTATTTTAGCATCAAATCCTATGGTGTTACTAATCATTAGAATCGTCTCTTCGAGACAATTCTAATGAGTAGTAACACCATAGGGTTTAAAGCAGAAATAAAGATTTTAGATTTTGAAATACCCCCTTATCTGGATCTCTGAACTAGGGCTAATAAGGCCATGTTAAAATGCACAGGGTCTTGTGAAGTCTTAAGATCTTGTATCATATTACATAAACTAATTTCAAGTAAATGACCTTCTACAGATACTGAAAATACAATGCTCCCTCCCTACAGCTGCCCTCTGAACAATGATTCCCTCCTTAACTCTTTCCTCCCTGAAACTTTAAATGGACAATTCCAGTTTCCATTTTAGTCTAGTCCATTTCTGACTTTTAAGGGTTGTTTTTGTCAATGTTTGGCATTATGACAAACAGTGAAGACCCTGATCAGAGGGCTCCTCTCGGAGCCCTCTGATCTGGGTCTTCACTGTTTGCACAGGACAGGTGTTCTATTCACATGTACACTGTTTGAAAAGGACGCCTATATGCGGGACTAGGGTTCAAAGGGTTAACCCATTGGCCCATTAATACGCCTTTTTATGACTCTAATTTATTTCTCTACTGAAGAAAATAATTCCCCTTTATGTAGTCATGAATATTCAGCATAGGTAATGTTTTCTAGATTCATGTAGATAGTAGCTTAAAGCAGACTGAAAGTAAAGCAGAATGCGCCTTAAGGCACATTCTGCTTTACTTTCAACCTGCTATAATTAAACTATAAAGTGGCTAAGGGGTAATGGATTAAAACAACGCTTGTCTAACGCTTTCACTGCTGCAATATCGTCTGCTTAAAATTGTTGTCTGCTTTTTTTGTCAAAGTCACATGATGGTAATTTAGACAAAAAAAAACCCCAATGACAAGTGACAAACAGCTTGAATCAAGATCAGACACCCTATAGGTGGCGTCTGATCTAGATTCAAGCTGTTTGCAAAATGTTAGCCATTTTCCCTCCCTACAACAACTACCGTACTTTGATTTCTGGGTAGTTTAATAAATACTTCTGAAAATTAGCAAACAGTGTAGACCCTCATCAGAGGGTTCCTATCTAGGCCTACACTGATTGCAAATGTAATGCTTTAAGCTGTCCCCTATCTTCAATGCTAGAAACAGGCTATGGAGTATATAATGGGTTAAAGATAACTTTCTTGTTTTGCAGACGACAATTTCTCAGCAGACAGTATGACAGGATATTTTAAGGGGTAGGAATTTTACCCAGAATGCAATTGAATTAATGACCTAAAGAGCAGTCAGACCTCTATTCAATGATCACTGAATGAATTTTGTAGTTTGCTGATCTTTTAACACATTAGCAAATGCTTCATGCAGACAAAAGAAATGCAGAAAGCTCCTATAGGAGCTTTCTGCATAACTTTTGTCCTGAATTGAGCTGCTACTTGTCATATTTGCTGTAAGTTTACTCAATTCTTTGTGATCGCTTACTACAAGTTTGAATATATGTGCTACAAAAAAAATAACTTCAATAGAAACGTGATACCACCCTGGGTTTAGTGACAAAGTCAATTTGCACTTACACATTAATTGCAAAAGAAGCAAAAAAAGATGTCTGCTTTATAAAAATATCAGATTTAGGTCTGCGAGTTCCAATTTTGAATGTTTTGATTTTATGCAATATCAAACATACTGGGTACAAATTATCATTTGTGTTTGATCTGGATCAAATCTGTTGGCAAAAGCAAAATAGTAATAATTTTGTTCAAATTGAAAAAGAAAATGGGATACTTTAATTAAGACTGTTTGTATATATATGCCGAAATTCTCAAGCAAAAAGCATTTAACTTTTTCAACACCATGGCCTGTTTAAAATATACATGTACTCATTAAATTTGCCAGCAGTGTAGACCCAGATCCGAGGGCTTCTATAGGTCTACACTGTGTGCTACTTTAGACCAGTATTTATTAAACTAACCAGAATTCTAAGTAGAGTCACTGGTTACTGTTTTGGTAACTTTAGGCTGAGGTCTTAAATCACAGAATTATACACTGACGGAATGGAAACCTCGCGCTATATTGTAAATCTCGTGCGGCGCATACGAGACTGGCGAGACTTGATAAGAGACTGTCTATCGGTAGTCAATATGATAAATGTGTGTTTTCGAAGCATTGTTCACGGGTTTATATTCCCGTGAATTGATAGGAATGTCCACCAAATCATTTAAATCCTATAAAATGTCAACAAAAACGCTCGAGTCGGTAAATTTCACGCCAGATTTGGCGGACAGCGAGACAATAAGTGAAGATGTTGTCATGTGACACATAATCTCGCAAAATTCAACCGCCGCGAGAGCTCAGATGCTCGCCTATTCAACTTCGCTTAGTTGCTATTCCGTTTTGTATAATTCCGTGCTTAAATGATCCACAAGGGAACTTAATATCCCACAAGAGTTACTTAGTGTCAAAAGGAGTTATACCATTACCCCATAGCCTGTTTCTAGCATTGAAGATAGGTGATCAGGTAGGAATAAATTAAAGGCGTAAAAAGGCGTATCTATGAGGTAATGGGTTAAGTACAAATACAGTACAGTGAGGACTGAATAATGGTATGAACTCTTTGCACGCTGGCAATATATCTGCCACAGTGATTACCTTTCCAAACAGCTTGGATCCAGATGATACGCCGCGTCACGTGGCGTCTCATCAGGATCCAAACTGTTTGTCACTCTGAATGATGAGATGAGATGATATGATGTTAAGAGCTTTCTGCTTTACTTTTATCAATTTTAAGCACCGTAACCACCTGCCTTAAACAGTGAAACTTAAACAGGATTTAGAGGGTTTTACTGTATAAGTATAAATATAACAAAGGGAGACTACTATTAACTACAAGTTGCACAAAGGGAGCTAATTATTCCAAAATGCTACAAAGGGAGATAACTTATTTGTAAACAGTCAAACCTGGTTTAAGACAAAGGTAGTTCAAAAGAAAGGTTACAGCTTAACATGAACAGCACAGAAATAATGTAGAGAGCTTCTAAATAAGCTTGCTGCACTATTTGTGTCCTGCTTTTAACCCATTACACCATAGATACCGGTACACCTTTTCGCGCCTTTAATTCATTCCTCCACTGAAGAACATATAGTTCCAAATTATACAGTCATAATAAACCTGTACCAAATACAAATTATTTTCTATATCTTAACAGATGGTAGCTTAAAGCAGGATGAAAGTAAAGCAGAATGTGCCTTAAGGCGCATTCTGCTTTACTTTCAACCTGCTTTAATTAATCACCTGTCTTCAAAATTAGAAACAGGCTATGGGGTAATGGGTTAGGCAGCCTCCAATCATAACACCTCTCTGCTGTTAGCTTTATAAAAACAGTGTAAGACCCAGACCAGACAACTCCTGTTAAAGAGCTGTCTGATCAGGAAATTCACTTATTTCGTATCAGATCTATATGCAAGAAACATTTTCCTTATTCAATAGTTCAGACGATAGATGTTCATAGTGGGCAGAATTATAGAATATTCAGCAGGCTTATGGTTCTGGGGCCCGTTTCATAAAACTTTGTACGACACAAATGGTCGTAAGTCTAACTTTTAAAATACATTTAATTTCTGATTTCTCTATCTAATCCTGTCTTGTGACATCTCTTTGGAATCGTCTTTTCAAGACTATTCCAAAGAGATGTCACAAGACAGGATTAGATGGTGATGTAAATAATAATTGCGACTTTTATACGACAACGAATTGTTGTACGAAGTTTTATGAAACAGGCCCCAGAAATCCAGACTGATTTATCCCATTACCCCTTTAACCCTTTCCTCCCTGAAACCTCAAATGGACAATCCCAGTTTCCATTTTAGTCTAGTCCATTTTTGACTTTTAAGGGTTGTTTTTGTCAATTTTTTGCATTTTGACAAACAGTGAAGACACAGATCAGAGGGCTCCGTAAGGAGCCCTCTGATCTGGGTATTCACTGTTTGCATAGGACAAGTGAACTTTTCACATGTATACTGTTTGAAAAGGACGCCTATATGCGGGCTAGGGCTCAAAGGGTTAAGCCAGTGTCAGGTTTTGACGCAGATTAAAAGTAAAGCAGAATGCACCTTAAGGCACATTCTGCTTTACTTTCAGCATGCTTTAAGCTACCATATGCTAAGAATATAGGAAATGTTTCTTATGGTACTTGACTGTTTCAAGACTGTGGACATTGAAACCATTTTCTCCAGTGTAGGAATAAATTAAATGTGCTATGAGAGAAATTGGTAACGCAAGTTGACTGTCAAGGATGCATGCAATTTTTCTTTGCACGTTAGTACGAAACTGCTTCACACCCAAGCCATAATTTAAACCCTTTTGACACTGTTAATATTTTACATAATTGCAATTCTCTAACCCTTTTGCTGATGAATTTCTTAAATACTGTTATGCATGTTATACTATTCTATTCATTAATGCTTTTAAGCCACTTTTTAAACGAAATTGTTCGACAGTTGAAAGCGAAAGTACATGATTTACCCCGTGTTGAGTCCCAAGTTATATCGAACACATTTTCGTGACATTTGCTGTACAATGACGTCACTGATTTATTGATTTGACATCATCGGAATAACATCGTTACTTCCGATCCTGGATTCGTGTTCTTTCCTTTAGAGGTGCACTCCAAATCGGGCTGCAGGAATGAAACGATAGGACACGATTGACTACGATTCTTGGGGAGCTCTACGGGGAAAATTCATAAAAGAAGTACACGCGACGATAATCCCACTGCTTGAAACACTGCTATTTCCTAGTAATCCACCGAAAAGCATAAATGGTACTAATCCATGACTGTGAATTATAAGTGAAACTATTTTCTTCAGTGGAAGAATAAATCAAAGGCATAAAAAGCATTTTTAGGGAGTAAACTAATGGGTTAATACTTAACTCTTTCCTCCCTGAAACTTTAAATGGACAATTCCAGTTTTCATTTAAGTCGAGATCTAGTCCATTTCTGGCTTTTAAGGGTTGTTTTTGTCAATGTTTGGCATTGTGACAAACAGTGAAGACCCTGATCTGGGTCTTCACTGTTTGCATAGGACAAGTGTACTATTCACATGTACACTGTTTGAAAAGGACGCCTATAGGCGGGACTAGGGTTCAAAGAGTTAAGCAGAAGCAGATTAATACTTCCACAGTAAGGAAGTTACTAACTTACGTCCACTGCATAAGGAAGGAAGTCTAAACTTCATATATTTACCCTTTACTCCAGTCTGTTTCTAATTTTGACGTGGGGTGACCACTTAAATCAGGTTGAAAGTAAAGCAAAATTTGCCTAATGCAGAACTATGCTCCTTAAGGAGCATTCTGCTTCGCTTTCAACTCCTTTCAGTGGTCATATACTTGGCTTCAACACATCTAAGAACAGATGGTTGCATAAATATAGCAGGCTGAAAGTAAAGCATTTTCTGGCTTTCTTCTTTACTTACAGCCTTCTTTAACCGATTAACCCATAGCTTGTTTCTTGTTTTGAAGATAGGTGACCACTTAAAGCAGGTTGAAAGTAAAGCAGAATGTGCCTTATGGCACATTTTGCTTTACTTTCAGCCTGCTTCAAGCTATTGTCTGCTAGAATATAGAGAATTATTTTCTTCAGTAGATGGATAAAATAAAGTCGTAAAAAGGCGTATTTATGGGGTAATGGGTTAAGCAAATACATGTCAGGATGTAGGACAGATTGCTATCGCTCGTCATCACGCAGCAGAAGAAGCATGAAAACGAATACTATGAGGAATTAATTAACACAACATAATTAATACAACATAATTAATGCAGGAGTCCCTGCATGTATGATTTTCATCAATTCCCAATATGTCACCCCTTCAAATTATTGATAGCCCCTTCCAACCAGAAAATTGAAACAGCTCATTGAAAAGAATGCAGAACTATGTAAGTTAATTGCATGTGTGACTTGACATGAAAACTACAATGCTAACAGCTATATTGAATGTAATTATAATTATTAATCTTTTAGTTGCTGATTAAATGCTTGAATGAATGTCCTCTGCTTTCAAAACTGTCGTCTGCTGAAATTGTAAAATCTTACTCTACCTCCATATTTTTCAAGAAATACAGACTTTCTGGAAAACAGTTTGTATAAAAGTTTCTTTAACTTGGAATCTGAACAAATTCCGAACTGTTTTCATAATGCAAATCAAGTCAACCCTTTGATGGCTGAAATGAAGTCTGCAATAAAAAGCTGTCTGCTGAAATTTGGAAATTTCCTCTAAATTGGTGCACAAGTTCTCATGTATTAATTAACATATTTTTGGTAAAGGTTCGATCTTGATCAGATCTTTCGGTGAACTAGATCCAAACTGTTAAAGACTTAGAAAATGCAAGTTCAAAGAGTTTGTACAATATCATGTGACATGACAAGTTGGTAATTAATCTTTTAAACACTTGGAACCGAGTTTTCATGGTCTTTGCAAACAGTTTGGATCCTGATCAGACCCCACGTAAGTGGGGTCTGATCAGGATCAAAACTGTTTGTTAACCAAAATGCATTTCTATAAGTATAGTGGAGTGATATAAAATTTCAGAATTCCAGCAGACGACATTCCGAGCAGACGACAATTATTAAGCGTTCAAAGAGTTTAGATTTCTTAACAAGATGAAAACTAATGACGACCCGACAATTAGGTCACAGCTCTCTCTCATCAGTGAAACATTTAGAACATGAATACGTTATCATAAAACCAGATCAAACAAAAGAGAAAAAGAATTCACTACCTTCGTGAGAGCTCCTTACTTAGAACTGCGATTTTCCCCTTGAATTCAAACCAATTTTCTGGTACGAGTTTGTAAACAACGCACTGCTATGCGATCATTTCAACGCTCAAATCAAGCTCTAGATCGGTCAAAAATTAAGTCCAAAGTCTAACACTAACACTGACTCGTTTCACAGGTGTTAAAACCTGTCCACAGTTTAAAATCTACAAGCAAATATTTCTTTATTTTCCCTGTCAGCTACAACACCGTGCACTTTATAAAACACTACGCTCTCAGCCAAGCAAGTAGTGGCCTACTATTGTCAATTACTCGATAATTCTAGTATTTATATACAGTGCGGTTTTACTATAGCCACAATACTACACAGTCCCGTTAACAGGAAGCACTCCCACGGAGGCAGCTTCTCACACACAGACCTCAGCCAACAAAACCAATAACAAGAGAAGTAGTGGAGCAGTCCACTCCTAGCCTCAGACATATACTACAAAACAGCTGTTCAGCGCTCCGTCTGCTAGAAATCGCCTGCAACAAATTGCCGTCTGCTGCAGTTATAAAATCAGAATGTTCTGACAATTTCTTTTCAAAATAGGGTCCGAGTGTCAAACAGTTTGAATCCTGATGAGACGCCGAGTTACTCGGCGTCTCATCAGGGTCCAAACTGTTTGCAAAGGTAATCATGGTTTCGCAACAAACTGTCGTCTGCTGCTGTTATAAAATCAGAATTTTCTGACAATTTCTTTTTTCAAAATAGGGTCAGGGTGTCTAACAGTTTGGATACTGATGAGACGCCGAGTTACTCGGCGTCTCATCAGGATCCAAACTGTTTGCAAAGGTTAACACAGTTTCGCTGTTCATATGGAAAGAGTTAGTAAGAGAGATGGAAGAGCCGACTCTAGTCCCAGACACACTATAAAACAGCTGTTCAGTAGACTGCCAGAATTCAGTTTGTGGCATTCGGCTGAGATTCTTAGTGCTAGTTCCACAAGTGTGTCAGCTCTACTACAAAATAGAATCGGTTTTCCTGCAAGGCGTATTGAACTTGTAAGCTGTTTAACCCATTACCCCTTAAAAACGCCTTTTTACGCCTCTATTTATTCCTCCACTGAAGAAAATAGTTCAAATTTATACAGCCACGAATATGTATCAAAAGAAATATTTTCTATATCCTTGCAGATGGTAGCTTAAAGCAGGCTGAAAGTAAAGCAGAATGTGCCTTAAGGCACATTCTGCTTTACTTTCAACCTGCTTTAAGTGGTCACCTGTTTTCAAAGCTAGAAATAGGCTAAGAGGTAATGGATTAACCCATTTCTCCTGTAAATACGCGTTTTAACACCTTTATTTTATTCATCCACTAAAGAAAATAGTTCCATTTTATACAGGAAAATTCAGCGTAAGAAATATTTTCAATATTCTAGCAGAAACTATAAGCTTCAAGCAGGCTGAAAGTAAAGCAGAATGCACCTTATGAAACAAACTATGGGGTAATACATTGAACATTGGAAAGCAGTAAACTCAATGTCTGATCAGGATCCACACTGAAAATAGTTCTTTTGAGTAATGGGTTAATATTATGACATTAACCCATTACTCCATAGATATGCATTTTTACGTTTTTTTAATTTATTCCTCTGCTGAAGAAAATAGAATTTCACATTATACAATCATGAATTATATTATTATGTACTGCAAGAAATTTATTCTATATCCTAGCAGATGGTAGGCTGAAAGTAAAGAAAAATACTTTCATCCGACTTTAACCCTTTGAACCCTAGTCATATAGGCGTCCTTTCAAACAGTATACATGTTAAAAGTTATTATGTTCCCTTGTGGATGTTTTTCGTTACACAAATATGAACCAATCGACTTGGAGTTCTGGGTATTAAAAACACCGCTCTAAAATTAGGATCTGATCATCTGGGTCTACACTATTTGCAAATGTAATGAGTATATTTTAACCCATTACCCCATAAATACGCCTTTTTACGCCTCTAAAATATTCTTTCTTTGACTTATACAGTCAAGAATATATATCACACAAAATATTTTCTATATTGTAGCTGATGGTATAATAAAGCAGGCTGAAAGTAAAGCAGAATGCGCCTTAAGGCGCATTTTGCTTTACTTTCAACCTGCTTTAAGCAGTCACGTATCTTCAATACTAGAAACATACTATGGGGTAATGGGTTAAACAGGTCCATGGTGTTGAAAGAGTTAAAGCAAACAGCTTTTCTATGTACAGAAGCTCCAAATATCAGCTACATTTAACTATAATGAAACAGTTTTTATGTTTTTTTAATTATAACCCTTTACACTTTTAAGCAGACTACAGTTTAGTAGACGTAGGGTTAAAACACTGATTATGTCATTACATATTTTTGCCAGACTTTAAACAATGGACACACCCACTCTACATACTAAGTAATTTTTCAAGTGTTCTTTTGTCAGCTTCAATTAATGTCTTGCTAAGTGTATTGTGTTCTTTTTCATCTTAGCAGAAAATAGAAGCTGAGTGTCAAACAATTTGGATCCCAGATCAGGGTCCAAGGTTTTAAAGCTTTTGAGTTGAATCTAAAGTCGTTCTCAAGTATTTGATTGGTCAGATTTGAGCCTAGGCTCAAATCTGACCAATCAAATGCTTGAGAATAATATAACACTCAACTCAGAAGCCGTATAACCTTGATCCCACACCCCAGTAACAATATTAAGGTTCCAGATAAGCACAAGTAAATAAGAGATTTCCAACATTCTCCTTTGTATCTATACACAATCCTATAGTGTGACCACTCATTAGAATTGTCTCTTCGAGACGATTTTAACGGGTGGTCACACCATAGGGTTTATTGCAAACATAAGGATTTTAGCTTTAAGTAAGGGCCTGACAGGGCTCTAGATAAGAGGGAATAAACTGCACAAATTCAACATTTTCACACTAATAAATTAATTTTTAGCACCGAATCCTATGGTGTTACTACTCATTAGAATCGTCTCGAAGAGACGATTCTAATGAGTAGTGACACCATAGGGTTTAAAGCAGAAATAAAGATTTTAGTTTTTGAAATACTCCCCTTATCTGGAGCCCTGGTCTGATCTGGATTTTTTTATTTGAGTATAGAGCCTGACCTGTAATCCACAACTCTTATCAACAACTGAAATGCAAGCATGGATATAGTTTAATTAACCCATTACCCCATACATATGCCTATTTACGCAGTTGATTTATTCCTCTATTGAAGAAAATAGTCCAATGCTATATGTCATATGAATTTTTCTTTCTACTAGTAGATGGTAGCTTAAAGCAGGCTTAAAGTAAATCAGAATGTGCCTTAACCCATTACCTTATCAATACATCCTTTTACGCTTTTATTTATTTCCTCCACTGAAGAAAAAAATTCCAATTTACATACTCATAGTCATGAATATGTACCATAAAAAGTATTTTCTATATCCTAGAAGATTGTAGCTTAAAGCAGACGGAAAGTAAAGCAGAATGTGCCTGAAGGCGCATTCTGCTTTACTTTCAACCTGCTTTAAGTGGTCTCCTGGTCTTCAAAACTAGAAACATTCTATGGGGTAATGGGTTAAGTGGTCACCTGTCTTCAAAACTAGAAACAGGCTTATAATGGGGTAAAGGGTATAACTCTTGGAACACCGAGTAGTATAGTTGCCTGCAACAGTATTATTGTTGTCTGCTGATTTCTAAAACATATTTTCACAATAAGCTAAAGGTGTCAAACAATTTGGATCCAGATGAGATGCTGAGATACTCCAGATAAGAGGGAGTAAACTGAACAAATTCAATATTATCTCACTCATTTCAGCACCAAATCCTACGGTGTTACTACTCATTAGAATCGTCTCTTCGAGATGATTTTAATGAGTAGTGACACCATAGGGTTTAAAGCAGAAATAAAGATTTTAATTTTTGGAATACTCTCCTTATCTGCCATGGAGCCCTGCCACTAGCTTGATTATTGGATACACCCACTTTCAATTTTTAATGGACACACCCACTTTCAATTTCTAGCAGATGACTAGCCATTGTTTACATCATACCGAAATTCTTGCCACTTGACTCGATGCTTTATCTTTGCTTCGAAAACGGCACCTGCATTCATTTTTTTCTTCTTTGTTGATAATTATTTTAACTGGGAAAAACATACCTATCTCAGAAAATATGTTACTCTGTATGTGTGTAATGTATTCCTCCACTGAAGAAAATAGTTCAAATTTATACAGTCATGAATATGACGTATCATAATCTTTTTTCTTTATTCTAATGATGGTAGCTTAAAGCAGGCTGAAAGTAAAGCTGAATGCGCCTTAAGGCGTATTCTGCTTTACTTTCAATCTGCTTTATGTGAAACTGGAAATGGGCTATGGATGCGAGTAAAAGACTAAATGTTTGGACTTTGCATAGCTTTAGTAAAGTCCGCTAAGCATCATAAGGGTAAGATTTCCAGGACTAAACAATGTGATTAGAATGCCTGATTAGAGTTCATTGTTTACTTTTACCGAGAACATGCATCCCACAATCCTATGCACAGCGGTGGATCCAAACTTACAAATATTTACAAACAAATAAATAATCATTAAAAACGATTCCAGAAAATAATTTTGGAACTCTAAATATGCAGGAAATTACAAATACATGTTCTTGCAGTCAAAATAAAGAATAGAACTTTTGATGCTATTTTAAAAATGTCTGCTGCAATGGAATATCCAAGACTTGGGTTGTGGAAGGAAGAAACAATTAAATCCTGCCGCCCAACAACTTATAGTGACCCATGAGTAACTCTTTGCATGCTGGGTAATTTTTTCCCTCTGTAAAAATTGTCACCTGCAACAATTTACTGTTCTAAAAACTTAATAAAATTTTCTAACTTTCTTTTCAAAACAGGGTCAGAGTGTCAAACAGTTTGGATCCTGATGGGATGCCAAGTTATGCGGCATCTGACAGTCTCATCTGGATTCAAACTGTTTGCAAAGGTAATAACTGTGAAACATATCCCCCGCTGGCATGCAAAGAGTTAACACTCTACCTCTGTCTACAAGTCTGCAAGTCTGAATAAAGACAGCTAGTGATTGAATGAAATTCCTTGAATTGTTTTTAACCCTTTGCCTGCATAACAACTTTACTGATTTTTGCAAACAGTTTGGATCCAGATCAGATGCCGCATAATGCGGCGTCTGATCTGGATCCAAACTGTTTGACTCTCGTCTTCTAATGTGTCTTCACTTAAAAATGTATAAATCTTAATTTAACAAATTTCTGCAGATGAAAATGTCAAAGGAGACGACATCACAGCAGGATAAGGGTCATTCTTTACGTCTGCTATCATTATTATCTGCTTCCAAATTGCTGTTTGCAACTTTCTACAAATTCATCTCTAATGCGGATTTATAACTGTAGAAACTTAAATAAGAGAGACAAACAGATTGGATCCTGATCAGTCGCCGAGTTACTCGTGTCTGATCAGGGTCCAAACTGTTTACAAATTCAAGCCAAGGTGGACTATAGATAGAGAAGGTTTTATCAGAGTCATGGCGGTCCAGGAATAGAAACTGTAAATACATCCTTCTTAGTACAGCTTTCCCTCTCTACAACGACACCCAATGGGAGAACATTATGTGTGTTGTTCGGAGGGAGTCGTTATAGGGAGGGAAATTGGCTACATTTGCAAACAGCTTGAATAACGTGGCGTCTGATCTGGATTCAATCTGTTTGTCACTCGTCATTAAGTTTTTCTGTCAAAATGTCCATTAAGAAACTTGGAGAAAAACAGCAGACGACAGTTTTTAAGCAGACGACATTGCAGCCGTGAATAGGTTGGACATAATTGTTCTGTTAACCCATTTCCCCATAAGTACGCATTTTTACGCTTTTAATTTATCCCTCCACTGAAGAAAATAATTCCATTGTATACAAGCATGAATTTGTGTCATAAGAAAAATTTCTATACTCTAGCAGATGGTGGCTTAAAGCAGGCTGAAAGTAAAGCAGAATGTGCCTTCAGGCGCAATCTGCTTTACTTTCAACCTGCTTTAAGTGGTCACCTGTCTTCAAAACTACAAACAGGCTATGGGGTAATGGGTTAAGGGAATTGCGGTAAGGGTCGTTGTAAGGAGGGAGTCGTTGTTGGGAGGGCTGTTGTAGGGAGGGAGCGCTGTAGTAGCTTGTAATATTATTAACCCTTTCCTCCACAGCCAAAAGTGCAAATCACCTATATCCTACCATGTTCAACCCTTTCCCCCATAGAAACGCCTTCTAGCGCATTTAATTTATTCCTCCACTGAAGAAAATAGTTCCAATTTATACAGTCATCAAACATGAATGTACCAAAAGAAATATTGTCTATAAATTATCTTGGCTGATGGTAGCTTAAAGCAGCAGCTAGACTGTAAGTAAAGCAGAATGCACCTTCTGCTTTACTTTCAACTTTCAATGAATGTCTTAACCCATTACCCCATAGCCTGTTTCTAGTATTGAAGATAGGTGGCCACTTAAAGCAGGTTAAAAGTAAAGCAGAATGTGCCTTAAGGCACATTCTGCTTTACTTTCAACCTGCTTTAAGCTACCATCTTCTAGAAAATAGAAATTACTTCTTATGATATATATTCATAACTGTATAAATTAGAACTATTTTCTTCAGTGGAGAAATAAATTAAAGGCGTTAAAAGGCGTATTTATTGGGTAATGGGTTAAATTCCCCACTGTACCAGTCTTAGCTATGCTGTGAGAATTGTCGTCTGCTGCAATAATTGTCATTTATTGAAAATAAATTTGTCTGCTGAAAACAAATGTCGGCTGCTTCAAATTCTTAATTTAATTAATTCATTTTTCTCTCAGTTCTAACACAGGGATTTGACTGGTTGTCAAATTATTTGGAATTTTAACCCTTTGACTGCATATTTTGATTAGACTGGTATATGCAAATGGTTTAAATCCAGATCAAATCCTGGAATAACTCAATATCTTATTTTACAAGTGAGTGGTTCCCAGCTCAGTTGGATATTTCAATGTTTATGCATGAATATTAATTAATATGATATCTTTTGTATATAATAATTTCAAAGCAGACGACATTGCAGCCTGAAAAGTGTTAACTTTTTGCATGCTGGGTAATTTTTTCGTCTGCAACACTTGCCATCTGCTTCTGTCCTAGAATTAGAATTTTCAAAATTTCTTCTCAAAACAGGGATAGAGTGTCAAACAGTTTGGATCCTGATGAGACGCCGCGTTATGCGGCGTCTCATCAGGATCCAAACTATTTGTGAAGGTTATCATGCTTTTTCACCACTAGCGAGCTAATGGGTAAGCTACTTGTCGACAGATTCAAAATAAATGCACTCCGGGCTCCATTAGTTTCAGAAATTCTCAAGCCAGTCAATAAGGATAGGTCGTCCTCATGTAACGCTTCATCAACGATGTTATTATTTGATACCAGAATAGCACGAAATTTCAATTTTAGCAGTATAAAACCAGAATAAAATAGAATATCGGAAAATAGCCTTTCTTTAACGCTATTCACAACGATAGGTGGCTTAATTAAGATGACTCTGCAAACAGTTTGGATTCAGATCAGACATGGCGTAACGTAATTCGGTGTCTATAGTAAATCTAGTATCAATATTTCTTATGTCAATTTGGGATAGAGTTACAGACAAAATTTGTCTGCAAATGGGTTATATTATAATTATGGCTAAATACAATGGCATGAATGAGTTAAGCCATTGCCCCATTGTTTTTAGTTTTGAAGACAGGCGAAAACTTAACCCTTTCCCACATAGCATGTTTCTAGTATTGAATATGGGTGTCCACTTAAAGCAGGTTGAAAGTAAAGCAGAATGTGCCTTAAGGCACATTCTGCTTTACTTTCAGCCTGCTTAAAGCTACCATCTGCTAGAATATAGGAAATATTTCTTATGATACATATTCATGACTGTATAAATTGGAACTATTTGGAACTATTTTCACCAGTGAAGGAATAAATTAAATGCGTTAAAAGCCGCTTCTATAAGGGAAAGGGTTAAAGCAGATTGAAAGCTTGAAAGCGCATTCAGCTTTACTTTCAGCTTGCTTTAAGCGACATATGCATCTGCTAAAATATAGAAAATATTTCTTTTGGTACATGTTTATGACTGTATAAATGGAAGCAATTTTCTTCAGCGAAGGAATAAATTAAAGGCATAAAAAGGCTTATTTATGGGGTAACGAATGGATTAAAGGCAGATATGGAGAAATTAAATAACTTTTTCCTCAACAGACCACTATTTCTACTAAATTCTAATATAATGGGGTTTTCCATGTTATCTCTTTAACCCTTTACCTGATAGCCTATTTATAGTACTTAAGATAGATGACTACTTAAGCAGGTTGAAAGTAAAGCAGAATGCGCCCTAAGGCGCATTCTGCTTTACTTTCAGCCTGCTTTAAGCCATTATGTGCTATAATATAGAAAATATTCCCTATAATACATATTCATTACTGATTAAATTGGAACTATTTTCTACAGCGGATGAATAAATCATATCCGCTAAAAGGCGCTTCTATTGGGTAAAGGGTTAATACATGTATTATATAAGCTACCTTTATTATGAAACAGTGCAGACCCAGATCAGACAGCTCATGTATGTTATACTGTATATATTCTCATCCCTACCTGCACTGTAAGCGAGGCCTAGTTACACATGTTCATGTCTGTGTTATATAGGTCAGTATTACAGGTATGGCTTACACTGTCACACTGGACACATAATTAATTTAACCCTTAATTATAACCCTGGATTTTCAAATGGACTCACCTAGTTTCTTTTAATCCACTATGTACCATTAACATTCTTTTTTATGCCTTTTATTTATATTCCTCCACTGAAAAAAATATTTCCAATATTTTCTATATCCTCGCAGATGGTAACGTAAAGCAGGCCAGAAGTAAAGCAGAATGTGCCTTAAGGCACATTCTGCTTTACTTTTGACCTGCTTTAAGTTTTCACCTATTTTCAATACTAGAAACAGGCAGAGTGTGGTAATGGGTATTAGGTAATGGGTGAAACCGTTAAATATAGAATGTTTGTAATTTTATCTTAAAGGAGTAACATTAAATACCGTAAATATACATGTATACATGTTTTTGTTGTTGCTTGTTTTTTCCCAAACACAATTAGGGCTTCCGACTATAAACTCCTAAACTATATATTCCTATTCTCTGGCTCTATATATACATCTGTATCGAACTCTATAGTATGACTACCTATTAGAATTCTCTCAAAGAGGTGGTTCTAATGAATAGTCACACCAAAGGGTTTGATGCAGACATAAAGATTTTAGTTTTTGAAACACTCTCATTATCTAGAGCCCTTAATTACAATACCACATATAGCCATCAAGCAGCAGGACAAAAAACCACAGTACCCTTGTCACATATATACCCCTCCTTTGCAAACAGTGTAACTGTGAATAGTATACTTGTCCTTTACAAATAGTAAAGACCCAGATCCTTTAGGAGCCCTCTGATCAGGGTCTGCACTGTGTTTGACATATTATTATATCAGATTTATATACGTAGCGCTCTTTTCACAACAGTTGTGCGTTCAAAACATATTGCAATACATTGACAAAAACAACCCTATAAATTATAGCCAGAAAATGAACTTGGCTAAATTTTTGAAAATGAACTTGACTTAATTGTTAATTAGAATTGTCCATTTAAAGTATCAGGAAGGAAAGGGTTTGAGTGTGTGCAACCTGCACGACAATCTTTTCATAGTAAATAACCGACAAAACACAGCTTTTCCATTTGCCGTTGTGAGAAAAACATGCGAGATGGTGTGTAAAATGCGGCGCATGACAACCTTGCATGGAATGTCAAAATGACTGCCCGATTGTTATGTCAACTGAGACTAATCATAATAAAATACAACTTTGCTCCCCTGTGGTTTAACCCATTTTACTATACTAGGACTATACTTAACTCTTTCCTCCCTGAAACTTTAAATTGACAATTCCAGTTTCCATTTTAGTCTAGTCCATTTCTGTCTTTTAAGGGTTGTTTTTGTGGATGTTTGGCATTGTGACAAACAGTGAAGACCCTGATCAGAGGGCTCCTTTCGGAGCCCTCTGATCTGGGTCTTCACTGTTTGCACAGGACAAGTGTACGACTCACATGTACACTGTTTGAAAAGGACGCCTATATGGGGGACTAGACTTCAAAGGGTTAAGGAGCTTTCTGCATTGTATTTGTCCTTCATTAACCCATTATCCCATTAGCATGTTTCTAGTTTTGAAGATATGTGACCACTTAAAGCAGGTTGAAAGTAAAGTAGAATGCGCCTTATGGCGCATTCTGCTTTACTTTAAGCCTGCTTTAAGCTATTATCTGCTAAAATATAGAAACTATTTCTTATGATTTTTATTTGTGACAGTATAAATTGGAACTATTTTCTTCAGTAGAGGAATATACTAAAGGCGTCAAAATGCGTATTTATGGGGGAATGGGTTAAGCATCAAACTTTATCTTATCTATAACGTGATGCATCAACAGACTTAAAACTTGATGTACAACAACAATAATGCAGAAAGATCCTAGAAGGAGCTTTCTGCATTTTTCCCGTCAAAGACGGGAATGTTATCTCTTTTAACCTCCTCTGGCTGAAACGATTGAACCAATCAGTAATGATCAGAAATCTTGGTCAATGGCCGCTTGCTTGAACTGCAGCACGCTCATTGGCCAATAGGCAGAAATGACCTAGAGGTCAGAGACCACCAAAACATTTTCCATAGACCTCCGCCTCCATTAAAACATTCAAGGCTGTGCTGACCAAATTTGAACAGACATTTTACGCACGGAATTATACATTGGGCTAACTTGTGTATATATAATTCCTGTATTAAGTTTATATAATGAATACTGTTCACTCCCAACATAAACTTTAACTTTCGACGGAATATCTTTCATCATACAATGAACAGCACCATGCAGTCCTTAACCCATTAATTACCCCATAGCCTGTTTCTAGTTTTGAAAATAAGTGACTACTTAAAGCGGATTGAAAGTAAAGCAGAATGTGCCTTAAGGCACATTCTGCTTTACTTTCAGCCTGCTTTAGGCTATTATCTACTAGCATATAATAAATATTTCTTATGGCACATATTCATGGCTAAACAGTGAACTATTTTCTTCAGTGGAGGAATACATTAGCAGTGTAAAAAGGTGTATTTATAGGGTAATGGGTTAAAGGGTATACATACTGAAAACAAGCCATCTTTGAGAGGTGATAGCTTAACATGGTTTCATCAATGTACTTTTAATGGTATTTTTAAATAAGAAAACTACTCCGCCCATGGTCATTAATTCCTTGTCATGAAATATTCATTGTTGTAAGAATTACTCATGTGAAACATTAACTGTCATGCCTTTCCCCCATAAATACGCCTTTTTACGCCTCTAGTTTATTCCTCCACTGAAGAAAATAATTCCAATTTAAACAATTATGAATATTTTATCATAAGATATACTTTATATTTTCTAGTAGATGGTAGCTTAAAGCAGGCTGAAAGTAAAGCAGAATGCGCCTGAAGGCACATTCTGCTTTACTTTCAACCTGCTTTAAGTGGTCTGCAATTTTCACCACTTAGAATTAACAGGCTATGGGGTAATGGGTTAACTGTCATGGCAGTTACAGTGAGTCAGAGCACCAGATAAGGGTAGTTTTTCAAAAACTAAAATCTTTATTTCTAAATTAAACCCTATGGTGTCACTACTCATTAGAATCGTCTCTTCGAGACGATTCTAATGAGTAGTAACACCATAGGATTTGGTGTTAAAAAAGTGAGAAAATGTGGGATTTGTTGAAAAAACTACCTCTTATCTGGAGCCCTGGTGAGTAGTCAGTAAGTGTCTAGTTATTTCAATTACTCCAATACAGTAACATTGTAACATCTCTAACAAAATGTGTTTGTGAAACATTATGCCCCCTGATGTGACCATGTTCTCTAAATGACCTTGACCGTTGTCTGACATGACCCAACTTAAGTACTGAGCTCAAGAGCATCTTGAGTTGAGTACACATGCAAAATATAAAGTCTTTATCACATGTAGTACCAGAGTTATGGCCAATGATGAATTAACTCTATATGACCTCTAAATGACCTTGACCTTTGTCAAACATGACATAAGTTGTACAGCATAAGTACAAGAGCATTTTTAGTTGAATACATATGCCAAAATATAAAGTTTATATCACATGCAGTTCCAAAGTTTATATAATGGCCAATATAAAATTCAAACAATTTTACCTCTAAATGACCTTGACCTTTGTCTTACATGACCCAAGTTGTACTGAGCTAAAGAGCTTTTTTGAGGTGAGTACACACACCAAATTTAATATAAAGTCTCTATCATTCTGCAGTCAAGGTTAAAGTTGTGGACAGACAGACAAACAAAAGGACAAACAGACAGACAGACCAAAAACAATATACCCTGACTATTAGTCTTGAGGTGGCATAAAAACTAAAGCCTCCCCACCCACTAGAAAAAGTATGGTTTTCAGGCGAGAGAAGTTATGGTGTTCAGGCGATCAGAGAGGTTCTGCTTTAGAGAAACTAGAAAATGTTTGTAAAACAATAATAATTTATGACCATGAGACCACTAAACCCTTTTCCCCATGGCATGTTTCCAGCTATGAAAACAGGTTACCATGCACTTAAAGCATGCAGGTTGATAATAAAGCAGTCAGTAAATGCATACTGCTTTTTTCAGCCTGATTTAGGCTAGGTAAACCACTGTGGGAGTGACGTCACTAATTGTTTAGTTCTAACCTAATTCTGGGCGACTCTGAAGACCTTCTGAGTCTTTGATTACTGTACATGTACTCACAGTTGGGTACTCAGGAAAACTCTATCACAATATCTTACCTGAAAATAGACAGAAAATAGAAATTATTAATAAATAATTAATAGAAAACATTCAACTAAGAAGCGCCTCTTAGCACATTTAATTTATTCCTTCAAGAAAGAAAGAAAACAGTTCCAATTTCTCCACTGAAGAAAATAGTTCCAATTTATACAGTCGTGAATATGTACCATTAGAAATAATTCTTAACCCTAGCAGATGATAGCTTAAAGCAGGCTGAAAGTAAAGCAGAATGCGCCTTAAGGCGCATTCTGCTTTACTTTCAACCTGCTTTGACTGGTCACCTGCCTTCAATACTAGAAACAGGCTTTGGAGTAAAGTGTTAACCCATTACACCATAAATACTAATTTAAGCCATTGTTTTAACTTTGAAATACTGGTAAGTATATACAGTGGAGAATCTGTTATTCTTTCCCGTTTAAACGCGAACGTACGCAAACGCAAAGCGCTAAAAAGTAGAAAAGAACAACTTTTGGACAATTCTGATAATTCTTGTTTATCTTGGTGGCAAAAAGTTTGGAGCCTGATCAGACGCCGGGTTACCCGGCGTCTGATCTGGCTCCAAACTGTTTGCACTGCAAATAATAGTTTTAGCGTAAATGCGTTTATTGGGAAAGAATAACACATTCTCCACTGTACAGTAAACCCCCTCTATTACGACCACTAAAACCAATGCTAATTGAGTGTGTAAAAAAACCGGTGACAGCTTAAAACAAGGCGACAGTAAAACAGAAAGATCCTAAAGGAGCTTTCTGTTTAATTGTCACCTTGCTTTAAGCAGTCAACTGTCGTAAACGCTAAATAATTAACATAGTCTAGTGGTCGTAATAGAGGGGTTTTACTGTATTATGTGTTCGACTTAACTCTTTCCTCCCTGAAACTTTAAATTGACAATTCCAGTTTCCATTTTAGTCTAGCCCATTTCTGACTTTTAAGGGTTGTTTTTGTCAATGTTTGGCACTATGACAAACAGTGAAGACCCTGATCAGAGGGCTCCTTTCGGAGTCCTCTGATCTGGGTCTTCACTGTTTGCACAGTACAATTTTACTATTCACATGTGCATTGTTTGAAAATAACGCCTACATGTATATGCGGGACTAGGGTTCAAAGGGTTAAGCTTGTTTGAGATCAAGGTTTTGTTGTATTGTTAAGTAGATTGAAACGTCCTAAAACTCTTTTACCAAGAAGTAGGAAATAGTTAGCTAGGAGGAGGAAAAGATTACATGCATCTAGTATGGATTAATACGTCCTCGGGATTATGTAAATTATGTCAGATACAAAACGCAACATTTGGCACATCAAATTCCGATCACACATATCTTTCCAAGAATGAACAAAGGACCCGAACAAAAACAAATGTTGACATAGTGACCTCAAACCTAGGAAAGAATTTACAATCAAACTTGTCTTAACCCATTACTCCATAGATACACCTTTTTACACCTTTAATTTATTCTTCCCCTTAAGAAAATAGGTCTACTTAACCCATTACCCCATAAATACACCTTTTTACTCCTCTATTTTATTCCTCCACTGTAGAAAATAGTTCATTTATTACAGTCATAGATATTTACCTGAAGAAATATTTTCTTTATTTTTGTAGATAATAACTTAAAGCAGGCTGAAAGTAAAGCAGAATGTGCCTTAAGGCGCATTCTGCTTTACTTTTAACCTGCTTTAAGTAGTCAACTATCTTCAATTTTAGAAATAGGCTATCAGGTAAAGGGTTAAGGCACATTCTGCTTTAATAATAATAATAATAATAATAATAACGACTTTATTTACTGAGGCTACACATTTAGGCAAGCCCAATCTTCCATGTGGGCATGCTTTACTTTCAACCTGCTTTAAGTGGTCACTTCTCTTCAAAACTAGAAAGTGGCAATGGGTTAATACAGTCAAATATGCACCATGAGAAGTATTTTCTATATCCTAGTATCATGTTAGCTTAAAGCAGACTGAAAGTAAAGCTTTCCAAAACTGACCATAAAGCAAATATTTAACCTTGACCTGTACTGATGTATGTACCACGATCCATCGAGCCATTTGACATTCATTTTGATATTTCTTTAGTCAAAGGCCCAATACTTTCATTTGTAAATCTTTGAAAAACAAGCAGACAGCAACAGGGCTCCAGATAAGAGGTAGTTATTTCAACAAATCTAACATTTTCTCACTATTTATAGAACCAAATCCTGTGGTGTTACTACTCATTAGAATCGTCTCGAAGAGACGATTCTAATGAGTAGTGACACCATAGGGTTTAATTCAGAAATAGAGATTTTAGTATTTGAAAAACTACCCTTATCTGGTGCTCTGCAGCAATTCATAATCAGATGATACCACAGTCAGAAAAGGCTGAGAAGATTTATTGCTTTCATCTCTTATAGTCATTCTGACCTAACTGTACTGTGTTCACAGACAAACATTGTGAAGGGTAGAGTTATAATAGAGCTCAAGAAGATGGGAGCTTTTCAAATACAGTAGAACCATGATTAAAGGAACTACAGGGCTCCAGATACGAGGGAGTTAACTGAACAAATCCAACATTTTCTCCCTGATTTCAGCACCAAATCCTATGGTGTAACTACTCTTTAGAATCGTCTCGAAGAGACGATTCTAATGAGTAGTGACACCATAGGGTTTAGTGCAAAAATAAAGATTTTAGTTTTTGAAATACTCCCCTTATCTGGAGCTCGGAACTTATAGCTCCTTTCACCCATTAGCCCATAGCCTGTTTCTAATTTTAAAGATATGTGACCACTTAAAGCAGGTTGAAAGTAAAGCAGAATGCGCCCTAAGGCGCATTCTGCTTTACTTTCAGCCTGCTTTAAGCTATTATCTGCTAGAATATAGAAAATATTTCTTATGAATTTTATTTGTGACAGTATAATTTAAACTATTTTCTTCAGTGGAGGCATTAATTTAAGGCGTAAAAGGGCGTATTTATGGGGTAATGGGTTAAACCCTTGCTCCTCAAGCATGTGTTCAGTACTGAAAATAGATGATTGTTTAAAGCATGCTGAAAGTAAAGCAGAATGCTTTAAGCATATTTTTTATGATACATAATTATTCATGACTGAATAAATTGGAACTATTTTCTTCAATGAAGGAATGAATTAAACATCTATTGAGTAATGGGTTAATTAAGCTACCATAATGATTCCAAAAAGTAGCTTTGATTAACACAGGTTTTTTTGTGAAGACATAAATGAGACGATCAACATTTGAAATTATTGTTTTTCTCAATCATTTTAACCCATCAACCCCATTAATACACCTTTATACGCCTCCAATTGATTCCTCAACTGATGTAAATAGTTCCAATTTATACTATTATGAATATTCACTGTAAGACATTTATTCAATATCCTGGAAGATGGTATCTTAGAAAGCAGGCTGAAAGTAAAGCAGAATGCACCTTAAGGTGCATTCTGCTTTACTTTCAAATAACCTGCTTTAAGTATATTCAAACTAGAAAGAAACTCATAATGGGGTAATGTGTTAACACTAAAGCCCTGGTTTGGTGACAATCTGCACTTTTGTCAACCTGAGCTGATCTCAACCTGAGGTGATCGTATATCCCTATCTATACCTTCTCGCCCACACACCCACTTGAAAACTAACATACCCCATTCTACTAACCATAGGATTTTTATCTTGAAAATATGTTTAATCTAAATTCTTTTCTTTTTTTCCCCTATTTCCACATAACATTTACAAAATATGGAAACTATAATTTAATCCTAAACTCTCTTCTCCCTGAAATTTCAAATGGATGATTCCATTAGCCAATTAAGTCTAGTTCATATTTGACTTTTAAGGACTGTTTTTGTCAATGTGTTGCAATACTACAATCAGTGCACTGACCATGATCAAATGCATTCTTTAGGAGATCTCTGATTTAGGTCATCAGACTCATCACTGTTTGCATAGGACAAGTGTATTCTTCACAGGCCCACTGTTTGTAAAAGATGTGTTTATATATGCCAGCTTATAGGGTTCAATTAACCCTTTGAACCCTAGTCCCGCATATTGGCGTCCTTTGCAAACAATGAACATATGCAAACAGTGAAGACCCAGATCAGAGGGCTCCGAAAGGAGCCCTCTGATCAGGGTCTTCACTGTTTGTCATAATGCCAAACATTGACAAAAACATCCCTTAAAAGTCAGAAATATTATGAAATTTTTGAGAAAAAAAAAGAATTTGAGCAGATGACAATTTGGCGCAGACAAAAAATTAACTCCGCTTACAAAGTGTTGACACAATATGGCTGATCCCAGCTACATTTTTCCCGTCGCAGACGGGTCTGTTTTGTATTTTGACCTCAACTCTATGAAACAATTTAACCAATTAGGAATGATCAGAAATCCTGGTCAATGATCACGTGCTTGAAATGCAGTACTCTTATCGGCCAATGGCCTAGACTGGCGTTCTGTTATTTTTTCACATCAATCTTGCGAGTGTAAACCTGGCAAAACATTGAGATGCAGTCTATGTCATCATTTCTTAATTTAGCGTGGATAAGCTCTAAATTTAGCTGTTAAGTCAGAATCTCTCTGGTTAAGTGAATACTGTACAGTGGAGAATGTGTTATTATTTCCCAATAAACCTGTTTACGCTAAAACTATTATTTGCAGTGCAAACAATTTGGAGCCAGATCAGACGCCGGGTAACCCGGCGTCTGATCAGGCTCCAAACTGTTTGCCACCAAGATAAACATGAAATATCAGAATTGTCCAAAAGTTGTTCTTTTCTACGTTTTAGTGTTTTGCGTTTGCGTACGTTTGCGTTTAAACGGGAAAGAATAACAGAGTCTCCACTGTACCCCACACAAAACTTTAACCTGCGACGGAATATCTTTTTTAAAGATATTTCTTGTTACTATTAAATCTGCTTTTGCACAACCCTTAACTTTTTGCATGCTGGGTATTATTATATATTGTCATCTGCAACTGTTCTAAAATTAGAATGTTCAGAATGGCAAACAGTTTGGATCCTGATGAGACGCCGCATTACGCGGCGTCTCATCTGGATCCAAACTGTTTGCAAAGGTTACATCTCTATGACAGATATATCCGCTGCTTAAGCATGCAAAGAAATAATGCTTTCCATGCTAAGTTGTCATTGGCAACAACTTGTTATATGCTACTGCTTTAACCCTTTGAGCCCTAGTCCCGCTTATAGGCGTCCTTTTCAAACAGTGTACTTGTGAATAGTACACTTGTCCTGTGCAAACAGTGAAGACCCAGATCAGAGGGCTCCAAAAGGAGCCCTCTGATCAGGGTCTTCACTGTTTGTCATAATGCCAAACATGACAAAAACAACCCTTAAAAGTCAGAAATGGACTAGACTAAAATAGAAACTAGAATTTTTCATTTTATGTTTCAGGGAGGAAAGAGTTAAAACTTTTTTTTATTTTTTAAAAAGCAATATGAATTACCATCTATACCTAACTAACCCTTTACCCCATAGATACACCTTGTTACACCTTAAATTTATATTCCGCTGCTAAAGAAAATAATTCAAGTTGATAGTTGTAATGAATGTGTAACATCAGAAATGTTTCCTATATCCAAGCAGATGGTATATGTAGCTTAAAAGCAGGCTGAAAGCAAAGCAGACAGAATGTGCCCAAATGTGCATTCTGCTTTACTTTCAACCTGCTTTAAGCGGTCACTTGTCTCCAAAACTAGAAACATGCAGGCTATGGAAATAAAGGGTATTTTTTATGCTTGTATTTCTGGAATTCAGAATCTATGCATTTTACTGAACAAAGATCACTATGAGTGTCAAACAATATATAGAGATTAAACTGATCAGATGCCAAATTATTCGGCATCTCAGGACTCCAGATAAGAGGGAGTAAATTGAACAAATTCAACATTTTCTCACTCATTTCAGCATCAAATCCTATGGTGGTACTACTCATTAGAATCGTCTCAAAGAGACAATTCTAAAGATTAGTGACACCATATGGTTTAATGCAGAAATAATGATTTTAGTTTTTGAAATACTTCCGTTAACTCGAGCTCTGAAAAACCCAAATCAATTGATCAAACCTATAACCCCTCATAGCTTGTCAATTTTTCAGATATATAGAGATTAAACTGATCAGATGCCAAATTATTCGGCATCTCAGGGCTCCAGATAAGAGGGAGTAAATTGAACAAATTCAACATTTTCTCACTCATTTCAGCATCAAATCCTATGGTGGTACTACTCATTAGAATCGTCTCTTCTAATGAGTAGTGACACCATAGGGTTTAATTAAGAAATAAAGATTTTAGTTTTTGAAATACTCCCCTAATCTGGAACCCTGGCATCTAATCAGACTCCAGAGTGCAAATTTCAGCGGACCCAGAGTGAGACAGTTAAAGGGTTAAACCTTGAGAAATCATTTCAAATCTCATTTTCCCTGAAGTGCATTGTGGGTAAGAGGTATATACACCGAGTGACAACGTGGGGTTGAGTAAATTTACATAAGACCTGCAAGCCCGCCAATACCGACATTAATCCTTCAAATGCGTGAAACGTACAAGTCTTCAATATCTTTTATAAACAGGTTGGATCCTGATCAGACGCTGTCACACCAAGTAACTCAGCATCTGATCAAGACCCAAGCAGTTTGTGATTGTAGCAGTCGTATCTGAAAATGTGGAGAAGCAAGATCGAGCGAGTTTCAGAATTGAAGCAGGCGGCAATTTGGGCAAGCCATATCTTATACAGCCTTTCAAGGATTCAATAGCCAAATGCAATGGCTTCAACACTTTTAAACATAAAGATTTTAACCCATTACTCCATAAAAACACCTTTTTACCATTTCAATTTTTACTCCTCCACAAAGAAAATAGTTAACTAATACAGTAATGAATATGCACAACAAAAAATATTTGCCTTATCTGTAGGATATTATCCTAGCAGAAAGTAAGCTTTAGGCAGAATGAGAGTAAAGAGAATTGCACTTTAACCCTTTCCCCCATAGAAGCGCCTTTTAGCGAATATGATTTATTCCTCCGCTGAAGAAAATCAGTCATGAATATATATTATAGGGAATTTTTTCTATAATCTAGTACATGATAGGTTAAAGCAGGCTGAAAGTAAAGCAGAATGCGCCTAAAGGCGCATTCTGCTTTACTTTTAACCTGCTTTAAGTAGTCAACTATCTTCAATTTTAGAAATAGGCTATCAGGTAAAGGGTTAAGGCACATTCTGCTTTACTTTCAACCTACTTTCAGTGGCAATCCTTCTTCAAAACTAGAAACAGGCTATAGGGTAAACAGGTAAAACGCAAGCTCATCTTGAGACGAAAATAAAGAGACTCAACCAAAAGACATAAAGAAACTTCAGTTTATAAATAAACACACTAACAATATCAAGATTATTTAATTAAAAAACTTTTTTTGCTCCAATTGTTTATAACAATGAATATAATCATTGTCAGCCTCATCAATCCTAAAATATCTTCAAAGTTGCTTTAAATACATTGTACTCATAACAAGCAAGCATCTTGAAAAACTCCTGCACTTATGATACTAATTATGATAGGGCTCCATATATAAGAGTGTTCAACTCTTTGCATGCTGGGTATTTTTTTTCGTCTGCAACTTTTGTCGTCTGTTACTGTTCTTAAATTAGCATTTTCAAAATTTCTTTTAATTTCAGGGTCAGAATGGCAAACAGTTTGGATCCTGATGAGACGCCGCGTTATGCGGCGTCTCATCTGGATCCAATCTGTTTGCAGGAAAATCACTATGGAAGGTATATCCGCCGCTAGCGTGCAAAGAGTTAACTCTTTCGCTGCCAAATTATTCCTGAGGTTTTTACCTCTTCACCCTTACTTTGTATTCTGCTTCAAATTTGTTGTCTGCAAAATATTTTTCACAGTTAGATTTAGAAAGCAAGACTTAAGAAATATCAAAACGAATGTCGAACATTATGGATCCTGATCGTTTCCCGGCATCTGATCAGGATCCATACTGTTTGCAAAGTCAATTTTTGGCGCCATTGGCAGTGAAAGAGTTAAACCAAGTTTTTCCAGCATTTTCTCCTGTCTTCCTCCCACAAAGCCTATGTTGTGACTATATATACTCATAAGAGTCTATCTATCTATCTATCTCTATATACTGCTACACGCCCCTTTCGGGTATTACGAGCAGGGGCACTTTTTAGGTGCACCAATGGAAACTGTACCCGGCCGGTCACTTTATCCTGACACCGACGAACCAGTTGTAATGCTAACCCGAAATCCTGAGCGCCAAGGAGGGAAGCCATTACTACCAATTTTTAAGTCTTTGGTTTGACCCGGCCAGGGATTGAACCCACAACCTCCCGCACTGCAAGCGGACGCTCTACCACTAAGCCACGCAGCCGGTGTCTAATGAGTAGTCACACCATAGAGCTTGGTGGAGGCATACAGCTAGGACTAAACATATACCATAAGAAATATTTACTATATCCTAGTAGATGGTACCTTTACCCATTACCCCATTAATACTTCTATTATGCTTTTACACTTACAAATTCACTTAATTATTCCTCCATTGAATAAAATAGTTTCAATTTATATAATCATGAATATGTATCGTTGGAGATCATTTCTATGTACTAGCAGATGGGTGCTCACTTAAAAGCAGACGCATTCTTCTTTACTTTCAGCCTGCTTTTAAGTGGGCACCCGTCTTCAAAACTAGAAACAGGTTATGGGGTTACGGGTTAAGACTGCATTGCACACATCATAGAGTTTGGGAGGCAAACAGGAATGAACACCCTTATTAAGCAGATAGCTTAAAGCAGGCTGAAAGAAAAGCAGAATGCGCCTTCAGGCGCATTCTGCTTTACTTTCAACCTGCTTTGAGTAATCAACTGCCTTTAAAACTAGAAACTTAAGACTAGGCTGCACACATCATAGTTTGGGAGGCAAACAGAGATAGTTTAAAGCAGGCTGAAAGTAAAGCAGAATGCTTTCATAATCACCTGTCTTTAAAACTAGAACAGACTATGGGGTTACGGGTTATAAGGCCACCAGAGGTATAATAATAGAGAAACAGGAGACTTGGAAAATAGCGGCTCCCTTGCACAGGAAACAATGTCAATTAAATCTTGTTACTATAGCTCCCGCCCACCACTACACCGCTGACGTGTTAGGCTAATAACATCCAATATTGCTCAATCAAATCCCAGACTAGTTCAATAGCATCCAAAAATGGATAGCAACGCCTCCATTGGAACTAGAAGGTCATCGACAGAAATGGAACCGACGGAGATATTGAACTTTTTTTTCTCCCTCTCTCGCTGAATTCATTTGTAAGGCTTCTCCATAGTCCTGAGTGTGACATAGACATGATATATTGACAATTAAAATTTCAGCTCTAGTCTATCGTTCTTATCTCTTAACCCTTCTCTCCATAGAAGCTCCTTAAGTGCATTTAGTTTATTCCTCCACTGAAGAAATAGACTAGTTCCAATTTATAGTCATGAACATGTATCATATGAAATATATTCTATATTATAGCAGATGGTAGCTTAAAGTAGGCTGAAAGTAAAGCAGAATATGCCTTAATGTGCATTCTGCTTTACTTTCAACCTGCTTTAAGTGGATACCCGTCTTCCCCTGTGAAACCAAGTTCTTGATTTTAAGAACTGTTCTTGAACAGTTCAAGAACATCAAGAACTGTTCTTGAACTGTTCTTAACTAAAAAATGTACTGTGTTCTTGAACTGCAGTTCTTGAAACTGTTCTTGAACTATTTAAGAACAGGTCAAGAGCTGCTAAAGTTCTTAAACTGTTCTTGAAAAGTTCAAGAACAGTTTCAAGAGCAGTTCAAGAACAAAAGTGTTCTTAAAATGTTCTTATTGTGTTCTTGACAAGATTTAAGAACGTTTTAAGGACAGTTCAAGAACAGATGTGTTCTTAAAATGCTCTTAATGTGTTCTTGACAAGATTTAAGAACATTTTAAGAACAGTTCAAGAACAGATGTGTTCTTAAAATGCTCTTAATGTGTTCTTGATTATATTGAAGAACATTTAAAGGACAGTTCAAGAACAGATCTGAGTTCTTACAATGTTCTTATTAGAGTATACATACACATATATGTCATAGTTATAACCCTTTTAAATGGCACTTTCTTTCATCAAACTCTGTTCATATATGAAATTTCATTTCATTAGCATCAGTAGAACTTGAGTTATCTGCAGGCTAAGAACAAATGACAAAGGGAAACAACTCCCTAAATATTGATACAAGAGTTATGACCCTTGCAAATGGCACTTCCTCTGATCAAGTTCTTTCCAAACATTTAAATTTCATTTCCCTAGCATCAGTAGAATTGGAGATATCTTCTGGACAAAAAATGTGACAGACAGAATATTTGTAATATGTGATATAATTGTAAGTTTCACAAAACAGTGAATATTATACATAAACCCAGGACACCTGATATGCACAGTCATCAAGGTCACAGATTTAAAGTTTTCTGTTTATCTATACTTTAAAATGTGAATATGGCAACAATTAAAGACTCCAAACCAGTTCAAACTCTTGAAAACAGGTTTATGGTAAGTTACATAACTTACATTTATACATTTTTATCATGAGCATAATATATTTCAGATATTTACATGACACAACTAAAAGCATGTGGTACCCCACCCACTAGTAGTTTACTATGACACAAGTATTATTACACATGATATGTATGCCTTTGCAAGCAAAGTACTAATGCCAGTTTAGAAAACAGTTAAAAGTATTTCTGTTATTTGAGCTTGTTAGTTTTTAACTTGACTTTGTATTAATTTTGAAATATGATGTTAAGGACAGTTGAAGGATAATATGTTCTTGAACATTTCAAGAAATGTTCTTGAACATGTTTTTGAGCATTTCAAGAACTGTGCTTAAACAGTTCTTGAACGTTAAATGAGACAATGTTCTTGAATTCTTCATGTTCAAGAACAGTTCTTGAACCGAATGAATCAAGAACTGTTCTTGAACAAACAGTTCTTGAACTGTTCTTAAACAAATAGTTCTTGAACTGTTCTTGAACAAAAAGTTCTTGAAAATTTGTGCCATTTAAGGTTCAAGAACAGTTCCTGAACAGTTCTTGAACTGTTCCAGCATAGTCCAAGAACAATTCTTGAACATAATTCCAGAACAGTTCAGGAACATTTCTTGAACTGTTTTTGAAATTTTCGCAGGGGTTCATACCTAGAAATAGGCTATGCCTGGTAATGTAAACCAGAGTTCTAAATAAGATTATATTTTTTCAATGTTTAAGAGGGACATGCGGTAACCACCAGTAGCAGCAGGCTGAAAGTAGAGCAGAAAGCTATTGCCTTAAACTCAAAATGCAAATTCCAAAAAGATGTATTTAATGTTCAAAACATCTGGTTGCTAATTTTAAAGAAGGCTGAAAATAAAGCAGAAAGCTCATTTAGTAAATGTTTAAGACAGGTTGTTGCTAAAAGAAAAGCAGAAAGCTTTCTGCTTTACTTTCAGCTTTCTTTAAGCTAAATGTCAGGATGCAGAAAAAACACAGGACATTAATTATCATGTTATACATCTTGCATGGGTAGAATTGTAGAAAAGGTAAAGGACTGAAAAGACAGTTACTATCAAGGCCAGGATTTAACCCATTACCCCATAAATACGCATTTTATTCCTCTATTGAAGAATATAGTTCCATTTTATACAGTCATGAATATGTATGGTGAGAAATATTTTCTTTATTCTAGTAGTTGATAGCTTAAAGCAGGCTGAAGGGAAGCAGAATGTGCCTTAAGGCACATTCTGCTTTACTTTCAATCTGCTTTAAGTGGTCACATTTCTTCAAAACTAAAAACAGGCTATGGGTTAATGGGATAATAGGGCATTTTGGAGAGCCTGTATCTAGTTTTGAAGACAGATGTCAATTTAAAGCAGGTTGAAAGTAAAGCAAAATGCTCATAAAGGAGAATTCTGCTTTACTTTCAAACTGCTTTAAGTTAACTCACCATCTACAAAGATACTGGAAATGCATTCTGAATTTCATATTCTAGACTTTCTAGGTGGGGACTAGTTACTTTGTACAGAAAAGAATTAGGTGTAAAAAGGCATATTTATGGAATAATGGATTAAAAGACTAGTATGGAAAATGCTTCAAGCTTTATTGATTGCGCAAGTGATCCTGTTCTATTATTGAAAATGTCAAGTTCAATGTACTGGTATATACAGGGCTCCAGTTAAGAGGGAGTAAACTGAACAAATCCAACATTTTCTCACTTATTTCAGCACCAAATCCTATGGTGTTACTACTCATTAGAATCGTCTCTTTGAGACGATTCTAATGAGTAGTGACACCATAGGGTTTTATACAGAAATAAAGATTTTAGATTTTGAAATACTCCCTCTTATCTGGATCCCTGCTGGTATTCATTATAAAGAGTAATTAAGAGCTGCCTGCAAGACGATTGCCGATTTGTTTTCAACCACAGTGGGAATTAAACAACTTGAACAGGTAAGTGTTAATACTGGCATCTGATCTGGCTCCAAACTGTTTGCAATGCATGCAAGTATTTATAATTAACCCATTACTCCATAAATATGCCTTTTTACCCCTATAACTTATTCCTCCACTGAATAAAATAGTTCCAATTTATAACATAGTGAATATGTCCCATATGAAATATTTTCTATATCTTAAAAGACTCACATGTAGCTTAAAGCAGGTTGAAAGTAAAGCAAAATGCGCCTTAAGACGCAAGAATGCTTTACTTTCAATCTGCTTTAAGTGACCATCTAATCTTCAAATCTAGAAACAGGCTATGGGGTAACGGGTTAAGCTTTTGGGAAAGAATATCTTTAATTTAAACTGTACCAGTTTTAAAGTATGAAGGGTCCTGCATGCTGTACTTTAAGCCCTCTTTTAACCGCTAACGCCTTTTTACGCCAGTTTAATCATTTCTATATTAATTTGTATGTTGTCCCAACCTAGGAATTTAAAGCCCTAACATAAAACACAGAAGGCATTTACAGTATATTTCCAGATTGAAGCTTAAAGAAGTGAAAGTAATTTAGCCATCCTGGTCACTCAGATATTAATGTACTTCCAAATTTTAAGAAACATAATTAACCCTTTACTCAATGACCCGTTTATGACATTAAATACAGGTGGCCACTTAAGGCAGGTTGAAAGTAAAGCAGAATGTGCCTAAAGGCACATTCTGCTTTACTTTCAGCCTGCTTTAAACTACCATCTGCTAGGTTATATATAAATATTTGCTATGGTTATTTATGTTCATGAGGGTATAAACTGGAACTACTTTCTTCAGCGGTTGTATAGATTAAATACGCTAAAAGTCACTTCTATTGGGGAAAGGGTTAAAGTACATACAAATACATTTAGACTGCAGCATTTTTGGCCAAAGTTATTTAAGATTGTTATCAGATCTATCCAAAAGACGCTGGAGTTTGTATCATTTTCAAAACGGAAAAATTCAAGTTCAGACCTTTTGACCTTTATCCTGCTTCGCTCATTTTTTCTTGCATTTGCAAACAATTTGCATCCAGATCAGTCTCCCAGTATTAACCCATTACCCAATAAATACACCTTTTTACGCCTTTAATTTATTTCTCCACTGAGGAAAATAGTTCCAATTTATATAGTTATGAATATTTATGATAATAAATATTTTCTATATTCTAACAGATGGTAGTTTAAAGCAGGCCTTTAACTCCATCCTCCCTGAGACCTTAACCCATTACCACATAAATGCGTCTTTTTACGCCTTTCATTTACTCCTCCGCTGAAGAAATTGATTCAACTTTATACAGTGAAGAATTAGTATCATAAGAAATATTGTCTATATTTTAGAAGATGAAAGCTTAAAGCAGGCTGAAAGTAAAGCAAAATGTGCCTTAAGGCACATTATGCTTTACTTTCAACCTGTTTTAAGTAGTCATGTGTTTTTAAAACTAGAAACAGGCTATGGGGTAATGGGTTAAATGGACAATTCTAGTTTTCAATTTAGTCTAGTCCATTTTTTACATTTTAGAGTTGATTTTTACAATATATGTCAAAATGATAAACAATGTAGACCCTGATCAGAGGGCTCTTTAAGGAGCCCTCAGATCAGGGTCTACACTGTTTGCATAGGACAAGTGTACTTCTCATATGTACACTGTTTGCAAATGACGCATATATGCGTGACTAGGGTTCAAAGAGTTAAGGCGCATTCTGCTTAACTTTCAACCTGCTTGAAGTGGTCACCTATCTTCAAAAATAGAAATAGGTTATGGGGAAATCATGGTTAACTCAACCATTGATCAAAGAACCAAAACACTCGATGACCCTACGTCTCTTCAGTTTAAAATTTGCATGCTGGGTAATTTTTTCATTTGTAAAAAATGTCTTCTTCAACAGTTCTAAAAATAAAATGTTCAAAATTTCTTTTCAAAACAGCTAGGGTCTAAAGTGTCAAACAGTTTGGATTCAGATGAGACGCTGCGTTACGTGGTGTCTCATCTGGATCCAAACTGTTTGCAAAGGTTACCATGGTTTAACCGTTAGTAATAAGGAACTGAAACCTTTGTCTTTTTTATAAAAGATAGAAGATTGCAGACGACATCTTTCAAGCAGATGTTATTTACCGTAGTTAAAGGGTACCACATGATATATTTGTTTTCCACAAATTTCCACACTTAACTCTTTGCACGCTAGCGGCGGAATCGTGATTATCTATGCAAACAGTTTGGATCCTAATGAGACGCCGCGTAACGCGGCGTCTCATCAGGATCCAAACTGTTTGACACTCTGACCCTGTTTTGAAAGAAATTTAGAAAATTCTATTTTTAGAACAGTTGCAGACGACAATTTTGGCAGACGAGAAAATTACCCAGCATGCAAAGGGTTAACCCAGAGTACTCTTGTACTTTACCGGTACAGTGTTATTTATCCTTCGACACACATTGCAATTGTCGTCTGCAAAAATAAATTGTCGTCTGCTACTTTTCTCAGAGTTGATTAATATGAATTTTCTCTCAGGGTCAAACAGTTTGGATACAGATGAGACACCAGAATCTCATCTGCAGGGCTGCCATTTCTCCGGATTTTTCCTACGTCTTCGGATTTTATCCTAGCAGATAGTAGCATAAAACATGCTGAAAGTAAAGCAGAATGCGCCTGAACCCTTTGAACCCTAATCCCGCATATAGCTAGGCGTCCTTTTTAAACAGTGTACATGTGAATAGTACACCTGTCCTGCGCAAACAGTGAAGACCCAGATCAGAGGGCTCCAAAAGGAGCCCTCTGATCAGGGTCATCACTGTTTGTCATAATACCAAACATTGACAAAAACAACCCATAAAAGTCTGAAATAGACTAGACTAAAATGGAAACTGGAATTGTCCATTTAAAGTTTAAGGGAGGAAAGAGTTAAGGCGCATTCTGCTTTACTTTCAACCTGTTTTAAGCAGACGTGTGTGTTCAAAACTAGAAACAGACTATGGGGTTAAGATACGATAAGTAAAATTGCGTCTGAAAAATTGAGAATTTGAAATCTTAGGATTTTTACTATCAACTTATGGCAGCCCTGCATCTGGATCCAAAATGTTTGCAAACAGTTATCACAAAAGTATCTGATAGTGAACAGAAGTTATGATTGTATGTATACACCCCAAATGTGGTTTGACCCATTACCCCTAGTACACCTTTTTATACGTCTTTAATTCATTCCTCCACTGAAGAAAATTGTTTAACTTTATACAGTAATTTATACTAATATGAACCATATATAAGAAATATTTCTCTAATCCCAGCAGATTGTAGCTTAAAGCAAGCCTAGAGGAGCCCTCTGATCAGGGTCTTCACTGTTTGTCATATAATGCCAAACATTGACAAAAACAACCCTTAAAAGTCAGAAATGGACTAGACTAAAATGGAAACTGGAATTGTCCATTTAAAGTTTTAGGGAGGAAAGAGTTAAACTTAACTTTGAAACGACATTGCAGACAACAATATTGAAGCAGCCGACAATATGTCAGTGAAGGGGTAAAAATCTCACAATAAATTTGATCATGAAAGGGTTAAGGGGTCCATTTTTGGTGATTACTCTGTACCTAATGTTTTGACATGTGTAAGGTAAGGATTAAGTCCCTTGACTAACTCTGCAAGAGTTAAGTCCCTTGTTTTTGGTTGTAGCAGAAAGACTCATTCATTGTCTCAGATTTTATAGGCCAGAGTCGAAGCTAGTTCATTGATTCTAGAAATCAATACAACCTCGGTGTACGCAAGTCTAGGTTACATTCACAAATAGCACTCACGTCAATGGACAGTTTCGAAGTTCCGATATTGCCTCAACCTTCAAATAGCGTATTGACCTGATTTTGTGCTCGGTTTAGATCCTGAACATACTAGGAGCAGCTCCCTTTGTCGCAAATTCGAAGTCTGATGTGAAACGAGTAGGTGATTTGGAGGAAATTTTGTACAATGAAGGTTGATAACGATGCTTGGCCGATATGAAAGGAGTATTGCGGCACCGTGACAGTTTCAAGGCCCTCTGACAATGATGTCATTTACAGATTCTGGTCTTTTTATAGAAGCTTATAAACCCTTCACATGCCAAACAAGTTGGTTTCTATAAAAACAACAATATTCACTTGAACTCTTTGAATACTGGGTCATTTCTTTTCGTCTGCAACAATTATCGTCTGCTACTGTTCCAAAAATAGACTTCTGTGCAATCATTTATTTTCATTTCCATTGGAGAGCATCACATAATTTTTAGGCTGCATTCTGTGTAACTTTCAACTAGCTGCTTTTAAACAACTAAAAATTAGCTAGTGTGGAAAAGGATTAACACCAAATTGTGCATTATCTGATCTGGATCCAAACAGTTTACACATTTTAGTCAAGTTGAACTTGGCAATTGGGAAGCACATTAACCCTCATATATTGACACTTTTTGAAAACAATATAGACCCAGATCTGACAGCTGCTCAGGGTCTGCAGAGGTCTCTAACGGGATCTGTAACAAGCGGGATCTGTAATAAGCAGGATCTGTAATAAGCCTGGACTCTTTCCTGGGGAAATCCTTATTTTATTAGATAATGTAATAATTCAGCTGATATATGTACAGTAAAACCTCTCTATTACGACCACTAAATTGTGTTAATTATTGGGTGTTAGCCATAAAAGAACGCTCCTTTAGGAGCGTGCTGTTTTTCTGTCACCTTGCTTTAACTCTTTGAACCCTAGTCACGCATATATGCGTCATTTGCAAACAGTGTAGCTGTGAGGAATACTCTTGTCCTATGCAAACAGTGTAGCCCCTGATCAGAGGGCTCCTTAAGGAGCCCTCTGCTTAGGGTCTACACTGTTTGTCATTTTGACATATATTGTGAAAATCAACCCTAAAATGTCACAAATGGACTAGACTAAATTGAAAACTAGAATTGAGGTTTCAGGGGGCAAAGGGTTAAGCTGACAGTAAACATTCAATTAGCCTTCTCTTTAGTGGTCGTAATAGAGGGGTTTTACTGAAAATAGTGGGTGCAGTATTATGTATGAATATTCAGCAAGAAATTATAGGGTTTAAAGACTTTTCCTCAGTCCATTGCGAGACCACCAACCATTCATCGATTGGTGAGAAAAAGCATGATTCACAAGGTGTCACCAATCTCAGATGGTGTGAAAATCCAGGTAACTAAACTAATCTTGTCTAGAGAGGCCCTCACATACTCACACTCAAGGTTTTTTTCAATGGGTTTTACTAACCAAACTAATAAGTTTAAGGTACAAACGCTTGGATGAATTCATCCCTAGACAAGATAGCAGTAAGGACAAAGGACAAAACTTGCACGTGGCTGCATGATTTGATAGCTTGTTAGGTGTTATGACCGAAAGGTCGCCAGGAGATGCAGGGCTCCAGATAAGGGGGGTATTTCAAAAACTAAAATCTTTATTTCTGCTTTAAACCCTATGGTGTCACTACTCATTAGAATAGTCTTGAAGAGACGATTCTAATGAGTAGTAACACCATAAGATTTGATGCAAAAATAAGTGAGAAAATGTTGGATTTGTGCAGTTAACTCCCCCTGGAGATGTCTTTAACCAATGCAAGCAGACATCCCTAATTTGTAACATTTTCTCTTTCAACACCATGGACCTGTTTAAAATATATTTCTCATACCATTTGCAAACAGTGTAGACCCAGATCAGAGGGCTCCGACAGGAGCCCTCTGATTTGGGTATACACTGTTTGCTAATTTAATTAGACTAGTATTTATCAAACCATCCAGAATTCCAAGTAGACTAGGTTCATGTTTTGGTAATTTAAAGATCCACAAGGGAACCTAACAACCCACAATAGTTACATACTTAGTGTTGAAAGAGTTAAAACATCGCAGCAGACGGCACTTTCACCGAAGGATACGCGCGTGATCAATAGGCAATTTTCTGTCTGCTAAAACCAGCTACGAGGCACTCCTGTCTGTTGTTGCTATCGGCAACATTAATTCAAGTTCTGTATCAACTATAATACATATCGTGTCCATTCATGTCATTGATAAATTGACTTGTTTTGACGAATGTTGTAAATAACCATATGGGATTAAGTCTTTGTTTCATAATCGTGTCATTTAATATGCACGCTGCAAGAAATAGAATCCACAGAGATGAATTAACCCATCCATTGCTACAAACACAGAGTATCCAAAGAATAAAAATATTTATGTTTCAATAAACCCCTTAAATTTTCCATAGCCTGTTTCTACTTTTGATGATAGGTGACTGTAGCTTAAAGCAGGTTGAAAGTAAAGCAGAATGCACCTTAACCCTTTCCCACATAGCATATCTCTAGTATTGAATATAGGTGTCCACTTAAAGCAGGTTGAAAGTAAAGCAGAATGCGCTTTAAGCGCATTCTGCTTTACTTTCAGCCTGCTTTAAGCTATCATCTGCTAGAATATAGAAAATATTTTGTATTATACATATTTATGAATGTATAAATTGGAACTATTTTCTTCAGGGCAAGAATAAACTGAATGCGCTAAAAGGCGCTTCTATGGGGGAAAGGGTTAAGGTGCATTCTGCTTTACTTTCAGCCTGCTTTAAGCAACAATTTGCTAAGATGTAGAAACTATTTCTTATGGTACATTATTCATGACAGTATAAACTGGAGCTTTTTTCTTCTGTGGAGGAATTTAAAGGCTTAAAAAGGCACATTTGTTGGGTAGTGGCCCTAATGGGGGGTTAATCTACCATTTGCTAGGATATCGACAATAGTTCAAGGTTCATATTCATTACTGTAAAAAAGTGAAACTATTTTCTTCAGTGGAGGAAAAAGTTCAAGGTGTATTTATGGAGTAATGGATTAAAATCTTATGTTGTTACTAGTACTCATTAGAATTGTCAAATACTAATTCCTACAGTTTGAAAGGCATCAAAATATCCCATATGAACAAAGTTAAATGCAAATGCATGCAACAAAATAACAGAAAATGACAGCTAATTGAGATTTTGGATAAACCTATTTCAAAGGGTAATGCCACTTGATGAGAATCTGATGCAGAGTTACTCGGCATCTGATCAGCCTCAAAACTGTTTGCAATGAATACAACTGCTTTAGACACACACATGTTTATTGGGAAAGAAAATTTACGTTTAAAGTTAATATTTCCGACTGAATTATGCTGATACCAACATTCCAATCGCTAGTCGCATACCTTAGGTAAAATCAAATCCTTGTTTACAAAACTTTTTATCTGCCTGAATTCAGACATACAAATCGTAACCCAAGAGATATATATAATATACAGAGGTACACAGCCTTCTAAACTTTTTTCCGGTAAATGAAAACCACTTTACCATTACGATTTGACCATGGGAACTGAGTAGAACAGTGAAAGTAACTGAACACACTACTGGCCAGTTAATTGCAAAACTGTGTCGGATCAGCAATTTGTCATCAGAGCTTTTGGATCACACTGAGTCTGATCAGAATCGAAATTATTATACATTACTTATATATACATTTTCTTTATTTTACACCATATAAAAATTTCATTTTAGTAGACCTTTTCCTTGACTCTTTTCTTTAACCCTTTCCCCCCAAAGAAGTGCCTTTTAGCACATTTAATTTATTTCTCCACTGAAGAAACTGGTTCCAATTTTAACAGTCATGAACATGAACCATAAGAAATATTTTACTTTATCCCAGCACGTTGTAACTTAAAGCAGGCTGAAAGTAAAGCAGAATGTGCCTGAAGACGGCCATTCTGCTTTACTTTCAACCTGCTTTAAGTGGTCACCTGTCTTTAAAACTAGAAACAGGCTATGGGGTAAATGGTTAAGTAATACAAAAGCAGTGACATTATAAATTCAGTAGTGTAATAATAATAGTAGCGTACAACATTTCTGTTAATGTCGAAGGTTTAAAGAACTTGGGCCTGAAATAGACACGCATGTTCAAAGGACAGTGCACTTAATTCGATCAATATCAACGAAAGACGGAGGTTCTGAAGTGTTGACAAAAACAGTGGCAATCTTATGCGAAAAACCACAAACTAGGTCAGTGGCTTACTCAAGCACGGAACATATTTTTAACACAATGCATGTCAGCCCATTCCCATCCAGACGAAAGTCAAGGGTGGATTACCTCACCCTAAATACCTCCATATTCAAATAAGCAAATCACCAATATACAAATGTGTTTAACCCATTCCCCCCATATATGCACCCTTTTACGCCTTTGGTTTATTACTCCATTGAAGAAATTAGTTCTAATTTATACAATCATGAACACTGTATCATATAAAATATTACCTATATATACCAACAGATGGTAGCTTAAAGCAGGTTGAAAGTAAAGCAGAATGCATTCTGCTTTACTTTCAACCTGCTTTAAGGGGTCACCTAATCTTCAAATCTAGATTTCCTCATTCCTCCCTGGTGCTTAAAATGGACAATTCCAGTATATATCCAATTAATAGTCTATAGTCCATTTATTTTTTACTATGTATAGGGTTATTGTTTTTGTCAATGTATTGCTAAATGAGAAAGTAGGCCCTGATTAGAGGGTTTCTTTAGGACCAAGCCCTCTAATCTTGGTCTACATTGGATGCAAACTTAGCAGAAATGCATTTTTCACAGATACATTGTTTGAAACAGTGGCTATTATCATTATTAGGGGTCAATCAGTTAAGGAAAGTCGTTGCTTAAAGTGAGATGAAAGAAAGGCAGAATTTAGCTCTAAAACATGAACATTTACCATAGAGTCTGTTTAATTCTAGCAGACGGTAGCTGAAGGTAGACCTGCTTTAAGTGGTCACCTACTTTCAAAACTAGAAACAGTCTATGGAGTAAAGGGTTAAAGCAGGTTGAAGTATTTAAAAGCTTAAAACTCCTTCTTGAGATTTCTGCTTTACATTCAGCCTTCTTTCAGAATGTACATTGAAAGTTCCCCTGGTTCATTTATCCAGGAAGGAAATGCTAAAATTTTGATTTTTTTTTTTTTTTTTTATAAAAAATGATATTTTCTTCAACAGAGGAATAGATTTTGGGTGAAAAATTAAAATTTCCAGACAGAGAAAACTGCCTGTAAAAAATAATTAAACCAAATTAACAAGTTTCCGATAACTTGCCTTCGGAATTTTCATTAAAATTCCTGCACTTCTTGATGTGAAGCTATTATCAGTTTGAAAATGGAATCTGCCAGAATAATTGTCTTCCAAATAACAATTTAACCCTTTACATGCCGAGCAAGAGGCAGGGCTCCAGATAAAGGGAGTATTTCAAAAACTAAAATCTTTATTTCTTAATTTAACCCTATGGTGTCACTACTCATTAGAATCGTCTCTTCGAGACGATTCTAATGAGAAGTGACACCATAGGATTTGGATCTGAAATGAGTAAAAAATGTTGGATTTGTTCATTTTACTCCCTCTTATCTTCAGCCCTGGCAAGAAGTCTTTTTATCAAATGAAAAAATCTAGTTCATGCACTAAACCCTTTCCTCCCTGAAACCCCTAATGAACAATTCTAATTTTAGGGCCCCTGCATTTTGTGGGGCTTCCATGGCCTAGTGGTGGTAGTCATTCCTAACGGCTGTGGGTTCGAATCCTGGTCTGGGCATTTCAGATTTTTCAATTGGGAAGCCTTCCAGCTGACTTGCAGAAGGAAATAGGTGGTTCTACCCAGTTATTGCTGATTTGTGCCTGAAGCAGTGCATAAAGGGCCTTCTATTAGAGTCTTCCCCCCACCTGCAATTAGCTGGACATCACAATATGACTGAAATTCTGTTAACCCATAGTGTGTTATAATTTCTAGTTTTGAAGATATAATGACCACTTACAGCAGGTTGAAAGTAAAGCAGAATGCACCTTAAGGTGCATTTTGCTTTACTTTCAGCCTGCTTAAAGCTACCATCAACTAGAATATAGAAAATATTTCTGATAGTACATATTCATGACTATATAAATTGGAACTATTTTTTCTTCAGTGGAGGAATAAATTTGAGGCGTAAAAAGGTGTATTTATGGGGGAATGTGTTAAAGTGATGTACAGTACATGTAAAATCAAACCTAACAACACCAGCAAAAAAACAAGACTGCGCGTTCAATAAACGCTTATGCCCCCGGTGGCATCCTTGACAATATATTCTGAATTTTTTCTAAGTCCAAATTAGGTCAAGGTCAAACTGAGCTTGGGTATTATTGGTTAGATGGTAATGGTCCAAGGCAATAACTGTATAAGTATTGAAGCATTGTAGTAAACAGTGTTGATGCTAGACGAAACGGTAAAATCTAGTTAACCAGGAAATAGCCTAATTAAAATATTCTAAGTCCAAATTAGGTCACGGTCAAGGTCAATATCAAAGTTTGGTGATATTGGTGGATAGGGAATGGTCCAAGGAAACAACCGTATAAGTATCCAAGCATTTGGGTAAGCGGTGTTGATGCTAGACGAAACTGTAAATTCTACTTAACCTTGTTACGGACACACGGACGGACTGACGGACAGGACGATTACTATATGCTCCCGCATCTGTCGATGCCGGGGGCATAAAAATGTCTCTTGTTTATGCCATGAGTCCTTCAAATCATCCCTTAGAGTCGAAGAATTGGAGCTTACAGTCTTAATTGGAAATGCGTGACGTCCTGTCTGTGTAAGTTTCAAACTTAATGTAGTCCAAACATCAATTAAGAGTCTTTTTTTGTCAATGCATTGCAATATGACAAACAGTGCAGACCCCGGTCAAAAGTCTTTTAAGAGCCATTTGGTCTGGGTTTTCACGATATATGACAAGTGTACTTTTCACAGGTAGTGAGGTACATACACTGTTTGCAAAAGATGCATTATGGGTTTCAAAAGCTGAAAGCAAAGCAGAATGTGCTTTATAAGGCACCTTATTTGCAACCTGCTTTACGTGGTCACCTGTCTTCAAAACTATAAACAGGCTATGGAGTAAAGGGTTATTAAATTAATGCTTGGCAAAAGTTTAATTCTCTCTTCTGAACAATTACCAACAGGTGTCAAATGGCTTTTATCTTTAACGCTTTGCATACTGGGTAATCTTTTCGTCTGCAATAATTGTCGTCTGCAACCGTTCAAATAATAGAATTTCATACATTTCTTTTCAAAGTAGGGCCAGAGTGTCAAACAGTTTGGATCCTGATGAGACGCCACTTTATGTGGCGTCTCATCTGGATCCAAACTGTTTTCAAAGGTAATCACTGTGGGACATATCCTATCCGCTAAGTACTAGCATGGTTAGAGTTAAACTCATTCTCCCCTGAAACATTTTATGAAAATTTCAAATTCTAATTGCGTCTTAATTAAATTAATTTATGACTATTTAGGGTTATTTTTTTCTGCAATATTTTTTTTATTGCAAAATGACAGTTTCTTTTCTGGGTCAACACTGTTTGCATAGGACAAGACTTAGTGTTTTATACTCTGAACTCTTTGCATGCTAGCGGCAGATATATCCGCCACAGTGATTTCCTTTGCAAACAGTTTGGATCCAGAAGAGACGCCGCGCAACGCGGCTTCTCATCAGGATCCAAACTGTTTGGCACGCTGAACATGTTTTGAAAATAAATTTAGACAATTCTATTTTTAAAACAATAGCAGGCGACAAAATGTAGCAGACAAAAAAAATTACCCAGCATGCAAAGAGTTAACAGGTATCATAATTATACTGTTTGTAAATGACGAGTATACTTGTCAAATAGGTTCATTGTATTAAACAAAATGGGATATATCAGTATTTTATGGTGAGAATATTTTATCAGAATTTTGTAAACGTTTCAGATCTATTTTCAATTGAACTGATTCACTCCCAGTCCTTTCTTCAAATTGAAAGTAGGTTACACGCTTTAAACACTCCTAGTTATTTTAGGAAACATTATAATTAACAAGATTTCATCGGAAGCAAGAAAATTTACTATCAACAGAAAGTACATTCCCTAAGCTATTTTAGCTATTCTCAATATGTTATACTGTACATTAACTTTGCAATAAGACCACTACCAAGAAAGAATAATGAGCACTAGCTGCTTAATTCATTCAAAATCCACTTTTACAAGCTTTAATTCTGCTTTAAATTTATCCTGCTTTAACCCATTTCCCCATAGCTTATTTCTAGTATTGAAGATAGGTGACCACTTAAAGCAGGTTGAACGTAAAGCAGAATGCACCTTTGGTCAATTCTGCATTGAACTTTAAGCTTGCTTTAATTACCAATAATTGTCTTGTGCTACTAGTTTAAAAATCGAATTTTCAAAAAATTTGTTTCATAACTGAGGGTCAGAGTGTTAAACAGTTTGGATCCTGATGAGACGCCGCGTTACGCGTCGTCTCATCAGGATCCAAACTGTTTGCAAAGGTACTATAATCACTGTGGCACATATCCGCCACCTAAGAATGATCTTAGATTCGAGTTACATCTAAATCCATTGATAAATACAGCCCCATGAACATCTAGGAATGCCACAGAAACCCACTGAGCGCCAGAATCTACCAATGACATTCCTTTGCAAACAGTATAGATCCAGATCAGACCTCTCAAAAATGCCAAATACTCAACCAAGATCCAAACTGCAAATCATTCTTATCAATTTTCTTCACCTACAGGAAAATTCGACTCAGCTGCGAAATTTCAGCAGACGACATTTTCGAAGCAGACGACATGTACCATTGCGGGGTAAGGTGTAACAAATTAATGATGGTTTTTCCTTGGGTTTACCTTAGCCTAAATACTTCATCTCTGATGCAGTAATCGGTTTGTGTTGATGTTTTTTTTTATTCTGGCAACAAGTCAGCAATTTCCCCCCACCACCAACAAGTTCCATTTCCAAAGCCTCCCTACTTAGTACAGTTGAGATGACGTTATTCTGTCCTGTTAAAACGCAAACGAAACGCAAACGCATTGCAATAAAATGAAGAATATGACACTTTTTTGACAATTCTGAATGCTGGTTTTAATCTGAAGGGCAAACAGTTTGGAGCCTGATCAGAAGCCTGGAAACCCGGCTTCTGATCCGGCTCCCAACTGTTTGCAGTGGGAATAATAGTTTTTAGCGTAAACGTGTTTATTGGAAAAGAATAACGTGCTCTTCAATGTACCTGTAATCTGCACTATGAAAGACTGAGTAAAGAATGAATGATTCATACTAGTAGTACGCATAACTTCTGCATTCTGAGATTCCCGAAGGATTACGCTGCTAACGCTGCAGATATTTTTGTCTGCCGAGAAAGAGAAACGAGAGTAGCAATAGGTAGTATTTGTATACATACAAATTACTAATCAGCTTAGCTAACTCTTTGCATGCTGGGTAATTTTTTTCTGATGTCTGCTATTGTTCTAAAAACAAAATTTTCTTAATTTCTTTTCAATACAGGATCAGAGTGTCAAACAGTTTGGATCCTGATGAGATGTCGCATTATGCGGCATCTCATCAGGATCCAAACTGTTTGCAAAGGTAATCACTGTGGCTGATATACCGGTGTATCCACCACTAGCATGCAACCAGTTAGCCTGGCATGCTAAACAGTTCAACTTGCATTGCGAATTTAAGCCATTTAACCCATTATTCCATACCCTTTTTCCAGTTTTGAAAACAGGTGACTATATTAACTATATTAAAGCAGGTTGAATGTAAAGCAGAATGCGCCTAAAAGCGCATTCTGCTTTACTTTCAACCTGCTTTAAGCTACCATCTGCTAGGATAAAGAAAATATTTCTTATGACAAATAATACATGTATTCACCCTTATAAAGTGGAACAATTGAAAGAATAAATCAAAGGCGTAAAAAGGTATACCTATGGAGTAATAGGTTAAATTAAGATCTGGGTAGCTTTTTAAGACAGGTCACAGCTCAATACAGGACAAGAGGAATGACATAAATCTGCATTACTTTTATCCTGCATTAAACAGATTTATACAGTCAAACTTGTTTAACCCTTTCCCTCATAGAAACGCCTTTTAGCGAATATGATTTGTTCCTCCACTAAAGAAAATAATTCGAATTCAATCAGTCATGAATATATATTATAGGGAATATTTTCTATATTGTAGCACATGATAGCTTAAAGCAGGCTGAAAGTAAAGCAGAATGCGCCTTCTGCTTTACTTTCACCATGCTTTAAGTAGTCACCTATTTTCAAAACTAGAAACAGGTTATGGGGTTCAAGCTGTTCGCAAACGTTAGCCAATTTCCCTCCCTATAATGGCTCCCTTCCAACAATGATCACAGCTTTTGTTTCCCATTTGGTGTCGTTGTAGAGAGGGAGGGCTGTATTCATGACAGGTAGAAGCTTTGACATGACTCTTGGCCTCCATTAAGCGGTCACCTGTCTTTAAAAATCACCATGTGTTTTCATTCATTGGTCGCTTAACACATGTTCTAACTGTCATCTGTCCCGATAAAGAAAAGAACGATATATTTCTGCCACACATGCAACCTGCTCCATGTCCTCCATTATAAGCACTAGCTGGGCTCCAGATAATTAGGGGAGTATTTCAAAAACTAAAATCTTCATTTCTGCATTAAACCCTATGGTGTCACTACTCATTAAAATCGTCCCGAAGAGACGATTCTAACGAGTAGTAACACCATAGGATTTGGTGCTGAAATGAGCTAGAAAATGTTGGATTTATTCAGTTGACTCCCTCTTATCATTCTGGAGTCCTGATAAGTCATCATAGCACAGTCACTGATTGCAAATCATATCCAACTTGTATTTTTGCCTCTGTAGAACATGCATTTTTTTTCTTCAATGGTAGGTGACTGCTGAATTTAGCTAGGTTATGATCTGATAAGTAGCTGCTTAGATCAAGCAGATTGAAAGTATAACTAGCATGACTAAGCAAAGTAACTATTTGAAACAGTGACTAAAGCTAATTTAAAGGTTTGAACACTGAAAACAAGTTAGATAGCTTAACCCATTGTATGCTGGGTAATATTTGGCGGCCATTTTAAAATGTCGTCTGCAGCAGATATAACTCAAATATTTGCAAAAGATTTAAGCAGTTTCTGATAGAATATTGACTTAGCTGCAAACAGTTTTGATCTCAGATCAGGCCCCGCAATGTGGGGCCTGATCTGAGATCAAAACTGTTTGCCTAGAGGTACACCTAAAAGTGTATCCCGCATAAAATGGGTTAATTAAAGCAGGCTGAAAGAAAAGCAGAATGCGCCTTTAGGCGCATTCTGCTTTACTTTCAACCTGCTTTAAGTGGTCACATGTCTTCAAAACTAGAACCAGGCTATTGATAATTGGTTAACCCTTTCCCCTATAGAAATGCTTTAAGTGCATTCGCTTTAATAATTCTTCATAGATTTGCATTTGCATTCTTTTACCATATTGCCATATAGAAGCCATCTACAGCCTGACAGGTTAATGCATAAAGCAGACTAAAAGTAAAGCAGACAGCTCCTTTAGGAGCTGTCTGCTTTACTTTCAGCCTGCTTTAAGCAACCAACTTTCTTTATACATTGCAAACAGGCTATAGGGAAAATTGATAAGGGTATAGCACCACTAAATACAATGTATATTAAGTGAAAGCGTTAGTGCACTACCTTGGCATTCAAGAAATGCTAAAGAAAAACACATAGTTGGGGGAGTACGATGATAAATTATGCAATTTGTGCTGCAGCTGATGATATTTTCAGTCATCCGGTCGATATCATAAAAACTTCGTCTAGGCAACAGAAGGCAAGAATGTCTCACATACAGATAGACCTTTGGACCACAGTTAACGGAAAACCTTATTAAACCCATTACCCCATAGCCTGTTTCTAGTTTTGACAAGAGCACCGCAGTGCGGCAAAATACGCCCGTCACGGCCGGCGGGTGTCAAAGTCGTCCAGACTCAGGCTGACTGGAAAAAGTCGCCCGGAGTGTAGGCCAGACTATCGATCTCAAAAAGACTATGCTGTAGTATTGCGATAGCTCAAGTACTATCCCGATAGTATTGCGAGTCAAGAAAAAAGTTCTGGGTTTTTTAAAAAATGCCCATTTTTGACAATAAAGGGGGCATAACTCTGCTAAAAGTAGTCGCCAACGTCTGAAATTTAACAGGAATCAAAATTCACAGGTGCCTTCCCTGTATGATGAGAAAGCTAAATATGAAATTTGGTTACAATAGACAAAATGTAAGTAAAATTATTATCAGGAAACAATATATTGTTAAAAAAATTGTGTGAAGGGGCATAACTCTGAAAATACAGAGTCAAACCAAAAACCCGTAATATATATTAAGTCACTTCATTTATTGTATCACCATATCAAATTTGAAATCAATTGAATCGAAAATAAAAAAGTTCTGTTGTTTTTTTTAAAAATGCCCAATTTTGACAATAAAAGGGCATAACTCTGCTAAAAATAGTCGCCAACGTCTGAAACGCGAACTCGTCCGATCTATTGTGGTATGGAATATTTGTAGGAAGTTTAATCAAAATTGGTCAATAAATGAAGGTGAGAGAGCGCTAAGAAGAAAAGTTAACAGACGAAGTGTGGCTTATTTTAAATTTTAAAGATGTAAAGGGGCATAACTCATAGAAAAATAATTTAACAGGAACCAAAATTCACAGGTGCCTTCCCTGCATGATGAGAAAGATAACTATGAAATTTGGTTACAATAGACAAAATGTAAGTAAAATTATTATCAGGAAACAATATATTGTTAAAAAATTGTGTAAAGGGGCATAACTCTGAAAATACGAAGTCAAACCAAAAACCCGCAATATATGTTAAGTAACTTCATTTATTGTATCACCATATCAAATTTGAAATAAATTGAATAATTAAAAAAAAGTTCTGTTTTTTTTTTAAAAATGCCAATTTTTGACAATAAAGGGGCATAACTCTGCTAAAAATAGCCGCCAACGTCTGAAACGCGAACTCGTCCGAGCTATTGTGGTATGGAATATTTGTAGGAAGTTTAATCAAAATCGGTAAATAAATGAAGGTGAGAGAGCGCTAACAAGAAAAGTTAACGGACGGACGGACGGACGTACGGACGGACAGCGCTGGGTATACCATAATACGACCGTCGATGACGGGCGTATAAAAATAGGTGACCACTTAACCTATAGCCTGGTTCTAGTTTTGAAGATATGTGATCACTTAAAGCAGGTTGAAAGTAAAAAAAAATTATTTGTGACAGTATAAATTGAAACTATTTTTTTTCAGTAGAGGAATTAATTAAATGTGTAAAAAGGCGTATTTATGGGGGAATGGATTAAAGCAGTTTGAAAGTAAAGCAGAATGCGCCTCAATTTCACCCTCTTTAACCCATTACCCCATAAATACATGAATACACCTTTTTATGCCTTTAATTTATTCCTCCTTTGAAGAAATTAGTTCTAATTTATACAGTCACAAATATGTATCATAAGAAGTTTTTTCAATATCCTAGCAGATGCTAGCTCAAAGCAGGCTGAAAGTAAAGCAGAATGTGCCTTAAGGCACATTCTGCTTTACTTTCAACTTACTTTAAGTGCTTATGTTTGTCTTCAAAACTAGAAACAGACTATGGGGTAATTGGTTAAGCTACCATCTGTTAGAATATGGAAAATAGTTCTTATCATACATATTCATAACTGTATAAATTGGAACTATTTTCTTCAGTGGAGGAATAAATAAAAGACATAAAAATGTGCATCTACGGAGAAGAGGGTTGATGTGGTTGATAAAAAGTTAACTTTGAAATCCACCCGTCTTAATTAAACACAAATAATTAACTTAATTCACTGATCGTCATATAGGGGTTCTATTGTAGTCGTTATCATGTAAGAAATGAGATTTGTATTCAGGTAGTAAAAATTAGTAATAATCATAACGCAGATGAATAATTAAAATTGCTAACATCCTGCTACAAACACAGATAACAAGAAAATGGTAAAACATAATTATTATACAGCAGAATAATAAAGCCTGTTTACAGGAAAAATTTGTTCTAGTTTTGAAGACTTTGTTATACCACTTAAAGCAGCTAGATTGAAAGTTAAACAGAATGCACCTTTAGGCACATTCTGCTTTACTTTCAGCCTGCTTCAACCCTTTCCCAGGGCTCCAGATAAGAGGGGGTAAATTTTACCACCATAGGGTTTAATTTAGAAATAAAAAAGATTTTAGTTTTCGAAATACCCCCTTATCTGGAGCACTGTTTTCCCATAGAAGCGTATTTTAGCACATTCAATTCATTCCTTCAATTTATACAGTCATAAACATGTAACATAAAAAATTTTCACTAGCAGATGGAAGCTTAAAGCAGGCTGAAAGGAAAGCACAATGTGCCTTAAGGCACATTCTGCTTTACTTCCAACCTGCTTTAAGTAGTCACATGTCTTCAAAACTAGAAACACACTATGGAGTAATGGGTTAAGATATGATTTGCTAGAAAGTAGAAAATATATTTCCTTTGATACGTGTCCATTCATGAATCATGACTAAATAAATTTTAACTTTTTTCTTCAGTGGAGGCATGCATTGAATGTGTTATCAACATCATCATCAACATCATAATCATCATCAGTATTTAGATTAGGTCCATGGGCCCCCAGTAATCCATGTAGCTGGTTAACTACCTGCATGTAGCAGTTCTCATATACAAAAGTGTATCTATGGAATAATGGGTATGCACCATGAGGTGTGATTCTGCTTTACTTTCAGCCTGCTTACTGTAAGTGACAAATAACCCCAGGTGTTTTGTCACTGAAATGTATTAATTTAGTTGTAAAATAAAAATCATACAGCAGGCATGGTACTCCTTGCTGTTGTTGTGATGAAAATGTACAAAGAAACAAGCTTGTTTTAATGGTAAATTGACTCTTTTCGACCTCTAAATGACCTTGACCTTTGTTTGGCATGACCAAAATGTACTGAGCTAAAGAAATTCTTGACACTTGAGACACAAGCAAAATATGAAGTCTCTACCACAGATAGTTATAGAGTTATGGCTAATGTTAAATTACCAGTATTTGACCTCTAAATGACCTTGACCTTTGTTAGACATGACCTAAATTGTACCGAGTGCAAAAGCTTCTTGAAATGAGTACACATTCCAAATATAAAGTCTCTATCACATACAGTTTTAAAGTTATTGCCAATGTTAAATTCACCCTATTTTACCTCTTAGTGACCTCTAAATGACCTTGACCTTTTGACCTGTGTCGGACACGACCCAAGTTGTACAAAGCTAAAGAGTTTCTTGAGGTGAGTACACATACCAAATATAAAGTCTCTATCTTATGTAGTTCTAAAGGTATGGCCAAGGTTAAAGTTGTGGACAGACGGACAAACAAACAGACAGACAGACCAAACACAATATGCCCCAACTAAGTTTTCGTATAAAGTGGGAACTATTTTCATATATGAAATATATTCATGGAGTAATGGGTTAACATTGCACAAGTGACTATTGAGGGGGGAAGGTAGACATAATACTTAACAAGCTGTTAATAATCTGCTGACAGGAAAGGTCAGAGTGCCAACGAGTCCACAGAACACTTGCCAAAACAATGCCAGACTAATTCAGACTGAAAAGTCACGCTACGCTTAGCTTGCGGAATGTCCCCCTTTAAACTAAACAAGTCGAATGACATGATACAAACAGCTTGATATCTTAACTCTTTGAAAGCTGGGTAATTTTTATGTCAGCAACCTTTGTCGGCGGCTTCTAGCTGTCCTCGGCTTGAAGTATAATTTTCTGAAATTGCTTTTAAAAACGGTGTCTGAATGTCAAACAGTTTGGATCCTGATGAGACGCCGAGTTACTCGGCGTCTCATCAGGTTCCAAACTGTTTGCAAAGGTCACAACAGGGCTCCAGATAAGGGGAGTATTTCAAAAACTAATATCCTTATTTCTGCATTAAACCCTATGGTGTCACTACTCATTAGAATCGTCTCTTCGAGACGATTCTAATGAGTAGTAACACCATAAGGTTTGGTTCTGAAATGAGTGAAAAAATGTTGAATTTGTTCAGAAAACTCCCCCTTATCTGGAGCGCTGTCACAATAAGGATTTCCCTATCAGCATGTAAAGATTTAACAAACCATAAAAGTTCACCACTATATCAGCAAGAAAACATAAAATCCTGCAATAAAGAACTATCGTTGATCATAACAAAAACACCTGTGTAACTTAATGTTAGATAAAAGTAAAGCACAACAGCTATAATAAGAGATTTCTGCTTTACACCAACCTTGTTACCAGCCATTAGTCTTAATTATAACCAACAAAAAGAACCCTTTTTTTTTTGTTGACGATAAAGTGGTATTTGCATAACTGTATAATAAATTTGTAGATTTTCAATTTTTTTTATACCATATCTAAATACATAATTATACTAGTCATGCATCAAACTGCTCAATGTTTGGGTCATGTTTTTTGGTGAGCTTGAAAGGTACAACAACCAACTACAGCACTCTCTCTCTACAAAAACACCCAATGGGAGACAAAAAATATGTTTATTGTTCGGAGGGAGACGTTATAGGGCAGGAAGTTGGCCTACATTTGCAAACAGCTAGAATCCAGAACAGACGCCACGTAACGTGGCGTCTGTTCTGGATTCAAGCAGTTTGTCACTCACAATTAAGGTTTTTTCTGTCAAATGCCCATTATGTAACTTTGAAAAAAACAGTAGACAACAATTATGCAGCCATGAATAGGTTGGACATAATTTTCTTGTTTGGGGGGACAGCAGCATTAAGCGTTGTTGTACGGAGAGAATCATTATTGGGAGGGCTGTTGTAGGGAGGGAGCACTGTAAAGAGTTCCCTCTCTACAAGGGCCCTCCCAACAAAGACTCCCTCCTTACAACGACCCTTGTCTCAGTTCCCTAAACGGGACAATTATGTCTAACATTTTACTGCTGCAATGTCGTCTGCTTAAAATTGTCATCTGCTGTTTTTCTTAAAATTACATATAAGTGGACATTTTGATAGAATAAATATAATTATGAGTGACAAACAGCTTGGATCCAGATCAGACGCCGCATTACGCGGCGTCTGATCTGGATTCAAGCTGTTTGCAAATGTAAGCCCTGTCATTATGTTCCCTCTCTATAACGACTCCCTCCGAACAACACACAATCTGTGTCTCCCACTGGATGTCGTTGTAGAGAGGGAACACTGTATTTCCAAACTTCAGCAGACACAAAGCAACCATTACAATACTTTCATTCTTCTTGAGCCCTCTCTAAGTCTTTGAATGATGAGTAACTTTGTCGTCTGCAACAATTGTTGTCTGCTACTGTTTTACATTTAGAATTTTCCAAAAAATAAACAAGCAAATTAAGCTGTTTGAGAAACACAAATGCCCCAAGCCAGCAGCATATTCTGTAACTGTGATGCTTATTTACAAAAGTAGGTCAAAGGTCAAGGTCAAGGTGTCACATTGGTAAAACCATTGGTTTCTATGGTTGGAAAAGTCTTAAGATACAAGAAAGTCGATACATACCAAATATGGAAATCAAAGGCTTATTGGTTCAAATGTTAAAGGCGTTTCAAAGATTTTTACAAAAGTAGGTCACAGGTCAAGGTCACAAAGGCAAAATGTTGGCATGATTGGAAAGATCTTGACAAACAGATTAGGCACATGCCAAGTATTAAAGGCCCATGTACAATAGTGCAAAAGTGTAAGAGTATATCCTTGCGCCTTTCTCTGAGCCTATTTAGAAAAGAAATTTAGAAAATTCTACTTTTAGAAAGTAGCAGAAGACAATTTTTATAGAAGAAAAAATTACCCAGCATGCAAAGAATAATTGTAATCAATGTTTCTGCAATCAAAAGACCCAAAATCTAAATTTGAAAACAACCAAAGCAGATGACAATATTTAAGGGGACATCACCTCCTGGCAGTTAGGACCGACAATTAATCTCTGTAAACACTATTATTGCTGTCTGCAACCAATTTGTCTTCTGCTATTATTCTTAATTCTAATTTTCAATAATTCCTTTCAAAATAGGGACAGCATTACAAACAGTTTGGATGCTGGTGAGACGCCGAGTTACTCGGCGTCTCATCAGGATCCAAACTGTTTGCAAAAGTAATCACGTTTTCGCAGTTAGTAAGTGCGTAAAGAATTAAACATGTAGTGACCCAGAAGTCCTTGCCAAGAATGCGGATAGTGGATTATTATATCTCGAGACCATCTATACAGACAGTCTTGCCAAATCTCCCCCCCCCCCCCCCTCCACCTCCCGACATCCAACGTAAAGACTTATGAATGGAAGTCTTTACAGTCAAACTGCATTCACTCATTATTCCCATAGCCTGTTTCTACTTCTGAAAACTGGTGACCACTTAAAGCAGGTTGAAAGTAAAGCAGAATGTGCCAAAAGGCACATTCTGCTTTTCTTTTCAGCCTACTTTAAGCTACCACCTATATTAGGATGCATATTCATGACTATAAACTGGAAATATTTTCTTCTGTTGAAGAATAAATTAAAGACGTAAAAAGGCATTTATATGGAGTTATGGGTCAAGGAGGCTTTCTGCTGTACCTTCAGCCTGCTTTAAATACTGAGAGAAGCTTTCTGCTTTACTTTCAACCTGCTTAAGGATAGCAGCCTCCTGTGTTAATAGAATACCTCGTCACAAAATTGTTGGACAACGTAGGTTTGACTGTTTTTTGGCAATGTAGCTACAACTGTCAACTTGCCTTCAAATTAACAAGCAGAATATGTTGTCTACTTCCAAATGTTGTCTGCTATATCTATATATCTATCATATGAAATTTATTTATCAGAATATCTTTTTTTTTTCATAAAAAAGAAAAAGTGTTATCATCCGGATACATCAATTACTTTACATTAGACATCTTTTAAGTTAATGTTTAACGTGGGTTATTAAAGGCAAAACTGAAATTTTGTTACCTTTGTTTGTAAACAAAACAGTTTGGATGCAGATGAGATGCCGAGTAACTTGGCAACCAAACTGTTTACAACTCAGACTCTATTTTGGAAAGAGATTTTAGATATTATTCTTAGAACTTGCAGGCCACTAAGTGTTGCAATCAACAAACTTTTTCAGCAACAAGCTTAAGATTATCTGTGAGGAACTCATTAAAGAAATATATATCTTCAAACTAACCTTCGTGGTCATTCAAAATTACAAACCACGAGGTGTTGCTATTTTTAGACCAACAGCACAGAAACAAACCACCATCTTCATAGTCGAACTTTACAAATTTCTAATCTAGCCAACTTTTCATAACCCTGATCAAGCCGAACTAGTTCAACTCCCTAATCCCAACAAACTTTTCAACTCCCTATTCTCACACATGAAGAATTGAGTCAAATTCTTCAACTCCCTAATTTTAAGCTTGAGACTTAGAGCAACCCTCAAGCACAGCAACTCCCTAATCCAGCGATCTGTTCAACTCCCTATTCTCACAAATGAATTGAGTCAAATTCCCTTTTCAACTTAAGGTACTTCGCATATGCGCGTAGTTTCCATACGATTGTTATGAAAATTGTCATGAAGAATGATACTAGCCTAAGAAACAATGTGTGTAAATATAGGCAAAATTTATCGTGTGGTTTGTCTTTAAGGTCTTTTTTCTGACAAAAACCTAGAATTTTGATGATTTTATTTTTCTTAAAAATGAATAAAGCTAATGACTATAATTCTCGCCCAATAAGTAGTCCACAACATTCATTACAAGAAAAGCTAAAAACATTTTGAAAAAAGGTGTTCAGAAAGATGTTATCAGCTATTTAAATTTTGCAAAATGCTAAAAAATTGAATTACAAAAAACTGACTCATTCAATGTATATTTGTTTTCATTTTATTCAAATATATGGTTGATGAACTAGTCAGTCTGAAAAAATTAGAAAATATTACTGTCAGGATTTGTTGTAATAACATATTTTCTTATTAAAATGTGGGATATTTGTTGTTAAGATACAGTTACCTACCTTAGAATTAAAACTTTGTCATTAAAATGCATTATTATTTATTCATGGACTTGCATACAAGGTTTATTATATTGTTTGAACATAATTATAATGGGCAATATCGATCTTGAAAAGGTTAGCGTATTGATAAGCTTCAAGGTGTGGCTTTATAGTTCGATCAAATCGTTTACATGTATACCGATTTAATTGACTTGTAAGTCATTAAACTAAAACGTACAGGTAAGTGGACATATACTTGGACCGTAAACATCACTAGTACTAATCAACGAAGACTAAACATAACATGTCTCTTGATTACTGCGTTATGGATTGACAATAAATCGGACACTAAAAAAAAAATTTGGATCGGATGGGTCTCGAACCTATGACCTTTGGATTGCTAGTCAACCACTATAGTCAACCACTATACTAACTGTGTTATGAAGGATTATACTAATTTATATTAACATTTCCTTTATATAAATTTTCTAGTATAAACACGTACGAAAAAAGTCTGTGTCGTCCAGACGCATATCCGCTCGCCCGCAAGACCGACTTCCGGTAGCGAAAGGCCTTAATTACTAATCTACCGGTAACCAGAGAAGAATTGAGCCAAAGCCTTAAACTCTAGCTACACATGGCATTATGGCAAACAGTGATGACCCTGATCAGAGGGCTCCTTTCGGAGCCCTCTGATCTAGGTCTTCACTTTTTGCACAGAACAAGTGTACTATTCACATGTACACTGTTTGAAAAGGACGCCTATATGCGGGATTAGGGTTCAAAGGGTTAATCACTAGTACAATTGTAGGACTACCCCTCTGACCCTCGTTTGACATGTATACAGTGTATAACATTACGTGACAGTGATCAAAAGATTATAGGCAAGATGCCATTTCCTCATTTGCATCCCAATACAGTGCTCCTTCCCTACAACAACTCCCTCCTTACAATGGCCCTCCCAGCAACAACTCCCTCCCAACAACAACCCTCTTAACAACAACTCCCTCCTTACAACAACCATCCGAGCAACTACTCCCTCCCTACAACAACCCTCCCTCCTTACAACAGCCCTCCCAGCAACTACTCCCTCCCTACAACAACCCTCCCAACAACAACTCCCTCCTTACAACAGCCCTCCCAGCAACTACTCCCTCCCTACAACAACCCTCCCAACAATGACTACCTCCTTACAACAGCCCTCCCAGCAACTACTCCCTCCCTACAACAACCCTCCCAACAACAACTCCCTCCTTACAACAGCCCTCCCAGCAACTACTCCCTCCCTACAACAACCCTCCCAACAATGACTCCCTCCTTACAACAACCCTCCCAGCAACTACTCCCTCCCTACAACAACCCTCCCAACAATGACTCCCTCCTTACAACAGCCCTCCCAGCAACTACTCCCTCCCTACAACAACCCTCCCAACAATGACTCCCTCCCTACAACAACCCTCCCAACAATGACTACCTCCTTACAACAACCCTCCCAGCAACTACTCCCTCCTTACAACAGCCCTCCCAGCAACTACTCCCTCCCTACAACAACCCTCCCAACAATGACTCCCTCTTTACAACAGCCCTCCCAGCAACTACTCCCTCCCTACAACAACCCTCCCAACAATGACTCCCTCCTACAACAACCCTCCCAACAATGACTCCCTCCTTACAACAATGTTTGCTGCTGTTCCCCAAACAAGACACTTTAACTGTTGCAATATCGTCTGCTTAAAATTGTCGTCTGCTGTTTTTTCTCAAAGTTACATATTAGTGGACACACTGACATTCAAGACGATTCTAATGAGTAGTAACACCTTAAGAAATATAATGATGAGTGATAAACGTGAACAGCTTGAATCCTGATTAGACGCTGTGTTACGTGGCGTCTGATCTGGATTCAAGCTGATTGCAAATGTAAGCCAAGTCTTATTTTTCCCTCCCTATAACAACACCCTCCAAACAATCACAGTCTTTGTTCCCCATTGGATTTTGTTGTAGAGAGGGAGAACTGTGCATACATAATTGTATTCAGTAACCACTTACATTGTGACAGCCTTTCAAAACAGGTTGCAGCTTAACCCTTAGACCGCCAAATAAATTGTCGTCTGCTATATTTCTCGTCTGCTTCAAGTTTCAAAGTGCTTCAAAGATGCTCAAAATTGCTGAAAATGTTGTCCGAGTGTCAAACAGCTTGGATCCGGATGAGACGCCGAGTTACTCGGCGTCTCATCCGGATCCAAGCTGTTTGCATATGGAGCTATAGTCGTGAGTGGCAGGCTAAGGGTTAATGCATTACATAAGTAATGCAAGCTACTTTAGGAGTTTTCTGCATTACTTATAACCTGCATTAAAGCAACAGACTTTATGACATTGCCAAGTTACATCAATAAACATACTCCGTAGACATGCCTTATTACGCATTTAATTCATTTCCCTTCTGAAGAAAATAGTTCCAAATGATACATACACATTACCAGTTGACAGCGCGATACAGAGTGATGTATTTAGCTCGAGACGTTTTTGGCGGAAATAGCCGATCTGACGAGCGCCTTTGCGCGAGTCTGATCGGTTGTTTCCGCCAAAAACGTCGAGAGCTAAATGCAACACTCTGTTGCGCACTGCCAACTGGTGATGTGTTTATTATATGCCTTGAATACAAACCAGAAACAACTAAATAGTTGTCTAAAACATTTTATATCCAAAATTTATTAGTTATTTGAAGCAGAACAAGATTGTTTGTATGTCACAAAGAAAAAACGCGGCAGTCGTACATGTACGTAAATGACGTCACGTCAAATCGAAAGCGAGGTCAGAGTAAAATACAAAGTGGCTGATACAAGGTGGCTGATACAGACTCTTGTATTTTACTCTGCAGATACACGCGAAAACGCTCGATATCATACGAAGGCGTATAATAAAGTAAAGAATGTGAAACATAAGAGATTATTCCCTATATCTAGCATATTGTCCATTAAAGCAGGCTGAAAGTAAAGCAGAATGTGCCTTTAGGCACATTATGCTTTACTTTCAACCTGCTTTACATAGTAACTTGTCTTCAAAACTAGAAACAGGCAATTATAGTTTAACAAAGGTTGGATGTTTCGAAATTGTGGGCAGTCTCTAGAGTCGATCGTTTAGCTGATAAGAAACTCATACCCAAAAGGCACATTATCTCCTGAAATGGACCACGTAAAATTCTCATTAATGTTTGTTCAAAGCAGAAAACAAAGAAATTAGATGCCCCAGAACAATAATACTTTGAGAAAAAAATCTAAATTCACTATATATATTAGAATATATCAAGAAGACAATTAATCCTTAGTATAGCATATATTAACCCATTTTACCCTATAGCTTGTTTCTAGTTTTGAAGATAGTGACAACTTAAAGCAGGTTGAAAGTAAAGCAGAATGTGCCTTACACGCATTCTGCTTTACTTTCAGTCTGCTTTAAGCTACCATATGCCATCTGTTTAAGCCATTACTCAATAGATACACATTACTATAACTGTAACTCATTCCTTCTCTTAAGAAAGTAGTTACACTTTATCAAGTCATGCATATGTAGCATATAAGAAATAGTTTCTTTATCATAGCAGATGGTAGTTTAAAGCAGGCTGAAAGTAAAGCAGAATGCGCCTTAATGCGCATTCTGCTTTACTTTCAACCTGCTTTAAGTAGTCACTTGTCTTCAAAACTAAAAACAGCATATTATGGAGTAAAGGGTTAAGCAGACAGTGTTTCAAGCAGGAAACAGTTATTGAGCCTTAAAATATTTGAACACTGTTTCGATTGTATGTAAATAATTTGAATTTAAAAATCATCTCAAAACATTCTCATTGCAAAAATTTTTTTTGCAAAAATGTCTTAGTGTTCAAGGTCAGCTAATCTAATGAATTAGCATATTGAATAGGATCTAAATCAAAATCTATGAGCAAAACAAAAACTGACCTAGATCTACACTGTAAACAAACTGGAAAAATATCACTTAAGGTAAATTTTCACTTTATTCCGAACATGGAATAGTCTGCATACTTTAAAAAGCCAGTCCACTTTTAACCCTTTGAACCCTAGTCTCCCATATAGGCGTCCTTTTCAAACAGTAAACATGTGAACAGTGCATTTGTCCTCTGCAAACAGTGAATACCCAGATCAGAGGGCTCCGTAAGGAGCCCTCTGATCTGAGTCTTCACTGTTTGTCATAATGCACAACATTGACAAAAACAACCCTTAAAAGTCAGAAATGGACTAGACTAAAATGGAAACTGGGATTGTCCATTTGAAGTTTCAGGGAGGAAAGAGTTAAAGTTCAGTGATTCAGGAACTGCTGACTAATCTCCGCGACTATTTTCTTCTGACTCAGTACATGACAATGACCTGCAATATGCCGTAAAATTCCTAAAAATTGCGACGCTGCAAATAACCATAAAACTTAAACAAATTGCACAGTAATCCCGCAGTAATTTGCCCAAAAGGTGCAAACGCTGTAGACCCTGATCGGATTGCTCCCTCAGGTGTGTGTCTGATCAGGGTCTGCATTGTTTGCGCTTGCCTGTCTGTTGCCCTACTTAGGATTGTTACGGTACGCTGGAATGCAACTTCAGTGAATGTACAAGCTGTCCCAGATTGCTTCAACTTCAGAATAATCAACCCTTATACTCCATAGCCTGTTTCTAGTTTTAAAGACAGGGGCACCACTTAAAGCAGGTTGAAAGTAAAGCAGAATGTGCCTTAAGGCACATTCTGCTTTACTTTCAACCTGCTTTAAAGCTTCAATCTGCTAGGATAGAGAAACATTTTCTTTTGGTACATATTTATGGCTGTATAAATTGGAACTATTTTCTTTCAGTGGAGGAATGAATAACATGTACATGTAAATGCACAAAAATGGAAAAATTAACCCTTACACAGCTCTTTGCCAATAACATCGACTTTGCAAACAGATTAGATCCAGATCACAGGCTGAAAGGAAACAGAATGCACTTTAAGGCATATTCTGCTTTACTTTCAACTGTCTTCAAAACTAGAAACAGTCTATGGGGTGTTGGGTTATGTGGTCATCTGTTTTGAGACCATTAACCCATTTCCCCATAAATACGCCTTTTTACACCTCTCATTTATTCCTTCATTTAAAGGAAATAGTGTCAGTTTATATGGTCAAAACCGTGTATGATAAAAAATATTTTTGATATTTTAGCAAATGTTACCTTAAAGCAGGCTTAAGGCGCATTCTGCTTAACTTTCAACCTGCTTTAAGTAGTCACCTATTTTCAAAACTAGAAATGGGCTATGGGGTAATGGGTTAAAAAAAACATGCCCACATGTCAGTTTTTGTGTAACTGATATGTAAAGTGTATATATGTGGAAACCTGTAACACGATCACTCTACACCCCTACAAACCTTTTGGTATGAATACAATCCAACTTTGGTATCTGGAACAGGCTTAACCCATTTGTGCCCAGTGGATTCCTCCATTTTTATATATTGGATTAGTCCATTTTTTATCAAAGGGATGCCTGGTCAAAATTTTCATTTTCAATTTGTTTTATATTGAAATTCCTATCAGCAAACAGTGTAGACTCTGATCAGACGCTGCATAATGCGGCGTCTGATCAGAGTCTACACTGTTTGCCTATGTCCCATATATGGGATCGTGGGCACAAATGGGTTAATAACTTGAATTATTTCGCTATTGAATTTCATTACTTCAACTACCCTTTAGTCAACACATCTTTATTTCAAAGTTGAAACATGACTTTATATACCAAGTTCTGACTTAGAAATATAGCTTAGAAATGTTCAACTTGAAGAAATAGGGATAGGCATTCTGCTTTACTTTCAGCCTGCTTTAGGCTGCCATCTGCTAGGATATAGAAGATATTTCTTATGATGCATATTCATGACTGTTGTTGGTCGGAATAAATCGAAGGCGTAAAAAATGCGTATCAGTATAGGGTACTGGGTTTATAATATTTTAGAGATGTTCTAATTATTGAGATTCAACTGTATATTTGTTTCCAGTATAGAATTGGTTAAGAAGCTCTCCAGAGCTCCAGATTAAAGGTGGGAATTTCAAATACTAACTTTCTTATTTCTTCACCAAACCCTATGTTGTAACCACTCGTTAGAATCGTCTCAAAGAGACAATTCTAACGAGTGGTCACAACATAGGGTTTAGATGAGACATAAAGCCTTAAAGGAGACAACATTGGAAATATTCTCAGTTCATCCACTCTAATCAGTCCTGAGCCTTCTCCAAAGACAGGCTGCTTAGAATAGCCAGGTATGGTCGTTAATAGCTGTGGAATGGGGAATGCCCTTTGTATTTAAATATTTATTTTACAGTCAAGTGAACCACTCCTAACAGTACTGTCAAACTTCTATATACAGCTTTCCCTCTCTACAACGGCCCTCTCAACAACGATTCCCTCCTTACAACAACCCCCCTGGCCACAGTTCCCTAAACAGGACAATCATGACTTACGTTTTAATTAATGTTGCAATATTGTCTGCTTAAAATTGCCGTCTGCTGTTTTTTCTCAAAGTTACATAATGGACATTTTGACAGAGAAACCTTAATGACAAGTGACAAACAGCTTGAATCCAGATCAGACGCCGCGTGACGCGGCGTCTGATCTGGATTTAAGCTGTTTGCAAATGTAAGCCAATTTCCCTCCCTATAACGACTCCCTCTGAACAACACAAACAATATATGTCTCCCTTTAGGTGTCGTTGAAGAGAGGGAGCGCTGTAGCATACTGTTAATTACTACTTGTTATGTACAAGCACACTATTATCCTTCAGGAACTGCCTTAAATTTCCTTCCTGAAACTGAAAATGGGACAATTCCAGTTTGCAATACATTCTAGTCCATTTTTGTCTATGTACAGTAAAACCTCGCTATTACGACCACTAAAACGTAGGCTATTTGATTGTATAATAGAGAGGTGATAGCTTAAAACAAGGTAACAGTGAAACAGAAAGCTCCTAAAGGAGCTTTCTGTTTCACTGTCACCTTGCTTTAAGCGGTCACCTATCGTAAACACCCTAATAATTAACATAAATTAGTGGTCGTAATAGAGAGGTTTTACTGTATTACTTAGTACAATATGTATATGACAAACAGTGCAGACACTGATCAGAGGGCTCCTTTCTGGGCCCACTAATCTTGGTCGTCACTGTTTGCATAGGACAAGTGTACTTTTCACATGTACACTGTTTCCAAATGATGGGTATATATGCATGACAAGGGTAAAAGGGTATTATGAAGGATGAAAGCAATGCAGAAAGCTCTAATAGCATTTTTCTAAAGAGCTTTCATTTTGTACCACTAAGTTGCTCCTTGCTTTTAAAGTCTGTATAATGTGTGTTTATAATGTTACTAATGTCTGCTTAATGCAGATTTTGCTTTATATATATATACAATCGAAACTCGACACTTTGAACACACATTAGTTCGAATATACCCATATTTCAAAGTTAAAACGTGGCTTATTAAATTAGCCACGTTTTAACTTTGAAAAACGTACTTTCAACCTGCTTTAAGTAGTCATCTGTCTTCAAAACAAGAAACAGGTTTATGGACAAAGAGTTAAAGCTCAGAAGCTGAATATTTTCAAATTCTTTATGTTTCCTGAGTTCAGGATCCAATCTCACAGATTTCAAAGTATCTAGAAAACTTCCCGCTATTCACGCTATTCAGACAAAACTAGAGTCAAACCTTGTAAACTCCAACTTCAATAATTCAAAATTAACCTTAAGTGGGACACACCCACATAAAGTGAAATTTCTGCATCTGAATTTCAAAAAAAGCTAGTTTACAAGTATGTTGAACATACCCATATTTCAAAGATAAAACGTGGCTATAAGCCACGTTTTAACTTTGAAATACGGGTAAGTTCGATGCACATGTAAGTGAATGCTAGTTTATCTAGGTTTAACTGTGTAACTGTTCATATACTCAACAGTCCTATAGAGTAACCAAAGGGCATATTGCCTATTGATTTAGAAAGCCAGACACAAACAGTGCCGATAGTTTCATCCTGTTTCGAAATTTTATTTTTTCAAGTTTCCACCGGTATACATGTTTAAACAGTAGTCTATTATATAGCGACTGGCTGTACAAGAACAGGGCTCCAGGTAAGAGGGAGTAAACTGTACAAATCCAACATTTTCCCTCTTATTTTAAAATTAAATCCTATGATGTTACTATACTCTTTAGAATCATCTCTTCGATGAGTAGTGACACCATAGGGTTTAGAGCAGAAATAAAGATTTTAGTTTTTGAAATACCCCCTTATCTGGAGCCCTGTAAATAATTGGCGCTTTTTGTAAACAGTGTAGACCTAGATCAGACAACTCCAGAAGGAAGACAATATGCAGTCATGATTTAATACACCATCCGAAATATTTCCAAAATCCTAACAGCTGGTACGCAGCTCAAAGCAAACTGAAAGAACAGCACCTGACAGAGCATTCTGCTTTACTTTTAGCATCATGCTTTAACCTACCATCTGTCTTCATTACTGAAAAGTCGGTTTGATCAATTGATTTGGGTTTTCAGAGCACTAGTTATGGGGAGTATTTCAAAAACTAAAATCTTTATTCTGCCTTAGCCCATTACCCCATAAATACGCCTTTTTACGCCTCTAATATGCAGTCCTACACTTTACTGTAAGTTTGCCAAAGTTTCCCTAGTGTCAGGCTTTGACAGCGGAGCATGAATCTCATGCTCTTAAATACAGTAAAGGGTAGGACTGTATATCTCTCAACTGAAGAAAGTAATTCCAATTAACACAGTTGTGAATATTTAACATTATGAATAAATTCTATATTCTAGCAGCTGGTTCCTTAAAGTAGGCTGAAAGTAAAGCAGAATGTGCCTTACGGCAATTTCTGCTTTACTTTCAACCTTCTTTAAGTGGTCACCTATTTTCAAAACTAGAAACTGGATATGGGGTTATGGGTTTAAACCCTATGGTGACACATCTCATGAGAATTCTCTCTTCGAGAGGATTCTAGTGAGTAGAAACACATAGGATAATAAAATTGGTGCTGAAATGAGTTAGATAATGCTGGATTTATCAGTTTTCTCCCTCTTTAATCTGGAGCCCTGGTTTTCGGCACAGCGACACAATTCTGCTTTAGCTGCTTTACTTTCAGCCTGCTTTAACCCATTCCCCCATAAATATGCCTTTTATTTATTACTCCATTCAAGAGAAAGCTACAAATTAATATGTACCATAAAAGATATTTTCTATATCCTAAAAGATGGTTGCTTAAGACAGGCTGAAAGTAAAGCAGAATGTGCCTTAAGGCACATTCTGCTTTACTTTCAACCTGCTCTAAGTGGGAACATATCTTCAAAAGTAGAAACAGGCTATGTGGTAAAGGGTTAATTATTCTCAAATATGCACGAGATAAGGAAATTCATTATGGCTCTATCATATTGAAAATAGTATGATAAATCAGCTGAATTGAACCGCAGACTATAATGTTTTGGAGATATCAACTTAACCCATTACCCCATAAATATGTGCTTCTACTCTTTTAATTCATTCCTCTATGAAAGAAAATAGTTCCACTTTATATATAATACAGTCATGAATATATAAACCATAAGACACAGGCTTGAAATAAAGCAGAATGCTCTTTTAGCTGCTTTACTTTCAGCCTGCTTTCACTGAAAACATGCATATGGGGGATTTGAGGCACCACTTTACCACTTGTCATCTGATCTGGACTGTTTGTTGACAGTCTAGATCCCACTCAGTCACCATATGTACAACTCTTCTCATCTATTCTGGGTCGATCTCCACTGTTTGTAGCTGATGACTCTAGACCACTGACTAGATCAAATCAGCCAAGATTTCTATAAAACTTCATTCAAGGCTCCAGATAGGAGGGAGTAAACTGAACAAATCCAACAATTTCTCACTCATTTCAGCATCAAACCATATGGTGTTACTACTCATTAGAATCGTCTTGCAGAGACGATTCTAATGAGTAGTTACACCATAGGGTATAATCCAGAAAAAAACATTTTAGCTTGAAATACTCCCCTTATCTAGAGCCCTGTTCATCTAAAAACTTAAAAGTTACATGTAAATTAATTCAAACAAACCAGATCCTCTTAAACCATCAAGAATTTAACACCCCTATGAATTATGACCATTGGAAATGATTCACTTTTCTAGGATTTGGCTTCAGGATTAAAGTAATTAAAGCAGAAAAACTCATTAAAGATCTTTCTACTTTACATCCATTCTGCTTTAAGCACCCACCTGCTCTTATAACCAGATGAAAATAAAGCAGAAATTTCCTTACAGACCCTTTGCTTTACTTAAAGCATGCTTTAAGTTGTCACATTGAATTAACTTCATTGATGAGCATTCTTTCTTACATGTTTTATGACGTTGCTGCTAAAAGCATGATAAAAGTAAAGCAGAAAACTCCTTAAGGAGCTTTCTGCTTCACTTTCATCCTGCATTTAAAGCAGTAAAAGTCTATAACATAATAACTGATTCTTCTTTTAAAGCAGTTATAAAAGCGGGAGTCTTAACCCATTACCCAATTACCTATTTCAAGTTTTGAAAACAGGTGACCACTTAACCCATTACCCCATAAACACGCCTTTTTACGCTTTTGATATATTCCTCCTCTAAATTAGTCCAATTTATACAGTCATGAATATGTATTATAAGAAAGATTTTCTATATTCTAGCCGATAATAGCGTAAAGCGCATTCTGCTTTACTTTCAGTCTGCTTTAAGTAATCATCTTTCTTTAAAACTACAAACAGGCTATGGGGTATTAATGGGTTAAAGCAGGTTGAAAGTAAAACAGAATGTGCCTTTAGATTAGCATTCTGCTTTACTTTCAGGCTGCTTTCAGCTATCATTTGCTAGGATAAAGAAAAATTTACTAACAGTGCAATCATAATTCAATAAATTGGAACTATTTTCTTCTTTGGAGGAATAAATTAGAGGCGTAAAAATGTGTATTTCTGGGGTAATGGGTTAAACACATGGATAGGATAGATCTACATAACAAAACTCTGAATCAGCAAAAGTTACAAATTACAAGTTCTCCATGCTTAGATCTACTTTCATTTTGAAAACCCGGAGAATAAAACAAGTTTTACAACCCAGTGTGAAAGTAATCCGACCAGACAAACGAAAGCATTCATGCACAAAGTCGTACATGTTAACATATAACATTAAAACATGGCAACATAACTTTGTAGATCTCCCATTAAAGTTCATGCTGATTGCATTTGGACAGACATATCCAGAAAACAAACTATACAACTTTAAACATGTAAAAGCTTTCAAGTAAATGTGCTATTATTTACCTTTTAGAAGTTTATTCTAGCCAGTCACAAATTTGTTCAATATTGTCCATGGACATAAACCTGTGAACTGTCTGTTTCTCTCAGTCCAAAGTCCTAACTTATACTGACTAAGAGATCTCATTTATCTATCATGGTATGGCCCCGCTTGTGTGAAACTACTCTTATGATGAGACAAGCTGCAAAATACATCACACTAATTTGCACCCCAACACTGAGCAGCAGCAGCTCGTAAGCCTGGATTAGATCTTAAAATGTAGGCTCGTTTCTGATAAGTAAATGAGTGAATTGTTACAGGAATAAATTCTTAAGTTCAACTTTAAAATTATGCATTTTAAAATTGTGAAAAAAACATTTTCAGAAATTAATACAGCGTTAAATCAATATAGTGTTTGCCTATGTTACTGTAAGGGAAAAATAAATAAGCTTAGTTCATGTTATAGCTGATTAAATGACAGCAATATAATTTATCAGATGATGTGTGGGAACTAAATAGAAAGTTTACTAACATACCAGTGCCTATTAGTCTTTAAAGTGCTTCAATATTTTCTGCTTCAACATTTTATCAAGAATTTATTTATTTTAATCTTTTTAACAAATTTTATCTGAAGAAACAGAAATGCATGTGTTAAACAGGAGATTCTGGTCTGGTAAAAAGTAGCAAAGTGTCTGACCATGATTCGAAACGTTACAAAACACCATTCACGTCATAATTAGCAGTTCGAAGGTTAAGCTGAAGGGATTTTATCCCACAAGGCCATGTTGTAGGAGGAATCTAAGAAATTGCGGAGGTTCTTTATCCTCTATTAACACAAGAAATAATGTGAAGGGTATCTTTTACAAACAGTTTGAATCCAGATCAGGCCCCACAAATGTGGGGCCTGATCAGGATCCAAACTGTTTGTCAATGGAATCTTATATCTGCAAGTAAAGAGAAAAATAATTATTAATAATTATTAAAAATGCTGCAGACGACTCTTGTAGCAGACGGAATCTAATCAGTATCTAAAGGGTCAGCTCATGCTTCCTATAGCATGACATGGTATCTTTGGTAACTGGTAATGCTTCTGGTCACATGGCCTTGGTATAAAGGGAAATTCTGAGTCTAAAAATAGAAGTTAAGAATACAAATAGAGTCAGGACATGATTGTATTTCGTAGGCGATCACGCAAAACGAGAAAAAGATTCGTAGGTGACGATACGTCAAACGAGAATCTAATGATGTCATTTTGAAACTTTTCCTGATGAGAAAACAAAAGATGTTTATGTCACGCAATTCATTAATAAGCTATTTTAAGTTAGGATATATAGGAAATATTTCTTATTTTGAACGATGTGCAAAAAAAATGTAAAGAGGCGTATATATGAAGTTCAGCGTTATGATAACAGCATTTGATCAGGATACAAACTGTTAGGTGCCCATATTACATCCTGTAACATCAGTCATATTGCCTAATAAATATTCATTTGATTATCCCCATAGCCTGTTTCTAGTTTTGAATAAAGATGACAACTTAAAGCAGGTTGAAAGTAAAGCAGAATGTGCCTTAAAGCAGGTTGAAAGTAAAGCAGAATGCGCCTTAAGGTGCATTCTGCTTTACTTTCAGCCTGCTTTAAGCTACCATCTGCTAGAATATAGAAAATATTTTATAGGAAACATATCCATGACTGTATAGACTATAAAGTAGACCTATTTTCTTAAGTGAATAAATAAATTAAAGGGGTAAAAAGGCGTACTTATGGGTTAATAGCAAATCAACAAAATTTAATTTTAAGCAGACTATATCCTAGTAGTGGAAGATTCATTCAAAATATTTTAACCCATTACTCAATCAATATGCCTTTTTACGTCTCTAATTTTCTACACTACAGAAGGTAGTCCCCACATTGGAAGTCTTGAAATATGATTACAAATACAGAATACATTTTCAATATCTTTCTGGATATCTACTTAAAACAGGTTGAAAGTAAAGCAGAATGCACCTTAAGATGCATTTTGATTTCCTTGCAACCTGCTTTAACCCTTTACCCCATAGCCTGTTTCTAGTATTGAAGACAGGTGACCACTTAATGCAGGTTAAAAGTAAAGCAGAATGTGCCTTAAGGAGCACTCTGCTTTACTTTCAGCCTGCTTTAAGCTACCATCTGCTAGGATATAGGATATATTTCTTATGTTGCATGTTCATGACTGTATAAAATGGAACTTTTTTCTTCGATGGAGCAGCAAACTGTAGGAGAAAGAATGGATGAAAGGATGGACAGACAGGAGTAAAACAATCATATGTCCCTCACAAATCACCGTGGTGGCATAAACGGTAAGTGCAAATCTTTCAAATCTCTCTCTTGCTAATACCCTATATTGACGCCTTTATAGAATAGTTCCAATCTCAGATCATGATTTGCACTATTTTCATACAGGTCTCAGCTCTGATAAGAGTCAGCATTCTATCCTGTAGAAAACTTTCCTTATTTGGTTTGCTAATGTAATAGTTCAGACGATCAATATTCACAATGGACCGAGTTTTATATATAATCAATTGAGCTGCAGGAAGGTTAATAGGATTTTAGTGCTTGCCCTTGAAACATTTAATGGACAATTCCAATTTCCAAATAATTCTAGTCTACTTTTTACTATTTAGGGTTGATTTTAACAATATATTAAACAAGATGTGTTTGTGAAACACTATGCCCCATGATGTGACCATGATCTCTTAATGACCTTGACTTTGTCTGACATGACCCAACTTGTACTGAGCTCAAGAGCTTCTTCAGATAAGTACATATGCCAAATATGAAGTCTGTATCACATGTAGTTCTAAATTTATGGGAAATATTAAATTCACCCTATTTTACCTCTTAATGAACTTGACCTTTGTCGGACATGACCTAAATATAAAGTCTCTATCTGTTACGGCCAAGGTTAAAGTTGTGGACAACCAGACAAATGGACAAACAGACAAACAGAGAGACAGACCTAAAACAATATTCCCCCGACTAAGTTGTGCGGGGGCATATTTCAAAATGTCAAACAGTGAAGACCCTGATCAGAGGGCTCCAGAGCAGGAGTCCTCTGATCTGGGTTTACAGTTTACATAGGTGATTGTACTCTTCTTAGGTATGCTGTTTGTTATAATGATGAGTACAAAATATTTGTTGCTAGCATTGAAGACAAGTAGTTTCTAACAAGCAGGCAGAAAGAAAACGTTCCTTTGACTTATCTAAAGGAGCAATCTGATCAGGGGTCTAAAAAATAAATTCTGATAGGATTTGTCTGATATGAGTCTACTCTCTTTTCAGGGGAATAGTTTCCTTATTGTTTAGCCAATGTTATAGTTCAAATGATATTTGTTAACAAGATGTGTTTCAGAAACACTATGCCTCTGATGACACCTTAACCTCTAAATGACCTTGACCTTTGTCTGATAGACTTACATGAAGTCTTTATCATATGTAGTTGCTAAACTATGGCCAAGGTTAAAGTTGTGGACAGACAGACAAATGAAACAACAAACTGATGCGAATATACATGCCATTCAGAAACAGAGTAACTGTGAAGAGCACAATTGTCCTATGCAAATATTGTAGACCCAGATCAGAGGACTCCTAAAGGAGCCCTCTGATCAGGGTCTGCTCTGTTTTTGTTTTTGCAAAATATTGCAAAACTAGAGATGAGGCTTTGTCTGTAAGACACATATCATGCACCCTATCTGCATGATCCTTTAACCCTTTCCCCCATAGAAGCGACTTTTAGCGTATTTAATTCATTCCTTTGCTGAAAAAAAATTGTTCCAGTTTATACCCTCGTGAACAATTACCATTACAAACATTTTATATAGCCTAGCAGATTTTAGCTTAAAGCAGTTTGAAAGTAAAGCAGAATGTGCCTTAAGGCACATTCTGCTTTACTTTCAACCTGCTTTAAGTGGTCACCTGTCTTCAAAACTAGAAACAGGCTATGAGGTAAAGGGTTAATGCGAAAAAGGTATAAGTTTAACTGGCAGTAACTCTTTGACAAAATGAAGCATATCAAAATCCTAACGATATGCACATCTGTGTTATTTGTGTAAACATCTTGTAAAAAGTTCCAGTTTGATAACTGTAGGAGAATTCAGGTGGATAAAGCATGTACTGTGTGTGGATGGATGAACGAACAGAAGAACAGACAAACAGACAGGGGTAGCACTGAAAAACAAGTTTCCTTTTAACTAATTGCCTATAGATACGCCTTTTAACGCCTTTAATTAAATAGTTCCACTACAGTCATGAATAAGTGTAACCAAAAGGAACATTTTCAATTTAACAAATGGTAGCTAAAGTTAAACAGCTAAGGCTCCAAAGGCACATTCTACTTCACTGTTAATTTGCTTTAAGTGGCCATTTGTCTTTCAAACTAAAACTGATTATGGGGTATTCAGTTAAAAGCAGGGCTCTAGAGGTTCTTATGCATAAGTTTCTAAAATTTCTATGTCTTCAAAACTTAAGAAAACACCAAAGCATGTCCTTATTTTGCAGCTTTTATGTATACCTCCATTACCCATATTGCACACGTCATACTGAGTCTCCATTTTGCAGCATGTCCTCGCATTTTGCAGCATGTCCTTATTTTGCAGCTTTTATGTATACCTCCATTACCCATATTGCACATGTCATACTGAGTCTCCATTTTGCAGCATGTCCTTATTTTGCAGCTTTTATGTATACTCCATTACCCATATAGCACACACATATATTGAGTCTCCATTTTGCAGCTGTTATGTTGACTTGTATACTACACAATGTACATACACACACATGACCTGAAAATGGGCTGAATTATTTGCTATTGACTGAACTGAGTGGCCTCTCTCTCACACACACACTCGGTGTGTGCTAAGTTGCTAGTAAAACAGCTAACAACAATGCTCAAATGACCCCGCCATGTTCTATTAACCTTTTTCAACATCAAGTACCTGCAATAATGAAAGCATGTGTGAAACAGTTTGGATACGGATCAAGCCCCACGTTAGTGGGGCTTGATCTGTATCCAAACTGTTTCACATACATGTTTCTGACGGAGTCAAAGTTCAGAATTTTTTGCAAGCTAAGGCTAGTGTTTTACGCAGATGACAGTCATTCATTGTTGAAAAAGTTAACAAAAATGCCATTGCAAATAGTTTAGATCCAACATAGAAGTCCACAGACTGAGCGTTAACATTGATATTATTTATTAAGACTAGTTCACATTTTTTATGCGAATTCTAAGTTAAGTCGACATTTTTGAAGCAGACGACAATTTCTGAGTTGTGAATATATTTTGAGTCATAGGAAATAGTTGCAGCTTGGTTGGAAAGTCATACTAATGTGATACCCATTACTCCATAAATACGTCTACACCTTTTTATACGCCTTTGATTTATTCCACCTGTGAAGAAAAGTAGTTCCACTTTATATATAATAGTCATGAATATGTACCATGAAAAATAGTTTCTATATCCTAGCAGATGGTAGCTTAAAGAAGACTTTAATAATTAATTCAACCTGCTTTTAAGTGGTTACCTGTCTTCAGAATTAGAAACAGATTATGATGTAATGGGTTAACCCTTTGAACCCTAGTCCCGCCTTAGATAGGCGTCATTTTCAAAAAGTGTACATGTGAATAGTACACTTGTCCTATGCAAACAGTGAAGACCCAGATCAGAGGGCTCCGAAAGGAGCCCTCTGATCAGGGTCTTTACTGTTTGTCATAATGTCCAACATTGACAAAAACAACCCTTAAAAGTCAGAAATGGACTAGACTAAAATGGAAACTGGAATTGTCCATGTAAAGTTTTAGGGAGGAAAGAGTTAAAGACTGTCAATTTATTACTATTATGAAGGACAAAAGTAATGCAGAAAGTTCCTGAAGAAGGTTTCTGCATTACCTTTATTCTGCACTCTGGCCTCCTCAGATTATATGCTTGTTAACAGTTACATAGTAATTACTGTAGCCCCGATTAAGAGGCCTCCACAACCTGCTTTAAGTGGTCACCTATTTTCAATACAAGAAACGGGTTAAGGGGTAATGGGTTAAAATCCAAATTAGGTCATTTTTAGATTAAGGTCCCTTTCAGATTGGCTAATATGGGTGGATTGGGAATGCTCCGAGGCAGCAACCATATAAGTATTCAAATATTCAAATAAGCGCCATTGATACTAAACCAAACAGGCCGGCTATCACAATATTTTTTATCTAATAAAAGATAAATTGTGTTGTGTTTGCTCTTCGTTTCTTCTAAATGAGATATAATATATTTTTCACTAATTACTGAATATATAATTATTCTGCACTCTCTTCTCAGATTATATGCTTGTTTACAGTTACATAGTAATGACTTTACTGTTCGGAGTTTAATTTTAACCCAATTATGCCTGAATACTGTAATGAACTCTCCGTACTGGTATATGTTTATCTACAATGAAATTTTCCAGCAAGCAAATATATTTGCTTGCTGGAAAAGATTAGGTTATTTTGAAACAAACTAGCAGACAAAATTTACAAAGCTCCTACAGAAGATTCGAGATCTCTTGAACTGTTATCCAGTGCTTTAACCCTTTCCCCCATAGAAGCTCCTTTTAGCGCATTCAGTTTATTCTTGCCCTGAAGAAAATAGTTCCAATTTATACATTCATAAATATGTATAATACAAAATATTTTCTATATTCTAGCAGATGATAGCTTAAAGCAGGCTGAAAGTAAAGCAGAATGCGCTTAAAGCGCATTCTGCTTTACTTTCAACCTGCTTTAAGTGGACACCTATATTCAATACTAGAGATATGCTATGTGGGAAAGGGTTAACCCATTATCCCATAGCCTGTTTCTAATCTTGAAGACTTGTGACCACTTAAAGCAGGTTGAAAGTAAAGCAGAATGTGCCTTTACTTTCAGTCTGCTTTAAGCTACTATATGCTAGAATATAGAAAACATTGCTTATGATACATATTCTTTACTGTATAAATTGGAACTATTTACTTCAGTGGAGGAATAAACTAAAGGCATAAAAAGGCGTATTTATGGGGGAAGGGTTAAAGCACATTATGCTTTACAGTTAGCCCGCTTTAAGCTAGCGTCTGTTAGAGAATACACAATATTTCTAATGATACATATTCATGACTCACAGTATATAAATTGGAGTTACTACATTAAGCTCAGTGGAGGAATTAATTAAAGGCATAAAAATGTGTTAAATTCTCTATGGAGTAATGGAGTAGTGGGTTAAGCAAAGAAATATTACATACTCAATTTCTGTACATACCTTCTGTTATGATAACAGAATCACAGTGTACGATTGAAACAAATAAACAGCATTTATTACAAGTATTATTGGCGGCCTGAGGGCACAGCTAGGAGGCAATATAAATCACGATCCTAATGTAATATTATCTGCTTACAAATTGTAGTTCGCAATTTTTGTCAAATTCAAATGTATGCTTTTGTTAGACTGAAGATAAACTTAACCCATTACCCCATAAATACACCTTTTTACGTCTTAAATATATTCTTGCCATGATGAAAATAGTTCCAAGTTATGCATGCAGTTACAAATATGTATCTTTCCAAAACAAGGTCAGAGTTTCAAACAGTTTGGATTCTGATGAGATGCCGCGTTATGCGGCGTCTCATCTGGATCAAAACTGTTTGCACCGATAATCACGGTTCTGCTGCTAGCATCCAAAAAGTTAAATTTCAAACACCTAGCAAGGGCCATGCCAGGGAACAGATTAAAATTCTTGTTTAGGATAAACTTGTCCCGGACTAAGTAGCTAATCACAAGTCCGCCCTAGATTGGAATCTGTAACTCTCTAACATGATTCAGCATTTCCAATGTAAATCCCTTACAATGGTATCTTAAAATGGACTCTTCCATTTCAGGATAAAAGTAGTATCTTTTATATCCTCCATTAACCCATTACCCCATAGCATGTTTCTAGTTTTGAAAACAGGTGACCGCTTAAAGCAGGTTGAAAGTAAAGCACATAAGTAAGGCACATTCTGCTTTACTTTCAGCCTGCTTAAAGCTAACATTTGCTAAATATAGAAAATATTTTTAGCAAACATATTAATGACTGTATATATTGCAATTATTTTCTTCAATGGAGAAATAGGTTAAAGGCGTAAAAAGGCAGCTTTATGGGGTAATGGGTTAAGGAGAGCATTTTACATAAACAAAATAGTCAGAAAAAACGTAATCAAACAGTTCTGCACAGTTGGAACTAGATACTTCGAACTAGCTTAAATCGATCCGACCAGTATTTCATTAGTTGAATTTTGATAAGTCCATTATATACCCGTACCTCTAAGCCCCTTTTTAACTTACGCGAGCTCGAAGTATTCGAGCTACAACTGTATTAGTATATATATACATGTGACAAAATGAAACGAATAGTAATAATTACAACAGGGCTTCGGACAAGAGGGAGTAAATTAAGTTTTTCAACATTTAGACTTCAAAGCTGCATCAAAACGTAAGGTGCGACTACTCATTAGAAACGTCTCGAATGAGTAGTCAAGCCATAGGTCAAAATTCTCGTCTTATCCGGAATCCCGCATAATATAGTTCCACTCATCATACCTCTTACAAAACAAAACAAGGAGATACCATGACAATGCTGGGTTGATGCTGATGCTTGGTACAATAATGCTGTAGCGTGTTCAGTTGACAGTGTTTGCTGTTGTATACACCCGTGTGCAGCGTGCAGAGTACAGTAGAGAAAAGGTATATTCTTTCCCAATAAACACGTTTACGCTATAGCTATTATTTCCATTGCAAACAGTTTGGAGCCAGATCAGACGCCGGGTAACCCGGCGTCTGATCAGGCTCCAAACTGCTTGCCACTCAGATTAAAACTGGTAGTCAGAATTGTCAAAAAGTTTTCATTTTCTATATATTACATTGCAATGCGTTTGCATTTAAATGGAAGACTAACGTTTTCTCCACTGTATTCCTGAGCGGGTAGCAAACTCGCAATCGAAGGCCATCAATTTCTTTACTGAACTCATGGCTGATATCTTCAAATGGGCTCTTCCATTTCATGACACAAGACCAGTTCACATGGACATAAGAGGTAACATTGTCCCCCGATAGTCAGGGCTGCCATAAGTTTATCATGAAAAATCCTAAGATTTTCAAATTGTCTATTTTTCAAGCATACTCAAAGAATTAAGTTAAAAGGACTTATCGGACTAATCCAATATATAAGTGTGAAAGAACTCACTGCACTATGGGCGCAAATGGGTTCAGATTAAAACCTATTACTCCATAAAAACTCCTTTTTACACCTTTAATCTATTAATTCTTCCACTGAAGAAAATAATGTCATTTTATACAGTCAACTCATGAATATGCATCAAAAGAAATATTTTCAATATCTAGCAAGCAGATGGGAGCTTAAAGCAAGCTGAAAGTAAAGCAGAATGCGCCTTAAGGCATATTCTGCTTTACTTTCAACCTAACTGCTTTAAGTGATCACCTATCTTAAATAACCCGTAACTGCATAGCCTGTCCCTATTTTTGAAGACAGCTAGCTAGGTGACCACTTAGAGCAGGTTGAAAGTAAAGCAGAATGTGCTTGAAGGTGCATTCTGCTTTACTTTCAGCCTGCTTTAAGCTACCAGCTGCTAGGAATTAGAAAATATTTCTTACGGTACATGCTCATGACTGTTTACACATTGGAACTATTTTTCAAGTGGAGGAATAAATCTAATGTGTTCAAAGGCGCTTCTATGGGGGAACAGGATAATAGAAACAGTCTATCATAGTATTTGGTAATGGGTTAACCTATTACCTTATAAATACTTCTTTTTACCCATTCAATATATTCCTCAACTCAAGAAAATAGCTCCAATTTATATAGTCATGATCATGAATATGTATCATAAGAAGTATTTTCTGTTATTAGTGATTCTAGCAGATGATGGCTTAAAGCAGGCTGAAAGTAAAGCAGAATGCGCTTGAGGCGCATTCTACTTTACTTTCAACCGGCTTTAAGTAGTCACCTATCTTCAAAACTAGAAATAGGATATCAGGTAAAGGGTTGAAGTGCTTCTGTCCTTACTTGATAAAGTCTTTATCAAGTAAAGACAGAAGCATGCATGCACAACTTATAAGCGTAGGATCTGTGTTGGATTTATCGTCCCACCAGCAGTATTTTCATTATATGGAGATGGTGTCTACAGAATACTTCAGACAGGTATTGCCCTGACACACTCACTGTAATATCATGCCATTATAAGACACATTGCAATCTGACACAAAGCCAACCAGCCATATGTCATAAAACTCACACTTTAATACCGACCATAGGAAAGGGGAGCTACTGCTTCCAAATTCAACAACTTTGGTTTGTTGCGGTCAAGTATCAAACCCACAACCTTTTGTAACTGAATGGGTTAAGTGTCACTCAGACTACAGTACTGTAGTTTTAACTCTTTGCAAGCTAGCGGCGGATATAGCTGCCACAGGCTAAACCTTTGCAAACAGTTTGGATCCAGATGAGACGCCGCTTAATGCGGCGTCTCATTAGGATCCAAACTGTTTGCCACACTGACACTGAATTTAAAAGAAATTTTGAAACAATTCAATTTTAGAACAGAAGCAGACGACAATTGTTGCGGACGAAAAAATACCCAGCATGCAAAGAATTAAATGGAAACAAACATAAGGCTCATACGTGTCATTCATGGTCCTGCCTAGTTTCATGTAACAAACATGTTTTGTTCTAATAATGGTACTAATATAAGCACATCATTAGCACATGTCTCATGATTGAGATATATTTAGCATAGAAAACAATAATCTAACTCTGTGCATGCTGGGTAATTTTTTCGTCTGCAACATTTTGTCGTCTGCTATTGTTCTAAAATAGATTTTTCTAAATTTCTTTCTAAACATGGTCAGAGTTTCAAACAGTTTGGATCTTGATGAGACCCCGCGTCAGGCGGTGTCTCATCTGGATCCAAACTGTTTGCAAAGACAATCACTGTGGTGGATATATCCGCCGCTAAGTGCAAAGAGTTAATCTAATGGCTGGCTTATGTCCTTTCTAAAGGAAAATGTATTCAAAAAGAGGCCGCAGGAATTTGTCAATATTTAGTATCTAGATCCATCCTATTGTCATGCATAGTTTTGCCCCTGCCGCCTTTAATCTGATTACACACACAATGGCAACATTGAACCTTATAAAACTCATTAGCCCCCTTTTAGTTTAATTCAATAACCCATTACTCCACTAAAGTATGCCTTAATTTAGTCTATTCCTTCACAGAAGAAGACAGTAATGAGTGTGCGCCAAAAGAAATAGTTTCTTTATTCTAGCAGATGGTAGCTTAAAACAGGCTGAAAGTAAAGCAGAATGCACTTTAACCTGCTTTAAGCATGGTTATTTATGTTTTCAAAAGTTAGAAAAAAGGCAAAGGGGTAATAGATCAATGAAAGTTTCAGATATGGTCCCCCCAATAGATTTGAGTGTCTTTGAGTGCATTTAATCTATTCCGAGCTCCACTGAAGAAAATAGTTCCATTTTTCATGCTGCGTCATGAAAATGTACCATAAGAATTATTTTCTAAATCTTACCACATAATCACTTAAAGCACAGAATTTAAGGCACATTCTGCTTTACTTTCAATCTGTTCTAAGTAGTCGCCTGTCTTCAAAACTAGTCTAGAAACAGGCTATGGGGTAAAGGGTTAACAGTGTCATCTACAAAAATTGCCAAATATAAGAATTATGAATTTTCCAAATGAGGAACCCTATTAAGGCATTATTTAACCCATTACCCCATAAATATGCCTTTTTACGCCTTTAATATATTCCCAAACTGAAGAAAATGGTTCAAAATTAAAATAATTATGAATATTTATCATAAGAAATATTTTCTATTTTCTACTAGATGGATGCTCAAAGCAGGCTGAAAGTAAATCAGAATGCGCCTTGAGGTGCATTCTGCTTTACTTTCAACCTGCTTAATAAGTGGTCCACTATCTTCAATATTAGAAATAGGCTATGGGGTAATGGGTTAAGTGTCAAAACATATAGGACTCCTACCAGGCATCTGATCTAGATCCAAAATGTTTGCAAAATTACCGGTCAATTTGTGACTAGCAGTAAAATGGGTGAAGACATGTCAAAGGATATGTCTCGGAATATATATATAGAATTTCCTGAGCTTCCGTTATCATCCGCCCACTCGAGAGAGAGTGGCAAAGATATTGTTGGTCATGTTGTATGTTTAATTGGGAAGAGTTCAGCTGGAATTGCCAAGAGAGAATAATGTGACAGTATAGATCATGTGGTATTTAACCTATTACCCCATAGCATGTTTCTAGTTTTGAAAATAGGTGACTACTTAAAGCAGGCTAAAAGTAAAGCAGAATGCGCCTGCTTTACTTACAGCCTGCTTTCGGCTATTATCTGCCTAAATATAGAAAATTATATATATTACTTATGATTCTTATTTTGTAACTGTATAAATTGGATTTATTTTCTTCACTAGAGGAATAAATTAAAGGCGTAAAAAGGCGTATTTATGGGGTAATGGGTTAAAGGTTAAGCACCAATTGAACTCCTTTTAATAAAAAATCCCTTTGTCTTTTCCTCCCAGAAATGCATTTTCATGTCTTTAATTTTCCTCACAGAAATGCCTTATCATACCTTTAAATTTTCTCACAGAAATGCCTTATCATACCTTTACATTTCCTCACAGAAATGCCATATCAGACCTTTAAATTTCCTCACAGAAATACCTTATCATACCTTTAAATGTTCTAACAAAAATGCCTTATCATACCTTTAAATTTCTTCACAGAAATGCCTTATCATACCTTTAAATTGTCTCACAGAAATGCCTTATCATACCTTTAAATTTCTTCACAGAAATGCCTTATCATACCTTTAAATTTCCTCACAGAAATACCTTATCATACCTTTAAATTTTCTCACAGAATGCCTTATCATAACTTTAATTTTCCTCACAGAAATGCCTTATCATACCTTTAAATGTTCTAACAAAAATGCCTTATCATACCTTTAAATTTCTTCACAGAAATGCCTTATCATACCTTTAAATTGTCTCACAGAAATGCCTTATCATACCTTTAAATTTCTTCACAGAAATGCCTTATCATACCTTTAAATTTCCTCACAGAAATACCTTATCATACCTTTAAATTTTCTCACAGAATGCCTTATCATAACTTTAATTTTCCTCACAGAAATGCCTTATCATACCTTTAAATTTCCTCACAGAATGCCTTATCATAACTTTAAATTTCCTCACAGAAATGCCTTATCATACCTTTAAATTTCCTCAAAGAAATACCTTATCATACCTTTAAATTTTCTCACAGAATGCCTTATCATAACTTTAAATTTCCTCACAGAAATGCCTTATCATACCTTTAAATTTCCTCACAGAAATACCTTATCATACCTTTAAATTTTCTCACAGAATGCCTTATCATAACTTTAAATTTCCTCACAGAAATGCCTTATCATACCTTTAAATTTTCTCACAGAAATACCTTATCATACTTTTAAATTTTCTCACAGAAATGCCTTATCATACCTTTAAATTTCCTCACAGAATGCCTTATCATAACTTTAAATTTCCTCACAGAAATGCCTTATCATACCTTTAAATTTTTTCACAGAAATGCCTTAAATTTTGTCCATTACAATGTCCAAGTCGAACAGCCAATGTACATTACTGACATAGTGACAGTTTTACCCATTACCCCATAAATACGCATTTTTTCGCCTCTAATTTATGCGTTCATTGAAGAAAATAGTTCAAAATTATATAATCATGAATATATATAATAAGAAATATTGTCATATGCTAGTAGATGGTAACTTTGAGCAGACTGAAAGTAAAGCAGAATGTGCCTTAAGGCACATTCTGCTTAACTTTCAACCTTCTTTAAGGAGTCACATACCTTCAAAACTAGAAATGGGCTATGGGGTAATGGGTTAACAGTTAAACACTTATATAATGCTATTAGCAAAATGAAATGGCATTGAAAGAGCATTGAAAGAGCATTTTTAAACCATTGAATGAGCATTGAAAAAATAATGGAAACCCATTTTCCAATATGCTTCTTCATTTATACAAACCATTGAAACAGCATTTTAACAGCATTTAAAGAGCATTGAAACAGCATTTAAAAAGCCAAATTATGTAAATTAGCATTATGTAAATTAGCAATGAAATTTGGACCAAAAACTGGTGTTTAAATGGTTTACTAGCATTTAAATTTGGGCAAAAACTGGTGGATTAAATGTTGTTTCAATGGTTTACTAGCATTAAATTTGGGCAAAAAACTGTTTAATTCAATGATGTTTCAATGGTTTACTAAATGCTTTAACCCATTTCTCCATATAAATGACTTCTTACACTTTATTAGTACGTACATTAGGGAAAGTAGTCCCTATGAAGTCCTGAACATAAAATACCGATGTCATTTAGAATATTTCCATAGGGTAGCTAAAAGCAGGGTGAAAGTAAAGCAGACTGTTTTTAAATGAATATTGTGCTTTACATTCAACCTGCTTTTAATGGACACTTGCCTTCAAAACACAAGCTATGGAGTGATGGGCTAAGCATCAATTTGCCCTAGCAATGAATATACTTCACAAGTATACCAGTGAATAGTACACTTGTCCTATACATAGAGTGTAGACTCAGATACAAATAATGCAGACCAAGGAGCTTTCTGATCAATGTGACCTTCACCAGAACTTTTCTGCAATACCTTTCTGTGCTTATCTGCATAAAATATTACTCACACATTATGAAATACTTAATTAAGCATTTGAACACCTTCTCATAAACCCTGGAACAAACAGTGATCATTTACCTCACTAATTGTATCAAAAACACACAGATGAAGACTAGTGAATCCACAACAATAAAACAATGTGCCAGATTCAAATTCATGGCGGCGGACATCTTGGTTATAATGGTTCAGACTAAAACACTGACTTCTCTAAATTAAATGGTAAATCATTGTTTTTTCAATGACTTACAATGGTCTTGTATGCACATTCCCAGACAAGAAAATGGTTGAAGAGAATAAATGCTACATCAATGCTGTTTAACTGGTCTGTTCTCACTCAGACCATTGATTCTACCATTTAAAGACCATTTTTATTTCAATGGTGCACTAAAACCTTTAAATCAGTTTGTTTAAAGGCTGTTTCAATGGTTTTCTCTAGAAAAATGGTCTTTAAATGCTAAGTCAAGGCTCTTTAAATGGTTTTTATACCATTTCATTTTGCTAAGGGGCTGCCCTCTATGTGAACATGTGCTATCATCTGAACTATAACATTGGTTAATAAGATAAGTAAAAAAAATGTTCATACATGAAGTCTCTATCACACGCAGCTTCAAAGTTATGGCCAATTACAAATTCACCCTATAGTAACAAAATGACCTTGACCTCTGTTAAACATAGCTCAAGTGGTACTGAGTTCAAGAGCTTCGTGATTTGAGTACAAACGCCAAATATGACGTCTCGATCGCATTCTGTTCAAAAACTATACAAACAAACGGTCAAATAGAAAAGATGTTGACCAAAAACAATATCCCCGACTAGTTTACACTGACCTGGGGTTCAAATGTCATCAAAATATTCAAAATTATGACAAACAGTGCAAACCTAATCAGAGGGCTCCTTCATATTTAAATTCCTGCCCTCTAAGAAAATCTTTCTTTATTATTACAATGGTTTATAAAATAAAGAAAATTTTCACCCAGGAAAAGTGGAGACACTAGCTGTCAGAAAGATCCTCAGAATAGGAAAACAGTGATTGTCTGATCTGGGTCTTCACTGTCTTTAACCCTTAATATTACCCCATAGCCTAGTTTTGAAAATAGGTGATAACTTAAAGCAGGTTGAAAGTAAAGCAGAATGCGCCTTAAGGCGCATTCTGCTTTAATTTCAGCCTGCTTTCAGCAACCATCTACTAGAATATAGAAAATATTTCATATCATACATAATTATTCATAATTGTATAATATGAAACTTTTTTTTTTCAATTTAGCAATAAATTAAAGGCGTAAAAAGGCGTATTTATTATAGGGTAATGGGTCAAACAGCATCAATACACCGTCATCAGGTCAATGGTTAATACCATCAATGATTCTTAATTTGAGTCTTTAATTATGTCCAGAACGAACATTTAATCCATTGTCCCATAAGTACATATTTTTTCACCTTTAATTTATTCCTCCACTGAAGAAAAATGTCATCTGTAAGTAATGTTGTCTCCATACTTTCTCTGTATTGATACATCTGAATTATTTCGTACATATACTAGCAAAATTTTAATATCAGAGTGCAAACAGTTTGAATCCAGATGATGCAGCCACCATGTTACTCAGAATATCTGTGTGACTGTCTGTCCTGATTAAAGTTGATAATTTTTTATGAGTGCATGCTCATTTAACACAATACCCCATTGTCTGTTTCTGGTTTTAAAGAGAGATGATCACTTTAAGCAGGTTGAAAGTAAAGCAGAATGCGCCTTAAGGCGCATTCTGCTTTACTTTCAACCTGTTTTAAGCTATTATCTGCTAGGATATAAAAAACATTTCTTATATGGCACATGTTTATGACTGTATAAATTGGAACTTCTTTCTTCAGTGGAGAAATAAACTAAAGGTGTAAAAAGGCATATTTATGGGGTAATGGGTTAAATGGACGTAATAATAGGGTCTTAAATTCAGACTCTGTACATAAACACTTGCCAGATGATAAGAATATCTCATCTGGATCCACTAAACACATAAACAGATATCCCCAATTTGACCATAGCCAGCAGAAGGTCAACCCTATTTCCCAATAGGAGCGACTTTTAGCACATTTTATTTATTCCTCCGCTGAAGAAAATAGTTCCAATTTGTACAGTCATAAAATGTACGATAAGAAACATTTTATAATTCCTAGAAGATGGTAGTTTAAAGCAGACTGAAAGTAAAGCAGAATACACCTTACGGCACATTCTGCTTTACTTTCAACCTGCTTAATTGGTTACATGTCTTCAAAACAATAAAAAGGCTACTGGGTAAAGGGTTAAAACGTTTCATACCACAAGACACAAAGCACAAAGTCATGTCTCGAGCAAAAGATGTCTACCCTCCACAGACTATCTAGTAGTAATTCATGAAAATTGTTTCTTCTCATGAAAGGCAGAAAAACTGCGTAGGTTGTTGAAACGTTTTTAGCTGAGTAATTTACCAAAAAGGGAATACTAAATGCCACAAATTTCTAAATGTAACATGCGAACCTTCAATAAATGTCTTTTTTCGCCAGTGTAATTATAGACTCAGGGTCCTATTTTCAGGTACTAAGTTCTTAACTCTTAGCATGCTCAAGCCGCAAATCCACGGTAACCTTTGCAAACAATTCTGGATCCTGATGAGACGCTGCGTAACGCTGCATCTCATCAGGATCCAGACTATTTGACACCCTGATCCTACTTTGAAAAGAAATTTAGAAAATTCTATTTTAAGAACAGTAGCAGACGACAATAATTGTTGCAGACGACAAAAATTACCCAGCATTCAAAGAGTTAACTCTTTCCTCCCTAAAACTTTAAATGGACAATTCCAGTTTCCATTTTAGTCAAGTCCATTTCTGACTTTTAAGGGTTGTTTTTGTCAATTATTGGCATTATGACAAACAGTGAAGACCCTGATCAGAGGGCTCCTTTCGGAGCCCTCTGATCTGGGTCTTCACTGTTTGCACAGGACAATTTTACTATTCACATTTACATTGTTTGACAAGAACGCCTATTTGCGGGACTAGGGCTCAAAGAGTTAATTAATGGATCTGTGTTATATATGTTGCCTGATAATGCTTTTCTGTGATTCTGACTTCCTTTTCTACAATAGTCAAACTTCTTGTTGAACTTGATTTGATCCGTTTTTGATACAGGTTGCAGCTTATATGCTGGACAAAAGTAAAACAAAAATATCCTAAACAAGCTTTCTGCTTTACTTTTATCTTGCATTAAGCAGTCACCTGTCTTCAAACAACTGTGAGTCCCTTTTAAGAGCGGCAGCTAAAGACATGTTTGACTGTTGCCATATAGAGGTTGACAATCCTTTTGTGATTTGATAACTACATGCATTACGCATTTAATATTTTGATAACTAACTTTGATAACTACATGCATTACACATTTAACATTTTGATAACTACATGCATTACACATTTAGATAACTACATGCATTACATATCTCTCTGCAAAACAATCAGTGAATTAATTAAGCGCACATCTCTTATTTTTGATGATTTGGTTGGAAAAAAATGTCAGGGCCTCTCCGTCTAAACAATATGAGATGGTTTTGTCACAATCTGCATGCATTTACAGTTACTTTCACGCCTATTGAGAATATTTGAGGAGGAGGAGAGGGGGGATAGTTATACAAAGGACCGAGAATAATGTCTTTAAGGAGCCCTCTGATCAGGTTCTACACTGTTAGCAGAGTATACATAAACTGGTTTAACTCATTATCCCCTGAAGTTTCCGGACAATTCCAGTTTGCAACAAAGGCTGGTCAATTTTAGACTATTTAGGGTTGGTGTTTGTAATAAATTGCAAAATGACAAACAGTGAAGTCCCTCATCAGAGGGCTCCTTCAAGAGCCCTCTGATCAGGGACTTCACTATTTTCATAGGACAAGTATACTCTTCACAGGTACACATTTGGTAAATGACGCATATATGCGTCACTAGGGCTCAATGAGTTAAGTATAGAAAAAGTTGAAGCAGACATTTCTGTACTAAATATGACTGACATTAGAAAGTCAGGGTATAGGGTTAACAGCGGTTTCTATGAAACAGTGCGTGCAAATAAAATGTATAATTGATCGGAAATCCTTGAAATCCATCCCTACAAAGGAAACTAATAAAACCGTATCTGGAAGCGCTAAAAATAGCTACACTTTCTGTTGGCTCATTAATTCATTGAGAAATATTCTTTCAGTAGCTCATAAAATAAGATGTATTTAATTGGAAGAAAGATAAAACAAACAATGAGTCTGTCAGCAGTACATTGACTAGTAGGAAGTAGGTCAGAAGGCACTATGTAAATGACCTTGACCTTGCCCTTAACCCTTCTTACCAACCCCATGGATACCCCTGTGAAAATTGTTCAAGAATTTTAGGGTGTTCATGAATGTTAAATGGCCGCTTCTAGAACTTCAAGAATTTCTATAAACATTCTAGAAAAAGAGTTCAAGAACTTTTGTATTTCTACAACAATTATGGTTCTAAAACCATCAATTTTCCTAGAATTTTTGCAGAATGTTCATAAACGTTAAATGGCCACTTCTAGAATTGTTCATGAATATTCAAGAAATTATTCTGGAATAGTTCTATAATAATTCAATTCCTTTTCACAGGTTTAGTTTTAAGTTTTTTTAATACAATAGGATATAGAAAATATTTCTAATGGTACACATTTATGACTGTATAAAGTAGAAGTATTTTCTTCAATGGTCGTATTTATGGGGTAATGGGATAGCTCATATATCAGGATCCGATAGGGCTAAAGCAGGGCTCCAGATAAGAGGTAGTTATTTCAACAAATCAAACATTTTCTCACTTATTCAGCACCAAATCCTATGGTGTTACTACTCATTAGAATCGTCTCTTCGAGACGATTCTAATGAGTAGTGACACCATAGGGTTTAATTCAGAAATAAAGATTTTAAGTTTTGAAAAACAACCCTTATCTGGTGCTCTGCTAAAGGAAATGAAAAGGCATCTATATGAACGGTTAAAGGCATGAAAAGGTGGTCGTGCTCATGCAGAGAGACGAAAAGTAAGGGTCAGACAAAACTTTGGTGAACTGACCTCTAAGTGACCTTGACATTAACCATGACCATGGTATGACAAACTTTCAAGGAGTATGGTTGCAACATAAGTTAGGTTAACCCTTTGAACCCTAGTCCCGCTTATAGGCGTCCTTTTCAAACAGTGTACATGTGAATAGTACACTTGTCCTGTGCAAACAGTGAAGTCCCAGATCAGAGGGCTCCAAAAGGAGCCCTCTGATCAGGGTCTTCGCTGTTTGTCATAATGCCAAACATTGACAAAAACATCCCTTAAAAGTCAGAAATGGACTAGACTAAAATGGAAACTGGAATTTTCCATTTAAAGTTTCAGGGAGGAAAGAGTTAAGAATGTACTGACAAACTAAACTAAGTTTGCTTCCAATCATCCAATTGTGAGGAAGTCTTTGTTTATTTTGGAATTGATAGCAACTTTGCACTTAATCCTTGCCTGATTTATCCATTGAGAAAAATTCTCTCAGAACCTTGTAATTAATTTCCCAGAATGCCACACCGAGAAGCATATTGTTTTTTAAGACTGCCATATTGAGACCAGTCAATTGTGGACTGTGTCTAGGTTAATTGCACATAAAAAATACCGAATACCAATCCCTGGAAATGAATTATTAAGGTGCACAGTCTTGAAACATTTGCTTGAGGAATTCCCATAAGCCAGTCGTATTCAAGCACATTTTATGGGATCAATATAGTTCAGACAAACATGTGTCTAATCCATGTGTCTGCATGATACACAAAAAAGAATAGGTACAGGTGTACTTATCTTAATCCATTACCCCATAAATATGCCTTTAAACGCCTTTAATTTATTCTTCTACTGAACAAAATAGTTCCTCTCTATACAGTCATAGATATGCATGATAAAAAGAAATTCTATATTTTAGTAGATATTAGCTTAAAGCAAGCTGAAAGTAAAACAGAATGTGCCTTATGGCGCATTCTGCTTTACTTTCAACCTGCTATAGATGGTCACCTAATTTCAAAACTAGAAACGGGCTATGGGGTATTAGGTTAACTCTGTGCATGCTGGGTAAATTTAATCTCAACAATTTCTTTTCAAAACAAGACTATAGTATCAAACAGTTTGGATCCTGATGAGATGCTGAGATACTTGTCGCCTCATCAGGGGCCGGTCTTACGAAACTTCGTACGACAAATAGTGTCGTAAGTCAGATTCAAAAATTCTCAATTATTATTTATTTCTCAGTCTAATCCTTTCTTGTGATATCTCTTTGGAATCGTCTTGAAAAGACGATTCCAAAGAGATGTCACAAGAAAGGATTAGGTGGAGGAATAAGAAATTATATGTGTTTTTAAGTTTTGACTTACGACCGTTTTTGTCGTACGACGTTTAGTAAGACCGGCCCCTGGATCAAAACTGTTTGCAAAGATAATCAAGTGTTTGCTGTAATTAGCATACAGTCGAAACTCAATACTTCAAACGCACTTAACCCTTTCCCTTATAGAAGCGACTTTTAGCACATTCATTTTAATCATCCGCTGAAGAAAATAGTTCCAAATTATACCGTAGTGAATATGTGTCATATTTAATACTTTCCTTATTCTAACAGTTAATAGCTTAAAGCAGGCTGAAAGTAAAGCAGAATGCGCCTTAGGGCGCATTCTGCTTTACTTTCAACCTGCTTTAAGTAGTCACATATCTTCAATACTAGAAACAATGCTATCACTGGTAAAGGGTTAAATCAACCGTACCAGTATTTCAGTTGAACTTCGATAAGTCTACCTCGCTTAAGTTGAACATACCCGTATTTCAAAGTTAAAACACAGCTAGGCCACGTTTTAACTTTTAAATATGGGTATGTTCGAACTAACGGGAGTTCAAATTATAGAGTTTTGACTGGATTTACTAAAAGGCAGCACTCACTAGCTCACTCGTGCATGTACTACAGTAATACCACTCTATATCAGACAGATTTGCAATGTCAAGCCAGAAGATGTGACCACTGTCCATTCCAGGAAGCTGCTAACGCAACTTTGCATAGAGGACTTATCTTGAGGGAAAGACGGCTTCGATGGTATGGGCACGTTGAACGCTCCACTGGAGCTATTAAGTGCGCCAGAGATATGAAAGTTGCAGGGAAGCGTGGGCCTGGGAGGCCCAAGATGTCATGGAGGGAGCTGACTGTAAGAGACCGCCAAGAATGGGGACTCACAGCAGTTGACCCACATGATAGACAAGGGCCACTATGGCCCTAAATCGCTCACCTGGTACACCATGGCAAACTTGACCTATAGTGACCTAGATTATGACTGGACATGACCCACAATCAACCTTTAGAGTGTAAACAAGATTTTCCTATGATTTGACCTAGTGACCTAGTTTTTGACCGGACATGACCAACATTCGAACTCGACCTAGATATTAATGAGGCAAACATTCTGACCAAGTTCCATTAAGATCCATTGAGATTTGTAGCCTCTAGAGTGTTAACAAGGTTTTTCTATGATTTGACCTAGTGACCTAGTTTTTGACCGGACATGACCCACATTCGAACTTGACCTAAATATCAATGAGGCAAACATTCTGACCAAGTTTCATTAAGATCCATTGAGATTTGTAGCTTCTAGTGTGTTAACAAGGTTTTTCTATGATTTGACCTAGTGACCTAGTTTTTGACCGGACATGACCCACATTCAAACTTAACCTAGATATCAATGAGGCAAACATTCTGAACAAGTTTCATTAAGATCCATTGAGATTTGTAGCCTCCAGAGTGTTAACGAGGTTTTTCTATGATTTGACCTAGTGACCTAGTTTTTGACCGGACATGACCCACATTCGAACTTGACATAGATATCAATGAGGCAAACATTCTGACCAAGTTTCATTAAGATCCATTGAGATTTGTAGCCTCTAGAGTGTTAACAAGGTTTTTCTATGATTTGACCTAGTGACCTAGTTTTTGACCGGCATTGACCCACATTCGAACTTGACCTAGATTTTATCAAGACAAACATTGTCATGAAGTTTAATGAAGATCGGATGAAATTTGTTGCCGCTAGAGTGTTAACGAACAATTGTGAACGGACGGACGACGGACATTCAGCGATCCTAAAAGCTCACCTTGGCACTTCGTGCCAGGTGAGCTAAAAAGCCTGGAGATCCTGTGTAAGAACCGCCATGCATGCAGCTAGCCTGAGTTACCTGGAAGGGAGCCCACTGTTGTGGACAATGCTCCCACCCCTGCACGTTAATCAAAAATCCGATGATGATGATGATGATATAACAACCAATACATTGTTTTGATTATATAGGTGTTTAAGGCAGGTGACTGATTAGAAGCTTTCTTTTTTACATTCACCTTCCTTTAACCATTTCCTCCCTGAAACTTCAAATGAACAATCCCAGTTTCCATTTTAGTCCAGTCCATTTCTGACTTTTAAGGGTTGTTTTTGTCAATGTTTTGCATTATGACAAACAGTGAAGACATAGATCAGAGGGCTCCTTAAGGAGCCCTCTGATCTTGGTATTCACTGTTTGCATAGGACAAGTGCATTTTTCACATGTATACTGTTTGAAAATGACGCCTATATGTGGGACTAGGGTTCAAAGGGTTACGCTGTCATCTGTCTATTATGCAGTCAATTAACCTTCTTTTCAATGGTCGTGATAAAGAAATTTTACTGTATATAAAAAGACCATTCAAGGAAACAAAATTGCGTGTCTAAAAGTTTAAATTGCATGTTTCATTTTGTTTCACCTTCCTATTGTTTAATCAGGTGACACAATGGACGCAAATAGAAACAGACACATTATATAGTTATACAGTGCTCCCTCCCGATAACGGTCCTCCCAACAAGGACTCCCTCCTTACAACGACCCTTGCCGCAGTTCCCTAAAAATAACCCATTACCCCATAAATATGCCTTTGATTGACGTCTCTTATTCATTCCTCAACTGAAAAAAAAAGTTCAATTTTATATAGTCATTAACATGTATCATAAGAAATATTTTCTAAATTCTAGTAGATGGTAACTTAAATCAGGCTGAAAGAAAAGCAGAATGCGCCTTATAGGCGCATTCTGCTTTACTTTCAACCTGCTTTAAATGGTCATATAGTAAAACTAGAAGCGGGCTATGGGGTAATGAGTTAACAAGACAATTATGTCTAACAATTTTATTGCTGCAAAATCATCTGCTTAAAATTGTCATCTGCTTTATTTACTCAAAGATACATATAGGTAGACATGTGTGGAGCTAGAATAATTATAAATAAATATAATGCCGAGTGACAAACAGCTTGAATCTAGATCAGACGCCGCATTACGCGGTGTCTTCTAGTCTGGATTCAAGCTGTTTGCAAAATTATGTAAGCCAAATACTAATTTTCCCTCCCTATAAAGACTCCCCCCAAACAGCACATACAATATGTGTCTCCCATTGTGTTTCTTTGTAGATAGGGAGAACTGTAGTACCAATCCTCAACTGTTCTTCAACATGCCTTTAACGCTGCATGCTGGGTACGGTAATTTTTTCGTCTGCAACAATTTGTCGTCTGCTATCGTTCTAAAACTAGAATTTTCAAAATTTCTTTTAAATACAGTATAAGAAAAGCAAACAGATTGGATTCTGATGAGACGCCGAGTTACTCGGCGTCTCATCTGGATCCAATCTGTTTGCAGACGTATCATCACTATGACAGGTATATCCGCCGCTAGCGTGCAAAGAGTTAACCCAATAATATGTTTACAGTTATGAAGATATGTGGCCACTTAAAGCAGGTTGAAAGTAAAGCAGAATGTTCATGACTGTATAAATTTGAACTATTTTCCTAAGTGGAGGAATGAATTAACCCTTTGAACCCTAGTCCCGCCTATAGGCGTCCTTTTCAAACAGTGTACATGTGAATAGTACACTTGTCCTATGCAAACAGTGAAGACCCAGATCAGAGGGCTCCGAAAGGAGCCCTCTGATCAGGGACTTCACTGTTTGTTAGAATGCCAAACATTGACAAAAACAACACTTAAAAGTCAGAAATGGACTAGACTAAAATGGAAAGTGGAATTGTCCATTTAAAGTTTCAGGGAGAAAAGAGTTAAAGCAGGTTGAAAGTAAAGCAGAATGTTCATGACTGTATAAATTTGAACTATTTTCCTCAGTGGAGGAATGAATTAAACACGCTAAAAGCCGCTTTGTATCAGGGAAAGAGATACAGGAGTGACAGCTTCACCGCTATACATGTACAGTCAGCTCCCACTGGAAGATATCAGATTTCTATTGTGTGTGTTGTTCGGAGGGAGTTGTTATTATAACCATTTAGCGCATTTAATTTATTCTTCCACTGAAGAAAATAGTTCCAATTTATACAGTTATGAATATTGAGGAAATAATTTCTATACTCAAGCAGATGATAGATTAAAGCAGGCTGAAAGTAAAGCAGAATGAGCCTTAAGGTGCATTCTGCTTTTTTTTCAACCTGCTTTAAGTGGTCAATTATTTTCAAATATAGAATTAGGCTATGGGGTAATGGGTTCACATAAAATGTTTTTTTTTTTGTTTTTTGCAAAGTGGAAAATTCTATATGAAATAGAATCTATTAAAGTTTCAAAGGGATCCAAATCTAACTGATAGTCTCAAGTGTTTCCATTTCAAACCCAATCCAAATCTGTACTGTTCATACATCGATCTGCATAAAAACCTTTTCAAATTCAAAAGCAATCATATACTATAGCAGACATCATATCTGCCGAAAAATTTGCCAGAAATCTTTGCAAGTGGCTAAACGGTCGACTTCTTTGCTGTTTCGGTGATGCGTAATCGGTTAAGAATGAAAAGTATTGTAAATAAACATTAGACAGAATAGTACTATGGAATTTGCTCTGTAATCCTTGAGAAATCTGGAAAGACAAAAAACTCCCCACCATCTCCATTCTCTCTCGTTCGTTCACGTACAGTTAACTGCTTTGCAGGCCATTTGCCAAGACAAGACGCTTACCTGGTACCGTAAAACTTGTGTTACTTAACCCTTTGCCTGCTGTTTGCGACTTTACTTATTATTGCAAACCGTTTAGATCCAGATCAGACGCTGCGTAACGGGGCGTCTGATCTGGATCCAAACTGTTTGACACTTGTCTTAAGGGTTCTTTACTGGAGCTTTCTGCATTACTTTTATCCTGCATTTAGCACAGTTTGTCTTTTTAAAATAATTCCAACCTTCCTGATTGAGATGTCCCTTAACCCTTATCTTTCGGTATGTCTGCTTCGAAATTGTTGTCTGCAACTTTTTTAAAAAATAATTTATATATTAAACACTAAAATGAGTGTCAAACAAGTCTGCCCAGTGCTTATATATAGAAAGTGTTTGAGTTGAGTCTCAGTTCTTTCTCAGGCTTTTGATTGTTCAGATTTGAGCATCTGCTCAAATCTGACCAATCAAACCCCTTAGAGAACGAAATCAGACTCAACTCAAATGCTTTATAAGCACGGGCCAGGTCATGACTAATAGGTAATTTTTTTTAATCAAAATCAATATTCTGAGAACGAAATCAGACTCAACTCAAATGCTTTATAAGCACGGGGCCAGGTCATGACTAATAGGTATAAAAAAAAATTGATAAAAATGAAAATAAAAACAAACATAATGTGGTGATTCTTTAATGTCAGTTCAAGATTCCTTCCTAGTTACATCATTGCATTCAAGCTGAGATGGCACAGAGTGAGAGAGATCGAGTTAAATCGGGCATATGACATCATCATCAGATTAAGACCGGATCAACATATCAGTTTTGAAGATAAGCATCAAGCTATTAGTCTATGAATATTCAGCAGAAGTATCACATTCAGAGTTGCTGATATAACACAAGCCCATATTACCCCATAGTCCTTTGCTAGTATTGAAAATACAGCGTTCCCTCTCTACAATGACACCCAGTGGGAGACAAAAAATGTGTGCGTTGTTGGGAGGGAGTCGTTATAGAGAGGGAAACTGGTGACATTTGCAAACAGCATGAATCCAGATCAGACGCCACGTAACGTGGCGTCTGATCTGGATTCAAGCTGTTTGTCACGCGTCAATAAGTATTTGTCCTGTTAAAATGAGCATTATGTAACTTTGAGAAAATTAGCAGACGACAATTTTAAGCAGACGATATTGCAACAGTAAAGGCGTTAGACATAACTGTCCTGTTTAGGGAACAGCGGCAAGGGTTGTTGTAAGGAGGGAGTCGTTGTTGGGAGGGCAGTTGTAGAGAGGGAACACTGTATGTGACCATGCAAGCAGGTTGATAGTAAAGCAGAATGCGCCTTACAGCGCATTCTGCTTTACTTTCAGCCTGCTTTAAGCTATCACCTGCTAGGATATAGAAACTTTTTGTATGGGTGTATCTTCATTACTGTTTAAAGTGGCATTATTTTCTTCAGTGGAGGAATAAAATGAAGGCATAAAAAGGTGTGTTTATGGGGTAATGGGCTTATAGTGGTTTAACCCATTTAGTCCAAGTGACAAGTATCATAATTGTAACTACTCCTACATACACAGTGTACCTGTAAAGAGTATACTTGTCCTAGGCAAACTGTGAAGACTCCTAATATATTTTAAGAGCCCTCTGATCAAGATCTAGATTATACTTGTCAATTTGCATTTCATGGTAAAATTCAGCCCTTAATTTTCAACCAGAACGGGTAATCAAAGATTACAAAGATCACCTCCTGCATTAGGAACAGACTTCAATGCAAAACCTTAACGTTGACCCTAGTGGTCACGGTCAAGGTCACCAAACTTTGGTGCATTCTGGTCTAATCATTGAGGCCATAAATGCAGTTGTTTGCTCAGAACTGACTTCAACGCAAAACCTCAACGTTGACCCTAGAGATCAAAGGTCACCAAAATGAGGTACATCGTGGTCTACTCATTGAGGCGTATTAGCATAAGAAGTTTCGTGACTGTAGGTGCAGTTGTTTGCTAAGTACAGACTTTAATGCTAAACCTTAAAGTTGACCCTAGAGGTTAAGGTCAAAGTCACCAAACTGCAAAATGCATCCTGGTCTACTCATTGAGGCGCCTCAGCATATTAAGTTTCATGACCGCAGGTGCAGTTGTTTGCTCAGAACAGACTTTAACGCCAAACCTTATCGTTGATCCTAGAGGTTAAGGCCACCAAACAGTTGAGCACCTTGGTCTACTCATTAAGGCGCATCAGCATATGAAGTTTCGTGACTGTAGGTGCAGTTCTTTGCTGAGAGAACAGACTTTAACGCAAAACCTTACCATTGACCCTAGAGATCAAAGGTCACCAAAATGAGGTACATCGTGGTCTACTCATTGAGGCGTATTAGCATAAGAAGTTTCGTGACTGTAGGTGCAGTTGTTTGCTAAGTACAGACTTTAATGCTAAACCTTAAAGTTGACCCTAGAGGTTAAGGTCAAAGTCACCAAACTGCAAAATGCATCCTGGTCTACTCATTGAGGCGCCTCAGCATATTAAGTTTCATGACCGCAGGTGCAGTTGTTTGCTCAGAACAGACTTTAACGCCAAACCTTATCGTTGACCCTAGAGGTTAAGGCCACCAAACAGTTGAGCACCTTGGTCTACTCATTAAGGCGCATCAGCATATGAAGTTTCGTGACTGTAGGTGCAGTTCTTTGCTGAGAGAACAGACTTTAACGCAAAACCTTACCATTGACCCTAGAGGTCAAGGTCAAAGGTCAAGTTCACAAAACTTCAGTGCATTGTGGTCTACTCATTAAGGGGCATCAGCATATGAAGTTAAATGACCATAGGTGTAGTCATTTGCTCAGAACAGACTTTCACACAAAACATTAATGTTCACCCTAGAGTCAAAGGTCAAGGCCACCAAACTGCAATGCATCTTGGTCTACTCAATGACACGTATCAGCATATGAGGTTTCGTGACTGTAGGTGCAGTTCTTTGCTGAGAGAACAGACTTTAACGCAAAACCTTACCATTGACCCTAGAGATCAAAGGTCACCAAAATGAGGTACATCGTGGTCTACTCATTGAGGCGTATTAGCATAAGAAGTTTCGTGACTGTAGGTGCAGTTGTTTGCTAAGTACAGACTTTAATGCTAAACCTTAAAGTTGACCCTAGAGGTTAAGGTCAAAGTCACCAAACTGCAAAATGCATCCTGGTCTACTCATTGAGGCGCCTCAGCATATTAAGTTTCATGACCGCAGGTGCAGTTGTTTGCTCAGAACAGAATTTAACGCCAAATCTTATCGTTGATCCTAGAGGTTAAGGCCACCAAACAGTTGAGCACCTTGGTCTACTCATTAAGGCGCATCAGCATATGAAGTTTCGTGACTGTAGGTGCAGTTCTTTGCTGAGAGAACAGACTTTAACGCAAAACCTTACCATTGACCCTAGAGATCAAAGGTCACCAAAATGAGGTACATCGTGGTCTACTCATTGAGGCGTATTAGCATAAGAAGTTTCGTGACTGTAGGTGCAGTTGTTTGCTAAGTACAGACTTTAATGCTAAACCTTAAAGTTGACCCTAGAGGTTAAGGTCAAAGTCACCAAACTGCAAAATGCATCCTGGTCTACTCATTGAGGCGCCTCAGCATATTAAGTTTCATGACCGCAGGTGCAGTTGTTTGCTCAGAACAGACTTTAACGCCAAACCTTATCGTTGACCCTAGAGGTTAAGGCCACCAAACAGTTGAGCACCTTGGTCTACTCATTAAGGCGCATCAGCATATGAAGTTTCGTGACTGTAGGTGCAGTTCTTTGCTGAGAGAACAGACTTTAACGCAAAACCTTACCATTGACCCTAGAGGTCAAGGTCAAAGGTCAAGGTCACAAAACTTCAGTGCATTGTGGTCTACTCATTAAGGGGCATCAGCATATGAAGTTAAATGACCATAGGTGTAGTCATTTGCTCAGAACAGACTTTCACACAAAACATTAATGTTCACCCTAGAGTCAAAGGTCAAGGCCACCAAACTGCAATGCATCTTGGTCTACTCAATGACACGTATCAGCATATGAGGTTTCGTGACTGTAGGTGCAGTCCTTTGCTCAGAACAGACTTTAACGCAAAACCGTAACATTGACCAAGTGCTAAAGGTCAAATGTCAAGGCCAATTGTGGTGCATCCTGGTCTACTCATTGAGGCACATCAGCATATGAAGTTTCGTGACTGTAGTTGCAGTCCTTTGCTCAAAACAAACTTTAACGCAAAACCGTAACATTGACCCTAGAGGTCAAGGTCAAAGGTCAAGGCCAATAAACTGCAGTGCATCCTGGTCTACTCATTGAGGCGCATCAGCATATGAAGTTAAGTGACTGTAGGTGCAGTCCTTTACTCAAAACAGACTTGAACCCAAAACTGTAACATTGACCAAAGAGGTAAAGGTCAAAGGTCAAGGCAAATAAACTGTGGTGCATCGTGGTCTACTCTTTGAGATTTGATTTGTTATGATTTTACGTCGCTTTTAACAGTATTTCAGTTATATTGTGACGTCCAGCTAATTACAGGTGGAGGAAGACCCCAGAAGCCCTTTATGCACTGTTTCAGGCACAAATCGGCAACTGGGTAGAACCACCAACCTTCCGCAAGCCAGCTGGATGGCTTCCCCACATGAAAAATCCGAACGACCCTACTTGGATTCGAACTCACAGCGGTGAGGAGCTTAGTGATGTAAGTCACAGTGACTATACCACTAGGCCACCCCTTCTCATTGAGGCACATTAGCATATGAAGTTTAGTGACTGTAGGTGCAGTCCTTTGCTCAGAACAGACTTTAATGCAAAACCGTAACATTGACCCTAGAGGTCAAGGTCAAAGGTCAAGGCCAATAAACTGTGGTGCATCCTGGTCTACTCATTGCGGCACATCAGCATATGAAGTTTCCTGACCGTAGGTGCAGTCTTTGCTCAGAACAGACTTTAACGCAAAACCGTAACATTGACCCTAGAGGTCAAGGTCAAAGGTAAAAGTCACCAAACGGCGGTGCATCGTGGACTACTCATTAAGGCGCATCAGCATACAGTGGAGAATCTGTTATTCTTTCCCAATAAACGCGTTTACGCTAAAACTATTATTTGCAGTGCAAACAGTTTGGAGCCAGATCAGACAACGGGTAACCCGGCGTCTGATCAGGCTCCAAACTGTTTGCCACCAGGATAAACATGAAATATCAGACTTGTCCAAAAGTTGTTCTTTTCTACGTTTTAGTGATTTGCGTTTGCGTGTGTTTGCGTTTAAACGGGAAAGAATAACAGATTCTCCACTGTATGACCGTGACGCTGAAGCCGACACCTGGGGTATAGCATAAGCCCCCCCCCCCTCCTCGTGGAGGTGAGCTAAAAATGGACTAGACTGTATTGGAAACTGGAACTCAGTGTGAAGTTTCAGGGGTGACTGAGTTAAATATTATTTAACTGAGCGTTTTTTAAAACCGCTGTATGGTACAAACTAACAGCCAGTTATGAAATAAAATCTGTTTTGCTGATCGAAACGCCTTGCTAGAAAATGTTCTAATGGAAATAGTCTCTGAAATTTCGCTACCTATTGAATAAATCTAAAATTTAAAAAAATATATGTTTTACCCCAAAAAAGACTGGGTTGATAATTTTGTAACTTGAAAATTTTATTATCCTAGTCGAAAGTCTTTTCGATCAGTACGACACATTTGTGTGTGTGTATTGGCGTGAACACAACCGAATTCTAGCAAGTTTTCGAAGCACACTATCGAATTTTCAAAAATTGTGGATTTCTTTACCATTCAAAATCAATGGATTTTTTTCAGGGTGAGATCGGTTTAGTTCACTGCGCCTCGTAAACACATCAGCATACTCGAAATTTTCATGATGCATCATATGGACATCATTTGACATTTCGGTAACAACATTTTGTATTTTGGGTGTAAAAATAGTGTTTTTTGCAAATTTGAAGTTGATTTTTTTAAAAAAAAAATATTTTTTTCGAAATTGATACTGTTAGTGTTGACAGACATGGATCTGAAAACTAGTTTGCTCTACGATGACTACTAATGTCCATACAGCGGTTTGAAAAAACACGCAGTTGAAATAAAGAAGCTAGGCCTGCCCCTTTAATTATTTTTTTGAGTATATATATGTCGTAGGCCATATTGGAATCTAGGCAGATCCTGGATCTGCCTAGGCCATATTGGAATTCTGATATGGCCTAGCCATATTGGAATTCTTATATGGCCTAGGCAGATTCCGGATCTGCCTAGGCCATATTAGAATCATATTAAGATTCTCATATGGCTAGGCAGATCTGGAATCTGCCTAGGCCATATTAGAATCTAGTTGTTTAAGTAACAATATAGCTTATACCAAATTCAAAGGACCTTAAGGTTTTAAAACAAGAAACTAAACAGTAAAATCCATAAGTAACATTTTGATTATTTTCTCTATGTAGTACTATGGGCAGCTACAGTACTATGTGAATATTATAAAATAACAGTGTATGAATAATTCTAAAAAATAGTATATCTTAAGCAATCAGTTTTGTTTTGGAAGGAGACAAAAGTAGTTACTGTAGCGTCTTTATAACAACAAACCATTTACTTTAACAATTGTACTTCACACTTTTCTAGCTTAGCCATATTATATATAAATGGTCATTTAAGCATCTAGTTTGGTTTTGAGAAGAAGATTAAAGTATGGTAGTGGTTTTATACCAACTAACCATTCACTTGTATTCCATACCTTCTAATGTCAAACTAAATTTTAAAAGTAAACTAAATTTTAAAAAGACAGAAAACTTCATAGAAAAAGACATGGATTTGATAATGCTAGAATTGTTAAAAAATGCCTATGTTGTTTCTGAACCAACTAGATTCTAATGCTAGAATTGTTTGAAAATACCTATGACTTTTTGAGTATGTTATTTAGCTTAAATAACCAAGGAGTGTTAAAATATACCTGTATTTACTTAAGCAACCAAGAAATAGTTAAAATAAAACTTATGTTACTACTAAAAATCTAGATTCTAATATGGCCTAGGCAGATTCCAGATCTGCCTAGCCATAATGGAATTCTAATATGGCCTAGGCAGATCCAGAATCTGCCTAGGCCATATAAGAATTCCAATATGGCTAGGCCATATCAGAATTCCAATATGGCCTAGGCAGATCCGGAATCTGCCTAGGCAGATTCCGGATCTGCCTAGATTCCAATATGGCCTACGACATATATATACCAACAAAACATTAGATTATTTGTTTTGGTGTGTTAGCCTTGATATTTTATGGCTTTAAATACCGGTATATACCTTAGCAAGGAATTTACCAACCATTAACAAACAGTGTACATCTGAGGAGTACACTTATCTGATGCAGACGGTGTAAACCCTGATCAGAGGGCTCCACTGCATTGTTTGACTTTTCGTAATATATTGCAGAAAACAAACCTACATTGTTAGAAATGGACTTCACTAAATTGGAAACGAGAATTGTCCATTTAAACTTTCAGGGGTTGAAATTAAGTTAAGACATAGGAGCATGTGTACCACTTGTCACATTTTCATAAAGTTTACAAACTTAATTCCAATCACAAAAATAGAATCGTTTTTGCAACCTTTTCCGCCCACTTTATTTTAAGACATCAACATGAGGAGTGTAGAATAAAGAAAAAATCCATTAATATGTGTGGAACTAAAGGAAAATTTCAAATCTTAACCCAATATTACCCCAAAAATACACCTTTTTACGCCTTTCACTTATTCCTCCTCTTAAGAAAATAGTGTCACTAATGAATATGTACCATAAGAAATATTTTCTATATCCTAGCAAAGGTTTAGCTTAAAGCAGGATGAAAGCAAAGCAGAATGTGCCTTAAGGCACATTCTGCTTTACTTTCAACATGCTTTAAGTGGCTACCAATCTTCAATACTAGAAACAGGCTATTGAGTAATGGGTGACTTAGTGATTACCTTTTTAAACAGTTTGGATCCAGATGAGAGGCCAAGTAACTCGGCATCTCATCTGGATACAAACAGTTTGATGCTCTGATGCTATTTTCAGAAAGAGTATGCACAGGTGAATCAAGGTTAACCCATTACCCCATAAATACGCCTTTTTACGCCTCAAATTTATCCCTTCACTGAAGAAAATAGTTCCAATTTATATATACAGTTGTGAATATTTGACATTAGAAATAATTTCTATATTCTAGCAGCTTGTAGCTTAAGGCAGGTTGAAAGTAAAGCAGAATGCGCCTTAAGGCGCATTCTGCTTTACTTTCAACCTGCTTTAAATGGTCACCTGATTTCAAAACTAGAAACATACTATCATGGAGTAATGGGTTAAGCATAGTTGCAGACGACAAATTTGCAAACGACACTTACAAAAAATGCTAAAAACCAGAGTATTAATAATCTTTTTAAACATAATTTACTCCATAGATACTCATTTTGAAGCGGAATAAATTAAAGGCATAAAAAGGCATATTTATGGGGTAATGGGTTTATGGTTGAGCGACATCATGCGCTTTTATGGAAGAATAATTAAAGTCATCAAATACCCTTCTGGAGGAAAAGTTTAACCCTTTCCCCCATAGCCCACAGGTACTTGACACATACTTTATTATCTATTAATAAGGGGGGTGTTAATAGATAATAAAGTATGTGTCAAGTACCTGTGCCATAGCCTGTTTCTAATTTTGAAAATATGTGACTACTTAAAGCAGGTTGAAAGTAAAGCAGAATGTGCCTTAAGGCACATTCTGCTTTACTTTCAGCCTGCTTTAAGCTACCACCTGCTAGAAAAAAGAAAATATTCCTTATAATACATTTTATGAATGTATAAATTGGAACTATTTTCTTCAGCGCAAGAATAAACTGAATGTGCTGAAAGGCGCTTCTATGGGGGAAAGGGTTAAAGAACCCCTACCTAAAAGTGTTTGTTACTCATAAAATATTTCTTTAACAGTACGGAGGAAGAGAATTTTTTAGAATCATTTTGTGTCAACAACATATACTGAGCCCTTCATTATTTAAAGTTTCTTCTATGCTGATAACAATATTGTCAGAGCTCCAGATAAGAGGTAGTAAACTGAACAAATCCAACATTTTCTCTCTCATTTAGCACCAAATCCTATGGTGTTACTACCCATTAGAATCGTCTCTTCGAGACGATTCTAATGAGTAGTGACACCATAGGGTTTAATGCAGAAATAAAGATTTTAGTTCTTGAAATACTCCCCTTATCTGGAGCCCTGTATTGTCAACTTACTTTCTGACCAAAGTTTCAATCCAGATATCTTTGCTTCACATCTGAGGATAAAAAAAAGCTACACTAACTCTATTTTGAAAATGAATTTTTTAAACCTATAATTTTAGAACCAAAAGCAGACGACAATTTTCTGAATGAAAATTGCTCTCAGCTCTTCAAAGGTTCTATATAAATGTCAAGTTTACCAGGTTAAGTTCAAGTTCCAACTCGTGTTGTATATTAAATTTCTCTTGGTGCCATTTCTGAAGATAGTGGGAGTTTTATCTGCCTCCGCATTCACTAAAATTACACAGGGGAATTAAACAAGACACCTGAGTTCTCCACATTCTTTCCCGCCAATAAATGCTGTCTGCTGCCATCATTATTATGTCGTCTGCTAATATTTCAAATTAAATTTTTACATAACATTATAAAAGAAAAATATTTTTAATTCAAATAGTTAATTTGAGGAGATAATTTGAAGAAAAAATGTGTTCGGTATTTCATTATTTTGAGTAGATCTAGTCGACAGAATATTTGACACCAAAAATCTTTTCTCAATAAAACCTGGAAGTCGCAGGCGTATGCTTAGTCAGCATTCAAAGTGCTGATACAGTCAGATAACAATTATTTCTCTCTTTGTTTTTGATTTTGCTGCTACAGTGTTCCTTCCCTACAATGGCCCCACATAGCCTTTTTCGTTCACCTTAATTTCACCCTTGTTTGACTATTCAGAAAAAAAATATTTCCGGATCTTAACCCTTAGCCCGCCAAATAAATTGTCGTCTGCTATATTTCTCGTCTGCTTCAAGTTTCAAAGTGCTTCAAAGTTGCTCAAAATTGCTGAAAATGTTGTCCGAGTGTCAAACAGCTTGGATCCGGATGAGACGCCGAGTTACTCGGCGTCTCATCCAGATCCAAGCTGTTTGCATATGGAGCTATAGTCGTGAGTGGCAGGCTAAGGGTTAATTTGCTGCCAGCATGCTTACTCCGAGCTAGCTAATAGTTAACCCATTACCCCATAAATACACCCTTTTTATGCCTTTAATTTATTCCTCCTCAAAAGATAATTATAGCTCCAAATTACATAGTCATGAATATATATGTATTTTAAGGAATACTTTCTGTATTCTAGAAAATATTTGCTTAAAGCAGGCTGAAAGTAAAGCAGAATGTGCCTTATAAGGTGCATTCTGCTTTATTTTCAACCTGCATTAAGTGATAACCTATATTTAATACTAGAAATAGGCTATGGGGTAATGGGTTAACTCTTACAGATACCAAGTACTAGATCTAGCGGTGAAACCGTGATGATATTTGCAAACAGTTTGGATCCGGATGAGACGCCAAGTAATAATGCAGTGTCTCATCAGGATACAGACTGCTTGACACAGGCTGCGCTGTTTTGAAAAGAAAATTTAAGAATTCTATTTTTAGAACAGCAGCAGACGACACTCATTTCAGTCATGACCCAGCATGCAAATAGTTAAGGGCTAAATTCAACTATATGTCTAAAGTACAAATTACAGAAAATCTTGTTTTAACCCTTTACCCCATAAATGTCTTTTACACCTTTGATTTATTCCTCCACTGAAGAAAATAGATCCAATTTATACAGGCATGAACAAGTTTCAAAAGAAATATTTTTTATATCCTATCAGATGGTAACTTAAAGCAGGCTGAAAGTAAAGTAGAATGCACCTTACGGTGCATTCTGCTTTACTTTCAACCCGCTTTAAGTGGTCGCCTGTCTTCAAAACTATAAAGACTTTAGTGGCTATAGGATAATGGGTTAAAGCTGTAACCTGTGGTACAGGCTTAATAATTAACACAATTTAGTGGTCGTTATAGATGGGTTTTACTGTATTACTAAATTACCACTATTTCTCTTTTCATGAAAACATTTTTCGAAGAAAATTAATTCAAACCATGGATACTCCTCCACCTCCTTACAAGTATTGTAACTGTTGCCATTTTCCCCGGCAAAACAGAGTCAGCTAGATAAATGTCAAGTTTAGCAGGTGAAGTTCGAACATAACAAACACGACTGGAAATGTCACATGGCTATGAAACTGCTCCCTATGGAAATTGTAGGAGTAGCAATATTGCATTTCTGGAAATCAGATTCGGTATAAGTCACCTGAGCCTAGTATTTTCGTGGTGAAGGCGTACTATTTTGCCACAAAGACAATAAACTACAAGCGACTTTTTTATACCCTGCCTTCACCAGATATTGTCTTCGTCTACGGAGAAAAAAAATCTGTTTTATCAGGAAACTTTCTCTAGCAATTGACTAGAAAGTAAAAACATTTTCCTTGTTTTTAGATTTTAATAGTGCGAGTATTACAAAAACTAAATCCTTTAGTCTACACAAATTCTATGTTGTGACTACTAATTACAATTGCTTATCTTTTAAAGACTCCATCAAATAGTATGCTGTGACTTTTCATTAGAATTGTCTCTTCGAGACAATTCTAATGAATAGTTACAACATAATGGTTTAAGCTAATTTCATGTAGAAAAGCAGCTGGGAATATATATATTCCTGGATTTAAACAATTCAAATTCTTTAATCTTTAGTAATTATAATCTGTGAATGAGTTTTGTGTTATATTTTTAGTACGCATTTGTGACAAACCTGTAAATATGAGAGCTATTTTGATAACCGATATCACATGATGGCGGGTAAATAAAAAAACTCAGTCACTCACAAGGCCAACCCACACATCTAACACGTGTTTCCACAATCATTGAGAGGTAGATACAGTAATACCTCTACATGTTTCCACAGTCATAGAGAGGTAGATACAGTAATACCTTTACATGTGACCACAGTCATAGAGAGGTAGATACAGTAATACCTCTACATGTTTCCACAGTCATAGAGAGGTAGATACAGTAATACCACTACATGTTTCCACAGTCATAGAGAGGTAGATACAGTAATACCTCTACATGTTTCCACAGTCATAGAGAGGTAGATACAGTAATACCTCTACATTTTTCCACAGTCATAGAGAGGTAGATACAGTAATACCTTTACATGTTTCCACAGTCATAGAGAGGTAGATACAGTAATACCTCTACATGTTTCCACAGTCATAGAGAGGTAGATACAGTAATACCTTTACATGTTTCCACAGTCATAGAGGGGTAGATACAGTAATACCTCTACATGTTTCCACAGTCATATAGAGGTAGATACAGTAATACCTCTACATGTTTCCACAGTCATAGAGAGGTAGATACAGTAATACCTTTACATGTTTCCACAGTCATAGAGAGGTAGATACAGTAATACCTTTACATGTTTCCACAGTCATAGAGGGGTAGATACAGTAATACCTCTACATGTTTCCACAGTCATAGAGAGGTAGATACAGTAATACCTCTACATGTTTCCACAGTCATAGAGAGGTAGATACAGTAATACCTTTACATGTTTCCAGTCATAGAAGTATACTCATAGAGAGGTAGATACAGTTATACCTCCACAAGTTTCCACAATCAAAGAGATAGATACTGTATAGTAAGACCTGTAACCACTATATGTTTTCACATTTCTAAATGACAAGACAGCAATTGAAAGTACCTTTATGAGCTTTTTGCTTTACTTATATTTTGCTTGAAATATCCACTTGCCAATTTATTAATCCATTAATTATAACAATAAGCTACAATCTGCTAGGATATAGAAAATATTTCATATGGTAGATATATTCTTGGCTGTAAAAATCGGAATCATTTTCTTTAAAAGGATAAATAAATGAAAGGCGTAAAAAGGCGTATTTATAGGGAATGGGTTAAACATTGAGCTACCCTCTCTTCTCATGAGTATTTGAAACTGACCAGAAGCTTAGCCTTGACATCGAATGTGGACTTGTTATCATCAATCGTTCATAAGGTCACTTAGTCTGATTGTTATAAAATTATGAAATGAATACTGTTTTCAAAGTGCTTATGTTACAATATGGCATTTTTCTTATTGACGTAAGCATCATTGGTCTTTTACATGTTATCAACTCTTAACCATGCTAGCGACAGATATGTGCCACATGTAGCCTTTGCAAACAGCTTGGATCCAGATGAGACACCGCGGGACATAACGTCTCATCAGGATCCAAACTGTTTGACACTCTGACCCTGTTTTGAAAAGAAATTTAGAAAATTCCATTTTTACAGACGAAAAAAGAGTAGCACTAACCTTCAGTACATTCCAAGGGTAAAATTTAAATGAGACAGCTATGCAAACAGTATGGATCCAGATGAGATGCCAAATAATTTGGCATCTCATTCGGATCAATACTGTTTGACATTCTGACAATAATTTTTTCAATAAATATGCAGATAATTAAATCAACTTCATGAAGATTTGCATATGACAATTTTTTTTAAAAGTCAATTACATGATGCCAAGGTAAGCGCTGAGTATAGCTTTTACATTCTATACGCTATATTGGTACATTCACGCTGATCTATTCTGGTACCTGCCTACGTATGTAGATCTGCGACGAACACTGCTAGTATCTATCAAATTTCTCATCATTAGTTTACCCTTAATTATCCTGCTGATCACGGCTTTATTCATTTTTGCAAACAGTTTTGATCCTGATTAAACGCCGCATAACTCGGAATCTGATCTGGATCAAATCTGTTTGATACTCGGTTTTAAATTTCTTCAAATTAAAAGTGTATAAATTTTAATTTTACAAAATTTGCAGACAACAATTTCAAAGCAGACGATATTTCAGGAAGGATAAGGGTTAACCCATTACCCCATAGCCTGTTTCTTGTTTTGAAGATAGGTGACCCCTTAAAGCAGGTTGAAAGTAAAGCAGAATGCGCCTTAAGGCACATTCTGCTTTACTGTCAGTCTGCTTTAAGCTATTATCAGAAAATATTTCTTATGAATCTTATTTGTAACAGTAAAAATTAGAACTATTTTCTTCAGTAGAGGAATAAATTAAAGGCGTAAAAAGGTGTATTTATGGGGTAATGGCTTAACTCTTACCATGCTAGTGGCAGATATGTTCCGTAGTGATTACCTTTACAAATGGATCCAATTCATCAGATGAGACGCCGCGTAAAGCAGCATCTCATCAGGATCCAAACAGATTGAGTCAATATGACACTCTGACCCTGTTTGAAAAGAAACACTAACAATTGCTGATGACAACTGTTGCAGATAACAAAAACAAGACTGCGTTCAATAAACGCTTATGCCCCCGGTGGCATCCTTGACAACAATATATTCTGAATCTTTTCTAAGTCCAAATTAGGTCAAGGTCAAACTGAGCTTGGGTATTACTAGTTGGTTGATAATGGTCCAAGGCAATAACTGTATAAGTATAGAAGCATTGTAGTAAGTAGTGTTGATGCTAGACGAAACGGTAAAATCTAGTTAACCAAGAAATAGCCTATTTAAAATATTCTAAGTCCAAATTAGGTCAAGGTCAAGGTCAAAATCAAAGTATGGTGATATTGGTGGATAGGGAATGGTCCAAGGCAACAACTGTATAAGTATCCAAGCATTTGGGTAAGCGGTGTTGATGCTAGGCGAAACGGTAAATTCTACTTAACCTTGTTACGGACGGACGGACGTTCTTAGGAGACGGTTGTTGTGGGTTTTTTTGCTATATAAACCCTAACCCTAAAACTAACCCCACATGCGTGATTTTGAACCCCACAATACTCTCTTTCAACCCCACAATCACTAACTGGCCAGGTTAATGACCGAAACGGACCCCATAAGGTAGCTCCTGTAAGCCCGGACTGACGGACGGACTGACTGACGGACAGGACGATTACTATATGCCTCCGCATCTTTCGATGCCGGGGGCATAAAAACCCTTGATTGTGATTATGTAAGGGCCTCTCTAGACATCTTGAGATTGGTGACATTGGCTGGGCACACTTTACCCCTGTTTTAACAGTTAGTTTCACGCCTATCGAGAACAATGGGGGGGGGGGGGGTTAGTCCATCAATGGACTGAGGAAATGTCTTTAACTCCATTTATGCCTGGATATTGCAATGAACCTTTCCTGTATAACCACATAGCCTTTTTCTAGCATCGAAGATAGGTGTCAACATAAGGCGCATTCTGCTTTACTTTCAGCCTGCTTTTAAGCTACCATCTGCCAGAATATATAGACAATACTTCTTATAATACATATTCATAGCTGTATAAATTGGAACTATTTACTTCAGTGGAGGAATAAATGAAAGGCATAAAAAGATTTCACAGTAGATCATACAAAGGGGATATAAAGACACTGAATCATTTCTCCACACAGCAATTTAATATTTCACATGATACAGCAAACTGCAGACCCGGATGTGTAACACAGCATATCATCAGGGTCTGCACTGTTTGCACATGTCCACCATAGAAGACACTAGGCTTAAATTATTTAACCCATTACCCCATAGCCTGATTCTAGCATTGAAGATAGGGGACAACTTAAAGCAGGTTGAAAGTAAAGCAGAATGCGCCATAAGGCACATTCTGTTTTACTTTCATCCTGCTTTAAGCCTATCATCTGTTACGATATAGAAAATATCTTTATGGTGCATATTCATGACAAAATAAAGTGGAACTATTTTCTTCAGCAATTTAAAGATGTAAAAAGGCGTATCTATGGGGTAATGGGTTAAAACATGGTACTATTTCTCCCTTCTAACATCACTCTGCCACCGTTCCCCTATATTGCACTGTATAAATTAAAGAAACTCGAGATACTCTGAAAATCAATACCACAATGAAGACGATTTTTTTGCAGAAGACAAAATGCCGCTACAAAACAAAAATTGGTTATGAAAGAGCATTAACGGCGAATCAAATTTTGTCTGTAACATCACACGGTTGTTAATGAAAACTGCAACGTGACTTGTAAAGGCTTACTATAATTTTACGCTGTGTGTCTATAAACGGACTCTTTTTTCGCTTGCTGCTAAAACTGTCTGTAAGCTGAGAGTTTCCGACGTAGGCATGTGCGCAGACAATGACAATGACATTCATTGCGTAAAATATTGGGAAAACAAGAGGACCGTGTGGGTGTTGTGCTGCTCACCTTGGCTATATAGTCTTTCCAGGAAGGGTGCAAAATATTGGGGTTGGGGTTGGGGTTGGGGGGGTGTCATGATCTGACATCCCTTCTCCTGCTGAATATCAGTATATTAACCCATTCCCCATATACGTCTTTAACTATTTCTCCACTGGACAAAAATCGTTCCAGTTTATTTATTCATGAATATGTATCAGTAGAAGTATTTTCTATATTCTAGCAGATAGTAGCTTAAAGCAGGCTGAAAGTATAGCAGAATGCGCCTTAAGGCGCATTCTGCTTTACTTTCAACCTGCTTTAAGTGGTCACCTATCTTCAAAACTAGAAACTGGCCATTGGATAATTGGTTAATCCATTACCCCATAGAGACGCCTTTTGACACCTCTAATTTATTCCTCCACTTAACAAAACTAGGTCAAATTTATATAGTGAAGAGACAATTATCATAGTATATAGATGGCAACATAAAGCAGGTTGAAAGCAAAGCAGAATGCACCTTAACCCTTTCCCTTATAGAAGCGCCTTTTAGCGCATTCAGTTTATTCCTACCCCGAAGAAAATCATTCTAATTTATACAGTCATAAAAATGTATCATAAGAAATATTTTCTATATCCTAGCAGATGATAGCTTAAAGCAGGCTGAAAGTAAAGAAGAATGTGCCTTAAGGCGCATTCTGCTTTACTTTCAACCTGCTTTAAGTAGTCACCTATTTATCAATTCAAGAAACAGGCTATGGAGTAATGGGTTAATTAAGGTGCATACTGCTTTACTTTCAACCTGCTTAAAGCAGTCACATACATGTATATATAATCTTCAAAAGTACAAACGGGCTATTGGGGTTATGGATTAAGCTCTGTTCAATATTAACATTTATCATCTAAACTTTGTGTATTACATTGGCTAGTAAGTTAAGGAAGACTTTTGAAGACTAGTTGTGAAGACAGGTGACAACTTAAAGCAGGTTTAAAGTAAAGCAATATCTGCCTGAATGACACACTGCATTCTGCTTTAATTTAAGCCTGTTTTAAGCTTATAAGATCTGCTAGGATAATGGAAAATATTGCTTATGTTGCATATTCATGACTGTATAAAAGTGGAACTATTTAAATTTCTTTAGTAGAGGAATTAATAAGAGGCATAAAAAGGTTCATTTATGAGAAAAATCAGTTTGCCGGTTACTTTAACTCTTTCAAAACTAAGTAACTCTTTTTGGTTATAAGGTTCCCTTGTGGATCATTTTAGTTACAAAAATATGAACCAGTCCACTTAGAATTCTGGGTAGTTTATTAAATACTAGTCCAAATAAGCAAACAGTGTAGACCCAGATCAGAGGGCTCCTATAGGAGCCCTCTGGTCTGGATCTACACTGTTTGCAATGTAATGTGTGTTTTACAGGTGTTTTCCATGTTAACCTATTTTATGCGGGATACACTTTTAGGTGTACGTCTAGGCAAACAGTTTTGATCTCAGATCAGGCCCCACATTGTGGGGCCTGATCTGAGATCAAAACTGTTTGCAGCTAGTTCAGTATTCTATCAGAAACTGCTAAAATATTTTGCAAATATTTGAGTAATACCTGCTGCAGAGGACATTTTAAAATGGCCGCCAAATATTACCCAGCATACAATGGGTTAAACTCAAAGTGTTCAGGTGAGCTATATGACACACTGTTTCTATATTTGCTTATAGGCGCTGAGGTAGTGTTTTGTAGCTATCAGTACATTTTCTCCACGCTTTATCTGTAATAGCTTTTAACTCTTTGCATGCTGGGTAATTTTTTTAATCAGCAACAATTGTCGTCTGCTACTGTTCTAAAAATAGAATTTTTCAAAATTTCTTTTCAAAACAGGATCACAGTAACAAACAGTTTGGATCCTGATGAGATGCTGCATTAAACGGATCTGGATCCAATTTGTTAACATAGATTATCACAATTCCCCCACTAGCGTGCAGAGAGTTGACAACAATATAATCCGTCTCACCACCCCCACCCACCCAATGAATTATATATGGCTTTTTTTAGAGACTATCAAATTTCAAATAACAGTCACTCAGGACTCAAGCACTAAAGACCTCTGATATTCAGGGCTCCAGATAAGGGGAGTATTTAAAAAACTAAAATCTTCATTTCTGCATTAAACCCTATGGTGTCACTACTCATTAGAATCGTCTCTTCGAGATGATTCTAATGAGTAGTAACACCATAGGATTTGGACTAAATGAGTGAGAAAATGTTGGATTTGTTCACTTAACCCCCTCTTATCTGGAGCCCTGGATATTAGTGCTAAATTGACATGTTTTGAAAATAAAGCAGGCGAAGATCAGACAGCTGACCTGAAGGAGCACTCTGATTGTGGTCTACACAGTGTTTTCTGATCTGATTTGTCCGACCAGGACTCTGCACTCTATCTCAGGGAATGTTTTCCTTTTTTATTAGCCAATGTAATAGTTCATAGTGGGAGGAGTTTTATTCATATGTAGGGTTAAACAAATACCCACTGATTGTGTTAACCCATTACCCCATAAATACGCCTATTTACGCCTCTAATTAATTCCTCCACTTAAGAAAAATAGTTTCACTTCACAGTTATTATAATGCACCACAAGAAGCAGATTGTAGCTTAGAGCAAGCTGAAAGTAAAAAGCTTCTAAAGGTGCACCCTGCTTTACTTTCAGTCTGCTTTAAGCAACCGTCTGCCTGCCAAAAATGAGCTATCGTGGTGAAAGGGTTCAGATGACAGATGGTAGCTTAAAGCAAGATGAAAGCAAAGCAGAAAGCTCCTTTAGGAGCTTTCTGCTTTGCTTTTATCTTGCTTTAAGTGGCCACCTGCTTGTCAGGCAGAAACAAAAATTTACCAATGTTAGTTATAACATGGTTTAATAGTATAGAATTTCCAGGCATTTCCAAAACAAGAATGAATGAATTGTGTTTTACAGCAAGGCATTTCCAGGCAGATGCTGAATGAGAAATTTATTTTCAGAGTAAAACTACACACCGCCTACTATAGATTCTTTGTGTCACGGGGGAAATATCATTCTAGATTGCGGTTAACTTGTGGAGAGACAAAACCACAATGCGTGGAACTTGTAAACGTGAGTGGAGTATCTCAAAACGTTCAAGTTGAAATTTGCAAAAAAAGCGTCACCACATCAGTTTCCGCAATTTTGAACAGAAACTTGACTACGCTAAAATAAAATCATGAAATGAAAAGGGCTAGTCAAAACAAAATGTGACTGTTAGTCTTGTACATGTATTAGCAAATAAGTTTAAATTCAGTTTTGTCTTTGTTTAAACATAGATCAATAACAATATGGATCCAGATCAGTTTTTAGAGTGCATAAGCACTTACTTGGAATACATATTTGTGTGTACACATTACAGTAAACCCTCTGGAAATCGGAACTCAGCAAATTATTTTCAGGGTTTTATTGGAGGGTTAGAGGGGGGATCTGATGATTAATTTTTATTAAAGCATTTATATTGAAAGTGAAGTGAAAGTAAACTGATAACCCATGACCCCGTAGCCTATTTCTAGTATTGAAGATAGTTCACCGGACCACTTAAAGCAGGTTGAAAGTAAAACTGAATGAGCCTTAAGGCGCATTCTGCTTTACTTTCAACCTGCTTTATGCTACCATCTTGTAGAATATAGAAAACATTTCTTCTGCTGCATACTGACATGACAGTATAAATTGCAGGGCTCCAGATAAGAGGTAGTTTTTTCAACAAATCCCACATTTTCTCACTATTTTTAGCACCAAATCCTATGGTGTTACTACTCATTAGAATCGTCTCGAAGAGACGATTCTAATGAGTAGTGACACCATAGGTTTTAATTCAGAAATAAAGATTTTAGTTTTTGAAAAACTACCCTTATCTGGTGCTCTGAAATTGGAACTATTTTCTTCAAAGGAGGAATAAATGTTAGGCATAAAAAGCATATTTATGGGGTAATGGATTAAAGTATTTATACTGAAAGTAAAGTGAAAGTAAACTCTAAGTAATAGTGTCCTCTGCAACAGTTATCTTCTGCTGTCATTCTAAAGTTAGAACTTTCTTAACCCATTACCCCATAAATACACATTTTACGCCTATAATTCATTCCTCCACTGAAGAAAATAGTTCCAAGTTATGCAGTCATGAATATATGTACATGTATTATCAGAAATATTTTCCATATCCTAGCAGATGGTAGCTTAAAGCAGGCTGAAAGTTAAGCAGAATGCGCCTTAAGGCGCATTCTGCTTTACTTTCGACCTGCTTTAAGTGTTCACCTATAATAATACTAGAAATAGGCTATAGGGTAAAGGATAAATTAAGCATAGTCAGTTTTATCAGTTTGGATCCTGATTTGACATGCTGTTTCATCTGGATCCAAACTGTTTACAAGTTATAACTGTTTTTGGTGCTATTAGTATGCAAGAGTTAGCCCCCTCCAATATCTACAACTCTGATATAGATGACAGTTTGCACTGATGACATGTACAGTAAAACCTCTCTATTACAACCACTACATCATATTAACTAACAGGTGTTTAAGACAGGTGGTTGCTTTAACCTATTACCCCATACCCTATTTCTAGTTTTGAATACAGATGACTACTTAAAAGTTGAAGCAGGTTGAAAGTAAAGCAGAATGCGCCTTAAGGCGCATTCTGCTTTACTTTCAGCCTGCTTTAAGCTACAATCTGGTAGGATAAAGAACAACTTTCTTATGCTGCATAGTTATGCCTTTATAAATTGGAACTATTTTTCTCAGTAGAGGATTAAATTAGAGGCGTAAAAAGGCGTATTTATGGAGTAATGGGTTAAGCAATGTGAAGGTAAAACAGAAAGTTCCTATAGGAGCTTTCTGTTTTACTTTCACTATGTTTTAAGCTATCATCCGTCTTTCATACAATCAATTATTTGTCTTTTAAGTGGTCGTAATAGAGGAGTTTTACTGTTTCTGGTGCTAAAATGATTAAAGAGTACTTGTATGTATACAGTAAAACCTCTCTATTATGACCACTTAACCCATTACCCAATAGCCTGTTTCTAGATTTGAAGATAGTTAACCACTTAAAGCAGGATGAAAGTAAAGCAGGACGCGCCTTAAGGCACATTTTGATTTACTTTAAGCCTGCTTAACCCTTTGAACCCTAGTCCCGCATATAGGCGTCCTTTAAAAACGGTGTACATGTGAATAGTACACTTGTCCTATGCAAACAGTGAAGACCAAGATCAGAGGGCTCCGAATGGAGCCCTCTGATCAGGGTCTTCACTGTTTGTCATAATGCCAAACATTGAAAATATTTCTTATGATACATGATTCATAACTGTATAATATTGGACCTAATTTCTTTAGTGAAGGAACACATTAGAGGTGTAACCAGAAATGGGTGTCAAAGCCACCTGATGCTCGCCTGTTTAAAGTTTATGTCTAAAAAACATCTTGTATGGTAAGCAAATCAATTTTCAGTTTAGAAAGATTATAATATTAAATGAATGGTGAGTCTTAGTCTAGTTATATTAAACTTTAAAACAACCCTTCCAAACTTTAACCTAGTGATTTGTAGTCAAAACAAATAAGTCCAAAACGTGTCAAAAATTGACAAATATTAAAAATCTTTTTAAATTCCCAACTTCATAACATCAATGTTTGACCCCTAATGAACCTCCATACAAAATTTCAGCCCCCTAGCACAAGTTTTAAACTTTAAAACAACCCGTCCAAAAAACTTTAACCTGGTCAATGTAGTCGAAAAACCTAAGTCCAAAACATGTAAAAAATTGACATAAATTAAAATTATTTTTAAATTCCAACTTCATAACATCAATGTTTAACCCCAAATAAACCTCCATACAAAATTTCATAACCCTAGCACAAATATTAAGCTTTAAAACAATCCGTCCAAAAAACTTTAACCATGCCCACGCTCTATTACACAATTAAGAGGTCTTAACCCTTTACCTGATAGCCTATTTCTAGAATTGAAAATAGGTTACTACTTAAAGCAGGTTGAAAGTAAAGCAGAATGCGCTTAAGGCGCATTCTGCTTTACTTTCAGCCTGCTTTAAGCTATCCTGTGCTAGAATATATTGAAAAATTTCCCTATAATATAATATTAGATTATTAAATTGGAACTATTTTCTTCAGCGGATGAATAAATCAGATTCGCTAAAAGTCGCTTCTATGGGGTAAAGGGTTAATGGAAAGGTTTTATTGTCTAAGGTAATAAAGTTATCTATAAGTTTACCTTCATCCATAATTGATCTTGTCACCACCTTGATGTTAATTGAAAATCATCATTTCTTTATTGTAAGAAACTGTCTGATTGGGCAGAAGTCTGTAAGAAGCTGTCTGATTGGTTGTTTTTAGCAGGAGCTCCAAGGGGTGTAGCTTAGTTCATGGAGGCTGATGGCTATGTACAAGGTAGACAAATCATTTACATGTCTTCATAGGGTTACATCCATGTAGATCGAGTATCTGAAAATATATCAAGACCAGAACTGCATGACATTTAGTTACCAAATTTGATGAAAAGAGATTGATGCATTGAAAGCTTGCCATTGGATAACACTTAATAAAATAATTTCACCACCAAAAACATTGTGGGCTTAACCCATATGTGCCCTGTGGATTCTTCCATGTTTATATATTGGATAAGTCTATTTTTTATCAAAGGGATGCCTGGTCAAAATTTTCATTTTCACATTTTGTTTTATATTGAAATTCCTATCAGCAAACAGTGTAGACTCTGATCAGACGCCGCATAATGCGGCGTCTGATCAGAGTCTACACTGTTTGCCTATGTCCCATATATGGGATCGTGGGCACAAATGGGTTAATTTCACTATTAGCAATTTTCAAATTTTTGCAGTTTTGATTGAAGAAATTTAGAAAACAGCTTGATCAGATTTGGAAAACTGTGTGACTCTGATCAGATGCTGCATTATATTGTTCAGGGTTTCCACCATGCCATTTAAGCCCTCACCAGGTGCCCTGGGACCTTACCCAGTTTACCAAGCAGGCAAAGAGTGAGGAAGAATGGTTGCAGTTTCTGCAACTGACCATTTCATGCTAAACAACAAAGTCATCTGTTCCTTATACATAATAATTAAGCCCACTTTAATTTAACTCTTAAACTGTTGTCTTTCAAAATAGACTCTTCCCTTCTCTCAATAATTACCAGTTTACACAAGACTATTGAGGGGTTTGTCAAAAATCATTTACAAATATGGCAAACAGTGCAGATCCAGATCAGAGGGCCCCTGAACTCTGATTTGGGTCTACACTGTTTCAAATTGATAAATATACTTGTTGATCCTGTACAGTGAGGGTTAAACAAGTTGTCCTCTTGAAATACACGAACAATTGTATATCTGAAAGTGACATATTTCCTTCCCTGTTGCTATGAAGTATAATCTAAGGGGAAACAAACCCCATGTTGTGACTACACATTAGAACTTAATTATAACGAACTCGGTTATAACGTACACTCGGTAATAAGGAACAGTTTTAAAATCCCCAAATCTTACCCTTCTTTGTTCTATATAAAATAATACGGTTATAGCGTACTCGGTTATAACGAAAACTCGGCTATAGCGTACACCATTTTCCGGTCCCGATCCATCAAATTTCATCAAAATATCATCGGTTATAGCGTACCGTTGATTTCGAGTGTTTCAACTGTATGTCGCCGAGAAATTATCAATCGATAATTACCTCACAGGTAAAATGTTTGTTAGCGATCGTCTTCATGCTTTGTGTGTAGGTGTGGGAGATATTAACAGACAATTATTATGTTGGAATGACTTAAGATATGAGTGTCAAACAGTTTGAATCCTGACCACACACGGTGACCAGTCGTCAAAGTTTTGTCCGATAAACAATGAAAATAAGACTACCTCCACACGAGCTGTCATGTTGAAGGTAAACGAACTTGCAAATTACTGAAATACTATTTCGTTAAAACATAAATATTCTTGTTTGCCAAATTTATAATGTTTCATTTAAACACATAGGTTTACACATGTACACAAGTACATGTACATATCTGGTGTATAATTCCGATCAGTTCGTTATACTAACCTCGTCTATAGCATACTAGTTCGCTATAGGGTTATAACAAACTTCGGCTATAGCGAACACTTTTTTGAGGTCCCGAGGTGTTCGTTATAAGCGAGGTTTACTGAATACTCATTAGAATCATCATCACAAATTTTAGCGACAATTCTATTTCTAATGAGTAGTCACAACAAAATAATTTTTGTTTTTTAACTATACTCTCCTTATCTGGAGCCCTGGGGCTCGTTTCATAAAACTTCGTACGACAAAAACGGTCGTAAGTCAAAACTTTAAAATACATTTAAACTTCGATTTCTCTATCTAATCCTGTCTTTTGGCATCTCTTTGGAATTGTCTTGAAAAGACAATTCCAAAGAGATGTCACAAGACAGGATTAGATGGTGAAATAAATAATAATTGAGAGTTTTATAATCTGACTTACGACAACATTTGTCATACAAAGTTTTATGAAATGGGCCCCTGGTATTGCTATAATGGAATGTCTGAAAGTGACAGTCACAAAAAAATAATGCTGTACGCATGCACTCTACATTCGAATTATCCCTACCATGCTATTATCTTAAAACCTAAATTTATTCTTTATCATGCTATTATCCTTCAAAATTATCACTTTTGAATATAAAAAAATCGAACTTTGTCTATTTCAAATTAAAGCATTAATCTTGAAATGAGTGTCAAACAGTTTGGATCATTATCAGATGCCCATTATTTATTATAGACAATGGATTTTGGATCTAAACTGCATTCAGATGCAAGGCAAGGTGATATGCTTCATAAGGTAACTTGCAGGGCTCCAGAAAAAAGGGAGTGAACTGATCAAATCCAACTTTTTCTTGCTCATAATAATTATAGCACCAATTCCTATGGTGTTACTACTTATTAGAATCGTCTCGAAGAGACGATTCTAATGAGTAGTAACACCATAAGATTTAATGCAAAAATAAAGATTTTATTTTTTGACATACTCCACTTATCTGGAGCACTTAGGCATGCAAGTAAGGGTTGAAAATCAAATGCATTGCGTCAGCCACCCACACTAAACAAACATGGGGAGATATAATCGGCCTTGTCAAGTACCTTGGAACACTTGTCACATAATACAGAGACTTAAAACTCCAGGAAATTGCTACATTGTAACATTGAAACCAAACTCCTTAACTCGTCTCACCTAGGAAATGTTAATGGACAATTCCAGTTTCCAATTAAGTTTAGTCTATTTATGAATATCTAGGATTGCAAATGAAAATCAGTGCACACCCTGATCAGTAAGGCAGTTACTCAATGATCAATGGATATCAGTAGTGGGCGGCATTAATCTACATTATAGTGTACATATATGTATTAAATCTAACCCTACTACTACTAGTGGCGGATATGCCTGCCAGTTATTATTTTTGCAAAACAGTTTGGATCCTGATGAGATGCCACATAACACAGCATCTCATCAGGATCCTAACTGTTTGCCATTCTGACCTTGAATTTAAAAGAAAATTGTGAAAAATTCTAATTTCAGACTGGTCAGCAGGCTACAATTGTTGTAGAAGAAAAAATTACCCGGCATGCATAAATATGAATATTCAGTTAAAAAGTTAACATGCTTTCATTTACCATTTACATTCTTTTTACTTTCAGCCTGCGTTAAGCAACCATCCTGTTTAACTCTTTGAACCCTAGTCACGCATATATGCGTCATTTGCAAACAGTGTACCAGCAAAGAGTACACTTGTCCTATGCAAACAGTGTATACCCTGATCAGAGGGCTCCTTAAGGAGCCCTCTGATCAGGGTATACACTGTTTGTCATTTTGACATATATTGTAAAACTCAACCCTAAAAAGTCAAAAATGGACTAGACTAAATTGAAAACTAGAATTGTCCATTTGAGGTTTCAGGGAGGAAAGGGTTAAACTGCTGAAAACAAGTTATAAAGTTATTCAGGAGAGGCTTTAAGTGCAATGGTTTCTGGCAGATGATGGGATGGGGTGGGGGAGCATTGTTAGTTTATAATACCCCTCAACATAGGCCTTGTGTTATAGTGACACCATAAGGTTTGGTGAAGACAAGAAGATTCCAGCCTTGGAAATACTCTCATTCTAGTGATAAGGGATGGTTGACTCTTTAGGCGCTAGTGGTGGAATGGTGATTATCTTTGCAAACAGTTTGGATCTTGATGAGATGCTGCGTAACATGACCTCTCATCAGGATCCAAACTGTCTGACACTCTGTCCCTGTTTACTGAAAAGAAACTTTGCAGATGAAAAAATTACCCAGTATGCAGAGTTAAAAAATTTCACTTCACTGACCAAAAATGGAACTGCCAAATCCGAATATTTTATTGTCTTATTTTGTCAGATATGTGGTTTCCTCTGTTATTTATGGTTTTATTATGAAACATCCAAATTATTTATGGTTTCCCTGATATATTCAATATTCAGGGCTCTAGATACAGTAAGTAATTCAAATACAGTAGAACCTCTCTATTACAACCACTAAACAGAAGGCTTACTGTATGAAAGACAAGTGGCAGCTTAACCCTTTCCTCCCTGGAATCTCAAATGGACAATTCTAGTTTTCAATTTAGTCCAGTCCATATTTTATATTTTAAGGTAGAATTTTACATAATGTCAAAATGACAAACAGTGTAGTCCCTGATCAGAGGGCTCCTGCAGGAGCCCTCTGATCAGGGTCTACACTGTTCGTTTGCATAAGACAAGTGTACTCCTTATATGTACTATGTTAGTAACCCGGCGTCTCATCAGGATCCAAACTGTTTGACATTCTGACCCTGTTTTGAAAAGAAATTTTGAAAAATCCATTTTTAGAACAGTAGCAGACGACAATCGGTGGAGACAAAAAAAATTTACCCAGCCAATTAACATTATTAAGGTGGTTATGATAGTCTATTGAGTAAAGGGCAATTTAGCAAGCAAAAAGGTAAGCAAGCTTTCAATAGAAATTTGCGGTCTTCGATAAATGAGCTTATTTCCAACAGTACTTGCATGAAACCAAAGAAATAAATGTTACAAATATGCAGACATAAAAAACTGACAAATGGAAATTTTTCACCCAGCAAATCATTTAAGCTGTCACCTGTCTTTTATACAATCAATTAGCCTTTGTTTTAAAATTTAGTGGTCGTAATAGAGAGGTTTTACTGTGTGAAACCTATTTGTTACCATGATATTAAGAATGGCAAACAGTGCACTGTACAGACCCTGATTAGAGGTTCATTCCAAGAGCACTCTGATCTGGGTCTTGTTTGTTGAAAGGTTGCACAATATGGTATAGTATACTCATTCCAGGTTTTTCTGGTATTGAAGATAGGTAATCACGTAAAGCAGTTTGAAGGTAAAGCAGAATGTGCCTTAAGGCACATTCTGCTTTACTTTCAGCCTGCTTTAACATATTTTCAGCTAGGATTTTGAAAATATTTTGAATGGTTCATTTTCATGACTTGTAAAAGCTAAAACTGTTTTCTTCAAAGGAGGAATCAATCAAATGTGCTAAAGAGGGGGAAAGGGTTTACTAGCTGATATGTCATCTTATCAAGATCTACACTGTTTAATACTCAGATTTAGCAAATAAAGGAGATTAATTAGCAGCAATTGAAAGAAGTTGAATTTACAGTTCTGGCAGCTTAATGCAGGATAACAGTAATGCAGAAAGCTCCTTTAAGGAGTTTTCATAGGTTAACATTGCATTATTCAAGACAAAATGAGACAAATAGTACTGAAAACCAAAGTGAAATATAGGGAAATAAATCCTGCACAGCTTGAGTACAACTTAAAATACAGTTATCTCCCTTGTACATACTGAAAATTTATACCGCTTTCCTCCATAGCGAGTAATTTTTGTGCGGTTCAAGCTGATATAGCATTCATATATTACTATATAACTCATAAGTCCATGCATAGCCTGTTTCTATTAGGTTGAAAGTTACAAGCAGATTATGTGCCTTAATCTACATTTTGCTTTTTTCAGACTGCTTTAGCTACGGTACATCTGCTAGAATATAGAAAATATTTCTTTAACTTTATTATACATAATTATTATTACATATGATATTCATGACAGACTGTATAAACTGTTCAGTGGAAAAATGAAATGAATGTGTAAAGATGGAGAAATGTGTTAACGAAAATCCTCCACATAGGATGCTACAGCGCTCCCTCTCAATGGGAGACCAAAGTTGTGTGTGTTGTCCCGAGGGAGTCGTTATAAGGAGGGAAATTGACTTACATTTGCAAACAGCTTGAATCCAGATCAGACGCCGCATAACGCGGCGTCTGATCTGAATTCAAGTTGTTTGTCACTCGTCATTAAGTTTTTTTTCTGTCAAAATGTCAAAAATGTTACTTTGAGAAAAGCAACAGACAAGAATTTTAAGCAGACGGAATTGCAGCCGTGAAAAGGTTGGGCGTAATTGTCCTGTTTAGGGAAGTGTGGCAAGGGTTGTTGTAAGGAGGGAGTCGTTGTGGGAGGGCCGTTGTAGAGAGGGAGCGCTGTACTTTGTATCAAATAAATGCACTAAAATGAGAATTCAGATTATTTTAAGAGACTGAAAACCACATTTAGGTGAAGAAAAAAATATATGTTTAAATTCCCGGCTCCAGAGAGAGCAGGGAGAGCAAGAAAGACATGATTGGGATGTGTCTGGGCTGACATGGATGTCTAAAGGTCCTTCTTAACCCATTCCCCCATAAATATGCCTTTTTACACCTTTAATTTATTCTTTTACTGAAGAAAATAGGTCCACTAATATACAGTTATGAATATGTACCAGAAGAAATATCTTTTAATCCTAACATATGATAACTTAAAGTAGGTTGAAAGTAAAGCAGAATGCGCCTTAAGGCGCATTCTGCTTTACTTTCAACCTGCTTTAAGTAGTCACCTATTTTCAAAACTAAAAGCAGGCTATGGGGTAAAGGGTTAAGAAACATCATACGACAAAAAGGGTCCTATATAAGTCAAAACTTAAAAAACATAATTTCTCCATCTATTCCTGTCTTGTCACATATCTTTGAAATCGTCTTTTCAAGACGATTCCAAAGAGATGTCACAAGACAGGGTTAGACGGAGAAATAAATAAAAATTATCAATCTTAGAATCTGACTTAACGGCAATATTTGTTGTACAAAGATTTTTAAGATGGGCCCCTGCAACCTTAGCAACATTGACCCACTGTACAGGAACGAATAGCGACACTCTATCAGCCTGCTGCATAAACCCCAACAACCATGACACCCACTGTGGCACATCATTTGAAGACTAAACTCTGGATCTAACTTATAAACAGGGCTCCAAATAAGAGGGAGTAAACGGTAAAGGTAAAGGTGATAGGTTTATCAAGTCTGAAATTTATATGTCATATTCTGCCGACTTTTACAATTACCTCCCTGTTCATCGAGTCACAAGTCGGCCATTTACATTCAAATTACATTCAATTTAAACCAAACAAATCCAACATTTTCTAACTCATTTTAGCACCAAATCCTATGGTGTTATACTACTCATTAGAAATGTCTCAAAGAGACGATTCTAGAGAGAAGTGACACCATAGGATTCGGTGCTGAAATAGTCCCCTTATCACTACCCTGGTCACTATATATACTGGTAAACATTTCTCAGCTTGAAATGTTGTATTTATTTTCTGACTAAGACCTTCAGACCTTTTCCAGGCCATTTTGGGAGAAATTGAACTTTCTTACTAAGTCTCGTATACCAAACATCACTTTTTACTTTATTCAGAAAGCTCATGATAGATAGACAGGCCTCATCATCTGTATGCCTGGATCCGAGGTTATAAAGCGTTTTAGTTGAGTCTGAGTGTGTTCCCAAGCATTTGATTGGTCAGATTTGAGCCTAGGCTCAAATCTGACCAATCAAATGCTTGGGAATGAGTTTAGACTCAACACAAAAGTTTTATAACCTTGAAGCCTGATCATGGCATGCCTATAAACAGATCTACAAAGCATTATTATCTCAAGACTCAAGGTAACAGGTCTGCTGGTCGATAGAGATCAGGTAGTGGTTCAAAGACACCTTTAATTGATCCTAAATAACCCATTACCCCATAGCCTGTTTCTAGTTTTGAAGACGGGTGACCAAGTCTGTCTTCAAGGTCCAAGTTTCGCTGGCATATAGGTATAGGAACATGACCAGTGAACACATCAACCTTATATTCGAGCTGAGGCTTATATTTCGATCATTCCATATTAACTTTAACTTTGCAAGTGTCTCTTTTTCTCCATTTGCACAGATCTAGTATATCCACTGTGACCTATCATCATCATCATCATCCTCCTGTTTAGTTTATACAGGCCAAACGATTAATCCTTTAACAAGGGTGGGACCTGTCTGCCTGTCGAGGAGCGTAGTCTTCCTCTCCACTTCTGGCAATCCTGTGGTTTGATAGATTCCATCTCGAGAGATGCAGGATCATGCATCACAAGGTCAATCCAGGCTAGTTATGGTCTTCCTTGACCTCTTTGCGATGCAATGTTCATGTTTTTGATCTGGTAGATCCAGCTTGCACTTCGTTCTGTGTTGCCAAACCAGGGCTGCAGTTTCTCTGGATTTTTCTGATATCTTCAGATTTCTATCCTAGCAGATGGTAGCTAAAAGCAGGATGAAAGTAAAGCAGAATGCACCTTAAGGTGCATTCTGCTTTACTTTCAACGTGCTTTAAGTAATCACGCTTGAAGAATAGAAAATTTGGAAATCTTAGGATTTTTCATGATAAACTTATGGCAGCCATGCCAAACCATCTCTGCCTGCCTGTTTGCAGGATGTCTGCGATGACCCATGGTTTCCTAATTGTACGATGTTTTCTAAGGCCATCTCAGTGGCTGTGTCAGTGACAGCAGTGTGTTGAAAGTGTTGTCAACAACTCAACGTGTCTGTATCAAGAATGGTGAGTTCTGCAAACTGCCTGAAAAACTTCCATTACTTCAGGATCCTTCAGCTTCTCAAGGTCAAACTTGATCTTGATGTGGTCCTGCTTCTTGACTTTCGTTACCCATTACTTCATAAATACGCCTCTTTACGTTTTAAATTCATTCCTCTACGGAAGAAAATAGTTCAAATTCATACTGTCACAAATAAAAATCATTTGAAATATTTTCTATATTCTAGCAGATAATAGCTTAAAACAGACTTTACTTTCAATCTGCTTTAAGTGGTCACATATCTTCAAAACTAGAAACAGGCTACTGGGTAATACATGTAGGTTAAGGTGTACATGTAGTTTGAAACTTCATGTTCATGGTCATAGACACTACCAATGTCAGCACCTGAGAAGCTCCTGTAATAAAAGCTTGTAACCGTCATGACACTTCAAATGGTAAATTTCAACTGAGCACCTCTCTTCAAAACTAAAACCACGCTTTGGGGTAATTGGTTAAATTTAAACTTTGACTTTGTTGCAATATTGCAGAGCTACCATTTCTCAGAATTTTCAGATTTTTATCCATGAAGAATGAGCTTATGAATGATAGCTTACTTAAAGCTGGTTAAAAGTAAAGCAGAATTAAGACGAAAATGTTGCTGGACACACTTTTTACTTATTTCTACCTTTCAACTATCCACTCTTCTTTCTGTCTATCATTTCATTTTTCTTTTCTTGACTTAGCACAACCCATTGTGTAATAGTCAAGTGTGACTGAGAGCTCTATGTAACATACATATATATACCTATATACACTTTTTCTACTAACAATTCGGACATGCACCTGCCTATAACACTCGCAAGAGGGGTTGGCAGTAACCAGAGATATATATACATGTGACGTCAGATCATGAGATGCTTTAACACATTACCACATAGCATGCTTCCAGTTTTATTAAAGGCAGGTGACTATACCTAAAGCAGGTTGGAAGTAACTGTAAAGCAGCAGGGATGCCATAAGTTGACATGAAAAATCCTAAGATTTCCAAACTTGCATTTTCAAGTGTGATTTTACGAATCGTACCTTTACCCCATCGCCTGTTTCTAGTTTTGTTGACATGTGGCTGCCTAAAGCAGGCTGGAAGTTAGGCAGAATGCGCCTTAAGGCGCATTCTGCTTTACTTTTAGCCTGCTTTAAGCTACCATGTACTAGAAAAAAATCCGAAGATTTAATCCGAAGATTTAGGAAAAATCCGGAGAAATGGCAGCCCTGAAGCAGAATGCACCTTAAGGCGCATTCTGCTTTATTTTCCGCCTGTTTTAAGCTATAATCTACTAGGATATAGAAAGTATTTCTATCACTTACAGTACACATTCATGATTAAGTATAAAATCATTTTTTTAAATGGAATTGTTCTCTTCAGTGGATGTCGAATAAATTAACAGCTTAAAAAGGGGTATTTATGGGGTAGATCTACTGGGTTAAATGATCGCGCTTGAAACATAGAAAATTTGGAAATCTTAGGATTTTTCATGATCAAATTATGGCAGCCCTCATATTGTGCATGTTAATTTACTAACTGGAAGTTTGGTTCATGCAAACTGCAGTTTGAAATGATTAACAAATCCAAGTTTCTTGATATATTTCATTGACTCTATAAAACATTCTCAAGTATGCAAATAGTAAACTTCTGTTTAAACAGCATTAACCCTTTCATTTTGATTATAAACGTTACCTTCAATGCTCAAGTGGAATTTCTGTAATTAACTTGCAACCCAGACAAGTTAAGCTTGAAACGACCCCTTCCTGCATTTAAAAGGAACGTCAGATTTCGATAAATGTATGCAAATGGATGGTCAGATATAGTTAACCACGTCTAATAATTAGATCCCAAATGAAAATAATTGCAAAGTTGACTTACTTTTTTCGCAGATTTTTCTTTTCCAACAAAACAGCTGATTTACAGGAAGTAGGACAAGCTGGAATATCGGACATTTGTTACCTAAATTTTCATTGGTCAATATGTGAAAAGTCTCTGTAAATCCAACCAATGAACTCTCGTTTGGCTCACGGCGTATCTTCTCATTCTACTATATTGACAGTTTCCGGTTTCGTTAGGTGGTTTACTGACGGAGTTTTAAAAATCTTATTGCATCTTTAAAAGTACGAGACATTTAAGGTTGAAAAGATGCAGCTTTTATCAGAGAAATTTCTGCTGCTATTTCTAATAGCTTTACCAACATCACTTATGGTATTTAACAGCGGTAAGTGCATGAGTTTGGAGTGACCTGTCATTAACCGGTTTCATCCAAGCCGCCTACGTGGCAGATAATTTTGAGTTTTATACATGGCAAGATTTCCGAGTTGGCAATTAATGCATTGATTTTTTGTTTAAACATGATTAAATTTGTAAAATGATCATTTAAAATACTAGTTTTCACATATCATTTGTTTACAATTAATATTTGACATTTGAATACACCTGAAAGAGGGAGGGTCAGCCAACAGATGGTTGCTTTGTTGATCTTTCAGTATTTTGCAGTTACTGGTTAAAAGCTGTCTCGGCAATATCCTGGAATAGCCCCAGCAGTCATGTGATGTGGTTCATTCCGTACATACAGAATGAGCCACAGTGGTGTCCTGCTGGGGCTATTCCAGGATATTGCCGCTGTCTCTAATCACATACTTCATCAGGGATTATTCTGGCCCAGAATGCAAGTGAGAGAAATTCTCTCATTTGTCAAAAAAAAGTGAGAGATTTTTTTAGATGATGAGAGAAATTTTAATTGGTAGTCTGTACCTACGTTCCTGGTACCAACAAGCACTACTGCTATATCTACTGCTTGAGAATTTTGTGTAAATAAAATTTATATGACATGGAACTGTTATTCTTCTTCTCCCTATCGAAATCTAGTGAAAAGATTTAATCCATACCATAAATTGATAGTTTTAAACTTTACCGCACGCGCCATTAGCGTATATGTTATCGGCAGATTCATTTTCGTCTGTAGAGGGTCAGTTCGCGAAAACTAGTGACAAAAATTATCGGCGCGGTTACGACGATAACTAAGGAATAAAATGAACGGTATTTTGGTGCATTGTGCAGTTAATCAATCCAGTGAAGGGAAATTACATTCCTGTTTTCCGAAAGAAAGTACGATCCAGTGACAGAGGACATAACGTGTACCGGGCCGACGGTAATCCCTGCCGGTGGGTCACCCATCCAGATTCTAACCGCACAGGACGATGCTTAACCAATTAGTCTACGTGCGGTCTGGTACAGGTTTTATTCTGAACCGGATGTGTTTTGATTTTATATACAAATTTCGGAATTCTCGGTCCTGTCCGTTTATTGGTTTGCTGTTATACTTATTGGTGCGCGGGATGCTGCGATTACGATAAGGCGTTCAACGAAATTGATCAGAAATGTTTGTAAATATCGGAAATAAATCGAGAAGAATTACGTTTCGCTCGCAAGTATCTGAGAAACGAGTGCGAGAAATATTCGCGTTATACAAATTTTGATGCGATATCTGTCAGTTTCGTGCGAAATATCGCGGAAATCGCGGCCCAGAATGATCCCTGCTTCATAAAGCATTTTGTTGATAACCTTTGCTTTGTTTTTATTTTTTATTGTTTTAATGAAAATTTGTTTATGTATTAAGTGCCCTAGGGTAGTGCACAGTTCACCAGATATTTACTTCTACTTCTTTACGAAACACTGTCAACGATTGACCATTACGTTTCGGCGCTAGTGGTGAATAAGAAAAGTGAAAGTTATACAGGAAAGGTAGAAACAGACAGATCAAAGTCAGAAGTTAGTAAGAAAAATAGATTTACAGAAAATTACCTATGAGGGTGCAGGGTTCCCGCTGGGCATCGCCAACGGCGCCATTTGCGCAAAAAAAAAATTCTGGTGCCGAGAAATTTCGGAATTGTCGCCGTATAATTTTACAGTTTATTTTCTCGCCGACTCTAAAAATCTTAAAATTGGCTTCAGATTTCGGCTAATCCATACACACACTTAGCCTATCACCAAACGCTACTGATGCGTGTTAACACGTTACGCAATCGTCGTTAACGGCATGTGTAATAGCAGGCTGCCAAACAATGTTTGACCACACGCGCCGAGATTGCTATCTAATTGGTTATCAAAAAAAGTGATTGACAGGTTCGCCCCGAATCGGAGACCTTTTCAACGACAATTTTTAGAAGCGGTGATGCGAAGGATAAAGATCTATGTCGCTGATACGGGTCGGATTAAATCAGATAATTATCCGTAAGTTCTGGACAAACACACATTTTATATGAAAGCTGATCAGAATTTATCATTCATGAATTGATTTCCACCACAAAAAACTTTGTATATTTACGTAACAGAAAAATACTTCGAAAATGATACCGTTACAAAATGACGGGGCGCCGTAACATTTGCTACGAGAACTACGTATATTTTGTTAGTCTAAAACGTATTCCCCAGCGCCGTTTTCTAACAATCAATTAAAATTAAACATTGGACCTAAATTCTTCTGTTTGTTACATACGATTTGTGCAAATTTATAATTATTAAGTTAGGTTTTACAACCAATTACGCTCGTAAAATTGAGTTGCAATCAGTTTTCGCGGTAGAAAATTAAGACGCGTTATTTCGTTGTTAAAACCACACCCACTTTATGGCGCTAGTAAATATCGTCTGCAGAATTTGCCATCTGCAACAATTCTGAGTTAATTTTTGTGCATTATTTTTTCAGATAATATCAGTGTCAAACAGTTTGTATCTATATAAGATGATGGGCGTCTCATCTTGATCCATACTGTTTGCATAATTTAATGAATAACATTAACAGATTGTTAAGTTGCTTACTCTTTCTAGATCTACTCCATAGATAGAAATCTAGACCATTTGAACTACTTCATTCATTCTCAGTCATGAATGAATAATACAATAAGAACCATAAGAAATAGTTCTTATATCCTAGCAGATGTTAGATCTAGCTTAATGCAGGCTTAAACTTTTACTAAAACAGAATGCTCCTGAAGAGTATTCTGCTTAACTTTCAGCCTAGATGCTAGAATAATAGGCCCATGTCAGTATTATAAAAAGTATATCTCTGGGTGAAAATTGTCTCTGTCTAAGTGTCTTACTCTTAGTGGTCTATAGACTTATCTATTCACTGATTACTATTTGGCACCCCAATCTCCCTATTAAAATTACCAAATCTCCCTATTTGGGTCCAAGAAAATATCACATGTATGTATAACATACATAAAAGAATGGCGAAAAATTTGGCTCCAAAAATATTATTTTGGCGCAAACTTTTTTCATTTGGCGCAAGAAAATTTTAAGCCAGGGTGAACCCTGAGGGTGTGAGGCAGAACATATAGAATCTGAATATAGTACGTCGTAGAATCCTATAAAGGCTTTTACGCTACAGAAAGAAAGATACTCCAGCCGGATCTTTCTTTCTATTTATACTCTCTGACTCCCCTTTCGGGTAATAATGAGATTGGCGTGTTATGCCAAGATAAAAGCAAATAAAATCATTAAACAGGAAATACTTCAAATGAGTAAGTGAGATAGTGATTAGAAAATGGTAATTGTTCCTGAAAAAGGCACATCAGAAACATCAAGGGGCACATTATAATGTGTTGCAATCGTCACTTAGTTAAAAGGTGTAAAGTAAGGTTGAATACAAGAAGATATGTTAATGAAAAACAAAACCCCATTATAAGTCCAAATGATGAGGACGCTTGGTTAATCTAGCGTCCAAATTCATTTGCTCAATTCCCGATAGCAATGAAACTGATATTGCGTTAACACTAGGACTGCAACGGTTCACCGAATTTCGGTTATTCTCGGTTCGTTTGTTTCGGGTCGGCACAGCAAATTTTCGGTTCGGTGCGCCGATGTATGGTAAATTACACTAGACCGCTAATTTACCAATCAGCGTGCAGTCTGCGTGTATATTTTTGATGGTCAGACGTTCCAAAATGTAAGGTTAAATCACAGTTCTAACCTTTTCTTCTTGCAGTAATTTAAATAGCTCGCTTCTCGTCCGTCTCATTCTTTTCATATCGGCTATTTATAATTCCGGGAAATCCAGCACTTAAAGCATGCGCACGATTGATAGCCCGGCTTCAAAGGTACCAAAGTCGAATCAGCATCAGAAAAAGGGTAACCAGTCTATTACTTAGCGACCGCAAATTGCGAATGGCGATGTAAATAATTAAACTGAAATATTAATGACTTTTTCAGTAAAATAATAATATAATTGGAGCTAGGTAGTTCTTTTAGCGCTTATAAATAGAAGGCTGATGAGGCATTTAAGGACCACCAGCCAGAATGACAAAGCTTAGTTACGAAACTTCAATGAAAAACAGGTCGGGACGAACCACGCCTTAAATTCGCTACAATCTGTCCTAAAATGGTAGAAAGAAATGCACATCTTTCTCGTACATATGATAAAATTATAGATGACTGATAGCGTTTTCGAAAAAGTGTTTAGATCTATTGTCTGCGTAGACATGTGCCAGTAAATGAGATTTTTTTTCTGGTTGATTTTATCAAGTTCTTATCCTAATACCTGAACCGAAATAACCGAAAACCGAAGGGGTCTACTCGAACCCGAACCGAACCGTGAAGTACCTGAACCGTTGCAGCCCTAGTTAACACTAACAATGTCAGTCACATGGACTAAAGTTCTATTATAAGGTAAAAAAAACATTTTTAAATAGCATTCTGCACAGAAGAAAATAATTCTTAACCTTTTTCTGCTTTTTTCACAACTTTCCTCAGCTGAGCGAGAGAATAAGAGTTGAATCACTTCCAGTCAATTAAAACGTCAACTCACGGTTAATGTAATGAGAGTAAAAAACAAACGAAATCAAAAATTAAAATGGACTGGGAGCCAGCGAGCCAATTTTCGATCAAACAGGAAACGGAAATTGGTATTCTTGTGTTTTATACATGACATTTGTTCCACAATGGCTGAGTTTCAGAAAAAACGTGTAGTGTTGGGATTTAAACGAAGGAATAAGATGCTTAGGTAGTTGTAATTTTTCCTGAAAAGGGCACATTATAACGCGCGGCAATCTGCTCTTAGTTAAAAAGGTGCAAAGTAATGTGGAACACAAGGTATGTTAGTGTAACACAATACCCTATTATGTGACCATTATTCTGAATGACCTTGATCTTTGTCTGACATGACCAACTTGTACACAGGAGCTTCTTAAATAGAGTACACATACCAAATATGAAGTTTCTATCACATGTAGTTCTAAAGTTATTGCCAAGCTTAATTCTACAGTAGCATAGTTGACCTCTAAATAGTCTTGGCCTTTGTTGAACATGACACTAGTTGTACTGAGCTAAAGCACATCTTGACTTGAGTACAAATACCAAACATAAAGTCTATGTCATGTAGCTTCAAAGTTTCTGAGTATAAAATGAGCATTAATAATTTGAAAAAATGAAAATTGCAGACAGTGCAGAATAAGATCAGATGGCTTTTTCAAGAGACCTCTAATCTTGGTATGTACTGTTTTCCCATGTCCAGATATGTAGCCCTGTTTTGTACCATACTTCTGAATGTTATTTGTTTTCCCCTTCAATCTTTAGACTTAATAACTTTAGTTTTAACAGGCATTACAACTTTTATTCTTCCCGCTTCACGTAAGCCGACTGCGAGGAAACTGGTCGAAAAAAATCAATTGTCCTATCAGGGCTCCAGATAAGCCCGCGTACTCAGTGAAATACGCGAACGTTTCGACCGTGTAAGCGAGAAATTCTCAGGGACGTGTGTATCAATTCAAAAGCCGAGTTTTTGTCATACCTAGATTTGAAATAGTTAACCGCGACATAGTCAAATTTTATTGATTTGCGGTCTCGTAGCTTCGTTTTTATCGTATGGTAATTTTTACTTGCGCACCGTTAGCAAAGGGAGGTTACTGCGCACTCGCATATACATCTATATCTTCATCACTATAATTACGGACGATAAATTCCAAGTTCTCCGAAAGGTGTTTTGGTTGAAATGTCAATCTTAGCATGGAAGAATCTACATCTACATCGTACTTTGACATAGTCAATCGTGTCAGAGAAACGATAGAAAGTTGGAAACAGTCGGTTGTCAGCTATCTGATTGAAAAGAAACTTACACCTAAAGAAACTTGTGGTAGTTTGTTGAACGATATAAATTCGAACGTTGTTTCATGGGTGGAGAAAAAACCCGCATAAGCGGCTAAAATGTTAGATTCTTGAAAATCGTAATTTACATACATCGTAACATGTATCTTCTACTTCTTCTTTATTACTCCCTGGCCTACTGTCAATTTCTGACAATGACAGGGAGGTCGGGGACAGTGTTACAAAGGTAAAACATAATGATAAACAATGCAGATAAGAGCTAAAAGATAAATTATAAACAGAGGTTAAAAAAGTTTAAAAACAACTAATGCAGTCAGGGGTTGTGAGATCTGAGGCTTAGTGCTGTGTGGTAGTTTATTCTGATGGTACGTGGAAAGAATGAGTTTGAGTGATACTGTGTCCTAGTAGAGAAATGTATGACAAAGTTGATATTTCTGGATGGATGGAGATGTTTATGGTCTACATTAGTACAACTATTAGGTTATTTAAAATTGTGTAATAGCATTATTACTGAGGCATTATTTCTCCTTTCTTCTAAATTTGGTTATTTGACCCGCGATATGCAGATGAATTGAAAATCCATGTGTACTGATTAAAATATCTGGGGACTGATTGTTTCCAAATTGATCAGTACTGTACTGATTGGAAGAAAAATTATCTGGAGCCCTGCCTATCACATAGAAACACGGCAAACAATAAACCTTCTTTTTTATCATGAAATCGAATCATCATTCGTATTTCTATGTTTCTCTCTTGGTGATTGGGGTCACATTACTTTAAGTGGAATATCATTTCTGTTGAAAAAAAAATCGCTAGCGTATATTCGCGAAAGCTGATGACAAAATGTATGTATACACGTTGAATCTTTCCAGCCCCGCGATGTTTAGGGAAAATCAAACATTCTTTTTTCAAACGACCATTTTCATTAAAACAGTAACGTAACGGTTTCAATGAAATAGATAGATAAGATCGATTTGGACGTCGGAAGTTTTCTTTCGCTAGTTCATTTGGTCTAGAAATGTGGGTGGGGCTACTTTCAGTGGCTGTAAATGACAGGGAATGAGCTAAAAATAAACTCGAAAATCGACTACGGAAATTAACGGTGGACTATTGTAAGCATTGTTTGAAAATTATCGGTCACTTCCGACACTATCCGAGAATCTATTAAGAATGGGTTACGATTATTTATGGGTGTGGTCGCGAAAACGTAATTGCTACGCTTCATCATAAGGATGATAAACGAGGCGTTCAGATTGTAGGATGTGCTAAAATTATGCGCAGTAGAAACAATAACATCCGGATTGTCGTTCTCATCGTGTAAAGTTGAAAGATACAGTAAATTACTTTAGTTTTAGTTATAAATAGCAGGTGCTATGAAGGAGAAACCGCCCGAGACATTTTGGGAAACTGAATTACGCGTCATATTAGCGTACTTTTACATTACAAATCCTTCTTTTTGATTGGTTTACTTCCTTATTTCTCAGCATTCCATTGGTTCGTTATTGCAATTCGTGTGACGATCCGAACGCTTACGATATGGTTCAATGCATATCGCCCCAGTAAGGGGATAAATTAGCGATCTTATCGGCGCGGGTCAAGTCAGCCGGGTGATCAAAGGGGCAAAACAGTCACCAACATGAAAATAGGGCAGTTCGGTGCTGATAAAGGGCAGGATGGCGGGGTAAAAAAGGGGCACGGCGCGGCGCCGTGCTAAAATGCCTAGGAGAAACGCTAAGTTGTCATTATATTTTTTGTCAAAAATATTGAAAATAAAGGCATAAATTGTAGACTACAGCACAAACTGTGTGCAGACAAAGTTCAAATTAAGAGAAAATTGTGTTTGAAGTTGCTGCTCGATTTTGACGCATAACTTGCTATCGGAAAATGACAGCTGAAACTGAAAAATGTACAAAATCAACATGATCAACATGATAAATGTGAAATGATAAAAAATCGAAACGCAGTTTCTTTCTAGAAGGACTAGATAGTGGAGGGATAAATTGAAGGTGTAAAATGGTATATTTACAGGGCTCCAGGTAAGAGGGAGTAAACTGCACAAATCCAACATTTTCTCACTTACAAAACATGTATTTTAGCATCGAATCCTATGGTGTTACTACTCATTAGAATCGTCTCTTGAGACGATTCTAATGAGTAGTGACACCATAGGGTTTTAAGCAGAAATAAAGATTTTAGTTTTTGGAATACCCCCTTTATCTGGAGCTCTGTATTTATGAGAACTGTGTGAGCATGATGTTGTGTTGTTTACAGCTCCAGGTGGTGGCCTGCTGGTGGCAGCTGATGATGTCATGGAAGGTGAGTTGGACCCGGAGGAGGAGGATGAAGGTGTGGTAGAGAATGACGATGGTGCCGGAGATGAAGCAGAGCAAGCAGTCCAGGAGGGGGAAAAGGTAGGAGCACACATTCAGTGATCAGGCCTTTATCTGCCCATTTTGGGGAAAACTGCATTGTCCGATTTCAGCCTGCTTTAACTCTTTCCTCCCTGAAACTTTAAATGGACAATTCCAGTTTTGATTTTTGTCTAGTCCATTTCTGACTTTTAAGAGTTGTTTTTGTCAATTTTGGCATTACTGACAAACAGTGAAGACCCTGATCAGAGGGCTCCTTTCGGAGCCCTCTGATCTGGGCCTTCACTGTTTGCACAGGACAAGTGTACTATTCACATGTACACTGTTTGAAAAGACGCCTTTATGCGGGACTAGGGTTCAAAGGGTTAAGCTTCCCTCTTCTAGGAATATAAAATATTTCTTATCGTACATGTTCATGACTGTACAAATTGGAACTATTTTCTTCAGCGGAGGAATAAATAAAATGTGCTAAAAGTCACACCTATTAGGGAAAGGGTTAATCGATTGCAAACTCCTTTATTTCAAATTCTGAAAAACATTTTACATTGACAGACTGGTGAAGAGGAAGAGGAGGAAGAAGACTCCCAGATCAAGCCCTCCCCTGACGCTGATGCCACCATCTTGTTTACCAGACCAGTCAACACAAATGGTAAAATCTTAAACCTTTACTCCATAGCCGGTTTCTAAATTTGTAAGATGGGTGATGACTTAACGCATGTTGAAAGTAAAGCACAATGCGCCTTAAGGCGCATTTTGCTTTACTTTCAATCTTGCTTTAACTCTTTCCTCCCTGAAACTTTAAATGGAAAATTCCAGTTTCCATTTAAGTCTGATTCATTTCTGACTTTTAAGGGTTGTTTTTGTCAATGTTTGGAAATATTACAAACAGTGAAGACCCTGATCAGAGGGCTCCTTTTGGAGCCCTCTGATCTGGGTCTGTACTGTTTGCACATGACAAGTGTACTTTTCACATGTACACTGTTTTGAAAAGGACGCCTATATGCGGGACTAGGGTTCAAAGGGTTAAATTTAGCTCCCATCAGCTAGGGAACAGAAAATATTTATGGTGCATATTCATGTATAAAGTGGAACGGTTTTCTTCAGTAGAGGAATGGATAAAAGGGGTTTACTGTTAAATGCCCATGTATCATTGTATGTCTTGGTTCTGTCAGCTGATTTGTCTTTTCAATCGTTAAAGTCTATATCACTGTGGTAAAAGAGGCTAAATTGCTCTGTTTGATGCTTTATTGTACCTGACCAGTGAATAATATTGTGCGGAATTTCAAAACCAACATTGCATTGAATAGTCTTACTTCTTTGTGTACTATGTCTTGTTTTACACATGTTTTCTTAAAGAAAATGAGCTGAAGTGTTAATCAAACTCAAAACCAACATTGCATTGAATAGTCTTACATCTTTGTGTACTATGTCTTGTCTTACACATGTTTTCTTAAAGAAAATGAGCTGAAGTGTTCATCAAACTTTATCTTAGAAATTGTAGCTTTGCTGTATTAGATAAGAATTTTAATTATTTAAAACAAGTGGTTGCTGTAAGCAGATTAAAACTAATGCAGAACACATCATCCAGGGAGGTTTCTGCTTTTGTCTGTCTGCTTTAAGTTTTTCTATACCAGAACGTAGTTCGACAGGGCTGCCATAAGTTGACATAAAAAATCCTAAGATTTCCAAATTTGCATTTTTCAAGTGCGATTTTACGAATCGTACCTTGACCCCATAGCCTTTTTAGCTCGCCTGTACGTAGTACATGACGAGCTATTGCAATACCCCCGGTGTAGTCGTCGTGAACGGCGTAAACAATTTTAAGAAAATGTCTATAACTTCTATGTCCCTTGAGGTATTGCTTTCATAGTTGGTATGTGTGTGTATATGGACAAGACCTTCCCATGCAAAGAAAAATGTTGACCCCTGTGACCTTGACCTTGAACTTGGGGCCTGCGTTTAGGTTTGAAAAATGCCTTTAACTTCTATATCCCTTAAGGTATTGCTTCCATAGTTGGTATGTGTGTGTATATAGACAAGACCTTTCCATGCACAGAAAAATTTAGACCCCTGTGACCTTGACCTTGAACTTAGGGCCTGTGTTTAGGTTTCGAAATCTGCGTTTAGGTTTTGAAAAATGCCTTTAACTTCTATGTCCCTTGAGGTATTGCTTCCATAGTTGGTATGTATGTGTATATGGACAAGACCTCCCATGCACAGAAAAATTTTGACCCCTGTGACCTTGAACTTAGGGCCTGTGTTTAGGTTTCGAAATCTGCGTTTAGATTTCTAAAAATGCCTTTAACTTCTATATCCTTTGAGGTATTGCTTTCATAGTTGGTATGTGTGTGTATATTGACAAGACCTATCCATGCACAGATAAATTTTGACCCTTGTGACCTTGACCTTGAACTTAGTGCCTGTGTTTAGGTTTTGAAAAATGCCTTTTACTTCTATGTCCCTTGAGGTATTGCTTGCATAGTTCACTGTTGGTTTAAGTGTGTATATGGACAAGACCTTTCCAGGCACAGCAAAATTTAGACCCCTGTGACCTTGACCTTGAACTAAGGGCCCATGTTTAGTTTTCGAAATCTGTGTTTTGGTTTCTCAAAATTTTTATTACTCCTATGTCCATTGAAATATTCCTTTCATATTCAGTTTGCTTGTGTATATGGACAAGATCATTCCTTGCATGCAAAATATTTGAGCCCTCTGACCTTGACCTTGAACTTAGGACCTGCGTTTAAGTTTCAAAGTCTGCGTTTAGGTTTCTCAATGTTTCTTTAACTCATATATCCATTGAGATATTTCTTTCATATTTTGCATGCATGTGTATATGGACAAGACCTTTCCATGCATGCAAAAAAATTAGCCCAGTGTCCTTGACCTTGAACTAAGGTCGCGAAAGGTTTTAGGTTTCGAAATCTGCGTTTAGGTTTCAAAAATGCTTATAATTCCTATGTCCCTTGAGGTGTTATTTTCATATTTGATTTGCCAGTGTATATGGACAAGACCTTTCCAAGCTGGCAAAAAGGTTTACCTCTTTGACCTTGAGTGTGCTTTTAAGTTTCTAAAGGTGCCGGTGGCGAGCTTTGTTGTCTCTCTGACAACTCTTGTTATTGTTTTGTTGACATGCGACCACTTAAAGCAGGCTGTAAGTAAAGCAGAATGCGCCTTAGGGCGCATTCTGCTTTACTTTCAGCCTGCTTTAAGCTACCATGTACTGGGAAAAGATCCGGAGAAATGACAGCCCTGGTTGGGGACTAAAAAAAGTAATTTGGTGAGGAAGAGGTGGACATTTCTTCACAACTTTCAACCCTAGTGATATTGATACACATCATTTGAAAACAGTTACCTGTGAAGAGTACACTTGTACTATGCAAACAATGTAGGCTCTGATCAGAGGGCTCCTGTAGGAGCCCGCTGATCAGTGTCTGCACTGTTTTGCCATTTTGTAATATATTGTTAAAAATCAACACTGAATTTAGTAACCAGTGGACGTAGTCGAGGGGTAAAGCACCCGCTTATGACGTCAGGGGTTGCGAGTTCGATCTCCCGCCGGACCAAGTTCTTCGGATGAGACTTTATAAACCGATGTACGAGTGCTTTACACTTGGCATCTAAAAGAACCAGAGAAATCTTTCGATAATGAGAGTAGGGCATCGTGCCCGGGTTCTCTGTATCTGCTCCCCTCTCTCTGGGGCGTCCAATTAGCCCATAGATGGAAGAAACGGACGTTAACAAACTGAATTTAAATAGTAAATATCTAAAAACAGGTGATACTTACTGAATTGGAAACTGCTCATTATTTTATTCATTTGTTATAATAAACTTGTTGACAAAAATAAAAATAACGATCACCAAGTCTTGCTTCATATTGTTTTAGTCAACTCGTTTATTAAAAATGATAATTAACCCTTTACCCAGTAGAAGCGCCTTTTAGCGGATATGATTTATTCATCCGCTGTAGAAAATAGTCCCAATTTAATCAGTAATGGATATGTATTATAGGGAATATTTTCTATATTATAGCACATGATAGCTTAAAGCAGGCTGAAAGTAAAGCAAAATGCGCCCTAAGGCGCATTCTGCTTTACTTTCAATCTGCTTTAAGTAGTCATCTATCTTAAGTACTATAAATAGGCTATCAGGTGAAGGGTTAATTAGCACTCATGTAAGATCCTTAGTATCTGCTAGAATATAGAAAATATTTCTTGTGTTAAATATTCATAGCCATTAAAATGGAATTATTTCTTCACTAGAGGAACAAAATAAAGGTGTATTTATGGGGTAATATTAAAGCCGGCCTTACTATCATATATTGTGTTTATTTCAGATTTGCCATCTGGCCAGATTGTGAGATTCTTGGTTGCCTTTAAGAACAACGGGGAGAAGGACTTTACTGTCCAGAGTCTGGAAGCCTCATTCCGCTACCCCCAGGACTATTCCTTCTTTATCCAGAATGTAAGTCAAGTCATCGTACTATCAGGGCTCCAGATAAGGGGGTCATTTCAAAAACTAAAATCTTTATTTCTACATTAAACCCTATGGTGTCACTACTCATTAGAATTGTCTCTTCAAGAAATGACAGTGAGAAAATGTTGGATTTGTTCAGTACTTCCTATTATCTGGAGCCCTGGTACTATATTGTTTGGTTTGGGCGTATTTGATCTTAGATGTAGGCTGTATTGGTGCTGAATGATATTTATGGTCAAACTAGTGTTTTCTCTTATTGTACTTGTGGTAACGCGTTAGACTGTCAGTCCAAGGATTGTGAGATTGGTCCTCTGCTGGACCAGGGGCCCGTTTTACTAAACTACTTACGCAAAAAAATTTAAAAGCATGTCCTCTGATCTGGCTGTTTGCTGTTTGTAGCAAGTGATAATAAAAAATATAAATTAAAATTTAAGATTTTGACTTGTGCAAATAATTTGCGATAGTTGTTTAGTAAAACAGGCCCCACGTCTTGTGGATGAGACTAACCCTTGGCCCAATTAATCAATGCTATAATGCATTTTCTACAACCAGCTTTATGGTGTGAAGCAAACAGAGATAAGAAGTGCTTTACCACAGGCATCTGAAAGAACAAGAGAACTCTATCAAAAGAGTTGGGCATCACCCTGGTTCCTCTCTGGGCCATTCAATTAGCCCCTAGTTGACAGAAACGGACATAGAATTAAAAACAATTTATATTATTGGAGAAATTAGTTAATTAATTTTCCAAAACGTTTCATATTTTGTAACTACATATGTATTTGCGTTATTTTTCAATATTTTTCGGCATATTGTTTATTAAAAGAGAGGTAATTAGATAACTCTTATGTATGCAGTCCACTACCCCAATCAGACTGACATATGAGTTGTCTAATATATTTTGGACAAAACCTGCAATATTCACTGTAAACTGGTCATTACCCCATAGCCTGTTTCTAGTTTTAAAGAAAGATGATCACTTAAAGCAGGTTGAAAGTAAAGCAGAATGCGCCTTAAGGCGCATTCTGCTTTAAGCTACCATCTGCTAGAATATAGAAAATATATCTTATCACACATATTCACAACTGTATAAATTGGATCTATTTGTTTCAGTTTAGGAATAAATTTGTGGCGTAAAAAGGCGTATTTATGGGGGAATGGGTTAAATAGACGGTAGATGAATGTCTTCAGGTTCAACATTTCTATGTTTTTTGCAGTTCACAGCGGCAGTGTTTAACCAGCAGGTGGAGCCGAACAAGGAGGCAACATTTGAGTATGGCTTTACCCCCAGTGAGACCTTCAACTCCAGACCATTTGGACTGAGTATTCTCCTCAACTACAAAGACTCTGTAAGTACTTGGTCCCTATATTACACCAGGGTCCAAGGTTATAAAGCTTTTCAGTTGAGTCTATTGTCGTTCTCAAGTATTTGATTGGTCAGATTTGAGCCTAGGCTCAAATCTGACCAATCAAATGCTTGAGAACACACTCGGACTCGGCTCAAATGCTTGATCACCTTGGATCCAGGGCTACAGATAAGAGTAAAAGTACAAATCCAACATTTTCTCATTTATTTTAGCACCAAATCCTATGGTGTTACTACACATTAGAATCGTCTCTTCGAGACGATTCTAATGAGTAGTAACACCCTAGGGTTTAATGCACAAATAAAGATTTTAGTTTTTGAAAAGTACTCCCCTTATCTGGAGTCCTAAACACTGTAAACATCATATTGTATTTTATAGGCAGTTGACAAGGAAAACTTTCATTCAAAAAAGGTTTAACTTTCAACAGGTGAATTAGTGAATACTGATATTGTTGTGCTGTAAAACATTCATTCAGGCTGGATCCTGATGAGACCAAGTTTCAGCAGGATCCAAGCCGTTTGAAACTCTGAAAAGAAACTTTAGAAAAGGGATATTTGAGATCTGCAGCAGATGAAAACCTTGCTTTTCATTTGAAGAGTTAGTGTGATGTATGCAAGTGTCGTTGAAGCTTATCCAAGTCTGGTGACTTTGAGTGTGATGTATGCAAGTGACCAGCTTACCTAAGTCTGTATGACTTTGAGTTTGATATATGCAAGTGACCAGCTTTCCTAAGTCTGTAAGACTTTGAGACTTTTAGTTTGATATATGCAAGTGACCAGCTTTCCTAAGTCTGTAAGACTTTGAGACTTTTAGTTTGATGTATGCAAGTGACCAGCTTTCCTAAGTCTGTAAGACTTTGAGACTTTTAGTTTGATATATGGAAGTGACCAGCTTGCCTCAGTCTGCATGACTTTGAGAGTAATGTATGCAAGTGACCAGCTTACCTAAGTCTGTATGACTTTGCAGGGTTCGACATTAACTTTTTTTTTCACTAGACATTCGGTCTTGTAGCCTGCAAACATTACTAGACCAGACCAAAAAGTTGGTAGACCAAACAGAAACGAACTGGATCTTTGGTAAACTTTATAATTTCGCAAAACTTTCTCTGTCTTGTTTGCTTTTCATAGCGTGTCTTTGACTCCGCTGTAGCTGTACTAGCCCTTTTCTCTTCCTTTTTCTTACCACTACATTTGTAAAACCGAAGCTGAATAAATCTGACATGAATTGACGTTTCGATGTACATTGTACACAAACGAAAAAGCGTTCGCTCAATGTCGTACTTATACTTGGCAGAAAAATGGATATTTTCGTTAACAAAACAAATAATATATCAGAATTGGGATTGATTTCGGTTTCGTACGTAAAAAATGATACAAAATTGTGTTTTAGGTGAAATAATTGCATTGTAGATACTTACGACAATCATGGTAGTGAAAAGCGTTGGAAAGTGTAACATCCGGTAACTACCGAGAAATATCGGTTCGCAGATAAAATTGTCATTTTCAATCCCAAAAACTGAGACTGCAGTTACCTTTTCGGATATTGTACCTTTCTAATTAAAAATGATCAATTCTAAAAACATTCAAAACGTAACTGGTAGCAACACAATCAGGTGTTTGAAGTAGAACGCGAGATGATCAATTAATCACACCGATATTTTTCGTAACTGAACCGGATTTTACTCTTCGCCCTAGTTAATGCGGGATAGTTACTACTGCTAAGTTTAGAACAAGGATTTCCCGACTGCGAGTTATATTTAGATGCGGAAACAGTTTTGAGGTCTGAACAACCTTTTTGTCTGAAACCACAGTGGCGAACTGGGCAGGATTTTTAGCTTGAACATAATGATGTCCTATTCTAAATGCGTGAATTTAAAAAAATCCTCCTCAGATTTTAACTAGACCATTCGGGTTAGTAACTGCCAGAGATCACTAGACCGAACGTCGCCGTTACTAGTGAATGTCTATCGGACGTAGGCCAATGTCGAACCCTGCTTTGAGATTATTATATGCAAGTGACCAGCTTACCTAAGTCTGTATGACTTTGAGTGACTATTACTCTTGCTATATAAATGTAGAAGTAGTTTGATCTTCTCTGCGTGCCAGCAGTCAAGATTAGGAACTTCTGACATTTAAGTTATAACTACATAACTCTTCCCCTCATGAGATTGCTTTTTCACAGTTTAACCTATTCCAGGGATAGATAAAACATTCCTCATCATGAAAAAGGTTATGTGTCTACAGTGTCCAGATAAGTAATCCATAGCAAATTTCCTGCAATCTGACAAAGCTTTTAGAAGTGCCTTTTAGTGCATTTGATTTATTTCCCCACTGAAGAAAACAGTTGCAATTTGTAGTCATGAACATGTGCAATCAGAAATATTTTCTATATGCTAGCAAATGGTAGCTAAAAACAGGCTGAAAATAAAGCAGAATGCGCCTAAAGGCACATTGCTTTACTTTCAACCTGCTTTAAGTGCTCATCTTTCTTGAAAACTGCTTTAACTATTTCTCCCATTGAAGCACCTATTAGCACACTTACACCTCAGAGATACATTTTGATGCTTTAAGAATGCCTTGTTAAATAGTTATGTAATTACTTCCCTGTAGCATGGATGCTTAAAGCAGGCTGAAAGTATATCAGATGGCGCATTCTGCTTTATTTTCAACCTGCTTTAAGTGGTTACCTTTCTTCAAGACTGGAAACCGGTAATGGGTTAAGAAGCTAATTTCGTTTAAAACTGAAAACAAGCAAAGAGGGGAAGGGTCAGGCAAGACAGTAACAAAATGCCCTAGTTGTATTTATAGCGTTCCCTCCCTACAACGGCCCTCCAATCAAGGACTCCCTCCCTACAACGACCCTTGCTGCAGTTTCATAAACACAGCAATTATGTCCAACGCTTTTATTGCTTCAATATCGTTTGCTAAGCATTGTCATCTGCTGTCTTTCTCAAAGTGTCATAACAGGGTTTGAATTTAAGCTCGCATACTCGCAAAATGCAAGTGGAATTTGTAAATTGTGAGTGATTTTTCAATGTGAGTGATTTTTCAACAAACTCGCAAAAAAAATTCAAGTACGGTTTTTCGGACAGCTAAACACAGTATAGCGTCTGTAAGGCTATGCTCGGTTTATTCCGTAGCATTTCGAGTGGCGGAAATGGACGAGAAGACAAGGGAATACTTTTCGTAAGCCAATCATAGCTTCTCGGGCAGTTTCAACCTCTTTTTTGTCTGTAAGAATGACGTAATGACGGACTTTCCCAATTCTCATTGGCTAATGAAACGCGCACTTTGCTACTTCGAAGTTCCGATGTGTAAACAATTCTTATCACAGAGTCTGAGACTCAACAACCGAAACCGGTCTCCAAAGACGAGGCCATTTAAAAGACTCGCACGAGTACAAGTATACTTCTAATTCTACTGTGACATACTGTTTATCAACCACAGCCCTGAAATATACGACCAGTGAAAAAACCTTTGTATCGTAGCGGATTGGCAATCTAAACCTGACCTAATTTTCGAGTAATGAAATCGTGTGCGGTCTGCCTAGTGCATACAGCATGCATTCTCCCCAATATTATAAAATGTAAGAAAAATACTCCTTTGGTATGTACACATAGATATGAAAATCAAGATCTTATCCCTTGTCAGCTGTAACCACAAATGTACAACTATGAAATACACGAAGTGTAGGTAGATCGTATTTGATTACTACACGTCTGTGTCGGGTTAAAAGTTAAAACATATATGTTCAGAATGACAGTTTAACTTTCGCGAGTAGTTTTTGCATTTTGCGAGTTAAGTTCAAAAGTCACTCGCAAAAAAATGCAAGTGTAATTTTTAGCTAATTTCTAACCCTGCATAATGGACATTTTGACAGAACATAAGTTAATGACGTGTGGCAAACAGCTTGAACCCAGATCAGACGCCGCGTAACGCGGCGTCTGATCTGGATTCAAGCTGTTTGCACATATACCGGTAAGCCTATTTCCCTCTCTATAATGACTCCCTCCGAACAACAAACATAATCTTTGTCTGCCATTGTTGTTGTTGTTGTCTTGTAGAGAGGGAGCACTGTATTATCTGGTCTTGACATAACCATGCATGTTTCTACATTAGACTTACAATACAGTACATCTTTACTACGACCTTGGATCTAAATAACCATTTGTGTTGATGGGCCTTAGTCCCGAGACCGTCGAGATACTGAAGTTCGACTGTAATTCATTTATTCATTCTACTATGACCACCAGCAAAAATCATTGATTGTTTAAAAGACAGGTTCCAGCTTAAAGCAAGGTGAAAGAGAACAGAGCTTAACCCTTTCCCCCATAGAAGCGCCTTTTAGCGCACTCAGTTTATTCTTGCCCTGAAGAAAATAGTTCCAATTTATACATTCATAAATATGTATAATACAAAATATTTTCTATTTTCTAGCAGAAGATAGCTTAAAGCAGGCTGAAAGTAAAGCAGAATGCGCTTAAAGCGCATTCTGCTTTACTTTCAACCTGCTTTAAGTGGACACCTATATTCAATACTAGAGATATGCTATGTGGGAAAGGGTTAAACGCTCAATAATTTATAGAAGTGATCGTAATACAGACGTTTACAGTATGTGTTTGGCATTCCCAGTAGCAAGTGACCAGCTTACCCAGGGCTGTATGACCTGGTGTGACTATTACTCTTGCAAGATAAATGTCAAAGTTGTTTGATCTTTACTGTTTCTGTTACAGTTGAGATTAGGAACTTCTGTACACCATGCTATTAATCTATTAGTCTATAGATACACCTTTGATTTATTCCTCGTCCTCAATGGCACCAGAGTGATGGACTTGTTATTTCTGTGTGATTACTCAAACTTTACTGTAAATATACCTCTACCCGTATAGATCTATAAGGGATATGTAGACTCTATCTAGTTAATATCTACATCTATTAGATTCTAAATCTACAAGACTTTTTCCCCCTACCGGTTAGCAATGTCTATTGTATGCATGGGAATGGAATTACAAAAAAAAATTAATAATAATTTGCCTCTATATACCGGTCTGCTATCTATAAGTATAAGACCATGGTGTACAACTGATTCTACACCGTGTCACTTCGACCACACGAATTACTAACTAAAACACATTCAATCGAACCTAAATCTTGTGCAGTCCATAGATATGTTTGTACAGGTGCTTACTAGTTCGCCACTAGCATGCTGCTTGTAAAAAATAGAATTTGGCTATGGGATAACAGGTTAAAAGGTTTTACTATTTATGAAGATATTTACTTTTTGTATTTCAGGAAGACAATGTGTTCCAGCATGCTGTATTCAATGAGACGATCAATGTGGTTGAACCAGATGAGGGTCTGGATGGCGAGACATTCTTCCTTTACGTGTTCCTTGCAGCTCTTGTTGTCTTGATGTTGGTCGGTGTTCAGCAGCTCTTTACACAGTTCGGAGTAAGTAGTCAAAGTGTGAAATACATAGCTCCAGAATACTTTGCTTATTTCAAGTACATGTTCTACCTTGTTTGTCCTTCAAAACCTATGTTGTGACCACTCATTAGAACAGTCTCTTCGAGTATTGGAAATGTTAGGTTTAGTCTTATCTGAAGCCCTGAAATGTGCTATATTACCCTTGCCTTTAACCCATTACTCCATAGTTTGTTTTTACTTTTGTAGATAGCCATAGCAAGTTTCTAGTTTTGAAGACAGATGACCACTTAAAGCAGGTTCTTTCAGCCTGCAGGGAGGCCTCCGTGGCCTAGTGGTATAGTCACTGTGACTTACATCACTAAGCTCCTCACTGCTGTGAGTTCGAATCCCAGTAGGGTCGTTCGGATTTTTCATGTGGGGAAGCCTTCCAGTTGGCTTGCGGAAGGTCGGTGGGTCTACCCAGTTGCCGATTTGTGCCTGAAACAGTGCATAAATGACTTCTGGGGTCTTCCTCCACCTGTAATTAGCTGGACGTCGCGATATGACTGAAATACTGTTGAAAGCGACGTAAAATCAAAACAAATCAAAACAAATCAAATCCAATCTTTCAGCCTTCTTTAAACTACAATTTGCGAAGATATAGAAGCTATTTCTTATGATTCATATTCATGACTGTATAAATTAAAACTATGTTCTTCTGTGAAGAATAGATTAAAGGCGAATAAAGGCATATTTATGGAGTAATGGGCTAATGTCGGGTAGCAGTTGTTGCAGGCAGCAATATTATCTAGCCTTGGAGGAGTTGACCAATTTTCCCCATAGCCTATTTCTCATTTTGTTAACCGATTGCCACTTAAAGTAGGCTGACAGTAAAGCAGAATACTTCTTGAGGCATATTCTGCTTACATTCAACCAGCTTTAATTTCCCATATGGTAGTTATAATATACTTGAAATGTTAGGACGTCTTTGCAGGGGAATACTTTAGTAGTGTATGAATAAATAGAAGTTTAAAAATGTAAATGGAAGTGTAAAAATGTATTCTGAATAAATAGAAGTGTAAAAATGTATTATGCAAAAATAGAAGTGTAAAAATGTATTCTGAATAAATAGAAGTGTAAAAATGTATTATGCATAAATAGAAGTGTAAAAATGTATATTGAATATATTGAAGTGTAAATATGTATTGATTCATGAATAAATAGAAGTGTAAAAATTTATAAGCCTTAAGGAATAAATAGAAGTGTAAAAATATATTAGGCATAGATAGAAGTGTTAAAAAAAAAGAAGAAAAAAAGTGTAATAATGTAAAAGGAATAAATAGAAGTGTAAAAATGTATTAAGATTCATGAATAAATAGATGTGTAAAGATGTATTAGGCATAGATAATAGATAGAAGTGTAAAACTGTATTATGAATAAATAGAAGTGTAAAAAAAGATAGAAGTGTAATAATGTATAAGGAATAAATAGAAGTGTAAAAATGTATCATCAGGGGTCAAAAATTCTGAAATTTGTCACTCGTCCTGCATAAAAGACAATGAAGGAAATCCAAAAAATGCACTTGCCCTGCACATTAGACAAAGAAGGGAAAAAGCATGCAGGACGAGTGGAATTTTTAGCCCTGATTATGATTCATCAATAAATAAAAGTGTAAAAATACATGAATTTGAGGTAAAGGCTTGAGACACTAGTTACTGTAAGATGGTTTTAGTCTTTAAACAGGCTCAAGATTTATTTAATTCGTTACTTTTTAGAAAAAGCACTTGGGAAAGGGCAAGCCTTCTCAGAAGATCGAGATGGGAACGCAGAAAGCCAACGTCGACTACAGCTGGTTGCCCCAGGAAACTCTTCAGCAGGAAATGAGTAAGTACAGTTAACCCTTTACCCAATAGATGCGCCTTTTAGCGCATTCAAATGATTCCTCCGCTGTTAAGACTACAGTGTTCCCTCCCTACAACAGCCCCCTAACAATGATTCCCTCTCTACAACGACCCTTTCCGCTGTTCCCCAAACAAGACAATTATACCTCAAACTTTCACGGCTGCAATATCATCTGTTTGAAATTGTCGTCGGCTGGTTACATATAAGTTTACTTATTCAATGAACATTTTGATAGAAAAAACATAATGACGAGTGACAAACAGCTTGAATCCAGATCAGAAGCCGCGTTACACGGCGTCTGATTTGGATTCAAGCCGTTTGCAAATGTAAGCCAATTTCCCTCCCTATAACGACTCCCTCCGAACAACGCACACATTTTTGGTCTCCCATAGGATGTCGTTGTAGAGAGGGCTGTACTACCATGGCTCCAGATAAGAGGGAGGAAACTGAACAAATCCAACATTTTCTCTCTCATTTCAGCACCAAGCTCTATGATGTTACTACTCATTAGAATCGGCTCGAAGAGACGATTCAAATGAGTAGTGACACCATAGAGTTAAATGCAGAAATAAAGATTTTAGTTTTTGAAATACTCCCCTTATCTGTAGCCCTGTACTACTATAGAAAGTTAAATGGCATTTAAGACAGGCGGCAACCTAAAGCAAGATCAAAGTAAAGCTCAAGGTGCATTCTGTTTTATTAACCTGCTTCAAGTACCATCTGCTAGGATAGCTTGCATTTTACTTTAAGCAGTCACCTAAATTAATTCAAAGCCTGTTTATATTTTTGAAGACCGGTGAATATAAGTCTTAAAGATATGAAAAGGTAACTATTGACAAAATTGTGATTTATTTCTATGCAGTTTTCTTTTTTTTTCAACAAATTTTAATCTCTTTTGCAGACAAGTCCCCAAAGGGATCACCGAGGGGCGGATCACCAAGGAAGCGAAAAAGCAAACGTGGCTCCGGCGAAGAATAATCTTCTGTCTTGAGACTATTCAAGAAAAAGTATCAAGTTTTCCAGCAAGTAGAGTATATGCTAGTTACACCGACCAGCAGCAGCGTATAAAACTTTTCACAAGGAAGCATGTCGTTCTGTTGAGACAAGCCGAAGGGTTAGGTCTAATGTGATATCAGATGTAAATGTGTTAAAATATCATCATGGTCAGGGTTGGTAAATAAATAAAATAAATTTTTATTTGTGACTTATTGTCTTGTATGTGTTTATAGTAAAAAGTGAAATTGTGTATATTTGTGTTGTGGCGTTTATACTGCAGGAAGATCTATGTTAAGCGGAAATTAAAAAGGTGTTTACAGATTGTTTTTTAAAACCAATAGCAGCCTAATGCAAGATAAAAGTAATGCAGAAAGCTCCTGTTGGAGCTTTCTACAGTACTCATATCATGCATTAAGCTTTCACTGGTATTCACAGATCTGGGGCCCCGTTTTATGAAACGTCGTACAACTTAAATGATTGTAAGTCAGATTCTAAAATTATCTAAATCCTTTAGGAGCCCTCTAATCTGGGTCTACACTGTTTACAATGTACCTATATACATTTATGTAACTGGTTTCAGTACTGTGAGTGATTTACTGTAGCCTTTCTGTACGACTTTCAGACAGACCATACGTTTTCTGATCAATGACCCCAACATTGACTCTAAATGGGGTTGTCCCCTAAGTAAAAGTATGACAAACAGTGCAGACCCAGATCAGAGGGCTCCTAAAGGAGCCCTCTGATCTGGGTCTACACTGTTTGCAATGTACCTATAGAAATGATTTGTCACCTTTCTGTACGACTTTCAGATTGTCTTGCTTTGAATATCTGCTTAGCATGTACAACTGCTATTGCAGTGCCACCGAACATGTGTGAAGTATGCAAGTTGTGACTTGTATTGCAGTATGAATGCTATAGCTGTCTGGTTTGCGGGTATAACCCCTGTTGCAGTGCCACCGAACATGTCTGAATTATGCAAGTTGGGACTTGTATTGCAGTATGAATGCTATAGCTGTCTGGTTTGCGGGTTTTACCCCTGTTGCAGTGCCACCGAACATGCGTGAATTATGCAAGTTGGGACTCGTATTGCAGTATGAATGCTATAGCTGTCTGGTTTGCGACTTTACCCCTGTTGCAGTGCCACCGAACATGCGTGAATTATGCAAGTTGGGACTTGTATTGCAGTATGAATGCTATAGCTGTCTGGTTTGCGGGTTTTACCCCTGTTGCAGTGCCACCGAACATGCGTGAATTATGCAAGTTGGGACTCGTATTGCAGTGTGAATGCTATAGCTGTCTGGTTTGCGACTTTACCCCTGTTGCAGTGCCACCGAACATGCGTGAATTATGCAAGTTGGGACTTGTATTGCAGTATGAATGCTATAGCTGTCTGGTTTGCGGGTTTTACCCCTGTTGCAGTGCCACCGAACATGCGTGAATTATGCAAGTTGGGACTCGTATTGCAGTGTGAATGCTATAGCTGTCTAGTTTGCGACTTTACCCCTGTTGCAGTGCCACCGAACATGTCAGAATTATGCAAGTTGGGAATCGTATCGCAGTATGAATGCTATAGCTGTATGATTCAGCTGATGTGAGCCTTTACATTGTCATCAATAACATTCCTTAGTCTTGCTCCAAGTGCTAACAACTTTTTCAATTACAAATTTTGTGACATTTTGAAGCATAAGTGTTATGCAAGAATGAGTGTTATAAAAGATTTATACTTTCTAAATTCTATGTTTTATGCTGAAAGTAGCCTTATAATACCATAACTCCAAATGGTTTGTAAACCAGATATGCCTACATTATCCTGAAAGCCCAAAGGGCAGTAATTCAGATGTAACTTGAAAATAGTTGTGAAGATTGCCTCCCTTGATTTACATTTTTTTCAATACCAAAGATTTGGCAGCTCCGATGATGAATGTGCGTTTATTAACCAAGAAACAACTAGTCTTATTTGTATCTCAATGGATGTGTGTGTTTGTAATGTACATGTGTGTATATATATATATGATGTGTAAGTTATGACCAACACAATATTAAGAAATACAGAAAAACATGTTATTACAACTAAGGAACTTAAAAGATTCTATGATGGTTTAATTTAAAAAGGTGATGGCAGCTTAAAGCAAGGTAACAGTTAAGCAGAAAGCTCCTAAAGCTCCTAAAAGAGCTTTCTGCTGAACTGTTACCTTGCTTTAACTGCCACATAAAGCAATGAGCATAAATCTATTATCTTGTATAGCTCTTTAGTTTAAAGCAAAAATGAGAGAAATTAATCAAAGCTTTTTAAGAAGCTTGAGAGTAATAAATCAGAAAGCTTTTTAAGAAGCTTTCACTTAAGGATTGCATTGCTTTAAGCAGTCCACTGGTTTATTGTTCTTTTAAAAGTACTGCTTTGCATTTTTAAAGTAGATCTATTCTACTGATTAAAAAAAATAACCAATTCATCTTTTGACAAGTTGTAATAGCCTTGTTTTACTGTACATTCTTCAAGAATGGTTTGGAGACCTGTATTAAAATGTTATAGCTGTTTCCTAGCTGAGAGCTTGCTGGCAAGACTACCGTAAAGTATATTGAGTTTTAAACACAGACCTGTATGCATAGACATCTTCAAAAGAACATTTGCAGAGGCAGTCTTTAAGATAGGTCAAAGCTTATTGCAGTCTGTAAGACTAATATAGCAACCCCCTTGTCTCTTTACAGTAAAGTGGTGTAAAATTGTCATTAAATTACCTTAAACCATTCCCCCATAGCCTGTTTCTAGTTTTGAAAATAGGTGACAACTTAAAGCAGGTTGAAAGTAAAGCAGAATGTGCCTTAAGGCACATTCTACTTTACTTTCAGCCTGCTTTAAGCTATCATCTGCTACAGTACTGAACCTTATTAAATTAAATTGATAATCGCAAGCGAATTGCCATCGAATCGTGCGCTTCAAAAAACAAATCCTACGTTTGAATACTTTAACGCGAATTTTCAGAAGCGGTTGTGACAAAAATGGAATCGAAAAAATTAACGAAGGCATATTTGCGAACATTTGTGAGTTACACCACTCAAGAAAACTTATCCGAGGGTAAATTAGTATTTTGAATTCGCAAGCGAATCGCCATCGAATTGCAAGCGAATCGCAAAAATTGTTAATTTAATAAGATTCAGTACTGTAGAATATAGAAAATATTTCTTATGATTCTTAATTTTAACAGTATAAATTGGAATTATTTTCTTCAGTAGAGGAATAAATTAAAGACGTATTTTTGGGGTATTGGGTTAAAATGCAGAAAGCTCTGTATGAGGCTCTCTGCATTATGTTTGCCCTTTATAAATAACCATCAGTATTTAAATGCTGCCAAACATTACATCTTTTTGATGGCAATTTAGTCCAAGCTTCTTACTGTAGATTGCCTTGCAAAATTTCTGCAATGGTCTTTGAAAAGATCTTTAGTATGAAATTTGAAATACATATCCGTGTGATGAGAAGACCAAAAAATTGCATTTCAAAACTGTGTGGACCCAATACCACTGGCTGCACCAGCATCGTCTGTATATTGTAGTCTAACATGGTAGACAATGTAGACCCTGGTTACACATCATGGCCTAGGATAGCAGCTAGTCTTGATTTACACTGTTTTGCAATGCAATTAGCCTGGGCCCAGGGTTATAAAGCTGCTGAGTTGAGTATAAGATCGTCCTCAATCATTTGTTTGGTCAGATTTGAGCTTTTGCTGAGCAAAAGCTCAAATCTGACCAATCAAATGCTTGAGAATGATCTGACTAAACTCAAAAGCATTATAACCTTGGAGCCTGGTGTTCTCATTGCGAGGCTCAAATTTAAGTAAACTATTTAAATTATTACAATATTCCCTTAAACTTTCCAACAGGGTTGAAAAGATGGTTGTACTTGAAAGAAACTTAGATTGTTAGAAGTGGAAAATATGCAAGTACTGTTGATAAGCGAGAATATTTTATAATGCAAAAACTATCAGATTTAATTGATACTTGATACTTGAAAAGTAATAAACAGTAGTTATTGAAGTACATGTGTTGTGTTTCTTTTTATGCCTGTATGATTTTAGATTTAAATGAAAATGGAATGCCTATTAAAGACATTTCCTCAGTCCTTTGATGGGACGCGGAAATGCGTCTTGACAACATAGATTTTTCCGCACATGCTTATACTAGAATATTTATATGAAGGAAATGTTTATACGTTTCAGTGTAGTCTTTCACAGCGCAGTCGGTAGAGTGATTGACTAGCAATCCAAAGGTCATAGGTTCGAGTCACATTCGATCCAAATATTGTTTTTAGCTCGCCTGTACGTAGTACATGACGAGCTATTGCAATACCCCTGTAGGGCGTTCAAGTATCGTATCAGCGAACAGTAACGTTAACCGATGCAAACAACCCATATAGTACGACATCTAACGTTCACCGATACTCTTCAATAATAACTCATTGCGCCCCAAAGTTTATTAACTTTTCAAGGGTACGAACGATTTATGTGCGAATCTTAATAACACAAGCAAAAGTGCACTAATCAACTGAAATGCATCAATTTTACTGCATATAAAAATAAGATTTAGCTGCTCAGATGTAAGCTGCTTTATTTGATACATTAAGTATCGGAAAATGTTGGTTTATTGATGAGAAATTAAGTCGGGACTGTTCGCCGGTTGTATTAAATTCATTTGGTAGCCATTTTGTTTTCCTTGTTGGGGATGGCGAACTACCTCTGAGGCCGTTCGTGTCGTTCGCAATCGGTAACACCCTAACGGTTGTTAAAGGTGAATTGTTACCGTTTTCCGATGCAATCGATACGGTACTTGAACGCGCTACAGGTGTAGTCGTTGTCGTGAACGGCGTAAACAATTTTAAGAAAATGTCTATAACTTCAATGTCCCTTGAGGTATTGCTTTCATAGTTGGTATGTGTGTGTATATGGACAAGACCTTCCCATGCACAGAATTTTTTTGACACCTTGAACTTAGGGCTTGCGTTCAGGTTTTGAAAAATGCCTTTAACTTCTATATCCCTTAAGGAATTGCTTCCATAGTCGGTATGTGTGTGTATATAAACAAGACCTTTCCATGCTCAAATTTTTTTAGACGACCTTGAACTTAGAGCCTGCGTTTAGGTTTCGAAATCTGTGTTTAGGTTTCGAAAAATGCCTTTAACTTCTATGTCCCTTGAGGTATTGCTTCCATAGTTGGTATGTATGTGTATATGGACAAGACCTTTACATGCAAAGAAATATTTAGACACCTTGACCTTGAACTTAGGGCCTGTGTTTAGGTTTCGAAATCTGCATTTAGGTTTAGAAAAATGCCTTTAACTTCTATATCCTTTGAGGTATTGCTTCCATAGTTGGTATGTGTGTGTATATAGACAAGACCTTTCCATGCTTAGAAAAATTTAGACTCCTGTAACCTTGAACTTGGGGCCTGTGTTTAGGTTTCGAAATCTGTGTTTAGGTTTCGAAAAATGCCTTTAACTTCTATGTCCTTTGAGGTATTGCTTTCATAGTTGATATGTGTGTGTATATGGACAAGACCTTTCCGTGCACATAAAAATTTGGACCCCTGTCAGGCCTTGACCTTGAACTTAGGGCCTGTGTTTAGGTTTAGAAATATGTGTTTAGGTTTAGAAAAATGCCTTTAACTTCTATGTCCCTTGAGGTATTGCTTCCATAGTTGGTATGTGTGTGTGTATATGGACAAGACCTTTCCATGCACAGAAAAATTTGGACCCCTGTCAGGCTGTGACCTTGACCTTGAACTTAGGGCCTGTGTTTAGGTTTCGAAATCTGTGTTTAGGTTTAGAAAAATGCCTTTAACTTCTATGTCCCTTGAGGTATTGTTTTCATAGTTGGTATGTATGTGTATATGGACAAGACCTTTACATGCAAAGAAAAATTTAGACCCCTGTGACCTTGAACTTAGGGCCTGTGTTTAGGTTTTCGAAATCTGTGTTTATGTTTAGAAAAATGCCTTTAACTTCTATGTCCTCTGAGGTATTGCTTTCATAGTTGGTATGTATGTGTTTATGGACAGGACCTTTCGATGCACAGAAAAATTTAGACCCTTGTGACATTGACCTTGAAATTAGGGCCTGTGTTTAGGTTTTGAAAAATGCCTTTTACTTCTATGTCCCTTGAGGTATTGCTTTCATAGTTGGTTTATGTTTGTATATGGACAAGACCTTTCCAGGCACAGTAAAATTTAGACCCCTGTGACATTGACCTTGAACTTAGGGCCCATGTTTAGTTTTCGAAATCTGTGTTTTGGTTTCTCAAAATCTTTATTACTCCTATGTCCATTGAAATATTCCTTCATATTCAGTTTTCATGTGTATATGGACAACATCTTTCCTTGCATGCAAAATGTTTGAGCCCTCTGACCTTGACCTTGAACTTAGGACCCGCGTTTAGGTTTCAGTCTGCGTTTAGGTTTCTCAAAATTTCTTCAACTCATATATCCATTGAGATATTTCTTTCATATTTGACATGCATGTGTATATGGACACGACCTTTCCATGCATGCAAAAAATTTAGCCAAGTGTCCTTGACCTTGCACTAAGATCGCGAAAGGTTTTAGGTTTCGAAATCTGCGTTTAGGTTTCAAAAATGCTTGCAATTCCTATGTCCCTTGAGGTGTTATTTTCATATTTGATTTGCCAGTGTATATGGACAAGACCTTTCCATGCAGGCAAAAAGGTTGACCTCTGTGACATTGAGTGTGCTTTTAAGTCTCTAAAGGTGCCGGTGGCGAGCTTTGTTGTCTCTCTGACAACTCTTGTTAAATGAAGTGTCCGATTTTATTGACTTGCCAATCCATAACGCAGTGATCAAGGGACATGTTATGTTTAGTATTCGTTGATTAGAATTATGATGCTATATACGGTCCAATTATATGTCCACTTACATGTACGTTTTAGTTTAATGACTTACAAGTCAATAAAATCGGTATACATTTATAAGATTTGATCGACTATACTACTCAAAGTTTGCTAAGCACCAAGGGTAAAACCTCCTTATATACCAATACATTGACCCTCTCACATCTCATCACATAACTTCCAACATTTTTGTTCGATTTCTTCCAAATTTGTAGATGTTTTGGCCATTGGTTTACTTTACAGATTCTGATAACGTTTCCACTTATTCAGGTCCTGTAGGTGAAACCCGAGGAAATTATCAAATTGTGAAATTTATGAGATTTCACCAAAATTTTTAAATCCATTGAATTTCTTAGAGATGAATAATTGAACATTGAAAGGTATAACAATGTTTTTACCAACGAATAACATCTCTAAGAACATTACAAGGTACAATTCAATGGATTTGGTGAATTCTCAGAAATTTCACATTTTGAGAATTTTCTCGGGTTCCGCCTACAGGACCTGAACAATTGGATACATTTTAGAATCTGTAAAGTAAACCTTTGGTCAAAACATCTCCAAATTTAGAAGAAATCGGACCGAAATGTTGGAAGTTATGTGATGAGATATGATAGCTAGGTCAATGCATTGGTACCTATGGAGTTTTTAGCCTTGGTGCTTAGCAAACTTTGAGTAGTATATAAAGCCACACATTGAAGCTTATCTATACGTCAACCTTTTCAAGATTGACATTGCCCATTATAATGTTTAAACAATATAATTAACCTTGTATGCAAATAAATACGAAAGAAGACTCAAGCAGGGAACGCAACACAAACAATACACCCATCTCTAAAGCAGAACACACACACAGTCATACCATAACAAACACACACACACAACCACACACACACACACACACGCAATACCATTCCTTCATCCACACACTAAATAGAAAACAACACGCAAGACAAACATAAAGCTAAGTGAACATAGGAGCCCGCCTTGGTACGGTCAGTAGCAATCAATAATCAATCATAAATTAATTAACCATTAACAACCATTGGGGGTTAAACCTGGGTTTAGGGGCGCCCAACCTCACACTTATCTCCCATATTCACCTATAAAGACGAACAGTGTACATAAAATATAAACCCTGTTCCACAACCTTACAATCAAAAAGACCGCCAGCACAGTAAGTAAATACATGTAAAACATCTAACAAAATTCTCTGACCGGATTATTAGTAACACGGGAAAGAATTAAACATTCAAGCCCGTGTTAAAAATAACCCACTATGGCAACGGTCAAATTGTACTCAAGCGAATAGTCCATGAATGAATAATGCATTTTAATGACTGAATTGCAATTTTAAAGGGACTCGCAACCGGATGGTGTACTTGTCAAAATAAAATAAAATACTCAAATAAAAGCAAATTTGTGGCATTATTTGGCTTCTGACATTAAAAAAATATGATCAGTCCAAAAAAAGTCTCAAGAATCGTCACCGAATCTTAGATTTTTAGATATTTTCCATCGTTTTTCTATACCGACTAGTAGACGGTATAGTTGTTGTTGTTGCTTCTCTACACGGGCTCAGACATAAACACGAGCCGAATTACGAAGTTGTATGCACTTTCGATCGCTACACATTGAAATACGTTAAATCGATCCGAGATAAACGGATAGTTCCGTGGTTCATTGGTCTAAGCGGTTTCCCCTATTTTGCCTTCTGTCCGCCAATGCCGGGCCCCGGGTTCGAATCCCACCAGAGACCAATATTTTTTTTTATTGAAATACATTTTTTTTAAACAGAATTTCTTATCCTAAACTAATTCTTTACCATTTATATAAGCGTTTGACACATATTTACAAATTACTATTTTTAATGCACCATCTGGTTGCGAGTCGCTTTAAAAAGCAATTCTGTCTTTAAAATGCATTATTTATTATTCATAGACTCACATACAAGGTTAATAATTACGTTTAAACATTATATTTGGTAACAGAGTTGTAGATAAGCTTTGTCTTGGAATTGGGGTATCACTCAATGGATTTTAAAGGAATAGGTTTTTTTTTAAATTCATTGGGTATTGCATTGACCATAGCCCCATGGCTTCTAATTCATTGGGGGTATCCACAGTCCAGAACCCCATGATTTGTAATATAATTGGGTATCAGTAGGAAAATAAACTTGGATTTCCTATCATTGTCCTTTCAACAGTGCAATCAGGGTATTGTTGTTAACGTTCAGTGTTTACCTTATATAGTTTTATATGCAAATCTGAATAAGGGGAGATCCTTTGAAAGCACAGAAAACAAAGCAAATACTGAAAATTGCAGACTAGGTTTAATTGAGTCTGTTCATGAGCAATACTGAAATGTGCAACAGTGCTCACGCCCCCTAGCACCGGCTTAAGCGGAATTCAACCTTCAACTTTTGTTTACACACGTTCGACTAAAACAAAAGTTCAGTTGATAACCCGAAGAAATTAAAAAGCAATTGAGTATTTGTTTGGTTTTTACTCAATCACTTTCAAATAATTGGGTTTCCTTTTGCTTTTGTTGGGTACTGTCACCCCTTAGTTTTGAAACAATTGGGTATTTCATCAATTTCAATTGGGTAAGTACTCGGATACTCTGCTTATCTACAACTCTGGGGTAATATCGATCTTGAACATGTTGAAAAACAGATACAAAATGATTGATTACATTCTGTAGCTTCGATGTGTAGCTTGATAGTTATAACAAATATTATATTCCGATTTTATTGACTTGTAAGTCATTAAACCAAAACGTTATTGGAGATATATAATTCGAAGAAACACTGTTTCTAACCAACGCAGACTAAACATAATATGTCCCTTGATCTTTCCGTTATGACTGACAAGTCATTAAAATCGGACAGTATATTTAAAAAGAAAACAAATCGAATGGAACTCTAACCTACGACATTTCGATTGCCAGTCAATCATTCTACCGAGTGAACTATCGAGGAAGACACTGAAGCTTATCGACCTTTTCTCAATGTAACTTTTCTAGTATAAGCATGTGCGGAAAAAAGACTACATGTATATCGTTAAGACGCATTTCCGCTCGCCCGCAAAAAAAACTCTGACTAGTGGGGGGCCTTCAGTTTGATTATACTAGGACAGTACTCTTAAAATTAAACCAATTTAACTTGATAGCCATCTTTATTATGCCACATTATATTGTGTAAGGGAGATGTAAAATTATATAGCATTGACCTTTCGAATAACAATACATGTATATTATGAGCCGTGCTATGACAAAACCAGCCTTATTGCATTTACAACAGTGTAGATCAAGGCCAGCTGCCGCGTCAAAAACGTGGCGGCTGGTCTTGATCTACACTGACACCCACATGCATCTACAACATTTTATAATTATAGATGTACTATGTATGGTATCTGGCAGTGTAGACCAGACCAAACTCAGATACAGAGCCTGAGATGACAGCGGTGTTTGTTCTATGCAAGGCAGCAATGGTTTTGTCATGGCCTGCTCATATATTTTTTATAACTGGTAATAATTTTGACACACAAATGCCCTTGATGGACCCTCGTTATTTAAAATGCAATTGCTCTCGAGGCAAGGCACTGAAGGTTTGGTAATTGTTGATTAACTCAATTTACTCTTGTAACTATAAAATGGTTGTAAACGGCGAGTTTACGCGTTGCTAGGGTCGAATGTGTTAATTGCCAATCTAGTCGTACGAATTCCTTAAAAATGTCAAATAGTACATTACATTAAATTATTGTGAGTAATTGGTAATTAGCAGTTTATTCATTACTTTAATTAAATAATTAGCAAGTCAGCATGTTGAGCACATACAGTTCTTGCTTATAGGATATACCCTTCGAAACTGGAAACCTATTGGGACCGTCTAACGAAACGAAGTCAGATTCTAAAATCCGAAAATATCATTCATTTCTCCATTTAATCCTGTCTTGTAATATATCTTTGGAATCGTCTTGAATAGACGATTCCAAAAATATTGTAAGTCAGATTCTAAAATTCGAAATTATCATTTATTTCTCCATCTAATCCCGTCTTGTAATATCTCTTTAGAATCGTCTTGAACAGATGACCCCAAAGAGATGTCACAAGACAGGTTTAGATGGAGAAATGAAAGTTTAAGTGCATTTTAAAGATTTGACTTACGCTGGTTTTTGTCGTACGACGTTTTCTAAGACGGACACCTGGGTATTGTCGACCATTGCAAACTCCAATTTAAAATAGTTTGAGCCTATCGATAAAGATAAAAAAAATTGTCAACCGCACCCATGCAGTTAATAAATTCAACCCTAGCGACGTGTATACTCATCATTAACAATTAGTGTGCATGTGAAGTATACATTTATCCTATACAAAGTGTTTGAATTTTGTTGTGATTTTACGTTGCACTAACAATATTTCAGTCATATCACAACGTCCAGCTAATAACAGTTGGAGGAAGACCTTGAGGCCCTTTATGCATAAATATTTACATTCGACCCGCATTGTCCTTATATAACACTATTCTAAAAAGAGACTTGCATAGTTCAATGAATGCTCACTTAAAATCCAGTTCTAGCCGGCTGGTTTAGGGGCGGAGCTATACTGATCACTTTCAAATCGATACAGAGAAGTCCGTATGGTAGGCGCGGTTAACGCGGAGTAATCAAGTATGGCGTGTGAGTAAATCGGTTTTAAAAAACGCGACCTAAATTTAAGATGCTTATCATACAAGTATTTCGTAAATTCGTGTGCTTTTAGATATCACAAAAGGGATTTTAAACATAACGAGAAAGTTTACCGGTTAAAAGTCTAAATTTATCCAGTAAATATAATATGTGATTGGGACTAGTTTCAGTCCATATATAGAGATCGTTACTACGATAGCAACGGTAGCAACGGGCAAAGTGTCTATTAGAACGGTTATGTACATTTCTGGTTCATTTCTCAGCTCACGATGGAATATAAATATAAGAAATAAATTGCGTACTTCCGTTATTCATGAGCTGATGGCACTTCCATGCTTTTACTAGCAAAGTTAAGCGAGAAGCCCTTCGGGCTTCACGCACTTTGCTAGTAAAAGCATGGAAGTGTCATCAGCTCATGAATGCCGGAAGTACGCAATTCATTTCTTAAATCAGCAACAGGGTAGAACCACTGACCTTCTGCAAGCTAGCTGGAAGGCTTCCCCCAGCAAATCCAGCTAGTCCGAAATGAAATGCGATACAATTATTTGTAAAATGAGAGCTGTTTTTGTTTCGTATTGTTTTGTTTGTTTGTTTGTTGTTGTTGTTCAGGTGCTTTTTTGTTGGTTTAAAAAAAAAAATTATAGACAAAAACTTAGTTTTACGCTTCGTTATAATCTGCGTGGAAAAAAGATTGGAGACTGATCTGACGTAGGATAACTCCACATGCTCTGATGTGTTTAGAAATACAGTGCCCTCTCTCTACAACATCCAATGGGAAACATAGATAGTTGGAGTTGTTCGGAGAAATTTGTTACAGGGAGTGAAACTGACTTACGTGACAAACAGCTTAAATCCAGATCAGACGCCGCGTTACGCGGCGTCTGATCTGGATTCAAGCTGTTTGTCACTCGTCTTTTATAAAAAAAAATTCAAAATTTTCAATATGTGACTGAGAAAAAAACAGACGATCATTTTAAGCAGAATATATTGCAGACGATAAAAGGTTGGCCATAATTGTCTTGTTTGGTGTACAGGGACAAGCACTGTTGTAAGGAGACATTCGTTACAGGGAGGGTCGTTGTGGGAGGCAGCACTGTGGTAACGTCTTCCGTGCCGTCAATACTGGGAGCAAGAAAGCGTGTTAGAGGGTGAATCTTTGTAATTATGGTTCTACTGTTCACGTTCAAGCACATATATTTGGAGGGAATAACATCTTCCTTTATCATATCAATCATGCTACATGGATCGCACCTAATAATATATGAAATGAGCCGTGCCATGAAAAACCTGCCTTGTTGCATTTCAAACAGTATAGATCAAGGCGACCAGCCACCGCGTCAAAGACGTGTCGGCTGGTCTTGACCTACACTGCTTGACACGCACGTGTACCTAAAGCATTAGATTGAGCTGTTTTATACTGTATATGGTAATTTGCAGTGTAGACCAAACTCAGATACAGAGCCTGAGACGACAATGGTGCTTGGTCTGTACGATGTTGCCATGAAAATAAGGCTGGTTATTTTCATGGCACGGCTCAAACAAAGTTTTGCTCTGATCTGTTTTCCTAAAGTGCATGCAACTAAGTACGTGCACCTAAAGCGCATGCTACCAATTACAACTAATAGCTGGGACATTGGAAAGTACACATAAACTGTTTCGGTCTGAGCATTTTTCTTGCGTTTAGAAATAATATCTGATTTAGGGACGTTTATGACACTTTTAAGATTTTTGAATCTGAGGTCGTATAACCATGTGTTTAGTTTTGAAGACAAGTGACCACTTAGAGCCGGTTGAAAGTAAAGCAGAGTGCGACTTAAGGCGTATTCTGCTTTATTTTCAGCCAGCTTTAAGTTACCATCTGCTTGCCAAGTTAGATATTGAAATAACTTCGAAACAACCAGGTCATTCGAAAGTACAGACCAAATTCACCCCTGAAAACTCGAATGGACAATTCCAGTTTCCTATTAAGACTAGTCCTTTTATATATTTAGGGTTGACTTTAAAAATACACGTGTCTTGCAAAATGACAAACTACACGCTAATAGTGCGACTACTCAATAGAATCGTCTCTATTCTGTGCAATAGGCGCTGTAAGTTGACCTTGCAGACAGACTGGTTCCAGATCAGACGCCACATAGGCCTAACTGTTTGGCACTCATGTCAAACAAAATTTCAGTTAGAACTTTAAAAATGTGAAATTACCTTCAAATTGTTAGGCGACACATTTCAGCAGAGTATATTTTGACTACGAAAGGGTTAAATATCGAAGAAAGTTAAATTTCGCGGTGAAATTGTTACAGAGAATTTAATAGTGACATACAGGGCTGCCATTTCTCCGGGTGTTTCCGAAATCTTCGAATTTTTATCTTAGCAGATGGTAGCTTGAACATGTTGAAGCTAAAGCAGAATGTGCCCTAAGGCGCATTCCGCTTTACTTTCAATCTGCTTTAAGTAATCGCGATTGGAAATTTTGGATTAGGATTTTTCATGGACACCTTATGGCCGCTCTGGACAGAGTTCCAGAGTCTGATGTTCCTTTGTACTTCAACCAAGTAACTTTTAACATTTTGTACTCTAGTATCTGTTGTGGCATTTAGCAATTAGTTTTAGAATGTGATCAGGTCAATAGCAAACGGAATTACTGACCTTAAAGTAGTTTATAAGTGCTTAATATTAATTATGAAATACCAAAAACAGGGCTGCGTTGGCTTTCTAGGAGTTATTAAATGATTATAAATGATTTATTTCCATAGTAACATTCGCTCAACATACCAACCAGTAGTGGTTTCTAACAGTGGAAAAGGCGTTATTTCGTAAATACACCTACGAGATCCTCTGCTGAGGAAAATAGTTCTACTTTAAACAGCCATGAATATGAATACCAGAAGAATATTTCTTTATATCTAGTAGATGGTAGCCTAACGCAGGCTGAAAGTAAAGCAGAATGAGTCGCAATGAGTATTCTTTATTTCTTTCAACATGCTTAACCCTTTCCCCAATAGAAGCGCCTTTTAGCGGATATGATTTATTCATCCGCTGAAGAAAATAGTTCCAATTTAATCGGCAATGAATATGTATTATTAGGAATATTTTCTATATTATAGCACATGATAGCTTAAAGCAGGCTGAAAGTAAAGCAGAATGCGCCCTTAGGCGCATTCTGCTTTACTTTCAACCTGCTTTAAGTAGTCACCTATCTTAAGTAATAGAAATAGGCTATCAGGTAAAGGGTTAAAGAGGTAACCTGTCTTCAAAGCTAGAAACAGACTAAGGAGTAATGGGTTAAAAGAATCTTAACGTAAACGCAATGCAATAAATGTAGAAAATGTCACGTGATTGAATTCATTTTAACCCATTTACCCCAGTAGATTCTTCCATGCTTATATATTGGATTATTCCCTTTTTATCTAAAGTGTGCCTGGTCTAAAAAAAATATTTTCGTTTTCTTTTTACATGTACAGTGGAGAATCTGTTATTCTTTCCCAATAAACGCATTTACGCTAAAACTATTATTTGCAGTGCAAACAGTTTGGAGCCAGATCAGACGCCGGGTAACCCGGCGTCTGATCAGGCTCCAAACTGTTTGCCACCAAGATAAACAAGAATTATCAGAATTGTCCAAAAGTTGTTCTTTTCTACGTTTTAAACGGGAAAGAATAACAGATTCTCCACTGTAGTGGAATTCCTACCAGCAAACAGTGTAGCCTCTGATCAGACGCCGGGGTCTGATCAGAGGCTAGACTGTTTGCCTATGCTCCTTTTATAGGTTGGTTAATCTTAGTGGCACTATGTCTGAGGCCTGACTATGCAGTGTTTTATGACGTCCTAATCACAGTGATAGAGTAAAACCAGAAGTACATTGGAAAGAATTGTCGCGACATGCACGATTATGTTTCATGACTGAATAAACAATATTTATTTGAAAATGTTAATAGCATCCAGCAGACACCCTGGCGCCAAAGTCTAATTGTTTTAATACCATTCAGGATAAATTAAGAAAATGTTTTGCGTTCCAAACTTAGATTATTAACCCTTACACTCTCAAAGACGCCAAAAAGCGCGTTTGCAAACAGTTTGGATCTTTGATCGGACGCCGCGTAACGCGGCGTCTGATCAGGATCCAAACTGTTTGACACTCGTTTTGAAATTTCTTCAGTCATACTGCCTTGAATTTAACTTTGAAACGATATGGCAGACAACAATATTGAAGCAGACGACAACATGGCGGTGAAGGGGTAAAAATCTCACGATAAAGTTGATCATGAAGGGTTATTAAATTTATGCAATTACAGTGGAGAATCTGTTATTCTTTCCCAATGAACGCGTTTACGCTAAAACTATTATTTACAATACAAACAGTTTGGAGCCAGATCAGACGCCGGGTAACCCGGCGTCTGATCAGGCTCCAAACTGTTTGCCACCAAGATAAACATGAATTATCAGAATTGTCTAAAAGTTGTTCTTTTCTACGTTTTAGTGTTTTGCGTTTGCGTACGTTTGCGTTTAAACGGGAAAGAATAACAGATTCTCCACTGTAACCCCTTCATTGCTTTTCCCCGAATGTTTTTATACTTTCAAACTGTGTAAATCCTGACCAAATTAAGACGGAGTCTGATCAGGATCTAGACTATTTGATATCGATTCTAAAGTTTCTTAAGTCAATTTACCATAAGTCTAAATTTTAGAATAAAAGCCTACGATATTTTTAAGCAAGCGAACGCCTGATAGTTGAGGGGTTAATTAAAATAAGAATAATTAGCATGGGCCATGGAACCGATATAAATAAGTTTGTCCCGGGAAAAAGTATATACTTACCGGCCAACACTGAAAGCGTCCATATTGTCAACTGGTGAAATTATACTGACATGATGAATATACAAGACTTCGTCTGTGTGTTCCTTCTTGTATTGGTAAGTACTTTATTTTTTATCTTTTATTTAATCTCTTTACTACCGTACTCCCAGTACAGTGGAGAATCTGTTATTCTTTCCCGTTTAAACGCAAACGTACGCAAACGCAAAGCACTAAAACGTAGAAAAGAACAACTTTTAGACAATTCTGATAATTCATGTTTATCTTGGTGGCAAACAGTTTGGAGCCTGATCAGACGCCGGGTTACCCGGCGTCTGATCTGGCTCCAAACTGTTTGTATTGTAAATAATAGTTTTAGCGTAAACGCGTTTATTGGGAAAGAATAACAGATTCTCCACTGTACTGATCATAGAAAATATATTGAAATAGTTACCAAACAATTAGGATTATGATCCGACGCCGCGTTACGCGGCGTCAGATCAGGGTCCAAACTGTTTGAAAAGTCGACTTTAGCCGTTTATGGCGATGGAAGACTGAAACGTTTAACAATGTTTGGCATAATATATTATTGCAGTGAGGTGTATCATTTATTTTGATTCAACCTACTCGGTTTTGTCGAACATATCCGTATTTCAAAGTTAAAACGTGGCTAAGCCACGTTTTAACTTTGAAAGATAGATATGTTCGACTTAACCGAGCATGAAATAATGCAGTTCATATGTCGAACTATCGGATAGTTCGAGTTAAACGAGTTCGAGATATCGAAGTTCGACTGATTCTAAAGAGTGTATTTACAGTTGTTGGGCATAAATAAGTTCCCACCATGAAAATCTGTCATAAGTTTGGGATGTATTTGAGCTGTTTAAGGTAAACAGGAACCTGTTGATTAACTAAAAGTCACTAAAGGTAAATATCTACCAAAGGCTGAGTTAATTTTCGATCAGACTGAGAGATGAAATTTCATCGTCACGCGGCGTCTGGTTAGGACCAAAACTGTTTGCAAACGCGCTTTTAGGCGTCATTGAGAGTGAAAGAGTTGAGATCTGTGTATAAAAGTATACTCTCACCCAGGTCGCATACAGACGAACTTGCAAACAGGTTGGCTCCTGATCAGATGCCGCGTATCACAGCGTCTAGACACGATACACATTGTTTGGCAATTGTGTCGATATTTCTAAAGTCATTATCCATTTACCTTAACCCTTTACCTGATAGCATATTTCTAGTACTTAAGATAGGTGACTACTTAAAACAGGTTGAAAGTAAAGCAGAATGCGCCTTAGGGCGCATTCTGCTTTACTTTCAGCCTGCTTTAAGCTATCATGTGCTATAATATAGAAAATATTCCCTATAATACATATTCATTACTGATTAAATTGGAACTACTTTCTTCAGCGGATGAATAAATCATATCCGCTAAAAGGCGCTTATATGGGGTAAAGGGTTAAATCTAATTTTGAAAGGTTCTTGTTGACAATAATTTTGAAGCAGACGACAATATAGCGGAGAAGGCGTAAAAACCTTACGATTTATTTGGCGCCGAAAGGGTTTTTTAATTACGTTTGCATGCGTTGCTATGGATACATTGCAACAATTAAGCATACAGCTACAAAAATACCCGCCATTTTACAGGGCTCTAGATAAGAGGAGAGCATGTATTTCAAAATCTAACAGCTTTATGCATGAAACCCTATGTTATAACTACTCATTAGAATCGTCTCTTGGAGACGATTCTAACGAGCAGTATATCCATAGGATTTGGTGCTAACATAAAGTAGAAAATGTTAGATTTGTTCAAGTTACACTCTCTTATCTTGAACTCTGAATTTATTGCATTTCATTCACCAATGGTTCTTTATATTTCAGCTGAGGCCAGCTTATGGTAAGAAGTTGATCGAACCCTATTTATCATATACATACAGTGGAGAAAACGTTATTCTTTCCCGTTTAAACGCAAACGTACGCAAACGCAAAACACTAAAACGTAGAAAATGACAATTTTTTGACAATTCTGATAATTCATGTTTATCTTGGTGGCAAACAGTTTGGAGCCTTATCAGACGCCGGGTCACCCGGTGTCTGATCTGGCTCCAAACTGTTTGCACTGCAAATAATAGTTTTCGCGTACACGCGTTTATTGGGAAAGAATAACGTTTTCTCCACTGTATCAGTGTTTCAAAAAGATTTTTCGGTAGAGATAATTTTTTACATGCATCACAGGTGATACCGTCACTAGTGACGATATTTTTGTCGGAATTACTTTCTACATATTTCTCTATAGAGAAATATTTTTAGCAGAAATATAGCATCGTCTCGTTGTCCGTTTTCTCTATGGAACAGTCGTTGAAATCAAATGTATAAAATAAATAGGAATGGCTATTTCTTTAATAATAATAATAATAATAATGATAATAATAATAACGACTTTAGTTTTTGTAGATTACATATTAGGTATCAGTTAACAGTTTATTTGTTGCTCTCTGTACATGTAAAATATGTAACATAAGCTACAAAAACACAATAAACAAAACATAATTACCAGGCTGTGTAGGAATGAAATGAAATACGGGCTATCTATTAACATTTAGCATGCTAATCAGACATTATCGCAGGAACTACTAGCAAAGTGTCAAACAGTTTTGATTCTGATGAGACACCGAGGTACTCGGCGTCTTATCTGGGTCTAAACTGTTTGCAAAGGTTATCACAAAGTCACTCAATGCATGCCAAAGGTAAAATAGACACATAAAAAACTAACATATCACAAACTACGAATTGAAAAAGACAATTAACATATTCGTATAAATCGTGTTTTCTACGCCAGGCGGGCACCGGCAGTGTTTAAGAAATGAATTTAGATATATTTATCAGTTTTGTTTCAACATTCTCTGACACAATTTTGCCAAAAGTTAAAGTATTCTTATTTCTGGAATTCAGACATGGAATATATTTCCTTCTTCCATTTCTGAAAAAAAAATACAATTGAAAAGATAATGAATTCATCACCAAGTTCATTTAAGGTGGTTCGACAGCGGGCGGCCCGCATCTCGAATTCCGGCAATGCTGATGACTTTCACATGATCTTTTCTGCACGTGCTTATAGTAGAAAAATTTACATAAAGAAAAGTTTGATAAGCGTCAGTGTCTTCTATGTTAGCGCAGTTGGTAGTGTGATTGATTAGCAATCCAAAGGTTCTATGTTCGATTCTCACTCGCTTCAAAACTTTTTTTTTTTAAATAAATTGTCCGATTTTATTGACTATCTATAAATAGTGATCAAAGTACAGGCTATGTTTAGTCACAAATGTAATAATGAATAATATCAGATGCAAGTACTATGTTAAGATGTATAGCATATATTACAGAATGTGGCTTAACACATGACAAAAGTAATGCTAAAAGATAGATCCTCAAGGAACTTTTATGCATTACTTTTGTCATGCATTAAGCAGTCACCTGTCTTTAAAGATCTACAGGCTACCGTATTCAATGGTTCATTATTACAGGTTTGACTTATGGTTTTATTTAGAGTTGACGGCATTTTATAGTTGAACTCAAGGGAGGTTACCTTTTTTGTGTTAACATTTTGTCAGAATTTCTTGAAATCATGTATACTATGTAAATTCCACTGTAGATTTTAAATTAATTTTTTGTGACCATAGTAGAATTACGTAATATCTTTCAGAATTTGACTTTTTTAAAATATTGATATTTCAAAAAACTATGTCATGACATATTTTTGTTTGCACGATATCTTATGTTCTCTGCACAGTTTACTTGAATGTACAGAAATTATTGAATTATATTATTTTATAAAAAAAAATATTCCTGTTTATTAAAAAAGGAACTTTTTTCGACAAAAGGTGCTGTCAGAAAAAATGGCACTGTATTTTTTTTTTAATTAACGATTTTTCGCTCTCCATATGGTATTTTTCAATTTAATCAAGGTTTCAAAGAAGTCTGACAGGGAATAAGCAGACCCGCAAACCACCTGAAGCAAAAATAATAATTTTATTTTTTGAAATACACCCTTTATCTGGAGCCCTACAATACACACATTATAACAAATCATTTTGTATTACAGGGGAGCAATCAGTGTGCGGCGACGTTGCTTTTCTCATGGATACCTCGACTTCTATGTCATACGCGGACTTCGACACGGAGAAGGAGTTTGTGCAAAAAATTATAGAACAGTTCGATGTTGGCCCAGAAAAAACACAAGTGGCAGCTCTAAAGTTTGGTAGCAGCGTGCGTGTAGAGTTCAACTTTAGTACCTTCCAGACTACAGGCGATATGATCCAAAAGGTTCGTTACACATAAAGTTAGTTTTATATCTTCTATGCCTTACACCTGATACAATGGTAGCAGCAGGCATGTATAAGTCAACTATAATACCTTCTAGACAACAGGCGATATGATCCAAAAGGTTCGTTACACATATAGTTAGTTTTATATCTTCTATGCCTTACACCGGATACAATGGTAGCAACATAGCACATAGTTCAACCGGCGATATGATCTAAAAGGTTCGTTTTAATTACAGTTACATGTAGTTTTATCCCTTCACTGCCTTACACCTTCCAGACAACAGGCCACGTGATCCAAATGGTTCGTTACAATGACAGTTATATATAGTTTAACCCATTCTCTGCCTTACACCGAGTACAATGGTAGCACCAGGCATGCATAGTTCAACTTTAATACCTTCCAGACAACAGGCCACGTGATCCAAATGGTTCGTTACAATGACAGTTACATGTAGTTTTATCCCTTCACTGCCTTACACCGAGTACAATGGTAGTAGCAGGCATGCATAGTTCAACTTAAATACCTTCCAGACAACAGGCGATATGATCTAAAAGTAAAAGGTTCGTTTTAAATACAGTTAGTTTTATCCCTTTACTGCTTTACACCGAGTACAATGGTAGCACCAGGCATGCATAGTTCAACTTTAATACCTTCCAGACAACAGGCGATATGATCTAAAAGGTTCGTTTTAATTACAGTTAGTTTTATCCCTTTACTGTTTTACACCGAGTACAATGGTAGCACCAGGCATGCATAGTTCAACTTAAATAACTTCCAGGCAACAGGCGATATGATCCAAAAGGTTCGTTTTAAATACAGTTAGTTTTATCCCTTAACTGCTTTACACCGAGTACAATGGTAGTACCAGGCATGCATAGTTCAACTTTAATACCTTCCAGACAACAGGCGATATGATCTAAAAGGTTCGTTTTAAATACAGTTAGTTTTATCCCTTCACTGCCTTACACCGAGTACAATGGTAGCACCAGGCATGCATAGTTCAACGTTAATACCTTCCAGACAACAGGCGATATGATCTAAAAGGTTCGTTTTAACTACAGTTAGTTTTATCCCTTTACTGCTTTACACCGAGTACAATGGTAGCACCAGGCATGCATAGTTCAACTTAAATAACTTCCAGACAACAGGCGATATGATCTAAAAGGTTCGTTTTAAATACAGTTAGTTTTATCCCTTAACTGCTTTACACCGAGTACAATGGTAGTACCAGGTATGCATAGTTCAACTTAAATAACTTCCAGGCAACAGGCGATATGATCTAAAAGGTTCGTTTTAAATACAGTTAGTTTTATCCCTTAACTGCTTTACACCGAGTACAATGGTAGTACCAGGCATGCATAGTTCAACTTAAATACCTTCCAGACAACAGGCGATATGATCTAAAAGGTTCGTTTTAAATACAGTTAGTTTTATCCCTTTACTGCCTTACACCGAGTACAATGGTAGTACCAGACATGCATAGTTCAACTTAAATAACTCCCAGACAACAGGCGATATGATCTAAAAGGTTCGTTTTAAATACAGTTAGTTTTATCCCTTTACTGCCTTACACCGAGTACAATGGTAGTACCAGGCATGCATAGTTCAACTTTAATACCTTCCAGACAACAGGCGATATGATCTAAAAGGTTCGTTTTAACTACAGTTAGTTTTATCCCCTTACTGCTTTACACCGAGTACAATGGTAGTACCAGGCATGCATAGTTCAACTTTAATACCTTCCAGACAACAGGCGATATGATCTAAAATGTAAGTTACACTTTCAGCGAGTTTAACCAACTACCCCATAAATACGCATTTAACTTATCCGGTGAAGAAAAAAGTCATATTGCAATACATCGTTATCATGAGATAAATACACATTACCAGTTGACAGTGCGATACAGAGTGATGTATTTAGCTCGAGACGTTTTTGGCGGAAATAGCCGATCTGACGAGCGCCTTGGCGCGAGTCTGATCGGTTGTTTCCGCCAAAAACGTCGAGAGCTAAATGCAACACTCTGTTGCGCACTGCCAACTGGTGATGTGTTTATTATATGCCTTGAATACAAACCAGAAACAACTAAATAGTTGTTTAAATCATTTTATATCCAAAATTTATTAGTTATTTGAAGCAGAACAAGATTTTTTGTATGTCACAAAGAATAACGCGGCACTCGTACATGTACGTAAATGACGTCACGTCAAATCGAAAGCGAGGTCAGAGTAAAATACAAAGTGGCTGATACAAGGTGGCTGATACAGACTCTTGTATTTTACTCTGCAAATACACGCGGAAACGCTCGATATCACTCGAAGGCATATAATAACAAGAAATATCTTTAAAAAAGATATTCGGCGGAATGTGTGGTTGAACTAAGGCTATATAGATGGGTGTGCAAAATTGAATGAAATTGAGGTTTTCAAAGAATTGAAATATCTTGGATTGAAAAGCAAAAAATACAAGTATTCAATTGAAACAGTAACTTTTATTTAAAATGCAAAACTATCATGTACAGAAATGCAAAACAAAACAATAATTTAACTCATATCCTAGCTACTGGTAGGAGATCCTCACATTAATCTATTGTTCTATATGTCAAACTTCATTCATAGAGTTTCATGAAACAAACTATAGCATAAACAAATGTACAGATACAACAATCTACTGTACTTCACTCTTGTAAATAATGATGAAACAACACAACTGTGTTTAACTCACTTGAGGCTATTCATATATAAAATATTGCTTTTAATGTATGGCAAATGTGTACAAATAGTTAACAATTAAAACAAATTGGTTGTAAACAATTACGAAACACCTAGCTTCCTCTGTATATCTGTAAATAGATTTCAGATCATATCTTAAAATAGAAGCATAATTTTGTCAACAGTGGACACTTCTGTGGCCTATTCATCAGCCCAGTGTAGTAAAATCCAGCCTGTAACCCACAGTTCACATCATGTAAAACTGCAATGGGACATAAACCAGCCTACAGGGCTCCAGATAAGAGGGAGTAAACTAAACAAATCACATTTTTTCACCTCTTTTAGCACCAAACCCTATGGTATTACCACTCATTTTGATTGACTCGAAAAGACAATTCATATGTATAGTGACACCACAGGGTTTAATGCACAAATAAAGATTTTAAGTTTTGAAACAATTCCATTACCTGGAGCCCTGGCTACTATCCAATCAGACTATGCAGTTTCAACAGGTGCTCTTAATTATAAATTTCTGATCAAATATTATTGGTTGAAATGTGTGGCCAAATATAAAGTGTGTCTAAATAGAAAACAGTCAGCTCCGCCGAAAAACATGAATAGTCACAAATGACTAAACCAAATTAGAAACTGCAATTGTCTCTGACTCTCTGTCACTCTCTTTCTCTCCCTTAATATGTGTAAATCTGTGTCTGTCTGTCTGTCTGTATTTCTGTATGTCTGTATCGCTTTGTCTGTACATCTCTCCTCCTGTCGCTGTCTCTGCCTTTGTCTCTCTGTGTATCTGTATTTGTCTTTCTGTCACTCTTTGTCTCTGTATCTCTCTCTCTAAAGCAGTCTATTTGTGTATGTCTACCTGTCTCACTCTCTCTGTACATCTCTCCGTATGTCTGTGTATGCGTCTCTCTGTTTTTCTATCTCTCTCGATCTGTAATAAGCATGCACATGCATATATACAGTAAAGCCTCTCTATTACTACCACTAAAATAAGGCTAATTGGTTGTATAAAAGACAGATTACATCTTCAAGCAAGGCAACAGTAAAACAGAAAGCTCCTACAGGAGCTTTCTGTTTTACTGTCACCTTGCTTTTAGACGTCACATGCTCTTAATCGCTAACAATTAACACAATTTAGTGGTCGTTAGTTTTACTGTACATTATTTACATTTATACAGGTTGGCGAAATGACCCATGCGATACAAACAGCAACCTACACCGACAAAGCCCTCGCAAGCATGCAGTCAGACTTGTTTAGCGGCAGCAATGGGGCACGGAAGGATGTCCCGAAAATAGGCATATTGTTAACAGACGGTGCATCCACCAGAAAGAAATTGACCCTTAGAGAAGCCGTGAAGGCCAAAGCTGCGGGAATAGTCTTGCTAGCTATTGGTGTCGGCAATGTAGGTTCCCTTTTGTCACTGATAGTCTAAACCTGTTGTATTAGGAGACCACTCGTTGTAATAGGACACTGTATGTTTTTAACCCATTGAAACATAGTACATGTAAAGAGTACACTTGTTCGACGTAAACAGTGTAGATCAAGATTAGAGGACTCCGGTAGGAGTCCTCTGATCTAGATCTACACTGTTTATCATTTTGCAATACACGTATACATGTATTTAAGAAATAAAAAATTCATACCAGTGTTTTATCGTGCAATCGAACACTGGTAGGAGTTGAGATGCGTAGTAATTTAATCACGAGGCCTTTAGGCCGAGTGGTTTATTTACAAGCATCTCAACGACTACCCGTGTTCGATTGTTAGATAGAACACTGGTATTAATTTTTTATTTCGATTCTAACACTTCAATTTAACCTTAATTGGCACCGAAGCAACGGCGCTATATTTCTTGGCGTACACATTTTCGAAGCCGAAGGACGTCACGTTAGAACGTTTAGCGCGTGAGTGTTCTACTGAAAATTCGTACACTGAGACGGTCCTTCTTCGCTTATATAAGGGTGTGGGCGAGTTGTGTTAGAATGCAAAATAAATACCTAAATATTGAAAAATAGTATAGCTCTAGACTTAATTTGAAACTGGAATTGTTAATTTGAAGTTTCGATGGGGAATGGTTATAACTAGTTAAAGCAGACTAAAGAGCAAAATAAGGTGCCAGTTTAATACAGGATGAAACCGATGAAGAAAGCTCCACTGTGAGTTTTCCGCATTATCTATTTTCTACATTAACCTACCACATCTGTACACGAAATACTATTAGTGGAGCAGATAATCGTTAATTTGAGGATAATCGTTCACTTCCGGAAACAAGCACCAAAATTGGCACCATACTCCTTGGGAATTGCTCTTTTGAAAAAACCCGCTAGCCACTTGAAACTCCAAAATGTCCGCCATTTTTCAAGATGGCCGCCAAGGCATATACTAAAATATTGATTTTCGGCATAAATATGCAAAAGCTTGTCTATTTCAATGGTCTGTGTGTCTAATAATGCGTTTTGACTATTTAGAATTCAATTTGGAACCATTGACATGCTCTATGGCTTCCTTTTACCCGTTAATCACTTAAACATTCAAGATGGCCGCCGTTTTCAAGATGTCCTCCACAGAAATACTGGGTTTTGCAATACATTTGCAAACGCTTGTCATATATCAATGATCTTTGTTTGAAATTATATTTTTGACCATGCAGAATTCAAGTCTGGATGAACCGTATCAACCAAATTACTCAACGGCTTCTTTGTACTGTTAAGTACTTGAAACTTCAAGATGGCAGCCGTTTTTTCAAGATGACCATCACAGATATTTATGCATTTCGAATTAAAATGGCAAATACTTGTCCAATATCATTGCTTTTTGTGTCACATGTACTTTTGTACCTAATGGATGTTTCATTAAATAGTCGATTAACCCTTTCGCTGTCATAATAACATCATTACACGTCTTGAGATGCTTGTAATTAAATCACTCGGCCTGCGGCCTCGTGATTAAATTACTACGCATCTCAACTCATACCCGTGTTCGATTGCACGATAAAACGCTGATATGAATTTATCATTTCTTAATTCAAACACAGTTGCATTCTTCTTTGTTTATAGTTTAAAAATATTTTTATTCCCTCAAATATACATGGAATTGGGGTTGGGTCACAAGTTATAACAACATTAGCTCCGACCCTCCCTCTACAATGTAAATATACAGTACAGGAACAATGGCATATAGATGAAATATGACGAAATTACTTAACTATTTTTTGTTTATATAGGTGTGTGCGCGAGTTGTGTTAAAATATATCATAATCCATCCACCACGTTCCCCGTCAAACTAGTTCGTCTGTATGGAAATATCGTGGTTTTTTTCAGCGGAGCTGAATATCATTTATTCAGACCAACATTTCACATTTTCAACCAATGAATATCTTTTCCCCTCCATAATTGTCAATATTCTCATATCTCTGTCCAGTTCCCTTACCTTCCGATAAATATTTTTTCATGGAAAACAATTGTAAGTCACCAGAATAATCAACAGCAAGTGGCACCATTAAGGTTATACTTTTCCACAAATTTCACATTTCCAAGGTCACGGTCAATATTTACAAAACAAAAGTTGATTCCCGACCGCATCACACCTACATCTATGACCGCATGTTCTCGCAAAGTAGTTCCCCAACAGAACACAGAAACACATGTGATTTACCATCAACATAACTATTTTAGCTCATAGACAAAATCATCTGCAATTAATCAGCACTTTCTATAACAAAAATGACCATGAAACACACACACTTTTTTGTTACTATGCACTATTTACGGCACCTACGACCCGGAAGCACTCCCATACAGGTGTGACACCTAATACAAGTAAGACAGTATATCGGCCATTTTACTGCCATTATGACGTCATAACCCCTCTTACAGATTCACTGCCATAAAATCGTCTTCTCGCAAAATCGTCGTCTACTTTTATTGCTAAAGTTTAGCCTTTCATGCAGTTTGGCTAAAACGAATGTACATGTATATGAATGTCATTTTTTTAATTCCTGATCAAACGCTGCGTTATGCGGCGTCTGATCGCAGTGATTATCATCAACTGACGGTCAATACCGAACAATGCTCGAGTATGGTTTGGTACGGGTCCGTTCAACTTTTTTAAGTCCGATTTGTCGAACATTGATTGTATTTCTTTTAAATAGGTCAATAAAAACGAACTGAGAGATGTGGTCTCGGAGCCTGCTGAAAAGAATTTCTTTTATGTTGAGAAGTTTGAAGATCTGAAGGATGGTGTCCTACAACGGCTAGTAGGCATGCAGGCATGCGAAGGTAAAAACAAAACCTCACCTAAAGTCGAAACTCGATAATTCGAACTCTCGTTACTTCGAAAATACACGTATGTCGACTTAAGCGAGATCAAATTTAACTGTTACATGTACATCCCACACACTGACCTCCTTGTGTGTACTATAAATAGTATAGCCGCGGCGAATAACATTATGCGAACCCCTGAGTTAGCGAGTAAACTCTTTGGCCCATAGGTTATGGTATTGGACTGCCACGCCAGCGCACCGGGTTCAACCCCAACCCGAGGATTCTTATATCCAATGTGGATTTTTCTGCTATGCTTTGTTACGAGAGTTCCTAGTAAGATGGGGGCTCGTCTGTGATCGACTATACAATGCCGAAATGGCTTCTATTGTGCCAAATGTTTTAAGTACTGAAGTGGCTTTGCACGTCTTTGTTAAGAGGGTGTGTGCTACATCCCCGACATCTGACCTCTCTGTTTGTACTATAAATAGCATAGCCGCGGCGAATGACGAGTCGATTCTTTAACTCAGAGGTTATGGTAATGGACAAGCGCCCCGGGTTCGATTCCCGCCCGGGAAATCTTATAATATCCAATGTGGATTTTTCTGCTATGCTTCGTTACGATAGTTCATCGTAAGACAACTTATGACACACTGGTACGATCGATTTTAGTAAAGTGTATCGAATTTCGACTGTTGTTCAACTTTGAGATCGGGAACATCGGTATATAGGTCAATTCCGGTAGGCTACTTTGTCGGTGTGCCAGGAAATAGTCCTCATTAGTTATTCTTTTTTTTATTTATTCATATAAGTCATCTATTGTACTATAAAAACCAGTTTATTTTCATAAATAATGCGATCGATTATTCTTTGGGTCGATGCGTCGATTGACGAGAATGGCCGATCGCTTTACGAAGAGTTCCGATATTGACCGACTGTGTTGCAACCTCCGACATTGGTTAAAGTAGTACTATCGTAAGATTTGAAATATAACACGACTATACATACATAAAATGGATATCTATATTTTTTTTAACACAATTGCAATTTGGATTTTTACAGCGGTCAAAACAACAACAACACCTGTTGTCACCACGACCACGAAGAAAGTTATTTCAACTCCAAGTCCTTTAAAGTCAACCACGGGTACGTTATATATTAGAGCTGTGTATTGGTGATGGTACAGTGGAGAACAAGTTATTCTTTCCCGTTTAAACGCAAATGAAACGCAAACGCAAATCGCTAAAATGAAGGAAATTATCATTTTTTGACATTTTTAATTACTTATTTTAATCTAAGTGGCAAACAGTTTGGAACCTGATCAGACGCCGGGTTACCCGGCGTATGGTCTGGCTCCAAATTGTTTGCAACGGGAATAATAGTTTTAGCGTAAACGCGTTTATTGGGAAAGAATAATGTTTTCTCCACTGTATGGTTAATTAGTTTGCCAACTAAGGTCTGTCATGACGTCATCAATTTTAAACACTTATCGTCTGCTTTTATTTCTTAGAATTAAATTTTAGGTATTTTGACTTATGGAATGTTGAAATGCGTGTCAAACGGTTTGGATCCTGATCAGACGTCGCGTGACGCGGCGTCTGATCAGAATCAAAACTGTTTTCAAATAATATTTGTACTCGGGTAAGGCAGTGATTTGGTTAAATCTATCCTATATGACGACACTATTATTCGTCGAATAATATTTCTAAATAATCAACGTATTATTCTCAACCGGAAGTTTTATTAAAACGTTAAAAAGTTAAGCAGAATATTCATGAACAAGTATTCTGCTTTTCTTGCCTGCTTTAACCCTTTTACTCTCAAAGACGCTTAAAAGCGCGTTTGCAAACAGTTTGGATCCTGACCAGATGCTGCATAACGCGGCGACTGATCAGTAGCCTAACTGTTTGACACTCGTTTTGAAATTTATTCAGTCATACTGCCTTATTGTTTAACTTTGAAACGACATTGCGGACAAAATAATTGAAGCAGACGACCATGAAACGGTGTAAAAATGTCACGAAACTTATGGCAGTGAAAGGGTTAAGCAGTAAGCTGTCTTTAAAACAGGGTCAACTATAGAATAAAGGGTTAACTGAACCGAACACTTGTTTTTAAAATATTTGCTATTAAATAGAATATATCATTCTATATCCTATCAGATGGTAGCTTTAAGCAGGCTGAAATTACAGCAGAATGCACATCCAGGCCCATTCTGATTTACCTTAACCCTTTACCTGATAGCCTATTTCTAGTATTGGAGATAGTTGACCACTTAAAGCAGGTTGAAAGTAAAGCAGAATGCGCCTTTAAGGCGCATTCTGCTTTTCTTTCAGCCAGCTTTAAGCTTCCATGTGCTAAAATATAGAAAATATTCCCTATACTATATATTCATGGCTGATTAAATTGGAACTATTTTCTTCAGTGGAGGAATAAATCATATCCGCTAAAAGGCGCTTCTATGGGGGAAAGAGTTAAACCGCTTTTATATGGCCATATAGTGTCTTCAAAAATAGAAATAGGTAATGGGTAATGTGTAAAACATATTCATTTCAGAAATTTGTACCGAATACATACATAATATTATTTATTCTTCTTTGCTTTCAACCTGCTTTAAGTGACCAGCTGTCTTCAAAATTAGAAAAAGGCTATGGATAATGAGTAAAACATATTAATTTCAGAAATTTGTACTGAACACAGACATAAATATTCTGCTTCGCTTTCAACCTGCTTTAAGTGACCAGCTGTCTTCAAAATTAGAAAAAGGCTATAGGAAATGTGTTAAACATTATTTAAAAAATTTGTACTATAATTCATAGATTGATAGATTTTATTCAGTAGACAAGGCAAAATATTGCCGCCCAACTTTACCAGATTAAAAATAACATTGTTATTGTTTTCATGATCAATGGTGACATTCAAAATATACATTATTTATCATATTCAATGGAAGTCAAAAGGGAGGGGACAATGTCAGAACCAAGATACTTTACGATACTATAACAGTTCGATTACTTCCCTTGACATAGCCATACAATACACAAAATGTTCGGATTCCCAGGTCAAGACCGACACATATGTGCCTAGGATCTTATTATGTGACCATTTGCACATTTGCAAACAGTACAGACCCACATCAGACTTCTAATTAGGGTCTGATCCGTTTGTCATAAAATATACACTACTGTGTTTCAATGAAAGATAAGAACATGAGCTGATGGATGACTTCTCTCTATAGCGTCTGATCTTAAATCCAAACGGTTTGCAAATAGGCTACCACAGTCAGTTGGTTTTTACGGCACTGCGACACTGAATATAGCGCGAAAAGGTTACCAGAATTCCCGGTTTCAGGCAGTTAAGTGGGTTGTGGGGAGAGTGTGTGTGTGTGTGTGTGTGTGTGCGTGTGTGTGTGTGTTAAGGGGGGGGGGGTTAACTGTCATAGTTAGAAATTTTAGCAGTAAGGAATAATCATTCTGCATGTGTATGATTGTTATATTTCAGAATGGCAAAAAGAGGAACCAGATGCTGAGAAGGGTAAGTATAGTAAATACGATTACAGTGCTCCCTCTCTACAACGACACCCAATGGGAGACAAAAAAGTGTGTGCGTTGTTCAGAGGGAGTCGTTTTAGGGAGGGAAATTATTTTACAATTGCAAACAGTTTAAATCCAGATCAGATGCCGCGAAATTACAACGGTGCTTGGTCTGTACAATGTTGCAAAGCAATAAGGCAGGTTTTGTCATGGCACGGCTTATACAGTGGAGAATCTGTTATTCTTTCCCTTTTAAACGCAAACGTACGCAAACGCAAAGCGCTTAAACGTAGAAAAGAACAACTTTTGGACAATTCTGATATTTCATGTTTATCTTGGTGGCAAACAGTTTGGAGCCTGATCAGACGCCGGGTTACCCGGCGTCTGATCTGGCTCCAAACTGTTTGTACTGCAAATAATAGTTTTAGCGTAAACGCGTTTATTGGGAAAGAATAACAGATTCTCCACTGTATCCGGTTTTTTGTTTACCTTAGTGACAGTTTCAGTCCTTCATCAGACTGCCAAATAGTTTAATACATTTATTGTTTATGTTCCTTACGTTTGGTAAGCTGTGATTCGAACCGAATTTCCAGCAATTTGATTTATAATAGTGGAGGTCCATTCCAAGTAGTTTAGTATCCCAATAACAATCTATGGCTTAAAATTGTAAAAAATGAGCGCTCATGTCAGATTCTCTATTAAATTTCTTTCTTACATTTAGTAGTGATATTAGATTATAAATAACATATATTCGGAGAAATTAGGAAAAAATACGAAGATTTCGGAATAACTCCGGAGAAAATGGAGTTATTCAACATACATTGTATTAGCATAGAATAATCCACTAGGCACGAATGGTTAATCATCGCATCATTGCTATCTCGTTGTAGAGTGCCAGGGCAAGTCAGCTGATGTTGTGTTCGTCATTGACATGTCAACTAGTATATGGTATAAGTTCTTTGATGAAAGTCTCAAGTTCGTTAACAAAGTTATTGACATATTCGATGTGGACAGCGGCAAGACTCAGGTGAGATAATGTCTATACTGATTGGCTCAGATTTCTTTCCCTTTTTCTGTTTTTTCTTCTTCTTGGTTTTGTTTTTTATTTGTGTTTCTGACAACTTACGGCTAACTTCTTTCGTTTTCGATGGTACTAGAAACTCAACAAATGACCAAAACGGTTACATATTCAATAGTTACAAGTGTTTATAACGAACCCTCCCCCCCGCTGCCTTATCCCGAGTATAAAAGTCATTTGCGGTTGAAACGCGAGAACTTTATATTTATTTCGCTTCCTAGCAAAGCCTCCAGAAACCTTCCTACCTTATCGAGGTTCTGGTGCTTAATTGTCATAGGGAATTGTTTCTGCTTATATGACCGAGATTATCCCCTCTGCCAAGAAATGAAAGGAAAGGAGGTCGGTGGTTTTGACCCAATTCTCTGTTTTGCACCGAATGCGATAAGCCCAAATCATCTTCCTGAAAGTATTTTCCTCTCATCTCGTCATCACTCATCATTTATTGGCGCCAAATGACCTAAGTTTTGTCGCTGTGTCGTAAACCCCTACTCATCCATTCTAGCTAAGCATTTTAGCATACGCTGTCATGACAACATTACATTAACCCCTTTCCTCCCTGAAACCTCAAATTGACAATTCTAGTTTTCAATTTAGTCTAGTTCATTTTTGACTTTTTCCCGTCGCAGACGGGTCTGTTTTGTATTTTGACCGCAACTCTATGAAACAATTTAACCAATCAGGAATGATCAGAAATCCTGGTCAATGACCACGTGCTTGAAATGCAGTACTCTTATCGGCCAATGGTCTAGACTGGCGTTCTGTTATTTTTTCACATCCATCTTGCGAGTTTAAACCTGGCAAAACAATGAGATGCAGTCTAAATTATTGCTGTGTTACTATGTCATCATTTCTAAATTTAGCGTGGATAAGCTCTAAATTTAGCATGTTTACGATGTTAAGTCAGAATCAGTGTATACACTTGTCTCTGGTTAAGTGAATACTGTACCACACAAAAAACCTTTAACCTGCGACGGAATATCTTTTTTAAAGATATTTCTTGTTAGGGTTGATTTTTACAATAAATGTCAAAATAGCGAACAGTGTAGACCCTTCAACACTGTTTGCATAGGACAAGTGTATTCCTCACATGTACGCTGTTGGCAAATGACGCCTATATGCGTGACTAGGGTTCAAAGAGTTAATGACGCGCAAACGCGAGATTTGTTTTGCATCCCAGTCTCTTTTTGTCGCATTTTCGACCTCTCCACCGGAAAGGCGAACTTGCGACATTTTTGACAGTGTCACGGTGTTTAGGTTCGGCCTCGTTACATACAATCCCGCTTTTATGACAACGTGGTAGAGTGCATGACTTCTAACCTGACAACACGGGTTCAATCCCGGGTCGGAGCAGGTGTTTCCTTATAAGAACACCTGGCGCCTACCGTGTTTTGGCGATTGGGCCATTAGGGTGAAAGCGCGAAACCACGATGGCCCTAATAGAACACCGTAGAATATTGCCATCCTTTATTTTCAGATTGGAGCTCTATCTTTTAGCGACGACGTTACTGTGGCGTTCGATCTGGACAAGTATGACAACAAAGCTGATATATCTAATGCCGTACTTAGCATCAATCAAGAGAATGGAATCACCAACACGCACACAGCTTTTGACGTAAGCCAATTGTCGAACATAAAATCCAGCTGATCTGAATTCAAACTGTTGTCACTCAATGATATGTTTCAATGATATGTTTTAACCCATTATCTCATAAATACGCATTTTACGTCTTTAATTTATTCTTTTACTCAATTATATAGTTTCAATTTATTCAGTCATGAATATGTATCGTAAGAAATATTTTCCATATTCTAGCAGATGGTAGCTTAAAGCAGGCTGAAAGGAAAGCAGAATGCGCTTTAAGGCACATTCTGCTTTACTTTAAACCTACTTTTAGTGATCACTTGTCTTTATCACTAGAAACAGGCTATGGGGTGGTGACCATACAAGGGTTTTCATTTTTTATTTTTATTTTGGAGGGGGGGGGGGGATAACGCCGTATCTACTGATTTAACCAACTACATGTACTCCATTTCTGCCTTGCCAAATAAACTTGCTTTTTTGCGGCAAATGTATGCTTTTGCTATTGACCCAGATTCTTCTCGCGGATTTCGATCAATCACAGATGATCAGACAATTATTTTTAAGATCGAATGCTTTTAAACAGTGTTCTCATTGTCCAGATTGGTTTCTTTTTTCAGCAAATGTAACGGGGTATAAAAATTGTGTGGAAATGCATATATACAGACTGTGTAATGGTACCGAGTATTACGGTACAGTTATTATAATCTGCTGTAAGTCTCAGTTATGTGTAATTGTCCACATCCATCGACACAAAAATAAAGGTTTACTACGCATACCACCAGCTAATTCTTCTATTTATTTAAAAAGAGTGTTTTTGTTATCATAAATTCACAGACTGTTGCCAATCGGGTGTTGGCTCCTAGACATAGATCTAGTCAGTCTGTAGCCCATGCTTGTATTCTATTGACTTATGGTAAATCTATATTATTTTATAGACTGTTGCCAATCGGATGTTTGCTCCTGGTCATGGATCCAGACGATCTGTAGCTCATGTTTGTATTCTATTAACTGATGGTCAATCTCGAATACCAGAGAAGACCATGGATAGTGTGGAAAAAGTTAAAGGCATGGGTGTCTACGTGTTCGCAATAGGTAATACTTTAGTTATGAAGACCTTATTCTTTTCTGTTTAACACATGTGCGTATAGATATCGTAATGAACTCTCTCTATGTGCTTACTGGAATATTTTACACCGGTTATGCAAAGTGTTACATCTCCCACATGTGTACTGTAAATAGCATAGCGACGCGGCGAATGACATATGCAGTACCTAGCTTGTGCGCTGGAGAGTAGACTCTTTGGCTCAGAGGTTATGGTACTGGACTGTCACGCCAGCGCCCCGGGTTCAATCCCCGCCCGGGGATTCTCAATATCCAATGTGGATTTTTCTGCTATGCTTCGTTACAAGAAAACTTTCCACATGAAATAGCAACCAGTGCAGACCCTGATGAGACGTCACGCATCGCGGAGTCTCACCTGGGTCTACACAGTTTGCTTATTATACTTTAGTGTGAGGCTTACATGGGCTTAAATGGGTCAATTTATTAACCCTTTTCAACCCTAAATATCTCTTGTGGGTATTTATAGTCCTTTTGGACTCTTCTAGTACAGGTATTTTGAACCAGTCTACTGCTGTACTTTTTATATGACAACAACAACCTATAGGACCCTCTGATCAGGGTCGACACTGTTTGCATATGTAATCAGTAATATCTACAGAGGGTTGAAAGGGTTAAAACTTCAAATGCACAATTCCATGTTCCAATTATGTCTAGTTCAGATTTTTAAACAACTCGGGTTGTTTTTAAAAATAAATTTAAAATGACACACAGTGCAGACCCTAATCAGAGGACTCATTAAATGCCCTCTGGTCAGAATCCTCACTTTTCGAGTATGACAAGTGACCTTTTCACAGGTCAGTTTTTGTAAAAGGACGCTTATAAAAAAATATAAAAACCCCCGAAAAATGTTGGGAAAATCAAGTTTCTGATCAACACTGACATTTTAAAAAAGAATTATGTACAAGTAGAATCCCTCTATTACGACCACTAAATAGAAGGCTAATTGTCCGTATAAAGAACAGGTGACAGTTTAAAGCAATGTGAAAGTGAAACAGAAAGATCCTGTAGGAGCTTTCTGTTTAACTTTCACATTGCTTTAAGCAGTCACCTGTCTTAAACGATTACTATTTGACACAACTTAGTGTTCGTAATAGAGAGGTTCTACTGTATATGTAAAGTAGTTTCACTCTGTCATTAGTCTAAGTGTCGAGCATAGTTCGGTAGGCTCCGTCAGTTGACGGGAATGGACGATCACTCCACGTAGAGTACCGCTATTGACCGACACTGACTAAATCTCGGTAGAGGCGAAGAACTTAAAATATGATTACTGTTGTAAGAGATTTTTAATGTTCGTCAAATATTTCTATGACAACACTAAAGGCCCATGATTCAACTGTTGCAAATGATTGTTTGGCACTATAACGCAAATATTAAAAATATCGATACTATTTACATAAATGCAAAAAAAAATATGGAAATCAAATCTTGATTTTACATGAAAACGGGCTGTTATTTGAATTTTGTGAACATTTCAAAATTATAGTAGAAATCGGGCCGATATCGATCAATCATTGACACAAAATTGGTACTGTACGAAAGCGATCGCAGATTGCTCTATGCAGAGTTGGGCCAATGCCGATCAATCATTGACACAATATCGGTACTGTACGAAAGCGATCGCAGATTGCTCTATGCAGAGTTAGGCCAATGTCGATCACTCATTGACACAATATCGGTATTCTACGAAAGCGATCGCAGATTGCTCTATGCGCCGTTCTACAGGAATGGCAACATTGGCCCAGTCTCAATAGTCTTACTGTCTTAACCCATTCCCCCATAGATACGCTTTTTTACGCTTACAATTTATTCATTCACTGGTGAAAATAGTTCCCTTTTATACAGTCATGAATATGTGTCATAAAGAAATAGTTCCTATATACTAGCAGATAATAGCTTAAAGAAGGCTTAAAGTAAAACAGAATTCGCCTTAAGGCGCATTCTGTTTTACTACCAACCTGCTTTAAGTGACCATCTTTCTTTAAAACTAGAAACATGCTTTGTATTGGGTAATGGGTTAAAATGTGCTAAAAAAAGGTACGTTTATACAAGTATATTTGTTCTTATTTGTTTTACAAGGTGTTGGGAACCTGACGGATAGGGCCGAGCTCACAGACATAGCCTCAAAGCCCACGCAAGATTTCATGTTTGAAGTAAATGGTTTCAACGCGCTGCCAAAGATCAAGAATATGCTGGCATACAAGACATGCAAAGGTATGCTAACATGGGAGGGACACGTTATAAACTTGTCAAAATCATTAGAAGTATTAATGTTTACTCTGACAAATCTCAAGAACATGCTGGCCTACAAGGCATGCAATGGTAGGCTTACAGGGAGGAACACGTTATAAACTGCTAAATCAATAGAACTATTAATGTATACTCTGACAAAGATCAAGAACATGCTGGCCTACAAGGCATGCAATGGTAGGGTTACAGGGAGGGACACGTTATAAACTGCTAAATCAATAGAACTATTAATGTATACTCTGACAAAGATCAAGAACATGATGGCCTACAAGACATGTAACGGTATGTTAACATGGGAGGGACACGTTATAAACCTCGCTAAATCAATAGAAGTATTAATGTATACTCTGACAAAGATCAAGAACATGCTGGTTTACAAGACATGCAAAGGTATGTTAACATGGGAGGGACACGTTATAAACCTCGCTAAATCAATAGAAGTATTAATGTATACTCTGACAAAGATCAAGAACATGCTGGCCTACAAGGCATGCAATGGTAGGCTTACAGGGAGGAACACGTTATAAACCTCGCTAAATCAATATAAGTATTAATGTATACTCTGCCAAAGATCAAGAACATGATGGCCTACAAGACATGTAAAGGTATGTTAACATGGGAGGGACACGTTATAAACCTCGCTAAATCAATAGAAGTATTAATGTATACTCTGACAAAGATCAAGAACATGCTGGTTTACAAGACATGCAAAGGTATGTTAACATGGGAGGGACACGTTATAAACTGCTAAATCAATAGAAGTATTAATGTACATGTATACTCTGCCAAAGATCAAGAACATGCTGGCCTACAAGGCATGCAATGGTAGGCTTACAGGGAGGAACACGTTATAAACCTCGCTAAATCAATAGAAGTATTAATGTATACTCTGACAAAGATCAAGAACATGCTGGCCTACAAGGCATGCAATGGTAGGCTTACAGGGAGGGACACGTTATAAACTGCTAAATCAAAAGAAGTATTAATGTATACTCGGACAAAGGTCAATAACATACTGGCCTACAAGACATGTAAAGGTATGTTAACATGGGAGGGACACGTTATAAACCTCGCTAAATCAATAGAAGTATTAATGTATACTCTGACAAAGATCAAGAACATGCTGGCCTACAAGGCATGCAATGATAGGCTTACAGGGAGGGACACGTTATAAACCTCGCTAAATCAATAGAACTATTTATGTATACTCTGACAAAGATCAAGAACATGCTGGCCTACAAGACATGTAAAGGTATGTTAACATGGGAGGGACACGTTATAAACTGCTAAATCAATAGAAGTATTAATGTATACTCTGCCAAAGATCAAGAACATGCTGGCCTACAAGGCATGCAATGGTAGGCTTACAGGGAGGAACACGTTATAAACCTCGCTAAATCAATAGAAGTATTTATGTATACTCTGACAAAGATCAAGAACATGCTGGCCTACAAGACATGTAAAGGTATGTTAACATGGGAGGGACACGTTATAAACTGCTAAATCAATAGAAGTATTAATGTATACTCTGCCAAAGATCAAGAACATGCTGGCCTACAAGGCATGCAATGGTAGGCTTACAGGGAGGGACACGTTATAAACTGCTAAATCAATAGAAGTATTAATGTATACTCGGACAAAGATCAATAACATACTGGCCTACAAGACATGTAAAGGTATGTTAATATGGGAGGGACACGTTATAAACTGCTAAATCAATAGAATATACATGTAAATGGTTTTAACGCGCTGCCAAAGATCAGGAACATGCTGGCATAAATACATGCAAAGGTAGGCTTACAGGGGGACGGCATTATCCTTTCTCAATAAACTAATATTTGCGGAAAAAAATTATTTTCATTTCGCACAGTTTGAAGTCAGGTCAGAGGCTGGATAACTCGATGTCTGGCATGGCTCTAAACTGTTTGCCATTCATATCTTTATAATTTGTCAAATATTTAAAAACAAAAATTTCAGCATGTAAAGACAGCTTTTTTCATTTCGTTTTGTTTCGTTTAAACGAGAAAAAAGACATTAGTCCTTCATACTGTATACTTCTACGAACTATCTTTCATAAAAGCTCTGAACCCTTTACTACATGTAATTAAGCACAGTAAAACATCTTTATTACGGCCTCTTAAATGTGTTAAGTAGTAGGTGTCCAAGACAGGTGACTGTCTGCTGAAAGCAAGGTGAATATAAAATAACTCCTTCTGTTTACTTAACCATGCTTTAAGCTGTATCTTTTTACAATTTTAGTCCTCGCACAAGAAAGGTTTTACTGTATTGCTTGCTTGAAATTGGTTGTCTGACTTAGATTCTCATATTTAGATTTAATTAAATAATATTGACTTATAAGAAACATCGATGTGGGTGTCAAACAGTTTGGACCCTGGTTAGGTGTTGAGTAACTCTATTTGTAATCACTTTTTTTTTACCATATTCGACATTAAATGACACAATAGTCTGTTTCATAGCGCGTTTACGTGTCTCTAGATCCCTGTTTCATTGCACAAAATAGTCGCTCCATAGGTTATGTCAATTTTATTATTCTATTTCTTTCAGTTAAACAAGTCGGAAAGACAGGTAAGTTTAAAATTTGAAGATATATTTGGTCACAAATTCACTTCTTTAAAATCACATGAAACTTTATTTGCAAAAAAGTAACTGTTGTAAAAGCACTTCTACGTATGAGACATAAAACTGCGGAAATTAATACATCTGGTTGCAAAGGACCAAATAATTTGCAATTCAGCTGTTTCAATATATTAGTCTATAAGTATGTCATACCTTAAATGAGTATACTCTTCATTTACAATCAGTGTTCCGGTTACGAGTACACTTGTCATGTGCAAACTGTGTAATTCCTCTGATCAGAGTCTGTACTGCAGTTTGTAAGTTTTATACAGGTACATACATAGTCCCTGTGACATTCGTCCACATTGTTTGCATAAGAAAAGTGTTCCCTTCATATTTACAGTGTATAAATGTTCACTCGTCACTAGGAATTTAGCCTATTAACCTATTTTTGAAGACAGGTTACCGCTTAAGGCAGATTGAAAGTAAAGCAGAATATGCTTTATCTAGCGCATTCTGCTTTGCTTTCAGCATGCTTTAATCTATCATATACATTGTACATATAAAATATATTTGTTGGTGCATATGCATGAATGATTAAAGTGAAAATGTTTTTTCAGTGGTTGAATACATTAAAGAGATAAAAGGCGTATATATACGATAAAGGGTTAAACTAACATGCACTATTGAAATTCATTCCAGCAAACGAGCATCGGAATAAACCAAGTTTCTATGACAAGTACGCATAGGATGACAGCCATTATATGAGGACCTCTACGGTTATCAAAACAGTTCTACACGTGCAAAGGACGGCAGATATGTGTTTAAACAACGATATGGTCAAACCCTTGACAGACAATCTGAAAGAATATTACAACATTCACGGCCATGACGGCATCCGCTTTAACAATTGCCGTCTGTTTTACTGTTAGCGGATAATCGCAAAGAAGTTTAAAAGACAGGTTTTAACCATGTTACATTGTCGATTTTGCAAATAGTTTGGATCCAGGTCCGACGTCGCGTTACGCGACGTCTGATCAGGATTCAAACTATTTGACATGCGTGGCGATATTTATTTAGTCTAAATTATTAATGATACTTTGTCATAACTTGAGCATGCTGACGACAAATATAACAATATACTGTCTTCGAAATGATAACAATCAGATGGCTACAGATGGCGGTGAAAGGGTTACACCTTTAATTGCCAACCATGGTCACACTAATATTTTAGTGCAAAGAGTTTGAATCCTGATCAGACGCCTAGTAGCTCCGCATCTAATATCTATACAAACTATTTGACACTCGTATAAGTCATACTTAAAGACTTTTCCTCAGTCCATTGTGGGACCACCACCCCATTGTTCTGGAGGTGTCAATGTAACTGTCAAAGCATGTTCAACACAATCTCAGTTTACCTGGTGAGGTCCAGATTATACTCATGCTCTAGTGATTTTCAATGGTTATTTCCAACCAAACTATCAAATATAAAGGTAGAGTCTCACACGAGAAGCTTCAATGGTACTTTGCTAGCGACATGTCCATAAGATACATGATTTTTGCAAGGAAATTGTCTGGCAAGGCGTAATGATCGAAAGGTCATCTAGGGATGTCTTTAAGTAAATTCCGTATTTAAGAAATAAGATTTTGCGATATATTTTCGAGAAGACGATAATTATTCTAGGGAATGTGGTTTAGTTGGGCTATGAGCATATGACAATTAAAGGAACACGTCAAAATGCCTAATGCAGACAGGAATAGACATTTGGCTTGTTGTTAAACATTTGAAAATATGTATATAGACTGGTAAAGCCAGTAGCTGAGCTCTTTCAATACCCTACCCCGAATACAATTGTTATTTTCAAACAATTTGGATCCTGATCAGACGCCGCGTAACGCGGCGTCTGATTATGATCCAAACTGTTTGATACACTTTTCATTATTTCTGAGTCACAACAGATCTACATAACATTTAAATTGGAGAAATAAAAGCAGACGACAATTGTTTTCAAAACAGATGACGTCAGGATAGTCAAGAGGTTAATACAAATAATGAATGTGTCGTCTACGTAATGTTGTTAGAAACTACAGACCTATACGAATCTGTATATTAACCATGTAATGAAATATATGAAAGAAATGCATTTACCATTGTCGTTTATATATTATCACAATGTCCTCTCTAAGGTTGTGCGCCTGTACTGAGATCAGGCCAATATCCGGTCCTTTTAGTAGAGCGATCAACCATTCTCCTGAACATAACGACCCGTACCATTCACTGTGTTCGAACATTGTTCGGTACGGACGTCAGTTGACGGGAATTACCGATCACTTTATGTAGAGTAACGAACATGACCAATATAGAGCAATCAACTATTCTCCTGAACTGACAGACCCGTTTCATTTACTGTGCTCGAGCATTGTTCGGTACGGTCCGTCAGTTGACGGGAATGACAGATAGCTCTATGTAGAGTAACGAACATGACCAATATAGAGCAATCAACCATTCTCCTGAACTGACAGACCCGTTTCATTTACTGGGCTCGAGCATTGTTCGGTACGGACCGTCAGTTGACGGGAATGACAGATAGCTCTATGTAGAGTAACGAACATGACCAATATAGAGCAATCAACTATTCTCCTGAACAGACGGACCGTGTCATTTACTGTGCTCGAGCATTATTCGGTACGGCCCGTCAGTTGATGGGAATGACAGATAGCTCTATGTAGAGTAACGAACATGACCAATATAGAGCAATCAACCATTCTCCTGAACAGACGGACCTTGTCATTTACTGTGCTCGAGCATTGTTCGATACGGACCATCAGCTGACGGGAATTACCGATCACTCTATGTAGAGTAACGAACATGACCAATATAGAGCATTCAACTATTCTCCTGAACAGACAGACCCGTTTCATTTACTGTGCTCGAGCATTGTTCGATACGGACCATCAGCTGACGGGAATTACCGATCATTTTATGTAGAGAAACGAACATGACCAATATAGAGCAATCAGCCATTCTAATAAACAGACGGACACGTGTCATTTACTGTGCTCGAGCATTGTTCGATACGGGCCATCAGCTGACGGGAATTACCGATCACTCTATGTAGAGTAACGAACATGACAAATATAGAGCAATCAACCATTCTTCTGAACAGACGGACCGTGTCATTTACTGTGCTCGAGCATTGTTCGATACGGGCCATCAGCTGACGGGAATTACCGATCACTCTATGTAGAGTAACGAACATGACAAATATAGAGCAATCAACCATTCTTCTGAACAGACGGACCGTGTCATTTACTGTGCTCGAGCATTGTTCGATACGGACCGTCAGCTGACGGGAATTACCGATAACTCTATGTAGAGTAACGAACATGACCAATATAGAGCATTCAACTATTCTAATAAACAGACGGGTCGTGTCATTTACTGTGCTCGAGCATTGTTCGATACGGACCGTCAGCTGACGGGAATTACCAATAACTCCATGTAGAGTAACGAACATGACCAATATAGAGCAATCAACCATTCTCCTGAACTGACAGACCGTATCATTTACTGTGCTCGAGCATTTTCGATACGGACCGTCAGCTGACGGGAATAACCGATAACTCCATGTAGAGTAACGAACATGACCAATATAGAGCAATCAACTATTCTCCTGAACTGACAGACCCGTTTCATTTACTGTGATCGAGCATTGTTCGGTACGGCTCGTCAGTTGACGGGAATGACAGATAGCTCTATGTAGAGTAACGAACATGACCAATATAGAGCAATCAACCATTCTCCTGAACAGACGGACCGTGTCATTTACTGTGCTCGAGCATTATTCGGTACGGACCGTCAGTTGATGGGAATGACAGATAGCTCTATGTAGAGTAACGAACATGACCAATATAGAGCAATCAACCATTCTCCTGAACAGACGAACCGTGTCATTTACTGTGCTCGAGCATTGTTCGATACGGACCATCAGCTGACGGGAATTACCGATCACTATATGTAGAGTAACGAACATGACCAATATAGAGCAATCAACCATTCTAATAAACAGACGGACAGTGTCATTTACTGTGCTCGCGCATTGTTCGATACGGACCATCAGCTGACGGGAATTACCGATCACTCTATGTAGAGTAACGAACATGACCAATATAGAACAATCAACCATTCTTCTGAACAGACGGACCGTGTCATTTACTGTGCTCGAGCATTGTTCGATACGGACCATCAGCTGACGGGAATTACCGATCACTCTATGTAGAGTAACGAACATGACCAATATAGAGCAATCAACCATTCTAATAAACAGACGGACACGTGTCATTTACTGTGCTCGAGCATTGTTCGATACGGACCGTCAGCTGACGGAAATTACCAATAACTCCATGTAGAGTAACGAACATGACCAATATAGAGCAATCAACCATTCTCCTGAACTGACAGACCGTATCATTTACTGTGCTCCAGCATTGTTCGATATGGACCATCAGCTGACGGGAATTACCGATCACTCTATGTAGAGTAACGAACATGGCCAATATAGAGCAATCAACCATTCTCCTGAACTGACAGACCCGTTTCATTTACTGTGCTCGAGCATTGTTCGATACGGACCATCAGCTGACGGGAATTACCGATCACTCTATGTAGAGTAACGAATGTGACCAATATAGAGCAATCAACCATTCTCCTGAACAGACGGACAGTGTCATCCAATGTGCTTCAGCATTGTTCGGTACGGTCCGTCAGTTGACGGGAATAACGGATCGCTCTATGAAGAGTAACGAACAAGACCAATATAGAGCAATCAACCATTCTCCTGAACAGACAGACCGTATCATTTACTGTGCTCGAGCATTGTTCGATACGGACCATCAGCTGACGGGAATTACCGATAACTCTATGTAGAGTAACGAACATGACCAATATAGAGCAATCAGCCATTCTCCTGAACAGACAGACCCGTTTCATTTACTGTGCTCGAGCATTGTTCGATACGGACCATCAGCTGACGGGAATTACCGATCACTCTATGTAGAGTAACGAACATGACCAATATAGAGCAATCAACCATTCTAATAAACAGACGGACACGTGTCATTTACTGTGCTCGAGCATTGTTCGATACGGACCATCAGCTGACGGGAATTACCGATAACTCTATGTAGAGTAACGAACATGACCAATATAGAACAATCAACCATTCTAATAAACAGACGGACACGTGTCATTTACTGTGCCCGAGAATTGTTCGATACGGACCATCAGCTGACGGGAATAACCGATCATTTTATGTAGAGTAACGAACATGACCAAAATAGAGCAATCAACCATTCTCCTGAACAGACAGACCCGTTTCATTTACTGTGCTCGAGCATTGTTCGATACGGACCATCAGCTGACGGGAATTACCGATCACTCTATGTAGAGTAACGAACATGACCAATATAGAGCAATCAACCATTCTAATAAACAGACGGACACGTGTCATTTACTGTGCTCGAGCATTGTTCGATACGGACCATCAGCTGACGGGAATTACCGATCACTCTATGTAGAGTAACGAACATGACCAATATAGAGCAATCAACCATTCTAATAACCAGACGGACACGTGCCATTTACTGTGCTCGAGCATTGTTCGATACGGACCATCAGCTGACGGGAATTACCGATCACTCTATGTAGAGTAACGAACATGGCCAATATAGAGCAATCAACCATTCTAATAAACAGACGGACACGTGTCATTTACTGTGCTCGAGCATTGTTCGATACGGACCATCAGCTGATGGGAATTATCGATCACTCGATATAGAGTAACGAACTTGACCAATATAGAGCAATCAACCATTCTAATAAACAGACGGACACGTGTCATTTACTGTGCTCGAGCATTGTTCGATACGGACCATCAGCTGACGGGAATTACCGATCACTCTATGTAGAGTAACGAACATGACCAATATAGAGCAATCAACCATTCTAATAATCAGACGGACACGTGTCATTTACTGTGCTCGAGCATTGTTCGATACGGACCATCAGCTTACGGGAATTACCGATCACTCTATGTAGAGTAACGAACATGAACAATATAGAGCAATCAACCATTCTAATAAACAGACGGACACGTGTCATTTACTGTGCCCGAGCATGTTCGATACGGACCATCAGCTTACGGGAATTACCGATCACTCTATGTAGAGTAACGAACATGACCAATATAGAGCAATCAACCATTCTCCTGAACAGACGGACCGTGTCATCTAATGTGCTCGAGCATTGGTCGGTTCGGACAGTCAGTTGATGGGAATGACAGATAGCTCTATGTAGAGTAACGAACATGACCAATATAGAGCAATCAACCATTCTCCTGAACAGACGGACCGTGTCATCTAATGTGCTCGAGCATTGGTCGGTTCGGACAGTCAGTTGATGGGAATGACAGATAGCTCTATGTAGAGTAATGAACATTACCAATATAGAGCAATCAACCATTCTCCTGAACAGACGGACACGTGTCATTTACTGTGCTCGAGCATTGTTCGATACGGACCGTCAGTTGACGAGAATGACGGATCGCTCAATGTAGAACATGTCGACGAGTTTCATTCAAATTTTGTAACGGTTTATTTTCAACTAACCATTTCCCAACCATCGATAAGTCGACTTTTGGTCCAGATCAAGATCGTCACTGTTTGACACTCGTACAAATGTGTCTTATGTAAACACGACATAACTTTCCACATTTGATAAGTAAACGCAAATGAAAACTACAAGCAGACGATACTATGGCAACGACTGTGTTAGACGAGTTATTACGTCATCATGTATGGCAGTGAAAGGGTAAGAATGATGTTTGCCGTCCATGTCCAAGATGTTTTATAGTTTCGGGACAGAATTCAAATAAATCAAATTCAAAGAAACAATACCACGTATTCTTATCAGGGGCCTGCGCTGTCCTGGTCAAATACACATTTGACCATTTTAGAATCTGTCAATTTTGAAAGTGTATTAAACGTGTTCATTTAACTCTAAATAATGACAAATTTAGACCTTTGTAAATAAAAAGACACATGTGTCTCTCTTTAAGCCCAAAGAATAAATAATAGCAAGCAGTTTTCTTTTGTGCAATTAGAGCGCTGATTGGCAATAACTAAAGTCGAACCTCGATACACTCGTTGAAATAGATCTTACCGGTACATGTATTTATTTAGTTTAATTTCGATAAATCGCTTCGCTCTTAATTCGACATACCCATATTTCAATGTTAAAACGTGGCTAAGCCACGTTTTAACTTTGAAATACGGATATATTCGAAATAGCGCGAGTTCGAAGTATCGAGTTTCGACTACATACCTCACATACCAGAATGCAGTGAAAATGGACAACAGGAATAGTAAAACTATCATTGGCTCTTGATTACACTTTATTCAGAACAGAAAAACAATATATATATATTGCAAACAATTCACAAACCCAACAATTTCGATAAAGACTGGTAGTGTAACAGTTGTCACCAATCATAACGACAATGACGTCATCCTTGTATAGAAAGGACTGTTGCCAATGCAGGGATACTGATCGCAATAATACCGTAGCTGAATTTAAAAGACCGAATAATTTCTTAGCAACTCATTTAAAATGATTATTCTGATTAAAGTCATTTCCTGCACACTTTTACAAAACATAGTGTACAGTGGAGAAAACGTTATTCTTTCCCAATTAACGCGTTTACGCTAAAACTATTATTTCTTTTACAAACAGTTTGGAGCCAGATCAGACGCCGGGTAACCCGGCGTCTGATCAGGCTCCAAGATGTTTTCCACTAAGATAAACATAATTCATCAGAATTGTCCAAAAGTTGTACTTTTCTATGTTTTAGTGCTTTGCGTTTGCGTTTCGTTTGCGTTTAAACGTGAAAGAATAACGTTTTCTCCACTGTATAACATTAAATTGAATGAAATTCTAAACAGGATTGGCTGTACTATAGCAATGCTACATATTATTTGTCGTGAAAACGTGATCAAATGTGTTCGATAATGTTCAGACATAGGTTTATAACGAATTTTCGTAACTCTAGGTCCCTAATCGGTGAACCTTATAAGATATTGAATCTAGACTCAGGCTTAAATCATTTGAGTAACGTCTGACATCGTTCTCAAGCTTTTAATTGGTCAGATTTGAGATTTTACTCAAATCGGACTATTCAAACGCTTTATAACGATATTAGGCTCAACTCAAATGCTTTATAATATTGGGGTCCTAGGTACTTTCCTTGTAGTTGCCTCAGTTCATTTCACTACTGAAGATTCGTATCCCTGCAATAAGCAATGTCATCGTCTTCTATAATTGCTCAATAAAAAATCTACACAAAACTCAAAGATTAGACATAATCTATACAGCCTAACCTCTAAAACCCGACTCCCAATACAGGTAGCCTATAGAACATCAACCAGTTCTTCGGCCGCAAGGTCTTTGTTCAACTTGTTACAAGTTATTCAATGGATATATTTAGACGTTTTTAACCCTTTCACTGTCAATGACGCTTTAAAGCGCGTTTGCAAACATTTAAGGTCCTGATCAGTCGCCGTGCAACGCAGCGTCTGATCAGGACCCAAACTGTTTGACACTCTTATCGAAATTTATTAAGCCATGCAACCTTAAATATAACTTTGAAACGTGTCTTGCAGACAACAATAATTAAGCAGACGACAATAAAGCGGTGAAGGGGTAAACTATTTTTAATAATTTCATCATGAAAGGGTTACAGACGAGTGGTCGGTTAATTTAGGACAACAGTTATGCTGAAAGATCCTTCTAGAGATTTCTACATTACTCATGTCCTGTATTAAGCATTCGACTATCTTTAAAGACAGTCAATTCGAATCATTTTGATTGGTTGATGAACTTCTCTACTTCGAAAACCTCTCTAGTCAACAAATGTCTTCCAGGTTTCGAAAGGGATACATGTATATATTTGATATCCATAGCTGATGTAGGGGCAATATGCTGCAGTCATGCGGACGCACATACGAAACGCAAACGCATTGTAATAAAATGGAGAAAAGGACTAATGAAATTTCGATACGAGTGTCAAACAGTTTTAATCTTTATCGGACGCCGCATAACACAGCGTCTGGTCTGGATCTAGATTGTTTGCGAAAACGTCTTTAGTCGACTTCGGCATGGAAAGAGTAAAAGTCTTCGGAAATTTACAAAAAACATGTAATAATAAAAACAACCACAGGCACATTGACAGCATTATTTTGGCCTGTCTCTCTCGATTTGTTGTAAATGGTTTCCCAAGTTTTCTACCATGTACAGTGGAGAAAACGTTATTCTTTCCCAATAAACGCGTTTACGCTCAAACGTTTATTTCAGATTTGCAAACAGTTTGGAGCCAGATCAGACGCCGGGTAACCCGGCGTCTGATCAGGTTCCAAACTGTTTGCCACTCTGATTAAAATAAATAGTCATAATTGCCAAAAAGTTGTTATTTTGTTAATTTAATTGCAATGCGTTTGCGTTTTGTTTGCCTTTAAACGGGAAAGAATAACGTTTTCTCCACTCTATCATAGTATGGTTGCATATTTGTTTATAGCGACCTAAATACTAGCCTTAATTCAAATCAGTGGAGAAGTCGTCATTCTTCCCCGTTTAAATGCAAACGGAACGCAAACGCCATGCACTCAAATGTAGAAAATTCCAGTTTTTGGGACATTATTCACGATTTATTTAGATCTGAATAGAAAACAATTTTGCGTCTGATCAGATGCCAGGTTGCCGCCATCTAATCGGGTTCCAAATTGTTTGCAATGGAAATAATAGTTTTAGCGTAAACGCGTTTAATGGGAAAGAATAACGTCTTCTCCACTGAACGGGTTTTAAAGTAATCAGATTTTAGTCTGACCAAATATTGTCGATAACAAATGTCATGTTACCACCAGTTACGAACAGCGCGTGATCTTATGATAACATACTGATTACAAGTTGTGAACCTTGTAGATTAGCTATGTCATCAACTAGTTCATTGCAACTCTGCGAACGTCAAACATAGTTAAGTAGCAGCAATAAAAATGTAAGCTATACATGTATAACACTAAAACAATAAAATCGTACAATAATGATTAAAATCAAATAAACATAAAAATTTTACAATTTCATAACATCATGTAGACCCGTGGTCGCTTTGTCAAAGACAACATAACTTCACCCCTACTCATATAAACAAGTACAAACACAAATTTGTCCTTTGCCCGACCTTTACAAAATACGTGGTTTGAGAATTGACTTGTACTTTGAACTAAGGCAGTCTATTTGTATGATTGTAGCTTGTGATTAACCCATTACCCCATTGTCTGTTTCCTATTTTGAAGACAGTTGGTCATTTAAAGGCAGGCTGACCATATCTGCGGATTTTTCCTGAATCTGCGGATTTTTGACAACTTCTACGGATCTACGGAATGATTTTCAAATCTGCGGAATTTTGGAAAAATATTCAGCCAATTTCTTTTATATGTCTATCAATGCAACAACTCGGTCATGTTTCTCTTAGTGTTGGCCACTGCAATGCATTATACGATCGCTAACTAATTCACTGCCGATAAACAAAGAAAATTATCTAATAGCGCACAACACCCAGCCCACCCCATGCCGATTACACATGTCAAGTGGTATCTGGTATTTTGAAAAGATAGAACGATCAATTCTGTAATGGCAGATTTAAATGATTATCGAGTTAAATAAAGTACAAAATCCTCTAACAATATGTATTTTAGTGGGTTTTTTTTTCACGTACGAGTTCATAGTCAAGGTAAAATGTGCATTTAACCCGGGATGATTACTCCATAGCCTAATTCTTGTTTTGAAGGCACGATACAGGTTGAAAGTAAAGCAGATTTCGCGTTAACTCCTTAATCCATAACTTGTTTTAGTATTGAAGACAGGTCATAATCACTTAAAGCAGGTTGAAAGTAAAGAAGAATGTACCCTAAGGTGCATTCTTCTTTACTTTACAGCATACGCTGTTAGGATATAGAAATTATTCTATATGGCATATATTCATAACTGTACAAAATTGAATTATTTTCTTCAGAAGAGGGATAAATTAAAGATGTAAAAAGGCGCACTATGGGGTATGTGGTGACGACACTTTATGTTTTGCTATTCATCAGAGACCATACATACATGTATGTATGGTCTCTGTATTCATCAATGGAAGAGTGAAGAAATGCGTACGTATAAAGGTGTATCTATATAGTAAAGGGTTAATTAAAGAGCGCACGAAAACCGACAAATATTCAGAATCGTGCCCTTCGATCGAAAAATTTGAAATCTGCGGATTTTTTGTCTCAAAGTTATGGTCACCCTGTAAAGGAGGTTGAAAGTAAAGCAAAACGAGCCTTAAGCACATTCTGTTTTATTCCAAGCTGCCATCTGCTATTATCTAGAAATATACTAGTATCTAATGGTGCAAATTCGTCACACTGAAGCGTTTTCCAGTGGAGTAATACGTTAAAGGAGAAAAAGGCGTATTTACGGAGTAATGGGGTTAATTCGATTCGACACTGGTTGACCATTTCACGGCCACTATGACGTCATAACCCGCCTATCACTGTCACTGCCATAATATCGCCTGCTTAATGTTTTCGTCTACTTTTATTGATTAAATTTTTATTGATTGATTTACAAAATATTACTCGTGTTTTAATAAGATTCATCTGTGTGAATGGCAAACAGTTTGGAACCTAATCAGACGCCGTGTACGGCAGTATCTTGTCAGAATCCAAACTGTTTCCGAAGGTTAGCTTTATTGGGCTTGGTAATAACAGTGTTAATATATTCCCAGGTAGAAATGCGTTTTAACCCTTTATTAGACTGAAATATCAAATTGACAATTCTAGTTTTCAATTTAGTCTAGTCCATTTTTAACTATTTAGGGTTGACTTTTACAATATATGTCAAAATGACAAACACTGTAGACCCTGACCAGAGGACTCCTTAAGGAGCCCTCTGATCAGGGCCAACACCGTTTGCATAGGAAATGTGTACTCCTCACAGGTACACTGTTTGCAAATGACGCATGTATGCGTGACTGGGGTTCAAAGAGTTACACTACAATCGAACTCGATTACTCGAACAAGCTTGAATACGGGAAAGTTCGACTCAAGCGGGATCGAGTTCTAGAAATTAAACTTATGAAATAATGGTAGTGTCCATTCAAGCGAGTTCAAAGTATCGAGTTTTGACTGTATACATGTTTTACGAATACATGGTGACAATAATTTGGAAACAGTGTTTAATAGCACTTAGATTTAGTTCTTATAACAAATTGAACTTTAATTTTACCACGCTAAGTTCCAAGTGCTAAGAAATATATATTATTTTCAGACGCTGAGTTACTCTGCGTTTGACCTGGAATCAAACTGTTTTCAAGTGTCTATAGATAACCCGGTTCCCGTGATAAAATGGTTAAGGTTAATAAACACCCTCTGAAGTTACTCAATATTGAACCATACTAGATAACAGTTGGCTGATTATCCCCTACACTGACGAGAGATATGTTCAGACGCTGGGTTACTCGACGTCTGACCTGGATTTAAAATGTTTTCAAGTGTCTATAGATAACTGGGTTCTCGTGATAAAATGGTTAAGGTTACTAAACACTCTCTGAAGTTACTCAATATTGAACCATACCAGATAACAGGTGGACTAAATATCCCTTACTCTCGTGTGATATGTTCTATTTTAAATTAAGATGTCTGCTTGTATCTATGCATCATATTTAGGACAAGACAGTTTTACTGAAAAAAACACAAATAGATGTGTCAAACAATTTGGACACCAGTTAGAAGACGATTAATGAAGTGTCGGCAAATGAACAACGTACTATACTTAGAACAAGGCAACATCTCAATCAGCTTAGTTGACTACTAAACTATTCGCCATAGGAGCTCCTGCAGCAATACATGTTCGTTAACTACTAAACTATTCGCCATAGGAGCTCCTGCAGCAATACCTGTTCGTTAACTACTAAACTATTCGCCATAGGAGCTCCTGCAGCAATACCTGTTCGTTGACTACTAAACTATTCGCCATAGGAGCTCCTGCACCAATACATGTTCGTTAACTACTAAACTATTCGCCATAGGAGTTCATGTAGCCAGCAATACCTGTTCGTTAACTACTAAACTATTCGCCATAGGAGCTCCTGCAGCAATACATGTTCGTTAACTACTAAACTATTCGCCACAGGAGCTCCTGCAACAATACATGTTCGTTAACTACTAAACTATTCGCCATAGGAGCTCCTGCAGCCAGCAATACTTGTTCGTTAACTACTAAACTATTCGCCACAGGAGCTCCTGCAGCCAGCAATACTTGTTCGTTAACTACTAAACTATTCGCCATAGGAGCTCCTGCAGCCAGCAATACTTGTTCGTTAACTACTAAACTATTCGCCATAGGAGCTCCTGCAGCCAGCAATACCTGCTCAAATCAAAATTAATGCAGTAGTATGGTTTGCAATGCATATCAAAATATGTTTGCGTAGATAAAAGAGAACAGGGGCCCGTTTCATAAAACTTCTTACGACAAATGTTGTCGTAAGTCAAAACTTTAAAGTACATTTAATTTCTGATTTCTCTATATAATCCTGTCTTGTGACATCTCTTTGGAATCGTCTTTTCAAGACGATTCCAAAAAGATGTCACAAGACAGGATTAGATGGAGAAATAAAGATTAATTAAGAGTTTCATAATCTGACTTGCGACAACATTTGTCGTACGAAGTTTTATGAAACGGGCTCCAGAGCCCTTAGACAATGCAAGCAGTGTAGACTTATATCAGTCGCCGTATGTTATTGGGTTGTGAGTTACTAACAGTGTATATATAGATAAACGGCCTAACTGTAAACGCATTTTTATTTAGTCTTCAACTTGCTAAACCACTTATCTTCTTAGAACTGAAATAAGCAAAGAGTTTGCACCAAATCATAAACAGAGTCACCCAGTGTCTGATTATAATTATGTGCCGTGCCATGATAAAACCAGCCTTATTGCATTGCAACATTATACAGACCAAGGACCGTTGGCATCTCGGGCTCTGTATCTGAGTTGGGTCTACACTGCCAAATACCAAAATAAAACAGCTTCATAAAATGCTTTAGATGCATGTATGTGTCAAACAGTGTAGATTAAGACCAGCCGCCGCATCTTTGACACGGAGGCTGGTCTTGATCTACACTGTTTGCAATGCAATAAGGCATATTTTCTCCTGGCACGACTAATTGATATATATTGAACATTCTATGAACATGGCTATGGTTTACAGTAAAACCTCTCTATTATGACCACTACATATTGTTAATTATTAAGGTGTTTACGATAGGTGACCGCTTAAAGCAAGGTGACAGCGAAACAGAAAGCTCCTTTAGGAGCTTTCTGTTTCACTGTTACCGTGATTTAAGCTGCCACCTCTCCATTATACAATCAATTAGCCTTCGTTTTAGTGGTCGTAATAGCGAGGTTTTATTGCATATGTAAAACATAAAAGCAGGCGACATTTCAATCAGATATTATCAATAGTGAGAACGAGGTCACTCATCAAACTCAGTCGTAGTATCTATATCACATACATTGTATATCACGTGTACAGGGCAGCCTGATAAACCGATGTGTTCAAAGTACAACGGTTGATATAGGTCAACATTGTTTGCGATGCCCAAGTTTTCTCAACCGCGTGACTAGGACTATTCAACCTCATTCACATGATCACTGATAAAAAAAATATATATTGCTACCACTGCCATAATTTCGTCTGTTTGCAAATTTATAATCTAATTTTATTTCTAAAGTTTAGAAGTTTTGAAGAAACACAAACATCTATACGAGTATCAGAGAGTTTGGATACTGATCATACACCTAGTCACGTGGCGTCTGATCTGGAACCAAACTGTTTGCAACAATAAAGTGTTGTTGAGCATTGCAATGAAAGGGAATAACTATCTGACCTCCAACGGCGCCAAAAGGCGACTGCAAATATTTGAATCTTGATCAGACGCCGCGTTACGCGGCGTCTGGTCAGGATCCAAACTGTTTGACACGCGTACTGACATTTCTTCAGTCAAGACAGCTCTAAGTCTGACTTTAAATAATATTGCAGACGACACTACCAATGCAGACGATATTTTGGCGATTGGAGGTAAAGCAGACGATAAAAGTTGACAGTAAAAGAGTTAAAATAAAACCGAGTTATAAGGTGTTCCAATTTTGAATTTAAGCCCATTGCCTTGCTACATGTATGCCCACACTGACAAATTTACAAACTGTTTTGATCCAGATCAAATGTCAAATAAAGAGGCGTTTCATCTTGTACAAAACTGTTCAACACTCACATAATATTATCTAGGATACGAGAAAGGTGATCATGAAACACAATTGGCATGACAAACGTTAAAAGTTAACCTTTACAGAAGCCTTATATATTTGTAAAATACAGATATATGGAACATCCTACACATGAGATAAATGTTACTACTATATGTCCATTGCATACAGTAAACCCCCTTTATTGCGACCACTGACACGAAAGTTAATTGACTGTATAAAAATAGATAAGTTTAAAGCAAGATTAAAGTAAAAAAGAAAGCTCTTTTATGAGCTATCTGTTTTGCTTCATCTCGATTTTATAATTTAATGGTCGTTATAAACTTTACTTTGTAATTGTATCTTAACGACGGCGATTATGATGAGTCGACCATATCCGTATTTCAAAAGTATAACTTCCTTAACTTTAAAATAAAGATATGTACGACTTAACCCTTTCCCTTATAGAAGCGACTTTTAGCACATTCATTTTATTCATCCGCTGCAGAAAATAGTTCCAAATTATACTGTAATGAATATGTGTCATATTAAATTCTTTCCCTATTCTAGCAGTTAATAGCTTAAAGCAGGGTGAAAGTAAAGCAGAATGCGCCTTAGGGCGCATTCTGCTTTACTTTCAACCTGCTTTAAGTAGTCACATATCTTCAATACTAGAAACAGGCTATCAGGTAAAGGGTTAAGCGATGCCCAAATAATGAAATGTAACCGCAGACATGTAGAAACTCGAGTTAGGCGAGTTCGAGATATAGGAATTTGGCTGTACTACAACTTATATGAGTTACACGATAATGGAAAGCATGTACAGTAAACCCCCTCTATTACGACCACTAAAATCAGGCTAACTGATTGTATGACAGCTTTCTATTGTATGTTCATCTTACTTTCAGCAGTCTTAAACATCTTATAGTTAACACAGTTTTTGGTCTAAAAGAGAGGTTTTACAGTATAGGTTTGAAATCCTGAATGATCAGGGTTTATCACTATTACAGCGCGATACTGGTCAGAATCTACAATGTGTGTTTAAAGGTGTAACGACATTTACAAATAACAAACAGTGATCAACTAGTGCATTTCCAAAGCTTCAACATTCATCAATGTACAACTATAAGGTATAACTATATGTAAAATACATCCTCTAGCCGGTTGCCAATACATGTATTTCATGCAACTGCCATGGATGCAAAACAATATAAGGTAAAGCTAAACGTTCGGTTCCAATTTAAGTAAGGTGAAAGTGAAAGATATCTCCTAAAGCAGCTTTTTTATTTACTTGCACATTGCTTTAAACAGCCATCTACAGGCCCTGATCCAAAGGCTCCGTTAGAGGCCCTCTCATCTGGGTCTTCAATGTGTGCGTACGACAAGTGTTCTATTTGCTGGAAGACAATTTGCAAAGGGCGAGTATGTGTTTGACTAGGATTCAAAGGGTTAAGCTATTATAATCTGTTTTGAACGCCATGTCTAGAGTCCCATAAAAAGGGATATATACAAACAGTGCTGACTCAGATCAGATGTCGCATAGTGCGGCATCTGATCTGAGTCTGCATTGTCTGCTAACAGGACTTTCTATCAGAGACAAAATTCAATTATTAGATAAGGCAACTTTTAGATGAAAAATGGACTCATCCAATATATCAGCATGGAAAAGTCCACTTGGCATAAATGGGTAAAATGGGTGCAGTCGGTTTCAGTGAGGTTTTCACAAAGTGCTTGAAACAAAACATTTTATCCAAACGATTTCAACATCTAACTGCAAAGTTTTAACCCTTTAAGTGCCAAAATAGTGTATGTCTTACGTGCCCAGATAGCGTAAACAAATTAGTTTCAATATTCGGTGTACATGCTTTTAGCTGAAGTAATGCCAATATATCGATAACATTGGAAAACAATAACTTTAAATAGTCTAATAGCTTGCCTCATTCACCCCTGAAACTCCCAGTGAGTCTAGTCTATTTTTGACTATTTAGGATTATTTTTACAAAAGCAAAAGTAAGAGCAGATCAGACGCCGAGTAATGCTGTGTCTGATCTGTATCAAGCTATTTAGGTTTCTCGTATTCAAAAGTTCGAAATTTTTTGCAGGCGACCATTTCAATGAAAACGAGAAATACGACAGCATTCGGTTAACCCTTTCACTACCAAATATTTATTGAGATGTTTACCCCTTCACCGTTTCATTGTCGTCTGCTTCAATTTTGTTGTCTGTAATATCGTTTCAAAGTTAATATTTTAAGGCAGTGTGAATGACAAAATTTCGATACGAGTGTCAAACAGTTTGGATCCTGATCAGACGTCGCGTTACGCGTTACGCGACGTCTGATCAAGATCCAAACTGTTTGCAAAAGCGTTTTTTGGCGTCATGTAGAGTGAAAGGGTTAAAACACACGACTCTGTCATACACTACTCCGCGTATAGGAGAAATGAAAGGTTTAACAGTGTTATTATTTCCCCGTTTAACCCACTACTCCATTGATACGCACTCTAATACCTCAGAAAAAACATAAGCTCCAATTCATTAACAGCCATGAAGATGCATAATAAAAAAGCTGTACCCTAGCATATGGTTGCTTTAGGATATGGAGTAAAAGGTTCAACGAAACGAAATTGATCGCAAGCGCAATGCAAATAAAATGTAGAAAATGGGCTCTTAAAATGTAAATAAAATTAAATGAGTTTAATCCAGAAGCAAGTATATCTGGGGTCTGATCTGACTCCAAACAGTAAACGAACTGAATATACTTGCTGTTTGTAGAGCTATGTTGAATAACTACTGGAAAACTTAAATCATGTGTGTGCAATATTTGCTAAAACAATCGAATTATGTCGATTCTATTTGTAATTATTTGTGGTTGATTTTACACTGTATTACAAAAATGCAAAGATAAAAAGAGCAGACGACAATTTCAAAACTAGAGATAACAGTTTTTGAACGATTCGTTAGATGCCAAATGCACTACTCGTGCAAAACATCATTTTTAAATCACAAACAGTGTAGACCAATATCAGCTTAGTGTATATTAAAATTTGGTATATACAATATTTACGTGTTAGGATATTTCATTCAATGTCACGTCAATGTGTTAAAAATTAGAAAAGAGATCGACAAGTCAGATTCCTCGTGAATAACACTTTAACAAGTTAGGACGATTTGTGGTGACTGTTATAAATAATTTGGATCTAGATGAGAGGCTAACTAGCTAGGCGTCCATATGGATCCAAACTGTTTGATATTATGAAGATGTTACAAATAGTTTGGATCTAGATGAGAGGCTAACTAGCTCGTCGTCCATATGGATCCAGACTATTTGATATTATGAAGATATATTCTCGTAAAGGAAATGACAGATACATCAACTCTGAGGAAAACTGCAGACGAAAGAATTAAAAGGCTAATCGTCTGCTTAACACGTTGGTCCCTAGTCATGCTTATACACATCATTTGCTAACAGTGTATATGTCAAGAGTACACCTGTCCTATGTAAACAGTCAAAACCCAGATCAGAGGGTTCCTAAAGGGGCCCTCTGACAAAGGTCTACACTGTCATATTAAAAATGGGAAGACTTTTGCCGTTTTGAAACAAGATAAAAGAGTGGCCCTCTGACAAAGGTCTACACTGTCATATTAAAAAAGGAATCGTCCGCTTAAAATTGTCGTCTGCATAATAATGCTGTTATATGATGTTATTTGTTGTTTTTAAATTTAGACTTTTGCCGTTTTGAAACAAGAAAAAAAAGAGTTGCAAACATTTTGGATCCTTATTTCGAGTTACGCAGTATCTAGTCTTGATTCAAACCGTTTGAAAATGCTTTTGAACTTCCAGTTTTCAGAAAAGGAATTACAGTGGAGAAGACGTTATTCTTTCTGTTTATACACGTACATACGAGGCTCAAACGTATTTCGATAAGATGAAGAAAATGTCAAGTTTAAGTAATTAATGTTTAACGATTTATTCTAATAAGAGTAGCAAAGAGTTTGGAGCCCGATAAGACGCCGGGTTACCCGGCGTCTGATCGGGCTCCAAACTGTTTGCAGTGGGAAAATAGTTTTAGTGCAAATGTGTTTATTGAAAATAGTTTTAGCGTAAATGTGTTTATTGAAAATAGTTTTAGCGTAAATGCGTTTATTGAGACAGGCTCGTAGAATAACATCTTCTCTACGGTATAATGCATTATTACTTAATTACACAGCAAACATGCGTTTATACATGTCATAACTCAGTTTGATTCAGTTTGAATAATATCTTCTCTACGGTATAATGCGTTATTACTTAATTACACAGCAAACATGCGTTTATACATGTCATAACTCAGTTTGATTCAGGTTGAATAATATCTTCTCTACGGTATAATGCATAATTACTTAATTACACAGCAAACATGCGTTTATACATGTCATAACTCAGTTTGATTCAGTTTGAATAATATCTTCTCTACGGTATAATGCGTTATTACTTAATTACACAGCAAACATGCGTTTATACATGTCATAACTCAGTTTGATTCAGTTTGAATAATATCTTCTCTACGGTATAATGCATAATTACTTAATTACACAGCAAACATGCGTTTATACATGTCATAACTCAGTTTGATTCAGTTTGAATAATATCTTCTCTACGGTATAATGCGTTATTACTTAATTACACAGCAAACATGCGTTTATACATGTCATAACTCAGTTTGATTCAGTTTGAATAATATCTTCTCTACGGTATAATGCATTATTACTTAATTACACAGCAAACATGCGTTTATACATGTCATAACTCAGTTTGATTCAGTTTGAATAATATCTTCTCTACGGTATAATGCATTATTACTTAATTACACAGCAAACATGCGTTTATACATGTCATAATTCAGTTTGATTCAGTTTGAATAATATCTTCTCTACGGTATAATGCATAATTACTTAATTACACAGCAAACATGCGTTTATACATGTCATAACTCAGTTTGATTCAGTTTGAATAATATCTTCTCTACGGTATAATGCGTTATTACTTAATTACACAGCAAACATGCGTTTATACATGTCATAACTCAGTTTGATTCAGTTTGAATAATATCTTCTCTACGGTATAATGCATAATTACTTAATTACACAGCAAACATGCGTTTATACATGTCATAACTCAGTTTGATTCAGTTTGAATAATATCTTCTCTACGGTATAATGCGTTATTACTTAATTACACAGCAAACATGCGTTTATACATGTCATAACTCAGTTTGATTCAGTTTGAATAATATCTTCTCTACGGTATAATGCATTATTACTTAATTACACAGCAAACATGCGTGTATACATGTCATAACTCAGTTTGATTCAGTTTGAATAATATCTTCTCTACGGTATAATGCATTATTACTTAATTACACAGCAAACATGCGTTTATACATGTCATAACTCAGTTTGATTCTGTTTGAATAATACGATAAGGATATAAATATTTACAGCAAGTCGAACAGCCTAGGATAAATTGTAAGACATGAAAATGACGACTGCTAAATGTATGTCAAATCGTCCTCGAATATTGAGAATGATATAGACCTAAAATGACTACATCGTTAAAAATAACATTTGATTAGAAAATATTCTCCTTGCAGGGGTAAAATACATTGCTCGGATATTTCATACGAGTGACAAACAGTAAAGATCCTGATCAGACGCCACGTTTTCAACCCGGCGTCCGGTCAGGATCTTTATTGTTTGAAACGTCTACCTATTTAACTCGCAATGCGACCATAATAGACCTAGAATAACTATATTGTTTAAAATCAACTTTCAATTTGACATTTGAACTCTTTGCAGCTGTAGAATACATTGCTCGGATATTTCAAAGGAGTGGCAAACAGTAAAGACCCTGATCATACATTGCTCGGATATTTCAAAGGAGTGACAAACAGTAAAGACTCTGATCAGACGCCGCGTTTAAACGCGGCGTCTGATCAGGGTCTTTACTGTTTGCAACGTCTAGCTGTTTTGACTCGCAATGCCATTCTGGTGATATGAATGGTAATAGACATTTCTTTGTAATTTATATTTATTCCAGTTGATACAGTCTGATGTAGTTACACTTTTCAGGCGCAATGTGGCCGCTGCTGATATACAGCCTGTCCTGGTCTTTATTGTAGGCTATAGCACGGGGATGATAGTCTACACCATGATCAGGCCCGAGTATAACCCTGATGTGTTCACCAGTGGCCGTCAGCTGGTGGACGGTATGGCTGTCTTGACTACACATGTACACGACGCCATCACCACCTACAGCTACTCCCCATGGACACTTTAGCTGGTCATGGCTATAGACGGCAATGACTTGGCCGCTGAGCGTCATACTCGTCAAGGTGTTGGCTTCATGATCAGTAATATAAACAACGTCTTTATCACGGCTTAGAGCAATACGCCGAGGCCTTGTAAAGAGCTTCTCACCATTGTTGTTAGTGCTGAATGTGGTTAATGTTTTACCGGACATATCAATGATTTTAACACTGCCTGGATGTTGACATGCAGTAATAAAGTGAGATCCATTGTAACACAGTCCTACAATACTGGCACCAGGTGTTGTAATAGACCGGCTCATAGACAGCCCACCTGACACTGTAATTATCCCTATTGCCTTCTCCTGTCCTAAAGCCACGGCAACTTGGTTTGGATTTATTTCTGTTATATCAAACGGTATTGATGACATAGATAGACGGGATACAACTTTGTTCTCCTTCATGTTGATTAATTTGACATTCTCGTTGTCATAATCGGTCACTACGAGGCGATCGTTTGTCAGCACTGCCACACCATTGATCAGACACTCCTCTGTGTCGTCACCCGCCTTCACATTCACCTCTCGCACGTATCGGGCATTGGTGGGTGTGACATCCTGTCCCACGGATAGTGGCCATATGGCAGACAGTGTAGACTTCATCTGTTGTATTTTCTCGTCCTGATGAAATGCATATCGGGTTATTTTGTACTCTCCATTTTCATTCATCTCTCTCTCTAACTCTGCTATATGATGAAGAGATAGTTTCACTTTAACAAACAGCTGGTTATTTTTACCAGTCTTTGTCATCTTCTCCAAATCTACTGCCATAGTTTTGACATCTGAGAGCAATGATTGGCATTTTTCAGTAGCGGATCTTAAAACGTCGGCGTTGTCTTGCTGAAACTTGGCTATTTTACTTTTTGTTTCTTCTTCCATTCTATCAAGGAGCTCATTTATCTCTTTCCTGCAATCCTTTATATCGGCGAGTGCTTTAGAATGAAATTTCTCTTTATTTTTACTACAATCGTTGATGTTTTCCTGTCGTTTCGTTAGTATTTTGACGAGCCTATCTAAATCTGCTGTCAGCTGTCCGTACTCCTGGCTCTTGTCTATGCCACCAGACATGTCCGGAATGTAGCCCTTGTTGGAACAGGAAATATGGCCCAAGGTGAGACACACGCTGCAACATACCTGGCTATGGGACTTACAGTAATATTCCAGAACCTTATCCGGGTGTTTACGACATTTCTCTGTCAGCTCGTCGGCGGGTTGGATCTTTGCTGGTGTTTTTGTTTTGGGCATGGCATATTTATCAAGCACATTATGGTGTTTAGTTGCAGACAAGTTGCCATGATATTCGGTGCATGCTATACAGAGGTACTCCGAGCATTCCTGGCAATAACTCACAGCTTCCACGTGTCTTTTAGTAGCACATGGCTGGCAGGAAAAGTCAAACAATTCTTCCGACCCCGCTAGGATCGAGGCAGTAAAATCTTCGCCTGCTTTGCTATGCGCCATTGTATAATCACTGTTAAATCGTAAAGGCCAAACTAGGCTTACCTTTATGACGAGATTATTACCAAGATCTGTTTTATTCCTCACATGAAATGCTGCATTTGGGTACGGCCAACATGTTTATATGTACACAATGTCAATGTTTATAATCCTCTGAATTTCTAATTTTTTCTATCTCAAATGTCATGGCTTGCTATTTATAATCCTCTGAACTTCTATCTCATCTGTCATGACTGACTAATGTCTCCTTGTTGGTTAAAACTCACGATAATACAGTGAAACATGAACTTTGAACTTTAACACCAGACCACGTGACAGGGGTAAGTGATTTGGTACAAAATAATCCTGATATTATTCTAAAGTTCTACTGCACATCACGTTTTCCTAAATGACATTCAAACATTAATTTACACTACAGTTTTACGAAATGACATAAGCCAAGCTAATATGTATAATAATTTATATCAAGCAGTAGTGTAGTTTTAGGTTCACATAGATTATATGAACTGTACAAGGAAGTTTATTGAATACTTGGTAGTAAGTACGGTCGAACTTCGTCATCACGAACTCGCTTAAAGTGATATTACTCCAATATCGGTAGTGCAGTTTCATTAGTTCAACTGAAAAATAGTTCCACTGATGCTACATCGTTTGTCCTTCTATTTGTTTGTTGCCGTGTTTGTCTGTCTGAGTTTCTGTCACTCTGTCTCTGAGAAAGAGAGATAGACACTACGAAACCAATAAAGAGACAAGGCGATAAACAAAAATGGAATTATATTGACACAGGAATAGAGATAAAACATAATTGATGCCATAGAAAGAGAGAAATAAAATAGAGAGAGAGAGAGGGACAGAGAGAGAGGGACAGAGAGAGGGAGAGAGAAACGAGATGAACGAAAAAAATGAGATAATTATAAATAGACCTACAGTGGGAAATACAACGGGGAGGGGAGTAAGCGTGTGCGACAAAGGGAGACAGTGTGGGGATAAAGAGAGAGAGAGAGAGAGAGAGAGAGCGGTGGAGGAAAGATAGGGGGAAGTTGGAGAGAGAGTGACAAGGTGGTACACAGACAGAGAGACCGAGATAAAGAGAAATAAAATCAAAGATATAAAGAGAAATAGATTAAGTTAGAAATACCAATAGAATGACAGAGACAGAAATACAGAAACAGACAGACAGAGACAGACATACAGACAGAGACATATCGACAGGTATACAGACAAACAATCAGACAGACAACTTGACTTACATAGACACGAGAGACACCGACAGAGAGATAGAGAGGGAGAGGTAAAGAAAAAGAGAAAGAAAGAGGGAGAGAGAGAAAGAGTGAGTGAGTGAGAAAAAGCGAGAGAGATCGAAAAAGGGAGGGAAATGGATCAGCAATGTTGCTTCATGAGTACATGTACCATTTAGTTTCGAAGCAAAACAGAGTTTCAAACAGATTGGGTCCAGATGAGACGCCGAGTAACTCGACGTCTCATTATTGTCCAGTCTGTTTGCCGAACTGACCATAAATTCCCCTATATATCACGCAATTTAAAGCTAATTGGTGCTAACATAACACTGTCCAATCACTCATGTCCTGTATGTCCTAAATAGCGGCAAGTAGGTCATAAGAAATCGTTAACCTATTGTATGCTGAAAACCAAGAGAATTTTCAAACAGTGTAAACCCTGATCAGACGGCTCATAACTAAGTCCTATAATTATGATCTGCATTGTTTGTTTAAATTCTAATTCTCTAAAATATTCTCTAAAGCCATCCCTGACAATCAATATGTACTGGTCATATATGAAAAGGGGGATAGTCCATATGAAAACTCCGTCAAAGAATCAGAGCTTCCACAAATTGAATATGAAAATTCCTAAGATTTCCAAATGTTCTATTCAATTTCTAGATAGATGTCCACTTAAAGCAGGTTGAAAGTAAAGCAGAATGCGCCTGAAGGCGCATTCCGTTTTACTTTTTGGCTGCTTTAAGTTATCATCTGCTGGAATAAAAGATTTCGGAAAATCCGGAGAAATGGCAGCCCTGAAGAGTGGGTTAAATCAGCTGTTCGGCACGTCCAATTTCTTATCTCTCCAAGACATAAATACACAAGTCCTAATTCAGATGAACTCTTTGTGTGTGAAAACAATAAGATGTAACAATCATGGCTACTAAAGTACTGTTTATTCTGCTTGGTCTGCGTTCAGCCATTGTCTGGATTTCTGGAGAACCCTGTGATGTGAGCGTGTTGCCAGAGACGGGGTATGTGTCTGTCTGTCTGTCTGTATGTATCATGGCTACTAAAGTACTGTTTATTCTGCTTGGTCTGAGTTCAGCCATTGTCTGGATTTCTGGAGAACCCTGTGATGTGAGCGTGTGGCCAGAGACGGGGTATGTGTCTGTCTGTCTGTCTGTCTATATGTATCATGGCTACTAAAGTACTGTTTATTCTGCTTGGTCTGAGTTCATCCATTGTCTGGATTTCTGGAGAACCCTGTGATGTGAGCGTGTGGCCAGAGACGGGGGTTGTGTCTGTCTGTCTGTCTATCTGTATGTATGTATCATGGCTACTAAAGTACTGTTTATTCTGCTTGGTCTGAGTTCAGCCATTGCTGGCCTGTGATGTGAGAGTGTGGCCAGAGACGGGGTCTGTCTGTCTGTCTGTCTGCTAGTCTGCCTATCTCTCTTTTTCTCTCTCTCTGCTCTCTCTTTGTTTTTTCGCATCTCTGTCTGTCTGCATCTCGCTTGCCCGATCGCACATTCACTCTCTAATTCACTGTCTGTCTTGTCTGTCCGTGCTTACGGGAGGGTTCTTATGAGGCTAAAAGTGTTGGCCCCCTAATTGAAAAACATTAACCTGGCCGTCTCTTGTGACATTTACCTGGCAATTTCTTATGACATTAACCTGGCCAGTTGTGGGACATAGGGTTAGGGTATGGTTAGCCTCCTGGGGCTCGTTTCATAAAACTTCGTACGACAAATGTTGTCGCAAGTCAGATTATTAAAGGATTAATTATTATTTATTTCTCCATCTGATTCTGTCTTGTGACATCTCTTTGGAATCGTCTTGAAAAGACGATTCCAAAGAAATATCACAAGAAATGATTGGATGGAGAAATCAGAAATTAAATGCATTTTAAAGTTTTGACTTACGACCGTTTTTGTCGTACGGAGTTTTATGAGACGGGGCCCAGATCATTCTATTCCAAGTTAGAGCAAACAGAAAGTGTCTGTTGCGTGGGTAGCCACGCAAAAGAAAACAATAGAAGATAGCCACATAAGTAAGAACGTCCGTCCGTCCGTCGTCCGTACTAGTAACATTTATATCATACATGCTCAGCTCACCGAGGGTGATATTTCGACTGGTTCCCACTGGCTGTTCAGAGGGCGAGTTTCGCTGGGACTACCCCAAGGAATCTGTGCATCTCGAGTTTCCCAACCCTCGGGCCCACAACATCTCGATTTGCATTAAAGACGAAATGCTTGGCAACATCTTCACAATAAGAGACATAACTCATGGCGTAGGAATGCCCATGGTTATCGGACGTGAGTTTTGTTAATGATTTCTTCAAACTTGTACTTACTTTTACTTTTTTAAGCAATTGCATATTCCTTATAAAAACTCCCTTTTCTCATGTTTGCCTATTCCTTATTAGAATGTCCTGAGCGTGCGTCTAGCCTGCTCTGATAAACAAACATTGGGAATTGTTCAGTACAGTAAACCCCTCTGCTACAACCTGTAAAATAGGGCTTAATGCTTGTTTGAAAGACAGGTGGCATAAAAAGCAAGGCGAGCGTTAACAGAAAGCTCCTTAATGCACATTCTGTTTTACTTCCAGTCTGCTTTAAGCTACAGTGTACTAGGATACGAAAACATTTGATTTGGTATGTACGCATGACGGTATAAACTATTTTCTTCAGTGGAGGAGTTAAGTACATTTACAGGTGTAAAATAGCTGTCGAATATTTAATTAATACAGGTTTGTCTGATTTGTTCTGAGCTTTTAATGTCATCTTGCTTTAAGCAGTCACATGTCGTAATCACGTAATACTTAACCCTTTCCCCAATAGAAGCGCCTTTTAGCGAATGTGATTTATTCCTCCGCTGAAGAAAATAGTTCCAAATTATACCGTAATGAATATGTGTCATATTTAATACTTTCCTTATTCTAGCAGTTCATAGCTTAAAGCAGGCTGAAAGTAAAGCAGAATGCGCCTTAGGGCGCATTCTGCTTTACTTTCAACCTGCTTTAAGTAGTCACATATCTTCAATACTAGAAACAATGCTATCAGGTAAAGGGTTAAAACACGATTAAGTGGTCGTAATAAAGAGGTTTAACTTTATTTATATTCAAGAGAAGGAGAGCTGCACCATGCTACACAATACAGTTGGTATCCTGCAAATTGATAGATACAGTGCTCCCTCTCTACAACGGCCCTTCCAACAACGACTCCCTCCTTATAACGGCCCTTTCCCCCAGCTCCCTAAATAGAACATTCATGTATAACGCTTTTACTTTTGCAATGTCGTCTGCTTAAAGTTGTCGTGTCCTGTTTTTCTCAAAGTTACAAATGGACATTTTGACGGGGAAAAACTTAATGAGGAGTGACAAACAGGTTTGTATTTCACAACTTATTCGTTTTGCTAGGGCTTGTACCTCTGTTGAGGACTTCCACATTCGTAATAAAACTATTACTGAAAAGCTTCTTAAACAGGGGTACATATTTCATAAACTTCGTAAAACATTTTCTAAATTCTTTTATAGAAATCTTCCTCTCATTAACAAGTATAAATGTAACTTAAAGTCTTTTCTGCGGCAAGGTATTTCACATCCGGAGTTTTATGGTGATGTGATTTACAGACTTCGTAAGATTCTTGGACATATGTATTTTCAAAACCTATTTGTGAAACGTATTAGATTTTTCCTAAAAAAAGATTATGATCCAACTATATTGCTGCGCACTTCACGTTTGGTTATCGATCAATCTACAATTGATAACTATGCTTTCCTCTTTGGTTGTGCGACGACAGACAGGGCTTAGCACTACATGATGATGTATCTCTAAAGCCGTCCTTAACCGGGAGAGTTATGTCGGATGTTCGTGCTTTGTTTTTTCTCTCCCTCTCTGTCGTACCCTGAACCCTTCCATGTCTTACAGTTACTCGTGACTACAGACTAGTCGCTTGAGTACAATTTGACCGTTGCCATAGTGGGTTATTTTTGGCACGGGCTTGAATGTTTAATTCTTTCCCGTGTTACTAATAATCTTGTCATAGAATTTTGTTAGATGTTTTACATGTATTTACTTACTGTGCTGGCGGTCTTTTTGATTGTAATGTTGTGGAACAGGGTTTATATTTTATGTACACTGTTCGTCTTTATAGGTGAATATAGGAGATAAGCGTGAGGTTGGGCGCCCCTAAACCCAGGTTTAACCCCCCAGTGGTTGTTAATGGTTAATTTATAATTATTTATTGATTGCTGCTGACCGTACCAAGGCGGGCTCCTATGTTCACTTTGCTTTATGTTTGTCTTGCGTATTGTTTTCTGTTTGGTGTGTGGCATTGCGTGTGTGTGTGTGTTTGTTGTGTGTGCGTGTGTGTGTGTTTGTTATGGTATGGCTGTGTGTGTGTTCTGCTTTAGAGGTGGGTGTATTGTTTGTGTTGCGTTTCCTGCTTGAGTCTTCTTTCGTATATTTATCCAGATCTGGATTCAAGCTGTTTGCATATGAAAGCCAATTCCCTTCCTATAATGACTCCTCCTAACAACGCACACAATATTTATCTCCCATTGGGTGTCGTTGTAGAGAGGAAACGCTGTAATATTTTCCAGAGAAGGAGAGCTGCATCATGCTACATAAAACAGTTGTTATCCTGCAAATTGATAGATAATATATTTCAGAGAAGGAGAACTGTACCATGCTATACAAATCAGTTGTTACCCTGTAAATTGATATATATTATATTTAACAGAAGATGCTACATAAAACAGTTGTTATCCTGCAAACTGATATATAATATATTTCAGAGAAAGAGAGATGTACCATGCTACACAATACAGTTGTTATCCTGCAAATTGATATATAATATATTTCAGAGAAGGAGAGATGTACCATGCTACATAAAACAGTTGTTATTCTGAAAATTGATACATAATATATTTCAGAGAAGGAGAGCTGCACCATGCTACACAATACAGTTGTTATCCTGCAAATTGATATATGTTATATTTCAGATATTACAAAGAAGGAGAGGTTGACCATGTTACACAAAACAGTTCTTATCCTTCAAATTGATATGTTATATATTTCAGAGAAGGAGAGCTGCACCATGCTACACAATACAGTTGTTATAGTGCAAATTAATAGATAATATGATTCAGAGAAAGGGAGCTGTAACATTCTACACATTACAGTTGTTATCCTGCAAATTGATACACAATTTATTTCAGAGAATGAGAATTGCACCGTGCTACACATTACAGTTGGTATCCTGCAAATTGATATTTTATTTATTACAGAACAGGAGAATTGCACCATGCTACACAAAACAGTTGTTATCCTGCAAATTGATACATGATTTATTTCAGAGAATGAGATGTTGACCATGCACAATGCCACACAAAACAGTTGTTATCCCTCAAAGAGAATTGCAACATGCTACAAGTACATAATTATAATTGTTGTTATACTGCCAATTGGTGTATAATATATTTCAGAGAAGGAGAGGTTGGCCATGTTACACAAAACAGTTCATATCCTTCAAATGTATATACATTTGTATAATATATTTCAGAGAAAGATAATTGCACCATGCTACACAATACAGTTGTTATCCTTCAAATTGATACATAATATATTTCAGAGAAGGAGAGCTGCACGATGCTACACACTACATTTGTTATTCTGCAAATTGATAGATAATATATTTTAGAGAAGGAGGGATGTACCATGCTACACAAAACAGTTGTTATTCTGCAAATTGATAGATAATATATTTTAGAGAAGGAGAGATGTACCATGCTACACAAAACAGTTGTTATTCTGCAAATTGATAGATAATATATTTTAGAGAAGGAGAGATGTACCATGCTACACAAAACAGTTGTTATTCTGCAAATTGATAGATAATATATTTTAGAGAAGGAGAGATGTACCATGCTACACAAAACAGTTGTTATTCTGCAAATTGATAGATAATATATTTTAGAGAAGGAGAGATGTACCATGCTACACAAAACAGTTGTTATTCTGCAAATTGATAGATAATATATTTTAGAGAAGGAGAGATGTACCATGCTACACAAAACAGTTAATATTCTGCATATTGATAGATAATATATTTTAGAGAAGGAGAGATGTACTATGCTACACAATACAGTTGTTATTCTGCATATTGATATATATTATATTTCAGAGAAGGAGAGCTGCACCATGCTACATAAAACAGTTGTTATCCTGCGAATTGATGCCCCGAAGGTCCTCTACTATGTCGCCTCTGTCAGATACCGTATCCAGACTGAATACTGAAATATATGTACATCGCCCCTTATACGTACTGCCGTAAAGTCGTCTGCTTTGAATTTGCCGTCTGCAAAAAAATCCATTAAGAGTTAGACTTATATATTTTTTAAATTAAAGAAACGTAAATACGATGGTCAAACAGTTTGGATCCAGATCAGACGCCGCGTTACGCAGCATCTGATCTGGATCCAAACTGCTTGCAAATACCACACAAGTCGCGAGCGGCAGGATAAGGGTTAATTCCCAATTATTGATTGTCTAATAAAGAAGATCATGTAATTATCTTCTGTGATATTAGCATATTGATCCCTAGCAACAAGAAAACTCGTCATCTAAAAACAGTGTACCTGCAAAGAGTACACATAACCTATGCAAACAGTGTTTACTCGCTCGTACATACACAATAGTGTATCATGTAAAGAGCACATGTGTCCTGTGCAAATATTACAGAGACATATAAGAGGGATCCATGAGCCTTCTATTCAGCTTCTGCACTGTTTGCCATTTTGCAATATACCTTGTATGACAGAAAACAATCCAAATAGTTACAATATACTGAAATTAACCGGAAACTAGATGTGTCCATGAAATAGTTCAGGATGAAACAGTTAATGCATATCCCGGGTTCCATTTTCAATCAAACTTGCTGTTGGCGATCGTTGATACGAGTGTCAATTTTGGTAGTCTTTTAAAGAAATGAACTGATTTTTTCGGCGTTCAAGCGAAATAAAAGACAAAAAAGTATCGGCAAATACCATGAATCGCACTATATTCATGGTAAATTTTCCGATAATTTTCTGTCGTTTACTTCGCTTGAACGCCGAAAAAAATCAGTTCATTTCTTATTTTTACAATATATTTGCTATATTTTCTAATATTAAATGAACATTTTGTAAGTACCCATGTATGTTTAATCCATATTAGAGGTTGATAACACGAATAATGTGTACCCTAAATAGTAAATAAGAACAGCCACTTGACAGTTTGGCGCGAAAATGCTGATTTTAAAGTAGGATAAATATATCGATTTGTTGCCATAAAGAAATACAGACAGCTGCTGTTTTAAGGTTAATCAACTTTCTTGCAATTTATCTCATTAATAAAGAAGAATTTTAGTTGGTAATCACTTTTTTTTTTTTTTTTTTAAAAATCCGCCAAATGTTTGCTGTCCGAGTTCCAAAGATTAATTCGCGAACGAAAAATGCAAATGCCAAGCTTCCTTTGCGAATTTTATCCACAAGTCCTGCCCTCTCGAAAAATAGCGTTTACACGAAATGAACGTCATTTTTCTCAGTGGATTGAATGGGGCGAATATAAATGTATGAAATATGACGGCTTAATGCATGACAAAGTAATGCAGAAGGAGCGTTCTTAACAATTATCCCATAAAGATACGAATGTCTACGTCTTTAATTCATTCTCCCATACACTAAAGAAAAGATTTCCACTGTACACTCTCATTAATTTTATCAGGGAGACTATATTATATTATATTTAAGAGCTCCTGATTTGATCCATAATAAAAAAATAAAAAAATTCTAACAGAAGATAGCTTTAAACAGGCTGAAAGTAATTTTCAGTCATCCATTTACAGCTTCAAAAAATTATACTTGCCCTTGGTCTACAACTTGCGATTTTTAGTATGATAAACTAGACATATAAGTGTAACAGAATTCGTATACATGTATGTATATAAATTAATTCTTTTGCAATTAGCAAGGTTCGGTCCTAATTTTCAGCTAGACTGACTGGACTAAAAGCATTCTGTTTTACTATAACTGAACACTAAAGGGGTAATTTCTACAGGGCTACCATAAGTTGACATGAAAAATCCTAAGATTTCCAAATTTGCATTTTTCAAGTGCGATTTTACGAACCGTAAATATACCCTATCGCCTGTTTCTTTTCTTTTTTACATGTGGCTGCTAAAAACAGACTGGAAGTAAAGCAGAATGTGCTTTTAGGTGCATTCTGCTTTACTTTCAGCCTGCTTTAAGCTATCATGTACTAGAAAAAAAATCCGAAGATTTAGGAAAAATCAGTAGAAATGGCAGCCCTGTTTCTAATATCCTTCATTAAACTGCCACTTGTCTTACAGACGATCGATTCCGACCTTGACTCCTTTGTACATAGTGTCACGTATGTGCCTCTTTATCAAACAGTATACATAGGAATAGAACACATGCCTTATTCAAAGACTGAAGACCTTTATCAGAGGTTTCCTGAAGGAGCCCGTAATCAGGGTTTGAGATCTTTGCCATTTCATGAGTTAAACCTCTCTAATAAAGAAACCACTTTAACCCGTTCACTCATAATGACGCCATAAAGAGCGTTTGCAAACAGTTTGGGTCCTGATCAGACGCCGCGTTAAGCACCCACACTGTTTGACACTCTTATCGATATTTATTAAGTCATACAACCTTAAATCCTAAACTTTGAAACGTGTCTTGCAGACAACAATACTGAAGCAGACGGCAATAAAGCGGTAAATGGGGTAATTTGATCATGAAAAGGTTAAAGTTTAAACCGATCTTTCCACACAAAATGTTGGTTAGTTAGTTGTTGTTGTTGGTTTTTGTGATTGCTTGTTTTTGTTTTTTATGGCGAGTAGGTATTCGTTTCTTAAAGTACTTCGAACACGGAAGTCACTCTTCTGGGCGAGCGGAAATGCGTCTTGACGACATCGATTTTTTTCGCACGTGCTTATACCAGAAAGTTTATATAAAAGAAATGTTGAAACGATTTAGTGTAGTTCTTTATAACGCAGTCGGTTGAAGGATTGACTAGCAATTGAAAGGTCATAGGTTCGATTTCCATTCGATCCAAATATTTTTTTAAATGAAGCGTCCGATTTATTTATTGACTTGTCCATCCATAAAGCAGTGCTCAAGGGACATGTTATGTTTACTCTTCGTTGATTAGAATTAGTGATGTTATATACGGTCAAATTATGTGTCCACTTACATGTACGTTTTAGTTTAATGACTTACAAGTCAATAAAATCGGTATGCATGTATAAGATTTGATCGAACTATAAAGCCACACATTGAAGCTTTTCAAGATCGATATTGCCCATTATTATGTGAAACAATATAATTAACCTTGTATGCAAGTCCATGAATAAATAATAATGCATTTTAGACAGAATGTCAATTTTAAGGTAGGTAACTGTATTTCAACTTCTTTCCCATATTTTAATAAGAAAAACTGATATTACGACAAATCCTGACTGTAATATTTACTATTTTTTCTGACCAACTACTTCATCAACCATACATTTGAATATAATGAAGAAAAATATACATTGAATGAGTCAGTTTTTTGTAATTCAATTTAAATAGCCGATAACATCTTTCTGAACACCTTTATTCAAAATGTTTTTAGCTTTTCTTGTAATGAATGTTGTAGGTTACTTATTGGGCGAGACTTAAAGTCATTAGCTTTATTTATTTTTGAGAAAAACAAAATCATCAAAATTCCAGGTTTTTGTCAGAAAAAGAGACCTTAAAGACAAACCACACGATAAATTTTGCCTATATTTTCACACATTGTTTCTTAGGCTATTATCATTCTTCAAGAAAAGTTTCATAACACTTTGTATGGAAACTAAGCGCACCCGCGAAGTACCTTAAAGTGGGATCTAAATGAGTGCTGTTGTAATGCAAATATCTACTCGGACGTAGTGCCCTTCCCCTATTTGATAGTGCTGTTTCTAAGAAAGATATGCATGTACGTTCCATCAAAGCCAGTAATGCAGAATCACATTCCTTACAGCTCTGGGCCCGTTTCATGAAAACTTCGTACGTCAAATGCTGTCGTATGTCAGATTATACAAGTCTCAGTTATTATTAATTTCTCTATTTAATCCTGCTTGTGACATCTCTTTGGAATCGTCTTGAAACGAAAATTCCAAAGAGATGTCACAAGACAGAATAAGATAGAGAAATCAGAAATTAAATGTGTTTTAAAGTTTTGACTTACGACAGTATTTGTCGTACGAAGTTTTATGAAACGGGTCCCTGGTCAACATCGTTCAATGTGGAGAAGTCCCCTAATCAGTCTTTTATTCGGTGCTTGGATTTTATACGGAACTTGAGCTCTCTATATAGCAAAGCTCTCTTAACCAATTTTCCCATTATACTGTTTCTCGTTTTGAAGACATTTGGTCACTAAAAGCAGGTTGAAAGTAAAACAGGATGGCCTTGAGGCGCAGTCTGATTCACTTTTAGCCTGTTTTACGGTACAACATTTTAGAGTAAAGAAGCTATTTACTCAGTATTATTACATACATTTATGGTCACTTAAAGCAGGTTGAAAGTAAAACAGGATGCGGGTATCCTTTCAAATAAACGTTCCTGCACAAATATAGTAGAAGCAATTTTTCCTACTTGTTCTTTTTATCACGACTCATCAAAATATACGAGACACCGTTATGGACTACTTCCGACTAAAGTTCAAAGACAGACGAAACATATTTTGGTTTTACTGAAATTTATGTAATGTTTTATTCGAAACCAGTGCTTTACATTGTATGAAACAACTGAAACAAATATATACGTTTAAAACTGTTATTCCATAATAAATGTGAAGCTGAAACGTTTGTCTAAACTGGACGAACATCGAAATATACTCCTTATCGTTTGGACGCTTATTGATTGATATAGCAGGTGTCAAATTCTGCAGCAAATAATCAGCTGATAAAAAGAAGTTATTTTTAACAAAAACACAATGATTGTTTGTTTTTAACTGCTAAATGATTTTGGTTTATCGTACAACCTATAGGTAATTAAATTTGGTAATTCATTATAGATTCAAATAGATCCTTGAATAGCATGGATGTTGAGGAATCCTGGTTATTTTTACAGAAACACTTAAACTTTTGTGTACACAGTTATGTTCCAATCTATGCCAAAAACAATGTTTCTCCAAAACCTAAGTGGATGGATTACTACTGTTTACGAACGATTAAAAAGAAATATCATTCTTGGATGAGGTATACGTTTAGCCATAGTTACATAGACTATCAAACTTATTGTAAAGCCAGGAATAGCGCTACAAGGGCTATTCGTTTTTTCCAAGAAGAAACATCAGAAGGGTTTTGCTGAAAGTTCTAGAACAAATCCTAAATCCTTTTGGAGGTTTGTGAAAGGTGAAACAAAGAACAAAAGCGGGATTGGAGATTTGAAAGATGAGATTGGTAATAAAATTACAGAGAACATTGATAAAGCCAAAATAATGAATGATTTTTTTGCCTCTGTGTTAACTAGAGAAAACTCTGGAGATCTGCCAGGGTTTTCAGCCAAACTGGATGATGAAGAAGCTATCAACCATTTACACATATTGCAAGAAACTGTTCTTAAACACCTTAAGAATCTAAACACATCCAAAGCACCAGGACTTGATGGATGTCATCCGTTTTTCCTTCAGAAATGTGCCGAGGAACTGTATAAACCTTTCACGGAATTATTTCATAAATCAGTACAAAGTTGTGTTTTACCAAGAGAATGGAAGGTTGCAAATGTTACTTGTATTTATAAAAAGGGAGAAAAGTCGGAGCCATGCAATTATAGACCGGTGTCCCTAACTTCAGTTGTGTGCAAGGTTTTACAGAAGACTACGATTCGATATGATAGAATTGACAATATCTCCATTAACATGTTCTTCAGATTCGCAGATAATAGTGGAACAAGGGGGCCCCGGGCATAGTTTAAAACTATTTAAGCCAAATCAAAGAAATCAATTCGATTGAACTCTTTCGGCCATCGTACGATTTCCGTTTGGAACAGTTTACCACAAGGCGTCGTCAGTTGTAAGTCTGTGGACTCTTTTAAGAGAAATTTAGACAAATGGTGGCATAACCAGCGCTATGACATTACAAATATTTACTAACTATTGAAATTCGGACCGGACACGGAGAACCTATCACGAAGAAGATGAGAGGGATGACTAGCCGCTAGGGCTAAAGAAGTTCCCTTGCTACAACAGATCTACAACAGATCAGATCAGATCTTGAAATGGGCCTTTGATTTTTGTCATTTGACAACTGCTTTTTTGAACATTGTTGTCTTTAAGATTGCTTTCTGAATATTCAGTCTGCTAGGGTTTACAATTAGTCCGCCACCAAAACCAAGGGTTAGGAACTTAGGGTTACGGTAACTTTTACAATCTGTCCGCAGGTCAGTTTTGGTCTTTTCGTAGTCTAGAAATTAACTGGCCATTTCTTATGACATTAACCTGACAATAAAAACGTCATATTTGGTGGCGGGCTCATTGTTAATGTGCTCCATTCAGTCTTTTGACAAATTACTAATCAATTTATTACTAATCACAAACTATTTAGTCAACTCAGTGCTTTTTGGTATGTTTTCATTTCCTTCACAGGTTTTTAATCTAGTTATAGCTGTGTGGCTCAGAGTCAGGCTTAAACATTGGTATTAATGGCATCCGTCCCTGGTGCTCAGGATAAAGAGACCGGCCGGGTTCAGTCTCTGGTGCACCTCATTAGTGCCCCTGCTAGTAATACCCTAAGGGGTTGTGAAGCAGTATCAAACAAACAATAGTAATTTTACGTTTACTAGAACTTTACCTAATGCCATGGAGCTCAGGGCTTATGGAGTTCCGAATCCAAAGACTGTGAAGCTTCAAGCAGTGTTCAGATAATTTACATCTGGATATGGAGTGCAGCTGGAATTGTCTATTGCCTTCTACTAGTCTGGCAGCGATTTTGCATGTCCGGCTTGATCTCTGGTTGAAGAGTAAACACTGAAAACTTTAGACCCCTTTATATCCGGCTATGTTTATGGCAGGTGACTGTAAAGCAAGATAGCAAAGCAGAATAATCTTTTAGGAGCTTTGATTGAATCTACATATTGCTTTTTAGCTCACTTGGCACGTAGTGCCAAGGTGAGCTATTTTGATCGTCCTCTGTCCGTCGTCGTTCGTCCGTCGTTCGTCCGCCCGCTCGTCCGTCCGTCCGCTCGTTCGTCGTCAACAATTTCTTTAAACGACATCTCCTCCGAAACTTCTGGATAGATTTTTACCAAACTTGGCCTGAATGATCCTTATATGGTCCTCTTTCAAAGTTGTTAAAACATTTCCGGTCCGTTGCATATCAAGGTCACAGGAGCTAAAAATAGATTTTTTCAATGAAAACTTAAAAAATCTTCTTGTTTGAAACCACAGTACCCTGAGCTTAGATATTTGACACAAAGCATCGTCTCCAGGTCCTCTATCAAGTTTATTCAAATTATGTCCCTGGGGTAAAAAATGACCCCGCTCCGGGGGTCGTAAATTTACATAGATTTATATAGTGAAATCTTCAAACATCTTTTTCTCTTAAACTAATATGGCCAGAGCTTTGATATTCGGCATGATGACTCTTCTAGAAGCCCTTAGCCAATATTGTAAATATGGTTTTGGTCCGTTGCATATCTAGGTCACAGGAGCTAAAAATAGATTTTTTCAATGAAAAGTTAAACAATCTTCTTGTCTGAAATCACAGTACCTTGAGCTCAGATATTTGGCACAAAGCATCATTTTTAGGTCTTCTATCAAGATTGTTCAAATTATGTCCTTGGGGTAAAAAATGACCCCGCCCTGGGAGTCGTAATTTTACATATAGTTATGTAGTGAAATCTTCAAACATCTTTATCTCTGAAACTAATGTGGTCAGAGCTTTGATATTTGACATGATGACGCTTCTAGAAGCCCTTAACTGAATGGTTCTGGTCAGTTACATATCTAGGTCACAGGAGCTAAAAATAGATTTTTTCAATGAAATCTTAAAAAATCTTCTTGTCTGAAACCACAGTACCCTGAGCTTACATTTTTTGCACAAAGCATCATTTTTAGGTCCTCTATCATGATTGTTCAAATTATGCCCCCGGGGTTAAAACAGCCAAGGCCCTAGGGGTCGCAGTTTTACATAGAGTTATGTAGTGAAATATTCTTCTCTGAAACTACTATGGCAAGAACTTTGAAATTTAGCATAGTGACACTTTTAGATGTTCTTTACCAATGTTGCTGAAATGGTTCGGGTATGTTGCATATCTGGGTCATATTAGCTAAAATAGATTTTTTTTCAATGAAAAGTCTTCCGGTCTGAAACCATCCATGTACAAAATATTTTTTCAAGTTCATCAGCAAGATTTTTGAAATTATGTCTCTGGGGTGAAAAGTGATCCCACCCCAGGGGTCACGTGACCCTTGTGTTGGTATTCCAGGTGAGCGATATTACCTTTATTCAACAACATAATACTATGATGATTATTTCATCCCTGAATATCCTAATTAATCTTAAATGTGATGCTTCATTGGAGATGATGGTAGATTGCTCAAAGGCGCTTTCATTTAGAAAACGATTTTGGCAGTTGTTTAGATTCTATGTAACTTTTTTTTTTGTTCTGCATTAAACAGCAGTCCTTTATTATTTAGATAAATGTGCATGTGAAATGTATTGGAAACAGTATCCCTTAACCCATTACCCCATAGCCCTTTTCTACATATGAAGAAAGGTGACCACTTAAAGCAGGTTGAAAGTAAAGCAGAATGCCTTAAGGCGCATTCTGCTTTTCTTACAGCATGCTTTAAGGTACCATCTGTTAGGCTTAGGACAACGTTTCTTATGGTACATGTTCATGACTGTATAAATTGGAACTATTTTCCTCAGTAGAGGAATAACTTAGAGGCGAAAATATGTGTATTTATGGGGCATTGGGTTAAAAACAGTCCATTTCGTGTAATTGTAAGGATGTATAAATTTCTAGTTTAAATCTTTGTTTCTACATCCTTTCTATTCTTCACAGTAGCGCAGTTCTGAACCTATACCATTCGGGGAGAGGAATTCCAGTTGAACATCTGAATAATTGTCTGAATGCCGCAGGTTTGAGTTCAGGTAATTTTGCAGGATTTTCTCTACTATGACATTAGGCGCCGAACAGAGATCCGTAACTGTAATTGTATGATAACTTTAATGACTCCTGCAAAATATATAAGCTTTCCTCAATTGAACTGCTTCCACGCAGATACCTTCAATTTCAAGGTGAAAAATGTCATTATTCCAGGGCTCCAGATAAGGGGAGTTTTTCAAAACCTAAAATCTCTATTTCTGCAATAAACCCTATGGTGTCACTACTCATTAGAATCGTCTCTTCAAGGCGATTCTAATGAGTAGTCACACCATAGGATTTAGTGCTGAAATAAGTTTGAAAATGTTAGATTTGTTCAGTTTACTCCATCTTATCTGGAGCTCTGTTATTCTGGACTGGTTTTGGTAGATATATTTGTAGTTCTGTTGGTAGAGTGTTGGAAGAGTAGCACCATGGTCTCATCATAGGAAAATGTTCAGGTGTTTCTTGACAGATTGATTCTTAACACATACTACCCTAACCACAAGTATACTTGTCCTTTACAATCGCTGCGGCAGGGGATATCAGCTCTAAGGTGCTTGATCTGGACTGGTTTTAGTAGAGATATTTATAGTTCAGTTGGTAGAGTGTTGAAATGGTAGCCTCATGGTCTCCTCGTAGGAAAATGTTCAGGCGTTTCTTGACAGATTGATTATTAACACATACTACCCTAGCCACAAGTATACTTGTCCTTTACATTGAAACAATGTACCTGTTAGGAGTACAGACAGTTTAGAGTCTGATCAGAGGGCTCCTTAAGCAGTGACTGGGTTAAAGCAGGGTGATTCTTAACACATACTACCCTAGTCCCTAGCCACAAGTATACTTGTCCTTTACAAACAGTGTACCTGTTAGGAGTACAGACAGTTTAGACCCTGATCAGAGGGCTCCTTAAGCAGTGACTGGGTTAAAGCAGGGTGAATGCGTAACACATACTACCCTAGCCACAAGTATACTTGTCCTTTACAAACAATGTACCTGTTAGTAGTACAGACAGTTTAGACCCTGATCAGAGGGCTCCTTAAGCAGTGACTGGGTTAAAGCAGGGTGCTTCTTAACACATACTACCCTAGCCACACGTATACTTGTCCTTTACAAACAATGTACCTGTTCTAGAGTACAGACAGTTTAGACCCTGATCTGTGGGCTCCTTAAGCAGTGACTGGGTTAAAGCAGGGTGATTCTTAACACATACTACCCTAGCCACAAGTATACTTGTCCTTTACAAACAATGTACCTGTTAGGAGTACAGACAGTTTAGACCCTGATTAGAGGGCTCCTTAAGCAGTGACTGGGTTAAAGCAGGGTGATTCTTAACACATACTACCCTAGCCACACGTATACTTGTCCTTTACAAACAATGTACCTGTTAGGAGTACAGACAGTTTAGACCCTGATCAGAGGGCTCCTTAAGCATTGACTGGGTTAAAGCAGGGTGAATGCGTAACACATACTACCCTAGCCACAAGTATACTTGTCCTTTACAAACAATGTACCTGTTAGGAGTACAGACAGTTTAGACCCTGATCAGAGGGCTCCTTAAGCAGTGACTGGGTTAAAGCAGTGTGATTCTTAACACATACTACCCTAGCCACAAGTATACTTGTCCTTTACAAACAATGTACCTGTTAGGAGTACAGACAGTTTAGACCCTGATCAGAGGGCTCCTTAAGCAGTGACTGGGTTAAAGCAGGGTGATTCTTAACACATACTACCCTAGCCACAAGTATACTTGTCCTTTACAAACAATGTACCTGTTAGGAGTACAGACAGTTTAGACCCTGATCAGAGGGCTCCTTAAGCAGTGACTGGGTTAAAGCAGGGTGATTCTTAACACATACTACCCTAGCCACAAGTATACTTGTCCTTTACAAACAATGTACCTGTTAGGAGTATAGACAGTTTAGACCCTGATCTGTGGGCTCCTTAAGCAGTGACTGTGTGAAAGCAGATGGAGATTTCTGGTTTACTTTCCCTCTGCTGAAAACAATCACCCATGTATACAGTGTACAATTTGTGGATCTTAATTTTTTAATAACTGAGTTTTAACAGACTTTGAGGGAAAAGTTTATACAACCTACATTGTTATATATTTCAGAATTATACTATCTTGGGACAAGATGTTTGTAACCTGGTGTTGTCAAAAGTTCATCATGTCAAAATATGATGAAGATCGCTATGGGACTCCTTAAGGGCTCCTTAAGCAGTGACTGGGTTAAAGCAGGGTGCTTCTTAACACATACTACCCTAGCCACAAGTATACTTGTCCTTTACAAACAATGTACCTGTTCTAGAGTACAGACAGTTTAGACCCTGATCTGTGGGCTCCTTAAGCAGTGACTGGGTTAAAGCAGGGTGATTCTTAACACATACTACCCTAGCCACAAGTATACTTGTCCTTTACAAACAATGTACCTGTTAGGAGTACAGACAGTTTAGACCCTGATTAGAGGGCTCCTTAAGCAGTGACTGGGTTAAAGCAGGGTGATTCTTAACACATACTACCCTAGCCACACGTATACTTGTCCTTTACAAACAATGTACCTGTTAGGAGTACAGACAGTTTAGACCCTGATCAGAGGGCTCCTTAAGCATTGACTGGGTTAAAGCAGGGTGAATGCGTAACACATACTACCCTAGCCACAAGTATACTTGTCCTTTACAAACAATGTACCTGTTAGGAGTACAGACAGTTTAGACCCTGATCAGAGGGCTCCTTAAGCAGTGACTTGGTTAAAGCAGTGTGATTCTTAACACATACTACCCTAGCCACAAGTATACTTGTCCTTTACAAACAATGTACCTGTTAGGAGTACAGACAGTTTAGACCCTGATCAGAGGGCTCCTTAAGCAGTGACTGGGTTAAAGCAGGGTGATTCTTAACACATACTACCCTAGCCACAAGTATACTTGTCCTTTACAAACAATGTACCTGTTAGGAGTACAGACAGTTTAGACCCTGATCAGAGGGCTCCTTAAGCAGTGACTGGGTTAAAGCAGGGTGATTCTTAACACATACTACCCTAGCCACAAGTATACTTGTCCTTTACAAACAATGTACCTGTTAGGAGTATAGACAGTTTAGACCCTGATCTGTGGGCTCCTTAAGCAGTGACTGTGTGAAAGCAGATGGAGATTTCTGGTTTACTTTCCCTCTGCTGAAAACAATCACCCATGTATACAGTGTACAATTTGTGGATCTTAATTTTTTAATAACTGAGTTTTAACAGACTTTGAGGGAAAAGTTTATACAACCTACATTGTTATATATTTCAGAATTATACTATCTTGGGACAAGATGTTTGTAACCTGGTGTTGTCAAAAGTTCATCATGTCAAAATATGATGAAGATCGCTATGGGACTCCTTTCTTTGTAAAAGGTTTCTTTCATTAAACGTGCCCACACATTTCCTCAGAACCTAACATAACCACTTGGTCACCTTTAACAACTGAATATTAATCCTTATCCTGCCAAACTGATCAGGATCCGAACTGTTTAAACCTCGTCTGAAAATGTCCTCAAACATGCATAAATCATAGCTTGACTTAACTTTGACAGCAATTTCAAATGAGACGATTTTACGGCAAATTACCGGTTAGCTTCAGTTCTGATGCATGCTTGTCATAAGAGATGTGGAAAGAAGCTGGTATCTTCGAATGTTAAAGACATATTTCCAGCTGTAATCCGCAATCTACGTACCGTGTGTAAGAGGGCGATACACGTGCTCTATAACATCCAGATAAAATTGAGTAAAGTAAAACATTTCAAATAGTTTATAATTTGTCACCACAAATACTCTATGCTGTGACCTCTCATTACAATCGTCTCGTAGAGACGATTCTAATGAGTTTCACAACAAAACGTGTACTGGAGGCAAACAGGAATTTAGCTGTTTAAATAAGCCCCTTATTATTTAAAACCCAAACAATGCTTGTTGAAGAAGTAAATTGTACACATTTTGTAACGTATTTGTGGTCCATGTTTTTTACGTTTATATGAGATCTTTGTGATCGCTCTTCCATGTTTTATACGTTTATAAGAGATCTTTTTGATCGCTCTTACTTGCTTCATACGTTAATTGAGATCTTTGTGATCGCTCTGTCATGTTTTATACGTTTATTGAGATCTTTTTGATCGCTCTTACATGTTTTTTACGTTTATATGAGATCTTTGTGATCGCTCTTCCATGGTTTATACGTTTATTGAGATATTTGGGTCGTTAACATTTAACTTGCCACATATCAATATGTTTAATGCAGGATGTATGTTTTGCGCACAAAGTATCTCAAGTTGGAAACTTTTGTAAAGGGAGATAACAATGCATATCCGATGAGGTTATTGTGGTTAATTGTCGAGCTTTGTTAAATGAAGCCTCACAGTCGGTAAAAACAATCGTCACTACTCGACCGTTTCCGACACCCTTCAGAATTAAACTTCGTAAGTATGCGCGCAAGGATACACCAATTTGTAACTATGGTGCGGCTACACATAAGGAAATCTATAGCAACGTTCAGAAGCATTGTACTATGAATCCAATTTAATAAGTTTATTAGAAAGATTTGGGACATGGCTTGAGTCTTACAAAATTTGTAAGAATTGAAGAAAACGTCTTGGAACAAAACAGTATTAGCATTTTACTAATTGCAGCCAAATGTGCACTAAGGGCGAGTTCAAAACAAGAATATTAAAAATTGACAGATCGTTTATGAATTTAGTTGCTTAATACAGAATGACATTGATAAACTAACATCTTTACTTTTTGCCTCGGATACATGGACAGTTGCAAACAGTTTGGATCCTGATTAGACACCACGTACACAGTGTCTGTTAAGGATCCAGATTGTTTGTCACTCATTACGATATTACTTTTGTCATTATACTTACAACTAAACCCCTCGCTGACTTTCCAGGAGGACAATTGTTATTTGCTAACAGTTCGGATCGTGATCAGACGCCGCGTCACAATCCAAATTGTTTGATACACATTTCAAGTCAAAAAAAATAATTTAAATTTGAGAAAAGAAAGCAGACGGCAATTGTTGACAGGAAATGACGTCATTGTAGCCAGGTGTTTTAGAGATCGACACTCTTCTTGTATAATGCTCGTTTCACACAAGTTTGACTGTCGCAATATTTTGTTACGTTAAACTTTCTATGGTGGAATAAGCCAATCTTGTGTACGAGGGGCGTTCATTTAATTATGTCACTGGAGTCCTTATAGACGCAATATGAGATCCATGCATAATTCGTTCTATCCAACCTTTAGATACATTCTTCCTCGATAGAAATATATTATTTTTGTATCTAAATGTGAATTTAAAATAGAGAAAAATAACCGTTTTTAGGTACACCCTACAATCACTGCAAATCGGCACGGACCGGCTTACATTAAGGGATGACACGTCATAAAATTGGTCTCTCTTCGAGAAAAGGAACGAAAATCAAATACAAGACCTATAATGCGGTGAATAAAACAGGTGAGGCAGCTTGGTTATCGTTTTATTTTCCAGGAAATCATTTACAATTCAACACATGGGTGAAATCTATATTTCTATTTATAAGGCATATCTTTAAATTCGGATTTCAGGTTCATTGTTTACATGATAAGTAGTCTTTTTTCAGTATCAATGCTTTATAAACTCTCTTCATGACTGTTAGATTGAATGAATTTTTTTATTTAAGTAATGCGTGATCGAATTTGAACGTAATTGCATTCAAAACTTTTTCCCGCGCATTTTAAAATTTCGCAATAACCCATCTAAATTTGTCTTTACACATCATTTAACGATAAAATTATTAGTATTTGTTGCTAAAGATTATGAAACACTTTACGACAGCTCAGAAAATGTGTAATTTGTATGAATTTCTGCTTTTGAATAAGGATTTTACAACGTTTTTCATGAATATGTGTTATTGTTCTCAATGAAAAGATTAGGGGTCCCCAAAACAAAACACATTATAACTTTACAATTACACCCTGGTCTCAAAAGCATATGATTTGAACCCGATATTTTTACATCACCGTCAGTAATATATTTAAATACATATCTTGCGTGCTGTTTCAGTAGATCACCAGCAGCAGCAGCTTTAACTTGGCCATCCGCCAAATTGAATAGTGGTCGGCCTCAAGTAAAACTAGTAATCTTTAAATTGTTTGTTTTGTTTGGAAAATGACATTCATGACACTGCAAATATTACACTTATCAAATAAAGTTAAAAGTATATCTATGAAATCGACATCTTAAAAATTATTCAACATTTACTGTAAGCCGATTTTCACAGTACGTCCATTACATACACTACAATAGCCAGTATCTATGAGTGTACGGACTTAACTATTCAATAATTTCTAAATTGCTTGATGGATTTAAACGAAATTTTTAGTGAATATGTACAATAATATCATTGTGTTGCAGACAAAATTTCAACACGCTCGTGTTAGTAGTAGAGAAGAAAAACGCAAGAGTGACAATTAATTGAACGGCCCTCGTACAGGGAACCAACGCGATACTTTAAACTGGCTATGGTGTAATAACGAGGTTTACGACAGTCAATCTTATGTTAGGGAACCAACGCAATACTTTAACTCCACGAATCCTGGTGACGCCTATACACGTCTTTTACATGTCGGAATGAGCATGTGTATTGTATTATCAAAATATCAACCAATATCTAAGGTGTTTCTACTAATGCCAAGCATTTTGAGTTAAGATCGGACCTCGAGTTCCTCGGCGTCTAATCTGAAATCAAAATGTTTTCAAAATATTGCCAAGTCGTGATTAGCACGATATGGGTTAGTGTAAGACATATATATATATATATAGATGTTTTGTCCTGTGTTGAGCTATAAACTGACCTAAATCCTAATTGTTGATCATTTGATTGTTCTCGTTTCCAATGCCTAAATGTATTTTGTATTCAAAATATTCATGTTCAATATATGGTTCTACGACTTACAATAATAAAGTTAAGATATGGCCTACAAATAAGGATATCGTGTTTCCCACCAGGATAGGCTTTTAAAAGTTTATATATTGGTTAAAAACGACATTCCTGACTCTTGTTCGTGTTAGCCCTTTTACTGCCACGGCCGACAACACTTGTGTTTGCAAACGGTTTGGTTCCTGATCAGACGCCGCTTAGTGCTAACCGTTTGACATTCAATATATTGCTCGGTACGTCAGGGAACTGGACAGAGATAGGAAAGTATGGACACTTTACTACAGTATAGAGTTATATGGAGGTAGTTTGTACAGGAGTGACACCAGACATTCCTGACTCTGGTTCGTGTTAGCCCTTTTACTGCCACGGCCGACAACACTTGTGTTTGCAAACGGTTTGGTTCCTGATCAGACGCCGCTTATCGCGACGTCTGATCAGGATCCTAACCGTTTGACATTTACATCAATGTTTCTTAAGAATAAACGCAATTAATTCTAAATGTTATCAATAAAAGTAGATCTACACCAAAAAAAAGCAGACGACATTATTGCAGTGATAGAGTTGGAGGGTCTTTAAATATTGGCAGGGTATAAACCCTTCCCCCATAGAAGCGACTTTTAGCGTATTTAATTATTCCTCCGCTGAAAAAAATATTTCCAGTTTATACCCTCATGAACAATTACCATAACAAATAGTTTTATATAGCCTAACAGACTGTAGTTTATAGCAGGCTGAAAGTAAAGCAGACTGTGCCTTAAGGCACATTCTGCTTTACTTTCAACCTGCTTTAAGTGATCACCTGTCTTTAATATTATAAATAGGTTATTGGGTAAAGGGTTGAATATGCTTTTCTTATACATGTACTGAGATTTCACGGCCTGATCGGGTTCCAAATTGTTTGCAAATGACAGTATGCTTATGGTGTTAGAGTTAAAAGATTTAATAAATACACTTGTTTATTCCTAACTGTAATCTATGACGTGTCCTGTTTTAACAAGGTGTATACCGTATGATTGGGTCTTCAGTGAATTGGCGTCTGATCAGGTTCCACATTGATTGCAAGTGACAGTGTGATCAAGGCGATAGCGTGAAGAGATTAAAGAAACACATTATTTTACATATATTCCTAACTTTAATCTATGACTTGTTCTGTTTGATCAAGGTATGTACTGTATGTTTTGGTCCCGAATGACTCGGCGTCTGATCATGTTCTCATTTGTTTGCAAACGACAATGTGCCCATGGCGGTAGAGTTAAGAATAAACTAGTTTATTCCTAAGTGTAATCCATGACTTGTCCAATTTGATTTGGGTCCATACTGTATGTTTAAACTGTGTACTCCACTGCTCAAACCATGCTTTTCTTTACAAAGCGACTGTATGTACACTCCCGACAGTCCGTTTTTATGATGTGTAAACCCCCGACAGCCCCTTTCCATTGTATGTACAATTCCGAGAGTCCCTTTCCACGGTGTGTGCAACCCCTTTCCATGGTGTGTATAATTCTAAAAGCCCTTTTCCATGGTGTCAACAATCCTTACAGCCCCCTGCTATGGTGTGTATAATCCTGACAGCCCCTTTCAATGGTGTGTATACTCCTGACAACTCTTTCAATGGTGTGTACAATCCCGATAGTCCCTTTCAATGATGTGTATAATCCTGAAAGCCCCATTCCCTGGTGTGTATAATCCTGACAGCCCCTTTCCATGGTGTGTATAATCCTGACAGCCCATTTCAATGGTGTGTATAATCCTGACAGCTCCTTTCCATGGTGTGTATAATCCTGACAGCGCCTTTTCATGGTGTTTACACACCCGATAGCCCCTTTCCACGGTGTGTACAATCCCGACAACCCTTTCCATGGTGTGTACAATCCCGACAACCCCCATCATATGGTGAGTATAATCCTGACAGCCCCTTTCCATGGTGTGTATAAGCCTGACAGCACCTTTCATGGTGTTTACAATCCCGATAGCCCCTTTCCACGGTTTGTACAATCCCGACAACCCCTTTCTATGGTGAGTAAAATCCTGACAGCCCCTTTTTATGGTGTGTACAATCCCGACAACCCTTTTCCACGGTGTGTACAATCCCTACAACCCCTTTCCATGATGAGTATAATCCTGACAGTCCCTTTTCATGGTGTGTACAATCCCTACAACCCCTTTCCATGGTGAGTATAATCCTGACTACCCCTTTTCATGGTGTGTACAATCCCGACAACCCCTTTCAATGGTGAGTTCAATCCTGACATCGCCTTTCCATGGTGTGTACAATTCCTGACAGCCCCTTTCCATGGTGTGTATCATCCTGACAGCGCCTTTCGATGGTGTGTATCATCCTGACAGCGCATTTCCATGGTGTGTATCATCCTGACAGCGCCTTTCCATGGTGTATATCATCCTGACAGCGCCTTTTCATTGTGTGTATAATCCTGACAGCCCCTTTCCATGGTGTGTATCATCCTGACAGCGCCTTTCAATGGTGTGTATCATCCTGACAGCGCCTTTCCATGGTGTGTATCATCCTGACATCGCCTTTCCACGGTGTGTATCATCCTGACAGCGCCTTTCCATGGTGTGTTTCATCTTGACAGCGCCTTTCCATGGCGTGTATCATCCTGACAGCCCCTTTCCATGGTGTGTATCATCCTGGCAGCACCTTTCCATGGTGTGTATCATCCTGACAGCGCCTTTCAATGGTGTGTATCATCCTGACAGCCCATTTCAATGGTGTGTATCATCCTGGCAGCGCCTTTCCATGATGTGTATCATCCTGACAGCGCCTTTCCATGGTGTGTATCATCCTGACAGCGCCTTTTCATGGTGTGTATAATCCTGACAGCCCCTTCTATGGTGTGTTTCATCCTGACAGCGCCTTTCCATGGTGTGTATCATCCTGACAGCCCCTTTCCATGGTTTGTATCATCCTGACAGCGCCTTTCCATGGTGTGTATCATCCTGACAGCCCATTTCCATGGTGTGTATCATCCCGACAACCACTTTCAATAGTGTGTATAATCCTGACAGCCCCTTACCATGGTGTGTATAATCATGACAGCCCTTTTCCATGGTGTGTATAATCCTGACAGTCCCTTTCCATGGTGTGTATCATCCTGACAGCGCCTTTTCATGGTGTGTACAATCCCGACAACCCTTTTCAATAGTGTGTATAATCCTGACAGCCCCTTACCATGGTGTGTATAATCCTGACAGTTTCTTTCCATGGTGTGTTTCATCCTTACAGCGCATTTCCATGGTGTGTATATTCCTGACAGCGCCTTTCCATGGTGTGTATCATCCTGACAGCGCCTTTCCATGGCGTGTATCATCCTGACAGCCCCTTTCCATGGTGTGTATCATCATGACAGCACCTTTCAATGGTGTGTATCATCCTGACAGCGCCTTTCAATGGTGTGTATCATCCTGACAGCGCCTTTCAATGGTGTGTAGCGCCTTTCCATGGTGTGTATCATCCTGACAGCGCCTTTCCATGGTGTGTATCATCCTGACAGCGCCTTTTCATGATGTGTATAATCCTGACAGCCCCTTTCCATCGTGTGTTTCATCCTGACAGCGCCTTTCCATGGTGTGTATCATCCTGACTGCCCCTTTCCATGGTTTGTATCATCCGGGCAGCGCCTTTCCATGGTGTGTATCATCTTGACAGCGCCTTTCCATGGTGTGTATCATCCTGACAGCGCCTTTCCATGGTGTGTATCATCCTGACAGCGCCTTTTCATGGTGTGTACAATCCCGAAAACCCCTTTCAATAGTGTGTATAATCCTGACAGCTCCTTACCATGGTGTGAATCATCCTGACAGCCCTTTTCCATGGTGTGTGTCATCCCGACAACCACTTTCAATAGTGTGTATAAACCTGACAGCCCCTTACCATGGTGTGTATAATCATGACAGCCCTTTTCCATGGTGTGTATAATCCTGACAGTCCCTTTCCATGGTGTGTATCATCCTGACAGCGCCTTTTCATGGTGTGTACAATCCCGACAACCCCTTTCAATAGTGTGTATAATCCTGTAGGCCCCTTACCATTGTGTGTATAATCCTGACAGTTTCTTTCCTTGGTGTGTATAATCCTTATAGCGCATTTCCATGGTGTGTATATTCCTGACAACCCCTTCTCATGGTGTGTATTATCCTGACAGCCCCTTTCCATGGTGTGTATAATCTTGACAGCGCCTTTCCATGATGTGTACAATCCAGACAACCCCTTTCAATGGTGTTTATAATCCTGATAGCCCTTTTCCATGGTGTGTATAATCATGACAGCCCCTTTCTATGGTTTGTATACTCATGACAACCCCTTTCCATAGTGTGTATAATCACGACAACCCCTTTCTATGGTGTGTATACTCATGACAACCCCTTTCCATAGTGTGTATAATCATGAAAACCCCTTTCCATGGTGTGTATAATCCTGACAGCGCCTTTCATGGTGTGTATAATCATGACAATCCCTTTCCATGGTGTGTATAATCATGACAACCCCTTTCCATGGTGTGTATAATCCTGACAGCGCCTTTCCATGGTGTGTATAATCATGACAACCCCTTACCATGGTGTGTATAATCCTGACAGTTTCTTTCCATGGTGTGTATCATCCTTACAGCGCCTTTCCATGGTGTGTATATTCCTGACAGCGCCTTTCCATGGTGTGTATCATCCTGACAGCCCCTTACCATGGTGTGTATAATCCTGACAGTTTCTTTCCATGGTGTGTATCATCCTTACAGCGCATTTCCATGGTGTGTATATTCCTGACAGCGCCTTTCCATGGTGTGTATCATCCTGACAGCGCCTTTCCATGGCGTGTATCATCCTGACAGCCCCTTTCCATGGTGTGTATCATCATGACAGCACCTTTCAATGGTGTGTATCATCCTGACAGCGCCTTTCAATGGTGTGTATCATCCTGACAGCCCCTTTCAATGGTGTGTAGCGCCTTTCCATGGTGTGTATCATCCTGACAGCGCCTTTCCATGGTGTGTATCATCCTGACAGCGCCTTTTCATGATGTGTATAATCCTGACAGCCCCTTTCCATCGTGTGTTTCATCCTGACAGCGCCTTTCCATGGTGTGTATCATCCTGACTGCCCCTTTCCATGGTTTGTATCATCCGGGCAGCGCCTTTCCATGGTGTGTATCATCTTGACAGCGCCTTTCCATGGTGTGTATCATCCTGACAGCGCCTTTCCATGGTGTGTATCATCCTGACAGCGCCTTTTCATGGTGTGTACAATCCCGAAAACCCCTTTCAATAGTGTGTATAATCCTGACAGCTTCTTACCATGGTGTGAATCATCCTGACAGCCCTTTTCCATGGTGTGTGTCATCCCGACAACCACTTTCAATAGTGTGTATAAACCTGACAGCCCCTTACCATGGTGTGTATAATCATGACAGCCCTTTTCCATGGTGTGTATAATCCTGACAGTCCCTTTCCATGGTGTGTATCATCCTGACAGCGCCTTTTCATGGTGTGTACAATCCCGACAACCCCTTTCAATAGTGTGTATAATCCTGTAGGCCCCTTACCATTGTGTGTATAATCCTGACAGTTTCTTTCCTTGGTGTGTATAATCCTTATAGCGCATTTCCATGGTGTGTATATTCCTGACAACCCCTTCTCATGGTGTGTATTATCCTGACAGCCCCTTTCCATGGTGTGTATAATCTTGACAGCGCCTTTCCATGATGTGTACAATCCAGACAACCCCTTTCAATGGTGTTTATAATCCTGATAGCCCTTTTCCATGGTGTGTATAATCATGACAGCCCCTTTCTATGGTTTGTATACTCATGACAACCCCTTTCCATAGTGTGTATAATCACGACAGCCCCTTTCTATGGTGTGTATACTCATAACAACCCCTTTCCATAGTGTGTATAATCATGAAAACCCCTTTCCATGGTGTGTATAATCCTGACAGCGCCTTTCATGGTGTGTATAATCATGACAATCCCTTTCCATGGTGTGTATAATCATGACAACCCCTTTCCATGGTGTGTATAATCCTGACAGCGCCTTTCCATGGTGTGTATAATCATGACAACCCCTTTCCATGGTGTGTATCATCCTGACAGCGCCTTTTCATGGTGTGTATAATCCTGACAGCCCCTTCTATGGTGTGTTTCATCCTGACAGCGCCTTTCCATGGTGTGTATCATCCTGACAGCGCCTTTTCATGGTGTGTACAATCCCGAAAACCCCTTTCAATAGTGTGTATAATCCTGACAGCTCCTTACCATGGTATGTATCATCCTGACAGCCCTTTTCCATGGTGTGTATAATCCTGACAGTCCATTTCCATGGTGTGTATCATCCTGACAGCGCCTTTTGATGGTGTGTACAATCCCGACAACCCCTTTCAATAGTGTGTATAATCCTGACAGCCCCTTACCATGGTGTGTATAATCCTGACAGTTTCTTTCCATGGTGTGTATAAGCCTGACAGCACCTTTCATGGTGTTTACAATCCCGATAGCCCCTTTCCACGGTGTGTACAATCCCGACAACCCCTTTCCAAGGTGTGTACAATCCCGACAATCCCTTTCTATGGTGAGTAAAATCCTGACAGCCCCTTTTCATGGTGTGTACAATCCCGACAACCCTTTTCCACGGTATGTACAATCCCTACATCCTGACAGCGCCTTTCCATGGTGTGTATCATCCTGACAGCGCCTTTCCATGGCGTGTATCATCCTGACAGCCCCTTTCCATGGTGTGTTTCATCCTGACAGCACCTTTCAATGGTGTGTATCATCCTGACAGCGCCTTTCAATGGTGTGTATCATCCCGACAACCACTTTCAATAGTGTGTATAATCCTGACAGCCCCTTACCATGGTGTGTATAATCATGACAGCCCTTTTCCATGGTATGTATAATCCTGACAGTCCCTTTCCATGGTGTGTATCATCCTGACAGCGCCTTTTCATGGTGTGTACAATCCCGACAACCCTTTTCAATAGTGTGTATAATCCTGACAGCCCCTTACCATGGTGTGTATAATCCTGACAGTTTCTTTCCATGGTGTGTATCATCCTTACAGCGCATTTCCATGGTGTGTATATTCCTGACAGCGCCTTTCCATGGTGTGTATCATCCTGACAGCGCCTTTCCATGGCGTGTATCATCCTGACATCCCCTTTCCATGGTGTGTATCATCATGACAGCACCTTTCAATGGTGTGTATCATCCTGACAGCGCCTTTCAATGGTGTGTATCATCCTGACAGCGCCTTTCAATGGTGTGTAGCGCCTTTCCATGGTGTGTATCATCCTGACAGCGCCTTTCCATGGTGTGTATCATCCTGACAGCGCCTTTTCATGATGTGTATAATCCTGACAGCCCCTTTCCATCGTGTGTTTCATCCTGACAGCGCCTTTCCATGGTGTGTATCATCCTGACTGCCCCTTTCCATGGTTTGTATCATCCGGGCAGCGCCTTTCTATGGTGTGTATCATCCTGACAGCGCCTTTTCATGGTGTGTACAATCCCGAAAACCCCTTTCAATAGTGTGTATCATCCTGACTGCCCCTTTCCATGGTTTGTATCATCCGGGCAGCGCCTTTCTATGGTGTGTATCATCCTGACAGCGCCTTTCCATGGTGTGTATCATCCTGACAGCGCCTTTTCATGGTGTGTACAATCCCGAAAACCCCTTTCAATAGTGTGTATAATCCTGACAGCTCCTTACCATGGTGTGAATCATCCTGACAGCCCTTTTCCATGGTGTGTGTCATCCCGACAACCACTTTCAATAGTGTGTATAAACCTGACAGCCCCTTACCATGGTGTGTATAATCATGACAGCCCTTTTCCATGGTGTGTATAATCCTGACAGTCCCTTTCCATGGTGTGTATCATCCTGACAGCGCCTTTTCATGGTGTGTACAATCCCGACAACCCCTTTCAATAGTGTGTATAATCCTGTAGGCCCCTTACCATTGTGTGTATAATCCTGACAGTTTCATTCCTTGGTGTGTATAATCCTTATAGCGCATTTCCATGGTGTGTATATTCCTGACAACCCCTTCTCATGGTGTGTATTATCCTGACAGCCCCTTTCCATGGTGTGTATAATCTTGACAGCGCCTTTCCATGATGTGTACAATCCAGACAACCCCTTTCAATGGTGTTTATAATCCTGATAGCCCTTTTCCATGGTGTGTATAATCATGACAGCCCCTTTCTATGGTTTGTATACTCATGACAACCCCTTTCCATAGTGTGTATAATCACGACAGCCCCTTTCTATGGTGTGTATACTCATGACAACCCCTTTCCATAGTGTGTATAATCATGAAAACCCCTTTCCATGGTGTGTATAATCCTGACAGCGCCTTTCATGGTGTGTATAATCATGACAATCCCTTTCCATGGTGTGTATAATCATGACAACCCCTTTCCATGGTGTGTATAATCCTGACAGCGCCTTTCCATGGTGTGTATAATCATGACAACCCCTTTCCATGGTGTGTATAATCATGACAGTGCCTTTCCATGGGGTGTATAATCCTGACAGCCCCTTCTCATGGTGTGTATTATCCTGACAGCCCCTTTCCATGAGGTGTATTTTCCTTACAGCGCCTTTCCGTGGTGTGTATAATCCTGCCAGCCCCTTTCCATTGTGTGTATAATCCTGATAGCTCCTTTCCATTGTGTGTATAATCCTGATAGCCCCTTTCCATGGTGTGTATAATCTTGACAGCGCCTTTCCATGGTGTTTACAATCCCGATAGCCCCTTTCCACGCACGGTGTGTACAATCCCGACAACCCCTTTGCATGGTGTGTATAATCCTGACAGATCCTTTCAATGGTGTGTACAATCCCGACAGCCCCTTTCAATGATGTGTGTAATCCTGACAGCCCATTTCAATGATGTGTACACTCCCGACAGCCCCTATCTTTTGTGTGTACATTCCCGACAGCCCCTTTCCATTGTGTGTTATATCCCGACAGCCCCTTTCCATGTTGTGTACAATCCCGACAGCCCCTTGTCATTGTGTATAATGTCGACACCCCTTTCAATAGTGTGTAAACGAGGGTTTGGTTTATTTCTTATCCTGTTTTAATTTTTCACCTGATTTGAACCCCCATCATTTGATTTGATTATTGCGCTGTATAACAAGCATCTTTATCAAGTTTGGTTCGGATATCAACCACACTCTTTTCAGTGACAATGTTTTCAACTTACCTTCTTTAACTTGTAGGGTACGAGGGGTGTTCAAATAGTTTTGATACTGAATCAATAACTTCAATATAATGAGTGCAAAATGCATGTGTGATATATCATTTTAAAGAGCAATTCTTCGCCTACACGATGGTATAATGCACGGTAAGATCACATAACTCGATGAGTCACAACATGAACCTAAATGACCCCTACTCGAGGACACTGGAACATAGCACTTTTCAGACATTACTTTTTGACGCAATAACGTCTTAAAATGTACAATTTCCAGATTTTTTTCTTCAAATATATCAGTTTATGTCTAAATTTTAATGTAAGTATTTTTTATTTCTATTGAAAGGGTTAACTGTCTAAAATCTCATTTTTTCAAAATCAACATTTCTTATTTTGCTAATGACGAAAGTGGACATGTGTTTTCGAACGCTATGAAAATGTTCTAGATCAGTATATCTACATTTTGATTTAATAACATTTAAAACTGTGTAGTGTTTGCATAATTGTCTGATTGTATTTGACAGAAAATTTCATAAACCTATTCAAAATAATAAAGCCGTACAAATAATTATAGTATCAAATTGTGTTTAGAAAATTGACTCATATATACACAAAAAAGGTCCAGTGTCCTCGAGGAGGGGTAATTTAGGTTCATGTTGGGGCTGATCGAGTAATGCGATATTATCGTGCATGATATCACCGTGTCGGCAAAGAATGGATCTTTAAAATGATAGATCACACATGCATTTTGCACTTATAATAATGAAGTTATTGATCCAGTATCAAAACTTTTTGAACTACCCTCGTATCAGTTAACTCTGCTAATTACTGCGCTGTATAACGAGCATCTTTATCAAGTAAAGTTCAGACGTCAATAACACTCTTTTCTGTTACAACGGACTCAGGCTTTACCAACTCTGGGATAGTTTTCAACTTACCTTCTTTAAATTGTAGGGTATCAGTTATAATCTATTAACTTTGCTAATTACTGCGCCGTATCACGAGCATCTTTATCAAGTAAAGTTCATACGATAACAACACTCTTTTCTGTTACAACGGACTCAGGCTTTACCAACTCTGGGATAGTTTTCAATTAACCTTCTTTAAAAACGATATGTCCATATACAGACAGCACTTTATTTAAAACATCGTTTCAACTAACTGTCTGCAAATCGTCAAGAATGTCTGATGACGGTGAACCGACATGAGAGTAATCTTTCGAATACAGTGGAAACCCTCTAAACCGGAACCTCTATCTCTCTATCTATGGGGCGCGCTGCTTGCACGGAATCGCATGACCAAACTCCTCCACTCGTCTCTGTTTTCCATCAGTGTTGGTAGATTTTCTGCTGGGCAGTCCGCATCCTCACTCAGCTGATCGATGTACATCTTTCTAGGGCGCCCCACATTGCTCTGTCCTTGTTTAGGAGTCCATAGTAGGACATCGCTGATTAGCTCATCCTTACTTCTCCAGCAGTGTCCTGCAAAGCGCATTCTTCTCTCTCTGATTGTATGGGAGATAGGTGGTAGATGTCCATATAGTTGTTGCTTTGTTGGATGCTCAGTCCAAGATTTATCGAGAGCTGCTCGTAACATTCTGGTATAGTTTCCATCTATCCTTTTCTCTAAATACCGGAATTCTCTCTAAACCGGACTAAAACATAGGTCCCGTTTCCGATCCTTCTTTATTTAAATCCATTACACCATAAATATGCCATTTTACGCCTTTGATTTATTTCTTCACTACAGAAAAAAGATTTATGAATATGTATCATCGGATATATATTCTATATTCTAGCAGATAATAGATTAAAGCAGATTGAAAGTAAAGCAGAATGCGCCTTAAGGCGCTTTCTGCTTTACTTTCAACCTGCTTTAAGTGATCAGCTATATTCATACTAGAAACAAATTATGGAATAAAACCCCTCTAAACCGGAAACCCCTCTAAAATGGAATTTTATGTTGTCCCCACACACGTCCGGTTTAGAAGGGTTTCACTGTACATGTACAAGTTCTGAGCTGACGCTTTGTTGCTCATTTTGCAAATTAGAATTAAACTTTTAATCAACAATTCCAATTTCCAGTACTATTCATTGGTTGGTGTTTTTAACATATTGCGAACATACAAAAAGTGCAGACCCTGATCTATACGGTTAGAATACCTTCACAGGTAAACTGTTTTATCGAGTATACTCGTTGTCAGGGGTTAATACGTTCAAAAGAATGCCGTCGTCTTGGATAAAATGACAAAGAGTTTTGCCAAGTTCAGACTCCCTGTGTCTAGGTAACTAATTTTGATCCACGGTGATTGTATGCCAATAATGTCGTCATTGGTGATTTAGCTTCAACCCTTTCTTGATCAAATTATTCGGGAGGTTTACTCCTTCACCGCTTCATTGTCGTCTGCTTTAGTAAGGTTGTCTGCAAGACACATTTCAAAGTTAGATTTAAGGTTGTATGACTTAATAAATATCGATAAGAGTGACAAACAGTTTAGGTCCTGATCAGACGCCGCGATACGCGGCGTCTGATCAGGATCCAAACTGTTTGCAAACACGCTCGCTTTATGGTGTCTTTGAGAGTGAAAGCGATAAAATCAATTAATATAGCAATGTTGACAAATAATTATGTACATGTATTTAGATATATAAACCCCTTTCATTGGATTTTATATTCTATACATTCAAGCGTTAAAATCTTCTTGTACATCGGTGTCCTAGGGAGTTGTATACATTTTAACGATGGGTAAGAAAGAAAGAATCAACTACATGTACCAAGCACACTTGATTACACTTTATTATGTATGTAGGTGGAGTCAAACATAATTATCCGTGATAAAGATTGTTTGAAAACGTGGCCCAATCATGTTGTCTGCTTTCTTATATAGAAATAGTGTTATTTAATATGTCTCTTATAGATCAAATAAACAGGAGAAATTATCCCCCAACAAGAAAGCATTATGTTGTCTTATATGTAAATATTGTTGTTTAATTAGTATGTTAACCATTGATAAATAAATAGGAGAAATTATTTCCGAACAAGAAAGCAACAATGACAGTCAATGTCAATCAAATAAAGCATAAATCATACTCATCATTCACTGCGTTTTAATTAATATTCAAAACTGTTTGGAACCAGTTTAAACGCCGCAATTCAAACAGTTTGAAACATCTAGTTAACATTTCGTCAATCATACGAATATAGGTTATTTTTGACAATGATTAAAGACTCAAACACTGTTGACCTGATATAGCAGTGAAGGGGTAAGTACATGTATGTACACTTCATATACAAATAAAAGGGTTAATAAGACATGCGCCATGGAAAACTTGCGTTTACCGAAAATAAACATAATATTATTTCAGTAGAAACGTCCATGGCATACACAGTGGAGAATCTGTTATTCTTTCCCAATAAACGCGTTTACGCTAAAACTATTATTTGCAGTGCAAACAGTTTGGAGCCAGATCAGACGCCGGGTAACCCGGCGTCTGATCAGGCTCCAAACTGTTTGCCACCAAGATAAACAAGAATTATCAGAATTGTCCAAAAGTTGTTCTTTTCTATGTTTTAGCGCTTTGCGTTTGCGTACGTTTGCGTTTAAACGGGAAAGAATAACAGATTCTCCACTGTAGTAAAACCACTCTACTACGACCACTCAAACGGATTGTATAAAAGACAGATGACAGGTTAAAACAAGGTGACAGTCAAACAGAAAACTCATGAAGTAATTTACCATTTCACTGTCAACTTTCTTTAAGCAGTCATCTGTTGCAAACATCTTATAATTAATATAATTCAGTGGTCGAACATAGAGCGGTTTACCGTATTTAGTAAGAGAAACGAAAAATATTTGAATTTGGGTAATTTCGATCTCGTCGTTTAAGTCGTATACCCGTATTTCAAATTTAAAACGTGGCTAAATTCGAACTAATGGGCCCGTCACACCATAACGTTCTGGCCAGCGTTCTCTGACGATTGAGGAAACGTTGGTAGTCGCCCATGGTCGCTGGGATAGCGCCAGAAGAGCGTTGTGTGAACGTTAGTAAACGTTAGTAAACGTCGGTGGTCGTCGGTAATCGTCGGAGAACGCTGGTCCGAAAAAAATGTTTTGAACATGCACAAAAGTTTTCTCTAAGCCCAGCGTTCTTCGGACGTTTAGTGTTAAACGCTGGAGATCGTTTAAGAACGTTCGTTGAACGTTTTACTAACGTTCACTGAGCGTTGCACGCGTTCGGCTATCGTTAGTCAGTCGTTACTCTAGCGTTACTTGGTTGTTACTAATCGTTTGCTTTGCAGTGAACGACTCCCTGGCGACCTGTCAACGACAGCTGAACGGTCCCCTAGCGTTCGCAGCGTGTGACTAAAGTCAAACGAACGTCTGTTGGCGTCCATTGAGCGTTATTCGAACGTTTCACGAACGTCCATGTATATTGGTTTATAAACTAATGTTTTGTAAGCAAGGTTCATTTGATTTTGGACTACCGTAGAGAACACCTACTATGGAGGATCCAGAAAGACTAAGGAGGTGATATGTAGTTGCTATTAAGTAGATGTACTGAACTTGAACATAGTTGAACACATTGAGGGACCTCGCCCGCAGAGAAAAAGACCCCGGCATTGCTGGCCCCGAGGTTATAAAACTTAAAATGAACTCTGTGCTCAAAACTCAGTTTTGATAACATGCTCTAGTTTTTACAAAACATGCTTGAACTGATTTAAATAACTTGATATGGATATATTTTTACAGTATTATAATGATATGCAACTACTAGCTATATACAAAATGTTTGCTGAAGAGTTATGAGCTGAGAAAAATTCTGAGTTTTGATCACAGAGTTCATTTAAAGTTGTATAACCTCGGGGCCTGGATATTAAGGCGTCAAGAGTTTAGTCTGTACATGTACGACCAACTCATGGTTGAAGATTCGCCAAGAAGATCTCAGTACCTTCACCATCTTCATGCGGATGTCACCGGAAATGTTTGATGAACTCTTTGGACGTGTCAGGGGCAGATTGACAAAGCAGCACACTTTTACCGATAGCCCCTCGAACATGGCCTGAAACTGGCGGTGACACTGCGACATTTGGCCTCTGGATCTAAGTATGCTGACAAACTCGACCAGACTATCCTCCATCGCCCGGTCCACGGTCTTACAATCCTTTCCCTGCTTCTTCCCTCTCTTTGTAATGGTCGGACCGTCATCATTGGGGGTTTCAGGGTGTTTAGGGTCTTCAGGGGGTGTCACATTGTCCATTACTTCTCGGAAGTGCTCTCCCTCATGGTGTTCTTCTTCGTCAGAAGACATTGCTAGTGAAGGAGGCTTCTTCTTACCTGCAGCGCTATTAGCAGAAGTCACCTTCCCACCCTTTTTGCGTCTTGGCGGCATAATTCTGACTGATCAAACTCACAAGAACAACTAAATTCGCTTCGAAATTCCCAGCGTATTGTAACCCGTTCGATTGTAAAAATCACACGCCAGCAAAACGTTATGCTGTCGTTGGTCGTACGTTAGTCACACATTAGTCGAACGCTCAACACGCTCGTCTAACGTTGGCAAATCGTTCGTCGCTCGCCAGTGGCACGTTAGCACACGCTAATGGTTTTCGGGGGTATCTTACTTGGTCGCTGATACACGATTCTCGTGCGTTAGAAACACGCTAGTCATACGTTAGGTACACGGTAATCAAACGCCAGAAGTGTCATTTTCATTCTAGAACGCTCGAAAATTAAACGATTGAAACGCTCAGAGAACGTTGGCCAGAACGTTATGGTGTGACGGGCCCTTTACGCGAGTTTGAATTATCAAGTTTATACTGTAAAACTAGCACAGCAGCTGACCATGAATTATTTATCTAGCTCGCGCCATACTGATTGAAGGGATTCGCATTTCATAGTGTTAAAACGAAAAAAGAATTAAATAGATAATCAACAATGTTGATTTTAATCAGACATTCTGGCTATAAGGTATTTGATCAAGATCCAAATTGTCAGCAATTGTTAGAAAAGTCGTGGTGACATTAATAATGGTTAACATTTCATTGAGTCTAAAAATAACTACAAAGACTTACAGCTCCAATTACATATAATTTCAATACTTCGGAAATGTCGTCTGCTTATAAGCTGTCGCCTGATTCTATTTCCCATATCCATATTTAAAGCAGTTTTCTGATAAATATCATATAGAATTCGGCTTTAAACAGGCGGGGGTGTTAAACTCTGTATTACAACGTTACATGTAAAAATACAGTTCCTAACGACACCTTTAGAGCAGACGATATTTCAAGTATTAGTGTAATTGAGATTTAAATGTTGGAACTATCACAATCTAAAACACATCAAGACAATCTACCAGTAGGTATGTACATCTTCATTAACCAACATTTAGTATAATAATTTAGGATGGTGAACAATGCAGGGGGCCGTTTCATAAAACTTCGTACGACAAATGTTGCCGTAAGTCATATTATAAAAGTCTCAATAATTATTTATTTCTCCATCTAATCCTGTCTTGTGACATCTTTTTGGAATCGTCTTGAAAAGACGATTCCAAAAAGATGTCACAAGACAGGATTAGACGGAGAAATCAGAAATTAAAAGTATTTTAAAGATTAGACTTACGATCGTTTTTGTCGTAAGATGTTTTATGAAACGGACCCCTGGATGGTGAACAATGCAGGTCAATAATGACATAGAAAGCGTCATCTTTATCCTGCATTATATGCCCACAATCAGTATACAAAATTAGAATGGTGGACAAATGCAGGTCAGGAACATCACAGAAAGGTCCTAAATAAGCTATCTGTGCTATTTCTATCCTGAACTATCCTTAACACCCACCTTTAGTATAAACATTAAGGTTGGCTTACAATGCAGTTCAACAATAACACAGAAATGTCCTGAACAAGCTTTCCGCTTCAGTGTCATCCTGAATTATCCATAAACACACATGTAGTATAACATTTAAAATAGTGTAGAATGTAGGTTATAAATAACACATACAGATCTGAATCAGTGCAATTGAGATTGAACAGTTGGAAATAGCACTGTTTAAAATACGAAATAAACAACACATCAATCAAAATATGCCTGTCTTCATACAACAGTTTGATAAACATGCATTCCCCATTGAAGCGTCTGCCGTTTTCGATAACATATATTAGATATCCCGTTACTTTTAACGATCAGGAGTCAATTTTGATACCTTTTCAGTCAACCTGTTTTTAATTTTGATAAGCAATTGTGCTGATTAAGGTTTTAATCATTTTAGTATCAATGACAAGAAAAAGGTGCCTATGCAAAAAGTTTGACTCCTGATCAAACGCCATGTTACATGGTGTCTGATCAGGTCCACCCTTTTCGATATTCGTTTCGAAATATCGTTTGTCATATTGTCTTAAATCTAGCAATTTAATGCTAATGTATCATGTTACTCGAACCATAATCAGTATCAGGACTCTGAGATCAGTTTGTTGCCTTTTACAGTCAAACTGTATCAAATTTTGATAACAACCAACTAAACTATGCTGACTACGGTTTTAACACTTTTCCTAATAGACGCGCATTTTAAAGCATTTAATATTTTTCTCCACTGAAAAAATAGTTCCAATTGACAGAGTCATGAAAATTTATTTTCTAAATCCTATCAGTCTTAGTAAAAGCAGACTGAAAGTAAGGAAGAATGCGCCTAAGGGTGTATTTTGCTTCATATTCGACCTTCATTAAGTTGTCACCTGCTTTCAAAACAAGAAACTTTCTATGGAGTAAATGTTTAACTCTGGCGATATTATGTCATGGAATGTCCACATTAACCCCTTCATTACCATGACGTCATCAATATAAACAAGGGCGGTCTGCTTTTATGTCTTAGATTTACAGTTTAGGTGTTTTGACTTAAGAAATATTGAAATTAATGTCACAGTTTGAATCCTGATTAGACGCCGCGTTACGCGGCGTCTTATTAGGATCCAAACTTTTTGCAAATAACCACTTTTCTCGGAGCAAGGCAGTGAAAGGGTCATAATAATTATCCTTGTTCTTTTAAAAGCGCATTTCAAGAAATACAATACTTTAACAGTTGTAAAAAGACGCGTTCTTTGAGGATTAGCCAATGTAATATGATAATACACGTCATTTACAATATTGTTTAACTCTTTGCATGACGGGTTATTTTTTCGTCTGCAACAATTGTCGTCTGCTACTGTTCTAAAATTAGAATTTTCAAAATTTCTTTTAAACTCAGGGTCAGAATGGCAAACAGATTGGATCCTGATGAGACGACGCGTTTCGCGGCGTCTCATATGGATTCAAACTGTTTGCAAATGCAAGAGTTAACCGATGGTTGATATCTTGCAATGGTATTCTTCCATTAACCTTTGGGGTTGTATCTATCTCAAAACAATCAGTAACACCGTATATATGCCAATTATAATATTGTTTAACCTGATGGTTGATCTATTTCATGGGTATTCTACCCCATGGGTTGTACCTATCTCAAAACAATCAGTAAGTTTAAATCTATATACAGACACCTATTGAATCAACTGCTGTGCCTCGTCCAAACTATTTGAAACATATCTTAAATAATAAAACTACAAGTCACCGCACGGACTGCAAAAACAATAAATACTTAATATATAAAGACCCTAACGATGTTATGAACCCTTTACATGCCTAGCAAAGCTCTACTTACAACTGCAAATAATTTTGATCCGGACCAGACGAAACCATCGAAGAACTCGATGTCTGATCTGATTCTACACTGCCCACAACTTATATCGTTGATTCAGGAGTCCAGGCGCTTAAACGTTACATTGGAACAAAAACTTAATGTATCCCTAAATCAATATACCTATATGCATATTTGTAAACAGTTAAGTCTTTAAACAGACAGCGTCGAGGTGCCCTCTGATAAGGGTCTGCGCTGTTTGCTTAAGGTTAATGTTCCAAAGAGACCCTTAAAATTAACATAAACTGGTTAATTACATGTTCCATCAATGAAATTGTCCATTTGAAAAAGGAAAGCAGCATAGATTGGGCTCATGAAAAAGGATAAGGTGACACAAAGGCTAACTGAGATAAAAGAACAACTGAAAATGGGAATAATGCGGTATTAATACTTCATATTCAAGAAATGAAATCTATTTACAGAACAGAACAGAACATATTTTATTTTGACTTATACATGCAGTATTTCGTCAATGTTCAAATACAACATAATACATATAAAAATATCATGTTAACTATGGCTAAATCAATGTTAACTATGGCTAAATCAATGTTTGTTTACACATGTTTGCTACAAAATAATGTGTAGCTGTTACCATAATCATAGGTAGTAGGCGAATATTTCTAGAAATCAGCGCACCAATAGTTCTTAATTATGACCTTAAAACAACTCAGATCAATATTCAAACAGTTTGGATACTGATGTGAAACCAGGTAAGCCAGTCTCTGATATGGATCCAGACAGTTTGTGAATGTATGTCAGACCACACTTAGCATGATAAAGGTTCACGTATCTTTATAACTGAAATGGCAACAAGTCCCGACAACTACTATATAAAAATACTGTATAAAAATATCAGGATCCAACCTAATAAAGCGTTTGAGTTGAGTCTCAAATCGTTCTCAAGCATTTGATTGGTCAGATTTGAGCCTACTTTACTGTATAAACAAATCAGGGACCATGCTTATAAAGCGTTTGAGTTGAGTCTGAAATCGTTCTCAAGCATTTGATTGATCAGATTTGAGCCTACTTTACTGTATAAACAATAGCAGGGACCATGCTTATAAAGCGTTTGAGTTGAGTCTGAAATCGTTCTCAAGCATTTGATTGGTCAGATTTTAGCCTAGGGTCAAATACATGAGAACAACGTCAGATTCAACCCAAACGCTTTATAAGCGCTGGGCCTCGTGTCGAGTTATAGGACCTCTGGATTGCATCCAAGCGGTGTGCGAATGCACATATCGGGGTTGTGGTTCTCGATATGTTAATACAATTACGATATATATTAGTTTAATAAACATGCAGTTTCGTGCGAAGCGGCGTCTGACTAGGATGTTATATATTTCTTCTTTAGTAAATAGTAGTGTCGTAATATAAGTCTTATGACTGTTAAGGTTGAGACACAGGTACTTGACACACACATCTAGATTTATTACCCAATTTGTTTTTATTATTACTATACTTCTATTATAGATACAAGGTATACAACGGAATCCAACAGGTAGTCTTAAATACCAACTTAAACTGATGCTAAAATAGACTAGATCGCCGATATTCTCTTGTGGTGCCCTCGGGAAATGATTAATTTATCAATATCTACTTTTTATTTCCTCAAATTCCGTCAAATATTCTATTCTTTTTAAAATAATGATCGTAATAGAGAGGTTTACTTTACTTTGTTATATGGTATTTTAACAATGACGACGCTGCTTATGATGATGATGATGATGATGATGATGATGATGAGCTGCAGCATTGTCAGTAAACAACTTATTACGTGTGTACTGAAGTGCGTTGAAAACTAAAACACCGATCTCAATACAGATAACATACTATTGAACAACACAATAATGAACATTATATGCTTACCATATAGTGCGATACATACTGTGTATTGATCAGGGTCTACACTGTTTATTGGAAGCCTGCTAAGTGCATGTGGGTCGCTTACAACCACTAAATTAACTCTAATTGATTGTATGAAATACAGGTGGCAGTTTAAATCAAGGTGAAAGTAAAACAGAAACATCTTTATAAGCAGCATTGTCTTAAACAGCCATCTGTCTAAAACACACATTTTCTGGTCGCAATATATAACGAGGCTTAAAGTTTACATAATTATATGTTCAACATAAGCGATGTCGAAATAAGGAAATGCAACATATGAAGTACGGAAAATCGATTTAAGCGATTTCGAGATATCAAAATCCGTCTGTATTACAAACAAATATGTATTTCAAAATTATAACATGACTTTAACTTTGAAATATTAATATGTTCGCCTTTGCGAGGACGAAATAATGAAATTCGGACAGTCGAGTTTAGAGAGTTCGATATTTCGAAGTTTGCCTTATTACAGCGTATATGGATTAAACGATAGTGAAAAGCATGTACAGTAAACCCCCACTATGACAACTAATAAACTGATTGTATGCCAGCTTTCTATTGTATGAGAACCTTGCTGTAAGCAAATGTCTGTCTTAAAGCATGTGCAGTAATCTCTTCCTTTACGCCAATAAAAGCAGGCTAACTGAATAGTATGCTAGCTTTCTGTTGTACGGGAACCTTGCTTTTAGCAAATGGCTGTCTTAACCCTTTACCCCATAGCCTGTTTCTAGTCTTGAAGACAGGTGACCACTTAAAGCAGGTTGAAAGAAAAAGCAGAATGTGCCTTAAGGCACATTCTGCTTTACTTTCAACCAGCTTTAAGCTAATACCTGCTAGACTATATAAAATATTTGTAATGGTAATTGTTCATGAGGGTATAAACCGGAACTATTTTCTTCAGCGGAGGAATAAATTTAATACGCTAAAGGGCGCTTCTATGGGGGAAAGGGTTAAACACCTAGTAGTTAACACAAATTTAAGAGAGAGGTTTTACTGTATAAGTTTGAAACTCTGAACGATCAGGGTTATCACTCTAACAACGAGATACAGACACAGACAGGGAACTTGTCAGAATTTATAATGTGTGTTTAAAGGTGTAATGACATTTACAAATAACAAACAGGGTACATCCTGATCAACTAGCGCATTTCAAAGCTTCAACATCCATCAGTCTATGTACAACTATAACATATAACTATAAACAATGTTGAGAGTTCGCTACACAAAGGTAAAATACATCCTCTAGCCGGTTGCCAATATATGTACTTCTCGCAACTGCCATGGATGCAAAACAATATAAGGTAAAACAAAATGTTCAGTTCCAATTTAAGTAAGGTGAAAGTAAAACAGAAAAATCCTAAAGCAGCTTTCAATTTCACTTTCACATTGCTTTAAACAGCCATCTACAGACCCTGATCCAAATGCTCCGTTAGGGGCTCTCTCATCTTGGTCTTCAACATGTGCGGACGACAAGTGTTCTATTTGCAGGGGTGAAATGTTTGGCAAAGGACACATATATTCGTGACTAGGGTTCAAAGGATCTGTTTTGAACGCAATAAGTGTTCCTTTAATCTATTCATGCCGAGCGTCCCATAAAAAGGGACATAGACAAACAGTGCTGACTCAGACCAGATGCCGCATTTTGCGGCGTCTGATCTTAGTCTGCACTGTTTGCTAACAGGAATTTCTATCAGAAACAAAATTTAATATTAGATCAAACACCCCTTAATGTAAAATGGACTCATAAAAAATAATCATGGAAGAATCCACTCGATAAATGGGTTGAATGCAAGGGTGCAGTCGGTTTCACTGAGGATGACCCAAGCGAGGTTGCACAAAGTGCTTGAGACAAAACATTGTATCCAAAAAACTTCAAACCGCAACTTTGCTTTGGTTTAACCCTTTAAGTGCTAAAATAGTGTATGTCTTACGTGTCCAGATAGCGTAAACAAAAGTTAGCCTTTGAGTTTCAATATTCGGAGTTCATGCTTGTAGCTGAAGTAATGCCAATATATCATTGGAAAACAATAACTTTGGTCCTGATCAGGCATCGTATGATCTAGATCCAATACTGTCTATGCAATCGTGTGACGAGTGCTCGTAATAGTGCTGTATTGATATCTGGCCTCATTAACCCCTGAAATTTTCTGTAACAAAGTAAGTCTAGTCTATTTATGACTATTGAGGACTGCTTTACAGACGAAATGTAAGAGCAGATCAGACGCCGAGTAATTCTAAGATCTCTATCCAGGCTGTTTAGGTTTCTCGTTTTCAAAAGTTTAAAATGCGTTGTTCGAAACCTTTTGCAGACAATTTCAATGAAAGCGAGAAATACGACCGCATTAGGTTAAACCTTTCACTACCAAAGCTTTCTTGAGATTTTTACCCCTTCACCGTTTCATTGTCGTCTGCTTCAATTTTGTTATCTGCAATATCGTTTCAATGTAAATTTTAGGGCAGTATGACTGACAAAATTTCGATACGAGTGTCAAACAGTTCGGATCCTGATCAGACCCCGCGTTACCCAGCGTCTGATCAAGATCCAAACTGTTTGCAAACGCGCTTTTTGGCGTCATGTAGAGTGAAAGGGTTAAAACACACGACTCTGTCATAAATAACTCCGCGTATAGGAGAAACGAAAGGTTTAACAGTGAATACATTCATATTATTTTCCCGTTTAACCCACTACCCCATTGATACGCTCTCTAAAACCTCAGAAAACACATAAGCTCCAATTTATTAAACAGCCATGAAGATGCGTAATAAAAAATCTTTACCCGAGCAGATGGTCTCATGATCAATTTATTCGGGAGATTTTTACCCGTTCACCGTTTCATCGTCGTCTGCTTCTATTGTGTTGTCTGCAATGTCGTTTCAAAGTTAAAATATCAGGCAGTATGACTGAAGAAATTTCAAAACGAGTGTCAAACAGGTCTGATCAGGATCCAAACTGTTTACAAACGCGCTTTTAAGCGTCATTGAGAGCGAAAGGGTTAAGGCAGACTTGATGTAAAGCAGAATGTTCATCAATGCTGCTTTACTTTCAACCTACTTTAAATGGCCATCTGTCTTCAACAGAGGAAAGGGATATGGAGTAAAAGGTTAAACGAAAATAATCGCAAACGCGATGTAACTAAAATGTAGAAAAGGGCTCTTAAAATGTAAATACAGTTAATGTTGACCAGAGTGGCAAACAGTTTTGAGTTTAATCAGAGCAAGTATATATGGCGTCTGATCTGACTCCAAATTGTAAACGAACTGAATGCACTTGCTGTTTGTAGAGCTATGTTTAAAAACTACTGAAAGTCTAAAATGGTGTGTGCAATATTCAGTCATATAAGAGTCACTAGTATAATATTGCAACTAAAACAATCGAATTCAGTCGATTCTATTTGTAACTATTTCTGGTTAATTGTGCAAAGTACTACAAAGATATCATTCAATTAAGAAATGCAAATACAATACAAATAGCAGACGACAATTTCAGAACTAGGGATAAAAGTTCTGAACGATTTGTTAGATACAAAATGCACTACTCTCGGAAAATGACATTTTTGACATCACAAAGTGTAGACCAGTATTAGCTTAGTGTGCATACAAAGGTCTACACTGTTTGTGAAACACCCCCCCCCCCCCATATCACCGCGATATTGTCGTATGCTTCGATATTGTTTTATGAATTATCGTTGCAAAGTTAGATTTAAAAAGGCAGTAGTACTAATGTAATTTCAAAACAAGTGGCAGGTAGTTTTGATCCTGATGAGACGCCGTTACCAGGATCAAAACTGTTTGCAAATGCGCTTTTTAAGCCATTGAGAGTGAAAGGGTTAATAGGTTGTCGGAATCCTCGTCAATAACTCGACAGCTTCATATTTTAAAGGTTAACGAGATCTGACGATTTTGTAGTGACTGTTACAAATATATTTTGGATATAGATGAGAGGATAACTAGCTCGGCGTCCCTAATAGGTTGTCGGAGTCCTCGTTAATATTTCGACAGCTTCATATTTTAAATTCTAGATGAGAGGCTAACTAGCTCGGCGTCCCAAATGTACCCAAACTGTTTGGTATTTTGAAGATTTTTCTCCTAAAGGAAATGACAGACACATCAACTCTGAGAAAAATGAGGACAAAAGAATAAAAAATGAATCGTCTGCTTAAAATTGTCGTCTGCTAAAAATTGTCGTCTGTATTGGCTGTAATGTTGTGTTGTTTAGTATTTTTAATTCAGATTTGTCCCGTTTGGAAACAAGAAAAAACAATCACATGAGTGACAAAACAGTTCAGATCCTTATTTCGAGTTACTCAGCGTCTGATCTGGATTAAAACCGATAAAATTAAGAAAACATCTTTTTTAAGACTTTTTTAACTAATTACATGTATTTGAATCAAAGTAGCAAAATGTTTGGAGCCCGATCCGACGTCAGGTTATCCGGCGTCAGATCGGGCTCCAAACTATTTTCTGTGGAAAAATATTTTAAGCCTAAATGTGTTTACTGAAAATAGAATAACACCTTCGCTACGGTATAATGCGTAATTTCTTCAGCACATAGAACACATCCGTTTATATACATGACATGAAAATGACGACTGTGGGGTGTTGTCAAATCGTCATTGGATATTGAAAATACTATAGACCTAGAATGACTACATCGTTTAAATAATAACATTTAACTCGACGATATAAAGTTGCAGCTGTAGAATACATTGTTTGGATATTCCCTACGAGTAAAAAAAGAGTAAATACTCTGATCAGACGCCGCGTTTTAAACTGTTTGCAAAGTCTGGTTGTTATTTCACAACAATTGTATGGAAACTAAGCGCACCTGCGAAGTACCTTAAATAATAACATTTAACTCGACGATATAAAGTTGCAGCTGTAGAATACATTGTTTGGATATTCCCTACGAGTAAAAAACAGTAAATACCCTGATCAGACGCCGCGTGTTCAACGCGGCGTCTGATCAGGGTCTTTACTGTTTGCAAAGTCGATATGTTTAACTCGATAATGCGATTCTTGTGATATGAATGGTAATAGATATTTCTTTGTAAGTGATATTTATTCCAGTTGATACAGTCTGATGTAGTTCTTGTCTTCAGGCGTCGAGCTGCTGCTGCTGATATACAGCCTGTCCTGGTCATTATTGTAGGCTATAGCACGAGGGAAATAGTTTACACCATGATCAGGCCCGAGTAAAATTCCGATGTGTTGTCCTGTGGCCGTCAGCTGGTGGACGGTATGGCTGTCTTGACTACACAAGTACACGGCACCATCACCACCTACAGCTACTCCCAGTGGACACTTTAACTGGTCATGGCTATAGACGGCAATGACTTGGCCGCTGAGTGTCATACTCGTCAAGGTGTTGGCTTCTCTATCAGTAATATAAACAACGTCTTTATCACGACTTAGCGCAATATACTGAGGCATTGTAAAGAGCGGCTCACCATTGCTGTCAGTGCTAAATGTGGTTAATGTTTTACCGGACATATCAATGATTTTGACACTGCCTGGAGCCTGACATGCAGTAATAAAGTGAGATCCATTGTAACACAGTCCTACAATACTAGCATCAGGTGTTGTAATCGACTGGCTCATAGACATTCCTCCTGACACTGTTATTATCCCTATTGCCTTTTCATTTCCTAAAGCCACAGCAACTTGGTTTGGATTTATTTCTGTTATATCAAAGGGCTTTGATGACAGAGATAGACGGGATACAACTTTGTTCTCCTTCATGTTGATTAATTTGACATTCTTGTTGTCCCAATCGATCACTACGATGCGATCATTGGGCAAGACGGTCACACCATTGATCAAACACTCATCAGTATCATCGCCCGCCTTCACGTTCACCTCTCGCACGTGACGGGCCTTGGTGGGTCCCACGGATAGTGACCATATGGCGGACAGTGTAGACTTCATCTGTTGTAATTTCTCGTCTTGGTGAAATGCGTATCGTGTTATTTTGTACTCGCCGTTTTCATTCATCTGTCTCTCTAACTCTGCTACACGATGACAGGAACGTTTCACTTTAACAAACAGCTGGTTATTTTTACCAGTCTTTCCCATCTTCTCCAAATCTACTGCCATAGTTTTGACATCTGAGAGCAATGATTGACATTTTTCAGTCGTGGATCTTATAACGTCGGCGTTGTCTCGCTGAAACTTCGCTATTTTACGTTTTGTTTCTTCTTCCATTCTATCAAGGAGCTCGTTGATCTCTTTCCTGAATTCCTTTATATCGGCCAGCACTATAGAATGATATTTCTCGTTGTCTTTACTACAGTCGCTGATGTTTTCCTGTCGTTTCGTTAGTTCTCTGATGAGCCTATCTAAATCTGCTGTCAGCGTTCCGTACTCCTGACTCTTATTCATGCCTCCAGACATGTCCGGAATGTAGCCCTTGTTGGAACAGGAAATATGGTCCAAGGTGAGACACACGCTGCAGCATACCTGGCTATGGGACTTACAGTAATATTCCAGAACCTTATCCGGATGTTTACGACATTTCTCTGTTAGCCCGTCAGTGTGTTGGATCTTGACTGGTGTTTTTGTTTTGGGTTTTGCTGATTTATCAAGCACATTATGGTGTTTAGTTGCCGACAAGTTTCCATGGTATTCGGTGCATGTTGTACAGAGGTACTCTGAGCATTCTTGGCAATAACTCACAGCTTCCACGTGTCTCTTAGAGCTACAGGGATCGCAAGACAAATCGAATATTTCCTCCGAACCCGCCAGGATTGAAGCAGTTAACTCCTTGTTTGCTTTGCTACGCGCCATTGTAAATCAGTATGTCTGAATGTATACGCTAAAGCAGGCTTACCTTTATGACGAGATTGTCACCAAATTCTGTTTTAATCCTTCCATGAATTTCTGCATCTGAGTACGACCAGCATGTTTATATGTACACAATGTCAGTGTTTAAAATTCTCTGAATGTCTATCTCAAATGTCATGGCTGACAAACGTCTCCAAGTTGATTAAAAATCACAACAATACAGTGAGACATGAACTTTGAACTTTAACACGTGACAGGGGTTAGCTAATCTTGATACCATTCTTAGTATTCTATAATTCTATTGCACATCACGTATTCCTAAATTACATTCAATCATTATTTTACACACGATTTTAAGAAATGACATAAGCCAAGCTTATATGTATAATAATTCATATCAAACAATAGTGTAGTTTTAGGTTCACACAGATTCCATGAACTGTACAAGGAAGTTTATTGAATACTTGGTAGTAAGTACGGTCGAACTTCGGCATCACGAACTTGATTAAAGTGATATTACTCCAATATTGGTAGTGTATTTTCATTAGTTCAACGTTGCTTAAGTTGGACATATCCGTTTTTCAAAGTTAAAACGTGGCTTTGCCACGTTTTAACTTTTAAAAACGGATATTTTCAAATTAAGCGAATACGAGATATCGCGGTTCAAATGTACATCAAAAACAAACCCGGTCTATCAGAAGACTTCGACCATTTCCGTCGAATGGAAATAAGTTAAAACGGAAATTGACGAGTTATTTCCGATATAAAGAAGTTAAGTCATACTCCTAAAAGAGTCAGAGCCACTCACACAATATTGCCACTAGACCCGTATTCAGATTCGGATCTCTCGCTTTTTTTATCCTGACATGTTTGCAAGATAAAACTATTTCCACTGATGCTACCTTGCTTGTCATTCTGTTTGTTTGTTACCGTGTCTGTCTGATTGTCTGTCATTCTGTCTCTGATAAAGAGAGATATACACTATGACACTCGGCGTCTGCTCTGGATTCAAGCTGTTTGCTAATGTAAGCTTATTTCCCTCCATATAACAACTCCCTCTGAACAACACACACACAATCTGTGTATCCCATTGGAAGTTGTTCTAGAGAGGGAGCACTGTATATGTAATGTAATATCCATTGATCGTGCCATGGAATCGGTATTATCTATAAGTGTTCAAAACACATTTGTCTACAACAGGTGTCGTCTTCATTTCATACAGTATTTGTTTAGTCCTAATCTACTATTTCTTTTCTCAAAAATATTCCGAGTTTAAAACAAATTGGATCTAGATCAGGGGTTCGTCTTACGAAACGTCGTACGACAAAAACGGTCGTAAGTCAAAACTTTAAAATACGACTTACTTCTGATTTTTCCATCAAATCCTGTCTTGTTAATATCTTTGGAATCGTCTTTTCAAGACGATTCTAAAGAGATGTAACACGATAGGTTTAGATGGAGAAATAAATAATAATTGAGAATTTTAGAAACTGACTTACGACAACATTTGTCGTACGACGTTTCGTAAGACAGGCCCTAGACTTCGACTCACACGTTGTCTCATCTGGGTACACTCCATTTGCAAACAATGATCACTAAATCGCCAATAGCATGCTAAAAGACATTTCCTGACCTACTTTCGGTGGTAACACCAAACCAGGTATAAAACCATGCAGCCATGTGCGAGTTATGCCCTTTCTGGTATCTTGTTTAGGGATATATTAATCCAAGCGTTTCATGTGAGGCCCGTACCTTAAATTTGTTAGTTTGGTTAGTAAAACCCATTGAAAAAACCCTTGAGTGTGAGTATGTGAGGGCCTCTCTAGACAACTTGAGATTAGTGACATTGGCTTTGTACACTTTACTACTGCTGTACATTTACCTTCACCCTTCACGCCTATCGAGAATAATGGTGGGGTTAGACCATCAAAGGACTGAGGAAATGTCTTTAAGCACACTAGTGCCAACATCAAGCTTTCAAGATAAACTATCATGTAAGACTTACATTGAAGGAAGTAGGACATTAGACATAATTTGGAAATCCAATACTACTAGTATCTCTATACTTTTCAAACATTTTCAAATCTTGATAATGGGACTGCACTATTCTTCTAAAATAATTCTAAAATATATCCTAAAAGAGCTTTGGATACTTAACGTTTAAATTCATTGAAAGGTCCATGGATTTGATATTGCATAATTATAGCTGTTAGGATGTTTTAAATTTAGGCTACAAGGTTTTAAGTCAAACCCTTTTCGTGCTAAGCGCGACTTGACTAATATTTGAAAACAGCTTGGATCCAGATCAGACGCCGCGCAACGCGGCGTCTGATCTGAATCCAAACTGTTTGCCACTCAAATAGTTTTGTTTTTTCAAATCTAACGAAGGTCAAAAGTATTGTTTATTTGTTTTGCAGACGATATATTTGAAGCAGACGACAATTTAACATGATACGAGTTAAGGCATTTAAGCTTCAATTCTTTAAATTCAACTGCCAGGTCATCCTGCTGTACAGTTGTAAATTACCGTCTTCGTTCGTTTCTCAAATACCAGCTTTTGTCTGAAGATAAATTGATTTGAGTACCAAACAGGTTAGGGATCCTAATCAGACACGGAATAACTCGGATCAAGATCCAAACTATCATTCTGTAATTGTCAGGTCAAGACAGTATCTTGGTTAATCCTTTTACCGTCATCAGATACTACTGTCTATTTTTTTTTTAAAACAGTTTGAATCCTGATCAGATACCGAGTATTGCGGCGTTTGATCAAGATCCAAACTATCTGTAATTGTCAGGTCAAGACAGTATCTTGGTTAATCCTTTTACCGTCATCAGATACTACTGTCTATTTTTTTTTTAAAACAGTTTGAATCCTGATCAGATACCGAGTATTGCGGCGTTTGATCAAGATCCAAACTATCTGTAATTGCCAGTTCAAGACAGTAACTGGGTTAATCCTTTTACCGTCATCAGGGACTACTGTCTATTTTTTTAAAAACAGTTTGAATCCTGATCAGATATCGGGTAATGCGGCGTCTGATCAAACTAAACTCTAACAATTTAGAGTATCCGATGGAATCTAGATCAAGCATCAACTTACATGTAAGTCTCGCTTAATATTTTCATTTGTTCAAATCCAATACATTTAAATGTATCCTATGAGAATCTCGAGTCAATGGTTAAGAATTTTATAGAAATAAATTAAAAGGGTAGAAAACTAAAGACTTTATTGGTATTATATATTGAATTTACCTTGTTAGCCAATACGCATAAATACAAGAAGACCATTAAAGGTAGATAATAACCTTTTGACATTATAATTCCGATTAGGGGTTATTCCCCTTGACATTTACTCTTATTTAAGCTTTGCTCAAGGCGGAACCTAGATGTGGTCATTAGTTACATGTCTCGCATCACATCCATTTTCTCCATTGGATACTGAATAGAGTTCAATACTTACAACACGCTGTTTCAATTGTTCACTTACCGTCTAGTCTTTAGTCTGGTTCCCTGTCTCCTATATCTCCGATTAGGATCTACGAAATGATCAAACATCCGGGAACCTGACTCGTCTTTCGCAGACCAAAACATCGTCTTCTGAAATGTGTCGTTTGTAAGTTTATGCAATATAGTTTTGAAGGTTTTACTGACTGAATATTGATACTTTAGTGTAAAACAGTGTGGATTCTAATCAGATGCCGAGTCACATCATTACTAATATAATTAGGTTTTACTGAGTGAATATTGATACGGGTGTCAAACATGGTAGATTCTAATCAGATTCCGCGTCACATTATTACTACTATAATTAGGTTTTACTCAGTGAATATTTATACGAGTGTCAAACAGTGTAAATCCTAATCGGATGCCGCGTCACGAAGCGGATGGCAAGTGTTCAAACATATTGAAGCGTCGACTTCAGTAGTGGCATATGAGGGTGGTCCCAGATCTTAAACTAGCTGTAGCCAGGGTTCAAGGTTATAAAGCTTTTCAGTTGAGTCTAAAGTCGTTCTCAAGCATTTGATTGGTCAGATTTGAACATAGGCTCAAATCTGACCAATCAAATGCTTGAGAACATACCCAGAGTTAGCTCAAACGCTTTATAACCTTGGACCCAGGGTGAAGCAACAATCAGGATCCAAACTACATCATTACTAATCTAATTTAAATGTTATAATTAAAAGCAGATGATGTATTGGCTGAGAAAGGGGTTTAAAGGTTGTCGACAGGGACAAGTGACACTCAGTGTAGACATTGATCATGCGTTTCACTTTTATCATGGTTCCTATACTCGGAAGGGAGAAAACATTTGACCCTTTGTTTGCCGAATTCGACTGTCTGTTTTGACCGTTTCAAAATAATTATTAGTATCTGCTTTATTAAGTTGTTGTGTGTATTTGTTACACAAAGTAAGATTTAAGAAATATGACAGAAGAAATGTCAATATGATGCTTTTGTCCTATAACTGCTCGTCTCATCAGAATCAAAACTACTTTTGCTGAGTAAGCAGTATTGGACTTTGACGATGAAAGGATTTACCCAGCCACGGCCTTGGCCAATGACAATTGCAAATAGTTTGGATCTTAATCATACGTCGAGTATTTCGAGTGTTTGGTTCTCATGTCGATGTATATTCAGACAAAGTTTAAAATCTAAAGTTTAAAGACATTAAGTCAGTTCATTTAAGGATTCCCCCCTCATTGTTCTCACTAGGTGTGAAAATACAGGTAGATCACGAGAAAATTGCTCAGGTAACGGCTCAGCCATCTGAAGCTTTGAATAGAGGCCCTTACATAATAGATCTCAATAGGTTTTTCAATGGGTTTTACTAATCAAACTATCAAATATTAGGTGCGGGCCTCACATGAGGCGCCTGACTGATTCTTTGCCTAGACGCTAGCCGAGTAAGTGCATGGGCGCCATGATTTGCCTCAAACTTTCTAGGTACTAGGTGTTACCACCCAAGCTTGGTCATGTAATGCCTTTAAGAAACAAACGCAGACGGTGATTTGTAACAGCAGACGGTTGCCTGGCAGCGATTGGGTTAAACGTTAACATACTGCATACATAATTTTGTGCGCATGCGCGGTATTGTGAACAGGTAGAAAATAAATTTGCTCTGATAAAAAACCTTATAAAATTAAAGTTTTGGCATTTAAAAAGGATCGAATTTTGGTTTAATAGTGGATGTGGTAGTTCTACTTCATGTCAGGTAATAGCCCAGAATTGAATTTATCACAACCAAATAAGAAAAGGAGGAAAATACATCGGAAGGTGAAGTCGCCAAAAACCGCCAAGGACAGCCATTGTTTACCTACAACCCAAACTAGTTTGTGCACGGGTGGGGCGAGCGGTATAGACCGGTTGTATTGACTTGGCAGGGCGGAGCTAACCTTTGGCAAAGATAAACTAATTTACTTTTGATTATAGGGATGATAGGTAAAATTCCGAATTATATCATTATTGTCCGATACTTTCAACATGGAGAAACACAATTTATACGTACATCCATATGCACGTGAAAAGGGTATGTACAGTGCTCCCTCTCTACAACAACACCCAATGGGAGTGCGTGTGTTGTTCGGAGGGAGTTGTTAAAGGGAGAGAAAAATAAGACTTTGTTTACATTTTCAAACAGCCTGAATCCAGATCAGACGCCGCGTTACGCGGCGTCTGATCTGGATTCAAGCTGTTTTGTCATTCTTCATTATATTCCTTCTGTCAAAATGTCCAGTAATACCGGTAAAGAACGGCAGACGAAAACGGTAAATTCCGATAAATAAAGAGCGTGCTGCCGCCCCCAAAGTTGCAATGCAATGGTCCGCATCGAAACTCCGCCCTGCCAAGTCAATAAAATCGGCCTATACAAATATTATCAATACCTGTCAAACGATGTTTACATTCCGCCTCGCGCGAACAAGGATCACGTGACCGATACACATGGGCGACGCTTATTGTTTGGTTTTATTGACCTGTCAAAATTTGAATATGCATACGTCACTGAAAGGATATATTTAGCTTCGGTATAAAGTCGATACTTTCCGTATTGATTTACGGAAATAATGTAAGGACATTGTGCATGCTTTGTCGAATGTAAATCAATAATCGAATTAGTGTAATTGGTAGCGTGTAAGAGTACTTGTAAAAGGATAGAAGGTTGTGGGTTCGATCCCCGTTAGGTTTTATTTCTCCTTTTTTCTTTTTTTTCAAACAGTTAGTTTACTTGAATTGTTCAACATAGGGATCTATAATGCAAAATTTGCCATAGATAACCTAACCGTTACACTTTGTTAACTATTGAAAGTTAATGTATGTAAAATGTTACCCGATGTGGTCTCTTACTGCTAGATTAAGTAATAGATACCGTTTGCGTTTCGCTTTAAAAGAGTCCGCTAACAAGGGTAAGAGTATTGTTTTGCGAGTACGAACAACAAGGTGTCCGAGGCGAAGCCGAGGACATCTTTGTTGTTCGTCCGAGCGAAACAATACTCTTACCCTTGTTAGCGGACTCTTTTAAAGCGAACGAGTATCGGTATCTGACTTATACGAAGATTTTAATAAATATTTTACACCGTGTCAATAATGATTGTGGTCAATTTAATATAGTAATTTAAAATATCAACTTCTAAAATATTGAATTACACGTAAACCAACTATATTTTCCATTTGTCCTTTTTCTAACTTGCACGGGCATACCATGCAGCCTGTGTGCTGGGTCATGCCTAAAATAACTACGTATTTGTTTGTCTTCGCTCGCGTTAGTACTCAGCTTGTAAGGTAAGCGCTCTATTTATCAGTTTAGGTAGCATTTCTTTTTAAGCATTTAGTAATAAGTTCAATAAATATTTTAAACTCTTCATCTTAGCCCGATATAATTCATTTTCCACCCCATTATAATCAAACCAAGGGCCAAAGGTTTTTCCCCCGAAAAGGCACACTATTAAATTGCGTTTTTACTCTTTCACTGCAATATTGTCGCCTGCTTTGAAAATGCCGTCTGCATTTATTCTCCAACGCAAAATTTCTGGCTTTGACTGCATGAATATTGATACAAGTGTTATTAGTTTGGATCCTGTTCAAACGCAGAGTTACTGTGTGTCGATATTGATCAAAACTGTTTGCAAATGTTCGTTATCCCTTATCATGCTGAATTGCCATCTGCTTCAAATATATCGTCTGCGGAGAAACACAAAATCGTTCCTATGCTATTCAAATTGAGTAAAAATTGAATATGAGTGCCGAACAGTTTGGATCCAGATCACATGTTGCGTTACGCGGTGTCTTCTCCGGATCCAAACTATTTGCCAATGTTAGCAAAACGGTACTTACAGTGGAGAAAACGTTATTCTTTCCAATTTAAACGCAAACGCAAATCGCTAAAATGTACAAATGTAGGCAATTACCATTTTTTTATATTTCTCATTATTTGTTTTAATTTGATTGACAAATAGTTTGGAGCCGATCAGACGCCGAGTTACCCGGCGTCTAATCAGACTCCAAACTGTTTGCAATGGAATCAATAGTTTAATCGTAAACGCGTTTGTTTGGAAAGAATAACGTTTTCTCCACTGTAGCATTACAAGGGTTACCTCGTCCAACCCCGGGCATTGCAAGAGTTAAACAGGTGACAGCATGCTCACCACATACATCACGCCCGTAAAAAGTATACAATAACAGAAAGTAAAACTGTCCGGTAACAGAAAAAAGTGTCCGGTATCAGATGTAAGAGGACACTTTTTGAATAGCTCTGCGGGGGGTATCTGCGTATAAATGCCTTAACTCATTTATCACTCAAACTTTTGATAGACTCATACAGTTTCTAATTAATTCTAGTCAATGTATGACAACTAAATAATGGCAAACAGTGTATACACCAAATAATGAAAATAATAAAAAATAAAAATAAATAATATGAAAGCCTACGCTGGGTATCGAACTCATGACCATGCATGTACTTAGTAGACTACTGTACTGTCTCGACCACATCACACATAGATATCGACATCTTATTCTTGATATGAACGTAGCGGAATCAATCGATATCGACCGAAGCTAAAAATAGCGTGTTCAGCCAGCCTATAATTATTTAAATTTTGACAGGTTAATAATATGTTTATCTACGTCTTTAGTCATAGGTAACGGGCGATTATGTAATGATATCGGGGAATACACATTCCAATCCATAAACGGTACTATTATGGTAGATTATCTAATTTTAAGCCCGTGTGATTTTACATGTGTTAACGATTTTATAGTCGTCGATCCTACCGAATTTTCAGATCATTCCGCACTAAAAATAGACTTGGCACGTGCAAGTCAATATGTAAATTCAGCAGATACACAGTACAGTTCAACCTGTATAAAATGGAACGAATCAAAAGTTGATGATTTTAAGGTTCATGTAAAGAGTTTTTTGGTGCATTTTTGAAAGGTGATATTTTGGTCATTTATGGAGCACATATCAAAATGTTCGTATTGAAATGAAAAAGCTTATGAGATAGCTTACAATTTGAAAGGAAAACTGTGTATCTTGATTTTGAACAATATGTTTGGATTTGCACCAAAATGTGAAGCAAATTTTCTGTACTGAAATTCAACAAATCCTTCCCCTATATTGAAGAATATGCTTTACATGAGATCCTGACGAAATCCACTCAAATAACAACAGAAGAAGTCATGGAATATTTGACAATTTTCAAGGACAACACTATTTTGCAATGGGGGACTACTTATTTTTTCCAAAGTATGGTGGGCAACACGAGCCTCTGTTAAACATTATTACATGTATAAATATGCAGACTGTATTTTTCTTTTCATCCTTTTTTAACTGAATTATGTATAGGATATAAGACGATAACGATCCAGTATGTAAAGTATTGTACTGTGTGAGGCGCGTAGCGCCGAACACTGTACAATAGTTTACATACTGGATCGTTTAAGGCTTATATCTTACTTAAAACACGTTTCTGAAAACAGCAGATATTTCAATGAAAGCCATACGTTTATATATTCAAACCTAGTTTAATATTTTCTTCTTAAAATAAAAGCAAATTCATCAGTTTAAAATATAACCCTATTGATCCCTTATCCTTTGCACGGGTGATCAGCCGTGTGGTATACGAGGACCTTGATTTGCACGTGCCTTTCGCCTCGGTAATATTGGATTGCTTCACTTACACCGTCGCGTGTCGTGCACTCATTGCCAGTAAAAATGTCGGAACGTGTAGACGAGGTATTCACATTTTCTGGATATTAACATAGTGGACAAGTTTACAGTGAATTCGATATTAGTGTATCGGAAATTAGTATATCCACAAAGGGAAACCCAATTTATGCTTCTCAAACTGTGTAGACCCTACACAGTCGCACGGTTTGTCAGATCGTAACCCTTTTCCGGCTCAAATACCGTCTACTTTAAAAAATGGAATCTGCTTAATATTCACCTTTTGATTAGTTCTTGAACAAAAGAAACAGAGGTCCTTCTAGACAGACCCTTCATTTTGCAATTTTTACCATTTCATGTTCATAACTGTGATTTTTGGTTTTGGTTTGTAGAGAAAGCAAACTTGATTTGCCATTCAAATAACAAACGATACACATTCACGCGATTATACACCCTACTTAATTGGTTTAGAGAAACAGCAGAAAAGTATTGAACAGCATGTTCTTGTCAGATGTAGTTGCTTCTTATGAGAAGCTAAACTGTTACTAAATGCTTGTTTTAGTCGATTATAGTAGTATAAGGGTTTTGACCGTTGTCAGGGTCACAAGTGGGACTAATGCCCAATTTGATATTTGTGTAGATCATGCTTAAATGCCGCTTGGGATGTTTAAGTGCTTGTTCCATTCTTGGTCTGCACTGTTGACAATGTGATCAGCAAATATTGTTCATATCCCCGTAAGCCGGGACAAAGATTTGCAATTTTGAACGTTTTTTTTCTTCTGTTTAATGACAATTACAAAATATAATGTAGTTGTTTTCTCTTATTCGCAATGTAGGCTTACACTGTGACAGTGTCGAGCAATTCGAATACTTTGTCGTCTCTAGACTAGTCCAAATAATCAGGATGCTTGATAAATCTATCGTCCAAATTCACTTGCTTAAATCCCATAGTAAATGCAAAACAGTCAAAACTTGCGAAACTTGCTACTGAAAAATAGTGTAAAAATGATAAACCCTGGTTTCGCTGAAAATATTAAAAACACTATGATGAAAGTGAAAGGATAAAGTTCCAGGGTTTTTGTAGAAAGACAATGTCGTCCTAGGCTCAGAAATTGAGTTTGGTACACACTGCCACATATTGTATAAAATAATACTGTTTAAAAATCTTGAAGATGCTTGTAAGTGTCAAACAGCGTATATCTTGAACAGTCATCGCGTCTTTGAAGCCGTATTTGGTTTTAATCTACTCTGTTTGCAACGCAATGTCTGGTTTTGTCATGACACTGCTAAAATACAGTAAACCCTCTCTTTTACGACCACTAAAATAACTACGGCTAATTGATTGTATAGCAGACAGTTGACAGCTTAAAGCAAGATGAGAGCAAAATAGAAAGCTCCTTTAGGAGCTTTTAGTTATAATATCACTTTAATTTAAGCAGTCACCTGTCTAAAACACTCAATAAGTACAGTGGAGAAGACGTTATTCTTTCTAAATACACGCGTTTACGCTTAAACTATTATTTCCAATTACAGAGCCAGAGCAGATTCCGGGTTTTCCGGCGTCTGACTAGGCCCAGATTTAAATAAGTAGTCAGAATTGTCAACAAGCTGTCATTTTCTCCATTTTAACGCAATGCGTTTGCGTTTCCTTTGCGTTTAAAAGGGCAATAATAAGATCTTCTCCAATACACAGTGGAGAAAAGTTTTCTCAGAAAACGTTATTCTTTCACGTTAAATGCAAACGAAACGCAAACACAAATCGCTAAAATGTAGGAAATTACCATTTTTTGACATTTTTTATTATTATTTTTTAATCTGAGTGTCAAACAGTTTGAGGCCTGATCAGACCCCGGGATACCCGGCTTTCGATCAGGCTTCAAACTGTTTGCAAGGAAATAATAGTTTTAGCGTAAACGCGTTTATTGGCAAAGAGTAACGTTTTATCCACTGTAGTTCACACACAGTTTATTGGTCAAAACAGAGAGGTTATACTGTATTTTTTGTGTGACTCACAAGCCATGCCTAGCAATACATTATTAGTGTGTAGTACAATATTAGCTTGCGTACCGTACCGTATTCGTGCACGTGTAGTCCAATATTAGTAATATTGGACTGCTCGTGCACAAATACGGTACGGTAAGCGGGAATACACTATTGATACCCGTCCAATATTGAAAACGACAGTACTGCGAGGACAATAGAATGACGTCATCATCGTGTTTTAAACCTTGAGAATACATTGAGAATTGTTGTTGGGCTATCGCGGGAGGATCTGCTTCTTTATAAGCCCATCCTCTTCCTAGAATTCTTCTATAACTGTGTTTTAACGCATGTTGCAAGATATATACATCATTATAATGACTACACAATTGCTATTCAAATCTCAGGTCTCTTTATGCGTCTAAGCTTGCCAACGTGTTCCTTACTTTGCACGTGCGCAGATACAGGTGTTTCACTGTAAACAGCGCTACATTCATTACCGCGAAGGCAAGAGAATCTCTCGCCACGGTCCGCTCGCCTCAATGCGCAAAAAGGAGGAGTGACCGTGGAGAACGATATGTTTGAGCGAGACATAATGGGTGGTGGCAGCGCTATGGTCTGGTTTGGGAAAATGGGAACTCAGGAAATTGACTTGGTTATTTTTCAATAAAATGCCAATGCTCAGCGTTACATCAATGTTTTAAATAGCACAGTGAATCGATTCATGCAAAAGAAAGGAAGGACCTGGTATTTTCAGCTTGACAATACATGTATAAAGCATCACACGGCGCGTATCACCACACAATTTCTTGATAAAATACATTAACGTCCTGCCTTGGCCTGTTTTATCCTCGGACATGAGCCCCATAGAACACATATCGGATGTATTTGATAACAAGGTCGGGTCAAATCATCAAATGTATACCATAATGACCTCCAAGTGCATTTTGGTTTGAATGGCAACGTATTTGAAACGTTACGTAAAATCAATGAGGGGACGTATTCTGCAATGTATCCGTAAAATGGAGGGAACAGTGGTTACTAGTGCTTTTTTAACATCACTTTAAATGCGCATCAAGTAAATGTTTGTTTCCAGATGCTGTGTGGTCATTCTAATTATTAAGAATATTCCATTTCGACCCCTCTCAACTGAATTATTCATTAAACAGTATGCAATATTTGATTCTAATCCAATGAAGTACACAAACACATGACTATGACATTGAAGCTTCGATTACAAAAATAATTCATCCGGCATATAAATGTATCAACAAAATTTATTATTTTTAATTCTATATAAACTGAAGTGAGACCCGGTTGTTTATAATTCTCTGTGAAAAGAGTTGTAAACTTAATGATGTTATTTTAATTCGAAAAATATTTTTAAGGTAAAATCTTTCTATATGTATATCCTCCATTTCTTAAAATAATTTTCAACATTGTATCATATCACCACGGCTTCGTCGATGACCAAGCAATTTTTGAAAACCAATCTTTCGGTACATGTAAGGTTGACAATCCAGGAGACGCTTATTGGTAGGCTTACATAATTTTTAAACACTTCTTTTAAGAATAGATACCATAATCCATGAAAATAGTGTTTCCATTTTGACCTTACGAGTGCTTTGTACAAAATTATGAAATAGCTTTTCGCAATGTAATCATACATTCTGATTATTAAGGATAATACACTGTTGGATTTGTTATCTTTTTCAGCTATATGACTACTTACTTTTTAATCCTGTTAAAATATTACCCCTAAATCCCCCTTTTCACTAGCAGACTCAATGTCCGCAAAGTTCAAAGTATACTGGTAATATTGGTTGTCTCTTCCAAAGTGTATGGTTCTGTAATTTTTTACATTAAAACGCAACAGCCACTTTGACTATGTGTAAGGCATCTAAGTCGTGCTGGATATTATCAATTTTAATGTCTTTGTTGTATAGTTTGGTACCATAAGCGAATCATTTCACAATACTACGTATAACTTCAGGGGTAGGGGTCATCTATTATAAACATATGAATAATATGGGTCCCAGGATACTTCCCTGGGGTATCCCACTTAAAATGTCTTTCCACGAAAAAGACCAGGGTCCTTTCACAGATACATATTGCCTACGTCCAGTAAAAAAGTCACGTTTCCATGACAAAACTGGCCCTCTGATACCAAATACTGATACTTTGCGAGAAAACGTTAATGTACTATGCTCTCAAAAGCTTTGACAAAATCTAAATAAACAATATATTTTCCCAAATTCTATCACCCTCAATGTAATGTGACTAATCATCTATGTATTCAATTAACTGTAAAACGCAGGATCCCCTAAAACGAAAACCAAATTGAGCATCAGATAAACTAATATATGATTGTTTCTGACTAAATTTTCAAATATCTGTGCCCTTATGATTGTTTTTAAATTCTTACAACTACTGAAGTAAGGCTATCAGGGTGGTAGTTGCATAATTACACTCATCAACTATTACAGTATTTTAATGCGTGTGTATGTGTGAAATGCAGAAGCAGAATATACGTGAAAAAAGTAGTAAGGACAAAAAAGAATTGTGTGTCTCTGCCCAACGAAATCGTCGGTTGTGTCCCTACTAGGACACCATAGAAAGCCTTGTCCAAATCGTGCAATAGTATATATACGTGAGCATTTACCCCTGTATCTGCCAAAGGCTTGAATAGTTTCACAACAATGTAAGCTTTATATAATAGAGATCGCAATGTAAAGTGAAATTTTAATCAACATTGCAATAGCCGGAAAGATATGGAATACTTGAATGGGTGTAAAAAGGTGATTTAAAGGGACAAACTCTTGATTTTCCTGAAACAAAGGTCAGCTGTACAGGGACGTAATTCCTTTCGCGGCAAGTAATCCGCTGAAGAATCATGACATTCGGAGGAATTTATGATCGAAAGTAATGCGCAATGCACTTATTTTTTTGTGTATGTATCAAACAACAATAGTGTACTGAAATAAAAGTTGAAAATATGGATATTAAAAAATGAGAAAATGCGGATTAATCGGAAAAGTCGAGGTCTTGGACAAATTACATATTTCGGTGACCTTGGTATAATTGAACAGATATATTGTCTAACTGCAGTGATTCGGGTGAGTGACATTCCATCAATCACATTGCTTGTTCTTTTCTCTGTCCGCACGTATATAACAATTGTCAATCGGGTTTGTAGATTTGGAGTAAATGGACTTTAAATGTTGGCAAACTTCTACAAATTTGTAAAATGCAAATGGCTGCCCTTAAATCAAGCATGGGGTATTCTAAGGGCCAATTACAAGGGGTTTTTCTGACTTTTGTAAGACATTCTGTGTAGGAGTACCTAGTATGTAATGGGTTCTTTGTATGTATTCTACCAGATTTCCGAAAATACGTGCCATTAAGTGATTTGATATATTCTGCTGAAGATGCTATTTTCACTCCATGTTCGTTACTTTTGGATCTTCTGACATCACAAGTACACTTATATTAATAAAAATTTAGGCATGCTCCTTTTCATTGACTAATTATTTATACTGTGCGAAAATATTCTTAGCCAATGTGGTATAGTTATTGAGTATTGCAACTTTTCAAATTTGGGTATTTTTTTCTCGTACAGGGTCTATACATGAACCTTAAAGCTTTATTGCATAGCAAAAGTGAACAGATTATTTTCATGACAGATGCTTTAGAAACCGTAGAAAATATCGATAATATTACATTAGATTTCACACAGTTCATGGAAAAATATAGAACTGACATATTTGGAGTGACGAAAACGTATAACAGCAAACATAAACCTTCTTATAGTAAAAAATGGTTTAATGATGCTTGCTATAAGGCTAGAAAAGAATTTAAGACAGCAAGAAATACATTTTTAAAAAACAAAACATTGGAAAATAGAACACAATTTTTAAACATTAAAAACAAATGCAACAAAATTAAAAGAAAAGAAAAGGCAAAATACAAACAATATGAACGTAATTATCTTACAAATTTGAGTAAAACGAACACAAAGGAGTTTTGGAAGAAAATAAAACAACAATACTCAGAGAAGACTAGATTCGCTGAAAATCTCGATGTTAACGCCCTGTTTGATCATTTTAACACCTCTATATTTCTAATAATGTGAATGACCAATTCACAGCGAACAACAACACCGATCCTATTATTTCTGATTTTGAGTTGGATGGTTGCATTACTCTAAATGAAATTAAACAGGCAGTGTTTTCGCAAAACAACAACAAAAGCAGTGGTATAGATAACTTAATCGCCGAAGTAGTCAAACACTCATTCGATGAAATTTCAAATTTCATGCTAAAACTATTTAACAGATTATTTTCTAAAGGAGAATATCCAAAACCATGGGGCGAGGATATTATTGTACCAATATGTAAGGGAGGTAATAAAGAAGACGTGAAAAACTACCGTGGTATAACGTTGATAAATATAATTGCTAAAATATATTCTCAAGTGCTTCTAAATAGATTAACAAAATGGTCACTAAAATACGATAAAATAATACCAAACCAATTTGGTTTTCAAAAAGGCAAATCAACGGTGGACTGTATTTTTGCATTAAATGCCATAATTTCAAAAACTTTAAATTCAATGAAAAAATTGTACTGTGCGTTTGTTGACTTTGAAAAATGTTTTGATTCTCTAGATAGGCTATATATTTGGCAAAAACTAAAACAAGAAAATGTAAGCACACAGTTTGTAAAGGCTATGCAGTCAATGTACGATGCTGTAAAATCTGTTGTTAGATTTAAAGCTAAACCCTCAGAGTTCCTAGCATCAGATAAGGGTGTCAAGCAGGGGTATCCGAGCTCCAGTCTTATGTCTTTATTTTTTGTGAACGATTTATTGCAAAACATGAACACAAATATTGATGGTTTATTTAGTACTAATGAAATTAAGATGTATATCTTACTCTTCTGTGATGATGCAGTGCTGTTTGCTGAAACACCATAAGCCTTACAGTCGCTTCTAAATGATCTCGAACGTTATTGTTTGACATGGAGCCTAAAAATTAACACTGCTAAGACAAAAATAATGATTTTTGAAAAGGGGCGCCATAGTAAACATAATTTTACAATCAACAATACAATTTTAGACACAGTAGACTCTTTTAAGTATCTAGGAATACATTTGTTTTAAAATGGAAACTGGCTAAGAACACAAAATAGACTAGCAAAACATAGGAATCGTGCACTACATAAATTATTTATAGTTTTGAATCAACTAGAATTAACTGTCACTGAAAAATGAAAGTTATTTGATACTCTTGTTGGTTCAATACTCAATTATAGCTCAGCAGTGTGGGGTTACCATGAAAACAAATATATTGAATTGATCCATTGTAAATTTTTAAGAAAACTCTTATGTGTAAAAATGTCCACAAATCTTGATGGTTTATATGGAGAATCAGGAAGGTATCCACTATTAATACAAAGGAAACATACTATGATAAAATATTGGTTAAAAATGTTAACGTCAAATAATTCACTTATAAAGTTTTTGTATGACATGTTGAGAACTGATGCAGATAATGATATATACTTAACAAAATTTCTAATCGGTCACTTTTTGAAGCTGCATATGTCTGTAAATACTAAGTCCACATTTATGATATTTTACACACAATATGATGGGTTCTAAGCGCTCCTTTATTTTGGATTCATTTACGTTGCTCTACGTCGTGAACGTCAGAACAACCACGTTGCTTGTTTGGCCTAATTTGCTCGTGTAAAGTATGGAAGAAAGTCTCTGCCCGCAATATTACACGATTGTAATCTCCAATGACTACCTAGCCCGAAAAACACCTGAAATGGCAAGAATAACACACGAGGAGGTCGACAGAGCCGTAGGAATGTTGCACGCCGGTGTATTCTGACGACAAATGAAATTCACCCACCGAGGAATACCGGAAGTGAAAACATAACAAGACTACTTTTTCGTGTATTCCTTATTTGGAAATGTTTCTGTCCATTTTCATGTGGATAGAACTTTTAACCGGACACGTTCGACCATTTAGGCTATAACGTGGCCATTTGACGTCACCGGAAGAAGAGCAGACCGCCCAAGGGAATACAAAAGATGGGTAACAACACCCCTAGGACCCATACATTGTAGTGCTGCACCTGGGCAACAGATTTCTTCCCGTTGCAAAGACGGCAAGACAGCTTAATGGTCAACACGACCGTAACGTCACACCCAAGACGGTACGTAATCGGCTACGAGAGGTGGGCAGTCGCTGCTGACGGCCACTTCAAGATAAAGTCATCACAAAACAGCTTTGGCCCGACGATACAGATGAGTTTAACACTAAAGAGCACGTTTGCAACATTCTTAAGAAACGCATTCGCGTCTTACCACAGCCTCCAAATGTTGACGCATTGGAGCGTGACGTCGTCACTATTTGGGAAAGTTAGGTCATCTATACTTTTACTGAACTCTTCTCGTCTATGAGAAGTGAATACGAAACTGTTATTGCAGCTGACGGGGGCAATTCGCCTTACTAACTTTGGGCCTAGGAACATAAAAACACTCCTGTGACTTTCAAAATACGGGGTGCCTCCACAGAAGTTGTTGTTAAAGATTAGGAGGAAAGGTGATAGCCGGTAAATTGTGATAGTCTGTTTCAAAAGTGATTACATTGGCATTGTAACACAATTACAAGGTTTAACACTTCGTCAAATTTTTTTTTTAAAAGGAAATATAAGGTGACCGATTAGAAAATTTGTTGAGTATATCTTATAAAAATACGAATTGGGCGTTTCAAATCAAAACTATACTTTCGGAAAGGAAATAGGAATGAATGATATTTGGCGATTTCAAAATGACTTTATGTTTAATCCGGCTATTTATAATATGATAAAACAGCGCATTCTAGATATCTATATGCAAAGTTGGTACACCAATGTCAATAACTCTAGGCGATTAGCATCTTATTAACTGTATATGTGTCAATAAATATTGAATCTCACTTACCCAATTTAGACTTTCGTCACATCAACTGTGTATTGAAACTAGTAGATACAATAATATTTCTATACAAGATAGAAAATGTAAACACTGTAATTTAAATGTCATTGAAGACGAATATCATTTCTTACTAGTTTGTCCGAAATACAGAAATCTACGAGTCAAATACTTTAAACCGTATTATTGTCACTGGCCAACGCTGAATAAATTTGTGTCACTTATGTCAACAGAATCAGTAACGACTTTATCCAATTTGTCAAAATTCATATACTTTGTTTCAATTTTAAGGTCAGAATCTGACTGACTTTAAACAGCTATGTATGTACAGACGAACTTCGATGTCTCGCTTAACTCGATGTTTTCCGTAATCCTATGGATAAAATCCATTATTCAGTAGACTTGGGTCGAGCTTGTCCTTATTCCGAAATGAAAACGTGACTTGGTCACGTTTTGGCTTTGAAATGCGGTCATGTTCGATTTTTGTCAAAATTTATATACTTTGCTTCAATTTTAAGGTCAGAATCTGACTGACTTTAAACAGTTATGTACGTACAGACGAACTTCGATATCTCGCTTAACTCGATGTTTTCAGTAATCCTATGGATAAAATCCATTATTCAGTCGACTTGGGTCGAGCCTGTCCTTATTCCGAAGCTAAAACGTGACTTGGCCACGTTTTGGCTTTGAAATGCGGCCATGTTCGACTTTTAATAAGAGGGTTCGGGATATTGAGGTTTGAATATATTTATAAATTGAATATATTTATAAATTTAGTTTGGTTCGTTAATGATGTAAACGATGTTCCATATTTTCTTTCTCTGTAAATGCTATATGAAAGAATTATTTATGGTTGTTTCACATAATGTGTGTGGTTTACATATATTTAAATTTGTCAAATACACCTGTTTTTCACAATACTGTTATATACATGTACGGCTATATATGTGCTTGGTACAACTATATGCCGAATAAAGATTATGTAATGTTATGTAACATAATGGTTATATTATATATTGTTAATTTTTATATAACTTTTATCATTGTGTTGTTCCAACCAAGAGTTTTTACAATTTTGATTGAAGTAAGTTAGGACGAGTGCCAAACAGTTTGTCTCCTGATCAGACGCCGCGTAAAGGCTATGAAAGGGTTAAGCCTTTAATGACATGATGACTTTCGTCTTCTTCAGTCCCTACTTTGCCTTGCGTCTCATATAGTTTGTGTATCTACTATTTTTTTAACTCGTCGAAATCCCTTCTTAAACTGGAAATGCAGAGATAAAAACGGAAATGCTCTCCTACGCAGGAATACCTAAAGTCAATAAATACAAGACAGGCAAAGGTGGGCTTACAGGAGGGGGACCCTATCCCTTTCCAAAAAAAATAATTTCTGCGGATATCAATTATTTCATTTGCAAACAGTTAAAAGTCAGGTTAGACGCGTATTTAATCGGCATCTGACCTAGCTCTAAGTCGTTTGCCATTCAGATCTTTAATAATCGCCAATCATTTCAAAGCATAGCATTTGCATTTCGTTTCGTTTAAACATGACAAAATACAGGGTGTCCCAACATTTCGGGGACCTAAAGTAAAGGCCCGTAACTTTTTACCTATGGATAGCTTTTGCTCATATTTTATCATGATTTATAGCGAACTTATAACCGTTAATGGAGAAACGCAATTTAAGCAGATACATATTTCCTTTAGAGAAAAGCACTATGTGATTGTAGAAAGTTGAACATTAGAGTTAGTCAATTCAATAACTTCTAGACTGCTTCACTTAAAAATAAATAAACAGTTTAAAGCTTAACACTTTTAAGTTCTAATGAAACTATCAGTTCTAATAGTAACACCTGGTCTATCTTTTAGACATATTTTAAGGAAAAAAGTATAAACAGGGTGAAAAATAATCTCAAAATGACCTATTTTAGCACAACAATAGTCAGACCAAACTGAATCATAGGTAATCTCATAAGATCAATGGTCAAAGTTCAAGGTCAATGGTCAAAACCAAATAAATGGAAAGAAAGGTATTGTCATGTATTAACTTCGTGTCAAATATGATACATCCATGCAGCTTAGATTTAAAGTTATTGTAAAAATAATGTTCTATAATGGTCATTTTAAGGGACAAAATGGCAACAAAGCTATTACTTTTATCATATATGGTTTTCGAACAGCTTCAGAAAAATTGATTTTTAGAACACTCATACAAATTAATGATATTTCTTAAATTGAAATCGCTGAAGAACAGTTTCTATCAATTGATTGAACCTTGTGTCACTGTTTGACCTATTTTACTTGAACAAATCCACTTGTATCAATGAAAAAAGTTCCCAATCTAGTTGATTAAGGCTAAATTCAATACTTTATTAATGGGGAGATCATTCATGATAAAACGAAATGGTCGTCCTTTTCCTTACTGATACTTTAAATTTGTTTATTTGTGTGTGTGATCTGCTAATGGTGCTTATAATGACTTACTACTTTAGATCCCCGAAATTTTGGGGCACCCTGTACATCGTCGTCCATACTGTATTACTCTATGAACTATTTGGACAACATTCCTAAATCCTAATCTACAGTGCTCCCTCCCTATAACTGCCCTCCCAACAACGACTCCCTCCTCACAACGACGTTTGCCGCTGTTCCCGAAATTAGATAATCATATCCAACATTTTTATGGCTTCAATATCGTCTGTTTCAAATTGCCGTCTGCTGGTTTCTCAAAGTCACTTATTAGTAGACATTTTGAAAGAAGAAATAGCATGAAGAGTGACAAACTGCTTGAATCTAGATCAAACGCCGTGTTACGCGGCGTCTGGTCCGGACTCAAGCTATTTGCAAATAAAAGTCAAGTATTAAATGTTCTTCACTATTACAACTCCCTCCGAACAACACACAAAATCATTATCTCCCCTTAGGTGTCGTGCCTGATTGAAATGTGTTGTCTGGTTTTAAATCTCATATTGAGATTTTACCCTTTCCTCCCAGATACTCCAAATGCACTATTCCAGTTTCAATTTGAGTCTAGTCCATTTCAGTCTATTTAGCGTTTTAAATGTATTGCAAGGTAACACACAAAGCAGACACTGATCAGAAGAGTTCTTTAGGTGCTCTCTTATCTGGATCTTCACTGTTTGCACGGCAAACGTACTCTTTACACATGTACACTGAAAAGGACGCGAACATGCCTGACTAAAGGAAAGGTAGGACTGCAAGGTTTAATTAACCCTTTCACTCTCAATAACGCCATAAAGCGCGTTTCTAAACAGTTAAGGTCCCGATCAAACGCCGCGTCACGCAGCGTCTGATCAGGACCCAAACTGTTTGACACTGTTATCGATATATATTAAATCATACAACCTTAAATCTAAGTTTGAAACGTGTCTTGCAGACAACAATACTGAAGCAGACGACAATAAAGCGGTGAAGGGGTAAAACTCTCCCGAATTATTTGATCATGAAAGGGTTAAGGAATATTGACTTAAGAAGCACCGACGTGAGTTGAGGTCAGTTTGGATCCTGATCGGACGTAGAGTAACTGTATTTGTAATTCTTGTTGATCATATTCGGCATTAAAACGATAGTCTGTTTTGGGAAGTGTCTGCTTTACGTTTGTCTTAACCCTTTCCCTTTCAATGACGTCATTAAGCGCAGTTGCTAACAGTTTGATCCGCGTTACGCGGCGTCTGATCAGGATCAAAACTGCCGCTTCTTTTGAAATTACGTCAGTTGTACTGCCTTAAATCTTAGTTTGAAACGATATTGCAGATAACAATATTCAATCGGACGACACCCCCACAACAGGATAAGATATCATTAGCCTAACGCTTTCTTTTTCCCTTCTCAGAAATTATATATTGTTAAACAAATCTTAGAGTCCCCCTGATCTTAGTCTAAGTAGTTTGCATAGGATAAGTGTTTCCTTCGTACAGTGTATATATGTTACAGTCAATCTGTGTAATCAGTCATATAATCAAATGACTGAAAATTTAAGTCATTACGTGAAATGACTGTTTCACTTAGTCATTTCATTAAATGCCTAAACTTTGCAGTCATTTCGTGAAATTACTAAAACACACCTTCAGTCATTTCACGAAATGACTAAATTGACTTTAGTTTCATTTATTACATTGTAATGATTGGTTTATCTTGATAATTACAAACTACACTATTGAAGCAATACATGTACATTAAGTAAAATACAAATCAAGTCTCTTAAATTGTAAAAAAAAATGCGTGCAAGGTTTCTGAAATTATTGTTAGATATTGAGTACTATACAAAAGTAAGCATATTGAATGATATGAATGAAAAACTGCTGTTGAATTAGTTAAATGAAATTCATTTCACACATTGCCTGAATCCTGTTAAAGGTGTATAGCAAATTTCAGGCGATTCGTGAAATGACCAAGTAAAACAGCGATTTCGCAGATTGACTGTAACATATACAATGTATGTATGTATACACTCGTCACTAGGGGTGATGAGTTAAGTGGGATCAATTTAGCCCACTACCCCATGGCCTGATTCTAGTTTTGAAGACATACGACTTACGACATATTAAAAAGTTAAGCAGAATGTGCTTTATTTTGCATTCAGCATGCTTTCGGCTACCGTCTACTAGAATATATTTGTAAATGTATCAAGTGAAACTAGTTTCGTCAGTGGGGAATAAATGAAAGAGATAAAAGCGTATGCAATAACTGGTTAACTAACATGAACTTCATTCCAACATACGAGCATCGGATTAAACTAAGCTTCTATGACAAGTACGTATAGGATGATATCCATTGATGGAGGATCTACACTGTTATCAAAACAGTTCTACACGTGCAATAACTGGTTAACTAACATGAACTTCATTCCAACATACGAGCATCGGATTAAACCAAGCTTCTATGACAAGTACGCATAGGATGATATCCATTGATGGAGGATCTACACTGTTATCAAAACAGTTCTACACGTGCAGATGACAAAAAGGGCTAAAACAACAATAATAGTATTATGGTCAATCCTTTGTTAACAGACAAACTCCTTCACGGCCATTACGTCAACGCTTTATTTCTTTACCTGATAGCCTGTTTTTAGTATTGAAGATATGTGACTACTTAAACCAGGTTGAAAATAAAGCAGAATGCACCTTAAGGCGCATTATGCTTTACTTTCAACCTGCTTTAAGCTATCGTGTGCTTGAATTTAGAACATATTCCCTATAATATATATTCCTGACTGATTAAATTGGAACTATTTTCTTCAGCGGAGGAATAAATTATATTCGCTAAAAGGCGCTTCTATGGGGGAAAGGGTTAAACAATTACCGCCTGTTTATTTTATTGTTTAACATACAGGTTTAGCCATGTCACCGCCGTGTGCGACTATTGTCGGTTTTGCAAACAGTTTGGATCCCGATCTGAAGTCACGTCACGCGGCGTCCGATCAGAATTCAAGCTATTTTACACTCGTGTCGATATTTATTCAGCCAAAACTTTCAAATACATGAATTTTGCATACAATGCAGACAACAGGCTGCATGCGATATACAAATATTGTCTGCGAAATGATAAAATATGATGGCTACAGTTTTCTGTGAATGGGTTATACCTCTTATTGCCAATCATGGTCACACTAATAGTTTATTGCAGATTTAGATCTAGATCTATCTGGAAAATATTAGGTAAAGGCTGCAAATAGTGTAGAAACTGATCAGAGGGCTCTCTTCGGAGCCCTCCTATCACTGACCTTCACTCTTTGTCCAGATCAGTTGGTACATGTAGATCTAGGTTCAAAACCTAATCGAATAGATCTAGTTAGAGATCCATGTCATTACAGTATGTGATTTAATTCATGTTATTATTTGACTCGGTTTATTTTGCTGCTCCATAAAACTAAACCATTTTGCTGTTAATTCCATCTGAAGCACGCTTCTGATATTCTATAATTCTATTACGCTTCTTTACTTTATAATTATGCTCACATATTGTTGCTTTTATATGTAAGGTGTGGCGATAATAAAGGTTCTGTTCTGTTGTGCAAAAAGTTTGAATCCTGATCAGACGCCGAGTAACTCTGTGTATAATATCTACTTAAACTATATGACAATCGCATCAATCGTTTTAAGTGAAACTGCTGAAAGTTTCGTATTTTAGAACTAAGGTCGGACGATAATTATGTTTCCAAGAAGACTATACTTTTTGTAGAGAATCTGTTTCTAGATGGGCTAGCCTCATTTACATGTAGTAATGGAATATTTGAGTCAATATGCTCAATGTAGAGAGGGGCATATTGTTGGCTTGTTTAATATAGAGTTGGCAATATGTGTTTAATAATTAATATGCCAATGAATTAATCCATTCACTGTTCTTCCGGAGTACAATTGTTGTTTCTAAACAGTTTTGATCCTGATCAGGCGCCGTATTCATTATTTCCTAAATCAAAATTGATTTACTTTACATTTAAATTGGATAAATAAAAGCAGACGACAATTGTTTTTAAAACAGATGACGTCATGACAGTGAATGGTTAATACAACTAATGAATGTGTCGTCTACGAAATGGTGTTTGTAGCTGCAGACCTATTCAACTCTGTATATAACCCATGTCACGAAATATATTAAATGATGCGTTTAGCACTGTCGTTTATGAATGTTTATTACACCACTCTAAAGGCCGCATGCCTGAGATCCGGCCAATATCGATACTCTTAGTAGAAAGATCCACCATTCTCCTGAACAGACGGTCCGTGTCATTTACTGTGTTCGAGCATTCTTTAACCCTTTACCTGATAGCATTGTTTCTAGTATTGAAGATATGTGACTACTTAAAGCAGGTTGAAAGTAAAGCAGAATGCGCCCTAAGGCGCATTCTGCTTTACGTTCAGCCTGCTTTAAGCTATTAACTGCTAGAATAAGGAAAGAATTTAATATGACACATATTCATTACAGTATAATTTGGAACCATTTTCTGCAGCGGATGAATAAAATGAATGTGCTAAAAGTCGCTTCTTTAAGGGAAAGGGTTAATACGGACCGTCAACTAACGGGAATAAAATATCGCTCTATGTGGAGTACGCAATTGGATCGATCTCATTAGCGATGTTCATCCTTAACAACAGTTAAATAGGAGAATAACCTAATAACCAATTGCTTTCGTTCTAATCCTAATGATCTATGTATGACTTAAACATATGTTTGTATTAAGAAATAAAATATGTTTAAACTAACAGTTACCCTGACTCAGAAAACGTCCATCTGCCAACTGGAATCGAAAATGGTGATAACTATGATATGTTCAGTGGCTTTAAAATGTTCTTATTTTACAAAGGGATATAACTCATACACCGAACATAGCTGAATTTTACTCGTCTAACCTGTCTTCACAACACATTTCAATTTCTTTATTTCTCTCAGTTCATGGTTTACATGGAAACATGAGGAATCATCCTTTCAGTAATTATAAATCGGACAAACATTCTTGTTATTGCACAAAACATACCAGACAGAGGGTAAGACGGACGGATGGACAAATCCATACCATAATACGTCTCATTGTCAACACTATCATCTCTATCACAACCACTTAAAACATGGCTAATTTATTGTATATTAGACAGGTGACAGCTTAAAGCAAGTTGACAGTAAAACAGAAAGCTCCTAACTCTTTCCTCCCTGAAACTTTAAATGGACAATTCCAGTTTCCATTTATGTCTGGTCCATTTCTGACTTTTAAGGGTTGTTTTTGTCAATGTTTATGCATTATGACAAACAGTGAAGACCCTGATCAGAGGGCTCCTAGGAGCCATCAGATCTCAGTCTTCACTTTTTGCATAGGACAAGTGTACTATTCACATGTACACTTTTTGCAAAGGACGCCAATATGCGGGACTAGGGTTCAAAGGGTTAAGCAACAATTAACATTAAACGCATAATAAATACCACAATTTAATGGTCGCAATAGAGAGGTTTTACTGTATTTGGTCTATAATCGACGAGTTTCATTTAATAGTTATAATGGTTTATTTTTAATTAACCCTTTCCCCACCATAGGCGATAAGTCGACTTTGCAAACAGGTTTAGTCCAGATCAGGATCGTCAGTCACTGTTTGACACTCATGCCAATGTTTCTTATGTAAACACCGCATAACTTTCCACATTTTAAAAGTAAACGCAAGTGGAAACTACAAGCAGACGATAATATGGCAACGACTGTGTTAGACGAGCTCTTACGTCATCATATATGGCAGTGAAAGGGTAAGAATGATGTTTGCCGTCCATGTCCAAGATGTTTTATAGTTTCGGGACAGAATTAAAATAACCAAATTCAAAGAAACAATACCATGTATTCTTATCAGGGGCCTGCGTTGTCCTGGTCAAATACACATTTGACCATTTTAAAATCTATCAATTTTGAAAGTGTTCATTTAACTCTAAAATAATGACAAATTTAGACCTTTGTAAAAAAAAAAGACAAAAAAAGACACATGTGTCTCTCTTTAAGCCCTAAAGAATAATAATAGCCAGCAGTTTTCTTTGTGCAATTAGAGCGCTGATTGGCAATAACTACAGTCGAAACTCGATACTTCAAACGCGTTGAAATAGACTTTACCGGTATTTATTTAGTTTAATTTCGATAAATCGATTCGCTCTTAATTCGGCATACCCGTATTTCAATGTTAAAACGTGCCTAAGCCACGTTTTAACTTTGAAATACGGATATATTCTAAATAACGCGAGTTCGAAGTATCGAGTTTCGACTACATACCTTTATTCAAGGTAGTCCTCCCTTACCATAATGCAGTGAAAATGGACAACAGGAATAGTAAAACTAACATTGGCTCTTGATTACACTTTATTCAGAACAAAATATATATATATATTGCAAACAATTCACAAACCCAACATTTCGATAGTGTAACAGTTGTCACCAATCATAACGACAATGACGTCATCCTTGTATAGAAAGGACTGTTGCCAATGCAGGGATACTGATCACAATAATACCGTAGCTGAATTTAAAAGACCGAATAATTTCTTAGCAACTCATTTAAAATGATTATTCTGATTAAAGTCATTTCCTGCACACTTTTACAAAACATAGTGTACAGTGGAGAAAACGTTATTCTTTCCCAATTAACGCGTTTACGCTAAAACTATTATTTCTTTTACAAACAGTTTGGAGCCAGATCAGACGCCGGGTAACCCGGCGTCTGATCAGGCTCCAAGATGTTTGCCACTAAGATAAACATAATTCATCAGAATTGTCCAAAAGTTGTACTTTTCTATGTTTTAGTGCTTTGCGTTTGCGTTTCGTTTGCGTTTAAACGTGAAAGAATAACGTTTTCTCCACTGTATAACATTAAATTGAATGAAATTCTAAACACGATTGGCTGTACTATAGCAATGCTACATATTATTTGTCGTGAAAACGTGATCAAATGTGTTCGATAATGTTCAGACATAGGTTTATAACGAATTTTCGTAACTCTATGTCCCTAATCGGTGAACCTTATAAGATATTGAATCTAGACTCAGGCTTAAATCATTTGAGTAACGTCTGACATCGTTCTCAAGCTTTTAATTGGTCAGATTTGAGATTTTACTCAAATCGGACTATTCAAACGCTTTATAACGATATTAGGCTCAACTCAAATGCTTTATAATATTGGGGTCCTAGGTACTTTCCTTGTAGTTGCCTCAGTTCATTTCACTACTGAAGATTCGTATCCCTGCAATAAGCAATCTCATCGCCTCTTTAATTGCTCAATAAAAAATCTACACAAAACTCAAAGATTAGACATAATCTATACAGCCTAACCTCTAAAACCCGACTCCCAATACAGGTAGCCTATAGAACATCAACCAGTTCTTCGGCCGCAAGGTCTTTGTTCAACTTGTTACAAGTTATTCAATGGATATATTTAGACGTTTTTAACCCTTTCACTGTCAATGACGCTTTAAAGCGCGTTTGCAAACATTTAAGGTCCTGATCAGTCGCCGTGCAACGCAGCGTCTGATCAGGACCCAAACTGTTTGACACTCTTATCGAAATTTATTAAGCCATGCAACCTTAAATATAAATTTGAAACGTGTCTTGCAGACAACAATAATTAAGCAGACGACAATAAAGCGATGAAGGGGTAAACTATTTTTAATAATTTGATCATGAAAGGGTTACAGACGAGTGGTCGGTTAATTTAGGACAACAGTTATGCTGAAAGATCCTTCTAGAGATTTCTGCATTACTCATGTCCTGTATTAAGCATTCGACTATCTTTAAATACAGTCAATTCGAATCATTTTGATTGGTTGATGAACTTCTCTACTTCGAAAACCTCTCTAGTCAACAAATGTCTTCCAGGTTTCGAAAGGGATACATTTATATATTTGATATCCATAGCTGATGTAGGGGCAATATGCTGCAGTCATGCGGACGCACATACGAAACGCAAACGCATTGTAATAAAATGGAGAAAAGGACTAATGAAATTTCGATACGAGTGTCAAACAGTTTGAATCTTTATCGGACGCCGCATAACACAGCGTCTGGTCTGGATCTAGATTGTTTGCGAAAACGTCTTTAGTCGACTTCGGCATGGAAAGAGTAAAATTCTTCGAAAATTTACAAAATACATGTAATAATAAAAACAACCACAGGCACATTGACAGCATTATTTTAGCCTGTCTCTCTCGATTTGTTGTAAATGGTTTCCCAAGTTTTCTACCATGTACAGTGGAGAAAACGTTATTCTTTCCCAATAAACGCGTTTACGCTCAAACGTTTATTTCAGATTTGCAAACAGTTTGGAGCCAGATCAGACGCCGGGTAACCCGGCGTCTGATCAGGTTCCAAACTGTTTGCCACTCTGATTAAAATAAATAGTCATAATTGCCAAAAAGTTGTTATTTTGTTAATTTAATTGCAATGCGTTTGCGTTTTGTTTGCCTTTAAACGGGAAAGAATAACGTTTTCTCCACTCTATCATAGTATGGTTGCATATTTGTTTATAGCGACCTAAATACTAGCCTTAATTCAAATCAGTGGAGAAGTCGTTATTCTTCCCCGTTTAAATGCAAACGAAACGCAAACGCCATGCACTCAAATACAGAAAATTCCAGTTTTTGGGAAATTATTCAAGATTTATTTAGATCTGAATGGAAAACAATTTGGCGCCTGATCAGATGCCAGGTTGCCGCCATCTGATCCGGTTCCAAATTGTTTGCAATGGAAATAATAGTTTTAGCGTAAACGCGTTTAATGGGAAAGAATAACGTCTTCTCCACTGAACGGGTTTTAAAGTAATCAGATTTTAGTCTGACCAAATATTGTCGATAACAAATGTCATGTTACCACCAGTTACGAACAGCGCGTGATCTTATGATAACATACTGATTACAAGTTGTGAACCTTGTAGATTAGCTATATAACATACTGATTACAAGTTGTGAACCTTGTAGATTAGCTATGTCATCAACTAGTTCATTGCAACTCTGCGAACGTCAAACATAGTTAAGTAGCAGCAATAAAAATGTAAGCTATACATGTATAACACTAAAACAATAAAATCGTACAATAATGATTAAAATCAAATAAACATAAAAATTTTACAATTTCATAACATCATGTAGACCCGTGGTCGCTTTGTCAAAGACAACATAACTTCACCCCTACTCATATAAACAAGTACAAACACAAATTTGTCCTTTGCCCGACCTTTACAAAATACGTGGTTTGAGAATTGACTTGTACTTTGAACTAAGGCAGTCTATTTGTATGATTGTAGCTTGTGATTAACCCATTACCCCATTTTCTGTTTCCTATTTTGAAGACAGTTGGTCATTTAAAGGAGGTTGAAAGTAAAGCAAAACGAGCCTTAAGCACATTCTGTTTTATTCCAAGCTGCCATCTGCTATTATCTAGAAATATACTAGTATCTAATGGTGCAAATTCGTCACACTGAAGCGTTTTCCAGTGGAGTAATACGTTAAAGGAGAAAAAGGGCGTATTTACGGAGTAATTGGGTTAATTCGATTCGACACTGGTTGATCATTTCACGGCCACTATGATGTCATAACCCGCCTATCACTGTCACTGCCATAATATCGCCTGCTTAATGTTTTCGTCTACTTTTATTGATTCAATTTTTATTGATTGATTTACAAAATATTACTCGTGTTTTAATCAGATTCATCTGTGTGAATGGCAAACAGTTTGGAACCTAATCAGACGCCGTGTACGGCAGTATCTTGTCAGAATCCAAACTGTTTCCGAAGGTTAGCTTTATTGGGCTTGGTAATAACAGTGTTAATATATTCCCAGGTAGAAATGCGTTTTAACCCTTTATTAGACTGAAATATCAAATTGACAATTCTAGTTTTCAATTTAGTCTAGTCCATTTTTAATTATTTAGGGTTGACTTTTACAATATATGTCAAAATGACAAACAATGTAGACCCTGACCAGAGGACTCCTTAAGGAGCCCTCTGATCAGGGCCAACACCGTTTGCATAGGAAATGTGTACTCCTCACAGGTACACTGTTTGCAAATGACGCATGTATGCGTGACTGGGGTTCAAAGAGTTACACTACAATCGAACTCGATTACTCGAACAAGCTTGAATACGGGAAAGTTCGACTCAAGCGGGATCGAGTTCTAGAAATTAAACTTATGAAATAATGGTAGTGTCCATTCAAGCGAGTTCAAAGTATCGAGTTTTGACTGTATACATGTTTTACGAATACATGGTGACAATAATTTGGAAACAGTGTTTAATAGCACTTAGATTTAGTTCTTATAACAAATTGAACTTTAATTTTACCACGCTAAGTTCCAAGTGCTAAGAAATATATATTATTTTCAGACGCTGAGTTACTCTGCGTTTGACCTGGAATCAAACTGTTTTCAAGTGTCTATAGATAACCCGGTTCCCGTGATAAAATGGTTAAGGTTAATAAACACCCTCTGAAGTTACTCAATATTGAACCATACTAGATAACAGTTGGCTGATTATCCCCTACACCGACGAGAGATATGTTCAGACGCTGGGTTACTCGACGTCTGACCTGGATTTAAAATGTTTTCAAGTGTCTATAGATAACTGGGTTCTCGTGATAAAATGGTTAAGGTTACTAAACACTCTCTGAAGTTACTCAATATTGAACCATACCAGATAACAGGTGGACTAAATATCCCTTACTCTCGTGTGATATGTTCTATTTTAAATTAAGATGTCTGCTTGTATCTATGCATCATATTTAGGAGAAGACAGTTTTACTGAAAAAAAACACAAATTGATGTGTCAAACAATTTGGACACCAGTTAGAAGACGATTAATGAAGTGTCGGCAAATGAACAACGTACTATACTTAGAACAAGGCAACATCAGGCTGACCATATCTGCGGATTTTTCCTGAATCTGCGGATTTTTGACAACTTCTACGGATCTACGGAATGATTTTCAAATCTGCGGAATTTTGGAAAAATATTCAGCCAATTTCTTTTATATGTCTATCAATGCAACAACTCGGTCATGTTTCTCTTAGTGTTGGCCACTGCAATGCATTATACGATCGCTAACTAATTCACTGCCGATAAACAAAGAAAATTATCTAATAGCGCACAACACCCAGCCCACCCCATGCCGATTACACATGTCAAGTGGTATCTGGTATTTTGAAAAGATAGAACGATCAATTCTGTAATGGCAGATTTAAATGATTATCGAGTTAAATAAAGTACAAAATCCTCTAACAATATGTATTTTAGTGGGTTTTTTTTTCACGTACGAGTTCATAGTCAAGGTAAAATGTGCATTTAACCCGGGATGATTACTCCATAGCCTAATTCTTGTTTTGAAGGCACGATACAGGTTGAAAGTAAAGCAGATTTCGCGTTAACTCCTTAATCCATAACTTGTTTTAGTATTGAAGACAGGTCATAATCACTTAAAGCAGGTTGAAAGTAAAGAAGAATGTACCCTAAGGTGCATTCTTCTTTACTTTACAGCATACGCTGTTAGGATATAGAAATTATTCTATATGGCATATATTCATAACTGTACAAAATTGAATTATTTTCTTCAGAAGAGGGATAAATTAAAGATGTAAAAAGGCGCACTATGGGGTATGTGGTGACGACACTTTATGTTTTGCTATTCATCAGAGACCATACATACATGTATGTATGGTCTCTGTATTCATCAATGGAAGAGTGAAGAAATGCGTACGTATAAAGGTGTATCTATATAGTAAAGGGTTAATTAAAGAGCGCACGAAAACCGACAAATATTCAGAATCGTGCCCTTCGATCGAAAAATTTGAAATCTGCGGATTTTTTGTCTCAAAGTTATGGTCACCCTGCAACATCTCAATCAGTATAGTTGACTACTAAACTATTCGCCATAGGAGCTCCTGCAGCAATACCTGCTCAAATCAAAATTAATGCAGTAGTATGGTTTGCAATGCTTATCAAAATATGTTTGCGTAGATAAAAGAGAACAGGGGCCCGTTTCATAAAACTTCTTACGACAAATGTTGTCGTAAATCAAAACTTTAAAGTACATTTTAATTTCTGATTTCTCTATCTAATCCTGTCCTGTGACAAGACAGGATTAGATGGAGAAATAAAAAAATAATTAAAAGTTTTATAATCTGACGAAGTTTTATGAAACGGGCCCCAGAGCTCTTAGACAATGCAAGCAGTGTAGACTTATATCAGTCGCCGCATGTTATTGGGTTGTGAGTTACAAACAGTGTACATGTATAATTAGATAAACGGCCTAACTGTAAAAGCATTTTTGTTTAGTCTTTTGCAGATTATTTAACCACTTATCTTCTTAGAACTGAAATAAGCAAAGAGTTTGCACCAAATCATAAACAGAGTCACCCAGTGTCTGATTATAATTATGTGCCGTGCCATGATAAAACCAGCCTTATTGCATTGCAACATTATATACAGACCAAGGACCGTTGGCATCTCAGGCTCTGTATCTGAGTTGGGTCTACACTGCCAAATACCAATATAATACAGCTACATAAAATGCTTTAGATGCATGTATGTGTCAAACAGTGTAGATTAAGACCAGCCGCCGCATCTTTGACGCGGAGGCTGGTCTTGATCTACACTGTTTGCAATGCAATGAGACATATTTTCTCCTGGCACGACTAATTGATATATATTGAACATTCTATGAACATGGCTATGATTTACAGTAAAACCTCTCTTTTATGACCACTACATATTGTTAATTATTAAGGTGTTTACGATAGGTGACCGCTTAAAGCAAGGTGACAGCGAAACAGAAAGCTCCTTTAGGAGCTTTCTGTTTCACTGTTACCGTGATTTAAGCTGCCACCTCTCTATTATACAATCAATTATCCTTCGTTTTAGTGGTCGTAATAGCGAGGTTTTATTGCATATGTAAAACATAAAAGCAGGCGACATTTCAATCAGATATTATCAATAGTGAGAACGAGGTCACTCATCAAACTCAGTCGTAGTATCTATATCACATACATTGTATATCACGTGTACAGGGCAGCCTGATAAACCGATATGTTCAAAGTACAACGGTTGATATAGGTCAACATTGTTTGCGATGCCCAAGTTTTCTCAACCGCGTGACTAGGACTATTCAACCTCACTCACATGATCACTGATAAAAAAATATATTGCTACCACTGCCATAATTTCGTCTGTTTGCAAATTTATAATCTAATTTTATTTCTAAAGTTTAGAAGTTTTGAAGAAACACAAACATCTATACGAGTATCAAAGAGTTTGGATACTGATCATACACCTAGTCACGTGGCGTCTGATCTGGAACCAAACTGTTTGCAACAATAAAGTGTTGTTGAGCATTGCAATGAAAGGGATTAACTATCTGACCTCCAACGGCGCCAAAAGGCGACTGCAAACAGTTTGGATCCTGACCAGACGCCGCGTTACGCGGCGTCTGGTCAGGATCCAAACTGTTTGAAACGCACACTGACATTTCTTCAGTCAAGACAGCTCTAAGTTTGACTTTAAACAATATTGCAGACGACACTACCAATGCAGACGATATGTTGGTGGTAGGAGGTAAAGCAGACGATAAAAGTTGACAGTAAAAGAGTTAAAATAAAACCGAGTTATATAAGGTGTTCCAATTTTGAATTTAAGCCCATTGCCTTGCTACATGTATGCCCACACTGACAAATTTACAAACTGTTTTGATCCAGATCAAATGTCAAATAAAGAGGCGTTTCATCTTGTACAAAACTGTTCAACACTCACATAATATTATCTAGGATACGAGAAAGGTGATCATGAAACACAATTGGCATGACAAACGTTAAAAGTTAACCTTTACAGAAGCCTTATATATTTGTAAAATACAGATATATGGAACATCCTACACATGAGATAAATGTTACTACTATATGTCCATTGCATACAGTAAACCCCCTTTATTGCGACCACTGACACGAAAGTTAATTGACTGTATAAAAATAGATAAGTTTAAAGCAAGATTAAAGTAAAAAAGAAAGCTCTTTTATGAGCTATCTGTTTTGCTTCATCTCGATTTTATAATTTAATGGTCGTTATAAACTTTACTTTGTAATTATATCTTAACGACGGCGATTATGATGAGTCGACCATATCCGTATTTCAAAAGTATAACTTCCTTAACTTTAAAATAAAGATATGTACGACTTAACCCTTTCCCTTATAGAAGCGACTTTTAGCACATTCATTTTATTCATCCGCTGCAGAAAATAGTTCCAAATTATACTGTAATGAATATGTGTCATATTAAATTCTTTCCCTATTCTAGCAGTTAATAGCTTAAAGCAGGGTGAAAGTAAAGCAGAATGTGCCTTAGGGCGCATTCTGCTTTACTTTCAACCTGCTTTAAGTAGTCACATATCTTCAATACTAGAAACAGGCTATCAGGTAAAGGGTTAAGCGATGCCCAAATAATGAAATGTAACCGCAGACATGTAGAAACTCGAGTTAGGCGAGTTCGAGATATAGGAATTTGGCTGTACTACAACTTATATGAGTTACACTATAATGAAAAGCATTACAGTAAACCCCCTCTATTACGACCACTAAAAGCAGGCTAACTGATTGTATGACAGCTTTCTATTGTGTGTTCATCTTACTTTCAGCAGTCTTAAACATCTTATAGTTAACACAGTTTTTGGTCTAAAAGAGAGGTTTTACAGTATAGGTTTGAAACCCTGAACGATCAGGGTTTATCACTATTACAGTGCGATACTGGTCAGAATCTACAATGTGTGTTTAAAGGTGTAACGACATTTACAAATAACAAACAGTGATCAACTAGTGCATTTCCAAAGCTTCAACATTCATCAATGTACAACTATAAGGTATAACTATATGTAAAATACATCCTCTAGCCGGTTGCCAATACATGTATTTCATGCAACTGCCATGGATGCAACACAATATAAGGTAAATCTAAATGTTCGGTTCCAATTTAAGTAAGGTGAAAGTGAAAGATATCTCCCAAAGCAGCTTTTTTATTTACTTGCACATTGCTTTAAACAGCCATCTACAGACCCTGATCCAAAGGCTCCGTTAGAGGCCCTCTCATCTGGGTCTTCAATGTGTGCGTACGACAAGTGTTCTATTTGCTGGAAGACAATTTGCAAAGGGCGAGTATGTGTTTGACTAGGATTCAAAGGGTTAAGCTATTATAATCTGTTTTGAACGCCATGTCTAGAGTCCCATAAAAAGGGATATATACAAACAGTGCTGACTCAGATCAGATGTCGCATAGTGCGGCATCTGGTCTGAGTCTGCATTGTCTGCTAACAGGACTTTCTATCAGAGACAAAATTCAATTATTAGATAAGGCAACTTTTAGATGAAAAATGGACTCATCCAATATATCAGCATGGAAAAGTCCACTTGGCATAAATGGGTAAAATGGGTGCAGTCGGTTTCAGTGAGGTTTTCACAAAGTGCTTGAAACAAAACATTTTATCCAAACGATTTCAACATCTAACTGCAAAGTTTTAACCCTTTAAGTGCCAAAATAGTGTATGTCTTACGTGCCCAGATAGCGTAAACAAATTAGTTTCAATATTCGGTGTACATGCTTTTAGCTGAAGTAATGCCAATATATCGATAACATTGGAAAACAATAACTTTAAATAGTCTAATAGCTTGCCTCATTCACCCCTGAAACTCCCAGTGAGTCTAGTCTATTTTTGACTATTTAGGATTATTTTTACAAAAGCAAAAGTAAGAGCAGATCAGACGCCGAGTAATGCTGTGTCTGATCTGTATCAAGCTATTTAGGTTTTTCGTATTCAAAAGTTCGAAATTTTTTGCAGGCGACCATTTCAATGAAAACGAGAAATACGACAGCATTCGGTTAACCCTTTCACTACAAAATATTTATTGAGATGTTTACCCCTTCACCGTTTCATTGTCGTCTGCTTCAATTTTGTTGTCTGTAATATCGTTTCAAAGTTAATATTTTAAGGCAGTGTGAATGACAAAATTTCGATACGAGTGTCAAACAGTTTGGATCCTGATCAGACGTCGCGTTACGCGTTACGCGACGTCTGATCAAGATCCAAACTGTTTGCAAAAGCGTTTTTTGGCGTCATGTAGAGTGAAAGGGTTAAAACACACGACTCTGTCATAAATAACTCCGCGTATAGGAGAAATGAAAGGTTTAACAGTGTTATTATTTCCCCGTTTAACCCACTACTCCATTGATACGCACTCTAATACCTCAGAAAAAACATAAGCTCCAATTCATTAACAGCCATGAAGATGCATAATAAAAAAGCTGTACCCTAGCATATGGTTGCTTTAGGATATGGAGTAAAAGGTTCAACGAAACGAAATTGATCGCCAACGCAATGCAAATAAAATGTAGAAAATGGGCTCTTAAAATGTAAATAAAATTAAATGAGTTTAATCCAGAAGCAAGTATATCTGGGGTCTGATCTGACTCCAAACAGTAAACGAACTGAATATACTTGCTGTTTGTAGAGCTATGTTGAAAAACTACTGGAAAACTTAAATCATGTGTGTGCAATATTTGCTAAAACAATCGAATTATGTCGATTCTATTTGTAATTATTTGTGGTTGATTTTACACTGTATTACAAAAATGCAAAGATAAAAAGAGCAGACGACAATTTCAAAACTAGAGATAACAGTTTTTGAACGATTCGTTAGATGCCAAATGCACTACTCGTGCAAAACATCATTTTTAAATCACAAACAGTGTAGACCAATATCAGCTTAGTGTATATTAAAATTTTGTATATACAATATTTACGTGTTAGGATATTTCATTCAATGTCACGTCAATGTGTTAAAAATGAGAAAAGAGATCGACAAGTCAGATTCCTCGTGAATAACACTTTAACAAGTTAGGACGATTTGTGGTGACTGTTATAAATAATTTGGATCTAGATGAGAGGCTAACTAGCTAGGCGTCCATATGGATCCAAACTGTTTGATATTATGAAGATGTTACAAATAGTTTGGATCTAGATGAGAGGCTAACTAGCTCGTCGTCCATATGGATCCAAACTGTTTGGTATTATGAAGATATTTTCTCATGAAGGAAATGACAGATACATCAACTCTGAGGAAAACTGTAGACGAAAGAATTAAAAGGGCGAATCGTCTGCTTAACATGTTGGTCCATAGTCTTCTACACACCCTTTGCTAACAGTGTATATGTCAAGAGTGCACCTGTCCTGTGTAAACAGTCAAACCCCAGATCAGAGGGATCCTAAAGGGGTCCTCTGACAAAGGTCTACACTGTCATATTAAAAAAAGGGAATCGTCCGCTTAAAATTGTCGTCTGCATATGCTGTTATGTGATGATATTTGTTGTTTTTAAATTTAGACTTTTGCCGTTTTGAAACAAGAAAAAAATCGAGTGGCAAACAGTTTGGATCCTAATTTCGAGTTACTCAGTGTCTAGTCTGTATTCAAACCGTTTGAAAATGCTTTTGAACTCCCAAATTTCAGTGAAGGAATTACAGTGGAGAAGATGTTATTCTGTCCGTTTATACACGTACATACGAGGCGCAAACGTATTTCGATAAGATGAAGAAAATGTCAAGTTTAAGTAATTAATGTTTAACGATTTATTCTAATAAGAATAGCAAAGAGTTTGGAGCCCGATCAGACGCCGGGTTACCCGGCGTCGGATCGGGCTCCAAACTGTTTGCAGTGGGAAAATGATTTTAGCGTAAATGTGTTTATTGAGACAGGCTCGTAGAATAACATCTTCTCTACGGTATAATGCGTTATTACTTAATTACACAGCAAACATGCGTGTATACATGTCATAACTCAGTTTGATTCAGTTTGAATAATATCTTCTCTACGGTATAATGCATTATTACTTAATTACACAGCAAACATGCGTTTATACATGTCATAACTCAGTTTGATTCAGTTTGAATAATACGATAAGGATATAAATATTTACAGCAAGTCGAACAGCCTAGGATAAATTGTAAGACATGAAAATGACGACTGCTAGGTGTTTGTCAAAACGTCCTCGAATATTGAGAATGATATAGACCTAGAATGACTACATCGTTTAAAAACATTTAATTAGAAAATAAACTCGTTGCAGGAGTAGAATACATTGCTCGGATATTTCATACGAGTGACAAACAGTAAAGATCCTGATTAGACGCCTCGTTTTCAACGCGGCGTCCGGTCAGGAACCTTATTGTTTGAAACGTCTACCTATCTAACTCGCAATGCGACCATAATAGACCTAGAATAACTATATTGTTTAAAATTAACTTTCAATTTAACATTTGTACTCTATATAGCTGTAGAATACACTGCTCGGATATTTCAAAGGAGTGACAAACAGTAAAGACCATGATCAGACGCCGCGTTTTAACGCGGCGTCTGATCAGGGTCTTTACTGTTTGCAAAGTCTAACTGTTTTTACTCGCAGTGCCACTCTGGTGATACGATTGGTAATAGACATTTCATTGTAAGTGATATTTATTCCAGTTGATACAGTCTGATGTAGTTACACTTTTCAGGCGCCAAGCTGCCACTGCTGATATACAGCCTGTCCTGGTCATTATTGTAGTCTATAGCCCTTGGGAAATAATTTACACCCAGATCAGACCCGAGTAAAATTGCGATGTGTTGTCCTGTGGCCGTCAGTTGATGAACGGTATGGCTGGATTTTCCACACACGTACACGACGCCATCACCACCTACAGCTACTCCCAGTGGACACTTTAACTGGTCATGGCTATAGACGGCAATGACTTGGCCGCTGAGCGTCATACTCGTCAAGGTGTTGGCTTCTCTATCAGTAATATAAACAACGTCTTTATCACGACTTAGAGCAATACACCGAGGCATTGTAAAGAGCGTCTCACCATTGTTGTTAGTGCTGAATGTGGTTAATGTTTTACCGGACATATCAATGATTTTGACACTGCCTGGATGTTGACATGCAGTAATAAAGTGGGATCCATTGTAACACAGTCCTACAATACCCGCATCAGGTGTTTTAATAGTTTGACTTATAGAGAGCCCGCCTGACACTGTTATTTTTCCTATTTTCTCTTCCTTTCCGTCTCCATAAGCCACGGCCACTTGGTTTGATTTTAGTTCTGTTATAGTATACGGCTTTGATGACAGAGATAGACGGGATACAACTTTGTTCTCCTTCATGTTGATTAATTTGACATTCTTATTGTCCCCATCGATCACTACGATGAGATCATTGGCCAAGACGGTCACACCCGTGATCAAACACTCCTCAGTATCATCGCCCGCCTTCACGTTCACCTCTCGCACGTGGCGGGCCTTGGTGGGTGTGTCACCGTGTCTCACGGATAGTGACCATATGGCGGACAGTGTAGACTTCATCTGTTGAATCTTCTCGTCTTGATGGAATGCGTATCGTGTAATCTTGTACTCGCCATTTTCATTCACCATTCTCTCTAACTCTGCTACACGATGACAGGAAAGTTTCACTTTAACAAACAGCTGGTTATTTTTACCTGTCTTTCCCATCTTCTCCAAATCTACTGCCATAGTTTTGACATCTGAGAGCAATGATTGGCATTTTTCAGTCGCGCATCTTATAACGTCGGCGTTGTCTCGCTGAATCTTGGCTAATTTACTGTTTGCTTCTTCTTCCATTCTATCAAGGAGCTCGTTGATCTCTTTCCTGAATTCCTTTATTTCGACCAGCGCCTTAGAATGATTTTTCTCGTTGTCTTTACTCTGATCGTTGATCTTCTTTTGTCGTTTCGTTAGTTCTCTGACGAGCCTATCTAAATCTACTGTCAGCTTCCCGTACTCCTGGCTCTTATCTATGCCACCAGACATGTCCGGAATGTAGCCCTTGTCGGAACAGGAAATATGGCCCAAGGTGAGACACACGCTGCAGCATACTAGGCTATGGGACTTACAATAATATTCCAGAACCTTATCCGGGTGTTTACGACATTTCTCTGTTAGCACGTCGGCGGGTTGGATCTTTGCTGGTGTTTTTGTTTTGGGCATTGCTGATTTATCAAGCACATTATGGTGTTTGGTTGCCGACAAGTTTCTATGGTATTCGGCACATGCTATACAGAGGTACTCCGAGCATTCCTGGCAATAACTCACAGATTCCACATGTCTTTTAGTAGCACATGGCTGGCAGGAAAAGTCAAACAATTCATCCGATCCCGCTAGAATCGAGGCAGTCAAATCTTCGCTTGCTTTGCTATGCGCCATTGTATAATCACTGTTAAATCAGTATGTCTGAATGTAAAGGCCAAACTAGGCTTACCTTTATGACGAGATTGTCACCAAGATCCGTTTTATTCCTAACATGAAATGCTGCATTTGGGTACGACCAACATGTTTATATGTACACAATCAATGTTTATAATCCTTGGAATGTCTATCTCAACTGTCAAGGCTTGCTGTTTATAATCCTCTGAATTTCCATCTCAACTGTCATGGCTGACTAATGTCTCCTTGTTGGTTAAAACTCACGATAATACAGTGAAACATGAACTTTGAACTTTAACACCAGACCACGTGACAGGGGTAAGTGATTTGATACAAAATAATCCTGATATTATTCTAAAGTTCTACTGCACATCACGTATTCCTAAATGACATTCAAACATTAATTTACACTACAGTTTTACGAAATGACATAAGCCAAGCTAATATATAAAATAATTCATATCAAACAGTAGTGTAGTTTTTAGATTCACACAGATTCTATGAACTGTACAAGGAAGTTTATTGAATACTTGGTAACAAGTACGGTAGAACTCCGGTATCACGAAATCGATTAAAGTGATATTACTCGCATATCGGCGGTACAGTTTCATTATTTCAATATTGCTTAGTTGAACATATCCGTTTTGAAAGTTAAAACATGTGTTTACCACGTTTTAACTTTGAAATACGGATTCGTTCAGCTTAAGCGATTTCGAGATCTCGCGGTTCGACTGTACGTCAAAGCCAACCCGATCCATTAGCAGCCTTCGGTCATTTCCGTTAAATTGAAGAAAAAAACGTTAAAACGGAAGTTGACGATGTATTTCCGATATAAAGCCGGTAAGTCATATCAAGTCACACATATCGTATTCAGATTCTAAGCTCTCGTCGTTCTGATCCTGACATGATTGCAAGATAAAAAATATTTCCACTCATGCTACATTGTTTGTCCTTCTGGTTGTTTGTTGCCGTTTTTGTCTGTCTGATTTTCTGTCACTCTGTCTCTGAGAAAGAGAGATACACTCTACAGAACGGACAAAGAGACAGGGCGATAAACAAAAATGGAATTAAATTGACACAGGAATCGAGAGAAAACATAATTTATGCCATAGAAAGAGAGAACTAATTAAAGAGAGAGAAACGAAAAGGTGTAATAATTATAAATAAACATAAAGATGGGTAGACAAAGGGGATGGAGAGTAAGCGCGCGCGACGAAGGGAGACATGGAGGGGGTAACGAGAGAGAGAAATGAGGGAGAGAGATATATACAAAGGGAATGGAGAGTAAGCGCGCGCGACAAAGAGAGACGGGGGGAGTAAAGGAGTGAGAATGAGAGAGAGAGAGTGTGAGAGAGAGAGAGAGTGAGAGAGAGAGAGAGAGAAACAAAAAAGTGTGATAATTGTAACTTGACATACAGAGGGATAGACAACAGGGATGGAGAGTAAGCGCACGACAAAGGGAGACAGGGAGTGGGGTAAAGAGAGAGAGCGAGAGAGAGAGAAACGAAAAAGTGTGGTAATTGTAACTTGACATACAGAGGGATAGACAACAGGGATGGAGAGTAAGCGCACGACAAAGGGAGACAGGGAGGGGGGTAAAGAGAGAGAGCGAGATAGAGAGAAACGAAAAAGTGTGATAATTGTAACTTGACATACAGAGGGATAGACAACAGGGATGGAGAGTAAGCGCACGACAATGGGAGACAGGGAGGGGGAGTAAAGAGAGAGAGAGCGAGAGAGAGAGAGAAACTAAAAAGTGTGATAATTGTAACTTGACATACAGAGGGATAGACAACAGGGATGGAGAGTAAGCGCACGACAAAGGGAGACAGGGAGGGGGGTAAAGAGAGAGAGAGCGAGATAGAGAGAAACGAAAAAGTGTGATAATTGTAACTTGATATACAGAGGGATAGACAACAGGGATGGAGAGTAAGCGCACGACAAAGGGAGACAGGGAGGGGGGAGTAAAGAGAGAGAGAGAGCGAGAGAGAGAGAGAAACGAAAAAGTGTGATAATTGTAACTTGACATACAGAGGGATAGACAACAGGGATGGAGAGTAAGCGCACGGCAAAGGGAGACAGGGAGGGGGGGGGGGGGTAAAGAGAGAGAGAGCGAGAGAGAGAGAAACGAAAAAGTGTGATAATTGTAACTTGACATACAGAGGGATAGACAACAGGGATGGAGAGTAAGCGCACGACAAAGGGAGACAGGGAGTGGGGGTAAAGAGAGAGAGCGAGATAGAGAGAAACGAAAAAGTGTGATAATTGTAACTTGACATACAGAGGGATAGACAACAGGGATGGAGAGTAAGCGCATGACAAAGGGAGACAGGGAGGGGGGTAAAGAGAGAGAGAGAGAGAGAGAGAGAGAGAGCGAGAGAGAGAGAGAGAAACGAAAAAGTGTGACAATTGTAACTTGACATACAGAGGGATAGACAACAGGGATGGAGAGTAAGCGCACGACAAAGGGAGACAGGGATGGGGAGTAAAGAGAGAGAGAGAGAGAGCGAGAGAGAGAGAGAAACGAAAAAATGTGATAATTGTAACTTGACATACAGAGGGATAGACAACAGGGATGGAGAGTAAGCGCATGACAAAGGGAGACAGGGGGGGGTAAAGAGAGAGAGAGAGAGCGAGAGAGAGAGAAACGAAAAAGTGTGATAATTATAAATTGAAAAATGGCATCATAAACAATGATAACTTTGGATTATACTATTGCTATACACCTAATGAATATGAATGCTTATGACCCAATCGTAAACAAGGAGAATCTTAGCTTTATTTAGCCTACTTGAGAACATAAAGGTCGTTTGTTTATTTTACAAGAAATAGGTTAGATATGACACAGTCCTATAATGTAGCAAACCATGCGAGTAAAGTCCACTTCGCAACCAGTTTATATCCATTTAGAAGCTGCTCAGATCAATATTGTTTGATATATTTGAAATAAATAGATCTATGCAAATAGTAGGATTAAAGCAGTCGATGTTTGCCGATGAAATGATTAAAGCAGATGGTAACATATGTCGGTCATGGGTTAATGAGTTGACATTAACTGTTTCAAGGTCATTTCGTCATCTGTTTGAGTGTTACAATTGGTGACCTTTATCTGTTCAATGTCACACATATATACGTGACATATCATTATAAAAACGACCTTTAAACGGAATACGACTCATTTTGTTTTAAAGAGACTGTAAGCAGCTGGTGTATTTGAAAAAAGACAATACGCAAATAAAAGCAATTTGGCAGTACAATGTATTGTGTATATGACATTTAAAATACAATCTGTATAAACACTTAAGAAATATAACTGAATCTTGTGATTTTATTTCTATCTAAAGGTATACAGGCCAGTTTCTGCGCCACCTTGCACCAATACCGATAATTCAAGAATCGTTACTCAACGAAATAATGCGTATCGGCTACCTCCCGTAGATACTTTCAGTTTTAAACAATTTCTGTAAATCGCCACAAATAAACGGTAAACACATAAACACTGGTTAGGAACTTGGTAACAGTGGAGCAAGGGTCCTCGCGACAGGTGGTATAGGGGTCGTTTCGAAAAATGTTTCAGAGGCATCACTCTTTCTATCATGTACTTGTAAACACATAATTGTTCGGCGAGTTTACACAGCCTCTTATCAAGGATTCTTCATTAAAACGTGGTAAGAGCTTTTCGCTTCTTTTTAATACGATACTTGACGTCGCCTGCGTTAGAATTCAGGTAAATAGAGGAAATAAAAGCAAGTGGTCCCCACTGCCTACATGGATATGCACTTATTTTTGTTATAAGTTAAATTTACGTAAGAAATTGCAGCATTTAACACAATAAGATAATCTATTTGTTCGTGTTTTTCTATAGATATTGAAGCATTTTTTAAAGAAAAATGTCCGATTTTTAATGTTATCATAAGTTTGTTGTTACTAATCAATATGATGTAGAGGTTACAGGTCCCTGACGACTGTTTGATAAGTGTTACAGGTTCTTCTTAACAGTGTTACAGAGTATTCACGAATCTCGAAATGGGCGAGATCTCGTTAGAAGACCCCAGTTTACTCGATATAAGCCTGGATATTAAAGTAAACGACAATAACAATATATGCGGCACTTCCAGCAGCCGGACTCCCGTGCAAATGTCTTAAAAGCAGATAAAAAAGCAGTTTCTTTGTAAAGAATATCAGTACATTCCTTGTAAAGAATATCAGTACATGACCACAAGTTCAGGCATTCTTTAGCGCCACAAAAATACCTCTGTGGGAAGGTATTGAATTATTCTAGAACTATTCGAGAATAATTTCTTGAATATTCATGCAAAAAATAGTAGAAGTGGCCATTAAACGTTCATGAATATGCTGCAATAATTCTAGGAATTTGATGTTTTAGAATCATTGTTCTAGAATTGCAGAAGTTATTGAACACCTTTAGTAGAATGTGTAAAGTATTTTTGAAGCCCTAGAACTATTCTATTTAACGTTCATGGGTATTCTAAAATTCCTGAACATTTTTCACTGTGGTAGTTTTCATCGAAAAGAAAGGTAAATTGCGATTTGTGTAACAAATCTTTCAGTTCAGTTTATGACTTTAATTAACACGTAATGGCGTATCACAACAACATCAAACTGCTTTATTAATTATACAGCGGACGGTTTAATAACCGGAAAACTCTGGTAAGACATCGGCATGTTTATCATTCTTGGCAAAAGAGTACCTTTGAATGTGACACTTGCGGAGCAGAACTCAATACCAAAGCCTCGCTCATTGAACATGTCGAAGACAAACATGGACCAAAGAATCTGGTATTTTCATATGATTTATTTGTCTGAGAAATAGTTAGAAAGTTATTAATTAACTTAAAAATATTGAGCAACTTATTGTGAAAATTTGCATTCAAAAAGAGCACAAATAGTGCAAATCGAGACCACAAGATATTAGACTTGCCTATTAGGAAGAATTTACCTTGCACACCATAATGTCTAAATAAAAGGTGGCTTTCAGTTTTTGCATTAAGTACTATGTTTTGGTTGACAAAACATATAATGGACTGAGCTAACCATACGATAATTTTTCCAGGTTTGTTTTATTACATGAACCGGTTATTTTTTTGCCTTTGGATCTTCTCTACACTTTAGAACAGAACAGAACAGAACAGAACATATCTTTTATTAGTCACAGTTTACAACAGAGTGTAACAGCATGTGATCAAAATACAATATATTCAATATGGCAGTGGTAACATGGTTATTGAAAATGCACTGAAAGGTCAAACCATAGGGACCAGGAGTTTGGCAAGAGTCAAACTCCGGACCTCTATGGGTATAGATAATTTCATTGATCGCTTTAGAGATATTTGCAAGTATATATTTAATTTTTAAGAGTCTGGTTTTCATTTTCGGAAATAAATACAGCAACAGAATCTTTGAAATTGAGTACTTTTTATTATTTTTGCATCGTGTTAACTATTTCGGAAATTATTAAATACGACGATGGTTCTTTACATATGATAAAATATCAAGTATGCACTAACCGAACGCAGTAATACGTAATAATTACAGTAAATCTAATTTACAACCGCTAAAACGAAGGCTAATTGATTGTATAAAAGACAGGTGACAGCTTAAAGCATTGTAAAAGATAAAGGACCTCTTGCAATACATGCACTTCAAATCCATTCTCTCTCAACAAAAACAAAAATGTCGATAAGAACCTGTAACGTTTAATAACCTGTTGTTAGAGAACCTGTAACACTCTCTGTTAGACTCTGTAACCTTATTGACCACTTGAAATCCAGAGAACATTTCATTGATATACGATATTTTAAATGTGATTCTCTTGCAAAGATGCAATTTAAGTATTAATCTTGTCAATGATTGCAGGCGAGATTATGCAGTCATTTATAAGAATTGATCGTTGTGAACAAAAACCTTGATTACCGCGTCGTTTTATAAACTATTTCAAGCGTAAATTCCATAAATGGAACGAATTAAGCGTGCACGACGCTTAGAAAGGCATCGGACTATATGGTGACAGTAACGATGTACAGTGTTTATGTCAATTTGACCTTTAATTACCTCTTTTGCGTTCACTTCAGCGTGCCAAGTTTTGTTTCACGACGAGACTCTGAAACACGTATAGTCAGGACTCCGATACCACCTGTCGCGAGGACCCTCGCCCCACTGTAACCAAGTTCCTAACCAGTGACAAAACGGCACTGGAAAGGGAAGTATGCAAAGCCTGGCAAAAGTGCAAACTTCGGGCTTTGTCTCATAAGGCTAAGGGAAAACATCAAGTCATTTAGTCCAGTAGTATATGCATGAAAGCGTCTACATGTATAGTTTCAAAAGAAGCATTATAACATTTATTTTTTTAACCATTTTCTGACTATTCACACATAAAACAGTTATTATGTGAAGTTTGATCAATATAGTTTGATAGACTTTAGTGTTTTCATTGAATGTCAGCCAAAACAAATTAAGAAAATTGCATATATTTCCGGCAACAAACTATACACTTTGCATCATACTTTTAGTAAGTATCACAGTTGAACTGTTTTAGTGTTTGTTTGTGTCAATTTGGTGTTATTGTATACATGTGAATAGATCAAAGCATAAAAACAATTGTATACATGTGAATAGATCAAAGCATAAAAACAATTGTATACATGTGAATAGATCAAAGCATACGTAAAGCTTGTTAACCCTTACACTCTCAATGACGCCAAAAAGCGCGTTTACAAACAGTTTGATTCCTGATCAGACGCCGCGTAACGCGGCGTCTGATCAGGGTCCAAACTGTTTGACACTCGTATCGAAGTTTGTTGGTCATACTGCCTTAAAGTTAACTTTGAAACGATATTGCAGACAACAAAATTGTAGCAGACGACATTGAAAACGGTGAAGGGGTAAACATCTCACGAAAGATTTTGCAGTGAAAGGGTTACAGTGCATAGGAAGGGCTTCATTATACATTTCAAGTGCTAATAGATAAAAATCAACAACAACATTATAACCTTTGGTTTTCTTTGTACCATGACACTAAGATATGTTTGAAGAACCTATTAAAAGTTTATAAGAACACGCATCCCTTTAACCCTTTGAACCCTAGTCCCGCATAAAGGCGTCCTTTTCAAACAGTGTACATTTGAATAGTACACTTGTCCTGTGCAAACAGTGAAGACCCAGATCAGAGGGCTCCGAAAGGAGCCCTCTGATCAGGGTCATCACTGCTCGTCATAATGCCAAACATTGACAAAAACAACCCTTAAAAGTCTGAAATAGACTAGACTAAAATGGAAACTGGAATTGTCCATTTAAAGTTTCAGGGAGGAAAGAGTTAAGGAAGTATGGCAGTCGAAACATCGATACGAGTGTCAAAAGTGGTTGATCTTGATCAGACGCTAATTAACTCTGTATCTGATCAGGATCTAAACATTTTAAAAAATTGACAGCAATCGCTGATAACGGTGAATACTCCAGATAATGTCTTCTTTGGATCTTAATCAGAAACTGAGTAATTAAGCGTCTGATCTAGATCCAAACTGTTCAGTATTCATATATAGGCATGTTCAGATAAAATGCCTCAAATCTAGAATATGATAAACAAAAGCAGATGGTAATATTCAGCCGATTTGGTGTTAAATGTTAACAGTTTGCAGCTATAATGCCTTAAAGTCTGATAGCCTAAATGTTTAGAACACCATTACAATGTATTGTCAATCCTACATCCATGGATCATGCAACGACACTATAAGTGACCCAAGCTATTTTGTCTACTAACACTGTCGTTCCCAATTCTTCCAGTATATGATTCGGCCTAATCTATCATTTATTTTCGCAAAGACAATCATAAGTTAAAACAGTTTGGATCCAGATGAGACGCTGAGTAACTCAGCCTCTTATTTAACTACAGTCTGTTTGTTAAACTGATCATAAATTCCCCATTATATCATGCAATTTAAAGCACAATTGTACCAACGTAACATTGTCCAATCACTCATATCCTGTTTGTCCTAAATTGCGGCAAGTAGGCCATAAGAAATCGTTAACCTATTGTATGATGAAAACCAATACAATTTACAAACAGTGTAAACCCTGATCAGACGACTCATAATGGAATCCTATAATCAGGGTATGCATTGTTTGTTCAAACTTTAATTCTCTAAATTATTCTTTAAAGTCATCCCTGACAATCAATATGTACTGGTCATATCTGAAAAGGGGAATAGTCCATATGAAAACTCCAGCAAAGAACCAGGGCTGCCACGAATTGAATATGAAAATTCCTAAGATTTCCAAATGTTATATTCTAAAACGCGATTTTACGAATTGTAACCCTTTACACCATAGTCAATTTCTAGATAGATGGTCACTTAAAGCAGGCGTTTTACTCTTTGGCTGCTCATCTGCTGGGATAAAAGATTTCGGAAAATCCGGAGAAATGGCAGCCCTGAAGAGAGGTTTAAATCAGCTGGTCGGCACGTCCAATTTCTTATCTCTCCAAGACATAAATACAGAAGTCCTAATTCAGATGAACTCATTGTGTGTGAAAACAATAAGATGTAACAATCATGGCTACTAAAGTACTGTTAATACTGCTTGGTCTGAGTTCATCCATTGTCTGGATTTCTGGAGAACCCTGTGATGTGAGCGTGTGGTCAGAGACGGGGTATGTGTCTGTCTGTCTGTCTGTCTGTATGTATCATGGCTACTAAAGTACTGTTTATACTGCTTGGTCTGAGTTCATCCATTGTCTGGATTTCTGGAGAACCCTGTGATGTGAGCGTGTGGTCAGAGACGGGGTATCTGTCTGTCTGTCTGTCTGTCCGTCCGTCCGTCTGTCTGGCTGTCTGTTCGTCCGGCCGTCTGTATGTATGTATGTATGTATGTCCATTCGTCCGGCCGTCTGTCTGTATGTATGTATGAATGTATGTATGTCTGTACCTCGTTTGCCCGATCGCTCATTCACTCTCTCATTTACTCATATTTTTTTCCAATCACTCACTCACTGTATCTCGTCCTGTTTATTTAACACATTTCCCCACAAACTAGGGACTGTATCTCTTACTGTTTTATTTAACACATTTCCCCACAAACTAGGGACTGTATCTCTTACTGTTTTATTTAACACATTTCCCCACAAACTAGGGACTGTATCTCTCACTGTTTTATTTAACACATTTCCCCACAAACTAGGGACTGTATCTCTCACTGTTTTATTTAACACATTTCCCCACAAACTAGGGACTGTATCTCTCACTGTTTTATTTAACACATTTCCCCACAAACTAGGGACTGTATCTCTTACTGTTTTATTTAACACATTACCCCACAAACTAGGGACTGTATCTCTCACTGTTTTATTTAACACATTTCCCCACAAACTAGGGACTGTATCTCTCACTGTTTTATTTAACACATTTCCCCACAAACTAGGGACTGTATCTCTCACTGTTTTATTTAACACATTTCCCCACAAACTAGGGACTGTATCTCTCACTGTTTTATTTAACACATTTCCCCACAAACTAGGGACTGTATCTCTCACTGTTTTATTTAACACATTTCCCCACAAACTAGGGACTGTATCTCGTCCTGTTTATTTTACACATTTCCCCACAAACTAGGGACTGTATCTGTCACTGTTTTATTTAACACATTTCCCCACAAACTAGGGACTGTATCTCTCACTGTTTTATTTAACACATTTCCCCACAAACTAGGGACTGTATCTCTCACTGTTTTATTTAACACATTTCCCCACAAACTAGGGACTGTATCTCTTACTGTTTTATTTAACACATTTCCCCACAAACTAGGGACTGTATCTCTCACTGTTTTATTTAACACATTTCCCCACAAACTAGGGATTCTAATTACAACATATAATTCTTTAACACACCAAATCCTATTAGCAATGAGTATACTCGTCATTTACAAACAATGTACCGGTACCTGTCAATAGTACACTTGTCCTACGCACACAATGTATACCCTAATTGGAATTGACATGGGTGATTATAGTCTGTCATTATTTAATTATTATTATAAGTTTTAAAAACCGCCATTGGTAATGAAACTCATGCTTGTAACATTTATATCATACATACTCAGCTCTCCGAGGGTGATATTTCGACTGGTTCCCACTGGCTGTTCAGAGGGCGAGTTTCGCTGGGACTACCCCAAGGAATCTGTGCATCTCGAGTTTCCCAACCCTCGGGCCCACAACATCTCAATCTGCATTAAAGACGAAATGCTTGGCAACATCTTCACAATAAGGGACATAACTCATGGCGTAGGAATGCCCATGGTTATCGGACGTGAGTTTTGTTAATGATTTCTTCAAACTTGTACTTACTTTACTTTTTATGCAATTGCATATTCCTTATAAAAACTCCATTTTCTCATGTTTGCCTATTCCTTATAGAATTTCCTGATCGTACATCTAGCCTGCTCTGATAAACATGTTCAGTACAGTAAACCCCTCTGCTACAACCTGTAAACTAGGGCTTAATGTTTGTTTGAAAGACAGGTGGCATAAAAAGCAAGGCGAGCGTTAACAGAAAGCTCCTTAATGCACATTCTGTTTTACTTACAATCTGCTTTAACCCTTAGCCTGCCAGTGACGACTATAGCTCCATATGCAAACAGCTTGGATCTAGATGAGACGCCGAGTAATTCGGCGTCTCATCCGGATCCAAGCTGTTTGACACTCGGACAACATTTTCAGCAATTTTGAGCAACTTTGAAGCACTTTGAAACTTGAATCAGTCGAGAAATATAGCAGACGACAATTTATTTGGCGGGCTTAGGGTTAAGCTACTGTGTACTAGGATACGAAAACATTTGATTTGGTATGTACGCATGACGGTATAAACTATTTTCTTCAGTGGAGGAGTAAAGTACATTTACAGGTGTAAAATAGCTGTCGAATATTTAATTAATACAGGTTTGTCTGGTTTGTTCTGAGCTTTTAATGTCATCTTGCTTTAAGCAGTCACATGTCGTAATCACGTAATACTTAACCCTTTCCCCAATAGAAGCGCCTTTTAGCGAATGTGATTTATTCCTCCGCTGAAGAAAATAGTTCCAAATTATACCGTAATGAATATGTGTCATATTTAATACTTTCCTTATTCTAGCAGTTAATAGCTTAAAGCAGGCTGAAAGTAAAACAGAATGCGCCTTAGGGCGCATTCTGCTTTACTTTCAACCTGCTTTAAGTAGTCACATATCTTCAATACTAGAAACAATGCTATCAGGTAAAGGGTTAAAACACGATTAAGTGGTCGTAATAAAGAGGTTTAACTTTATTTATATTCAAGAGAAGGAGAGCTGCACCATGCTACACAATACAGTTGGTATCCTGCAAATTGATAGATACAGTGCTCCCTCTCTACAACGGCCCTTCCAACAACGACTCCCTCCTTATAACGGCCCTTTCCCCAAGCTCCCTAAATAGAACATTCATGTATAACTTTTACTTTTGCAATGTCGTCTGCTTAAAGTTGTCGTCTCCTGTTTTTCTAAAAGTTACAAAAATGGACATTTTGACTGAAAAAACTTTATGAGGAGTGACAAACAGCTTGAATCCAGATCAGACACGGCGTTACGCGGCGTCTGGTCTGGGTTCAAGCGGTTTGCATATAAAGGCAATTTACCTCCCTTTAACGACTCCCTCCTAACAACGCACACAATTTTTATCTCCCATTGGGTGTCGTTGTAGAGAGGGAACGCTGTAATATATTCCAGAGAAGGAGAGCTGCACCGTGCTACATAAAACAGTTGTTATAGTGCAAATTGATATATAAAATATTTCAGAGAAGGAGAGCTGTACCATGCTACACAATACAGTTGTTATCCTTCAAATTGATACATAATATATTTCAGAGAAGGAGAGCTGTACCATGCTACACAATACAGTTGTTATCCTTCAAATTGATATATTATATATTCCAGAGAAGGAGAGCTGTACCATGCTACATATAATTGATGTTTTTTCTGCAAATTGATATATAATATATTTCAGAGAAGGAGAGTTGCACCACGCTTCATATAATTGTTGTTATTCTGCAAATTGATATATAATATATTCCAGAGATGGAGAGCTGTATCATGCTACATATAATTGTTGTTATTCTGCAAATTGATATATAATAAATTCCAGAGAAGGAGAGCTGTATCATGCTACATATAATTGTTGTTTTTTCTGCAAATTGATATATAATATATTTCAGAGAAGGAGAGTTGCACCACGCTTCATATAGTTGTTGTTATTCTGCAAATTGATATATAATATATGCCAGAGAAGGAGAGCTGTATCATGCTACATATAAGTGTTGTTATTCTGCAAATTGATATATAATAAATTCCAGAGAAGGAGAGCTGTATCATGCTACATATAATTGTTGTTATTCTGCAAATTGATATATAATAAATTCCAGAGAAGGAGAGCTGTATCATGCTACATATAATTGTTGTTTTTTCTGCAAATTGATATATAATATATTTCAGAGAAGGAGAGTTGCACCACGCTTCATATAGTTGTTGTTATTCTGCAAATTGATATATAATATATGCCAGAGAAGGAGAGCTGTATCATGCTACATATAAGTGTTGTTATTCTGCAAATTGATATATAATAAATTCCAGAGAAGGAGAGCTGTATCATGCTACATATAATTGTTGTTATTCTGCAAATTGATATATAATATATTTCAGAGAAGGAGATCTGCACCATGCTACACAAAACAGTTGTTATAGTGCAAATTGATATATAAAATATTTCAGAGACGGAGAGATGTACCATGCTACACAAAATAGTTGTTATTCTGCAAATTGATATATAATATATTTCTAGAAGGAGAGCTGCACGATGCTACACAAAACAGTTGTTATAGTGCAAATTGATATATAATATATTTCAGAGAAGGAAAGTTGCACCATGCTACACAAAACAGTTGTTATAGTGCAAATTGATATATAATATATTTCAGAGAAGGAACGTTGCACCATGCTACACAAAACAGTTGTTATAGTGCAAATTGGTATATAATATATTTCAGAGAAGGAACGTTGCACCATGCTACACAAAACAGTTGTTATAGTGCCAATTGATATATAATATATTTCAGAGAAGGAACGTTGCACTATGCTACACAAAACAGTTGTTATAGTGTAAATTGATATATAATATATTTCAGAGAAGGAACGTTGCACCATGCTACACAAAACAGTTGTTATAGTGCAAATTGATATATAATATATTTCAGAGAAGGAACGTTGCACCATGCTACACAAAACAGTTGTTATAGTGCAAATTGATATATAATATATTTCAGAGAAGGAACGTTGCACCATGCTACACAAAACAGTTGTTATCCTGCAGAGTGATATATAATATATTTCAGAGAAGGAAAGTTGCACCATGCTACACAAAACAGTTGTTATCCTGCAGAGTGATGTATAATATATTTCAGAGAAGGAACGTTGCACCAGGCTACACAAAACAGTTGTTATCTTGCAAATTGATATATAGTATATTTCAGAGAAGGAGAGGTGCACCATGCTTCACAAAACAGTTGTTATCCTGCAAATTGATATATATTATATTTCAGAGAAGGACAGTTGCACCATGCTACACAAAACAATTGTTATCCTGCAGAGTGATATATAATATATTTCAGAGAAGGAAAGTTGCACCATGCTACACAAAACAGTTGTTATCCTGCAAATTGATATATAGTATATTTCAGAGAAGGAGAGGTGCACCATGCTACACATAACAGTTGTTATCCTGCAAATTGATATATAATATATTCCGGAGAAGGAGGGCTGCACCTAGCTACACATAACAGTTGTTATCCTGCAAATTGATATATATTCTATTTCAGAGAAGGAAAGTTGCACCATGCTACACAAAACAGTTGTTATCCTGCGAATTGATGCCCCGAAGGTCCTCTACTATGTCGCCTCTGTCAGATACCGTATCCAGACTGAATACTGAAATATATGTACATCGCCCCTTATACTGCCGTAAATTCGTCTGCTTTGAATTTGCCGTCTGTTAAAAAATCCATTAAGAGTTAGATTTATATATTTTTTAAATTAAAAAAAGTAAATACGATGGTCAAACAGTTTGGATCCAGATCAGACGCCGCGTTCCGCGGCATCTGATCTGGATCCAAACTGCTTGCAAATACCAGTCAAGTCGCGATCGGCAGGATAAGGGTTAATTCCCAATTATTGATTGTCTAATAAAGAAGATCATGTAATTATCTTCTGTGATATTAGCACATTGAACCCTAGAAACAAGCAAACTCGTCATCTAAAAACAGTGTACCTGCAAAGAGTACGCATAACCTATGCAAACAGTGTTTACTTGCTCGTACATACACAATAGTGTATCATGTAAAGAGCACATGTGTCCTGTGCAAATATTACAGACACATATAAGAGGGATCCATGAGCCTTCTATTCAAGTTCTGCACTGTTTGTCATTTTGCAATATACAGTGTATGACAGAAAACAATCCAAATAGTTAAAATATACAGAACTTAACCGGACACTGGATGTTTCCATGAAATAATTCAGGGGATGAAACAGTTAATGCATATCCCGGTACCCATTTTCAGTCAAACTTGCAGTAAGGCGATCGTTGATACGAGTCTCTATTTGGTAGTCTTTTTAAAGAAATGAACGGATTGTTTTAGGCGTTCAAGCGAAATAAACGACAAAAAAGTATCGGCAAATACCATGAATCGCACTATATTCATGGTAAATTTGCCGATAATTTTCATTTTTTATTTTTACAATATATTTGCTATATTTTCAAATATTAAATGAACATTGTGTTAGTACGCATGTATGTTTAATCCATATTAGAGGTTGATAAAACGAATAATGTGTACCCTAAAGAAATACATAAAGAATTGTCATAAAGAAATACAGACAGTTGCTGTTTTAAGGTAAATCAATTTTCTTGCAATTTATCTCATTAATAAAGAAGAATTTTAGTTGGTAATCACTTTTTTTTTTTTTAAAAATCCGCCAAATGTTTGCTGTCCGAGTTCCAAAGATTAATTCGCGAACGAAAAATGCAAATGCCAAGCTTCCTTTGCGAATGTTATCCACAAGTCCTGCCCTCTCGAAAAATAGCGTTTACACGAAATGAACGTCATGTATTCAGTGGATTGAATGGGGCGAATGTAAATATATATGAAATATGACGGCTTAATGCATGGCAAAGTAATGCAGAAGGAGCTTTCTTAACAATTATCCCATAAAGATACGAATGTCTACGTCTTTAATTCATTCTCCCATTAAAGAAAATATTTCCACTGTACACTGTCATTAATTTGATCAGGGAGATTAGATTATATTATATTTAAGAGCTCCTGATTTGATCTATAAGAATCTTTTTTAATTTTCTAACAGAAGATAGCTTTAAACAGGCTGAAAGTAATTTTCAGTCATCCATTTACAGCTTCAAAAAATTATACTTCCGCTTGGTCAACAACTTGCGTTTTTTAGTATGATAAACTAGGCATATTTTTCAGCTAGACTGACCGGACCACAGGTACTTGACACATACATCTAGATCTATTACCCCCCCCCCCCCCCCCCTCTTTAAAAAAAACTGGACTGGACTAAAAGCATTCTGTTTTACTATAACTGAACACTAAAGGGGTAATTTCTACAGGGCTACCATAAGTTGACATGAAAAATCCTAAGACTTCCAAATTTGCATTTTTCAAGTGCGATTTTACGAACCGTACATTTACCCCATCGCCTGTTTCTATATTGTTTTTACATGTGGCTGCTAAAAGCAGACTGGAAGTAAAGCAGAATGCGCCTTAAGGCGCATTCTGCTTTACTTTCAGCCTCCTTTAAGCTATCATGTATTGGGGAAAAATCCGAAGATTTAGGAAAAATCCGGAGAAATGGCAGCCCTGTTTCTAATATCCTTCAACTGAACCGTAAAGGTGTAATTTCTAACATTCTTCATTAAACTGCCACTTGTCTTACAGACGGTCTATTCCGACCTTGGCTCCTTTGTCCATTGTGTCACGTATGTGCCTCTTTATCAAACAGTATACATAGGAATAGAACACATGCCTTATTCAAACACTGAAGACCTTTATCAGAGGTTTCCTGAAGGAGCCCGTAATCAGGGTTTGAGATCTTTGCCATTTCATGAGTTGAACATCTCTAATAAAGAAACCACTTTAACCCGTTCACTCATAATGACGCCATAAAGAGCGTTTGCAAACAGTTTGGGTCCTGATCAGACGCCGCGTTAAGCACCCACACTGTTTGACACTCTTATCGATATTTATTAAGTAATACAACCTTAAATCCTAAACTTTAAAACGTGTCTTGCCGACAACAATACTGAAGCAGACGACAATAAAGCGATGAATGGGGTAATTTGATCATGAAAAGGTTAAGTTTAAACCGATCATTTCACACAAAAAGGTTGGTTAGTTGTTGTTGTTGTTTTTTGTGATTGCTTGATTGTTTTTGGTTTTTTAGGGCGAGTGGGTATTCGTTTCTTAAATTGGGATCTAAATGAATGCTAATGCAAATATCTACCCGGACGAAGAGTGCCCTTTCTCCTATTTAATGTTGTTGATTCTAAGAAAGATATACGTCCCCTCAAAGCCAGTAATGCAGAATCCCATTCCTTACAGCTCCTTGGCCCGTTTCATTAAACTTCGTACGTCAAATGTTATCGTAAGTCAGATTATAAAAGTCTCAGTTATTATTCATTTCTCCATTTAATCCTGTCTTTTCAAGACGATTCCAAAGAGATGTCACAAGACAGGATAAGATAGAGAAATCAGAAATTAAATGTATTTTAAAGTTTTGACATACGATAGTACTTGTCGTACCAAGTTTTATGAAACGGGCCCCTGGTCAACATCGTTCAACTTGGAGAAGTGGCCTAATCAGTCTTTTATTCGGTTCTTGGATTTTATACGGAACTTGAGCTCTCTATACAGCAAAGCTCTCTTAACCAATTACCCCATATACTGTTTCTCGTTTTGAAGACATGTGGTCACTTAAAGCAGGTTGAATGACGACGGCGATGATCATGATGTTGATAATGATGATAATAATGAATATGATGATGATGATAATAGTTGCTGTCTTCTTCCTCCTCCTCATAATGATAATGATCACAACATTAATATTAACAATAATAATAAAATAATAATAATAATAAGTCTTTATTCATTATTATTATTATTATTAAGTCTTTATTCATTATTATTATTATTATTATTATTATTATCGTTATAAAGTCTTTATTCATCTAGGTAACATCGATGTGAAAAAGGGATTGCTTTTAATAGATCAGGAATTCAGTTGTAACTAACGGTCCTTTCAAAACATGGTACATTCATTTAACATTTAGTAAAGTGCATTAAAAACTATAGTAAATTTACATCAACAATGGACAATTCTTTTTAAAAAATACAACAACAATATGACTCATAAAATCTAATGGCCATTGCTGTTATCATAGAATTATGTGAGCGGTATTCTGGTACACTTACATGATGCATGTTTTATTACAGACTGTTTGTTAAAATTGTTACTGGATGATCTTGTTGTGTCTTTATAGCTATAGTGTAACCATGTTGAGAAAAAACGACTCTTAATAAAGATTATCTTATCTTATCTTATCTAGCAGGCGACAATTAATTTACGATATATTAATCTTTAACCGCATTACCCCATAAATACGCCTTTGATTTATTCCTCCACTGAAAAAATAGATCAATGTTATACAGTCATATATGTTTCATAAAAGAAATATTTTATTTATCCTAGCAGATTGTAGCTTAAACCAGGTTGAAAGTAAAGTAGAATGCGCCTTAATGCGCTTTCTGCTTTAATTTCAACCTGCTTTAAGTGGTCAGCTATCTCCTAAACGAGAATCAGGCTATGGGATAATTAACTGTAATGATGAGTACTATTTGTTAGGTGTGCAATTAAGAGTTCAGTTATGCTAATGAGATAATCGCTTATCATTATCATTATAATCAAAGTCAAGTTATAACACACTGTAAAGGTGTTGAAACAATTACTAATTAATCCCAGTATTAAGAGTAATTACTAATAGATGAAAGGAGCCTAAAGAGACACTAATTACTGTACCTACCTTAATTTGTTGTGAAATACGTTTCTCGTAAATGATTTGTTGGTTTTACATGAGCGAAGAAACCAATGAAAATTACATTGAAAATTGATTGGTCCTTGAAACGTATAGAATAATGTATATACACCAGTAAAAATTAGCTTTACTAACATATCTTCTTCGCATACATTACCGGTTTCGTTGTATGTCTATGTGTTTGGATGGTTTTACCCTGAATATCTGGAGTAACTTATTGCCAAAGTTTGTGCTACGAAATAGTGTGTTCTAAAATAGAACAGATTTCTGGTCACTGAGGAGCTTGACGCTGGAGGTCACCATGCCATCTGAACGAAGTAAGTATAAAATGCCTACAATGTTTATCTTAACCCCTTAAAGAGGCTCGCAACCGGATTTAGCATTAAAAATAGTAATTTGTAATAATAGAATCAAGCACGGCTTTTGGTAAAGACGGGTAATTCTATACCCGAGGTTTGTCTGTTCCCAGTCGGAAACGATCAGGGTCTACATTGTTTGTACAGGCATGTGTACTCATTTAAACTTTAGGTGCAGTTACTAAGTAATACCCTAATACTTGTGAGGGGGTTTAGATCCCGATCAGACGCCGAGTTACACGGCGTCTTACCAGGATCAAAATTCTTTTTCAACTCTTTTGTCATCATCTTTTATAATCATAATCTATAACAACAGCAGAATCATTATTAAATTGCCTATAAGAATAATGTTACATTGCTACAGTCAATACTCTGATATGTTCTCTAGGTTTCGTTTGATTTTGCTAGAGGGCTCTGTCTTTTGAGTTTCTGTACAGTGGTATGTTGTAAGAACTGTTATTTTCACATAGACTCGAATACGTTCTCTAGGTTTCGTTTCGCTAGTGGACTCAGTAGTTTGAGTTTAGTGATGTATTAAAGAGAATTGTTCTCTAATGATGTTTAAAGCGTATACAGAGGAGAAGTGTTATTCTTTCCCATGGAAACGCTAACCCAACGCATTGCAATAAAATGTACAAAATAACAATTTTCTGACAAATCTGACTATTCATTTTTATCTGAGTGGCAAGCAGTTTGGAGCCGGGTCAGACGCCGGGTTATCCGGCGTCTGATCAGTCTCCAAACTGTTTGAATTGGAAATTATAGAAACAATAGTTTAAGAGTAAACGCGTTTTTTGAGAGAGATTAACGTTTTCACCACTGTAATGAGATATAGGGCATAATATTCGAACATCTGCACAAATCATTGTGTCCTTTTAAAAAATCATGAGTTTCGATGACATACATGTAGTAGTTATTACTGTGATACTTTGCATTTACTGTCTGTCTTGTATTGAGTCACCAGTGAATAATAAAGCTCAACGTTCTGTGAAGAACTTGCTGCCTGGTGGGGGACATATTATTCGTATTATGTCCAAGTTGCATAATGACCATAATGTAACAAACGTATGACGCGTCATACGTCACATCTTGTATTTACGATGGCGTGGAAGATTATGCCATTGAAGTTGATGTGAACTGTCTGGTACATTTATGTGTTTCTATGCTGCAGTCAGTTTAATATTTCTTCGTACTTGGTTTGTAATTTAAAGTGAATATTCTACAACCCCACTAAATTGGCGATGTGGTAGTTTTACTAAACTGAACTCAACATATGAAAATTTACTATGAAATGAAATATAGTTGATGCATTTAAACATTTAAACATGTTTATCATGTTTGCATAATTATGCTTTCCTTTGTACTACGAGATTGATGCCTATTTCACTTTTTTTTCATGTATATTGTATTGATTGTTGTTTGTCACATGCTGTATATACTTATCTATGTTTTTGTAATCTTCAATCTGGAGGAAATAAAGAAATATATAAAGTCTACTAACGCTATAGAAAAACGATGGAAAATACCTAAAATAAACTAAGATTCGGTGACGATTCTTGAGACTCTTTTTGGACTGGTCATATTTTTTTATTGTCAGAAGCCAAATAATGCCACAAATTTGCTTTGATTTGGGTATTTTATTTTATTTTGACAAGTACACCATCCGGTTGCGAGTCCCTTTAAATTACTGATTATTTGGTAAACATGTACTTCCTAGAAATATAATTGTAGGTGACAAAATGTAAAGAAACTGATTTACGTAACATAGATCATGACCTATGCTAGATCTACATGTCCTCATTTCTTCAAGTTGACATTTTCTCGACCGTATTCAAATGGAGAAAGCTTTTAGACTCAATGTCGTGTTTTCAATAAAAAAAAGTCTATATCTATAATTTTATAAAAACTTAATCGCAATCCTCTTACTAGATCACCAAATTCTCATCTGCTAAACTTAGATTGTCTGCAATTTTATGCAAAAAGCGAAATTTTTGTTTGAATAAATATCGATATAAGTGCCAATATCATATAACTTAACCCATTACCCCATAGCCTGTTTCTAGTTTTGAAGATATGTTACCGCTTAAAGCAGGTTGAAAGTAAAGAAGAATGCGCCTTAAGGCGCATTCTGCTTTACTTTCAGCCTGCTTTAAGCTACCATCAGCTATAATATAGAACATATTTGTGTGATATATATTCTTAACTGTATAATTTTAACTTTTTTCTTCAGCGGATGAAGCAATTAAATGGCGTAAAAAGGCGTATAAATTTATGGGTGATGGGTTACGGTCCTGATAAAAGTACGCGTTACGCGGAACCCGATCTAGATCTAAACAGTTTAGACTGCAGCTGATGCTTCTTTTTTCGCATGTCTCTATTTTCTCTATTCTTAATACAGTCAATCCTAGAGACAATCTTGTCATTGATAGATAGTGTACCCGTGTAGGCCTAGTGTAGGCCTACACTTGAAAAACAGTGTAGATCCGGATGAGAGGACTCTTCATGAGCCCTCTGTCAGGGTCTGCACTGTTTGTCAATAGGCTGCTTTTAAAATAAACCCTTAATTTTAATAAAAATGGATTTAATTTGTAACTGGAATTGTCCATTTGATGTTTCAGTGTGAAATGAGTTAATGTGATAAGCCAACGCACGGTACGGCGGGTAAGAGCTGTACTGGTCAGCGGGGTTTCGAACCCCGGCAGGGCCTCCTAAGATTGAGTGGTTTTGCTCACGAATGTTGGTTTTGCTCAAGTAATTGTAGACACCTTATCTATTTCTAAAAAAAAATCATACTTTGTAGATCTATGTACGTATCTATTATAACTGCTTTACGACATTGGGCAATATTTCGCGGGACGTTTTACCTTTTACGACAACGTTCTTTAAACTTTTGTTTCTGGCACGAATGGAGCATCCGGTTAGACGCTGAATTTAGGAGTATGTTTCAACTTTGTAAACTTTTTCTATCGTTTCTTTTAATGTTGCAATTTAATTCTTTATAACAAGCATTGTTGTATGTTTCTGCAGGACATCTAACGTGCCTAGCTGCATGCTGGACTTGTGATTCCTGAAACGGGGGGTAATTCCCGCCATCTGCCATCTGCACGAACTGTTTGGCTAATTTTGACGTGAAAGCAAATTTTGCTTATATAAGTTTAGATAAGAGAGCTCAGAGAGCTACCTGGTGACAGTTAAACGTATGGTCGACGTATAGCAGGTATACCAGATTAAGTCCTTATTGCAAGAAAAATAAAGATGCAGTAAAAACTAGGCTTGAGCAATGTCAAGGTCGATTCTTCTTCTTCTTCCATTAATGTGCCGATCCCACTCTGGGGCAATTTCGCACATGAGTGTATTTACAAACGGTGTGAGCGACTCGCAAATATGTACAGTGCAGGTTTTAAAAAGATAAAAACAGTCATCTCATGGCTTAGTGGGTAAGAGACCTTACCATCAACTCTGACACTGACTCGCACCTACTACAAGAAGATTTATCCAGACTTGAATCCTGGGCACAGACTTGGTCTATGGAATTTAATGCCGACAAATGTGAAGTAATGAGGGTCTCCAAAAAGAAAAAGGTTTCCAAATTTCCATATATACTTCATAACCAGGAACTAAAAGAAACTAAAACTGCAAAATACCTTGGAATCACACTTAGTAACGACTTAACCTTCAACACACATATAGAAAACATAGCATCTAAAGCAAACAGCACTCTACGCTTCATAAAAAGAAACATCAAGTCCAACAATAAATCTATTAAGGAAACTGCTTATAAAACTTATGTTCTTCCCCAGCTTGAATATTGTAGCACTGTATGGCATCCCTGGCAAAAGTCTTTAACCTATGAACTTGAACGTGTCCAGAGATCTGCAGCCAGATATGTTATGAACGACTTCTCTTACTACACCAGTGTCACCTCCATGCTTAACTCTCTTAACTGGCCAACTCTTGAAGAAAGAAGAACTAAAGCCTCTGTCATCATGCTGTATAAGATTGCAAACGGAACTGTCATTGTTGATCACAAACACCTTAACCCCTCTAGAAACTTCAATTACCTGCTACCATTTTCAAGAACACAGTATCACGCCAACTCATTTTTCCCACGCACTATTAGACTCTGGAACCAGTTGCCGTATTACATCAAGGCCAGTGACAGCTTAGAAAGCTTCACTATGCGCCTCAGCACTTACAGTCAGTAATCATGCACTTTGTTTTTAACCATTTTAACCTATTTTTAGCCATATCTGTATCATCATTACATGTTTTTAATCTTTTAACTAACTGTCCCTGACCTCCCTGTCATGATCAGCAATTGATCGTTGGGAGTATCACGTAGACGTAGACGAGACCCGGTAGCTGCAGTACTGTATGCTTCTGTCTCCCATTACCGGTGGTCTTAGTGTAATCGAAAACTTAAATAATTACAAAGACCTTTTATACTTGCTACCCTGATTATTTTCAGTTGCTGGACGTTTTATTTATGAAATGCAGACGTCAAAACAGCAAGAAATTCCATAAGTTTTCTGATGTTTTACCTAACTTCCTGAACAGCCGATACACACTAAAGGGTAAACATCATTTCTTATGTATTACCGGTGCATCAGCCGAAAATTCCTATAGAAAAATGTCTTCGTGTAAAATAATGTCCAAGTTGTTGCGATTTTTAATTTGAGTCAATGACCGGAAACAGTTTCGTAAGATGCGCAGCAGCAGACAGAACTTGTATGCAGAGAATTTCTGGCATAACAACAAAATGGACACTTGCAAATGTTAGAAACGTGTTGGAATTTCTTTGCAAATGTGACCTCGAGAAAGTGTACATTTACATGTAAAAGCTCATAATAGACACTTTTGATGGATTTGGCAGATTTTGACGCGGGAGTTTTACTGTTCCCTGTGTAAATTTCAGGTATGTAAATGAAGTGACGTCATTGCTATTTGGATTTTTTCGGATTACACCGGTATAACATATACACCGGTATTAGGTTGCTTGACTACCTCTAACTCTAGACCAAGGTCTACTAGAGCTACAGTTTGCTAGCATCTCTACAGTGGCGCAAATTCTGCAGCAGTTGTTTATCAGTTATATATGTTCAAACAGTTGAGAATTAATCTTTAAACTAATATTTAACAATATTTTGATATATAACCTTCTTGTGTTAAGTAATAACCCACTCGAAGACCATTTGAAAACTTTTCGGTGTCGATCCACTATTTGTTTTGATTTTCCAAGCCGAGACAGAACTCGCGCATGCGTAAAACGCTGTCCGGTTAACATATAAGGCTTTCATTCATAATTGGAAAACTTACTGAGCAGTGGTATTTTTGATGAATTCGAGGATTATTTTTGCCCAGGTAAACTAAAACATTTATTTTATTGCTAATATGGTTAATGTGGCAGCTTAAAAACAAGTTTAAAGCTTAATTCGTGTATTAGATATTTTCCCGCCATTCATTGACATGTGCGGCGGTTTTACTACACACTCCATATATGGAATACGTAGTAAGAGGTTTATGGGACATATTTTTTCAAAATGGCCGACCATCCCTCGAAGACCGATGCCGGTTGACAGTAGTAAAGTTTAAATCGGGAGAAACTCAATCAAAAGCGTAGGTAACCTGATTTTACACACCCACAGTGTCAAAAAATGCATTCCAAACCGATACCTACCTTTTATTTTTCAAAAACGGTAAAAATTAAAATGTTATAGTAACTTATTCAAGCGACAGTGAATCACTGTCGGCCTGCGCCATTGTGGAGATCCTAGCGTGTCGTAACTGTATCCGCAATACAGTTACGATATCGCAACTAGAGACCAGGCACCTCTTGAAGGCCTCAACGCCATCAGTCATCATGATGTGTTCTGGAAGTTGGTTCCACAGTCTAATGGCGGAGGGGAAGAAGGAATGGAGGTACACCTCTGTACGGCAGAAAGGTAGCACGTATCTTACTGTGTGTCCTCGAGTACTGAGGGTTGCTGGGTGGAAGAAGCTCTCAGATGGGATGTCAATGAGACAGTGGGTCATCCGGTAGACCATTACAAGCTTTGCGTTGGAGCGACGTTCGGCAAGGAGCTTCCATTCGAGGTCAGCTATCATCTGGCTGGTACTACTCGTGGTGGGGTAGTTTCCCTTTATGAAACGTGCTGCTCGTCGTTGGACAGCCTCAAGTTGACTGATGTTGGTCTTTGTATGTGGATCCCAGACACAGCTTGCATACTCCAGGATAGGTCTAACAAGGGTCTGGTAACACTGGTCCTTGATGCCTTGTGGACAGCTTGACAGGTTTCTCCTGAGGAAAGCAAGACTGTTATTTGCTTTCTTCGCTGTTGATGCGACATGAGTATTCATCGAGAGCTTCTCGTCCAGGTGAACTCCAAGATACTTGCCCCCTTTTACAACTTGGAGCTCTTTGCCGTGGATGAAGTATGGTGTCTTCATTGGGTTTCTCTTCCTTGTTATACGCACAGCCTCGCACTTTGTTGGGTTGAACGACATCAACCAATCACGCTCCCATTGCTGGAGTCTCTCCAAATCATCTTGTAGTGCCTGGGCATCCTCTATGGAGCGAATCTTTCTGTACAAGAGACTGTCGTCAGCAAACAGGCGTGTGGTCGATGTGGCTTGGAGTGGGAGGTCGTTGATATACAGGAGAAAAAGAAGGGGTCCGATGACTGAACCCTGTGGCACTCCAGAAGGGACTGGTGCGCTTTCAGAGGACTCGCTTTCTACCAGGACTTGCTGGCTTCTATTGTTCAGAAAACTTCTGATCCACTGCAGGTGTCTGCCTCTGATGCCGTAGTATTCCAGCTTACTGGCAAGTCGCTCATGGGGGACCTTGTCGAAGGCCTTGCTGAAGTCAAGTAAGACTGCATCGATCTGCTCTCCTTCATCAAGGCCCTTGGCTAGGTCGTTCAGTGTAAGAATGAGCTGGCTCTCCGTAGATCATCTCTTACGAAACCCATGCTGCTGGTCAGTTAAGATCTGATGATTTTCCAGATGAGTCATAATTTGGCTGTGCAGTATGTGTTCCATGACTTTGCTACAAACCGAGGTTAATGAGATAGGTCTGTAGTTGGCCGGGTCACTGTGATCTCCCTTTTTGAAGATCGGTGTGACGCATGCATGCCTCCAGTCTGTGGGTTCTGCACCCTGTGCGATTGATGCTGAGAAGATCAGGTTGAGGGCTGGTGCAAGTTGGTCAGCATAGTCCTTCAGGAACCTTTTAGGTATGTTGTCCGGGCCAGTGGACTTGTGAGGATCTAGGTCTGCTAGGAGTTTTTTTACACCCTCTGTGCCGATACAAAAGCTGTGCATCTCGGGGTAGGGGTGGTCTCCTAGTGATGGGATGGCTGATGTGTCCTCCTTGGTGAACACACTGCTGAATTGCCTGTTCAGTATGGACGCTTTGGTAGCAGGGTCACTATGTGTGACTCCATCTGCTTTCAGAGGTGATACACCATTGCTGTCACATTTTTTCCCTTTCACAAGTGAGTACAGCTTTTTAGCTCACTATTGTGACCGCTCACCGTCCGTAGTACGTCTGTCCGTTCACATTTACTTCAAATGACATCTCCTCTGAACCCGCGGATTGTAGGGCGGATTCAAACTGCTCATGATGTTCCTTGGATGCTTCTCTACAGAAGTTGTTCAAATGAAAGAGAAAAAGCAAAAACTCAGCTTGAAAAAGCAAAAAAGCAAAAAACTTTAAAAAATCTTCTTGCCCAAAACTACTAGGCCCTAAGCTTTGATATTTTTACAGTAGAATCTCCTGGTCGATCCCTCTATAGTTTGTTAAAATGAAATCCCTAGGGTCACACTTGACGCCACCCTGCGCAGTTTAAGTGCTGCTCTAGGCAGGTTTCACAGTATTTTTGATGAAGCAGAACTGTATTTTACCTGAGTTCCTCTTAATATACTAAGGGCAAATAGCCAATATTTGCAAACATTTTGGATCCAGATCAGATGCAACATAATCATAATGCTACATCTAATCTGGATCCAACCTATTTGCCACTCATTTACCAACTTAGCATTTTCTAAATTGTTTTTTTGTACACTTTTCACATACAGTAGGTTTTAAGCAGACATCATTTCAGTCTGGTAAGGGTAAGCCCCAGAGCTCTACCCACTGAGGTCAAATATTATGCAACAGTTTGGGAGTATCACAGAACTGGTCATGATCAGCTGAACATGTTGTCTGCTAAAGTTTAGATATGGTTCAGTCTGCTTCATACTTAGAGAAACAGGATCTGGAAGTGATCCACTGACAGTTATGTAATTATGTCTTATGCCATATTTATACATATGTTTAATATTGGTTTTGTCAGAGTTATCTGTATGTCTTGTCATTTTTGCTTGTCCAGGATTCAACCCTTTCCTCCCATATACTGACGTTTGTTAACCCATTACCCCATAAATGTGCATTTTTAGGCCTTTGATTTATTCCTCTACTTAAGAAAATAATTCCACTTTAAACAGTCATGAAAATGTAAGATGCGAAAGTAAAGCAAAGTGTGCATTAAGACACATTCTGCTTTACTTTCAACCTGCTTTAGGTGGCCACCTATTTTCAAAACTAGAAACATGCTATGGGGTAATGGGTAAAATGAAATTGCCTATTTGGAAAGAGCCTGATGAGAGGAAGTGCCATTTGCAAAGGCCATAACTCTGACATCATTGTTTTTTGAGTTATTTCCCTTTGTGATATTTTCTTGTCAAGAAGACAACTTCAGTTCTACTGATGCTATTGTAATGAAATTTTATGTATGGAAAGAAACTGATGAGAGAAAATGCCATGCACAAGGGCAGCAATATTTAGTTTTTCCCCTTTGTCATATTTTATTGTCAGGAAAATCAGTTCTGCTGGCGCTAGTGAAATAATTATCATTTATTGGAAATGGAAATAGCTTGATAAGAGGATGTGTCATGGATAAGGGTCATAAGCTTGGCAACAAAATTCACTTTTGTCATGTTTTCTTGTCTGGAAGATAACTCCATTTATAGTTATATTAAAATGTTGTCTTGCCCAGTCAACTTAGGTACAAACTTCAATGTCCTCAGGTGAGCGAATTTAGGGCCATGGCCCTCTTGTTTGGGTTTCTGTCTGTAGTTACCATGTCACTTATGTAGTGGTTGTAGGCTGTCCTGCACTCATGACGCATGTCCTTGCTGGCTTGTTTATAGCAGTCTTTATCCTCTTCAAGTCCAGTGGCCCTGGCTCGGCGGTGGGCTCTTTTCTTTTTTCTCGAGAGACGTTTAGCTTGCCGTGTTATCCATGGTTGGTTGAAGCGGGTGGACGAGTTCTTTGAGGGCACATGCGCAGCGATGGTAGTACCAACAAAGTCCCTAAAGGTTTTCCATAAGGTGTCTATGTCTGTACGGTGGTGGTAGCGTGAGACAAAGTCGGAGCTAAAGTCTTGTACAGCTTGACTGATGCTGGCAGGGTCGGCCTTTTTCCACAGCAGGATCTTTCTTGCAGGTGGTTTGGTGTGCACTGCAGAGGTTAGGGCCTGTACAAAGACTGTGTCATGGTCACTTATCCCAGGCAAGGGTTTGCAGCGCTCGACTAGGCTTGGGTGATTTGTAATAAAAAGGTCTAAAGTGTTGTCTCCCCTAGTTTTGAAGTTAATCGGTTGATTTGTTCAGAGGATGTGTCGAAAACAGCATCAAGCAACAGTTGGTTTGTCTGTTTTGGGTAGTTGTTACCTGCGATAGTGCCTAGGCTCCAGTCAATGTCTGGGAGGTTCATGTCTCCTGCTAACCAGATGGTCGATGTGGGGTATGTGTGATTATACTCAATTCCTGATATCTGTCGGAGCTAATTGTCCCTCAATGTCTATTTATCTCTGTTTGACTTCCACACACAAACTAGGCATGACAAAACAGCAACAAACCTCCACATAAACACATGTTCAGAAAATTTCTTGATGAATTTAAGGTTTGTTTTGGTCACGGAAACACGACATTTTTTAAGATTCTAAAACGTATTGATACAGAAGCCTCAAAAGGCCCATTTTCTCTGAAAATTTTCAAAATGTTAACAAGCCCCTATGGTTCAATGGAAAGTATCCTGACTCTCTGAACATGTTGCTTTTAAGAAAATCTAGCACAAACAAGGTTCCATCCAGCTCAGTGTAACACAATTTCCATACAGTGTCTTCACCCACTCTTAAAATGGTGCTGATTCCCAGCATATTTAACCCGAAGCACTATTTGTTTGTTTCGATATATCACAGAATTATACACTGACGGAATTGAAACCTCGCGCTATATCGCAAATCCTGTGCGGCGCATACGAGACTCGCGAGACTTGATAAGAGAATTTCTATCGGTAGTTAATTTGATAAATGTCGTTTCGAATCATTGTTCAAGGGTTTATATTCCCGTGAATTGATAGGAATGTCCACCAAGTCATTTAAATCCTATAAAATGTCAATAAAAACACTCGAGTCGGTAAAATTTCACCCCAGAAATGACGGACAACGAGGCAAAAAGTGAAGATGTTGTCACGTGACACATAATCTTGCAAAATTTAACCGCCGCGAGAGCTCAGATGCTCGCCTATTCAACTTCGCTGAGTTGCTATTCCGTTTTGTATAATTCCGTGGATATATACTGCTACACACCCCTTTTTGGATATTACGAGCAGGGGCACTTTTTAGGTGGGACTGTACCCAGCCGGTCACTTTATCCTGACACCAGCAAACCAGTTGTAATGCTAACCCGAAATTCTGAGCGTCAAAGAGGGAAGCCATTACTAACAATTTTTAAGTTTGATTCAGCTTGGGATTGAACCCACAACCTTCCACCCCACTTAGCCACACAGCCGACAGGGCTTATTTTGGTCAAAATATCCCGCGATATACGGTAGTTTCCCCCTCTGAAAAGTATGTTTTACCCCCCAAATTAGGAAAAAATCTCCCCCTCATCTGAAATTTTGTCCTGAGTAGGCGCCATAATTTTCGCTATGCGGCCTGTCATACAGCCAGAGTTTTAACGACCCGCGCACGCTGATCGCACTCTTTATCATTCATGCGCATTATTGATCCATTTCTTATATCAACACTTCAGGCTAGCGAGCAACTAATCAGCATTTAGGTCACGCATCACAAACTTCTCCAGTCTGTATTTCGTCAGTCTCAATGAAATCTCACTGGTGTGTAAACAAAAAGGAATTACGATTTTTCTAAAATTTCCCTTGAAAATAATATTTTCACTCACCTAAAACAGCAACTATATATAATCCTCCAATGCATTAAAATTGAATCTCCAGCCAAATCATAAATAACACTTCCAATCACTCAAACAAAGTTTAGAAACAAGCTTCCAATATCCGCCATTTCGTCAAATTTGACAAAAATGGCGTCCATCACATTGAATCAGCATATGTAAGAATTCATTTGTTAAAGAAGGATTTTTTGTGTAAAATTTGTATAAACACAGTGTAGAATTGAGTTTAGTGTTAAAGTAAGATAAAATACAACTTGGCAAGATATACTGAGCGAAAAAAGTTCAGACAGTTCTTTAACATGGGATTTCCCATAGACAGCATTCCCAGTTTTCTGTAGGTCTGGAAAGCAATAGCAAAGAAAAATGGAACAGCAGAAGATAAAGTAAGGTTCACCGTTAAGGGGATGGCGTTGAGAGATATTGGTTGCAATAATTTGTTTTCGAGTTTTATTGTTTCAAAATGTACTCCTTTTTCAATGCAAAGGGAGGTAATTTGAAAAATCCCCTTTTCAACGGATGATTGTACACACAGTTGTAAAGAATGATTCTCCAAAGTGCTGGATTTTTGTTCCTGGCTACTTTTCCAACACAACTGCTAACTGAGGAAACCATTACTGGGATCTCGTTTATGATTGGTTAAGCAGTTACAATACAAGAGGAGTTACCGCCCTATACACAAATGTTTAAAGAACAGTCGATATCTCTCTCTATACTGTGACGTTCGGTTACTTATACCACTGTGAAATATGAGTGATAAATTATACCACGCAGACGTGGTATGCATCCTTAATGTATGACTAAACTTTTTTCGCTCAGTATAATTATTACTAAAAATAGAATTTGACACCGTAAGAACCACTTCACCATTAGAATCACTTTTACTAACTTAAAGACTTATAAGGAAAAGATGTAACTTGGAAGTGTAATGCAACTATACATGCATTCATGATTAATTTAGCAGTAATAGGAATTATTCATGATTAATTTAGCAATAATTGGAAATTATTAACATTTTCATATACAATGTATTATTATTGCTGTAACTGTGTTTTGTTTAACTTAATTTGCTTTCAAATGGCAACATAGATCTAGTTTATGAATCTTATATGGACAAGTTATAAAAGAGCCTGGCAAGTTCATTTGGGACAGGTAGAGGTTTTAAGGCTGATCTGTAAATATCCAGGCTAATTTAGATAAAAAATATTCAGAAATAATTACCTTAAAACAAGGGATTTTTTTCCAAAATGAGCATTTCATGGCAAGATGTTTTCCCAAAATGAGCATTTTATGATTCAATTTTTCCCCAAAATCAAGTATTTTACTCCGTTTTATGACGTATTTTTTCCAATTGAAGGGGTACCAACTCATTCCCAAAGTGGTGAAAAAAACAAGTTGTAAGCAGCTAGGCAATACACAGCCTTAGTTATCAACTTATTTCTTTTCAACAGGTATTGTACTTTCTCATATTTGATGTCTTTGTATTTCAGTCTCAAGAATGGCAACCACCTTTCAGATGCCGAAAGTGTCAAGAGGGACAAAATTGCACCCCCCTGCTCCATTGAAGAAAAAAGTTGACAACAATATCAACAACAACAACAACAAGGTCTCATCTGATGTGAACAGTTTACAAGCAGTACTCTCAGAGAAGAAAGAGACCGTGATTGTTAGAAATGGTGGAATTGGGGCCTCTAGACGAAACTTAAAACTGGAAAAACCCAGGCCACTGAAATCAACCAGGGCTTGTCAAAGTATGTAACATGTCATATTTATTCCCTTCTTCATGATCACATACCCTGTTTCTAGTATTGATGATAGGTGATTATGCTTAAAGCTGGTTAAAAATAAAGCAGAATGTGTCTTAACCCATTACCTCATAAATATGCCTTTTTACACCACTAATGTATTCCTCCCCTGAAGAAAATAGTTCCAATTTATTAAGTTATGGATATGTATCAAAAGAGATATCAATATTCTAGCAGATGATAGCTTAAAGCAGGCTGAAAGTAAAGCAGAATGCGTCTCAGGCACATTCTGCTTTACTTTCAACCTGCTTGAAGTGGTCAATTGTCTTCAATACTAGAAACAGGCTATGGGGTAAAAAAATAGTTAGTCACTATCTGCTAGGAATATAAGACTTCGCGTTTCGCATTTAGAAAATCAAATGGTCCGTGACGGTTTAGTTCTTACGGGATTTTAATAAATAATATACCATTTTGAAGCTAACATAATGAAGATTTTGTTGGTATATATAATTAAGATATTTTTTTGGAGAATTTTGTGAAATTGGCGCTATAAACTTTACTTGGTCATAACTTAGTCAAGTTTGCATGTCGGATTAAATTAAAAACACCGTCCGTCAGATCGTGCCTTCATCTGAATGGATAATATCACTTCATGAATATTAACAAAGAACCAATACATCGTACTTGCATAGCAATACCATGATCCCCCTATAGACCCGTCCATTCACTAACCGTTAAGAAATATGATCAAATTGTAGATCATTTATTTTACTTTTAAGATATATTTAATGCATAATTCTAGAAGTAATATTTCTTGACAAAATGATCATTTGAAATCAGCTACCACTGGATTTACTGTGTATTCTGAATGTATGGCTGGCTTATCGGTGGTTGCTACTAGGATATAGAAAATATTTTCCATGGTACATATTCATGACTGTATAAAAAGAAACTAAATTTATTCTGTAGAATAATGAATTAAAATATATTCCTGAAAAACGGTTTATCTATGGTGTAATAGAGCCTTTCACCTTTTTTTAGGTGTTTTAGACAGATGGCTACTTAATCAGGGAAGTTTGCCTTAAAAATGGCAGGGAATATTGAATATGAGTCACTGCTTTGTCAATACAATTTGAAAAGAAATATATGATCCCTGTAGATTATTCCTGATTTAACAAATCAAACGGGGCTCCAGATAAGGGGAGTATTTCAAAAATATAATCTTTATTTCTGCATATACCCAATGGTGTTACTACTCATAAGAATTGTCTCTATGAGACGATTCTGATGGGTAGTAACTTCATAGGATTTGGTGCAAAAATAAGTAAGAAAATGTACGATTTGTTCAGTTTATCTGGAGCACTGATACAATTTAAGATTTACCATGCCTATCATTCTCTTTTCCAGTCATCCGGGTATTTAATGTCATACGCATACTCTCGGTCCTTCATTCGGATGGCGACGGTCTTATTCGGAGAAAAAATTAATTCTAATTTTCTGTAAAATCACGCTTTTGCAACTTATGTAAGACCTTCGTAGTATTCATAGGACCTATTCAGATGATAATGAGTAAAAAAAGAATGAGATTAAACGCCCTGCTGCTCAAACTTATGTAGATATCGGGTTTGTTGTCCCCGAGTGCACATGCTCGCTAAGTGTAAATAAAGGGGGTATGACGTCACACTGGAAAAGAGAATTATACATAATAGCAAAAGTTATATTAACCCAATACCCCATAGCCTGTTTCTTGTATTGAAGATAGATGGCCGCTTAAAGCAGGTTGAAAGTAAAGCAGAATGCACCTTAAACACATTCTGGTTTACTTTCAGCCTGCTTAAAGGTATTACCTTTTGCTATATAGAAAACATTACTTATGAACCATATTCGTATTCATGACTGTGTATAAAAGGAAACTTTTCTTGAATGGAGGAATAAATTACAGGTGTAAAAAGGTGTATTTTTTTAGGAATTAGTTAAGTAACTATTACATCATGAAGAAGCAAGGAAACTTATAGAGAGAGGTAGTTACTTAATGCATGATAAACATGAAAACAATTGACAAACAGTGTACCTATGAGGATTATACTTATTTTGAAATTGGAATTTTCCATTAAATATTTCAGGGATGAATGAGTTAACATACATTTGTTGCAGGTTCTTCAGAGCAAGAAAACAGCATAATCTCCAAAACAACAGCGTCAGGAAATCCACCATATAAAGAGCAAGTAGAGCCTAGCAGAATGCTTTCACCCAAGACTGCACAAATCACAGCAGACAAACTTATAGAAGAAACACTGCAGGAGCTAGATGGCCGATCAGAGGAAATGCAAGGCAGGACGCGGATCTTATCACAAGTGGTGAGGAACTATCTGAGATAACTGTTTGGCAACAATATGGGTAGTACACACCTAATGGGACTATGTCAAAGTTGGTTAATATCAGGGGCCCGTATCATAGAACTTTGAGCGACAAATGTTGTTGTAAGTCAGATTATAAAAGTCTCAATTATTATTTATTTCTCCATCTAATCATGTCTTGTGACATCTCTTTGTAATCGTCTTGAAAAGACGATTCTAAAGAGATGTCACAAGACAGGATTAGATAGAGAAATCAGAAATTAAATGTCTAAAGTTTTGACTTGCGATCATTGTCGTAAGAAGTTTTATGAAGTGGGGCCCAGTATTCTATGTGGAGGGATCATTCTTGTTAACTACCAGTACTGAACCTTGACCAAACAGGGTTCAGTACTGTAGTTATTTAACAATAATTGTCAGTCCCTCTATGTAGAGAACAAATAGCGACTAACGTTGACTTAATCCCATTAGGAATGTACAACTTGTATTTCTCCATTTTGTGCTAAGAAACAGAGTGATTTACTTATCAATTTTCTTTGCAGAAGCGCTTTAGTGTCACAAAGCATAAGTGTTTAATACAGGTGACAGCTATAAGTGATATGAAAGGAAGGAAGATACAGTAAAACCTCTCTATAAGGGCCACTAAAACGAGGACTAATTGGTTATTTAAATGACAGGTGACAGCTTAAAGCAAGGTGACAGTAAAACAGAAAGCTCCTACAGGAGCTTTCTGTTTTACTGTCACCATGCTTTAAGCAGTCACCTGTCAAAAACAACTAATAAATTAGCACACTTTAGTGGCCGTTATAGAGAGGTTTTACTGTAGCTCCAACAGCTTATCTTTCATTTTATTTAAGAAGTAAAACGGATAAGGCAAATTGCTATTAAGGAAATGACAAACGAAAGCAGAAGGCCAGCATTAACTCTTTCCTCCCTGAAACTTTAAATGGACAACTCCAGTTTCCATTTTTGTCTAGTCCATTTTGACTTTTAAGGGTTGTTTTTGTCAATTATTGGCATTATGACAAAACAGTGAAGACCCTGATCAGAGGGCTCCTTTCGGAGCCCTCTGATCTGGGTCTTTACTGTTTTCACAGGACAAGACTTAGTGTACTACTCACATGTACACTGTTTGAAAAGGATGCCAATATGCGGGACTAGGGAGGAAAGAGTTAAGCTCTTACCTGTTTAAGCATTCCTCCATACCAACTTGAGTATTTCAGACATGCTGTTGCTTTAACCCATTACCCCATAGCCTGTTCCTAGTTTGAAGATATTTGCCCGCTTAAAGCAGGTTGAAGGTAAAGCAGAATGAGCCTTAAGGCACATTCTGCTTTACTTTCAGCCAGCTTTAATCTACTCTTTGCTAGAATATGGAAACTATTTCTTATGATTTTTATTTGTAAAAGTATAAATTTGAACTATTTTCTTCACAAGAGGAATAAATTAAAGGTGTAAAAAGGTGTATTTATGGGGTAATGGGTTAAGCTGTATAACAGTAAGGAAGAAAGCTCCTGTAGCTGATTTCTGCCTAAGCCTAAGCCTTTACTTTCATTTTGTTTTATGATGTTACATGCAGCATTGCCTGTCAGCCAGTAAGATTGATGGGTGCTTTTTCTCAAGGAATTAGTTAAGAAATCATTTGAGTTGTTCTCAGGCTTTTGATTGGTCAGATTTGAGCATCTGCTAAAATATGAACAATCAAAAGCCTGAGAACAAACTCAAACAAAGGAAAGAAGGTAGATAACTTCATTGTGTGTAAGGCGCCTTTTTTCACAAGGTTTACACTGCATTCATACAGTCAAAGTAGACAATGAGATTTTAAAGTTTTCATCTAAAATTCAAGAAATTTAATCTAAACCAATAACTGGAGATTGCTTATAAATGTCAAACTTAACTGTATTTTAAAGTAAAAACATTACTTAACCCTGTTCTGAAGTTTGAAATACAGCAAGTTTGACTTTAACGAGCTCAAGTTATTCTATTTTGATTTTCAAAAATCAACTGATCAGGGAAATCCTACTTAGTTAATTGTTTTCAGGATTTTAAGGCAGATAGGTGCTTAGAGCAGGATAAAAGTGAAACAGAAAGCTCCTATGGGAGCTTTCTGTTATACTTTTTTCCTGCTTTAAGCAGCCTTATTTCCTACATAATCTGATGGGTCTGTACAACTATCATGATCAGTCAACAGAGTTGTTTGATAATCAGTAAATAGTGTACCGGTATATTGAATCCCAGTCTTTAGTTGTATTCCTATGACTTTTATGTTTTATGATCTTGTAAATATAATTGTATGTTCAGTGATGTTTTAATTTTTTTTCTTCATGGAGATAGCATGTTCCTAGTTGGAGAAACATTACTTATCTAAACTGGATGAGATCATTTTTAAGCTTTCATCTACTAGGATTTAAAACATATGTCTGATGGTCACGAAACTGGAAACAGGCCATAAGGTAAAGGTTTAAGATTGTCACAGAGGGACATTTCTAAAGAGAAGTGGATCCGTCTAAAGACCCCAAACCACTCCAAACATAGAGCTCCAAATCTCTTAAAAACAATCCGTCTAATTACATAAAGTTTATAAATGGTGAATTAAGGCTAAACTATTGAGAAAAAAATGTTAAATTAAAATTAAATCTACAATGTTTTTTCACTTCAAGGGGAGCAACTCTTACAAAGCTTAAGATAGCTATATACAGTTACTGCTAAATATTAACTCATTACCCAATAGCCTGTTTCTGGTTTGTAAGAGGAGCATCCACTTTCAGCAAGTTGAAAGTAAAGCAGAATGCGCCTTAAGGTGCATTCTGCTTTACTTTCAGCCTACTTAAGGCGCATTTTGCTTTATATTCAGCCTACTTTAAGCTACTATCTGCTTGGATATGGAAAACTTGTACATTTGTATTTAAAAGTGGTTTTGGGAGGTTTGTCCAGATGTTTGGAGAGGTTTGGGTCTTTAGACGGACCAAAGAGAAGTCACATCAAAGGGTTTGGTTGAGCCATACAGTACTTGAAAACTTATAATCTGAAGCATAACTATTTACCCCATAGTCTGTTTCTAGTTTTGAAAATAGGTGACTACTTAAAGCAGGTTGAAAGTAAAGCAGAATGCGCCTTAAGGTGCATTTTGCTTTACTTTCAGGCTGCCTTAAGCTACTGTCTGCTAGAATAAAGAAAATATTTCTTATGATACATATTCATGACGGTATATTTTGGAACTTTTTTCTTCAGCGGAGTAATAAACTGAATCCGCTAAAAGGCGCTCCTATGGGGAAAAGGGATAAAGGGATGCAGTTAAAATGTCGGATACAGTTTTATTGCTTTGGAACAACTTGTGCCAAATTGTGAACTCATAATTTGTTTTAGATTTTTTATGCTTTTTGTTGTTTGAGCTTAGTTTTGTGTCATTATGTTCTAGTTGATTTTAGTTTTCAAGGATTCATGTCAAGAATTAAAACTGATAGTTATACATCATAAGTGCTTTTTTGCAATTTTAAATTAATCCATTTTCTATGTTTTTATTAGCTCACCTGAGCCAAAGGCTCAAGGTGAGCTATTGGGATGGCCCTGTGTCCGGCGTCCGTCATCGTTAACAATTGCTTCAAATGACATCTCCTCCTATACCGCTTGACAGAATTCAACCAAACTTTACAGAAATGTTCCTTGGGTCAAGCTCTTTCAAATTTGTTCAAAGAATTAAAAACAATTCAGAACTCTGGTTACCATGGCAACCAAAGTTAAAAAATAAGGAAATCTTAAAAAATCTTCTTGTCAAAAACTGCAAGGGTCAGAGCTTAGATATTTGGCACACAGCATCATCAACAGGTCCTGTATCAAGTTTGTTCAAATTGAAATTGGCCCCGCCCCGGGGGGTCACAGTTATATAGTGAAATTTTCAAAACGGCTTCTTCTCTGAAACTAATATGGCCAGAGCTTTGGCTTAGATATTTGGCACACAGCATCATATACGGGTTCTCTATCAAGTTTGTTCAAATTATGCCCCTGGGGTCAAAATTGGCTCCGCCCCGGGGGTCACAGTTTTACATAGAGTAATATAGTGAAATTTTCAAACGTCTTCTTCTCTGAAACTAATATGGCCAGAGCCTTGATATTTGGCATGGTGACACTTCTAGATGTCTTATACCAAAATTGTTCAAATGGTTCTGGTCGGTTGCATAACTAGGTCACAGGAGCTAAAAATAGATTTTTTTCTATGAAAACTTAAAAAATCTTCTTTTCTGAAACTACAAGGGCCAGAGCTTAGATATTTGGCACATAGCATCGCCTACAGGTCCTCTATCAAGTTTGTTCAAATTATGCCCCATGGGGTCAAAATTGGCCCCGCCCCGGGGGTCACAGTTTTACATAAAGTTATATAGTGAAATTTTTAAAAACGTCTTCTTCTCTGAAACTAATATGGCCAGAGCTTTGATATTCAGCATGGTCACACTTCTAGATATCCTTTACCTATTTTGTTCAACTGGTTTCAGTCTGTTGCATTTGTAGGTCACAGGAGCTAAAAATAGATTTTTTTCTATGGAAACTTACAAAAATCTTCTTGTCTAAAACCCTGCTACCCTGATCTTAGATATTTGGCACATAGCATCATCTACAGGTCCTCTTACAATATTGTTAAAATTATGCCCCTTGGGTAAAAAATGACCCCTTCCTGGACATAAATAATTATCTCCATTTTGTCAGTTATTCTCAGGTGAGCGAAAATGCCCCATGGGGCTCTTGTTTTCAAATCTGTAATATGTTAAAATTTGTATAAAGGCCAACAATGAATTTTGCTAAAGACAAGTGAATACTTAATGCAGCATGAAAGTAATGCAGAATGCCCACAAACTGTTCTTTAGTTCTGCATCAAGCTAACACTTAATCTTAAGGTTAAAGACAGTACTTTCTGGAGGAAATATTTTGATTTTTTACATTCATGAGTACTCAGTAAGTATGATAAGACAAATTTTCTATATCCTAGCAAAAGGTAGCTTAAAACAGGCTGAAAGTAAAGCAGAATGCGTCTGAAGGTGCATTCTGTTTTACTTTCAAACTGTTTTAAGTGGGCACATGCCTTCAAAACTTGATACAGACTTTAGCACCCCCTGAAATTATGCAACAAATGACTCTAATGGCTTCTAAAATTTCTAAATATGCATCATTTCATATGAAAAGCAAGTGCTGCCATGTTAGATTTTACCACACAATCACATTAGTTTCTAGTTTGAAGACAGGTAACCACTTAAAGCAGGTTGAGTTAAGTAAAGCAGAATGCACCTGAGAGCATATTCTACTCCACTTTCAGCTGCCATCTTGTAGGGTATACACATCTTTCATGTGGCATACATTAATGACTGGCTAAGGTGGAACTATTTTCTTCAATGGAGGAATAAATTTATGACATAAATATGCCCAATGAATCATGAGTGGTATTTCAAGTATTTTCCAGACTGAAGCTTGATTCAAGTTGGAAGTAAAGCAGAATGCTAAATATAGGAGCATTCTGCTGTACTTTCAACCTGCTTTAGAGGTAACCTTTTCAAAACTAGAAAAAGCTGTGGGGTAAAGGGTTCAAGAAAGAAATGTATGGTAGGCCTATTCACATTTACTTGCTAAAGGTGTTTGTTTTTTTCAATGTTTGTAAGACAGTTCTTATCTCCCTTTAATTTTGATTTACAGAGCCATGATTCTGGGTACAGCGAAACAAGTGTGTACTCTAGACAGGGGAGGTAAGAACTTCAAACCTGTTTGTAGAGTTAGCTTTCTTTAACCCATTACCCTATAAACTTGCCTTTTTACGCCTTCAGTAACCAATTTATACTGTCACAAATAAAAATCCTAAGAAATAGTTTCTATATTCTTACAGATAATAGCTTAAAACAGGCTGAAAGTGAAGCAGAATGCGCCTTAAGGCGCATTCTGCTTTACTTTCAACCTGCTTGAACTGCTCAACTGTTTTCAAAACTAGAAACAAGCTATGGGGTAATGGGTTAAACTTGATTGATGATAATAATCTGAACATGGTTATTTTATAAGAGTACTGTAGTAATAATCCAATATTTTATTTGTGCCATGAGAAAACCAGAGTTGTAAAGTTACAAACAGCGTAGATCCAGACCAGCTGCTGCCTCAAAAGATGCGGTGGCTGGTCAAGAGCTACATTGTTTGATACAAACATGAACAGCACAGGGGTGTAAAATTCTACTCGCCCGCTCACCATGGCGAGTAACATTATGTCAGGGCGAGAAGATTTTCTGATAATTTACAACAGAAACTAATGAGCAAAATGTCATTATCACACATCAGGGCGAGTAACAATTCTGAAATTTTTACACCCCTGCAGCATTTTATTTTACCATTTGCTCCAAAGCCTGTTTCTAGTTTTGAAGAGATGACTAATTAAAGCAGAATGTGGTCATCTATCTTCAATACTAGAAACAGGCTATGGGGTAATGGGTCAAAGGTCGCAGAGAAATGGATATTTTGTATTGACAAAATGAAAAGTAAACCTATCCTTTACATAATCTCCAGAGGCTGCCTTTTCTCCTACCTCCACATTTATAGGCTTCATAACTCAATATTTATTGGTGTTGTTGAATATAGATGGCAGCTTAAAGCAAGATGAAAATAAAGGAGCTTTCTGCTTTACTTTCACCTTGCTTTAACCCTTTAAAACCTAGTCCCGCAAATAGGTGTTCTTTTCGAACAATGTACATGTGAATAGTCAGCGTTTTTTTTCCTTCTTTGGACGGTACCCCAAAAAGGACCCGTTCCCAATTGGTACAGGACCCGTTCCCAATTGGAACAGGACCCGTTCCCAATTCAAAGAAGGGATCTGGCAAAATGGTAAAAATAGTATTTTCAGTGAAAAAATGAATTTCTGTTACTAGTGTTAGCATTGCCTGTTGATATGAACTGCATAATTGCTACTTGATAAGTTAGATCAATATAGGCCTACATATATTATGAAATAAACTTCCCAATTTCTTTCTTTCATCATTTCATGACTCGTTTTTTCCCAATTTGAAGTTTTCGCGACAAGAAAAATTCCCAATCGGACAAGAAAAATTCCCAATCTGAGGGGTACCGGACCCGTTCCCAATTGGGTGAAAAAAAAACGCTGATAGTACAGTTGTCCTGTGCAAATAGTGAAGACTGAGATCAAAGGGCTCCAAATGGAGCCCTCTGATCAGGGTCTTTACTGTTTGTCATAATGCCAAACATTGACAAAAACAACCCTTAAAAGTCAGAAATGGACTGGACTAAAATGGAAACTGGAATTGTCCATTTAAAGTTTCAGGGAGGAAAAAGTTAAGCAGTACCCTACGCTGTTGGATATAGGTGATTTGCACTTTTTGGCTATGGAGAAATATTAATGGGATAATGAAGTTCATTAACAACAGTAATTATACAGACAGGTCATTTTGGTGCTTGCAGCATTTGTGTCCAGTAAAGAGTAATGTTTTCCCAGGGCTCCAGAAAAGAGGAAGAAAAAAGTTTTCCATTTTCTAAGGTCTGCACCAAATCCCTTTAAATCCTATTAAATTCTATGGTGTGCCTGTTCATTAGAATTGTCTCTTTGAGACAATTCTAATGAGTATTCACACCATAGAGTTTGGTTCAGGTATAAATATTTTTGAAATACTCCCCTTATCTGGAGCCCTGATTGTAATAAATTTTTTTGGTACCAGATAAGTACTCAGTCTTTTACTGGGCTTTAGCTGGAGGCATATTCTAGTCATACCCACATGGGCTTTCATTACCTGATCTATGTCACTGCAGTAATTGTGATGTTAAATTTGTTGTTATTCCTTAAAAGAAATCCAGACTCATTCCTTTTTGTATCCTTTAAATAATGCATTTTTTTGAATGGGCATCTTGAAGTTTTTTTTAGCATTAACATTTTAACATGATTATTTTAGGAAAAAATATAAAAATCAATGAATATTCAGAATTGGACAATTTATATAATATTGTCTTCGCATTATCTTATTATCAAATCTGTAAACCTTCTAATATGTAATATATATGTGCTTTATGAAAATTATTTCATGGACCGCTTACCGGTAGTCATTTATTTACCATACTAACCCTGTGTATTGGACAGACAGATCTGCATAAACAGTGTAGACCCTGACCCTGATCACACTGCTCTATTAGGAGCAGTCTGATCAGGGGTGACACTGTTTGCCATTCAGTAAGCACCTTTTAGACAAATTACTGAATGATAAAAGCGATTACATGTAGTTCAAATTTTAGGATAATTATAGCAGTTACACTGGTCTGGATGTCTCAATTTTTAGCTCACCTGGCACGAGGTGCCAAGGTGAGCTTTTAGGATCGCTGGATGTCCGTCGTCTGTCCGTCCGTTCACAATTGGTTGTGAACACTCTAGCGGCTACAAATTTCATCGGATCTTCATGAAACTTGATGACAATAATGGTCTTGATGAAATCTAGGTCAAGTTCGAATGTGGGTCATGTCCGGTCAAAAACTAGGTCACTAGGTCAAATTATAGAAAAACCTTGTGAACACTCTAGAGGCTACAAATCTCATTGGATCTTGATGAAACTTCATGACAATGTTTGTCTTGATAAAATCTAGGTCAAGGTCGAATGTAGGTTATGTCCGGTCAAAAACTAGGTCACTAGGTCAAATTATAGCAAAACCTTGTGAACACTCTAATGGCTATAAATATCATTGGATCTTACTGAAACTTGATGACAATGTTTGTCTTGATGAAATCTAGGTCAAGTTGGAATGTGGGTCATGTCCGGTCAAAAACTAGGTCACTAGGTCAAATCATAGAAAAACCTTGTGAACACTCTAGAAGCTACAAATCTCATTGGATTTTAATGCAACTTGGTCAGAATGTTTGCCTCATTGATATCTAGGTCAAGTTCGAATATGAGTTATGTCGGGTCAACAACTAGGTCACTAGGTCAAATCATAGGAAAACCTTGTTAACACTCTAGAAGCTACAAATCTCGTCCGATATTCATGACACTTGGTCAAAATGTTTGCCTCATTGATATCTAGGTCAAGTTCAAATATGGATCATGTCTGGTCAAAACAAAAATTCATTAGGTCAAATCAAAGAAATACAGTGTTAACCCTCTAGAGGCTACAAATCTCATTAGATCTGAATGTAATATTGTCAAAATGTTTGCCTACATCAAATCTAGGTCAAAATCAAACAGAATTGTGTTTGGTCAAAAACAAGGTCACTTGATCAAATCATAGAAAAATCTTGTTAACACTCTAGAGGTTGACTGTGGGTCATATGTCCAGTTATAATCTAGGTCACTATAGGTCAAGTTTTACATGGTGTACTGGGTGAGCGATTTAGGGCCATGGTGGCCCTTGTTAGGATTTTTACGGTACACATGTACATTTTATTGTGTACATTGTATATCATACCTCAAACTCGTTTTAAACCTTTTGTATTTTATGTCTTCCTAATTCACAGTTGTGATGCTATTTGTTTTATAAATTGTTTCATTAAAAATTTTCTTAAATATATTATTGCAGTTATTCCTTCTATTTCCAAACCGTTTTAAAGTTTTTTCTGTTGATTCATACGGAGGTTGAAATAAAAATGTTGGTCCCAATTCCAACCTTTTGTTACTTTAACCTACCATAAATACGACTTTTTATGTCTGATTTATTCCTACACTGAATAGTTCCACCTTATAGTACATGTACTAAATAAGAATAGGGATCTGTAAAAGAATGTAACTCAGACTGCTCTTTCCACACCTTGTTGGTTATTAAGTTCTCTTGTGGATCATTTTAGCTACCATAACATGGACCAGTCTACTTGGAATTCTGGGTACATGTACGGTAGTAACTGATCTAAATTTGCAAACAGTATAGATCCAGATCAGAGGGCTCCTAGAGGAACCCTCTGATCTGGGTCTACACTATTTGCAAATGCAATTAGTTTATTTTTAACAGCGTTAGTAATGCAGAAATCTTGTTCAGGAGCAATTGACAATTAGTTGTGACCCATATTGACTTAGACATTTCCAAAATTGACACAACACTAATATATTATGTATATTACAGATGAGCAAGAAGTGTACATTGACACATTCAACCCTAGCGACGAGTATACTCGTCATTTACAAACAGTATACAGGACTCCAGATAAGAGAGAGTAAACTGAACAAATCTAACATTTTCTCACTCATTGCAGCACCAAATCCTATGGTGTTACTACACATTAGAATCGTCTCGAAGAGACGATTCTAATGAGTAGTGACACCATAGGGTTTAATGCAGAAATAAAGATTTTAGTTTTTGAAATACTCCCCTTATCTGGAGCCCTGAGTATACCTGTGAGGATTACCCTTGTCCTATGCAAACAGGGTAGGCCCTGATCAGAGGGCTCCTTTAGACCTTAAGGAGCCCTCTGATCAGGGTCTACACCGTTTATCATTTTGAAATATATTGTTAAATTCATCCCATAATAGTCAGAAATGGACTAGACATATTTTGAGAACGGAATTGTCTATTAAAAGTTTCAGGGGTGAATGAATTAACAATTGTATATATGATATTTGTAATTGACTTTCAGTATGCTGGAGAGCTTGGAAGAGAGTTACCAGGACGATATGGTAAGAATAAATAAAAATTCAAATTTATACATTCATACTTTTTGCCTTTTCATGCTCTGCAAAAACTTTGACCCTTGTGATCTTGACCTCAGACTTAAAGATTTGAAATGGGCAGCCAGCTAGCTTTGTTGTCTCTGACAATTCTTGTCATTCTTTCTCTTAAGCAGGGTTCCAGATAGGGAGGAGTAATCTCATCAAATCTAGCATTTTCTTACTTATACTGCACCAAACCCTATGGTGTTACTACTCATTAGAATCGTCTCTTCGAGACAATTCTAATGAATAGTGACACCATAGGGTTTAATGCAGAAACAAAGATTTTAGTTTTTGAAATACCCCCCCCCCCCCCCCCCCCCCCCCCCTTTTGTGGACCCCTGCTTAGGAAATTAGTCCCAAGATAGGAAGTTTTAAACAATAAATGGCATTTTTGATATCTTTCTAGATGGCAGCTGAAATCAAGTTAAAAGTAATGTTCACCAAACAGAACTTATATGGTTCACATATCTTTCTACTTACTTTCAATCTGCTTTAACTCCTTGCACGCTAGTGGTGAACTAATGTTTACCGCTGACATAAGCTTGGTTCCAGACTGATGAGACCCTGCATAATGCAACACTTCACCAACATCCAAACAGTTTGATACTCTGACCCTGGTTTGAAAAGAAATTTTGAAAATTTTAGTTTAAGAACAGTAGCAGACGACAAGTGTTGCAGAAGACAAAAATAACCAGAATGTAAACAGTTAACCCTTAGCCTGCCACTTACGACTATAGCTTCAAATGCAAACAGCTTGGATCCGGATGAGACGCCGAGTAACTCGGCGTCTCTTTCGGATCCATGCTGTTTGACACTCGGACAACATTTTCAGCAATTTTGAGCAACTTTGAAGCACTTTGAAACTTGAAGCAGACGAGAAATATAGCAGACGACAACTTATTTGGCGGGCTAAGGGTTAACCATGGAAAGAACCAACAGGCTGACATTTGTCATAAAGTTTTGTCGGGGTCTGTCTAAAATTTCCAAACCATTCCAAACCTCTCCAAACTTGTCCAAACCACTTAAAAAACAACACAGACTACTTTGATTTCTTAATATCTTAATATCTAATCAAGTAAAGCTTATAAATCGTGAATTTAAGCGAAAATAATGAAAACAATGTTTAATTTAAATTAAATATACAATGTTTTTCATTTTAAGGGGAGCGACTGGCACTCAACTTAAGATAGCTATATACAATTACTTCTAGATATTTATCCATCACCCAATAGCCTGTTTCTGGTTTTGAAGACAGGTATCCACTTAAAGCAAGTTTAAAGTAAAGTAGAATGCACCTTAAGGTGCATTCTGCTTTACTTTCAGCTTGCTTAAAGCCAACATCTGCTAGATTTATAAAAGTTGTTTGGGGAGGTTTGGGGTCTTAAGATGGACCGGTTTTTGTTTTGTGGTTATCACCAAGAATATTTTTTCACAGGTCTGGAAGTCAGAAGATGAAACTGAAACATTTACTCCAGGCAAGTCATGTGTTACTGTTAGTGCCAACAAATATCCCAGTGCCCAAGAGTGTGACAACAGTGACTCTACCATGTATCACAATAGAGCATACACAAATGGATATGGTAATGATAGACATTTGAACGGTGGATTCAGTATGGATAAAATTAGGAGCACTAGAGTTACTGGGGGCACCGAGTTTGAAAAGGATGAAGGAATAGATCTATGTGAACAGGTTGTAGATAGACTAAGCACAAAAGAGAATTTGGTACTACCAAATTTCACCGGTGGCCAAAAGACATTTAATACTGAAGACATGAATTTGATTGAAATGGAGCTGGAATCCATGAGAGATGAACTGGGTGATTCAGAACAGAGTTTAGATTCCCTGGAGGAGGTGAATAGCAATGAATCACATACTAGTACCGGTAGTGACAATCAGAGATTGAGGACAGTTGAAAACAATAACTTTGGAGCTGGTTCCAAGCCTGAGAGTTCTGTACTGAGGGCTAGTTGGCATGTGGTTTTAAGGGAACCAATCTGTCCTACAACCATGCCAGATGATATACTAAAAGTGGACAGACATTTACCAGGTGGACCTTACTCTGCAAAAGGCCGGCGCAGAATGTTTAGGAGCTATAAAATATGTAGCCCATATGAGAAAGGTACTTGTTTTAACTCTTTGCATGCTGAGGGAAAACTGATTACTTTTGCCATTAGTTTGGATCCTGGTGAGAAGCTGTGTCTCTACACAGTGTCCTGTCAGGATCCAAACTGTGTGATTCTCAACAATATGAACCCTTTCTCACATAACTGCCCCTGTTTTCTTTAGCGAACAACGATCACGAATATCCTTGTCTCCAACATGTGTGAGATCAATTTGATGATGTCACTATAACATGATCATCACTATTCATAAAGGCGTTATTACCTCACCGGGATTAAAAAAAAAAGGCTGTTGCTTTAAATTAAAATAACTTATACTAGTTGGTTATGTGAGAAAAAGAATCTGTCACTCGTCGATGTTTAAGACAAGTTGATCTCAAACTCGTCTAGAAAAGAAAAGTTATAAAGCTCGCCAAGGCTTGTTTAATAACATTTCAATTCTAGACTCGTTTGAGATCAGCTTGTCTTAAACATCGTCTGCTGACATATCCTATATTTCCTCTATAGAAGCGTCTTTTAGCACATTTGATTTAATCCTCCACAGAAGAAAACATTTTCATTTTATACAGTCACAAACATGAACCAAAATACATATTTGTTATATTCTAGCAGATGGAAGTTGAAGCTTAAAGCAGGTTTAAAGTAAAGCAGAATGTGCCTTAAGGCACATTCTGCTTTACTTTAAACCTGCTTTAAGTCATTGCATGTGTTCAAAACTAGTAACAGGCTATAGGGTAAAGGGTTAAAATGAAACATTTAAATAAACTATTTTGGAACAGTAGCAGGTGACAGTGAAAAGCATTCTGAATGTAAAGCAGAATGCAACTTTAGGCACATTCTGCTTTGCTTTCACCCTGCTTAATTGGTCACCTGTCTTCAAAATGAAGAAACAATCTATGGGATAAAGGGTTAACAAATTTAAACACATTTATAGTTTCAATACTTAATTTTACAAGCTGATATTAATGTTAAAGTCCCAACATTACTGTCAAATTGCCAAAAGCGCGCAATTTTAAAACCTGAAAATGTAGGCACATTCGTAATCTAAACCTATAAAAAGAAGTAATCCCCGATGATTATGGAGGCAACATTGCTTACAAACCCGTGAAATTGGTGGAAACAAATCAACTTTTAAATCTGTTTTGTTGACATTCGATCGAAGACAAATCATAACGGAAATGTTCCGGCCGATGACGTCACACATATGAATTATCGCCGCCCTTCGTATCAATCACGTGACCTTTACGCAATCCTACGAACCAGCCTGTTAGTCTTATTTGTAAACAAACCCGCTTAAAATTTAAACCAACACGATAAGAATTAGACACATTTAGGTAGGATTCTTCACGAAGTTGGGGCATATGTCAGGCTTCTTACACGCGATTTCACTTAGTTTTTATACATAGAAAATGGACACATATAAGAAATTGCGCATTTTAAACACACATTTCGGTAGGATTGTGCCTTTAAACCCTGAAACATTTAAAATGTTCCATTTCAGAGCCTTCATCAACTTTCATACAGTACAGTGCAGAGGAGCTGATCGACTTTGGGAATAGCTATCTATGTAGACAACGTCCAGACTCCTGGGACTATCTGACCATAGTTCTACCGGAGGTCTGTCTGCCCACTGTAAGTTGACATATACTTTATTTCTAGGGATCTTGATATTCCTACTGTTGGACAGTGGTAATCCGCTCGGTACAAGTTTGATCCCCTTACGGACCTAGTCCTTTTGATGAGACTTTATAAACCAGTGTCCAGTGTATGCTTTACATAAGACATATGAGAGAACCAGAGAACTCTGTCAATAAGACTAAAGCTTCTCGCCTGGCTTTTCTGTATTCGCTCCCCTCTCTCCGGGACGTCGAATTAGCCCATAGATGGCAGAAACAAATGTTAACAAACAAACCTGAATAATCCCGAAATCTGGATTGTAATTTCAACTCTGAATACTTAAATGATAATGAAAGATTTTTGCAACCAATTTGAATGTGTATTTGGCGCAATTAAATGAAGGGTCCGATAAGGATCCAAACAGTATGTTATAAGAATAACAACACCTGACCAGCTCGGGGTCTTTACTTTTTGTTTTACTTCTAAAATGTTTTCTAAAACAGTCCTGAAGATCAACCGGGATTAGACATTTTTATGCCCCTGCACGCCTTAGTCGGGGCATATTGATTTTGGTCTGTCTGTTTGTCCGTCTGTCCACAACTTTAACCTTGACCATAACTTTTGAACTATATAAGATAGAGACTTTATATTTGGCATGTTTACTCACCTCAAGAAGCTCTTGAGCTTTGTACAATTTGTGTCCTGTTAGACAAAGGTCAAGGTCATTTAGAGGTAAAATAGGGTGAATTTTACATTGGTCATAACTTTGGAACTGCATGTGATAGAGACTATATTTTGAATGTGTACTCATCTCAAGAGGCTCTTAAGCTCAGTACAACTTTTGTCATGTCCATCAAAGGACAAAGTCATTTAGAGGTCAAATATGGTAAATTTAACATTGGCCATAACTCTTGAACTACATGTGATAGAGACATAATATTTTGCTTGTGTAATCAACCAAAGAAGCTCTTTAGCTCAGTACAGTTGGGTCATGTTAGACAAAGGTCAATGTCAAATAGAGTTAATTCAACATTGGCCATACCTCTTGTTTAAAATCTAGAAAAAGCTTGTTTCTTTGTACATTTTCATAACAACAACAGCAAGGAGTACAATACCTGTTGTATGAGTGTATTGTGCAGCCAAATGAATACATTTTAGTGCCAAAACACCTGGGGGCATTTGTCACTAACTGTGACAGTTATCTTGTTAAAAAATGGAATAGTGTCTTAGCAATTTAACAATTTGAAATATGAATGGATATTTTAGACTTAAGTGTGATTGTATTTCAAACTCATTTCACTTACAGGTTAGCCAATACTTTGACACTCAGAGTTACCTGGATGAGAGAAGTTATGTAGAGGAGCAAACAGGCTATGTGAAGGATATTGAGAGGCTCGTAGGGTATGAGCGGAATATTGCATATGAGAAAAACTCAAGGTACGTTTGTGGCTGTACACAATTAAAAATTAACTCATTATACACTGAAACTCCAAATGGATGATTCTAGTTTGCAATTAAGGCTGGACCTTTTTAGACTATTTAGGGTTGTTCTTGGTAATAAATTGCAAAATTACAAACAGTGAAGTCTATGATCAGAGGGCTCCTGCAGGAGCCCTCTAATCAGGGACTTCACTGTTTGCATAGGACAAATATTTACAATCGCCCCATTCAATTCCATTGACAAAAAGTGTGTTCATTTCAAATAAACACCAATTTTCGAGAGGGCGGACTTGTTGAAAAGTTTCGAAGGGGAGGCGGGGAATATGCAGTTTTCATTCGCGAATTAATCTTTGGAACTTGGGGCAGCAAACATCTGGCGGATTTTTTCAAAATTTGTTCTTAACCGATCTATGCCTTCCTACTAGTGGAAACCATGATTCCCGACTAATATTCTTCATTATAAATGAGATAAATTGCAAGAAAATTGACATAAGAATCTACCTTATAAACATCGGCCTATATCTGCGTTTCTTTATGACAATAAAACCCCGATATATTTATCCTACTTTAAATTACGTCACTTCTAATGACGTCATAAATCAGCATTTTTCGCGCCAAACTGTCAAGTTGTTGACAATGGAACTTATTTTTTCTGCTTTTGAATGTACACAGATTCAGTAAATCGGTCATGGCTGTTCCTTATAGGGTACACATTATTCGTGTTATCGACCTCTAATATGGATTAAACATACATGCATACTGACAAAATGTTTATTTAATGTTAGAAATTACAGCAAATATATTGTAAATATAAGAAATGAACTGATTTTTTTCGGCGTTCAAGCGAAATGAACGACAGAAAATTATCGGCAAATTTACCATGAATCGCTAGCGCGATTCATGGAATTTTCCGATAATTTTCTGTCGTTCATTTCGCTTGAACGCCGAAAAAAATCAGTTCATTTCTTAAGTGTACTCTTTACAGGTACACTTTTGGTAAAGGATGCATATATGTGTCTCTAGGGCACAATGAGTTAAAAATTTACTACATATTGGAAAGTTGCTGCTTCAAAGCAAAGTTAAGTAGAAAGGCCTGTCTGAAGCAATCTGAAAGTAAAGCAGTCAAACTTCTAGAGGAGTTGAACTCTTTAGTTTCAGCCTGCTTACGGCTTTCTCTATTGCCAAATGTGTAAATTTAACCTATATCTCAACTCGGCTGTAAATGACCATTCCTGTTGTGGGTCGTTAACAATTTTCTTTCATTCACTCCTACATCTGTGTTTAAGGCAGAATACTGCTTAAAGCAAGTTGAAAGTAAAGCAGTGTTTCTGCTGTACTTTCATCTTGCTTTAAGCTGATACCCCTTCTCAACAGCATGAGTGAATATTTCTCTGTGGCGAATAGGCAAGGGAATGGTAAAGGTCTCTAAAGGTGCTTATTCAGAGCATGAGTTAACCCATTACCCTATAATTACGCCTTTTTACACCTTTAATTTATTCCTGCACTGGAGACAATAGTCCTAATTTGTAGACATGGATATATTGTATCATAAGAATTTTTATGCCCCCAGCATCGACAGATGCGGGGCATATAGTAATCGTCCTGTCCGTCCGTCCGTCCGTCCGTCCGTGCGTGCGTCCGTAACAAGGTTAAGTAGATTTTACCGTTTCGTCTAGCATCAACACCGCTTACCCAAATGCTTGGATACTTATACAGTTGTTGCCTTGGACCATTCCCTATCCACCAATATCACCAAACTTTGATTTTGACCTTGACCTTGACCTAATTTGGACTTAGAAAATTTTAAATAGGCTATTTCTTGGTTAACTAGATTTTACCGTTTCATCTAGCATCAACACAACTGACTACAATGCTTTGATACTTATACAGTTGTTGTCTTGGACCATTACCAACTAAACAATAATACCCAAGCTCAGTTTGACCTTGACCTTGACCTTGACCTAATTTGGACTTAGAAAAGATTCAGAATATATTGTCAAGGATGCCACTGGGGGCATAAGCGTTTATTGAACGCGCAGTCTTGTTTTCTATATTCTAATAGATGATAGCTTAAAGCAGGCTGAAAGTAAAGCAGGATGTGCCTTAAGGCACATTCTGCTTTACTTTCAACCTGCTTTAAGTGGTCACCTGTCTTCGCAACTAGAAACAAGCTATGGGGTAATGGGTTAAGGTACCATCTTTATTGAACACTAAAAATTATTAAGGACTGGTTTGTACTTTTCCTGCTGGGAGACACAGTGACTGCTCAAACCGGTTACCCAATAAATATGCCCTTTTACGCGTTTAATTTATTCCTCCACTGAAGAACATAGTTCACAGTCAAGCATATGCACAATTAGAAATATTTTCTATGGTAGCTTAAAGCAAGCTGAAAGTAAAGCAGAATGCGTCTTAAGTTGCATTCTGCTTTACTTAAAACCTGCTTTAAAGCGACTTGCAACCAGATGGTGCATTAAAAATAGTGATTTGTAAATATATGTCAAACGCTTATATAAATGGTAAAGAGTTAGTTTAAAATAAGAAATTCTGTTTAAAAAAATGTATTTCAATAAAAAAAAATATTGATCTCTGGTGGGATTCGAACCCGGGGCCCGGCATTGGCGGACAGAAGGCAAAATAGGGGAAACCGCTTAGACCAATGGACCACGGAACTATCCGATTATCTCGGATCGATTTAACGTATTTCAATGTGTAGCGATCAAAAGTGCATACAACTTCACAATTCGGCTCGGGTTTATGTCTGAGCCCGTGTAGAGAAGCAACAACAACAACTATACCGTCTACTAGTCGGTATAGAAAAACGATGGAAAATATCTAAAAATCTTAGATTCGGTGACGATTCTTGAGACTTTTTTTGGACTTATCATATTTTTTTAATGTCAGAAGCCAAATAATGCCACAAATTTGCTTTTATTTGAGTATTTTATTTTATTTTGACAAGTACACCATCCGGTTGCGAGTCCCTTTAAGAGGTCATTGGTCGTCAAAACTAAAAGCAGCTATTGAGTAATGGGTTAATGCACTATGGAGACACTGTTTGACACCATTACCTATTCAGATAATTCTTAATGTGAAATGACTTTTCATGTAACTATCATGTTCTGTTAACTAAACACTGGGAAACGTTTTCGTTTTACTTCTAGTCTACTAACAGTTAAAAGCTTAAAGCAGGCTGGCTTGAAAGTAAAAGGAGCGGTCTGCTTTACATTCAGCCTGCTTTAACCTTTTCCTCCCTGAAACCTCAAATAGACAGTTCTAGTTTTCAATTTATTCTAGTTCATTTTTGAATGATTTAGGGTTGATTTTTACAATATATTTCAAAATGACAAACGGTGTAGACACTGATCAGAGGACTCCTTAAGGAGCCCTCTAATCAGGGTCTACACTGTTTAGGACAAGTGTACTCCCCACAAATACACTATTTGCAAATGACGCACTGATGCGTGACTAGGGTTCAAAGTGTTAAGCAACAGTCTTAACCCATTGCCCCATAAATACACATTTTTACGCCTTTATTTTATACTTCCACTGTAGAAAATAGTTCCAATTTATACAGTTACGAATATGTATCATAAGAAATATTTTCTATATTCTAGCAGATGGTAGCTTCAAGCAGGCTGAAGTAAAGCAGAATGAGCCTTAAGGCGCATTCTGCTTTACTTTCAGCCTGCTTTAATTGGACACCTATCTTCAAAACTGAAACAGGCTATGGGGTAATGGGTTAAAATCACTAAAAACATTGCATGCTGTTTAGGAAATTACCATCTGTTTAAACATTTTCAGATTACAGACAAGTAATAACTGGCAAACAAGAGATTTCACTGTACATGTAAATGGTGGAAACAAGACTGTAGTTGAGCAGCCAGTGAGACGAGGATTTGGACGACCGCCTGCTAAACCTGAAACCAGTCTGAATCATCAAATTTCCACAACATTTAACCAGACTTGTTCCAATGATTTTTTCCCCTTTAAGAACCATTCTGACACCCGATTTTACCAGGCTGGTTCCAGTACTATTCCAGAGATGGACCAAGTTGACCTTGACACAAAGAGTGATGTTAGAATACGAAACATGAACCAGTTTAGCAGTGGGAAACTCTTCAGTAGTTCAAGGAATGATGTGATGGACTGTGTTAGTAAGAAACAAAACTGGCAAGACAGGCAGAAAGCGCCATCTGCTGTGCAGTGGACTGAAGAAAGCAGAGGGAGGAATGTGTCGGGAGAGGTGGAGGAAATGTACTTGAATAGGAATCTTCCAGAGCAGTGTCCATGGTAACAAAAAGCAAACGGTTGTTGTTCCAACAAAAGGGACTTCAGATAAGACAGAGTTAAGCAATTACATGTAGTTCTAATGTTTTCTGTAAACCTTAACTCATTTAGCCCTAGTGACGCATATATGCGTCCTTTACCAAAAGTGAACCTGTGAAGAGAACACTTGTCTAATGCAAACAGTGAAGCCCTCTAACCAGGGACTTCACTGTTTGTCATTTTGCAATATATTATTAAGAACATGCAATATATTATTAAGAACAAACCTAAGTAGTCTAAAATGGACCAGACTTTATTGTAAATTGGAATTGTCCATTGGAAGTTTCAGGGGATAATGAATTAACCAAACACTATGATGAGACTTCTCGTTAGAATTGTTGTAAAGCGGTGATTCTAAAGAGTAGTCACAACATAGGGTTTGGCGGAGATACAAGAATCTTAGTCTCCTTATCTGCAGGTCTGGCTCCAAGGTTATAAAGTGTTTTGGTTGAGTCTGAGATCATTCTCAAGCATTTGATTGGTCAGATTTGAGCAAAAGCTCAAATCTGACCAATCAAATGCTTGAGAATGAACTCTGACTCGTTTTGCTAAAATCTGACCAATCAGATGCTTTTGAATGATCTCAAACTCTATATAACCCTGGATCCCAGATAAGGGCAGAAAAGGTGTTACACATACCAAACAGTGAACCCTATTTTGTGATACCGTTCTAGATGATTCTTATGGTAAGTCACAGTATAGGGCTCGGTAAGGGGAAAGTACTTGCATGTGGCTGTCCAAGTTTAAGGAGAGTATTCCAGCGACTGAATTTCTAATGATTTGTGACAGCAAAAGGTTTCACAGAGGCATGAAGGAGAAAACACTTATCTTGAGCTTGATAATTGTTATGTTAAGCTTGAATGAAGAACTTATATTCATTCCAGTTGTGGAAAAAATGGCATTCAACATACATGTGATAATAAAAAATGGTTGTTGATTGTAGCATAGATAAAGAAATGGCTGATCTTGTAATGTAACCATATCACTACTATTCACTAGTGTCAAACCCATATCTGCAGGAGCGCTTCCATAAGTTCCAATACCCAATATTTATTGTGATATTCTTATTGTTTTGATAAGTCGATCTTGTGTCAAACCTTTACCCCATAGCCAGTTTTCTTTATTGAAGACAGAAGGTTGCTTAAAGCAGACTGAAAGTAAAGCAGAATGCTCCTTCAGGTTGAAAGTAAAATAGCATTGAACATTCTGTTTTAAGTAAGACTGCTCTAAGCTACCATCAGTCAATATTGTGTTAAGCAACAACTCATCGAAGTAACTGGTGATATTTAACAAGAGATGACAGCTTAACACTTTAAACCTTAGTTCCGCTTATAGGCATTCTTTCAAACAGTATACAGGTAAATAGTACACTTGTCCTATGCAAACAGTGAAGACCCAGATCAGAGGGCTCCGAAAGGAGCCCTCTGATCAGGGTCTTCACTGTTTGTCATAATATCAAACATTGACAAAAACAACCCTTAAAAGTCAGAAATGGACTAGAATAAAATGGAAACTGGAATTTTCCATTTAAAGTTTCAGGGAGGAAAGAGTTAATAAAAGATAGAAAATAATTTCTCCATTATTGCTATCCTGCATTAAGCAGTCACCTATATTAAAGATAGCCTATTACATTTAGTGTTAGTTTAACCCATTACTTCATTAATTTATGCTCCTTTTTATGCCTCTTATTAATTCTTTATCAAGAAAAGTAGTCCTGAACTTGAAGCACAAAAGGCGTTCCAAGCTTCCCAGTATCTTTCCAGATGGTAATTTAAAGCAAGGTGAAAGTGAAGCAGAATACTCTTTTAGGATCATTCTGCTTTATGTTCAACCTACTTTAACCCATTACCCCATACCCTATTTCTAGTTTTGAAGATAGGTGACCACTTAAAGCAGGTTGAATGTAAAGCAGAATGTGCCTTGAGGCACATTCTGCTTTACTTTCAGTCTGCTTTAAGCTTCCAACTGTTAGTATATAGCAAATATTTCTTATTATACATATTCATAACTGTATAAATTGGAACTGTTTTCTACAGTGAAGTAATAAATTAAAGGCGTAAAAAGGTGTATTTATGTGGAATGGGTTAAGTAGTCACCAGTCCTTAAAACTAGAAACAGGCTATGGGATAAAGGCTTCATACTGTATTGACTGTAGAAAGAAATGGTAACATTGCCCTGTAGGTGTATGTTATGTGTTTGTTTTTGTTATATACATGTATGTCTGTCTGTCTCTGTCTGTTGTCTGTCTGTCATATAATTATGCACTCTATCACTCTCTAGTGTTACTTTAAGATTATTGTGTTTTAAGAAAATGGTTTATGATTAACCTTGCTCCTACTTTTAGTGTATATTGATGCTTATTAAAAACGGTGAAGACCCAGATCAGACAGCTACTGGAGGGGCTGTAACTAAACGAGCTGTCTGATCTGGGTCTGTACTGTTTCTTACAGTATCTGACTTGAGTATGTACTTTTTCTTTGGGAAAATTTTTCTTATGCTTTGCCAATGTAATAGCCCATGTTATAATTATTCATCAGGGCTCCAGATAAGAGGTAGTTATTTCAACAAATCAAACATTTTATCACTCATTTCAGCACCAAATCCTATGGTGTTATACTCATTAGAATCGTCTCGAAGAGACGATTCTAATGAGTAGTGACACCATAGGGTTTAATTCAGAAATAAAGATTTTAAGTTTTGAAAAACTACTCTTATCTGTTGCTATGATTCATAGTGAGCATATACATACAATGTATGTATATTCAGGGATTTCCCCAGGATTTTCTGAAGGCATGTTGAATTTGGGGCATAGGGGGAGGGTGCGGGAGGGCTCCCGCGCTGTGGCGATTTTTTTTGCCCTTTAAACAATGAAATAGTGCATTTTTAGCAATACATATATGTAGTGTATAGTATAGTGTGTTTATATGGAAATGGCTGAAATAAGTATTATTCTGTTAATCTGTTTGCAAGAACCAGTTTGTGTAGGATTTTTGTTTTCAAGTTCGGGCACCAATATTTAAGTTACACTACGATCATAACTAAAGTTTACAATTATACCTGCTGATCTCCCAGTTTAGTCGCTGACTGCAGCTTGCATTAACTAGTATTCCATTATTTTGCAACAAAGTATTACATTGTAAAGCCTTACTGGTTGTAAAAGCACAAAAATGATAAACAGCTGAAACACATTAATTCACTTATTTTATACATAAACTATACAAAAAAAATATCCTGAAACTATGAATGCCTGGACCTATGGAAAAAGTGTAGACCCAGTCTGATCTCCTGGGTGAGTCCTCTGATCAGTGTCAGTGCCATTTACAAGATTGTAAAAATGGAAAAATTGGAAAAATTACTTTTGACAGAAACCGCAAACAACATGTAGTCTTTTGACGAAAATGGAAAAGTCTCTTTAATCAGTATTTGAAAGTTTAAAGCATGTGAAATGTACACACCTTTTCATTTTTCTCTGCCATACACACTACACTACTGTCACACTCAATCAGATAATACACACACATACTAGAAATGCTCACTTTTTTTTCTTCAAATAAATAAATTCTGAAACAGGAATGCAGAAACAAGTAGATTGGGCATGTGCTGCAAACAGTAGATCCAGAACAGGAAGCCCCTGATCAGGGTAGAATTGGTTGTCTTATGGAAAAAAATTCATAAGTCTCTGACTCTCATAAACTTAATCAAAGAATTTATTTGAAAAAGTTTAACATTAACTTGCCACACACAGTCAAACACCTACCCTTACTTAGAATTAAGTACAGTGCATGTATAATGTGATTTGAATGTATAATGTTTTAACTCTTATTCCTCATAGTCATTAGAGATAAGTTTTTATGCCTTTACTATTCCCTTGAAGTTAAAGTAAATATTTTTTTATTCTATCGAAGACAGATCTAGATCTAGATACGGGATAAAAAAAAAAAAGAGGTTTAGTAAAAAAAAAGTTTTTTTATTTTTTTTTTATGTGTCAAGAACCTGTGGGTTATAAAAAATTTCACTGCATCCCGACCACAGGTACTTGACACATACTTTATTAACTATTAAAATATTTGTTGTCACGATTTTCTTTTTCAATATTTCATCACCAAGTATTCAATTTCTATATAAACCAAAAATGCCAGAATGCAGATTCCTCGTTTCCCGCGTGTAATGTTTTGCCTTTGTTCTTAAAAAAAACTTATTTCCCGAAACTCCCACGAAAAACGTCTTCCGCGTAGCTAGCCATTTCATACGAAATAAGTGCTAATTTTAACCATCGTAATTTATGTTAATTTCACTAGTATCAAAACAGTCTTTCTAAATGGAAGTATATAACGTCTAATCTAATTGGATGTTTTCAAAATGACGCTGGGAATTACCTTTTTGATAACCAATGAAACCAGTAAAGACATGTGTCAAAAGTTCGAAGCATGGCGCGCAATTGGATTTCATTTCGGAAGTTTGGAATACTGTTTGTGTCTGTTACGTGATTATTAATACGGAGTTGTCGAGGAAATCAATTCTTAAAGGTAATTAATGTTCGTTTGTTCAATATTTTCGGAGAATAAGGCCCCGTATCGAGTGTATTTTTCCGAGGCGACAAGCGATTTCGCCGCTGTTACTCTCGTCTCAATAAACGCGGTGAATTTTCAGTCCGCAAAATGGTAAATCATCTTCTTAATGTTTAGATTCGGGAAAAATAATGTCTGAGATTCCGGTTTCGGCTAGTATTTTTTTTCAGCGTAATTCGTAGCTTGTTTTCCGAAAATCATGTTCCAGAAAATCATGTTCCAGTACTCGCCATTGCTAACGGTTTTAGAAACGTCAAAAAGTTGATCTCGGTCAAATAGAAATAATCCAAGACCCTGTCAATCACCGTTTAGATAGGGAAATTCGGCTTGTGATTGGTTGATGATGCTATGCTCACGCCCGACACGCGTGACGGCGTTTGACATATGAAACAATTTACTCGAGTACACAACACAGAGCCGTGATTAAGGCTAGTCGCTTTACAGATTTAGGCATGTCGGCAAGATCAAAGCATGTCGCGAAGAGACCGCCTGGAAGTTAGACATGTCGCCCGCGACAGGCGAAAACGGCCTGGGGAAATCCCTGATATTCAGTCGGAGTTTGTTTAAAACAGAACAAATTCATTTTAGATTAGCTAAGACACAATTCATTTTGGATTAGTTAACCCTTTACTCCATAGCCTGTTTCTAGTTTTGAAGATAGATGACTACTTAAAACAGGTTGAAAGTAAAGCAGAATGCGCCTCAAGGCGCATTCTGCTTTACTTTCAGCCTGCTTTAAGCTATCATCTGCTAGAATATAGAAAATATTTTGTATGGGACATGTTCATTACTACATAAATTGGAACTATTTTCTTCAGTGGAGGAGTAAATTAAATGTGCTAAAAGGCACTTCTATGGAGTAAAGGGTTAAGACACAATTCTATATACTCATGTTAAAATACGAAAGTAGGACTGCAATTTTAGTGATAACAAAATCATAACTTTATACCAAGGCCAGTCAATTTATAGTGGTAAATATTGTTTCGTATTTTGTCTGTATTAAAAGCATTCAAAGCATTGCAATCTGTAGGAAATGTTTACTTAGTTATTTTGTTTTTGGTTTGTTGCTGTTAAATTGTTTTTAGCTCACCTGGCACAAAGTGCCAAGGTTAGCTATTTTGATCGTCTTGTGTCCGTTCGTCCGTCATCAACAATTTCTTTAAACGACATCTCCTCCTACACAACTGGATGGATTTTAATCAAACTTGGCAAGAATGATTCTTATATACTCCTCTTTGAAAGTTGTTCAAATATTTCCGATCCGTTGCATATCTAGGTCTCAGGAGCTAAAAATAGATCGTTTCAATAAATACTTAAAAAAAATTCTTCACTGAAACTATAGTACCCTGAGCTTAGATATTTTGCACAAAGCATCATCTACAAGTCCTCTATCAAAATTGTTTAAATTATGTCCCTGTGGTCAAAAATGGCCCCGCCCCAGGGGTCACAAATATACATAGAGTTATATAGTGAAATCTTCTCTGAAACTAGGGCTTTGATATTTGGCATGGTGTAACTTCTAGAGGTACTTTACCAATATTGTTCAACTGGCTCCGGTCTGTTGCATATCTAGGTCACAGGAGCTAAATATAGATTTTTTCAATAAAAACTTAAAAAGTCTTCACTGAAACCACAGTACCCTGAGCTTGGCTTTTTGGTACTCAGCATCATCCAATCAGCAATTGACACAATCATATTGTCATAATTTCTCTGCTTTCCAAGATATGTTACATTTACATCAACGGTTCCAGGTGAGCGATTTAGGGCCGTATACGACTCTTGTTAATACGTGTGATTCCAACACTTTTTGTGATTCTTTGAAGATATATTTTACAGTAGCTTTGTTAAACAGCTGTTTTAAACACATCGAAAGACAGGTGGATGCTTCACCCATACATACTCCTTTTTACACCTTTAAATTATTCCTCCTTTGAAGAAAACAGTTTCATTTTATATGGTCATAACTCATAAATCTGTACTCTCAGAAATATTTTGTTTATATTAAAAGTGGAAGCAAGCTGAAAGTAAAGCAGAATGTGCTTTAAGGCACATTCTGCTTTACTTTCAACCTGCTTTAAGTGGTCACATGTTTTCAAAACTAGAAATAGGCTATGGGGTAAAGCGTTATAGCTAAAAAGGTACAGATAATGCAGAAATCAAGCTCAAAGCTTCCTCTTGTCTTACCCTATTAGTTCCCAGTGATATGCAAACAGTGTAGACCCAGATCAAAGGGCTCCTGATGAAGTCCTCTGATCTGTGTCTGTACAGTTTGCCATTTTACAATATAAAAAACACCCATTAACCCTTAGCCCGCCAAATAAATTGTCGTCTGCTATATTTCTTGTCTGATTCAAGTTTCAAAGTGCTTCAAAGTTGCTCAAAATTGCTGCAAATGTTGTCCGGGTGTCAAACAGCTTGGATCTGGATGAGACGCCGAGTTACTCGGCGTCTCATCCAGATCCAAGCTGTTTGCATATGGGGATAGTCCTGACTGGCAGGCTAAGGGTTAACACTTTCCCATATAGCATGTCTCTAGTATTGAATATAGGTGTCTACTTAAAGCAGGTTGAAAGTAAAGCAGAATGCGCCTTAAGCGCATTCTGCTTTACTTTCAGCCTGCTTTAAGCTATCATCTGCTAGAATATCGAAAATATTTTGTATGATACATATTTATGACTATAAGTTGGAACTATTTTCTTCAGTGAAGGAATTAACTTATTGCCCTAAAAGGCGCTTCTATGGGGGGAAAGGGTTAAAAGCCAAAAATTGGATTAGGCCTAATTGGAAACTGGACTTATCTGTTAGAAGTTTCAGGGGTGAACCATTTAAATGGAAACTATTTGAGGGGAAAAAACCCACTCTGAAACCCATTAATATATAATACAGTTTCAATATCCTAGCAGATGGTAGCTGAAACAAATTTAAAGTAAAGCAGAATGTGCATTAAGGCACATTCTGCTTTACTTTCAACCCACTTATGTTGTATCTAAGTCATAAAAACTTAGAAACAGGCTATGGTGTAATGGGTTAAAGTCACTTTATAGTACAGTGTGGATTAGTATGGAACTGAAATTGTCCACTTGAAGTTTCAAGGCCCAATAAAAATCTTCTTTAGATTTTCAGTTATACACATTTTTGTTTCATTAGATGTAAAGATTATTTTGAATTTTGTTTTTAATCATAACTAGTCATTTTATAGGGCAAATGTGTGAGAAGTTTCTTATTGGTTTTGTTATAAAGATTATAAATAAATTCTATTACTTGTTATCCAAATTTACCAAGTTCTTGTAAGTGTTTAAAACTGGTGTTCCTGAAAACTATGCAATATTATGCTTCTTGTGTGATTTATTACAACCGTGTGGTTCATATTTGTTGTTTATATGGTAACTGTAAAACCACTTTATTGTATTAATTATTAGGTGTTTAACCCTTTGAACCCTAGTCCCGCATATAGGCATCCTTTTCAAACAGTATACATGTGAAAAGTGCATTGTCCTATGCAAACAGTGAATACCCAGATCAGAGGGCTCCTTACGGAGCCCTCTGATCTGGGTCTTCACTGTTTGTCATATGCAAAACATTGACCAAAAAACCCCTTAAAAGTCAGAAATGGACTATACTAAAATGGAAACTGGGATTGTCCATTTAAAGTTTCAGGGAGGAAAGAGTTAAGACAGGTGAATGCCTAAAGCAAGGTGAAAGTAAAACAGGATCTTTCTATTGTACTTTCACCTTGTTTTTAGCTGTCACCTGCCTTTTATACAATTATTTAGCCTTTTTAGTTGCTGTTAGATGTTCTACTATATTTGTCAAAATACTCACATTACATTTAATAGTAAAATTGATATGGACAATGGAGTCAATTATGCATGTTTTGTGTTCTGGGGTATGTATTTATAAAGTGATCCATATAAATTGGAGTAAATTAAAGGTTTTGAAATTGTATGTTGCCGTTGTGACAACTCATTAGAATCAACTTGCATTGTCTCTGCGAGACGATTCTAATAAGTAGTCACATTGTAGTGATTGGTTGAGGAATATGGTAATATTGAAAAACTCAGATTTTAGTTTTTAAAATTCTTCCCATACTTTGAGTTGGCTTTGCAAATACGAGTAGCTTCATGTATAACAAAATGTGTTCATTAATAGCTATAGCAAAATATGTTCATTATTGTTTAGTTACTGCAATACACAATTTTCATGTGTTCAGTTTGCATGAGCAATACACAGTGTGTATCTGTTCATATTATACAGTGGAGAATCTGTTATTCTTTCCCAATAAACGCGTTTACGCTAAAACTATTATTTGCAGTGCAAACAGTTTGGAGCCAGATCAGACGCCGGGTAACCCGGCGTCTGATCAGGCTTCAAACTGTTAGCCACCAAGATAAACATGAAATATCAGAATTGTCCAAAAATTGTTCTTTTCTACGTTTTAGTGCTTTGCGTTTGCGTACGTTTGCGTTTAAACGGGAAAGAATAACAGATTCTCCACTGTAACCACAGCAATATTATGTACTCATATTTGTGTTCATGATGCATATAGCATTACACTGCTTTTATGTTTTTTGCATATAACAACAGTACTAGGTGTTATTTAATGTACTGCTTATAACAACAGTAATATGATGTGTTTGTTTACTTTTAACATATTTCATTGGCAAACACGAAATGTAAATCAAACCGATAAATTGATAAAATATATTTATTTTACAACATCACATTAAGACAATACCATTACACATACAGTGATAATTTTACCTGCGCATCCCGAGTCCTATACTCATTAAATTTGCCAGGGACTCATTATTTAAAAATTTGTGAGTCCCATGGACCCATAGCTTTTCTGGCCTTTATTAACCTATTACTCATAAGCAAATAGTAGCTTGAAGCAGGTTAAAAGTAAAGCAGAATGTGCCTTAAGGCACATTCTGCTTTACTTTCAACCTGCTTTAAGTGATCAACTGTTTTCAAAACTAGAAATAAGTTATGGGATATTAGATTATTTTTTCACCTCAAGGACTCAATGTTTGTCTCAAGGACTCATTGTTTTACAGAATGTGCATCCCGAGGACTCATTCATCTGATTTCTAAAATTATCACTGCACATATGCAATTACCAGACTGGTGTACGGTAGATACATGTATGTTGATACTACAGGAAATCTCATGGTATTCTCAAGATGCATTGTTAAGAAAATGCATTACTACTAACGATCGACGATACCCGTTACCGATTCGTAGTATCGTGAATAGACTGAAGTATTAATACAGCTTTGAATATGCATCATAAGAAATACTTTCTATATCCTTGCAGATTATAGCAGACTGAAAGACAGTGAAAGTAAGCAGAATGTGCCTTATGGTGCATTCTGCTTTACTTTCAACCTGCTTTAAGTGGTCACCTATCTTATGAACTAAAACCAGGCTATGGGGGTAATGGGTTAACTCTTAGAGCTATAGTGGGAACTTAGGTTGGTTATAGGTGAACTTAACTAGTTTGGATCAAGATTAATTCCTGAATAAGTTGGAATCTGATCATGACTCAAACTGTTTAAGCTGTGCCATGAAAAAACCTGCCTTATATTTGCATTTCAAACTGTCTAGATCAAGGCCAGTCGCTGTGTCGAAGACGCGGCGACTGGTATTGGTCTACCTGGTTCGACACCCACATGCATTTAAAGCATTTTATGTAGCTGTAATATATACGGTATATGGCAGTATATACCAAACTCAGATACAGAGCCCGGGATGACAATTGTGCTTGGTCTGTACAATGTTGCAATGCAATAAGGCAGGTTTTGTCATGACACGGCTCATTTGTTTTAAAACTGACATTAGATTGCTGTATATCCTCTGTGTATATTTGTTCCACACGTTATAATATGACATTGTTTTCATAGTTTTGATTTTATGGTTTTGTTTTAGATTGACATAATTCAGAAATTATGGCAGTTCTGCCATCTTTTGTGCCAGTCTTGCTTTTCATTTTGATTACTTACAATTAATATGATTTTGTTAAAATTGGTCTTTCATTATCATTTGGGCATTTTGTTAACAGTTTTCAATATAATGTACAATTTTTCCAAAATGCTTTTGCCACTTTTATTGTAACCAATCTTTGTTTTTGTTTCCTTTTTAGCTCACCTGAGCTAGCTCAGGGTGAGCTTTTGCAATCCTGGAATGTCCGGCGTCCGTCGTGCGTCGTCAACAATTTTAGTGTTTACACTCTAGAGGCCACAAATTTTATCCAATCTTTCTCAAACTTGCTCAGATTATATATATGACCATAAGACTTCCGATGAGTTCGATTATGGTTTTAATCGGATCAATAGGTCAAGAGTTATCTACCTTTGAATTGCTGAAAATGATATATTTAACAGTTTACACTCTAGAGGCCACAATATTTATTCAAGCTTTCTCAAACTTGCCCAGATTGTATATGACCATAACAGTTCAAAAAAAGGGTGATTATGGTTGAAATCCGACCAATAGATCAAGAGTTATCTACCTTTGAATTGCTGAAAATGCCATATTTTACAGCCTTTACACTCTTGCAACTACAGTTTTCAATGGATTTTGATTATACTTGTACACAAAGTATATAGCTATACATTCTCGAAGGAGTGCAATTATTGTTGAAATCTAATCATTGTGGCAATAGTTATCTGCCCTTGATATACTTTGAAATGCTAGAAAAGGCTTCATTTCAGTATTTTTTAGACTCTAGTTATTTGCCTTTAATTTACTCTACTATACTAGAGTAGGTCGTATTCCAATGTTGTTTACATGCTATACTACAAACATGAATGGATTTAGAATAAAACGGGTGAAATTCAAAGGTAAAGCTATCAGGCTTCATTACAAATGGTGAGCGATATCAGGGTCTTCAGGCCCTCTTGTTATGTAGAGTATTAGTTTTGTATATATAATGTTGCTCTGCCTTGCTTCTTATGTGAAGTCAAGACAGTCGTATGGTATTGTTTGCTATGGTCGGAGATTATTAGTTTGTTTCAGATTATTTAGTGGCCAGTTGTTAGTGATTTTCCTGAGATTGAATAATCTTGAATATTCAAAACTTTCAAAGAAATCCTCCTCCATGAAAAAAGCACCGCACATGAATATCTGGGCAATTTCCTGGTGAAAATACATGTATTCTTTATTTATTAGCCAATGTAATAGTTCAGAAATATGATGTTCAATGTGAGCAGAGTTTTGTATTTGAATATTCAATAGAAATGTACAAATGTAGAACAGAAATCTCATATAATAGCTTTAATATTGCATTCCATTAGTTCTGTATTAGCCCATTACCCCATAGTCTGTTTCTATTTTGAGGACAGGTGACCTCTTAACCCATTACCCCATAAATACGCCTTTTTATGCCTTTAATTTATTCCTTCACTGTAGAAAAATGGTTCCAATTTATACAGTTATGAATATGTATAAGAAGATATAATTGCTATATGCTAGCTGATGGAAGCTTAAAGCAGGCAGAAAGTAAAGTAGAATGTGCCTTAAGGCACATTCTGCTTTACTTTCAACCTGCTTTAAGTGGTCATCTATTTTCAAAACTACAATCAGAATATGGGGTAATGGGTTAAAGTAGGTTGACAGTAAAGCAGAATGTGCCTCAATGTGCACATTCTAATTTACTTTAAGTCTGTTTTAAGCTACCATCTGTTGGGAAATAGAAAATAATTCTTAAAGCACATATTCATGTCTGTGAAAAACAACTATTTTCTTCAGTGGAAAAGTTACAGGCATTAAAAGGAGGCATAAAAAGACATATTTATTGGGTAATTGGTTTATAATAAAGCAGTCACTATTGTTTTGGTATTGCCATGTTACTCTACTAAACTGACTGTATTTGGTTGGCTGTATATTAATCTTCTTGCATATAAAGCAGTACAGTAGAACCTTTCTATTACGACCACTAAAATGTATCAAATATTAGTTGTTTAAGACAGGTGACTGCTTAAAGCAATACGAAAGTGAAACAGAAAGCTCCTACAGGAGCTTTCTGTTTCACTTTCACATTGCTTTAAGCTGTCACCTCTCTTTTAATTTTGACAATTAGCCTTCATTTCAGTGGTCATAATAGAGGCGTTCTACAGTATTTACCTTAACATATCAGCATTTTTCTTTAGAAAGGTTGTGATGTAAATATTTTGTATTATGGTGTAAAGAATTTGCCATGTTGGTCTTTATGGTAAAAACTTAACCTTTTGATAGATACTGGATAAAAATACATGTAGTTTATAGTTGATTCAGGTGACTTGTCAAATTTTTGTTTTATTTTAACAGGTCAAATATTGTTCCTTGTTTTGTTAACTCTTTGCATGCTGGGTAATTTTTTCGTCTGCAACAATTTATGTCTGTTATTGTTCTAAATATAGAATTTTCTAAATTTATTTTCAAAACAGAATAAGAGTGTCAAACAGTTTTGATCCTGATGAAACGCTGCGTTACACCGCATCTCATCTGGAACAGTACTGTTTGCAAAAATTAATCACTGTGGAACATATCCCACTAGCATGCAAAGAGTTGACTATTGTAATTTAAATACAGGGCTAAAACCAGTGTTGAATGGGCTTTAAATAATTCCTGCATAAACCCATATCTTGCCTTAACCCAATACCCCATAGCATATTTCTAGTTTTGAAAATAAGTGACCACTTCAAGCAGGTTGAAAGTAAAGCAGAATGCGCCTTAAGGTGCATTCTGCTTTACTTTTAGCCTACTTTAAGCTTCCATTTTATTGAATATAGAAAATATTTCTTATGATGCACATTCATTACTGTATAAAGTGTAACTATTTTCTTCATTGGAGGAATACATTAAAGACATAAAAAGGTGTATCTATTGGGTAATGGGTTAATATTGAATAAACCTAAAGGCTAGTGTCAAACAGTTTTGATCCAAATCATACATCGTGAAGGTATAGTGGAATATGTTAACCCTTTCTTACATTAACATATACATGTATACAAATCACATAATATCCAACGGTGAGAAGTTAGATGGATGATTGAAGCAGAATGAAAACAACTTTTATCTTGCTTTGAGCTATCAGTGAGTAATCAATTGATGGGCTGGGACCCGTTTCATAAAACTTTGTACGACAAAAATGTTGTCATAAGTCAGATTATAAAAGTCTTAATAATTATTTTTCCAGTCTTGTGACATCTTTTTGGAATCGTCTTGAATAGACGATTCCAAAGAGATGTCATAAGACAGAATTAGATAGAGAAATCAGAAATTAAATGCATTTTAAAGTTTTGACTTACGATCGTTTTTGTCGTACGAAGTTTTATGAAACGGGCTCCTGAAGTAGAGGAAAGGGCAAGGCATCTTATGGCGTTAGTTTAACCCATTACCCTGTGTCTAGTTTTGAAGATAGGCGACCACTTAAAACAGGTTGAAAGTAAAGTAGAATGCGGCTGAAGGCGCATTCTGCTTTTACTTTTCGCCTGCTTTAAACTACCATCTGCTAAAATATAGAAAATCTTTGTTATCAAACATATAATATTCAAAACTGCATTAATTGAAACTATTTTCTTCAGTGGAAAAATAAATCACAGGCGTAAAAAGGGGTTGGTATAGGGTAATGGGTTAAACCAGTGTTCCTGTGCACTTGTCTAACGCAAGCAGTGTAGACCATCTGATCAAAGTCTGCACTGTCTATCATTCTGCAATATATTGGAGAGAAAAAACCCAACCCAAAACCAATCATCTGAAATAGGCAAAAATGGACTAGACTATAGTGGAAACTGGAATTGACCATTTGAAGTTGGAGGGGGGAAATGAGCTGCAGTGGAGAATGTGTTATTCTTTCCCAATAAACGTGTTTACGCTAAAACGTTTATTTCCGCTGCAAACAGTTTGGAGCCAGATCAGACGGCGGGTAACCCGGCGTCTGATCAGGCTCCATACTGTTTGCCACTCAGATTAAAATGAATTGTGAGAAATATCTAAAAATTGACATTTTCTACGTTGTAGTGCTATGCATTTGCGTTTCGTTTGTGTTGAAACGGGAAAGAATAACGTTTTCTCCACTGTAATTGTCAGTGAGCCAGGTTTTATTGTATTGTTTATTTTTGTTCCACTATGTTTTAGGGTGTTTTCTTATTCTGTAATAGTGTAATGCAGGGCTCCAGATAAGAGGAGTATTTCAAAATCTAAAATCTTTATTTCTGCTTTAAGCCCTATGGTGTCACTACTCATTAGAATCGTCTCGAAGAGACGATTCTAATGAGTAGTAACACTATAGGATTTGTTGCTAAATGAGTGAAAAAATGTTTTATTTGTTCAGTGTACTGTCTCTTATCTGGAGCCCTGGTAATGGAACCATCTCACTTTCTGTTCTATTAACCCCTCACCTGCTATTAGCTTATATCACACTTCTTGAAAACAGTGTAGACCCAGATCAGACTGCTCCTATACTTGTTAAAAATAACGTAGATCCTAAAGGAGCTGGCTGATCAGAGTCTGTACCGTCTTCTTATAGAATCTGTCTGACTAGAGTTTGATTTCTTTCCTGGGCAAAAGTTATTTTATTTACCAATGTAATAGTACATATGATGAACAGTGAAACCGCTCTAAAATGGTTACTAAATGAAGGCAAATTGAGTGTTTGAAAGACAGGTGGCAGCTTAAAGCAATATGAAAGTAAAACATAAAGCTCTGAATGAGTTTTCTGTTGTACTTCCACCTTGCTTTAAGCAGCCACCTGCCTTAACACACAAAAAACAATTTTGTGGTCGTCATAAAGCGGTTTTACTGTGAATATTCAGTAGGTAGGGTTAATAATCTAGTCACATATTTACCTGTATATTATTTTCTACCTCGGTTTTCACCTACATAAGTTGGCAAATAAACATCGATAAATAGTGATATTTCAAAACATGATTTGTATCTTGTCTTTAATATTCCATATAAACACTACAATGCATGTTAACCCTTTATCCCATAGCCTGTTTCTAGTTTTGAAAATAGATGACTTCTTAAAGCAGGTTGAAAGTAAAGCAGAATGTGCCTTAAGGCACATTCTGCTTTACTTTCAGTCTGCTTTAAGCTTCCACTTGCTAGAATAAAGAAAATATTCCTTATGATAGAGATTCATGACTGTATATAAATTGGAACTATTTTCTTCAGTGTAGGAATAAATATAATGTGCTGAAAGGCACTTCTATGGGGGAAAGGGTAATTCTAAATACTGATGATGATGATGATGACTACCCTGCACTGGTACTTCAGTCTGATAAATAAGCTCATCCTTTGAAATCGAGACTGGTGGGACTGTGGTATAGTGATAATGCAAATCAAGGGGTTGTGAGTTTAATCCCCCGTCGGACCATGCCCTTCAGATGAGACTATTACCAAGGTCCCATATACATGTACATGTATCAGTGCTATACACTGGGCATCCAAAAGAACCAGATGGCTCTATCCAAAAGATAGAGTTCTTCTGTATCCGCTTCCCCCTCTATGTGACGTCAAATTAGACCAAATTTGGCAGAAACAAACTTAAATAAAAAACAAAACAAAGAGTCACTTTTCGGGGGAGAGTCACTTTTCCTCATGTAGGTACATGTGGATAGAAAATCTTTCAAAACCATTGACCAGATTTCATTAATATCCTTAGCAAGCCTGGCATATTATTATTGTACACATAACACAGACATTACCAGACTTATCTGGAGCTCATTTTCTGAACAACCGCTACACTATGACACCTCAAAACTACTTTGACGTGTCAAAACGAAAGCGAAAATAACAATCTACAATTTATTTTTAGGCGGCGCTATATTTAAAAAAGTTTGCACATTGCATGGTTAAGTTAAAAAAAAAGCCTATTCTGTGCTCAGTTTGAGCTTTGTGTTGACATGTCAGTGTAACTGAATTCCAGCTTGACACTGCTATTATAACTGTTTTCGACAAAAAGATCGCGTACATTTTAAACCGAAAGTAGAAAGATGGACAGTTTCGGCCTCTCTAGCATTTGCATTTTCCCAATCTTGCAAATTTGTGTCTGGATCCAATTTCAATGCTGCCTGAAAGTGTCACATTATGCAGGAGATCATTGATATTCAAGAATTAGGAAGCGCCTAACCTGGCCTTTCAGAAAAGTCTTCCAACGTGATGTGCAAATGATAACTTTTCATACTACCGAAGCCAAAATGTGCCCAAAACGTTTTTATACGTTATGGGCGTTGAAAGGATATATTGCAGAAATACTGGTAATGTAAACGTCACTTTATATCAAGATTGTTCAAATTGTGACGATGTATTGTCAAAAGGTGTAGGTTTATCATCACTTGTAGGGCCTTGCTGTACAAGCACGCTTAATTGGTATTGTGGTAGCCAGTTTATGGCTGCGAACCTTGCGACCTGGGTTTGGTCCCGAGTTGGAGTGAGTTGTTTTTAGATCGACTTTTTCGAAAAGTCGAGCTATTGTAGTCACCCTGTCGTCTGCGTCTGCGTCAGCGTCTGCGTTTTAAGTTTTTTGGTTAAGGTTTTTGTAAGAGTCCATTTCTCAATAACTATCAAAGGTATCAATTTGAAACTTAAAATACTTGTTCAGTATCAAAAGGGCAACGCATAACAACAAGGCAGGTAACCCTGGGATTTGTCATTTCAGAGTTATTGCCCTTGTTTTATTTACTTAAAATTATAAATTGACATATCTCAATAACTATCAACGGTATCCTTTTGAAACTTGGAATACTTGTTCAGTATTAAAAGGGCAACTCATAACAACGAGGCAGGTAACCCTGGGATTTGTCATTTCAGAGTTATTGCCCTTGTTTTATTTACTTAAAAATTATAAATTAACATATCTAAATAACTATGAAAGATATTCATTTGAAACTTAAAATACTTGATCAGTATCAAAAGGGCAACTCATAACAACAAGGCAGGTAACCCTGGGATTTGTCATTTTAGAGTTATTGCCCTTGTTTTATTTACTTAAAAATTATAAATTAACATATCTCAATAATTATCAAAGATATCCATTTGAAACTTGGAATAGTTGTTCAGTATTAAAAGGGCAACTCATAACAACAAGGCAGGTAACCCTGGGATTTGTCATTTCAGAGTTATTGCCCTTGTTTTATTTACTTAAAAATTATAAATTAACATATCTCAATAACTATCAAAGGTATCCTTTTGAAACTTGGAATGCTTGTTCAGTATCAAAAGGGCATCTCATAACAACAAGGCAGGTACCCCTGGGATTTGTCATTTCAGAGTTATTGCCCTTGTTTTATTTACTTAAAATTTATAAATTAACATATCTAAATAAGTATGAAAGATATTAACTTGAAACTTTGAATAGTTATTCAGTATCAAAAGGGCAACTCATAACAACAAGGCAGGTAACCCTGAGGTTAGTGTACCCAGAGTTATTGCCCTTGTTATATTAACTTACATACCCAACTTTCAGTCCATTTTGACTGGCTTAATCAAGTACGTTATCCCCCTTGCAAAAAGCCGATAAAGTCGGTATCGATAAATTTCTTGCCTGACTGCCCTATATAGAATATATAAGGGAACACTTTTCAAAGTCATATTGTAAGGTGTTGCATATATTTGTCAATATTTTAGCAGTTACAGCAATAAACTTTATTTTCTTCTTTTTCATATGGTGTAAATTTTAATTTTCTATTTTAACGACTTTTTGCTTCCATTTTGATTTGAAAATGGTTGGTGTCGGACACATTAAACATATACATGTAGTAAAAAAAAGTGAAAGTGTGTAGTTTGCTGATTTTGAAGGCAAATAAAGCATCCTTTTTAATATCTGCGAATTTTTTAGCAGTTATGAGGTGAAAGAATGTTTTCAAAACAATTCAAAAATCTCTTTTGCTTTGAATTTTAATAAAATCTTTTTGCTTCCAATTTGATTTGAATATTGACAAATGTCGTGATGCTGAAATCGGACTTAGTCATTTTCCTCCAACCCATAATCGGCTATTTCCGTAATTCGTCGTAGACAGAGTTGTTCCAGGGCAGTGATCTCACTAATCTGATTCCCGCTGTGTGTTGATTGGGGCTGATGTCCAAGTGTGATAAATAAATGCCATATATATATATAGGGGGTAAAGGACCCTAGAAACTTATGTCTGTTATACATGCTTTCAGAGTACCGGATATTTTCATTTAATGAATTCTAACTTAACTTATCAAACTTTCAAATTTTTATTTATCATTATTGTATAAGGTCCACTTTACCATGGACAGGATTAACATTATACAAGTATTAGATAAATATAAATAAGATTGGGCAAACTATTTGAAACTTTGTAATTTCTCTTAGGATTAAGTCTTAATAAAAAAGTTTAACACTTGAATATATAGATGTTTATCGAAATTCGTTCCGTAGATAGTCATATATGTATATCGCCTGGCACATTATATCATGATCAGGCCTCAAGTTTGGATTCAGATCAGATCATCGATAGAGAGAGGGAAGAAAGAAAGAGATTCATACAAACATTGAGAGAGAGAGAGAGGGGGCGTGCGTGCACGCGCAAGATAGAGAGACTCAGTCAGTTATATTTGCCAACAGTTTGGATACAGATTCAACTCCAAATCGACTCTTAATTCCAATTAATTAACCATTTCTTTGCTGAATCACTGATTTATACAACTGTATAATTGTATATTCGGAATTATGCAACTGTGTTGTATAATTCTGTGGCTGAATGCCACTTGAATTATATTGGCAAATGATGTATATCCAGATCAAACACCAAGTAACTTTTCATCTGACCTGGATTAAGCCGCTTGCAGTACAGCAATTTCAAAACAATTACAATATATTATTGTTTGGTTTTATTGACCTGTCAAAATTTGAATATTCATACGTCACTGAAAGAATATATTTTGCTTCGGTATAAAGTCGATACTTTCCGTTTTGATTTACGGAGAGGAACTGAAGGATATTGTGCATTCTGTGTTGAATTTAAATCAATAATCGAGTTAGCGTAGTTGGTAGCGAGTACGGATACTTGTAAAAGGATGAAAGGTTGTGGGTTCGATCCCCGTTAGGTTTTATTTCTTTTTTTATTACAAGTATTATTTTATTATATGAATGATACATAAAATCAGATCCAAAGGGATTTCAATCCATTCTTCTTCTACTACTTGCAGACTCGAATGCACCAAATAATAAAGATAATAATAAAAAAAAAGTCCTCCGCTGGGTATCGAACTCATGGCCATACATGCACTAAGTAAAACACTACTGTACTGTCTCGACCACGAAGACATATAGGTATTCAAATCTTATTCTAAATATCAACTTCATATTTCAACCCTGACCTACCGGTAAAAGTAGCGGAAATAATCGATTTCGACCGAAGCTAAATATAGCGTGTTCAACCAGCGTATAATTATTTAAATTTTGACAGGTTAATAAAACACAACAATAACCAATTGCCACTAACAAACAGTGTACTTGTGAAGTGTACACTTGTCCTATGCTAGCAGAATTAATCTGATCAGGGTCTGAACTGTTTGTCTTTTGGCAATATATTGTTAACATCAACCGTAAAAAGTCAAGAATGGACTAGACTTAATTGGAAATCGGAAGTTACCATTTACATTAGATTATGGTTGAATGAGTTTACAGGAAAAGTGTCACAATTAAGCCCTTATCGTGCTCAATTGTCGTCTGCATAAAATATATCGTCAGCGAAAAATATCAATTAATTTTGATATTTTTAATCTTGAGAAAAATAACTATTCGAGGGATTAACAGCTTGGATCCAGATCAGATGCCATGTTACGCGGCATCTGATCTGAATCCAGGCTGTTTACAAATATTTGTCAAGTCCCGCTTAGCACGATACGATAAGGGTTAAGAAGAGCGGTCTCACACCTTTGTGTAATTGTAACTTGCCGGGGCCTTATTTACCGTCTCGGAGCAGAAACACTGCTTCGAGTTACCATGATAAAATCCGTGTCGAAATAGTTTGGATCATGACCCGACACTGATAGTCTAAAATGAACAAGACATTGTTTCTTAAATTGCACACAGTTTCAATGTGTTTTTTCTTAAAAAACAAACAAAAAACACTCAGAGTAATATCACAACACATAATTTCTCGGGATCCAGTGGGTTTAATTTCCACCACTTTGGGAATAAGTGGTAAATATACGTAAAATACTTGATTTCGGGGGAAAATGAGTCGTAAAATTCATTTTGGGGAAAAAATCCTGCCGTGAAATGCTCATTTAGGGAAAATGCCCTTGTTTTAAATTGGGATCCGGGGCCCCCTAAAAAATACAAACCCCCTGGGGTCTGATCTTGTTCCAAACTGTTTGCAATAGAACAGATTTTTCTGCATTTTATACAACTCTTTCTTATACAAAACATATCTACGCATTTCCATCATATTATTCTTATATACGTAAATCACTCCTTAAAAAGAAATTCGAAAAAAAGTATGTTTAAATTCTTTTGTTTGGCCATTTTAGCTATCAAGTAATTTTGATTGGTAAACAGTTTGCAACTTGACGTATTGACAAAATAGTTAGTCTGATCAATTAATCATAATTCATACCACCGTTTGATCGATTCAATCGATAATGCTGGTCGGGGTATAATAGTTGTAAAACGCGAATGTTTGTTGATAACTTTTTCAGCATTGATACACAAGACCCCGCTGAGAACAAGAAATACTTCGGAAGCAGTGTTCCGGAGGCAGCCGAGCGATAACGAAGCATTCGTTTTTTCTCATCAAGGCTTAAGCTGATCAAACGGTGCCCGATAGTATGCCTAACGAATCGATTATAGATCTCGCGGACCAAGGGAGATAATGGTTTAGGTATCAAAATCAAAACTGATCAAGGAAGACAACTATGTAAATATGTCCTGCATTCTTGGACATGAAAGTTGTAAATTTAAATATCTAAATAACTATGAAAGATATTAACTTGAAACTTGGAATACTTGTTTAGTATCAAAAGGGCAACTCATTACAATAAGGTATGTTACTCTGTGATTTGTAATTCCAGAGTAATTGCCCTTGTTTTATTTACTTAAAACTTGTAAATTGAAATATCTTAATAATTGTCAAAGGTATTAACTTGAAATTTTAAGTATTTGTGTTATATCAAAAGGGCAACTCATTCAAACAAGAAAGGTGACCATGGATGTGCCATTCAAGAGTTATTGTCCTTGTTTTTATTTACATAAAACTTGTAAATTGAATTTTCTCAATAACTACAATAGGTATTTACTTGAAACTTTAAATACTTGTTAAGTATCAAAAGGACAACTCATTACAAGAGTTATTGCCCTTTGGTATTGACTTTTTAGAATTTAATTAGATTTCTCAATAACTACCATAGGTATTAACTTGAAATTTGAATACTTGTTCAGTTTCAAAAGGGCATCACCTTTCAACAAGGCAGATAACCATGGGATTTGTCATTGCAGAGTTACTGCCCTTGTTTGACTAAGAATTTGTATATGAAATTATTCAGTAACTGTAGAAAGTTATTAATTTCAAACTTCCAATATATTTGAATTCTTGTTTAGTTTCAAAAGGGCAACTCATTACAACAAGGCAAAGATATTGTCCTTGTTTTGACTTATAGTTTACTGTAAATGGAATGCAGGCTGTCCAAGTATGTTAAAGTTGTTGTTGCATACAAACTTAGGCTATGATCAATAGGGCATTAAACACCCATACACATTCTTTAAGTTTGGAAAATGTAGCCATCTCAAGTATATGAAAGTCGAGCGTCCAGCACCCGTTTGCGGTGCTCTCGTTTATAAGACCTACGGGTTGCATTTGGTGCCCAACGTTTCTGTGACCATGTGCTCAGAGTTTGACTCCCATGCAGTTGTTCTATATAAATTTGGGGCGAATTTCAACTTGCACAGGAAGTATGTCACAGGGTGTAGGTTTATCTTCACTTGTACAGCCTTGTTTTACAAGTGCGCTTTTATGGTGACTTGGTTGGGTGCATGACTGCCAACTGCTTGCATGGTCATCAAGGGATGAAATAAGTTTTGTTTTCTTTATATGGCTTATATGGCTAACTAAATACAGTTAAAGGTTGAAAAATGTTCCAAAACCACTGGCCAGAATCAATGTTTTGCGTGAATAGTGTTTAAATGACCCATAGTGTAAGGGGTTGGGAGTTTGGGGAAGGGATTATATGGGCAGAGCCAGTTTTCCATAATTTTTTTAGCTCACAGCCATGAAGTAAAAGACTGGGAGCTTATGCTATATCCCCTGGTGTTGGTTTCAGCATCCGGACTGAATCTCAAACTATAAGGACTAGGTCAAAAAAAATACTTTAACCATAGATGCACCTTAATGAGTAAAGCATTTTTAAAATGTAGTTTGGTGACTGTGACCTTGACCTCTGGGGGTCAACGTTAAGATTTTGCATAATACTCTGTTCTGGTCTTAAGTCTAGCTGTTTTGGCCTAACAACTGCAAGAAACTTTATACATGTATACTGATGTTCCTCAATGAGTAGACCATGTTGCACTGCAGTTTGGTGACTTCTTGGGTCAGTATTAAGGTTTTAGGTTAAAGTCTGTTCATGTTCATGCGCCTCGTATTCCACTCTGTGTACAGTGACAGACAGCGAGCTATTTTTAGACTTCAGGCACTGTCCTCACAGTACACCGGAATTAAGACTCAAAATTGGGAGGATATATTCTGTTCTCTATTTAATTAAAACCCCAACGGATTTTTTTGGGCATAAAATTTCTCAAAAAGTAAGTCATTATTTTGTAAGACTACCAATAGATTCAGGATGCAAAAATACACCAACCTGGTACCCCCAAAAAATCTTTAAAACACTAAATTTGACTTATAATCCAGAGATTTAAATCTGGTTTAAATCCAGTGTGTATCATCTCTGTGTATAGCGTGTACTAGCTGCCATGTAAACAATAAATATAAACAACCTCTGCTTGAGTATTTTGAAAAATTTTAAATTTGATGAATAGCAACCTGAAGCTTGATTTGAGGTCAGAAATTGTTTTCAAAATGACTTTTCGCAATAATTGTGTGATTCTAACTAGTAAAGGTGACTCAATCTGTGATTTTAAGGAATGAGGTAAAACTTAATCCTCCCTGATTTTGGCCTATTGCCATGAGACCCTGAGGACGGCACCCATCAAAAGTTAGCTTGTCGTCACAGGGGATCATTGATGAGACTAATGCAAAAAGGCAAAGGCAAGCTTTATTTAACGTCGCATATGGTAAACAATCAACATAAGCTCTATAGAGCTTTTATTGCGACAAACAAGGTATCCATTAACATGCATACTTACCTGGGCATTACAGTCTCAGACCTTCCTGGTACTACCCTTACAATGCCGAGCGTCAGGCAAGGGAGCTACTAGTACCGTTTTTATAATGGTCTTTGCAATGACCCGGCCGGGATCGAACCCACAACCTCCCGCCTCGAAAGCGGACGCTCTACCACTGAGCTATCTGAAGGCGGTCATTATTCTGGAACTTGTTTCAGAAAATAAATCGTCTGTGATTTGCAATTTGGCACAATTCATTCCAAATTAAGGTAGCTTGATAGTTTTGATACTGCAAGCGGATTTTTCTTATTTATCATCATGATTTATAATTTATTCCCCCATTTTATAGCTGAATGGTTTAACCCTTAGCCTGCCACTCACGACAATAGCTCCATATGCAAACAGCTTGGATCCGGATGAGACGCCGAGTAACTCGGCGTCTCATCCGGATCCAAGCTGTTTGACACTCGGACAACATTTTCAGCAATTTTGAGCAACTTTGAAGCACTTTGAAACTTGAAGCAGACGAGAAATATAGCAGACGACAATTTATTTGGCGGGCTAAGGGTTAAGTGGTACACATGTCACCACAAAATGTCTTTTTTAAAAAAATATTTTATTTTTTTTACGATTTTATAAGACAAATTTAAAAAAAATTCAAACAGCGATTTCAAAGCCGTCTTAATTTGTAACGCCTTTAAAATTGCCCATAATACACTTAAGTAACATATCTAGGGAACCGTGTCTCAGATTTTTTACAATGTATTATTATGTAACATCAAAGTTGTTTTACCGTTTAAAGTCGATTTCTATTACGTAACGCTTTGCTGTGAACAGCTGGAGAACCTCATCAACATTCTGAGACACGGTTCCCTCGAGAAGATAAAACCCTTTCATCTGCTTTAAACCGCATGAAAATCTGACCCCAACCGCGAACACAATCGTTGTTCAAACATGCCGCGTGTCTGAAAATAAGGAGGTGCCGAAAACGTCAATTAACTGATAAGCGTGTCATTTTGACTGTCTGACACAGTGCGAATACCCCCAGGGTTCAACTATGTCCTTTTTGTTTCAACCAATAAGAAGACACATATTTCGTAAGCGATTTTCCTTAGCTCCACCCTTAATAAAATATACCAATCATAATTCAATAATGATTTTAACATGCCAAACCCATAAATCACGCAACAGCAGCTGGAGAACGCCTCTTAAGCTGTGGTCACGTGGCTGGACTACGGATTGCTTAATGAGGTGTGATTTATTGATCAGATAGCTGTGTAACGCGTTTGGTTTGGTTTGGGAGATTTTGGTAAAATGTAAAACAGAATGTCGGCTATCAAAATCGGAAAAAGGTTAAAAACACAATTTTTGCAGTTTTAAAGCTACCAAGACACCTAATAACTTGTTGTATTCCCCAGCTTGGTGACCCTGACCTCTAGGTTTGCGTTATAGTCTGCTCTTGCCTACTGACCCAGATGCAGATAGACAGCCCAAACAGAAGAAGTTTTGGAACTTCATAAAATCCCTACGGAAGGACAACTCTGGAATCTCTCCCCTGAAGGATAATGGCCGTCTCTTTGACTCGCCAGCAGATAAGGCCAATATCCTCAACAGACAGTATATGTCGGTCTTCACACATGAATCTGAAGACGACATACCATCGCCAGCAGGGACACCCTACCCAGACATGAGCGGTATAGAGATCAATGAGGCAGGCATCTACAAACTTCTAACCAAAATGAATCCCAGAAAGGCTGTCGGTCCTGACAACATATCAGCACGGATACTAAAGGAGTGTGCAGTGGAGCTGGCGCCCATTCTTGCCATCATCTTCCAGCGATCTCTGGATGAGGGTACAGTACCAGATGATTGGAGGCGCGCCAACGTCACTGCCATCTTCAAGAAGGTCTCCCGTCAAGATCCTGCTAACTACAGGCCTGTATCACTCACCAGTCTCTGCTGTAAACTACTAGAACATATCATCATTAGTCATACACTCAGCCACCTTGAACAATACAACATCTTACATGACTGTCAGCACGGGTTCAGGGCGAGGAGGAGCTGTGAAACTCAGCTCCTCACCCTTGTACACGAACTGGCATTATCCCTCGACAAAGGCATACAAACACAGACATGATAATCCTTGACTTCAGCAAGGCCTTTGATCGTGTACCACATCAGCGGCTACTTAACAAAATCAAACACTATGGAATACGGGGCCAGACGTTGGAGTGGATCTCATCTTTTCTCCACGATAGAACGCAGAAAGTACTTGTCCAGGGTCAGTCATCGGAAGAAGCACCTGTTGTGAGCGGAGTCCCACAGGGATCAGTCCTAGGGCCCTTGCGGTTCTTGCTATTTATCAACGACCTCCCTGATGGTCTTCTCTCACAGACTCGCCTCTTCGCAGATGACTGCATCCTGTACCGCCAGATCAAGTCACAACACGATCAGACAAATCTCCAGGCAGATCTGGACTCTCTTGCAGAGTGGGAAAGGAGGTGGGGGATGGATTTCCACCCTAACAAGTGCAGTATTCTCTGTATGAGCCGTTCACGATCTACTCTTCTGTACAAATATACACTAAAAGGCATCACTCTATCCACTGACCTGACAACTAAGTACCTTGGTGTAGATCTACAAGCTGACCTTGGCTGGCGGATTTGTAAGACGGAATCTTTACAACACCAGCAAAGAGACGAAGACCAGTGCTTATATCTCCCTGGTTCGTTCAAATCTGGACTACTGCTGCACTATCTGGAACCCTCACCAAAAGACTCTCACCTCTAAAGTCGAGATGGTACAGAGAAGGGCGGCGCGTTTCGTTTCCAACAGGTACCACAACACCAGCAGCGTCACAGACATGCTCGCTAGCTTACAGTGGGAAAGTCTAGAAACACGTCGTCTTAAGTTGCAGCTCACCATGATATACAAGATCGTCAACAACCTGGTTGATATCGACTCTTCCCCTTACCTTACACCTGCAAAGACATTACCTCGGTCAGCCCATAGCACCAGGTTCTTACCGTACCACAGCTCCACTAATTGCTTTAAGAACACATTTTTTCCACGCAGTATCCCTCTATGGAACTCCCTTCCAGCCACAGTGGCTGAGGCCCACTCTTTGGTATCATTCAAGAGTGGGATCTCCAGCCTATCTTTCTAAGGGGACTTTTCCGTGCCGGTTACGAAGTAGTTTCATATGAGGGGCTTGAGCTGTGTCAGCAGGGGTCTTGTACCCAGATAGCGCCACGCAAGCTGAATTGGTCATGCCCTGATGGTCGAAAAGTAGCCGGACATACTTTTCTTATAACTTCTTTCTTTTATCTATCCCGCACCGTTAATCTTGTCAGGGTCTTTTCTAACTTTATCTATCTATTTCCTTTTTGTCTTTTCTTTTTCTTTTTGCGCACCGTTGCATAATTGTCAAGACTGACAGAGCAACGTATCAACATAGATGTAGATGTAGATGACTGCAAACTATAACAATATTTTCTTCAAGATCAACAGATCGACAGTACTTTCAGTACTTTGAATTAGGTAAAACTTGTTTTTGTTACCTCCCCTGAACAGATCTTTACATGTATTTCTTACAAATGTACGATATAAGTATACGTGACAAACAAATAACAACTTTCCTCGAACTGTTTATCGTTTCCTTAAATCAATAAAAGTTGACCTGTTTTATCGTTAAGAGTTGTCATGTCATCTTTATTAGGAATAAAAACAGATATTCGGGTTTGTGGGAAAATGGAGGAAAGAAAATGAATGGACTTTACAGTGCGCATGCGTGAGAAGGTTTTCTTGTGGCGGCGATTTAATGTGGATTTGTGATTAAAAAATGGGTAAGTTAAACGTTTCAGTTGATTTTTCAGTCATTATTTTGGAACTCGTTTCAGAAAATAAATCGTCTGCGATTTGCAATTCGGCACAATTCATTCCAAATTAACTCGTTGTCTTCCTAGAACAAATACAAGGTGGTGTGTTTATGAATTTTAGATGATACATTTCATCGATTTTTGACAGTAACAATTTCCGGGTTTTAAACATCAGGTTAGAAACACTTTTCCTCGAGTTTGATATACCCAGGATAAATGAGTGGGATTGAAATTGCATGCATCTGTTTGCTGTGACTGATTGAAGTAAATAAATATTTTGTAAATGTTAAACATAAAGATGACTCATCAGTCATCTCTTGTCTCTGGATAATTAAGTTTTATTATCTGATCACAAAGCTCCAGATAATGAGAGAAAGGACATGGTTCACGAAGCCTCCGATTTGGCCCTGTAAAAAATATTTTTTTCCAAAAACGAATTTTATCTTTATTTTCTGTTAATTTGTCAATATCAGATAATATGAAATAGGCACAGCCTACAAGCGAGCGAAGCTGTCAAATAATGGAGCATTTTAACAAATTAACACATTACCCCATAGCCTAATTCTAGTTTTGAAAACAGAATGAAGGGTTATTTAAAGCGAGTTGAAAGTAAAGCAGAATGCGCCTTACGGCGCATTCTGCTTTACTCCCAACCTGCCTTAAGTCAGAATCTGCTAGGATATAGAATATCATTTTGGTAGTGACTAGGGGTCCGTGACCGTACCTCTAATATTAGAAATTTTATTGTATAGTTAAATCAGTATACAAAAACCTTTTTGACGAATTGACTACCCCTTTTGTACTATAATTTCTTTTTGACGAGTTTGCATTTTTTCCGCATATAGGGTATAGTGTTAAATATACGCCCGATATCTGAAATCCGTCCCCAATGGGTTTTTTTCTTCTTTTTCTTATAAATTTGATTCAAATGTAACATTATAATTATATAATAGGCGTGTTCGAAATTACTGCTGTTGTTGCTATCTAACTTAGCGTTGAATATAAATTGAAAGTGGTAGATCTAAGAATATAGAAACTAGCGAAATTTCGGTTGTCATCGGGTATCGATTCATGCAAGAAGTTTGCTGGTTAAAGACAGACCTGTGACAAAAATCACATTGAAAACACGTTTGACAATAGATCGCAATTAAACAGTGCAGTAATTCTAAACAAAGCTGGTATTGGATAATTATACATGCTTGTAAAAATGTGTCTATATAGTTTTCGCTGCCGTGAAACAATTGCCGATTGGAAATTTTTTGTTGATGAAGTTTCTTTAATTTTCTGCGTTAAACAGTCATATTTAAGGTAGAAATGATATATTATTAACATTAACATCGATATTAAGGTATCTGCGGACAAACTAAAGTGTTGCGTTATAGTTTTTTTGACTCACGTACCCCTAGTCAACCCTCACAGGGCTCGCTAGGGGTACGTGACCGTACCGCTAATTTCAAATATTAGAGGTACGGTCACGTACCCCTAGTCACAACCTATAATTTTATGGTACAGATTTTGGACTGTATCAAATGGAACTATTTACTTTTTGAACAGTTTGGATCCTGATCAGAAGCCTCGTAATTAGAGACTATATTTTGCATGGGCGCGAAATTTATTTTTCAAGCAGTTTGGATCCTGATCAGGAGCTGCGTACGGCGGCGAATGATCAGGATCTACCGTACACAATTGTTGACACTAATGTTAATATTTCGAAATTTTGAGAACTGAATCTTCAAAGATACTGTGGTGCATGGGTGCACAATTTATTTTCAAGCGGTTTGGATCCTTATTAGAAGATGTGTACGGCGACGCATGGTCAGGATCAACATAATTATTGGCACTACAGGGCTGCAATAAGTTGACATGAAAAATCCTAAGATTTCCAAATTTGCATTTTTCAAGTACGATTTTACGAATCGTACCTTTACCACATAGCCTGTTTCTTGTTTTGTTGACATGTGACTACTTAAAGCACGCTGCAGACTGTAAGTAAAGCAGAATGCTAAGGCGCATTCTGCTTTACTTTTAGCCTGTTTTAAGCTACCATGTACTGGGGAAAAAATCCGAAGATTTAGGAAAAATCCGGAGAAATGGCAGCCCTGGCACTAATGTTAATATTAATAATTTCGAAACTTTGAGAACTGATGATCATAATGGCAAATTTGTTCCTAATGACTAAAGTTTCAAAGATACTGTTGTGTCTGGGTAAAAACTATACATCAAGACATATATTTAATACACTAGATCTAATTACGATATTTACGCGAGGTTATATAATGTGCGAAAAACAATAAATTATCGACTAATAACATATTGAAAATGTTCCCTATGTATGCTTCGACCAAAAATGGTACATTTTGACTTGGTACGCTTTAACCATGGTACGCTTTGACTATAACCCATTAAGACGTATTTATTGGGTAATGGGTTAATAAACCAAATGATTTAATAACCTGAGGGCCCTGATATCGCTCAACTGTTGTATTGAAGCTTGAAAGCTTTACCTTTCTGTTTCATCCGTTTTATTCTAAATCCATTCAAATTTGTAGTATACCATGTAAAACTTTTTGAAATACAACCTCATAATTCTAGTATAGTAGAGTACATAAAGGGCAGATAACTAGAGCCTAAACAATACTGAAATGAAGCCTTTTTAGCATTTCAGAGTATATCAAGGGCAGATAACTATTGCCACAATGATTAGATTTCAACAATAATTGCACTCTTTTGAGAACTTATAGCTATATACTTTGTGTGCAAGTATAATCAAAATCCATTGAAAACTGTAGTTGCAAGAGTGTAAACGCTGTAAGATATGGCATTTTCAGCAATTCAAGGGCAGACAACTCTTGACCTATAGGTCTTATTTCAACCATAATCACACATATCTAAACTCTTATGGTCATATACAATCTGGCCAAGGATGAAAAAGACTGGATAAAAAATGTGGCCTCTAGAGTGTAAACACTGTTAAATATGGCATTTTAAGCACTTCAAAGGTAGATAATCCTCAACCTATTGGTCCGATTTCAACCATAATTAAACTCATCTAAACTCTTATGGTCATATACAATCTGAGCAAGTTTGAGATAGATTATATAAAAAGTGTGGCCTCTAGAGTGTAAACACCGTTAAATATGGCATTTTCACTTTCAGCAATTCAAAGGTAGGTTACTCTCAACCTATGGGTCCGATTTCAACCATATTCAAACTCATATGAACTCTTATGGTCATATCCAATCTGAGCAAGTTTCAGATAGATTGGGTAAAAATGGTGGCCTCTAGAATGTAAACACCCGTAAATATGGCATTTTCAGCAATTCAAAGGTAGATAACTCTCGACCCATTTGTCTGGTTTCAAGCATAATCACACTCATCTGAACTCTTATAGTCATATACAATCTGAGCAAGTTTGAAGAAAAAGTGTGGCCGCTAGAGTGTAGACACTGTTAAATATGGCATTTTCAGCAATTCAAAGATAGAAAAATCTTGATGTGATCCAGATCTATTGATCTGATTTCAAGCATAATCGAACTCATATACAATCTTATGGTCATATACAATCTGGCCAAGTTTGATAAAGATTGGAGACATATTGTGGCTTCTAGAGTTTAAACACTGTTGAACTTGGGTGGATTTGGGTGAATTGATGAATGAGGATAAGTGTATCGTAAATTAAATTTAGTTGGCACTAATATTATTACTTCCATATAGCTGACTGGCATTCAGATAACGAAAACTAATACAGAAAATGACTTTTTTCATGGATATTGGACGGTGGGTTTTAATAGTGGATAGCCCTGGGTTTCTAGGTGTTTTGAAACCGGCTGAAACTGTCAACACTGCCAGACTATCTACGTAAATCTACCCCACCTGGCATGATCGAGCACAGTGTTGAAATCATCTGTGTATTATACACATGCACTTTGATATTGACAAGATTTAGAAACAACATATCTGATATCACAGAAATAAAGATCTAACTTGAGTCTGTCTAGGTTTGCAAGTCTATTGGGTCCAACACGGCTCCTGATCACATGGCGACTCAAGAACTTCAAGCTCCTAGGAACACTTTCCCAGGTATCTAGGCCTCGAAACCGGTCGAATGTGTGTGACATGGTACTTTTTCTAATCTTAGGAAGTGACGTCATAAACATCACAACTGATAAACAAAGGGGGGAAACTCAATAAAACAGTTTTTACAGTATTGATATTTTCAGTAGGATGGTATTAAAGAGCGAGGTTTTTTTATTTAAAGATGTGTGATTCTCGCAATTAATTATGTTTTCTTTGGAGATAACCGGAAATGTGCACTTAAAAAATCTCAAATAGACTCGTCCAGAGCTGAGAGGTCAGTCAGAATAGTCGCGCGTGTTAGACAATAACATCCGGGTCAACCTATGTAACCGGAAGCAAAAATTTTAACGAAACTTTTTTTGTTCAACATGTTCATAAATAAAACGCGAGCAGGGTCGACCAATCTGTGAAAAATAGCTGAGAGGTCGCAAGTGATAGACAATAACTTCCGGGTCAACGTATGGGTAACCGGAAGCAAAATTTTTAACGAAACTTTTTTTGTTCAACATGTTCATAAATAAAACGCGAGCAGGGTCGACCAGTCTGTGAAAAATAATGTAGCAAGTAGATCCGGCGGAAGTACAAAAAACCTACGAAGAAAAATCTATTCAATGTACATACAGGTCTAATACAGGTCTAATACAGGTCTAAAAATGTGAATTTTAACTTGAAATTTATTGTATACGTAGCTGTAGAAGCTCGCTTCGCTCGTTACTAATACTCCATAGTACACACACAAATGACCCAAAGTCAAGTTTTGACGATTTTATAGTTTCTTGTAAATGAGCCGAAAGGCCAAAAAAGACAAAAAAGCAGATTTTTGGTACAATTCTCGGTATAAATCCTAAAACTAAAATATGAAGGCATGCATGCGACACTTCAAATTTTTGATATGTTACTACAACTTACATATTTATTGTGAACATAAAATATCTTTGTGTCGCATTAGTGCCTTCATTGTTTAATTCTATGATTTATACCCTGAATTGTACCAAAAATCTGCCTTTTTGGCCTTTTTGGGCCTCGTAGCCCATTTACAAGAAACTATAAAGCTGTCAAAACTTGAATTTGAATTGAGTTTTGTGTATTACATGAAGTTTTAATATCTGAAATTGACTAATAAAGCGAAAATATGGCTGAAAGATAATTTAGAAAAAAATGATTTTTACAGGGCCAAAACAGAGGCTTCGTGAACCTTGTCCTTTAAGCACTAAATTCACAATGTATCCACAAAATGCTAAGAGATGACAGACATCTCCCATTAGAATTATTGCAAACATGTAAATATGTCTTAAAATGTTAATAAAATAATGTCATTGGTGCATCTGATTCGAATGAGGAGCAAAATCGGCCTGAATAACATAGTCTGAAAAGGCCAAACTTTTGACAGCCCATGAAAAGAGAAAGGTAAGAAACTCTGATTTCCAAAACGACAACCCGGAATGCCTTCACTTTGCCGGTCCCCAAAAATTCCGGGAAATAATGACATTTTACTGTTCATACAGAACCCCGTGAGAAATAGGATATCTTTGAAAAATACGGGATTTTGACCTCAAAATCGGACTCTTGTGTACCTTTTTCAACAGAATAATCAGGGGCTAGCGCCCCCGAACCCCCATGATCGCTTCAAAATGAAAAACAGAATGATGGCGTGTTTACTCTTGCATGGCAACCTGTTGGTAAGGAAGAGCGTGGGGACCGGCAAAGTAAATTCTATCTGACAACCCCTTCTCAGGCCACCTGTGTTTGGCCAGCGATATTTTTATAAATATCCACTTACCCCAGACTTTGTCTGTGATCTTTACAACCTAAGAATTTTAGATATTTCCCTTTCCAACCATATATAGCAGTGATAATTTTTCATGTGCGATTTGTGCGTACATGTATAGCAGTTAGCATGTATTTTTTCCCAATATCGCATTTTTCATAAAGATGTGAGAGAAAAAGCGCTCACACAAACCCAGAGTTAAAGTAATATACCAAGTTAAAGTCTACTTTCAGTCCGAATGACTGCTCAGCCGACTGTACATATACTGTTACAGCACAATAGAAGTCTGAACCCCAAAAGAAAAAAAATGTATAAACACTAGATATATAGACAAGGTGTAAAAGCCTTATCTTATTCTACGACGTATAGGCGCAGGGCTAAAGATCGTAAGCTGTAATTCTAATTAAAAGGTAGGCCTAACATGTTTTTAAAGGGTTTTTTATGGGTCACAAATTATGTCCCCCTAAAATTTTGACACCACAAGTAGTACATGATAGCTGACTTCGACTGGAAGCTCTTTGCCAAACGTCGTTCCAATGCAAAGCTTCTAATGGCAGTGCTCCAGCTAGGCCTTTTTAGGAGGGCGCCGCGCCCTGCCCGTGTTTGCCGACGCCCTGCCCTAAAAATTTAAAAATTTAAAAAAAAATAAAAAAATTTATTTTTTATTTTTTATTTTTTTTTCACAAATTGGGAATTATTTTTACAATTTCTATTTGGGAATGGGTCCGTTTAACAGGCCTTTGGATGCACCAGAAAAAGGCCTGAACTCAGACTGAAGTTTTACCAATGTATTTACAAGCCTAGTCCTTTGATCTACTCATCATCTATAATTCTTTTCAATAAGTTGTTTAGTTTTGGGGATGAGTTTATTCCTATCCCTATCCCAAGGGTACTATGCCCTGCAAATAATTTCAGTTGGAGATGGGGGTGAAAATTTGATTGCGTTAAAATTTCACCCCCTCCCTAGTCAACACAAAGAAGAACATGCAACCATCAAACCTAGTCATTTGATCAAGTATAAGTAATTTTCAATTAGTTGTTTAGTTTTGATGGTGAGTTTACATCTATACCTAGGATACTATGCTCTGCAAATAACTTCATTTTTGGAGGGGTGAAACATTTATGGCGTTATAATTTCACTCCCTCCCTCGTCAACACCAAACCATCAAACCTAGACATTTGATATACACATCAAATATATGTAAGTTTCAATTAGTTGATTAGTCCTCATGATGAGTTTATACCTATCCCTAGGGTACTATGACCTGCAAATAATTTCAGTTGGAGAGAGGGGTGAAAATTTGATGGCATTTAATTTCCACCCCTCCCTAGTCAACAATAGACCATCAAACCTACGGTAGTCATTTGATATACACATCAAATATATGTAATTTTCAATTACATGTAGTTGATTAAGTTTGATGGTGAGTTTACTCCTATCCCTGGGGTACTTTATGCCCTGCAAATAACTTCAGTTGAGGGGGTGAAAATTTGATGGCATTAAACTTTCACCCCTCCCTAGTCAACACCCAACCATCAAACCTTATATCATTCGCCCTATAAAACTATAATTATTTGGCAACAAGGAAGACCATGGCTACGAGCTAAATTTGAAATTGGAGAGGAGGATTATAAGAGCACCACTTCTATGTTCTGTTCTCTATGCCAAGAGTACAGTACAGGCTCTAACATCAACAAAACCTGGTCAAGGTGAAAGCTCATGAAGTCAGCAACATAGACAAGACCTCCTTGGCTTAATCACTCAGCAGAAAGCTACCAGATGTCGCTGAAAACATCAGCACAGCAATAACTAAATCAATGGCAGATGCTTTGAAAGTTCTTCAACTAAATCAATGAGAATGACAGATGCTTTGAAAGTTCTTCATTTCACCTCTAAGAAGAACCCCCCTTTAGACCTGTTAAGGACATAGTTGACTTAATAATGAAAATACAGAACAAGTGGTAAATCCTACATGTACCATAAAAGGGTTATGAGACACACAATTTTTTTTATGATTTCTCCTACACAAGAGTCAACAGTATTTCTAGTCAGAAAACATACCAGAAGGCTTCTTTAAGGTTTAAATTTTCAAAATTTTCTGGGGGAGGTCCCCTCCCATACCCACCCCCACCGCGTCCATGTGCCCTCAAGCTCAAAAGCACCCTGTCCTATTCAAATCCTAGCTGGAGCACTGAATGGTCTACCGTATCACCTTAGGACTTATCAACATCCAGAGATGATTAGAATTTAGATCTGAGAGCTTCTTCCACCCAGCAACCCTCAGTACACGAGCTCACACAGTAAGATACATGCTGCTGTACAGAGGTACATACCTCCATTCCTTCTTCCCCTCCGTCATTCATCATCATCATCATCGGTATTTATATTAATGTGCAGATGTGGGAATGTCGTCCACATCGGTGGTCCCCCTTCCAGGCAGCTGGCTAACTGCACGCATAGCGGATCTCACATTGGATCTCCATACATCCCTTTCACCAGGGTCGACTTCAGAGAGTTTCCACTCTCGTCTGTCTCTTTCTGCTAAAGCCTTCCAGCTCATTTTTCTACGGAACCAACTGCCAAAACACACCATTATAACGGCATCGAGGTCTTCAAAAGGTGCCTTGTCGCTACCCCGGCCACTAGGCCAAGAGATGACTGTTTGTATCTTTTAAAACCTGCAATGTACAATTGCATGTGCTCACGCTGTTTGTAAATACACTCATGTGCAAAATTGAGTATTACTGGGAGGGCAAACCAGGTCTAAAACCTCATCTAAATTTTGCTTTTACACTACGAAACAGTGTCTTTCAAAAGATAGTCAACGAGAGAACAAATTTTCTTACAAGTAAATGTGTTTGCTTTAACACAAGTTTGCATTTGCAAATTTTTGTCGACCTGGCAGCATTGTGAATACCGAAAGGAGAAACAGAAATTGTTATGAAAGACTGGTTTACAATTATCACAAGAAGAACCAAAATGAGCGAACTGGACTGACTACTGTATATATATGCCAACACGATAAGCTGCTGCAGCACTGCATAAGAATAAGATTTTATACCAGTCAAACAATACAAAGTAATAATGCGCACTGACTGATGACGTAATGCATACTGTCTGTTTATAAGAAAGAAAGTTAAGTACCAGGGTTATAGATAAGGTTTTGCATTAATTGGGTATTTACTCCCTCTATTTTCTAAGAATTGGGTTTTCTGAATTTCAATTGAGTATCCAAAAAACCGTTACTCCATCAATTTGATATGAATTGCTTTTTACTCTATTTTTTTTTTTCATTTAATACAAAACACAAGCTGAATGTTTGATGTACTGTACCTCGTTTGCCCACACTCGATAATTTCAGTTTCGATCTCATTTCAACACAAATGCAACAGCTCTTGTAAGATTCATTGTGTAAGATTCATTAATTTTCAGCCACTGAAACTTTAAAAGCCATTCCAGGATTCCTTTACCGTAACTTTGTTAACTTTAGCACTGTCGTGTTTCTTTGGTGACTTACAGTTTCGGGACAAAAGATCGTCGATTATATCGGTAACAACCTCTTTTTTGGCTGTTACACGAATCATTCAAAATTTCATTCACGACACCGTTACAAATTATTTCTGGTTCGTTCGCGGAAGGCTGAACGTAATTGAATAATATTTCAGTGCTCCAGATAATTTTTGCATGCAATGAGTACGTACTCACACTATTTTCACTTCAATGCTGAAAATTGAAATTGAATGCTGAAAATCTACGGAGAATACAAACAATGGAAAACTTCAACTAAATTTAACTTTTACTGAATTGAGCAATGTAGACATGTACACACTTCTATGTTAATGTCATCATCTGAGCAAGACATTGTGCAATATGTACATTCCTGTTCATATTTGAACACATCGCTTGTGCTCTTTAATACCCATGCTTGTCAACAGTATTTCTTTGCAGGAGTCTTTGAGCCTTCAATGGCCAACAAGGTGTCTACATTTCCCTTAATGCACATGGGACATTTCAATACTGTTTCTCGATCTTGTCCCTTAAAAACTAATATTTAACCAGGGATAATTCATTTCCAAGATTATTTTCAAGTTTTTTATTTACCTGGTCACCGTTGTGTTTTCTTTTGATAATTTTTGCGGATTTTGATACACGAATGTCCGCGCGAATGACGCTATCAATTAACACTCAATGATAGATTTGAATACCCGCTCATGGCATCCTCGCGGTTTTTTTAATTGAATAGTATAGGCGTTTTATCATTACTTTTCACGTTGACCAGCACCAGACGCCGCCATCATAACATGTTTTTATGCCGACGCTTGCAATGACAATAATAGTTCGTCCCATAATGTTTCGACCTGTACCTTGAAGTAGGGGGAAAACTACGCGGGCGTGTTTATACCGGTCTCCGAGTATTTGAGTTTTAAAGTACACCGAATTCACAATCCTTTCTGAAAGGCTACGGAATCGAGATAACCCGGCCGATCCAATGTTGCCGCTTTTTAAAGTTCGCGACTGAGGCGAGACACTGCGGGTGCGAAACTTAATTTAAACAGCGAACGGTGTTAGGGTAAACATTTCACTTAAAATACGGACTGGTTTGAAGTTATTTTTCTAAGTAAAGAACGTAGTTCTAACCCATCAAACGCGCAAAACTGATGCACAGTCTACCGTTTGTTACTCGCAACTAAATATTTGAAATGCGTACGCAATTTTCTTTGTGCGTTTTTGTACGCCTGGATTGTCATTTCAAATGCGTTTCTCTCCAAAATATATGCGGGAAAACGCACGTACGCACCTTATCTGGAGCACTGATATTTTTTGTGTTGCGCGATTCGCTTTTTCCGTCCGCGCGATGCCATTTTGACAGAAGAAATTCTGGCAGACGATGTGACTGGTTTACTAATTAAACAAGGCTAACGAAAAGCGTCGCTGCATAAATCCTATAGGCTATTACTTGGAAATAAATAACCAGTCTAACCGGTGTATCGGTAAAATATTCACCCGGTGTCATAGTAAACAACTGTCATTACACTTGAGAAATGCGACTAATTGCGTATGATACGCGCCTGCTTGAATTCTTTTGCGTAAACCCTTTCAATAATTGATTTTCAGTACGCATGGATTTGAAAGTAATTGCTTTTCTACTGTATTTAATTGCGTATTTACGCAAATACGCGCCTTATCTATAACCCTGAAGTACAGTACTCCCTCTCTACAACGGCCCTCCGAACAACGGTTCCCTCCGTACAACGAACATTGCCGCTGTTCCCTAAACAATGTCATTATGTCCAACCCTTTCAGGGCTGCAATATAGTCTACTTAAAATTGTCATCTGCTGTTTTTCTCAAATTTACTTATTATACCTTTTGACAGAGAAAAAACATAATAACAAGTGGCAAACAGCTTGAATCCAGATCAGACGCCGTGTAACATGGCGTCTGATCTGGATTTAAGCTGTTTGTACATGTAAGCCAATTTCCCTCCCTACAACGACTCCCTCCGAACAAGGCACATATGTGTTGTCTCCCATAGGGTGTCGTTGTAGAGAGGGAGCACTGTAACATCATAGGAACGTTTGCTTTTCATTACACACTGAACTTTAAAAAATTTGCTTAGACCGATTTTTCTTTTCTTTTTATTACGCTGACAGCTTAAAAAAATTTCTTTCTGGTCATTTTTTTTGCGTAATTAATTATACTCAAATACGCAGCTTATCAACAGCTCTGTTACAATTTAACCCTTTACTTCATAGCCTGTTTTGAAGAAGAATGACTACTTATAGCAAGTTGAAAGTAAAGCAGAATGCACCTTAAGGCAGCAGAGACGGTAAAGCAGAATGCATGTAAGGTGCATTCTGCTTTGCTTTCAGCTTGCTATAAGCTACCATCTGCTAGAATAAAGAAAATATTTTCTTATGAATTATGATACATAATACATGATAATAGTAACATATTCATGACTATATGACTTGGAACTATTTTCTTCAGTGGAGGAATAAATTAATGGCTTAAAATGAGTATATAATTATGGAGTCAGTTGCTGAATGAGTGAACTTGTTTAAAGTGTTCAGATCAAGAATTGCCAATTATTTCTTTTCAAGAGGAAATAATGGATGCTTGAAAGAAACCTGTGCATCTGGAATATTTCAGATAAAAGAAATTATTGCCCCGGTGTTCCAGAGCTTCTTAACAACATTTATCATACTGAATCGTCTGCTGCTTCAAATATATTGTTTGTGAAAATAAATATAAATAGTTTTAAACATTTCAAACTGATGAAACGTTGAAGATGAATGACAAACAGTTTAGAACCAGATCAGACGCCGCATAACGCGGCGTCTGATCTGGATCTAAACTGTTTGCATACGTAAGTCAAGTTGCGTTTAGCATGATAAGGGTTAACCTTCTAAATGCTACCGCCAAACTGCTGCTACCGGTTTGTACCTAGATCAGATACAAAATAGCTGATCTGGATCAAAACTGTTTGACATTTTGTGATATTTTCCTAAAAATGGGAAAGATAAGTAAACTCAGGACTTCCAAATTTTACAAGTGACAGTTATATAGTGTTCATCTGGTTAAATATTTTTCTCGCTTAAATTTTGTTGGTACTAACTACTGAATGGAATCATCAATGTATAGAACTCGTAAATTTGCAACATTTTTTAAAAATCTTAAAATTTGGAACCTGTTAAATACATGTAAGATTTTGATATTTTACAGAATTCTTTTTACTGAATTTTTACTCGTGCATGGCCTTGCTGTTGGCAGTTGAAAGGATATCTACTCCACCTGATTCCAGGCATGAGTCTACTAATCAATTGATACCTTCGTCCAGATGGTTAAACAGTTAGGCTATTCTGTATACATAACTTGAACACCCTTTCTCAATGAGCCATTTTAACCCTCCATTTCCTGCTCATCTCACTTTCCTTCTCATCTCGAACTGTCTGGATTATTATTTATTTAATATTATTTTCAAACATTTTAACCCATTACTCCATAGCCTGTTTCTAGTAATGAAGTTAGGGGACCACTTAAAGCAGGTTGAAAGTAAAGCAGATTATTACACCTCGCTTTGAGTTACAATGTTAAATTCCCATAGACCTACAGTTAACATTTTGCATGTCTTTTATATCTATTCAAAATATACTGTCACTCTTTATGATATTCTTTTTGTGACGTCACTCTAAAGGACATTACTTTTTTACTCCGTCCGAAAACGTACTGTCAGCATTGACATGACTTTCGCTATTGGATACATTGGAACGTTTTAAAGAGTGGTAACTTCTGAGCAACTTTTGGCATTTTCTGTACAAGTTGCTTCATTTTGTCCATTCCTTAACGATTTGCCACCCTTTCGGAAGAGGATATTTGCCACCTAGACAATGTAAAGACGCCGTTTCTTCAATTTACTTATCATAACGTTTTCTTTGTTTCTTGTAATATAATTATAAACAATGTGACGTCGTAAGACGGCGACATCATTTCCCGCGTTATGTTCATGTCCGCGCTAAATTGGTATTCACAACACATTTTTATAAAAGACGAATACAACGATTCCAAAGCCAGGGTTGATAAGCTCGGTGTAATAAAATAAATATTAGATGTCAATTTGCGTGACATTCAAATTGTCAACCCTCAAAAACAAGAATGTCACCCTCGGCTACGCCTCGGGGTGACATGCTGTTTCTCGGGTTGACAATTTGAATGTCACGCAAACTGCCATCTAATATTTATATAATGTTTGATATATAGGTGTATTTTAGAAAGTAAAGCAGAATGTTTGATATATAGGTCAGGTGTATTTTAGATTCAATTGAAATTTGAAGGATCAGAAGAAGAAGAAGAAAAAAGAACATTTAATACAGACACTATAGCTGTTTAAAGCAGACACTATTTTAGAAGTAGGAGGGGTATCCCTTAGAATACTGAAATATTTTTTGCATCAGATTGATGACTCAAAAAATTCTTGAATTTACGAATTTTGTGTTCTAATTAAGTAAAATTCAGTTTTTGTGTCGAGCAATTTTGCTCTTGATCAGGTGATGATTTGCATGTCATCTGAACAGAATCCAAAACTAAGGCTCCAGATAATGGGGAGTAAACTTAACACATTTTTTTCAATCATTTTAGCATCAAATCCTTTTTAGTATAATGTTACTACTCTTCAAGATGATTCGAATGAGTAGTCACATGACACGATAGGGTTTAAACTTTAAAACAGAAATAAAGATTTGTTGTTGGAATACTCCCCTTATCTGGAGGCCAAATTGGCAGCAGCGGCGTGAAGGTAACAGAAGCTAGGTTAAGTGATCTCTCCTCTCTCAATATAAACAATCTGCAGAAAAAGTGAAAACCAGAAAGAGAACTTTTTCTCTTATAGATGCAGTCAGTCTTGTATAAACTAGGGATGGGTATTGCCAGAAATTTTGTATTGCAATATATTGCGATACTCCATCACTGTATTGCAATACGTATTGCAATATATTGCGTGTTATTAGAGTGAACTTAAGCTATGGATCTGGGGTGAATATGTGAAGACAAAGTAGTTGTACCACTTTGAATCTTAACAACCATGTTACATTGCACTGTTTCTCATGATTTTGTATATGAATATGTGCTGCTGTATTTTCAATTCTGAAATGCTCCCAGCCATTCCTTTCGGGATTTTCATAACCAAATTGTCCACCATGATGGTAATTGACAGGGTATGGCATATAACAGTGCCAATGACAGTATCAGACAAAGTTCTAATCACATATTTTAAATGAAGATTTTTTCTAAAATGACTGACAATGTCAGTACATTGTATTTGATACATATTTTAAGAATTTTTATGTTTTTCATTCACAACATTCAGTTATTATTAATAACTGAATGTTGTGAATGAAAAACATAAAAATTCTTAAAATATGTATCAAATACAATGTACTGACATTGTCTGTCATAACTTATTAGATCTGATATGCACATTGATTAGGCAGCGATTCATCGATAATATACCATGCCCTGTGCTAAAAACAAAGAAAGAGGAAATCCCTCTGCCCTGCAAGCTGCTTATTTAGTTTGAACAAAACAAAATTGTGAATAATTTTAGTTGTGAAACAAAGGGAATTTAATCAATTTATCATAGAGGAAAAAAACGTTTTTTCTAGTCTTGTCAATATATTGCAATATATTCTGAACCGTACCGGTACGTATTGTTTTCAGAACGTATTGCAATATATTGGAAAACCGGTTTTATTGCACATCCCTAGTATAAACCCATTACCCCATAAATACACCCTTTTCAGGGTTTTCCCTTGCATTTTGTAAATAAGAGTCCTAAGGACCCTCAAACCTTTCACTTTGAGAGTCTCTCGGCATATTTGGGGGTCCCAAATTAATTTAATTTGTAAATGCATAACAAATAAATTGCAAAACCTTTGTAAACTGTTTAACAGTGCAAATTTATGATTAATCTCTTATGGTATATGAAGCATACCCCACATCAGTATCTACATATCTGAAAATTTGCGGGTTTGGAGTAAAATGTGGTCAAAGATTTGAGGGTCCTGGGGACCCTTGGGGTTGGACAAATAGGGGTCCCAGGTGACAGAATTGCGTCCAAGATGCAGGAAACCTGCGTCCGGGAAAACCCTGCCTTTTACACCTTTGATTTATCTCTCCACTGAAGAAAATAGTTCCCTTTCATACAATTATGAATGTGTATTATAAGAAATATTTTCTATATCCCAGTAGATAATAGCTTAAAGCAGGCTGAAAGTAAAGCAGAATGTGCCTTAAGGCACATTCTGCTTTACTTTCAACCTGCTTTAAGTGACGACATATTTTCAAAACTAGAAACCAAGCTATGGGGTAACTGGTTAAGCGAACATTTAAACTAAAGACCTGTGGTAGTCTTTATTTCAGCTGATTCCTTTATGCAGGACAAAAATATTCTGCATTAACTTTAGAGATGTGTACTTAATGAGTGCTCGCTTAATCCTAAAATTTACTCCACAGCCTGTTTCTAGTATTGAAGATAGATGACCACTTATTAGTTAAAGCAGACTAAAAGTAAAGCAGAATGTGCTTTAATGCACATTCTGCTTTACTTTCAGTCTGCTTTAAGCTACCATTTGTTAGAATTAAACTAGCATTTGCTAAAGTGCACCAAAATATTTCTAATTCTTAAAAAAAATATTCATTACCGTATAAATTGGAACTATTTTATTCATTGGATGACTATAAATTTAATGCATAAAAATTTGTATCTTAGTCTCAATAATCTATGGAGTAATGGGTTAAAATAAGATTAAATACATGTACATGTTATTAATCTTTTAAATTGAATCAGCAGTGATTATGAGGTCCAGAGCATTCTTTCTGTATTCCAGAATGGTACTTGAAGTTGTATATCTCTGGTATTGCTGGTATTTATAATGAACAATTGTAAATGAAATGGACCTTTTATGAGGCTGAATTTGAAAGCTGATTTTGACAGCAATCATTCTGAAGCCCTCTTTGAAGGATGCTTAGAGTTTTAATTGTTTACAGGATAGAAAAAAATCAGTGCTGACTCGAAAATTTATTGACTAAACAAAAAGAGAAATATAGAACTTTGTTGAATTTCACAAGACAAGTTGTAAGTTCAGCATTCATAGGGTTTTAAGCTTTTATTGTAAACAAAAAGTTGGTAACTGAACACATGTGTTTAAAATGCAGCCTTTGTAGCAATTTGGATTTTATCGGCAGATGTATGGGATAATAATCAACCCTTATACTGCTGATTGCGAATTGACTAGTGTTTGGCTATTTGCAAACAGTTTGGAGCCAGATCAGACGCCGTATAATCCGGCGTCTGATCTGGATCAAAACTGTTTTGTCTCATCTTTTTGTTTCCTTCATTAAGAAATGAATAAATCTTGATTCAATCTTTTTTGAAGATGACAATTTTAAAACAGATGATTTTACGGCAGGATAAGGGTAAGAATATTTTATGTGTATTGTTTCTTGCAAAGAAAGTACTTGTAATGCATTACATAACATTTTATTGACAGATGAGAATAAAACAGGGCTCTAGACTATACAGAAGTTGTATATATGCATCTTTAACCCATAACTTCACAGATATCATATACATTTTTTGCATATAATTAATTCATGTGCAAGCAATAAGAAATATTTTCTAGACTAAATTCTATCAGATGGTAGCTTAAAGCAGGCTGAAAGTAAAGCAAATTGCAGTTAAGGAGTTCTTGTGGAGAAGAGTATTTTTAAATTATTTATTAAAAAAAAAAATTAAAATAGAAAAGAAATTTATAGTTATAGGAAATGTAAATGTAAACCTTTAGTGTGCCAGTGATATGATACATGTATATTGTATCTTATTGGCACATACAGGCATATTCTGCTTTTCCTTCAAACTGCTTCAATAGGCCACCTATTTTCAATACAAGAAACAGGCTATGCCAGTATGGGTACAGGGTCTGCGATCAGACAGAGCTCCAGATAAGGGGGGTATTTCACAAACTAAAATCTTTATTTCTGCTTTAAACCCTATGGTGTCACTACTCATTAGAATCGTCTCGGAGAGACGATTCTAATGAGTAGTAACACCATAGGATTTGATGCTAAAATAAGTGTGAATATGTTGGATTTGTGCAAATTACTCCCTCTTATCAGGAGCCCTGGTCAGAGTGCTAAACAGTTTGGCGTCTCATCAGGATACAAACTGTTTGCAATCTAAGTTAGTATTCTAAGGCTATCATAACTTCACTGGTAGCATGCTAAGAGTTAAGGGTTAAATCCAGGGAGTAAACTAAAAATAGATTTCTGAGATTATATCCTTTTAATGTCTGCGCCAGCAAACACCCATGTTAAATGTTTGGACTTAGAATTGTCTTTGAGAAGAGATGATTCTAATGAGTTGTCATAACGTATGGTTATCATTAGAATTGAGGGTTTTGGAATTTTAAATGCTTGCCCCTTATCATGTGGTATGTTGAGCCATTACTCTGTAGATAGGCATTTTAAGCCTTTAATTTATTCCTCCATTGAAGAAAATAGTTCCACTTTATACAGTCATGAATATGCACCGTAAGAAATAGTCTCTATATCCTAGCAGATGGTATCTTTTAAAAAGCAGGCTGAAAGAAAAGCAGAATACGCCTTAAGGTGCATTCTGCTTTACTTTCAACCTACTTTTAGTGGTCACCTGGCTTTAAAGCTAGAAACAGTTTCTTGCTTAAAGGGTTAAAACTGTAGGGGAGAGGGAGGGAGTTGCTGAAGAGAAAAAGGCCCGCTGGGAGTTACGAGGGCTTATCTTCACAGTGCACATGATAGTACAGTGTTTGTGAGAACTGCTCGATTTTTTTATGCATTTTTTTTTACGTCGCTATAAGCCACAGATAGACTCTGATATGGTTGCAAAAGTCATTAAACGCCTTAGATTGAACTGTTAAGGAATAAGATACTTGAAAAAGTATCGAAATACTCGACTGTAACAGTTGGAATTTAGGCTTTGTTCTTTTGATACCACAGTTTGATTGGATCATTAGAGTGATGCAGGATTAGTGATTCATACTGTATGAATTTTTATTCACAAAAATTACAAAATTACAAGCTTGCTCAAATTGGAATAGAGTAAAATTGATGTAATATGGACTAATCATTGTTGTGCAGATTCATTGGTAGTTGTTGGAACAAAAGCATTGTAGGAAGCTCTTGTACTTAATACAGAACAAAAAGCAATGCAGAAAGCTCCTTTGGGAGCTTTCTGCATTTCTTTTGTTCTGCATTAAGCAGTGGATTGTCTTTGTTGATCACCATGTTGTTTCATTGAAATACAAATTACACTACCGGTTACATATATTATAATAATCGAGCTGAGATTATCAGATTTGAATTGTATTTGATAGAAAAAGTGAGGATATAATAAAGAAGTGAATTATATTTAAAAGTCAGTGTAGTGTTATTCTGTGGAAGTATATTGTCGTCATTCAGGATGTTGAATGGTACCACGGAAATGATATCTGATCATGAAGGTATGATTTTTCCCCCCCAACAGTCTCAGCAATCTAGCAAGATATTCTTTTTGATTGAACTGATAGTTGCAAAGCTTCGCAGAGCTCCAGATAAGGGAAGTATTTCAAAAACTTAAATCTTCATTTCTGCTTTAAACCCTATGTTGTTACTACTCAGTAGAAGAGACGACTCTAATGAGTATGAGCACCATAGGATTTGATGCTGAAATGAGTGAGAAAATGTTGAATTTGTTTAGTTTACTCCCTCTTATCATCTGGAGCCCTGGCTTCGGATAAGGAGTTAGCTAAACATATCTCATAATAATCTTTTACACTGTTATAATGTCTGTACTAAAATCCAACATTTTCTGCTATATATCCACACTAGACTTCTATGGTACTTACTCAGTAGAAAGTTCTTTTAGAAGCGATGATAATGTGTTGTCACAATATAAATGGCTTTAACCCATTACCCCATAGCCTGTTTCTAGTTTTGAAGATAAGTGACTACTTAACTCTTTCCTCCCTGAAACCTCAAATGGACAACTCTAATTTTCAATTTAGTCTTATCCTTTTTTGACTTTTTAGGGTTGATTTTTACAATATTTGTCAAAATGACAAACAGTGTAGACCCTGATCAGAGGGATCAGGGTCTACACTGTTTGCATAGGACAAGTGTACTCTTCACATGTACACTGGTTGCAAATGACGCATATATGCGGGACTAGGGTTCAAAGAGTTAAAGAAGATTGAAAGTAAAGCAGAATGCGCCTTAGGGCGCATTCTGCTTTACTTTCAGCCTGCTTTAAGCAAATATCTGTTAGAATATAGAATTTTTTTTTATGGTACATATTCATGATTTCACAAGACTTAGTGTAAATTGGAACTATTTTCCACAGTAGACGAATAAACTAGCGTCGTAAAAAGGCGTATTTATGGGAAATGGGTTAAAAACTTAAAAGGATACTAAATCTCTAGCTTTGTAGATATTGACATGCTTAAAACTCTGTTAGCTACTCGTACCACCTATTCTAAGCTACATGCATTGGAAACCCTTGTGACACAATCATATAAGGGACGTTTACAAACTGTCCCTTAGAATTAAGAGTACACTTCACTCATACAGACTTGTCGGACAAATGTACTCTTCTAAGGTTTGTTTGGGACAAATTTTGTCCTAAACAAACTATGTGGACTTTAGTCTGCACAGTTTGTCGTTTTGCATAATATCTTTTTCAGTGAGTTTTGCGACTAAAAGCGTTCTATTGGGTTGAGGCATCAATAGTTTGAGACATCAAGTAAATAACACAGAATTTTTATGGTATAGTTGCGTGAGATTGCCATGTATTAAGAACCCTGATGAATAAGTTGTAATTTCAACAACAAACTTCCTCAGAGACTACATTGATGACATGTTTATTGAATTTATTTCTATGCAAGAATCATAAATAGATGTCTGTTTTCTATTTTCAGCATCATATGGTTCAGCAGGGGGCTCGGTATGTATTACTTTATTTATTACAGTAAAGTTCCGCAGTTAAGACCACCTGTGGTACCGATGCGTAAAATGTCATATTGTATGATGTTACGTTATTATTTGTATACAAAGACCCAGAAATAATACGTGTACGATGTACTTGTTCTCTCCATTCTGAATATAGATAGTCACCAGTGTGGCAGTGCGGTATTGTAGAATCCTAAAGTTATCAAGGCAGTTTGCTTGCACTTATAATGTTAAGTGACTCCTTAAAGCAAAGTGAAAGTAAAGCAGAAAGTTCCTGTAAAAGTTTTCTGCTTTACTTTTCATCCTGCATTGATACTGAAATACGACTTCCTGTATACTTGTATGACTTGGTGTGGGTTTAACCCTTTGAACGCTAGTCCCGCATATATGCGTCCTTTTCAAACAGTGTACATGTGAATAGTACACTTGTCCTACACAAACAGTGAAGACCCAGATCAGAGGGCTCCAAAAGGAGCCCTCTGATCAGAGTCTTCACTGTCACTGTTTGTCACAATGCCAAACATTGACCAAAAACCCCTTAAAAGTCAGAAATGGACTAGACTAAAATGGAAACTGGAATTGTCCCTTTAAAGTTTCAGGGAGGAAAGAGTTAAACTCTTTGCATGCTGGGTAATTTTTCCGTCTGCAACAATAATTGTTGTCTGCTACTGTTCTTAAAACAGATTTTTCAAAATTTCTTTTCAATAACAGGGTCAGAGTTTCAAACAGTTTGGATCCTGATGAGACGCCGCATTACGTCTCATCAGGATCCAAGCTGTTTGCACAGATAATCATGATTCTGCCGCTAGCATGCAAAAAGTTAGTAATAAGTGTCCCAAAAGAGTTGGATCTTACAAACAATGAAGAGAAAAGGTTTTGACAAATAACTGAATACATTTTTATTGTCAGCGTATTATTTGGTTTCACATAATGAACTCTTTCAACTAGATGCCTAAGAACATGTGGATAAATTCATCATAATACCAAGGCATACATGGGTTTCCTCAGTAATTAAGGGATATTATTGATGTATAACCATGTACAAAGCAGGTTTTCGGCTTGTGTTCAGTGAATTCTGGTTGATGCAGTTCATGACTATGAATCCATTTATTGTCGACATTGTAGCCTTTTATGAGCAGGTTTGTAGTGTATAGATAGGAGAGATTCATGTATTACATGTATTTGTTTCTGGATCAGAAGGTCTACAGCATAGACTTGGCATTGTTTGTCTGTCTCAAATTGCAGGGTTAAAACAGGGCCGCAGATAAGATTCTTTAACCCATTACCCCATAGCCTGTTTCTAGTTTTGACGACTTGTGATCACTTAAAGCAGGTTGAAAGTAAAGCAGAATGCTCCTTATGGAGCATTCTGCTTTACTTTCAACCTGATTTAAGATATCATCTCATGATTCTGAAAATGTTTTCTTTGTTTTATGTTCAGGGTCCAAGTTAATATAGAGCTTGAGTTGAGTCTGAGAACGTTTTAAAATCTGACCAATCAAGTGGGTGGGAATGATCTCAGATTCAGCTCAAACTCTTTATAAACTTGGGGCCAGCTGGGCTTCTTAGGTTGGGACAACTATCCTTATTGTAGAAGAAACGAGAGATAGAAAATGGCATATTTATGGAGTGATGGGATAACAAGGAGTATGACAAACATTTTCAGGGCTGCCATTTCTCCGGATTTTTCCTAAATCTTCTGATTTTTTTTCTAGTACAAGGTAGCTTAAAGCAGACTGAAAGTAAAGCAGGATGCGCCTTAAGGCGCATTCTGCTTTACTTTCAGCCTGCTTTAAGCAGCCACGTGTCAACTAAACTAGAAACAGGCGATGGGGAAACGGTACGATTCGTAAAATCGCACTTGAAAAATGCAAATTTGGAAATCTTAGGATTTTTTATGTCAACTTATGGCAGCCCTACATTTTAGGCCTTGTCTTCTTTATGTGTTCACTAAACACTATGTGTTTATGACTTATTAAAACCGTTTCTCGTTGAGTTGATTGCAATAAGTAGTCCCACCTTAGGACTTGGGAGACATTTATAAATGTTAATTGAAATACTGGAATTTACTATAGCTCCAGATAAGGTGGGTATTTCAAATACTAACTTTCTCATTTCTCAACCAAACTCATACGTTGTGACCACTCATTAGAAATGTCTCAAAGTTGTATAAAAGGTGACATATCTGATCAGTATAGGGAGGAAATATTATATTAAAAACATCAGGAAGTTACACTGAATAGAAAGTTAGTGACATCATAAGGTATAGATAGTCATACATTCAGTATGATAAAAAAAAAAAATTATTTTATGATAAGGTCAATGCCTTTGTGTTAATTATGAATGGATTTGTCAGCATCTCTTACCCCTTTACTTCCTGGTGCTAGTTTTGAAGACAGGGGGCCATGTGAAGCAGGCTAAAAGTAAAGCAGAATGCCCCTTAATGCGCATTCTGCTTTAATTTCAACCTGCTTAGTTTTTTAGCTCACCTGAGCACAAAGTGCTCAAGGTGAGGCTGGTGAGCTATTGTGATCGGTTGCCGTCCGTCGTACATCGGTGTCTGTGTCGTCTGTTCACAATTTGTTTCTAATAACTTCTCTGAAACCAATTGCCCAATTTTAACCAAACTTGGCCAGATACATACTGTAGTTGTGAGCTTCAAAAATTGTTCCAAAAAAGTGGGTGGGGCAATCGGTCTTGTTGCCATGGCAACCATGCACAATATCTAAAAAAATCTTCTTCTCAAAAACGACTGGTCCGATTTTAAATTGATTTTCACCAAAATGTTTTTCAATTAATATACTTTCAAAATTGTTCAAAAGAATTTTTGATCCGTCAAAAAACATGGCCGCCAGAGGGCGCGGTCATTTTCCGTATTTACGTAATATTGACAACTAAAGTCAAAACTTTATAAACATCTTCTTTTCAATAACTATAAGTCTTAGGAAAACCAAATTTCACATGTAGCATCATGTTGTGAACCTTTAGCAAGATTGTTCAAATATTGACCCCCGGGTCAAAAATGGCCCCGCCCCGGGCTTATCAGTTTTTCATAGGAAAACCTTTAAAACTGTATGGCCTAGGCCTTTTATATTTGGCATGTAGCTTTGCCTTATGGACCTCTTCTAAGATTGTTCAAATCATGACCCAAAGGTAAAAAATAGCCCCGCCCGGGGTTTATCAGTTTTACATAGACTTATATAGGAAAACCTTTAAAAATCTTCTTCTCTTGAACCGTAAGGCCCATACCTTTTATATTTGGCATCTAGCTTCGCCTTATGGTCCTTTACCAAGATTGTTCAAATCATGACCCCAGGGTAAAAAATGGCCCCACCCCGGGGCTTGTCAGTTTTACATAGACTTATATTGGAAAACCTTTAAAAATCTTCTTCTCTGAAGCCGTAAGGCCCAGACCTTTTAAATTTGGCATCTAGCTTTGCCTTATGGTCCTCTGCCAAGATTGTTCAAATCATGATCCTCGGATCAAAAATGGCCCTGCCCCGGGGCTTATCAGTTTTACATAAACTTATATAGGAATAAACCTTTAAAACTATTCTTCTCTGAAACCCTAAGACCCAGACCTTTAATATTTGGCATCTACCTTTGCCTTATGGTCCTCTACCAAGATTGTTCAAATCATGATCCTCGGATCAAAAATGGCCCTGCCCCGGGGCTTATAAGATTTACAAAGTTTTATGTAGTAAAACCTTTAAAAATCTTCTTGTCTGAAACCGTAAGGCCCATACCTTATATATTTGGCATATAGCTTTGCCTTATGGTCCTCTACCAAGATTGTTTAAATCATAACCCCAGGGTAAAAAATGGTCCATTCCGAGTTGTTTCAGTTTCATGCAACAGTCCACATTACATACAATTATGCATCGAGTATAACACAATAGTTCCTCAGGTGAGCGATTTAGGGCCGCATGCGATTCTTGTATTTGTTTTTTATTTGCACCTATTTTCTGCTAACTTAGGGCTAATTGGACTTTCCAGAGAAAGGGAAGCAGTTCTATACAGATGAACCTGGGCAATGCCCTACTCTTGTTCGATAGAACCCTGTTGTTGCATGCCCTGTGTATATCACTGATACATTGGGTCTTTATTTAAAGTTTCATCTGAAGGACATGGTCTTGAGGGGGATCAAACTCATAACCCCTTGATAGGCATTTTAACACTATCATCTATTAGAATGCAGAAAATATTTCTTACGATACATACTGGTTACATAATTCATGACTGTATAAGTATAAATTATTTTCTTCATTTGAGGAGTTTAACTAATGATGTGAAACGGGTATCTATGGAGTAAAGGGTTAAGCAACAATCTGTCTTTAATACTGAAAGCAGGCTATGGGGTAAAGTGTCAAAGTTGTACAGTAAAACCTCTCTATAATCACCTCTAAATTGTGCAAAATATTAGGTGTTGAAGACAGGTGACTGCTTAAAGCAATGTGACAGTTAAACAGAAACCTCCTTTCTGTCTCACTGTCACTTTTCTTTAAGCTGTCATCTGTGTTTTATACAATCAATTATCTTTCGTTTTAGTGGTTGTAATAGAGAGATTTTACTGTATAAATGTTGACATAATCTATCAGTAGAAAGGAAATGTTAATTATTTTTTTTGCAAAAGTTAGAGAGTAGCAATCAAAAGTAGTGACATCAAAGGTATGCTCAGTCATACAAGGTCAATGTCATTGTGTTATGAATGGATTTGTCAGCGTCCCTTACTGATTGTTGGCTAAGCACCTGTTTCCTGCTTACCCCGGAAACCAGCGGTGACAAGTGAAGTACTCTCAGTGCTTGATTCGCACCACCAGCTGTCAAAAACTGTCTACCATCGACTGGATTTTTACCTACAAATAATATAAGATGTTTTTAATGTTAAATTTACCCCATAGCCTGTTTCTAGTTTTGAAGATAGGTGACCACTTAAAGCAGGTTGGAAGTAAACCAGAATGCACCTTAAGGTGCATTCTGCTTTACTTTCTGCCTGCTTTAAGCTACCATCTGCTTAGATATAGAAAAATATTTCTTATGGTACATGTTTATGACTGTATAAATTGGAGCTATTTTTATCAGTGGAAGAATAAATTAGATGTGCTAAAAGGTGCTTCTATGGAGTAAAGGGTTAATTCATTTACTTAGACAGTGATCGCTTAAAGCAGGCTGAAAGAAAAGTAGTAAACAGGGGTGTAAAATTCTACTTGCCTGCTTGCCTGTATATAGGTGCATAATCATAGAGAAACCTTTTCCTTTATCCTCAGTCCCGACAGGTGACTATATAAAGCTGCTTAGCAGGGTGAACATAAAGCAGAAAAACTCGGTAAGAAGCTTTATGTTTTACTTTTAATCTGCTTTAAACTAAGACCTGTCTTAAACACTGAGAATGCATGAAAGGGTTAGTCACAGGTTTATATACTGATAATGAAATATTCAGGGTTTAGCCCGGGAACAGGGCCATATAAAATCTTTAGGTAAATGGATTAATTAACTCAAGCTCGGCCTTAAGGCGCATTCTGCTTAAATTTCAAACTGCTTTAAGCTATTTTCTGTTTGAATTTAGGAAATATTTCTAATGATACATATTCATGTCTGTATAAATTGGAACTGTTTTCTTGAGTGGAGAAATAAATCAAAGGCGTGAAAAGGCATATTTATGGGGTAATGGGTTAAACATACTTTGAGTTATGGAGGATATACTGTATTTGAGAGGTATTTATGTTGAATCATGAATGGTAGATACAGTAGCCTTATTGTATAGGAAGTGGATTCATGTGCAAATGCATCTCATCCTGTTAGCATCAATTGATTGATATATAGTGAGTCAATAAAGAAAGTTAATGTTGTGTTAGTTTGGTTACATGTATTTACCCATTACCCCATAGCTTGTTTCTAGTATTGAAGATAGGTGACCACTTAAAGCAGGTTGAAAGTAAAGCAGAATGTGCCTTAAGGCGCATTCTGCTTTATTTTCAGCCTGCTTTAAGCCACTATTCACCAGGATATAGAAACTATTTTTTATTCAGTATAATTATGTATATGACTGTATAAAGTGGAACTATTTTCTTTAGTGGAAGAATACATTAAAGATGTAGAAATGTGTATTTATGGGGGAATAGCTAGGTTAACTGAGTTTACACAGGAGTGACAAAACCGTGATTATACCTTTGCAAACACTTTGGACCCAGATGAGATATTCCACATAACACTGATCATTCGTTGAATTTGTATGTATTTGTATGTTCTCCAAGATATTCATGCTCTTAACTTTTGGGATAATAAACAATTTAGTTCTGTATTCTCTGAGATGGTAATTGCATGATATTCTGGATATTTATAAGATAATTGATATTCTGGATGTTTATAATGTAATTGATATTCTGGATATTTATATGGTTACAAATTTATATACTAGATATTCATAAGGTAAATTATATTCTGGATATGTATAAGGTAATTGATATTCTGGATATTTATATGGTTACAAATTTATATACTACCGGGTAGATATTCATAAGGTAAATTATATTCTGGATATGTATAAGGTAATTGATATTCTAGATATTTGTAAGGTTATTGATATTATGGATATTTATAAGGTTATCAATATTCTAGATATTAATAAGATAATTTATGTCTGGATATTTAACAGGTAATTGGATAGTTATAAGGTACTTGATTTTCTGGATATTTATAAGGTTACAAATTAATATTCTGGATATTGTAAAGGTAATCAATATTCTGGGTATTTGTAAGGTTATTTATATTCTGGATATTTATAAGGTAATTGGATAGTTATAAAGTAATGAATATTCTGGATATTTAAAAGGTGATTTTTATAATAGAATATTAACACTGTTACTGTCTGTTTAGAACTGATCTGGTGTAACTGACTGTATGAGGTAAGTCTAGCACTATTAATCCTTAGACTGCTGTGTCACCTGCTTCCATGATTGTCGTCTGCGAATTTAATGACTTGGTTAAACTAATTTCCTCCACTTTTGATTAGAAATATTTCCCAAATGGATTGCTGGAATGTACCTGGAATTTCATCTGAAGGAGTTTCTTGAAAAATTGTTAATACAGCTTGGATAATCATTAAAATTAAATTTGTAAAGCAAAGAGTGTAGACACAGATCAGATGGCTCCTTCAGGAGTCATCTGATCTGTGTCTATACTGTTTGCTCATGGACCATGTTATAAGAGTATGGTTGTAAATGGGTAGATAAGAGTGTCAAATAGTTTGGATCCTGAGCCGACGATAATTTACTTTGCATCTGCTCTTAATGTAGAACAGTCAAACTTGTATTGAATGTTGTCTGTAAAGGCTGGGCTACAAAATTAATGCAGAATAAAAACAATGTAAACAAGTCTGTATAGGAGCTTTGGACGTTATTTGTATGATCTTATGCATTAACCCATTACTTTAGGTATAGATGTCTTTGCAGGAACAAATAAAAGGCCTATACGTATTCATGGGGTAATGGGTTAATAATGCAAAAAGGGATGATAAGGCACTAGGGGTAGTTTGAAGGCAGGTGCCAGTACAAGTTTGACTTATTATTTGCTGATTGATGCAGTCAGGTTGCCATTAGCGCTCTAGGGGTTAACCCACATTTGGAAGCCTTCTGTCTTTACTCTGCTTTCTCATGCATATTGGAATGTTAGATATGAATGGTTGCCTGCATTAAGGCAAAAATCTGCTTTTGTATTGAAAATCACTTTGAGAATTTTTATTGTTTATAAAGAAATAAATCTTATCAGATTTTTTATTGGATGTTAATCGAGTTGGAGGTTAACTGGCAAGTGAAATTCGTGGGGTCTTGAAAAGGCACCCATCCTCTAATTCCTTCTGTATTCCAAGCTGTTTCTAATATATACATGTACCACTGACTGTAAAACTCCTATCCTTTTCTTCACTGCTGGAGTTATGATATAAACTGTAGATTGTAATCATGTACTCTTCATTTATGGTACATGTAACCTGCATACAGCTAACTCTTTCAACACTTAACTCTTGTGGGTTAATAGGTTCCCTTGTGGATCTTTTTAGTTGTCAAAACATGAACCAGTCTACTTGGAATTATCGGTAGTTTAATAACTACTGAACTGAATTAGCTAACGGTGTAGACCCAGATCAGGTAGTTTAACAACTACTGAACTGAATTAGCAAACAGTGTAGACCTAGATCAGAGGGCTCCTATAGGAGCCCTCTGATCTGGGTCTATACTGTTTGCAAAATGTAATATGTATATTTTGAACATGTCCAAGGTGTTGAACAAGTTAATATCTTAACCCTTCACCTGCTGAATATTCACATATAAAACTCCGCCCACTATGAATATCTGCTGAATATTCACATATAAAACTCCTCCCACTATGAATATCTGCTGAATATTCACATATAAAACTCCGCCCACTATGAATATCTGCTGAATATTCACATATAAAACTCCGCCCACTATGAATTATCAATATCTGCTGAATATTCACATATAAAACTCCGCCCACTATGAATATCTGCTAAATATTCACATATAAAACTCCGCCCACTATGAATATCTGCTGAATATTCACATATAAAACTCCGCCCACTATGAATATCTGCTGAATATTCACATATAAAACTCCGCCCACTATGAATATCTGCTGAATATTCACATATAAAACTCCGCCCACTATGATTATCTGCTGAATATTCACATATAAAACTCCGCCCACTATGAATATCTGAATCATTTCATTGTCTAATAAAACAAGGAAATAAATCACCAGAAAAGAGTGCTGCCTCATTCCAGACAAATCCATTGAGAAAAAAGTGAAGTCCCAGATCAGACAGCTCCTTTTGGAGCTGTCTGGTCTGGATCTACTCTATTTTCTAAACAGCATAATGATCAGGTCCAAAATTGTTTGATATTTATGTTGGGGCTTCTTTCTTTTTGAATATATTAATACCTGAGTCTGACTGAAATTTTAATGGCAAAATGAATTACAGAAGTAGTGTAAAGTCTTAATTGGGGTGGTGGGGGGGGGTCATTAGTTGTTGTCTACTAATGTTCTTGAATTAAAGTCTGCTTGGCTATATAATTGCAGAATTGCAACCAAACAGTTGGGTCCTGGTCAGATGTGGAATTGGTATCTGATCTGGATCTCAGCTGTTTGCACATACAGTCGACGCTATATGATGCAACCTCTTTTGAAGAAGAATGTATGAAATCAAATTAATTGTATAAAAGACAGGTAACAGCCTAATGCAATGTGAAAGTAAAACGGAAAGATCCTAAATGAGCTTTCTGTTTTCTGCCACCTTGCTTTAAGGAGTCACCTGCTTTAAACAACCAATAACTAACTCAATTTAGTGAACATAATAGAGAGGTTTTACTGTATTTTTTACCCAACAATATTGGTAACTTAAGGAACTTTACTGAGATATTGAGTTACAAAGTTCCAGTTCTTTATATTGTTCAAAGCTATAGATAAAGTATTTCTAAATCTAAAAAACAGACAGTATTAGTAGTCACACCATAGAGTTTGGTGCAGAGAGAGTGTTATGTTTACTCCCTCTTATCTGCAGCCCTATTAATTGGCGGCATATTGTCTAATGAAATTCTGCTATATATCTGTTCCTGTTAATGAATGATTTATCAAGCCAAATATTTAATCTCTGTTCTTCAGTCATTTACTAGTTCTGTAAATTAAATCCAGCTGTTTATTTGTGTAGAGTGGAGCCAAATACAGAAGCTGAAAATTGAAGGGAAATAATCCAGGTAGTTGTGTACTTTTTCTCTTTGAAGAGTTATCTGCCAGTTTTATCAGACAAGGGAAAGAACTTGGTATAAAACTAATCTTTTCTAATGGAAGAGTTATCTAACATTTATTTAATGTGACCAGATATTCTTTGGATGACCAGTAGTTATGATGCTAAGGGATACACCAGGTGGCTTAATTCTTCAAACAAGATAAAAATAAAGCAGAAAACTTTCTCTTGAAGTTGATACAAAATTGGTTTATGTGTAAATGAAAACAGCATAATATGCTGATTGCATTAGGGGATGTAATAAATACAGTACTGGGTGCTTGAAATGTTTGATTGTCTCCCCTATGTGCATAACATCCAAATGAAGAAGCCAGGCAGCATGTAGCAAGCTGCTTAATACAAGATAGATGAAATGTAGACAGCTCCTTAAAGGTACTGCAAGTGCCTGATTTGCCAAAGCTATATCAGGAAATGTCTTTGATTGAATTGAATTGAACAGAATTTTAATTTGAATTTACCCCAAATTTGGCTCCAGATCGAGATGGTAATCATAAGAAATATTTTGTATATTCTAGCAGATGGTAGCTTAACCCATTACCCAATAAGAACGCCTTTTTCGCCTTTTATCATTCCTTCACTTAACAAAATAATTCAGATTTATATAGTCAAGAATATGTAATATAAGAAATATTTTCTATATCCTAGCAGATAGTAGCTTAAAGCAGGCTGAAAGTAAAGCAGAATGCAACTTTAGGCGCATTCTGCTTTACTTTCAACCTGCTTTAAGTATTCACCTGTCCTCAAAACTAGAAATAGGCTATTGGGTAATGGGTTAAAGGTGGCAGAAAGTCTAGCAGAATGCTACTTAAGGTGCATTCTGCTTTATTAATATCAAAACTAGAAACAGACTATGGAGTAAACAGTTATGTTGTATTCAGCTCATATGTAAATGAAGTAAATTTGGTCAACTGTGGAAATCACTTCCAAGTTATATACGTATGTTAATAAATGTAGGCTTAAGACACTGAGGGCAGGTTTTGGTGACTTAATCATATGACCCATCATTAATATATCAGTTACAGATAGACCTCTATTTGTAAAGATGGGGGTTGCTAAATCAAGATAAATGAAATGCAGAAAGCTCTCAAAGAAGCTTCTGCATTGCATTAATTTTGTTTGGCATTGAGGTATCACTAAGTCTTGTAGTTAAGATATTTTTTATTTAACCCATCAACTCCATAAATACACCTTTTTCACGCCTTTGCTTTATTCTCTGTTAAAGCGACTCGCAACCGGATGGTGTACTTGTCAAAATAAAATAAAATACTCAAATAAAAGCAAATTTGTGGCATTATTTGGCTTCTGACATTAAAAAAATATGATCAGTCCAAAAAAAGTCTCAAGAATCGTCACCGAATCTTAGATTTTTAGGTATTTTCCATCGTTTTTCTATACCGACTAGTAGACGGTATAATTGTTGCTGTTGCTTCTCTACACGGGCTCAGACATAAACACGAGCCGAATTACGAAGTTGTATGCACTTTCGACCGCAACACATTGAAATACGTTAAATCGATCCGAGATAAACGGATAGTTCCGTGGTCCATTGGTCTAAGCGGTTTCCCCTATTTTGCCTTCTGTCCGCCAATGCCGGGCCATGGGTTCGAATCCCACCAGAGACCAATATTTTTTTTTATTGAAATTCATTTTTTTTAAACAGAATTTCTTATCCTAAACTAATTCTTTACCATTTATATAAGCGTTTGACACATATTTACAAATTACTATTTTTAATGCACCATCTGGTTGCGAGTCGCTTTAAAGAAAAGATTCCACTTCATACAGTAATGCATATGCATTGTACGAAATATTACCTACATCCTTGCAGAGGGTAGCTTAAAGCAGGCTGAAAGAAAAGCAGAATGCTCCTTAAGGAGCATTCTGCTTTACTTTCAACCTGCTTAAAATGATCCCCTGTCTTCTAAACTAGAAACAATCTATGAGGTAATGTGTTAATGGTTGCTCATGCATCTTTGATCTGGTGGTCACTTAGTGTAGGTTTGATTGTATTATCATCACCTGTGTGTGACCCTGTTGGGGGTCAGATTATATGGTAGGGCTATGATTGATCACCTCTCTCCGAGTGGCTGCATCAAGTAATGCTTCATATTTCCATGGACATGAACCTAATTATGTCAAACCTGTACTGGCTATCTTTCAAAATTAGATACATGGGTTCTCTTTTAGCTATATGCTAATTTTTTCCTTCCGTAGCTTGTTTTCATCGATGAAGACAGGAACCAGACTAAACCTTTTCCACCAAAGAAGTGCCTTTTAGCACATTTAGTTTATTCCTCCAGTATAGAAAATACATGTAGTTCCAATTTATACAGTCATGAACATCGATATACCCATAAGAAATATTTTCCATATTCTTCAACTGAAGAAAATAGTTCCAATTTATATACAGTCAAGAACATGAACCATTAGAAAATATTTTCTATATCCTAGCACATGTATGGTACCTTACAGCAGGCTGAAAGTAAAGCAGAATGTGCCATAAGGCACATTCTGCTTTACTTTCAACCTGCTGTAAGTGATCATCTATCTTAAAAACTAGAAACAGGCTATGGAGTAATGGGTTAAAATCAGTGATTACTGTATCTTAGGTGATTATCATATTGCATGCCACTTCCTTGCATAGATTATAGACATAGATTATGTTTCTCCTACTAGAACCTTGACACTTGTGTGTTAATGATATCAGGAAATCTTTATGTATACATCATGTATAACACCTGCTGTTGACCAGTCACCTGTTCTAAGTCATAACATTACCCCTTTCAGCCCTAAAAACAAATCTCTAAATACTCCTTAAAAAATGGGACTCTTTTACAAGAAAATTCATCTGAGGAAAACACATCCAAATGGGCCTAAGAAGTGGAAAACGTTTATGCATCTAAGGATGCATCTGGCCTCGATACTACATGAACTACAATTCATGTACAGGCATTTTGAACCAGTCTACTGTTGCATTTTTGGTATGATAACAAAAAGTCAATGAAAATATCAAACAGTGCAGACCCTGATAAGAGGGCTGATCAGGGTCAACACTGTTTGCATATGTAATCACAGTGGGTTTTTTCACCACTTTGGGAATGAGTTGGTACCCCTTCAATTGGGAAAAATATGCCCTAAAACGGCATAAAATACTTGATTTTGGGGAAAAATCGAGTCGTAAAGGGCTCATTTTGGGAAAAAATCGTGCCGTGAAATGCTCATTTTGGGAAAAAACTTCAAAAAAGTCCTTGTTTTCAATTGGGAACGGGTCCCCAAAAACCCCGCTGAATCAGCATTCTCTACAGAGGGCTGTAGGGTTGAAAGGGTTAACCATGTTACCATTTAACCCATTAACCCTTTACCCCATAGCCTGTTTTTAGTTTTGGAAAAAAGGTGACCGATGAAAGCAGGTTGAAAGTAAAGCAGAATGCGCCTGAGGGCGCATTCTGCTTTACTTTCAGCCTGCTTTAAGCTACCATCTCTCAGTATATAGAAAAATTTTCTCTTGGAACATGTTATGATTATATCAATTGGAACTATTTTCTTTCGCGGAGGATTTAATCAAATGCGCTAAAAGGCGCTTCTATCAGGGAAAGGGTTAAAAGATGCGTGAGAGGTTGTGACTAGGATTCATGCTGTAATGGTTACATTCCAGACTTCTAATACAGGGGTTGTAGCGCTGGTCGAGCCCCTGCTGCTCCAAATTAACCCGTTCCCCGATAAATACGTCTTTTTACGCCTATATTTCATTCATCCACTGAAGAAAATAGTTCCCTTCTTATACAGTCGTGAATATGTATCATAAGAAATATTTTCTATATCCTAGCAGATTAAGGCTTAATTAAAGCAGGCTGAAAGTAAAGCAGAATGCGCCTTAAGGCGCATTCTGCTTTACTTTCAACCTGTTTTAAGTGGTCACCTATATTCAATACTAGAAATGAGCTATGGAGTAATGGGTTAAATTACAAATGGCCCTTTGGATGAAACCTCACTGGGGATACATGGATAGAAAAACAAGTGGTTTCTCCAGCCCAGCTATCAGATTCTACTGGCACCCCTTCCACCTTCTTTTCCTTCACAATGAATGGTGACGGCTAAAAGTAAAGCAAAATGATCCTTTTGGGAGATTTTGCTTTACTTTTAACCTGCTTTAAGTTGTCATCTGTCTTTCATACTGAAAACAAATTATGATGGAAAGGGTTGAGAGGCAAAATCAGAAATTTAGTTCAGGAAGAAGACAATGTGTTTGCCTCCCTTGCCTCCATGGATTCAACATTTGTTGAAATAACTGACAGAGAACATGCCTTAGCAATAAACCTGGTAGGAACGAGCCCGGGCTTATCAGACAGAAGTCTATACCACCAGATTGTTGTGGAGATAGGTTCTTTATAGACAGGCATTTTTGTCACTGTCTCCGGTCTTATCTCTCTTGCCAGAGAAAATCGCTGAACATATGTATACACATGCTGAAATATTCTTTTTTTGAAGCATTTATATATATGCAGGGCTCCAGATAAAGGGGAGTAAACTGAACAAATCCAACATTTTTTCGCTTCATTTTAGCACCAAATCCTATGGTGGTACTACTCATTAGAATTGTCTCTTTGAGACGATTCTAATAAGTAGTAACATCATAGGGTTTAAAGCAAAAATAAAGATTTTAGTTTTCGAAATTCTCCCCTTATCTGGTGCCCTGATATGCCTGGTAGCTGAGTGTGATGTCCTTAGATATCTTCCTGTGGGAGATTTCTTCTTTACTTTCAGCCTGCTTTGAGCTTCCACCTATCAGGATGTCTGATGATTATGTTGTCTTTGGCTCTAATAAGTAATATCCCAAATACTCCATAGATACGCTATTTTACTCAGTTACATTTATTTCTCCTCTGAAGAAAATAGTTTCAGTTTATAGTCATGAATGTGCACAATATGATATTAAATTTATATTTTTACATATCCTAATAGCTGGTAGCTTAAAGCAGGCTGAAAGTAAAGCAAAATGTGCTTTAAAGCCTTCTGCTTTACTTTCAACCTGCTTGAAATGGTCACCTCTCTTCAAGCTATGGGGTAATGGGTTACTAACGAAAAAGGCAGATTTGGAATAGAAGAAAGCTTGGGAAGGGCATCATGTCTTTCATTGAATATGTTATTTTAGTAGTCACCTGTGACTGTCTGAAACACTGAAAATAGGCTGGATATGAAAGAAAAGGTAATTGCAACAAGTGGGAAGGTGTCTTGTTTCCTTTGTGTATCAAGGCTCCAGATAAGAGGGAGTAAAACTGCACAAATATAACATTTTCTAGCTCATTTTAGCACCAAATCATATGGTGTTACTACTCATTAGAATCATCTGGAAGAGACAATTCTTATGAGTAGTGACACCATAGGGTTTAATGCAGAAATGAATGATTTTAGTTTTTGAAATACATGTACTCCCCTTATCTGGAGCTCTGGTGTATGATACTGTTTCGTTCAGGTGGTTTGGTCAGACACCAGGCTGTACATGCTTGGAATAATTTGAATATTCAGGTGCACAGCTGTCTGGCAAGGCTTTAAGGCAGTAGAGATGCTGGCAGCTTAAAGAAGTATGGATTTTTGTGGTGCATGTTTCATAGACATTTCTTAACCCTTTACCTGTTTTGAAGACAAGTGACCATTTAAGCAGGTTGAAAGTAAAGCAGAATGCATCTTCAGCCATTTAAAGCAGGTTGAAAGTAAAGCAGAATGCACCTGAAGGTGCATCCTGCTTTACTTTCAGTATGCTTTAACCCTTTCCCTCATAGAAGCGCCTTTTAGCACATTCAGTTTATTCTTGCCCTGAAGAAAATAGTTCCAATTTATACATTCATAAATATGTATAATACAAAATATTTTCTAGATGATAGCTTAAAGCAGGCTGAAAGTAAAGCAGAATGCGCTTAAAGCGCATTCTGCTTTACTTTCAACCTGCTTTAAGTGGACACCTATATTCAATACTAGAGATATGCTATGTGGGAAAGGGTTAAAGCAGGCTAAAGTAATATTTTTAGTGTCAGTATAAATTGGAACTTCATGTACATGTATTTTCTTCAGTGGAGGAATAAATAAAAGTCTATTTAACAATGGGTAAATAAATTCACGAGTACCTTCAGAAGCCTTTACCTACTTGAGATTTCTAAATTAAGTACTATTTGTACAGAATATGAAAAATTAATAAGTGTGTTAAATATATGGGCAAGCTTAAAGCAAGATGAAAGCAAAACAAAAAGCTCCTATTTGAAAGCTTTCCCCTTTAATTTCATCAAGATTTTAGCTTTTTGACCTACTCAGGCTGCCTTAACCCATTACCTCATAAATACGCCTTTTTACGCCTTTAAATCATTCCTCCACTGAAGAATATAGTTTCATATTTAACAGTCATTAATATGTATCATTAGAAATGTGTTCTATATTCTAGTAGATGATAGCTTAAACCAGGCTGAAAGTAAAGCAGAATGTGCCTTAAGGCACATTCTGCTTTACTTTCAACCTGCTTTAAGTGTTCACCTATATTCAAAACTAAAACCAGGCTATGTGGTTATGGGTTAAACACAGTTACACTTTGTTATGGAGGAAAGGGTAATTAAAGGCTGAGATGATTGCATAAAGCAGTTCAGCTGTCTGCTTTACTTTCATCCTGCTTAAAGCTGCCAATTGTGCTGAGTACCATCATTGGATATTTTAACCCATTACTTCTTAAATACACCAGGTCTCTCTTTGCCTCTAATTTATTCTTCCACTTAAGCAGGAAGGAAAGCAAAATCTGCTTTACTTTCAACTTGCTATAGGGTACCTGGCTGTCTTCAAAACTATAGGTACTCAGCCATGGGTGGATATGGTGGTGGTTTTCTTTTTGTGAAACAGGCCTCTGCAGTTATGGTAGCAACTCACTATATAGATTTTCATAGTGCCTTGGCTGTGTATATACAATAAATCATTTTGATATGCAAAGAAACCCACATTCTCATATACAATCTTATTACAGGGTCTAGAAAGTCTGCAGATATAGACATATAGTGTTGTAATAAGTATACTTGGCAGATGAATAATATATTTTTGTCTGGTCAGCATTTAACACTTGCCCCTGGTAGAGATGTCTATATTTCATGACTTTATAGATTCCTTATAGGAATGCCTTTTGTCCAGTTATAGAGTCTCTTGATGGGTGGCAGCTTAACTCATTACGGCATAAGTACGCCATTTTACTCCTTCAATTTATTCCTTCACTGAAGAATTAAGTCCTAGTCACCTCCAGTCATGAATATGTACCATGAGAAATATTTTCTAACCCTGCATATGGTAGTTATTAAAGCAGGCTTAAAGTAAGGCAGAATGTGCCTAAAACCGCATTCTGCTTTACTTTCAACCTGCTTTAAGTTGTCACCTATGTTCCATACTAGAAATAGGCTATGGGGGTAATGGGTTAACGCATTCAACACCTACTGACAAGTAAACTGGTCCTTTACTAACAGTGTATCTATGAAGAGTACATTAATTTTCCCCCTTCATACAAACAGTGTAGATATAGATCAGAGTGCTCCTTAAAGTGCCCTCTGATCAGGGTCTACACTGTTTGTTATTTTGAAAAGTGCCCTCTGATCAGGGTCTACACTGTTTGTTATTTTGAAACCTGCTTGCTGGAATAGAAAATATTTCAGTCTGTTTTAAGGTAAGCTACCATCTGCCAGGAGGATATAGAATATATTTCTGATGATATTGTTGGAACTATTTTCTGCTGCAGAGGAATAAATAAAATGCATTAAAATGTGTGTCCATTGAGTTGAAAGGGTTAAAACAGGCTGAATGTATATACCAGGCTATACTCCTGAAAAAGCCTTTTAACATCGTTTTTAGCTCGCCGGACTGTGTCTAAGAGCTTAATATGTTCTCACCCAGTCGTTGGCGTCGGCGTTGCCGTTCGCGTTAGCAGTTTCAAGAAAATCCTTATAAATTCTATGTTCATTGAGGTATTGCTTTCATATTTTGTATGTGTGTGTGTATATGGACAAGACCTTTCCATACATACAAAAAAATTGACTCCTGTGACCTTGACCTTGAACTTAGGGCCTGCGTTTAGGTTTCGAAATCTGTGTTTAGGTTTTGAAAAATGCCTATAACTCCTATGTTCATTGAGGTATTGCTTTCATATTTGGTATGTGTGTGTATATGGACAAGACCTTTCCATGCACACAAAATATTTGACTCCTGTGACCTTGACCTTGAACTTAGGGCCTGCGTTTAGGTTTCGAAATCTGTGTTTAGGTTTTGAAAAATGCCTATAACTCCTATGTTCATTGAGATATTCCTTTCATATTTGGCATGCATGTGTATATCAGGTCAATACCTTTTCATGCAAATAAACAATTTCAGCCCAGTGACCTTACCCTTGAACTAAGGGCCAGCGTTTAGGTTTCGAAATCTGTGTTTAGGTTTCTCAAAATGCCTATAATTCCTATGTTCATTGAGATATTCCTTTCATATTTGGCATGCATGTGTATATGGACAATACCTTTTCATGCATATAGACAATTTCATCCCAGTGACCTTGACCTTGAACAAAGGGCCAGTGTTTAGGTTTCGAAATCTGTGTTTAGGTTTCTCAAAATGCCTATAACTCCTATGTTCATTGAGATATTCCTTTCATATTTGGCATGCATGTGTATATATGGACAATACCTATTCATGGAATGGATACATACAATTTCAGCCTAGTGACCTTGACCTTGAACTAAGGACCAGTGTTTAGATTTCGAAATCTGTGTTTAGTTTTCTCAAAATGCCTATAACCCCTATGTCCATAAAGAAATTCCTTCAATAGTTTGACCCCAGTGACCTTGACCTTGAACCGAAGGCCCACGTTTAAGTTTTGAAAAATACTTATAATTCCTATGTCCCTTGCGGTATTACTTTCATATTTTGTTTGCACATATATATGGACAAAACCTTTCCATGCCAACAAAAAGTTGACCTCTGTGACCTTGACCTCCGAGTTTGCTTTTAAGTTTTCTAAATGTGCCAAAGGCGAGCTTTGTTGTCTCTTACAACTCTCGTTGTCATATTGCACAAAACATAAGTGGGGCGGTCTAACAGTGAAGGCTTACTGTCAAATAAGGCGACAGAAAATGCCATTATCCATGCTAATTTCATTGTCTTATTGACACCTCAGTCTAAAAATAGACTGACCTTATAAGAAGGCAGCAACAGCTCCTCCAACCAAATTGTGTGTATTGATAGGTTGTCATGGAAAAAGAGTGTTGACTTAAACGAGACAATAGATTATTGTTCGCCCTTGACCGCTTATAACGAGTTTTGAAAACATTTGCAAACAGTTTAGATCCAGATCAGGCCCCACATAATGTGGGGCCTGATCAGGATCTAAACTGTTTGTCGCTTAGATCGTTTTTATAAAAGAAAAAACTCTCAGCATTTTAGTGGACAAGGTCTTGAGTAGATGGCATTTTAAAGGGTTTAAGGGTTATGCAGGCAGAAATTGGATTTATTGACAAGAACCGTTGTGTCTATGACATTCACTGCATGCATATGAGCTTGATAATTAGCATTTTACAGTGGAAATATATGTTGTCTGCTTTAAAATTGATGTCCTTTCATTATATTGTTTTGAAATGGAACATTTTGTTTTATTAATTATTGCAGTTCAACATAATTAAATAGGCAGTCAAATTCTGTATTGATCAGAGGTTGAATTACTTGGAGCTTGATCTTGATGTTTACATGAAATGTGTCAGGTCAACCTAATAGACCTTCAAACGAGTATTAAAAACCGTTTCAAACAGTTTTGATCATGATCAATGCGGGACCTGATCAGGGGCTGTATGTCATTTTGATATTGTTTCTGTAAAGATGGAACCAATTTTAGAATTTTAGCTAACAACAGCAGCAGACAACACCCAATCTAGTGTTGACTACTTAACCCTTTACCCCATAGCCTGTTTCTAGTTTTGAAAATAGGTGAATATAACTTAAAGCAGGTTGAAAGTAAAGCAGAATGCGCCTTCAGGCGCATTCTTCTTTTCTTTCAGCCTGCTTTAAGCTTCATTCTTCTAAATTATAAAAAATATTTCTTATAATATATATTCATAACTGTATAAATTGGAACTATTTTCTTCAGTGGAGAAATAAGTTATAGGCGAAAAAAGGTGTATTTATGGGGTAATGGGTTAAATGGTATGTAAAATTGTCATCTGCAACAGCTGTCATCTGCTATTGTTCTGAAATGAAATTTGTTTTAAAAAAAATCAAAACTAGGTCTGAGTGTCAAGCTGTTTGGATGCTGATGAGATGTGACAATATGACATTACAAGTAGGTGTTGTCTCATCTGGGTCCAAATTGTTTACAAAGATTTACAAAAATCATGTGATTTTGCCACTATAATCTTGCAATGGGTTAACCTTCTACCCTTAACTCTTTCCTCCCTGAAACTTTAAATGGACAATTCCAGTTTCCAATTTAGTTAAGTCCATTTCTGACTTTTAAGGGTTGTTTTTGTCAATGTTTGGTATTGTGACAAACAATGAAGACCCTGATCAGAGGGCTCCTTTCGGAGCCCTCTGATCTGGGTCTTCACTGTTTGCATAGGACAAGGGAACTATTCACATGTACACTGTTTGAAAAGGACGCCTATAGGCGGGACTAGGGCTCAAAGGGTTTTAAGCCTGTTTCTAGTTTTGAAAATAGGTAACTACTTAAAGCAGATGATAGCTTAAAGCAGGTTGAAAGTAAAGCAGAATGCGCCTTAAGGCTTTACTTTCAGCCTGCTTTAAGCTTCTACCTGCTAATTTTAAAGAAAATATTCCTTATGATACATGATTGTATAAATTGGAACGATTTTCTTCAGCGGAGAAATAAACGGAATGCTCTAAAAGGCACTTCTATGGGGGAAAGGGTTAAAGGGGTTAATTAATATTTAGCACTGCTAGTAGTGAAACCATGATAACCTTTGCAAAAAGCTTGGATCCTAATTAGACGCCACATTTCGCAGTGTCTCATCAGAATCCAAACTGTTTGACACTGTTCTGATAAGAAATTTAGAGAATTCTATTTTTAGGACAGTAGCAGACGACAATAATTGTTCCAGTAGAAAGAAGTACCAATCAAAGCTTTGACAGTATAACCAGGGCTCCAGATAAGGGGAGTATTTCAAAAATTAAAACCTTTGTTTCTGCTTTAAACCCTATGGTATCACTACTCATTAGAATCGTCTCGAAGAGACGATTCTAATGAGTAGTGACACCTTAGGATTTGGTGCTGAAATAAGTGAGAAAATGTTGGTTTTGTTTAATAGTTTACTCGCCCTTATCTGGAGCCCTGCAGTATAATAGTGCAAAGTGAATTTCCTGGTGCGTCTCAATTGTCTTCATAACAGTTAAACACGTCCAAGTCCAAAGTACTGACTGTCTATTGTTAAGCATTTTAGCCCTCAATAAAAATTTCTCCGCTTAAAATGTCTTCTGCCTCAGTTATAGAGTTAACACTTTCATATCCGTAAATACAGACATACAATCCAAGTGACAAACAGTTTGGATCCTGATCAGACGCCGAGTTACTCAGCGTCTGATCAGGATGCAAACTGTTTGCAAAGGTGTAGGAAATTTGTTTTCCGAGCATTCAAAGGGCTAAACACTGTGACATGAGACTCTTAAAATGAGTCATTGTTATTTCCGATCAGACCCTTCTCTCGCTGGCCCCACCACTCTATGTATAGTATCGGGGATTTTTAAATGCGAATAAACAAAGACACTGTCTGTATTGGGTTTTTACTGCAGTGTTTTGGTTTTCAAGGTAACTCCACCTGCCATCTGCTCTCAATTAACGTTGATTGACAGATAACTGTTGTCTAGGTCGACTAGGTGAAATGAACAAAACTAGTGTTTTATAAAGCAAGTGTAATAGTTTTATGTGATCACGATTTGTGTAATTTGTGTATGTATCAAGTGGCCCATAGGTTGAGCAGAAATTACCAGGAAATATTAGTGGTGATTCCAGTCGTGTAGAAATCAGTGTTTGTGTGATTTCGATAAGGGATTTAGGCTAAAAAACTGCTGGACTTTTGTGTTTGTTCAAATTGTTTGATTTATTGGCAAGGCTGGTGAATATTTTTGTAGCTATTGACTTGTTGTTTTTTCTGTCTGTAATTTTGACAGACAGTTGATAGGCTGTGTCTGTTTTAACCCTTCTCTTGCTTAAACAAGTTGTATTTCTTAAAAAAATGTTCTTTAACCCATGTTTCTAGTATTGAAGATAGTTGATTACTTAAAGCAGGTTGAATGAAAGTAAAGTAGGATGTGCCTTAACCCATTACCCCATAGCCTGTTTTCTATTATGGGAGATAGCTGACCACTTAAAGCGGGTTGAAAGTAAAGCAGAATGCGCCTTAAGGCACATTCTGCTTTACTTTCAACCTCCTTTAAGCTTTAATCTACTAGAATACAGAAATATTTCTCATGGTACATATTAATGATTGTAGAAAGACTTTATGTGGAACTATTTTTCTTAAATGGAGGAATAAATTAGTGGCGTAAAAAGGTGTATTTATGGGGTAATGGGTTAACCCATGTTTCTATTATTGAAGATAGTTGATTACTTAAAGCTGGTTAAGTAGAATGTGCCTTAGCCCATTACATAGCCTGTTTTCTAGTATAGGAGATAGCTGACCACTGATATAATTAAAGCAGGTTGAAAGTAAAGCAGACTTGGCCTTATAGTGATTTCTGCTTTACTTTCAGCCTGCTTTAAGCTATCATCTGCTAGGATATAGAAAATGTTTCTTATGGTACATATTCATGACTTAATAAAGTGGAACTATTTACTGCAGTGGAGGGATCAATTAAAGGCGTAAAAAGGCATGTTTATGGGTTAATGGGTTTACTTTAGCTGCGAAGTGGTTAAATTGATAGGTCGCTGGCTGAACAGGTTGGTTTGTGGAACAACTTTATATGCAAATAGCCAAGCATCAAACTCTTTATCATGCTGAATTATTGTCGTCTGCTGCATTATTGTCGTCTGCATTTATTTTTCAAATTAAGAATTTAGGTATTTTTAGTGAAAGGAATGTTAGTTATGGCCGTGTCAAACAGTTTAGATCCTGATCAGATGCCGAGTAAACTCGGCATCTGATCAGGATCCAAACTGTTTGGAATTATCGTTCAAGTCGGGAACCGGCAGGAGAAGGGTTAATAAAGAAGGCTGTATCTGTTTGGTTCCCAGCTTCAGTGGGAGTACACGCTGTATACACTAGCAGCTGTATATACATTGGTTCCTGTGTTGACTCAGACTAGACCCTGTGTATGTGCTGAGTACCGTGTTCTCTCATTAGGGTGAGGTGAAAGTGTTTTTCGCAGTGTTTCTAGATGGTGATCTGAGATTTTAAAACATGGCTGCCACAAATACGAGTAGCGGCGTAGTTGGGAATCCCGCACAGCCCACGGGTTCGAGGGGGCCGGCGCCACCCTTGCCAGAGAAGCCTCCATCAGTCGCTGAGAGGACCAGGCTACTGAGGTCCAGTTTTCGGAAAGAAGAAGTGGAGAAGCCACGAGTTGATACAAACCGTTCGAGCCCCTTGTCGGAGATGAACAGATCGGCAGGGTCATCGGTTTCGAGTTTGAATTCGCATACAAATGGAGAGAGGGAAGAATCGCCAGTGCCTGTGTCAAACAATATTCAAGTTAACAATGTGGTTAGCAAGCCTACACCGATAGTGCCTCCAGCTCTGGATAACAAAGAAGTTGATAAGCAAGTAAGTTGTCTCGAGAGTTATTTTGGGGGGTGGGTAGTGTTGAGACCTTCCCCCTTGTTGTTGACATCCTCTTTGATTGCAGATGTTGGGTTAAGTTGTTCCTTGTATTTCCTGAATGGACCATTTGCTGTGTGTGCCAGGTTTTGACATTTCAGTAAAACCACTCTCCAGGGACCTTTGAAATAAGTTGTTGAGTAGGTCTATAAGAAGATGGAAGCTTAATGCAGGATAAAAGTAATGCAGAAAGCTCCTAAAGGAGCTTTTTGCATTACTTTAGTCCTGCATTAAGCAGCTACCTGTCTTTGATTATCCTTATTCTTCATTAATATGTTGTAGTAAAAGAGAAAGAGTACAGTATATATCATATATCTTTTTAAGTGGGTTTGTGATAAATGAACTCGTTAATGCCTAATGACCCCCTCCACCCCAGCTCAGTATTACCAGATATCAAGATAACCCATTACTCCATGAATATGCCTTTTTTACACCTAAGATATATCCCTCCACTGAAGAAAATAGTTCCAATTATATAGTTATAAGAAACGTTTTCTTCATCCTAGCAGATGCCCTGATGGTAGCTTAAATTAAGGCATTACTGCTTTATTTTCATACTGCTTTAAGTGGCCATCTGTCCTCAAAACTAGAAACAGGCAATGAGATAAAGGGATAAGGGAGTAAACTACAAATTGCCTACATTGCATCCTCCACCGGCAGACCGTGGTCAACCCAGGGGTCATGAGTTGGAGCCCCACCGGACTAAATCCTTCCAGTGAGACTTTAATTTAACCTGAGATCCCATGTGTCGGTGCTATATACACTAGGCATGTTAACCCTTTACCTGATAGTCTCTTTCTACTACTCAAGATAGGTGACTTCTTAAAGCAGGTTGAAAGTAAAGCAGAATGCGCCTTTAAGGCGCATTCTGCTTTACTTTCAGCCTGCTTTAAAGCTATCATGATTGTGCTAGAATATAAAGAAATATTCCCTTTAATATATATTCATATGATTGATTAAATTGGAACTATTTTCTTCAGGGGAGGAATAAATCATAATCGCTAAAGGTGCTGCTATGGGGGGAAAGGGTTAAAGAACCAAAGGAGTCTCTGTATCGGCTTCCCTCTCACTGGGACGTCCAATTAGCCTCAAGTTGGCAGAAATGGACGTAATTAAAACAAAACAAATATTGTATCATCCTAAATGCATTCTACTTTCACCCTGCTTAACACATTACCCCATAACCGCTTTATCAGAGCTCCAGATAAGAGAGTGTTTCAAAAACTAAAATCATTATTTCTGCATTAAACCCTGTGGTGTCGCTACTCATTATATTCGTCTCGAAGTGACGATTCTAAATGAGTGGTAACACCATAGGATTTGGTGCTGAAATAATTGCATAAATGTTGGATTTGTTCAGTTTACTCCCTCTTATCTGGAGCCCTGGCTTTATAGTTTTGAAAACAGGTGACCACTTAAAGTAGGTTGAAAGTAAAGCAGAATGCACCTTAAGGTGCATTCTGCTTTACTTTCAGCCTGCTTTAAGCTACTTTCTATATGGATCTAGTTAGGATAAAAACTCCAAGCAGCTATGGATGACCAAAGTACATTACCATTACTTATTGAATTTATAAAAGGTTTCAATTGTTGGTCAATGTGACTTGGTTTGTGTTGTAGTCCCATTGTTGTCTTTACTTTACCACTTGACTTATAAAGCAACCTAATATCTGGAGGAAATCAGTGTGTCTATAACTGGCATTGCGGGAAGTCAATTAGTCCTTCGAGTTGGCATACAATGACATTTGAAAACCAGCCATTTACATGTACAGGACGTACTCCAGATAACGGGATTTTACAACATTTTCTCCCTTATATGTCTACACTTAACTCTTATGACGTCTGCTTTACTTTCAACCTTCTTTAACTTTTCACTGCATAGCCAGACTGAGTGTGTCCAGTATTGCAGACAAGTAACCACTTAATGCAGGTTGAAAGTAATGCAGAATGTCCCTTAAGGTGCATTCTGCTTTACTTTCAACCAGCTTCAACACCATTTAGAACCCAACACATGGGGGAGCGGTGATGTGTCACACGGGGTGTTAGTTTTTATTACTTTTTAAGCGGAAAAGATAGTTGAGTAAAAATGAATATTTTTTCTGCTACAGAATTGGTAGTTGTAAATACAGCGCTCCCTCTCTACAATGACACCAAATGGGAGACAAAAAATATGTGCGTTGTTCGGATGGAGTCGTTACCAGGAGGGAAATTGGCTTACATTTGCAAACAGCTTAAATCCAGATCAGACGCAGCGTAATGCGGCGTCTGATCTGGATTCAAGCTGTTTGTCACTCGTCATTAAAAAAAATTTCTGTCAAAATGCATATTATGTAACTTTGGGAAAAATAGCAGACGGCAATTTTAAGCAGACGTCATTGCCGCCGTGAATAGATTGGACATAATTGTCCTGTTTAGGGAACAGCGGCAAGTGTTGTTGTAAGGAGGGAGTCGTTGTTGGGAGGGCCATTGTAGAGAGGGAGCACTGTACTATATTGCACGGAGTTCAGCAATCATTTATCAATTGTCAGCTAACTTGGGTACTGGAAGTATTTCTTATGGTGCATATTCATAACTATAAATTGGAACTATATTCTTCCGTGGAAGAATAAAATTAGAGGTGTAAAAAGGCTTATCTGTTGGGTAATAGGTTAAAAGGGTTACATGTACAGTGGCCTGGGGTAATAAGTATGAGCCAGGGTGTCAGGTGAATGACATAATGGACTTCATAAGATTCAGCTGGACTAGAGTAGATGGGAATGTGTGCAAGGTAATCAATGGAATAATAAAGATATCAGAATCCCTCCATTAACTTGTTCACCCTAGAAATAGACAATTCCAGCCCTGCGTTCATTAATGAAAGCGCTTCGTGACGCTTTGCCACGGCCCGCTTACCTCAAGGCGCACAAAGGTGGAGTGACTATGGAGAACGACAAAAGCATGCAATGTTGAAGGCACGTGAACCTGTGGGCGCCCTGAGGTAAGCGGTCGTGGGAAAGCGTCACAAGGCTCTTTCGTTAATGAACGCAGGGCAGTTCTCAAATTGAAGTCTAGTACATTGTGACCGTGATCAGAAGGTTCCTTTAGGAGCCCCCCTGATCTAGGGTCTACACTAAATTTTACTCTAAAGGTAAACTTGTAAAACTAAATGACATGTATACTTTCGCTGAGGGTTGAATGAGTTATATATAATAGGTCTTTGAATGATTAGCGATTTATTTGTCTGCAGTAATTGCGGTAATGATTTTCATCTGCTATTGTTTTAAAATTAGATTCTTTTCTGAATAAAAAAACATAACAGAATCAAAATAGGGTTAGTCTCGAGTGTCAAATAGCTTTGATCCTGGTGTGATGCCTATAGTTACTTGGCGTTGCATCAGGCTCAAAACTGTTTGCTAATTAATGTAATCATGGTTTTGCTGATAAGCTGGTAGCATGCAAAGGGTTATAGCAACAAAGTCTTCAAACCTGGAAATTGGCCTGTCACACTCTCTCTCTCTCTCTACATCTTGCTTTAGGCATCTGTCTCGAACGTATATCCCTGAACTCGCCTTAGACAGTGGAATCTTGATTTCATTTTGCAAACAGCTTGGATCCATTTATTACATCCTAACTCCTGTTTCTAGTTTTGAAGACAGGTGACCACTTAAAGCAGGTTGAAAGTAAAGCAGAAAGTGCCTGAAGGCACATAATTCTGCTGTACTTTCAGCCTGATTTAAGCTACCCTCTACTAGGATATAGATTCTTCAGAGTGGGAATATTTCAAAGGTGTAAAAAGGTATGTGTATGGAGTAGTGGGTTTACTGAGTTTCTAAAAAAAGTTTGATAGTTGATAAGTAGATCAGATTGGGAGTTTCTCAGTGAATGATCTGGATCATAACTGTTTGCAAATGCAAAACAAGCCAGAATGTCTCAATTAATAGTTATCCTTTCTGTATGGTAACAAAGTATATATATTCTTTGCAAACTGTGTAGACCCAGATCAGAGGGCTCCGAAAGGAGCCCTCTGATCTTGGTCTACACTGTTTGTAATGCTTTTTTTAAAAAAAAATATGAGAAAACACCCCTCAATCACCACAATGAACTGGTCGTTTTTTCAGACATGGAAGAGTTCAATTAGCAATGTGAGGGTTAAGATCTACCAAGTCACAAGGAGACTGACAATGATAAATCTGTGATAATCATTATCTTTCACAACAATGGTAATTACCAGGGAAGTTAATAGGGGACCCAGGCTCCCATATGTATAACATTTATGTACTGTCAGGGTCCCCGACATGTATAACAAATGTCTGCAAGACAGCATTCATGTAGAATTTGTTCCAGTTCTGTAGAGAATTAACCCTTTCACTCATACATGCATAGAAACATATTTTCATGCTGTATAGTCCCTACCTTATTAACTTTTTAGCTCATCTGGCACGAAGTGCCAAGGTGATCTTTTAGGATCGCTGAATGTCCGTTGTCTGTCTGTCCACAATTGTTCATTAACACTTTAGCGCCTACAAATTTCATCCGATCTTCATGAAACTTCATGACAATGTTTGTCTTGATGAAATCTAGGTCAAGTTCGAATGTGGGCCATGTCCGGTCAAAAACTAGGTCACTATGTCAAATCATAGAAAAACCTTAACACTCTAGAGACTACAAATCTCAATGGATCTTAATGAAACTTGGTCAGAATGTTTGCCTCATTGATATCTAGGTCAAGTTTGAATGGGGGTCATGTCCGGTCAAAAACTAGGTCACTAGGTCAAATCATAGAAAAACCTTGTTAACACTCTAGAGGCTACACATCTCAATGGATCGTAATGAAACTTGGTCAGAATGTTTGCCCAATTGATATCTAGGTCAAGTTCGAATGTGGGTCATGTCCGGTCAAAAACAAGGTCACTAGGTCAAATCATAGAAAAACATTGTTAACACTCTAGAGGCTACAAATCTCAATAGATCTTTATGAAACTTGATCAAAATGTTTGTCTTGATGAAATCTAGGTCAAGTTCGAATGTGGGTCATGTCCGGTCACTAGGTCAAATGTTAGAAAAACCTTGTTAACACTCTAGAGGCTACAAATCTTATTGGATTTTAATGCAACTTACTTAGAATGTTTGCCCAATTGATATCTAGGTCAAGTTCGAATATGGGTCATGCCGGGTCAAAAACTAGGTCACTAGGCCAAATCAAAGAAAAACAGTGTTAACCCTCTAGAGGCTACAAATCTCGTTAGATCTGAATGAAATATTTTCAGAATGTTTGCCTACATCAAATCTAGGTCAAAATCAAATGTGGATTGTGTCTGGTCAAAAACTAGGTCACTAGGTCAAATTATAGAAAAATCTTGTTAACACTCTAAAGGTTGATTGTCCAGTCATAATCTAGGTAGCTATAGGTTAATTTTACATATTGAACCAGGTGAGCGATTTAGGGCCATGATGGCCCTTGTTTCATTGTTTATCCCATTACCCCATATCATGTTTCTAGGTTATAAAATAGATGACCATGTAAAGCAGGCTGAAAGTTAAGCAAGATGTTATTCCTGTAGAAATCATTTGATCTGGATCTACACTGATTGCAAACCACTTGTTTACTTTTCACATGTTTGCAATATACACATCACTCCCTGTATCAAGTAAACAGTATCTGTACATTTGTCTGCCTGCTGCGCATGTTTGTTTGTCTCTTAATTTGTCCTTTCTCACTGTCGCTTTCTCTCTCTTTCTCTCCTCCATTGAAGACTATAGGTCCATTTTATTCCATAATTAATGCGCAACATAAGAAGTTTTTCATATGTCCTTGTAGATTGCAACTTAAAGCAGGTTGTAAGTAAAGCAGAATGCGCCTTAAGGCGCATTCTGCTTTACTACAACCTGCTTTAAGTGGTCACCTATCTTCAAAACTATGAACAGGCTATGGGGTAATGGGTCTTTTGTCACTGTTGCTCTCTCTCTTTCTCTCTCAAGACAGAGGGAGAGAGAGAGTGTGTGTGTGAAAGAGAAAGAGATTTAAAGAGATCGAGTCAAACAATCTCCATGTGTGGCTATATTAAGTTGTGTATCTTTGACATGTGTATGTAAACATGTTATTTGATACAAAACAACCATGAGATTCCGCCCATCAGTCTGCTTTATCAATAACCAACAGGGTATCTACCTACATTTATCACAGCTCAGCCTCCACTGGCCATTAACTCGTCCAACCATAGCAGATATTGCCTAGAAGCATGTAGCTGCATGCTTGAAAGTAAGGCAGAAAGCTCCTATATTACTAAGCTTTCTGCTTTACATTCAAATCTCTTTAACCCTTTAATTACTCCAAATCAGGCTGAAAGTAAAGCTTTAAGCTACAATCTGCTAGGTAGAAGAAAATATATTGTCTGTGGAGGAATAAATTAAAGGTGTAAAAAGGTGTAGTTATGGGGTTATTGGTTAAGCAGATGACTCTTTCAGCAGATGATTTTATATTCAGCATCAAAAATGTTAAAATCTCTGGTTACTCATGAAGGTATGCCTCACCTGGCTGGCCTTACCTGCTGTTTCATACTTGACCTGTACAGCCTCATCTCAACTTTGGCTTGTTGGTAATGCAGAGCTCCAGATAAGAGGAGTATTTCAAAAACTAAAATCTCTATTTCTGTTTTAAACCCTATGGTGTCACTACTCATTAGAACCGTCTCTTCGAGACAATTCTAATGAGTAGTAACACCATAGGATTTGATGCTAAAATGAGTGTAAAAATGTTGGATTTGTGCAGTTTACTCCCTTTTATCTGGAGCCCTGTAATGAATATTGCAATCAAGGCCAAATTATACACTAAATCCATTACCCCATAAGTATGCCTTTTGACACCTTTAATTTAGTCTGAAAAAAATAGTTCCACAAAAATTTATACAGTCCATAAGTATACCAACATGTAGGGAATGGTTTGTAATTGGATTCAATTTCTTCTGATTTTAAAGCAGACTTCAGTTTAGGTGTATTTTTATTTGCAGTTCAAAGAGGTTTTAGATGTAAACTTCAACCTTCAAAAGTGCATTCTGACTGAGTAACAAATGCTTAGGGTTACACCCCATTTATCTCTTTCCTCCCTGAAACTTTAAATGGACAATTCCAGTTTCAATTTTAGTCAAGTCCATTTCTGACTTTTAAGGGTTGTTTTGTCAATGTTTGGCATTATGACAAACAGTGAAGACCATGATCAGAGGGCTCCTTTTGGAGCCCTCTGATCTGGGTCTTCACTGTTTGCACAGGACAATTGTACTATCACATGTACATTGTTTGAAAAGAACGCCTATTTGGGGGACTAGGGTTCAAAGGGTTAAACCATTTATATAAATACACCTTTTAATTCATTCTTCCAACGAAGAAATTTTTTCTAATTTATACAATCGTGAAAATGTACCACAAGAAATATTTTGCTGTAGGAGACGGTACATTAAAGCAGGCTGAAAGTAAAGCAGAATGTGTCTTAAGGCAGATATGGTTCAGTGGTAGCACACTTGACTATGATGCCAGGGGTCAGGAGTTTGATTCCCCTCCGGACCAAGTCTTTTGGATGAGACTTTATAAAAACCGAGGTCCAATGTATCTGTGCTTTACACTGGGCACCTAAAAGAACCAGAGAATTCTGTCGATAATAAGAATAGGGCATTGCGCCCTAGTTTTCTGTGTCCGCTCTTCTCTCTCTGGAGCGTCCAACTAGCCCATAGATGACGGAAATGGAAATTAGCAAACAAACAAACAACCTGCTTTAATTCAAAGTGATTAACAGGTCCTGTCTTCAAAAATAGAAGTAAAATGTAAGCTTATATAACTTAAAGACATCTCCTGACGATCTTTCGGTCATAACGCCTTGCCAGACAATTTCCTTGCAAAAAGCATGGTCTTGTGGACATGCCGGTAGCAAAGAACCATTGAAGCGTCTCATGTGAGACCCGACCTTTATATTTGATAGTTTGGTTAGAAATAACCATTGAAAAGCCTCTAGAGCATGAGTTCATCTGGACCTCACCAGGTAAACTGAGATTGGTATACCCGCTGGCAGCTTATGCTTCATGCTTTTTCTTGCCTATCGAGAACAATTGGGGGGGGGGGGCTCCATCAATGGACTGAGGAAATATCTTTAAAGGCTTAAACCCTTTACCTCAAAGCCTGTTTCTAAATTTAAAGACAGTTACCACTTAATCCTTTCCCCCATAGAAGCGCTTTTTAGCGAATTTAATTTATTCCTCCACTAAAGAAATTAGTTCCAATTTAATCAGTCAGGATTATATATTAAAATGAATAGTTTCCATATTCTAGCAGATGGAAGCTTAAAGCAGGCTGAAAGTAAAGCAGAATGTGCCTCAAGGCACATTCTGCTTTACTTTCAACCTGCTTTAATTGGTCACCTGTCTTCAAAACTAGAAACATGCTATGGGGTAAAGTGTTAATGCTGGTTGAGAGTAAAGCAGAATGCATCTTAATCCTTACCAAATCAATCAAGGAAATGTGCATACTGACATGTGGATGTTTATAGCAGATTGAAAGTATGATACACTACTTTCAGTCTGCTTCAAGCAATCACCTGTCTTAGACATAAGCAGGGCTCCAGATAAGAGGGAGTTAACTGAACAAATTCAACATTTTCTCACTCATTTTAGCACCAAATCCTATGGTGTTACTACTCATTAAAATTGTCTCGAAGAGACAATTCTAATGAGTAGTGACACCATTGGGTTTAATGCAAAAATAAAGATTTTAGTTTTTGAAATACACCCCCCCTTATCTCCAGCTCTGCATAAGAACGAGCTATTTGGGGCAACTTCAAAGAGTAAAGAGAAAAGGGAATAAAGGTTATATTTCTGACATTTTCTCCAATGTATATCTCCACTAAAAACACTTTCATTAGAATTGTCCATGAGTAACAAAACATGTTGTGATGCAGGCATACAGATCTATGTGTTTCTCTTTGGAGCTATGGGTTTAGATATAGATCTTACAGTAGATATTGTCAGATCAGTGAATAGTGCAGCTAATAGTGCTTCTGTGGAGCTAGTTTTAACAATATTTACATATATTTGTTATTGACCCATTACTCCATAAATACGCACTTTTAAGCCTCTAGTTTATTCATCCTTTGAGGAAAATAGTTCCAATTTAGACAGTTATGAATATAAAACTTCAGAAATATTTTTTATATTCTAGCAAATCTTTGCTTAAAGCAGGCTGAAAGTAAAGCAGAATGCGCCTTAAGGCGCATTCTGCTTTACTTTCAACCTGCTTTAAGAAGTACCTTGTTTTCAAAACTAGAAACAGGCTATGGGGTAATGGGTTAAAGCTACACTCGTGCATTGCAGCTTTATAATGTCGCCATTGAAAACAGGATATATAATGTCATACTTATGGCATTGTCCTTTAGTCTGTTGGCCAGTACTCTGTCTGTCCATCTGTCTACCAGTCTGCTTGGTTCATGATATACCTTGTTGAACATTTATTATCAGATTTTCATCATACTTAATACCATGTTTTGTTGCCTAAATAGTTAGTAAACTGCAACATTTCAAGTATCTTTGCTAGAGTTATGTCCCTTGTCAGACGATATCTTATGCTGGAGGCACTCTTGTTGGAAATAGACAAGTATGCATTGTTACAAAATAAAAGGGCAAAAAACACATACTTTGGTCTAAATGTCTAAAGTTTTGAGAGATGCACTCTGCTGTTTTTTCCTACTTTCAGTGAAAACACTCATCTCTGGAACATGTATTGTCTATAAAATGTGCGTTTGCTGTTTCATGATTTTAGTAACAGTCTAAGTAACCCCCACTATAGCTGTTTCTAGTTTTAAAGATAGGTGAACGCTGAAAGCAAGTTGAAAGTAAAGCAGAATATGCCTTTAGGCACATTCTGCTTTACTTTCAGCCTGCTTTAAGCTAAGTACCCATCTGCTAGAATATAGTAAACTTTCGTAGTGGCACAATTTCATGAGTTTAATTGACTGAATAAATTCGGAACAACTTTCTTCAGTGGAGGAATAAAGGGCGTAAAAAGGATGTTTTTATGGTGTAAAGTGTTAAAATATGACATGTGAAAGAGTAATGTAGAAGAAAAGTAATGCATTACTTTTGTTTTATGTTAGTTAACCCATTACCCCATAGCCTGTTTCTAGTTTTGAAAATAAGTAACCACTTAAAGCAGGTTGAAAGTAAAGCAGAATGTGCCTGAAGGCACATTCTGTTTTACTTTCAACCTGCTTTAAGCTATAATCTGTTTGAATATAGAAAAATTGTCTTATAATACTTAATCATGACTGTATAAATTGAAACTTTTTCCTTCATTGGAGGAATAAAATAAAGGCGTAAAAAGCGTATTTATGGGGTAATGGGTTAAGCTGTTTTCTGTCTGTTGGGATCACAGTAAGTGATTCTTAATTGGATGGAAGCTGAACAAAGTTGTTATTGTTACTAGCATTAGGCTAGCTTGGAGCTGGAATGTTAATTGTATATAATAAGCTGGGAATGTTGTATATAGTATATTATGCAGTGTTTTTCATTGCTTGTAAGGGAATTGTAGCTGCTAGGGCTGTTTTAACCCTTTCCCCCATAGAAGCGTCTTTAAGCGCATTTAATTTATTCCTTCACAAAGAAAATAGTTCCAATTTATACAGTCATAAACATGTACCAGAAGAGATATTGTCAATACCCTAGCAGATGGGTGCTTAAAGCAGGCTGAAAGTAAAGCAGAATGTGCCTTAAGGCACTTTCTGCTTTACTTTCAACCTGCTTTAAGTGGTCACCTGTTTTCAAAGCTAGAAACAAGCTATGGGGGAAAGGGTTAAGCAAAGCATTGTGACAAGGGTTTACCCATTGCCTGTTTCTAGTTTCTGAAAGTTAAGCAGAATGCCCCAAACAAATATTCACCGATCTAGACTGAGCTCAGTAAACTTGGGCCATGTCAGACAAATGTCAAGGTCATTTAGAAATTATATAATGGTCACTTCCAGGGTGAGGGGCATAATGTTTCACAAACAAATTTTATTTTTTGCTTTTAGCTCACCTGGCACGAAGTGCCAAGGTGAGCTATTAGGATCACGGGATGTCCGTCGTCCATCCACAATTGTTCGTTAACACTCTAGTGGCTACAAATTTCATTGGATCTTTTCATGAAACTTGATGACAATGTTTGTCTTGATGAAATCTAGGCCAAGTACGAATGTAGGTCATGTCCGGTCAAAAACTAGGTCAAATCTTAGAAAAACCTTGTTAACACTCTAGAGACTACAAATTTCATTAGATCTTCATGAAACTTGGTCAAAATATTTTTCATGATGAATGTGGGTCAAGTCCGGTCAAAAACTAGGTCACTAGGTCAAATCATAGAAAAACCTTGTTAACACTCTAGAGGCTACAAATCTCATTAGTTCTTCATGAAACGTGGTCAAAATGTTTGTCTCATTGATATCTAGGTCAAGTTCAAATGTGGGCCATGTCGGGTCAAAAACTAGGTCACTAGGTCAAATCATAGAAAAACCTTGTTAACACTCTAGAGGCTACAAATCTTATATATTTAGATCTTCATGAAACGTGGTCAAAATGTTTGCCTCATTGATATCTAGTTCAAGTTTGAATGTGGGTAATGTCCGGTCAAAAACTAGGTCACTAGGTCGAATAATAGAAAAACCTTGTTAAAACTCCAGAGGCTACAAATCTCATTAGATCTTCATGAAACTTGATCACATTGTTTGACTTATTGATATCTAGGTCAAGTACGAATATGGGTCGTGTCTGGTCAAAAACTAGGTCAAATCATTAAAATACATTGTTTACACTCGAGAAGCTACATTTATCATTTGATCTTGATGAAACTTTGTCAAAATGTTTGCCTTATTGAAATCTAGGCCAAGGTTGAATATTGGTCATGTTGGGTCAAAATCTAGGTCATTATAGGTAAAGTTTTACATGGTGTACCAGGTGAGCGATATAGGGCCATAGTGGCCCTTGTTATAGAATTCAATTAGGGAATTCACTACAGAATTGGTAATAGTGGGTTTTTGAAGATAGGATAGGGCTGAAAATTTCCGAAAAAAACCCCCAAACAAACAATATGGTAGATGTGTACGTATTTATGGAGGAGTATTAATTATCATGAATTTCCTTTTGTATTGAATTTTGTGGAAGGTTCATTAAAATTATCATTTATATTTATATTTCATAGTCTGTTTTATACACCTGCCTGGGTTAATTGATTATTGTATACATTTTGTACTTATGAGGAGTGTCATTATCCCAAAGGAGCTGTCTGCTTTACTTATCCATCTTTCTAGAAATGTTAACCCATTACCCCATAAATACACCTTTTTACGCCTTTAATTTATTCCTCCACTGAAGAAAATAGTGCCACTTTAAACAGTCATGAATATGTAATATAAAAAATATTTTCTATATTCTAGCAGAATATAGCTTAAAGCAGGCTGAAAGTTAAGCAGAATGCGCCTTAAGGCGCATTCTGTTTTACTTTCAACCTGCTTTAAGTGATCAACTATCTTCAAAACTAGAAACAGGTTATGGGGTTATGGGTTAAACACCAAAACCAACCTTTCTAGGACTGGTCGTAGTACGAGGGGATTCCTGTATTATTTCATGAATCAACCAGTCTCTCCCCTCAGCCTCTAAAAATATTTATAACAAACCATTCTGCAGTCTGCAGACGGATCAATGGGTTTCCCAATATGCCAATATTTCAGACAAAAGTGTTTTGACATAAATAGTAATCTTACTCCTAGCCTACAAATATCCCCGCTCTAACCAAACTTCTATTTACCCTAAACTATTTGGCAATTTTTCTTCTGCAATAATTGTCGTCTGCTACTGTTCTGAAAGTAAAATTTTCTAGAGTTTATTTTCATAATAGGGTCAGAGTTTCAAACAGTTTGGATTCTATCGAGACGTTACTCAGCATCTCATCAGAATCCAGATAGATTGCAAAAGTAAACACCGTTTTGCCAATAGTGTGCAAAAAGTCAATAAACGTCGTCTGCTGTAAGCATCGTCTGCTCAAGGTATCTTCTGCTGAAATCAAAACTAACTTGACTCAATATTTACAGATGTGAGATCTAAGTGATAAGCAGTTTGGATCCAGATCAGGCCCCACATTCTGTGGGGCCTGATCTGGATCCAAACTGCTTATATAAATATCCTAAGTTCAAAGGGATGGCCAGTATGGCTACATGCATGCTATATAAAGATGGGGGGAAAAATTCGGTCTAGTTTTTTTGCTGCTTGTGTCATGTTTATATTATGTAGATTATATAATTATGTGTGTAGGAGAAAAAAAACCTTTAGCTAAACAGTAAGAACCGAGGAAATGTCAGGATTCGGATAATTTTTTTTGCCAGAAATTGCGGATGTTTATAAGGGAGAGCTGTATTTACTTAGGTCACCAAAATCAATGAGGGAACTTCGGTGTCTAAGAGGTATATATGGGTACATATTGATTAGTTTTAAGATTTTGTAACGTTCTGCTGCACCAAGCTCGTGGGGGAATAATCACTGTATTATTGACCCGATATTTTTCAATACTCATTTAGTCATAAATTTTTGAGGCTGTGTTTTATCTAGAATATGAATTGAGTGGAGTTCTGCTGGTTAATGCTATGCTAGAGTGGGATATGGCAACAAAATTTTGGAGCAGAGAGTAATTAATGGTGGAAGATTCATTAAAGGTTTGTAATTCTTTTGAAGTTGAGTGAGTCAGAGAGATTGTGCACAGATAGCGAGTTAGGATATAGTTGTTGGACTAATGTCAATTTGTTGTTCTGGTAATGGTCTGTCTTTGTTGGAAATAGTTTTACGGGCATAAGTTCAACATTTTACGGCAGTTTTATGCCATCTCTTTTTCCTCCATTTTATTTAATAATCGTTTCCTTTTCATGCTTAAATGTAGTTTACTGTGATTCTTTATCAGAGCAACAGATAAGGGTAGTTTTTCAAAACTTAAAATCTTTATTTCTGAATTAAACCCTATGGTGTCGCTACTCATTAGAATCGTCTCTTTGAGACGATTCTAATGAGTAGTAACACCATAGGATTTGGTGCTGAAATGAGTGATAAAATGTTTGATTTGTTGAAATAACTACCTCTTATCTGGAGCCCTGATCCTTTACAACGATAAAATTTGTACACAGAGGCCTGTTTGTCATATTGATCCTAAGTATTTAATTGGTACACCCTGTAGATCTACTGTAATGGAGAATTCAATGGCAAACAGTGTAGACCCTGATCAGACTGCTCCCTCAGGAGCAGTCTGATCAGGGTCTACACTATTTGCTCAGTTCTGTCTGTCCCAATACTTAAGATCATAACAGTACAGTAGAACCTCTCTATTACGACCACTAAATTATGTTAATTATTATGGTGTTTACGAAAGGTGACTGCTTTAAAAGCAAGGCGACAGTGAAACAGAAAGCTCCTATAGGAGCTTTCTGTTTCACTGTCACCTTGCTTTTAAGCTGTCACCTGTCTATTATACAACCAATTAGCCTTCGTTTTAATGGTCGCAATAGTGAGGTTTTACTGTATATAGAAAATGTGTCAATCACTTTAGACAGTTAACAGCTAAATGCAGTATAAAAGCAATGGAGAAAGCTCCTACCAAAGCTTTTTGCTTTACAATCATCCTTTTAGCTGCCATCTGTCACAATGACAGAATAAAATGCATCCTAAAGCTCTTGTGTAAAAGAATACCAAAACAATGCCGCAATGTGCCACTCTGAGGGGGAGGATTGAGGGAGTTTTCTGCTTTACTTTCACCCTGCTTGAAATGTGCCACCTGTAAGACTAAATCACCATCAACCAGTAAAGGTATCCTGAGGTATCGATGAGAGATAAAGTTAAGGTGCCCTTCAGGCTTTCCTGTGTGGGGCAGGGGGTTAATTAAGCATGTAATATAGCTGTAATAAAACATGTACCTATCCTAGGTGGCTACTTAGTGTTGTACACAACATGATTGTCATGTCCTATCAACATTAATCTGTTTATAAAGTAATTACAGTAGCCTACTTTCACCCTTTACTCCAATTAAAAAATGTATAGCCTGTTTCTAGAATTGAAGATAGAATTAAGATCCTTAAAGCGGGCTGAAAGTAAAGCAGAATGTGCCTCAACTCTTTGAACCCTAGTCACGCATATATGCGTCATTTGCAAACAGCGTACCTGTGAGGAGTACATTTGTCCTATGCAAACAGTGTAGACCCTGATCAGAGGGCTCCTTAAGGAGCCCTCTGATCAGGGTCTACACTGTTTGTCATTTTGACATATATTGTGAAAATCAACCCTAAAAGTCAAAAATGGACTAGACTAAATTGAAAACTAGAATTGTCCATTTGAGGTTTCAGGGAGGAAAGAGTTAAGGCGCATTCTGCTTTACTGTCAGTCAGCTTTAAGCTACAATCTGCTAGGATAAAATATGGCTTATAGTATATGTTCATGAACATGCATAATAAAGTAGAACTATTTTCTGCATTGGAGGAATTAATTAAAGGTGTAAAAAGGTGTATTAATGGGGTAATGGGTTAAGCCTGTCTCTCATAGGCACATTCTGCTTTACTTTCAGCCTGTTTCAAGCTACCATCTGCTAGGTTATAGAAACTTTGTCTTCTGCTTTATATTCATGAGTTTGTAAATTGGAACTATTTTCTTCAGTGTAGGAATAAATTAAATGCATAAAAAGGTCGTTTTATGGAGATAAGGGTTAAATTCTTCCATGATCGTTTGTTTAAGCAAATGTTTGACCTCATGTCATGTATATATATATGCTACTGAAAGGTAAAGATGCCTTTTACCCTTCTCCTGCTATGGCTTTGTCTGCATTATTTAAATTTGTCTTAAAAATTGTCTCTAAAATAATGTCTCAAACTGAAGTAAAACAAATTAGAAAGTCAATCACTAGTTGAATTCCAAACAGGGGCCAAGTTTCTCAGCATGATCAGGATCCAGCCTGCAAATTCAGCCTGAACGTGCTTAGCATTAGAACAAGGTTAAACTTTGCCAGATGTACATCATTTGTTAATTCTTGTTCCCTCAAGGGAATAAAGAAATGCTGTCTGCTTTGAGAATCTCCATCTAACATGAGTTTGCTTGCTAAAAATTCAGCTGTGAATTTTTAAGGCAGATTAATTGTTAAATCTGTCTAAAAGTAAAGCAGAATTATGCCCCTTTCAGAAGTATTCTGCTTTACTTTCAGCCTGCTTTAAGCTGCCATTCTTCTAGGATACAAGACATACCCATGGCTGTTTAAACTTGGGCTATTTGAAAATTAATGCTCCTAAAGGATTTAAGTCCTCTCTACTTTTAGCCCGTTTTATTTAAAGTTCCCATATTCTTAGCAAGCCTGACCGATTTTGTACACATAACACTGACACTACCGGACTATAAGTTTCGAGCTCATTTTCTGAATAACACTACACTCTGACATCTTAAAACTACTCTGACGTGTCAAAACGAAACCGAAAGTGACAATCTATTTTTAGAAGCGCTATATTTAAATCGCGTTCACACAATACCCAAATGAGTGAAAAAAAAGAAAGAAAGAAAAAGAGGATCTTGAGCTCAGTTTGAGCTTTGTGTTGACATGTCAGTGTTACTTAATTCCAGCATGAGTGCTATTTTAACGGGTTTTGACAAAAAGGTTGCGTACATTTTAAACCGAAAGTAGAAAGATGGACTGTTTCGGCCCCTCTGGCATTCGCATTTTTCCAATCTTGCAAATTTGTTTCTGGATCCATTTTCGATGCTGCCTGAAAGTGTCACATTTTGCAGGAGACCATGAATAATTATGCACCTAAAATACGAAATATTTTCTATATCCTAGCAGAATCTGATGATAACTAAAAGCAGATTGAAAATAAAGCAGGATGCATCTCAAGGCTTATTCTGCTTTAGAATGCATCTCAATCGGCATTCCTGTTAACTGTACTTTAAACCTGGTTTATGCGGTCACCTGTTTTCAACACAAGAAATATAAGGTATGGGGTAAAAGTTTAAAGCAGGCTGAAAGTAAAGCAGAATGCTTCTTAACTCTTTAAACCCTAGTCCCGCATATAGGCGTCCTTTTCAAACAGTGTACATGTGAATAGTACATGTGTCCTATGCAAACAGTAAAGACCCAGATCAGAGGGCTCCTTTTGGAGCCCTCTGATCTGGGTCTTCACTGTTTGTCACAATGCCAAACATTGACAAAAACAACCCTTAAAAGTCAGAAATTGACAAGACTAAAATTGAAACTGGAATTGTTCATTTGTGGTATCAGGGAGGAAAGGGTTAAGGAGCATTCTGCTTTACTTTCAACATTCTATAAGTGGTCACCGGTCTTCAAAAAAAGAAATGGGGTATGAGGTTAAGCAGCCACCTGTTTGAAACACTGAATGAGATTAGTGATATGAAAGAAAGGGAGTTAATTGGGAAAGGGAGTTAATTGGGAAGCAGACAGGTACAGATGGTGTCAAAGATGGCTGATTAGCACCTAGGACATCATAGAGAGTAGCAAACAGGTGTGGATCCCATTACCCCATAGAGGTGTTTATACCCCCATTAAAATACTTGGATGGGGATATGGGTGCAAAGTGCTAATAGCTTAAAGCAGGCTGAAAGTAAAGCATGCTTTATGCAACCATCTGTCTTAAATACTGAAAACGAGATAATGAGGAAAGTTGAAAAGTAGTAGAGGGGGCATTTATTTGTGTGTGTGTGTGGGGGGGGGGGATGTGTTTGTTAGAGAGGAGTATACGGTATAAGGGTACATCATATTCTCTCCGGGATGTTCAATAAGCCCAAAGTTGGCAAACACTGATATACAAATCAAAAACAAACTAACACAATTGTAACCGTGGACCATTTTCAATCCATGTACCGATATGGACCAACCTTACTTTGACCTACTCTGGATTTAGAAACGATTTTAAATCTTTAGTCTTACATGTAATCCAGTGGGGATGATGTTTGAAGGATGTGCATATGCATTAATTGTACACGGGGTCTTGTATTATTGCATTAATTGTACACTGGGTCTTGTTTGTGAAGTACATTCTTCAGTTTTGATAGGAGATTTGTTATCACAGAATAATGTGTTTTTGTGGCTTGTCTGTACAGATTGTACACCGCATAAAAGATCTTCATTGAGGAATGCACTTCTATCGATAAACACTTCTAGGAGTACAGTCATTGTTACACAGGGCTCCGGATAAGGGGAGTATATCAAAAACTAAAATCTTTATTTCTGCTTTAAACCCTATGGTGTCACTACTCATTAGAATCGTCTCGAAGAGACGATTCTAATGAGTAGTAACACCATAGGTTTTGATGCTAAAATAAGTGAGAAAATGTTGGATTTGTGCAGTTTACTGCCTCTTATCTGGAGCCCTGATTGTAGTACTAAAATGTATCACCTCATGATAACCCACTGTCTCACTTTCTACGCTATGAAAACCTTTGCATAAACAGTTTGAATCCAGATCAAGACCCAAACTGTTTTGCTTACCTGTTACTCCATAAATATGCCAATTAGCGACTTTTAATTTATAGAATTCCTCTTTATACAATCATATGAACATGAGCCTTAAGAATGTTTTCTATATCCTAGAAGATGGTAGCTTAAAGCAGGAATATTGTGCTTTACTTTCAACTTGCTTTAAGTTGTCATCTGTCTTCAAAACTAGAAACAGGCTATGGGGTAAAGGGTTAAGCAACCGCCTGTCTTGAAATCGGCTAACAAGCTATGAAGAAAGGGGTTAAATAACAGTTCACTGCATATCATATAGCGGTTGTTTGCCAATAGAAAAGTTACAAAGCAGCATCCCGCAGAGAGGACCTATAAACTGGAATCTAGAGAACTGTAATGTCTTTCAAGTTTTATCAAATTTTTTAATCAGATTTATCAGCAGGGCACATGAAGTGGGTCCAGGCAAAATCTGCAGATGATTCACGATTGTGTAAAAAACATAATCTGTGCTGTTTGGATGCAGGAATTTGCTGTGTTAACTATATTTGGGGGGGGGGGGGGGGGCTGTTTCATAAACAGTTTAATGCTAGATCATTAGATCATGTCTTAACCCATTACCCCATAAATACGCCTTTTAACAGCTCTAATATATTCTTCCACTGGAACAAAAATAGTTCAAATTTTTGCATACATGAATATGTTTCATAAGAAATATTATCTATTTTCTAGCAGGTAGTAGCTTAAATCAGGCTGAAAGTAAAGCAGAATGTGCATTTAAAGGCACATTCTGCTTTACTTTCAACCTGCTTTAAGAAGTCACCTATTTTCAAAACTAGAAACTGGCTATGGGGTAATGGGTTAACCCTTACTGTGTATGAAATAAGTACATGTATATAATACATCATTTGAAAAAAGGTTAGACCCAGATGAAAGAGGGTTCCTGAAGGAGCCCTCTGCATTGTTTGCCATAAATTCAAAAATTATTGACAAGCCTCAAAAGAAACAATGTAAACTGGTCATACTTAACCCAATACCCCATAGCCTGTTTCTAGTACTGAAGATAGGTGACCACTTAAAGCAGGTTGAAAGTCAAGCAGAATGTGCCTTTAGGCACATTCTGCTTTACTTTCAGCCTGCAAAAAGCTACCATCAGCTACAATATAGAAACTATTTTGTCTAATATATGTTCTTAGATGTATAAATTTGAACTTTTTTCTTCACTGGAGGAATAAATTAAAGGCATAAAAAAGTGTATTTATTGGGTAATGGGTTAATCTGACTATTCTGCCACATGCACACAATTGCCTTAAACATCATAAGGGAGTATAAGGCTGTATTCAGGCTCTTATGTAAGTGAATTAGGCAAAGGCTGCATTTATATGGAGGGAATGGGAAAAGTTAAACAAGAAATATCTTTAAAAAAGATATTCGGCGGAATGAGTGGTTGAACTAAGGCTATATAGATGGGTGTGCAAAATTGAATTAAATTGAGGTTTTCAAAGAATATATATCTTGGATTGAAAAGCAAAAAATACAAGTATTCAATTGAAACAGTAACTTTTATTTAAAATGCAAAGCTATCATGTACAGAAATGCAAAACAAAACAATAATTTAACTCATATCCTAGCTACTGGTAGGAGATCCTCACATTAATCTATTGTTCCATTCATAGAGTTTCTTGAAACAAACTATAGCATACACAAATGTACAGATACAACAATCTACTGTACTTCACTCTTGTAAATAATGATGAAACAACACAATTGTGTTTAACTCACTTGAGGCTATTCATATATAAAATATTGCTTTTAATGTATGGCAAATGTCAGTGTTCATTCTGGGATGCGCCCTTGCGGGATTCCCGCATAAAAATCACAAATGGCGCAAATAGAATTTTGTATGTGGGCCATATCGGCGCAGAGAAATCCGTAATCCCGCAACGAAATCTTACTTGAAGGGCCATAGATTTGTCTAGTTTCACTTTCGTGTCCAAATTTCCGTGAAGACAGCAGCGAATACTAGACCCAATTTCATTGGTTTATTAATAAAATCACGCTTCCCGGTAATGGTGCTCAATCGAGATCTCTCTTCGACATTCGTTTTATCTGTACATGTCCGAGTAGCTGCGATTGCATGTTGCTTAGTTACAGCCTCCGGTGATAAGTATTGATAACTTTGATTGGTTGTTGATATATTGCGGCCGGTTTCCGGTCTGCGATTGAATCACATGTCAGTGTTGTTTTGAAAAGCAAAGTATGTCGAAACGAACCAAACATGGATGCGAGGGTGAAACTCTAAATTGCATTTCTTTATTACACAGCCGAAAACAAATTATAATGTCCCAACACAGATCGAGAATGCGTCTGAACGACTCGCACCCCGACTAAATCGAACTCGAAAAAATGGCCGACGATCACAAAGCCTAGCTAAATTCAAATGGCTACGCTACAACAGTGGTAAAAAATAATGAAGTTGTGAACTATGCAAAGAGAACACTCGGCTAACAATTTTTGTTAACGGCTGTGAAAATGTTAGGAGAAACACTTTGATAACACATGCTTCGAGTAGCGATCGCTAGTTCTGTATTAAAAGTCAGCAAAGAATAAGCCATTATCAATTGCATGAAGACAGCTCACTATTTGGGTACAACAGACCTCCCACTTACCAAGTATGAATTTCTTGTGTCAGGAATACACCTGATATTCATGAAATAGACAGTGTATACTGCATGGTCATCACTATAAGAGACAACACTAGGTAGGAAAGTGTAATTTTATTTCCACATTGGTTTATTTCAGTTCTTGATACATGTTACAGTTTCTGTTCTGCTTGTTTTTTCAGTAATCTAGGTGTTTTAAGCTCGGCCCATCAAAAATGCCAAATGGCCCACTTCTCTGATGACTGGTGGGCCAATGGCCCACCAGTCATCCAGTCCAGAATGATCACTGAAATGTGTACAAATAGTTAACAATTAAAACAAATTGGTTGTAAACAATTATGAAACACCTAGCTTCCTCTGTATATCTATAAATAGATTTCAGATCATAGCATAATTTTGTCAATTCTGTGGCCTAGTGTAGTAAACAGACAGCCTGTATCTCTAAATTTTACACCCACAGTCCACATCATGTAAAACTGTAATGGGACATAAACCAGCCTACAGGGCTCCAGATAAGAGTGAGTAAACTAAACAAATCACATTTTTTCACCTCTTTTAGCACCAAACCCTATGGTATTACCACTCATTTTGATTGTCTTGAAGAGACAATTCATATGTATAGTGACACCACAGGGTTTAATGCACAAATAAAGATTTTAAGTTTTGAAACAATTCCCTTATCTGGAGCCCTGGCTACTATCCAATCAGACTATTCAGTTTCAACAGGTGCTCTTAATTCTAAATTTCTGATCAAATATTATTGGTTGAAATGTGTGGCCAAATATTAAAGTGTGTCTAAATAGAAAACAGTCAGCTCCGCCGAAAAATTTCAGATGTGGAAAAGTATAATATTTCTGTTCTGTAGCTGGCACATTGCTAAAGAAGTTGCATTACCAAGAGCCTGAGTTGGCAAACAGTTCCTGGCCATAGGGTCATGTGTTCCCTGGGTGCAGTGAATCATATAACATCGCAGATGCTTGTTGGCTCTGGTTAACTATTTTGAATTATGATGCAGAAATTTAAATGAATCCAGATACTCCAGATAAGATGAGTACAGTAAAACCTCTACTAAATAGAGGGCTGTAATTTATATAATTGACAGTGAAACCTCTCTATTATGACCACAAAATTGTATTGATTATCAGATGTTTATGACAGGTGACTGCTTAAAGCAAGGTGACAGTAAAACAGAAAGCTCCTAAAGGAGCTTTCTGTTGTACTGTCATCTTGCTTTAAATTGTCACCTTTCTTAAATATAATCAAACCCATTAAGCCATACTGACTCATATTGACTCATTGCGCAATAGCCTCATACGGACTCATTTTGACACTTTAATCCACTAGCTTGAATTGAGATAAGCATTGATAATTGTTCATCGCTTATGAGTTAATGGGCTAACCTTCCTTTTTTAGTGGTCGTAATAGAGGTTTTACTGTATTTAAAAAACAACTTATAATCATCCTTATGTCTCAACCCAGACCCATTGATATGACTAATCATTGGAATGTAATGAGTAGTCACAATGTAGGTTTTTTTCTGGAGACATAAAATTATAATGACTGGTGAAACTTTTCTCTGAAGTTACGTCTCCAGAAAGAACCTACATATGGTATATAAAATAATAATGTTTGCATATTCCAGGGCTCCAGATAAGGAAGAGTAATCTGAACAAATCCAACATTTTTTTCACATAAACAGCACCGAATCCTATGGTGTTACTACTCATTAGAATCGTCTCTTCGAGACGATTCTAATGAGTAGTGACGCCATAGGGTTTAAAGCAGAAATAAAGATTCTAGTTTTTGAAAAACTCCCCTTATCTGGAGCTGAACTCATCGCCTTCAGTGAAGGAATAAAATAAAAACATAACAAAAAGTCATACCTACGGACCATTGGTTTATGTGGTCTATTTAGTCACTACAAGTTGGACGGTTTTGATATCAGGAGTTATCTCCCTTGTTCCAGGTGGTTTAGATCTTGAAGAGTTAGCTGATCTTAGCTATCAGTAGATGTCTACAGTGTGTCTGATAGCTAGGCCTATAATGTACTGTTGTACAAATATGGCCACTTGAAACAGGACTAATTGATGGTTTGGGTGGGACATGAGTAATACAGGATTTAGAACATATATCTCATGGTGCAGAAGATTATTTCAACCCATTCCCCCATAAATATCGCTTTTAATTTGTTCCTCCACTGAAGAAAATACTTAAACATTTATACAGTTATGAATATACACAATAAGAAATATTTTTTTATATTCTAGCAGATTGTAGCTTAACCCATTACCCCATAGCCTGTTTCTAGTAATGACGATAGGTGACCATTTAGAGCAGGTTGAAAGTAAAGCATAATGGGCCTGAAGGCACATTCTCCTTTACTTTCAACCTGCTTTAAGTGCCAAATATCTTCAATACTAGAAACAGACTATGGGGTAATGGGTTAAGCAGATGGCATTTTCAGACAGTTACTCAGCATTGAAAGAGTTAATGCAAAGTTTTATTGTTGATATAAATTTGTTGTTAAATTATATGATAATAACTATTCCATTTCCATAAATGTTGAAAGCTCGTTAAATAATATGAAATTTTGCTGACAAATGCAGGCTGGTTCTTTGCTTGGGGTAGAACTATGATGTGATAATAAAATGACTTATTGCTGTTGTTTAACTCTTTCCTCCCTGAAACTTTAAATGGACAATTCCAGTTTCCATTTAAGTCTAGTCCATTTCTGACTTTTAAGGGTTGTTTTTGTCAATGTTTGGCATTATGACAAACAGTGAAGACCCTGATCAGAGGGCTCCTAGGAGCCCTCTGATCTGGGTCTTCACTATTTGCATAGGACAAGTGTACTATTCTCATATACACGTTTTGCAAAGGACGCCAATCGGCGGGACAAGGGTTCAAAGGGTTAACCCATTATCTCATAGTCTGTTTCTAGTTTTGAAAACAATTTACTGCTTAAAGCAGGTTGAAAGTAAAGCAGAATGGGCTAAGGTGCATTCTGCTTTACTTTCAACCTGCCTTAAGTAAAATTGTGCTATAATATAGAAATATTCTTATGGTATATAATTATATTCATACTTGTGTAAATTGGAGATATTTTCCTCAATGGATGAATAAACTAGAGGAGTAAAAATGTGTATTTATGGGGTAATGGGTTAACCCTTTCCTCCATGGCTAAAAGTACCAGTTAATGGCGCAAATATGCAAATTGATGGAGTAACGGGTTAATGCAGGTTTGACTGTATAAGCTATAACAACAGCAGTTCCATGTGATAAGTATCTACAAACAAATTGTCTTAATTTGACAGAAACAACAAAGGCTTGTATGTTTTGTTGTCTATTCCTCTTGTCAAACTTGGTGCCTAATCTGATTAACATAGTCATGGAATTGACGTACAAGTGCCCTCCATAATCCTAACTATTACACTTCAGAAGGTTCAATGGACTCTTTCCAGAGCTCCAGATAAGGGGAGTATTTCAAAAACTAAAATTTTTATTTCTGAATTAAACCCTATGGTGTTACTACTCATTAGAATCGTCTTCGAAACGCACCATAGGATTTGATAGTGAAATAAGTTGGAAAATGTTGGATTTGTTCAGTTTACCCACTCTTATCTGGAGTCCTGTCTTTCTGTTTTTGAGGAATTACCAGTTTGTACAGTTTTTCAGTGTATATTTCAGCAAAGTTTGATAGTTTGACAAACAGGAGCCCTCTGATCTGGGTCTACACTGTTTGCAAAGGACTATAAATTAATCCCCTATATAGTTATAAGCCTGATTAACCCATTGACTGCTAAAGTATAGCCTGACCTGAATTTGCAAACATTTATGATTGGATCCAGATCAGATGTGACAAATTTTGTGTCGGATTAAGATCGAAATCGTTTTACAGTCATCTTTAGATTAAGAACAATACATACACAAACAAAATTTGGGAAACAATTAATAGTCTGATCAGACAGTAAGTGACTTGCGGTCTGATCTAGATCAAAACTATTTGACATTCTTACATTCTGTTCCTTCAATTATGTAACAAATTTAGATGTAGATTTGACAATTGTAGACGACATAATGTATCAAGCAGACTGCATTTTATGCAGACAAGGAAAGGCTTGTGACACGGGTTGTAATTAAAGACCAGAAAGATAGAATGTCTTGATGTCACACTGAAGTATGTAGACTCCTTAACCTTATGCATGCTGTGCAACGAATTTGTAATAATTAGCGCAAACGGGTTTAGCTCCAGATATCGGAAAAGGCTGAGTTAAAATTGTTGTCTCATCTGTTACAATCCAAGCTGTTTATATCACTTGGACTGATTGTGATATCTACGTTAATTTATTACTCCATTGACACCTCTTTACGCCATTGATTTATTCCTCCACAGAAGAAAATAGTTCTATTTTATACAGTCTTAAATATGTACCATAAGAAATAACTTCTATATCCTAGCAGATGGTAGCATAAAGCAGGCTGACAGTAAAGCAGAATGCGCCTTATGGCGCATTCTGCTTTACTTTCAACCAGCTTTAAGTGGTCACCTGTCTCCAAAACTAAAAACAGGCTATGGGGTAATGGGTTAAGCAATTTCTGACAATTGCTGCAGATGACTTTTTTTTGCAGACAAAAAATATATAACATGCTAAAGGTTTGACACAGAGAAACCAGCATTGGGCGACCATCTAGACAAACGATGAATGAATTAGATTCAAGGATACATGGTGTCGTCATTAATGCAGGGCCAGCTTAATGCAGGACATAAGTAATGCAGAAAGCTCCTTGAGCTTTCTGCATTACTTTTGTCCTGCATTAAGCATCCACCTGTCTTTAGAGATCCATAACCTGCTTCGTAATTGCTGAATACTGGCTTGGCTGTATGGAAACAATTTTTACTCCTTATGGTTAAATTTTTTGTTGTGACCTTAATAGGCACAGTGCAGTACTATACGTAGTATTATGGGTGTTCAAAAATGTTAACGCACCATATGAATGCAGCGGGGGATACCGCTGTGACAGTGTGTATAAAAGAGTTTATATTGTAACGATTGTTATTAAAGACATAGTGAAAATACAAAAGCGAGTGTTCACTGAAGGCTGGAAGCCTGGGAATATAAACTGGACCAAGTAGGAAAGGAAGGTAATTGGTACATGCTTTTATTTCTTGGACCAATTAATGTTAGTGAATGAATTTTAAGCCAATAACTCTTTGGATGTTCAATAATAATGTGCATCAATTGTTCTCTACTATGGACTGTTCTAAAATAAATTAAGAAAATTAATCTACAGTAAATTTTATTTTCAAAACTGTGTCAAATTGAGCTGCTAGTTCAAGCCTAGTTGAATGCTCAGTCAAGATGGGTGAAAACAGGGTAAACCTAGATAATACATTCCCATAATTCAAGGTCTACACTGCTTGATTTAAAAATACAGTGAAAATCAATTTTAATGATAAGTTAAAAGAGAGTGTGTTGATAGTCTTTTAGACAGATTATAAGCACCTTAACATATTACTTCATAAATATATATGCCTTTTAATGTATTTAATTTATTCCTACACTGAAGAAAATAATTCCACTTTGTGCAGTCATGAATATGCTTAATAAGTGTTTCTATAGCCTATAACAGATGGTAACTTAAAGCAGACTGAAAGCAAAGCAGAATGTGCCTTGAAGGCACATTCTGCTTTAATTTACTTTGCACCTGCTTTTAGTGGTTGCCTGTCTTCAGATCTGGGAACAGACTATGCAGTAAAGGGTTGATGTATGTCATAAAGAAATGCAGGTGTTCAGAATTGCCTAGCCACCTGTCTAACTTTCAAGGTCTTCAAGCTACTTCATTTAATTGTTTCTTAACCATTTCCTCCACAGTTCATTCTAGCAGATGCATTCTGCTTTACTTTCAACCTGCTTTAAGTGATCACCTGTCTTCAAAACTAGAAACGGGCTATGGAGTAATGGGTTAAGGCAAAGTTATCTTAAAGAAAGATAAAATAGAGAAAAAAGCTACTTTAGAAGCTTTCTTCTTTACTTTCCTCTTGCATCAAGCTACCAAGTTTAAAGTAAAGCAGAATGCACCTTAAGTGCATTTTGCTTTACTTTCAGCCTGCTTTAATCTACCATCTGATTGAATATAGAAAGTATTTCTTATGATACATATTCATGACTGTATAAATTAGACTCATTTTCTTCAGTGGAGGAATAAATTAGAGGCGTAAAAAGGTGTTCTTATGGGATAATGGGTTGAACCTGTAGTTGACGATAGATTTGCTTCTTCACTGAATGGCTGCTTTACAAAGGTTATACTCTACGTCAATTGTCGTTCCTGTAAGTTCAGTTTAAGTTCAGGAGGGAGCGTTATGTCAATATTGATCTATGGATGTATTTTCAAGGAGAAAAAAGTAAACATTAAAAAGATAAGTATCCAAATTTCGTGGGTCAGCACCTTTTAGGTTTAATTATATTATTGTAAGCGTGTTTAACCATTTCTCTCATAGATGACTGCTTAAAACCTTTTCCCCATAGAAGGGCTTTCTAAAATTAGGGCATTCAGTTTATTCTTCAACTGAAGAAAATAGTTTCAATTTAATTTTGTAGTCAAGAACAATGTGCCATTAGAAATACTTTCTATATCCTAGCAGATGGTAGCTTAAAAGCATGTTGAAAGTAAAGCAGTATGCGCCTTAACCCATTACCCCATAGCCTGTTTCTAGATTTGAAAATAGGTGACCACTTAAAGCAGGCTGAAAGTTAAGCAGAATGCGCCTTACTTTCAGCCTGCTTTAATTAAGCTACCATTTGCTACAATATAGAAATTATTTCTTATAATAAATTTTCATGAACATATAAATTGAGCTATTTTCTTGAATGGAAGAATAAAATAAAAGCGTATAAAGGCATATTTATGGGGTAATGGGTTAAGGCGCATTCTGCTTTACTTTCAACCTGCTTTCGCCTGTCCTCAAAACTAGAAACTGGCTATGGGGTAAAGGGTAAATCCTGTCCCTGACAGAAAGGCTATTACCTATTCCTTACAGAATTTATGTATTTTCATGCTTCTATTCTAACCAACCTTGAGCCATACAGAGCTCTTCCTTAATGTTAACACAGAAGGTTGTTTAAAGCAGAAAAGACAAGAACACAGAAATGTTCGTGAAGGAAAGCATCGGATTACAGTTATTGCAGAAAACAATGAAAGGCTTAAAACATAAAGGTTTCCGTCTTTGAAATACTCCAGTTTCATGGAGCCTGACTAAAGTGTTAATACTGAATTGTCAGTTTAATGCTTATAAAGCTTGAATAAAAAGCTCATTTAAAGCTGAATTTCTCGAACTGAGATTTCAAATACTCTTGCTGAACCCATAATATCATTCCTTTGCAAACAGTGTAGAGTGTAAAGGAGCCCTCTGATCTGGATCTGCACTGTTTATCATCCTTTATAGTATTTTTGCAACATCACATTGATAGTCTTTGTAATCTAGTCAATTATAAGAAAACTGACAATTCCTTTTGAAAAATCAACAAAAAGGGGTGGGGGGGGGGGGGGGGGAAGAATTAATAATGCATTATTGTTTATCACTTTCCCCAAAAGTAGGCAAGAAGGAAGTTCAACAGAAATTGAATCTAGCCTTTATCAAATACTACAATCTTTAAGATTATTTCTTTGAGATGATTGTAATGAGTCAGGGCACGACAAATCCTGTGCCCGGAGCCCGGCGGGCAACCACATTTTAGGCTTGGGCACCCATATTTTTCAAACTGAAGCCCGGCGGGCACCCCCTAAATTCCAATTTGAGTAGCCCGGGTAATTCCATTTTCAGAAAATCTCTACGTTATAAAATCTTGAATTTCGATAGAGCGTAACGAATTTGGTCAACTAGATCAAGGCTAACTGTTAAATTGAAGGGACAAAGACCCCCGTGGACACTTATCAGTGTTTGTATAGTAGTGCGGGTGACACAGGTCTTGATAATCGCTGATTAGACACCCCAATTAGCACTGCACGGTCAAATAAACACCACGCTTCCAGGTTGTCATGGCAGTAAATATTGTGTAGACGAATCGGCGGTTACAGTCGGGTACACTTGCAAATTTACGCAAACGAATGGGAAGATGTTGCGTGAAAGTAATGTGTACAGTAAAGCATAGACTGTCACACCCGTTTTTGTCTACGTTTACAACAAGCTACGAACGATACAGAAAACGGTAAAAAATGAAGTACGCTAATATAATTTAATGCGGTACAAGTAAATATGTCGCTGTTTTACCGTGTGATCAAAGTTGAAATATATTCCACAGTAGAACTAGAAGTAGTTTTATAGTCCATCACTCAAAAAATGTCTGCTAACTAGTACACAACACATTTCCGGGGTCCGCACATTTGGAATCATGACGTAAACGTTATTGACATTGAAATAAACACAAATAGATCAAAGGGTTTATATGGCGGGGTTCAACAAGGGGGAAATACGTCGTGAGGAAATGACAGTATAATTTGGAGGCAGGGCACGGTTATTGCCGTGATATTAAAGTTGGGTTGAAGTTTGACCACGCCTGCTGAGTGGGTTGACACATTGTGTTTGTTTAATTGGTTATCAAAAAAAAGTGATTGACAGTCCCGGACAATGAGCTAAGTAAACTCAGGAGTCGGACATTTCTTTCCCCGTAAAATCAAATACAGATGATTATTTTCATTTTAAAAACAGAAAAATCACCCCGAATCGAAGACGTGTGTCAACGACAATTAAGCGGTCACGAGCACAGGTACTTGACACATACTTTATTATCTATTAACACCACCCCCCTTTTAAAAAATTTTTTTTTTTTTTTTTTTTTACTATACTTCTATTATAGATACAAGGTAAACAGCGCAATTCGACACCTAGTCTTTACTATCGACTTAAACTGATGCTAAAATAGACTCGATCGCCGATATTCTCTTGTGGTATCTTCGGGAAAAGATTAATTTATCAATATCTACTTTTTATTTCATCAAATTCCGTCAAATAACGCCACAGTACGTGAATTATAACGAAAATTTGTATCAAAAAGTTTTATGTCGTTCTCTTGGTACAGAATTTATTGCCCAAAATAAGGGGTAATCTAGTCGGTTTGCACATTTAACGGCCTTTACGGCTGGAACTTTCACCTAATTTCATTAGAGCAAATGCGTTTGTGTCGGAACATGACCCTCTTCACTATCAGCTATATGAAATATACATGTAATTTGGCACGAAATTGACAAGTGATAGACTCATTTCATTTTCAATGCCATTTTGAATACCGGAATGAATCGAATGAACGGAGCGATCTCATTGGTCAAAATTAAACAGGTAAAGTTTCTTTTAATTTTGCATTCTATGTAAATTATATAAAACTGATAATATTTCATTTAAAGATGATTTATAATATTTGGTGAAAGTTCCAGTGGCATAGGCCGTTTAATGTGGACAAATAACAGATCACCCCTACATGTACATTCGTTGCTATGTACCAAGAAAACGACAAAAAACTTTTTGATGCTTATTTTCGTTATAATTCACGTACTGTGGCGTTATTTGACGGAATTTGATGAAATAAAAAGTAGATATTGATAAATTAATCTTTTCCCGAGGATACCACAAGAGAATATCGGCGATCGAGTCTATTTTAGCATCAGCTTAAGTCGATAGTAAAGACTAGGTGTTGAATTGCGCTGTTTACCTTGTATCTATAATAGAAGTATAGTAAAAAAAAAAAAAAAAAATTTTTTTTAAAAGGGGGGTGGTGTTAATAGATAATAAAGTATGTGTCAAGTACCTGTGGCACGAGCGAACCAAGGAATTATGTTGTATAATTCCGTGCGCGAACAATAAGATTATTTCGATACGGTCGATAGTTCAGGACAAACATTTTAGATGAATGCTTAACAGAAATTAACATTTTATCATTTTATTAATTGATTTCCGCCACACAATCCTTTGAATAACCACGCTTACGAACCTTAAGTTACAAAATGGCGGGGCGCCGTTCTTTTTGCTTTGACGGGTACGTGTATTTGTGAGTAAAAAAGACATTCTCCAGCGCATCCATTAAGATTTATCATATAAATTCTTCTATTGTAGGATACTTTTTGTGTAAATGTATTTTAAGTTAAATATTGCAACAAAGTATGCGCGTAAAATTGATTTGCAATCAGTTTTCGCGGTAGAAATTTGGTTGTAAAAACTTTCTACTGACGAACTAACCACACCTATTTTATAATTTATGACATATGCGGAAGAAGAAGGTATGCAATGGTCGTCTGCACAATTTTGTCGTCTGCAACTATTCTGAGTTTCTCTGTTATTATTTTTATGAATTTTCTTCCATAAAAGATCAGAGTGTCATACAGTTTGGATCCAGGCGTCTCATCTCGATCCAGACTGTTTGCAAGACAGGAACTTTCATAATTAAAAAAAACCAAAACCACAGGATGAATTAGAATCTAGATCTACCCTTTTTAAAAAAATTCAAATAGGCTGGATGGAATGTAAAACTGCTCATTTTAGAACAAAAATTAACAACAACAACAACAATAAAACTTACTTACAGCTGTGGCTTATCAATGGTATTTGATCAAGCAAGTCATTTATTTATCAAAATGTATGAATTTATAGATATATAAATATTACATTGTATAAAACTTGACTATCGCCATTCGGCTCCAAAGCAGAACACTTTACTTATAACCTGCTTTAAGTGGTCACCTGTCTGCAAAACTAGAAACTGGTTATGGTGAAAATTATGGGTTAATGCAGTCAGTGAATGAAGGGTTCGCTTTACACTGATAATTTGGTACATCATTTTGTGCGGAAAAAATCAGGGCAACCAAAAAATAATTCTGGTTGCCCTGAGGGCAACCAGCTTTTAATAAAATTTGTCGTGCCCTGAATGAGTAATCACAACATAGGGTTTGGTGGAGACATTACCCCATACAATGCTGGAGCCCATTTTAAATCATCAAACAGTGTTGGAGATTTTAGCCCTGTGCAATGGGTGTGCACTGTTTGTCATACTTTATTCCATAGCCTATTTCTTATTTTAAAGACAGGTGACCACTTAAAGCAGGTTAAAAATAAAGCAGAATGTGCCTTAAAGCACATTCTGCTTTACCTTCAACATGCTTTAAGCTACCATCTGCTACAATATAGAATTTTTCTTATTGTGCATATTCATGACTATAAAGTGTAACTTTTTTCTTCAGTTGAGGAATAAAAGTGGCATAAAGAAATTATGGAGTATTTTAATGGGTGAAGAGTCAATGAAAGTTATATAATTATAATTATGGTATTATTTCTTATGATTATATTAAACTGTTTATCTAAACAAGATCTTGACAGAAGCATTACATCATAGCATTTAGTACTGCTATATCTATAGCCACTGACACTTAAATTGCCCCGAGGGGCGAGGCATTTGGTGATGTCACTAATTTCATTTGGATGACTTCACTTTGAAAGTATGACACATTAACATCTGTCTCGGGGCTGTGATCTATTTACTGGTATGTGATATTTCAGATTTGTAACTAAATAGACTCAGGAGTTTTAATTTATTGAGGATTTTTCAAAGCCAAGGAATTGAGTGTTAAAGTGTTTAAAGTGCAATATTGTATTCCAAGGTAGATAAATCAATTGGATACAGTACAGTGTTTACCAGAGTAGCCTCCCCTGAAATGTTACACACTGAGGTAGGATTTGTTTAACTCTCCTTACAACATGTTGTCTGCATAATTTTTTCTGGAATTAAAGATTTCACAGAGCACCAGATAAGGGTAGTTTTTCAAAATCTAAAATCTTTATTTCTGAATTAAACCCTATGGTGTCACTACTCATTAGAATCGTCTCTTCGAGACGATTCTAATGAGTAGTAACATCATAGGATTTGGTGCTAAAAATAGTGAGAAAATGTGGGATTTGTTGAGAAAACTAACTCTTATCTGGAGCCCTGTTTCAAAAGTGGCTATAAGGTATGAATAACCACAAGGCAAGCCGTCTGGTTTCCAATTTATTGCCCTTAACCGGTTTCGGCCTTTTCAGGCCTTCATTATCAGTATTTTCAGCAAAAAAGTAAAAACTATTTTGATCCTAATGAGATGCCAAATTAGTTACTCAGCATTTGATCAGGATCCCGACTGTTTGCTAATGCCATTAACCTATAACCTAATACATTCCGTCTGCAACAATTATAGTCTGCTACTGTTCTAAAAAATAATATTTCTTAAATGTTTTCAAAAACGGGTCAAGTTTCAAACAGTTTAGATCCTGATGAGATGCTGATTAACTCGGCATCTCATCAGGATCCAAATTGTTTGCAAAACTTAAAGTAATTACGGTTTCACTGGTAGCGTGCTATAAAGAATTAAAAGCAGACCTCTAGCCTTTCCTTTATAGAAAAAAAAATCCATCTTTGTGGATCCTGATGCAGTACTAGGTTATATTTAGAATCTGAGACCAATACCAACTGTCCGCAACAGTTGTCATAAAGAGTATCTTAATAGCTTTAACCCTTTACCCCATAGCCTTTTCTAATTTTGAAGACAAATGACCACTTAAAGCAGGTTGAAAGCAAAGCAGAATGCGCCTTATGCCTGCTTTAAGTACAATCTGCTAAAATATAGAATATATTTCTCATGGTGCATTTCATTCATGACTGTTTAAACTGGAACTAATTTCTTCCATGAAAGAATAAATTGAATGCGTAAAAGTGTGTATTTATGGGGTAATGGGTTAAGCAGATGACTGAGACTAGCAGTAAAACATGTAGATGTTTTATGATTTGTCAAGTGTAGAATGTCATGGCAATTTATGACAAGGGAAGTAGATGTCATGAAAAATACTATCAAATTACCTCAATTTCCGTAAATTTTGCCCGTCTTTTCCTCTGTTTACCCATTTACACTTTTCAGACAAATAGACTTGCCTAATTTGATCTTTAGGACACATCCATGTCTTGTTTTTAGGGGTTTCGCATTAAAATAATTGCTTTGATGTTATCTGGTCCAGTTAACAGTGTAGAAGCAGATCAGATGACTGCTAAAAAAGCAATCTAATCTGAATCTACATTGTTTGACCTTTATGCCAATTACATGACGTATTTATGATGGTTGTAAATTGTTTAGGAAGTTTCATGAAATGTATTTAGAAACTATGTTCAAGCTATTACCCGCTACTTAAAGCAGATTGAAAGAAAACGTTGAATGTGTCTTAGGGTGCATTCTGATTTACTTTAAACCTGCTTTAAGTGGCTACTTAGCTTCAAAACTGGAAACAGGCTATGGGGTAATGGGTTAATATTAAACTTAGCACACAGGCATCTAGATACAAGCTGGGGTAATGCAGAAGCAAACAATGTCAGTCAGGCCATTTGAAACAAAATTAACTTAGTAAGCTTAACCCATTACCCCATAAATACGCCTTTTTACGTCTCTAATATATATATATCCCTCTACTGAAGAAAATAGTTCCAATTCATACAGTTGTGAATATTTAACATTTGAAATAATTTCTATTTTCTAGCAGCTGGTAGCTTAAAGCAGGCTGAAAGTGAAGCAGAATGCGCCCTAAGGCGCATTCTGCTTTACTTTCAACCTGCTTTAAATGGTCACCTGTCTTCAAAACAAAAAACATGCTATGGGGTAATGGGTTAAAGCCACTGGCCAGTTAATTACATTTCAAAGATTCTGGGCTGATTGACAAGTTACTGGTAAGTGGATACTTTAACCTTGTTTGCAACAGCTAGAGCATCCTGGTTATTAATAAGGGCAATATCCTTGATTTGGTGTGACACCATCTGTCCATTAGTCACATATTGTGTTGGCTCTATTTCCTCTCATTTATTACTCCTTATGCATATTCAGCATCAGTAGACATGTGCCTGAAGCTGATGTTTCAGATTGAGTTTAACCCATAATGCACCATATAGCCTGTTTCTTATATTGAAGATAGGTGACTAATTACCCTCTATTACTCCATAGCCTATCTCTAGTATTGATCACAGGTGTCCACTTACAACAGACTGAAAGTACACTGTCAGCCTCCTTTAAGCTACTGTGTGTTAGAATATAAATAATACTTTTATAATACATATATATTCATGACTGTATAAAATTAAATGCGCTAAAACACGCTTCTATGGGGGAAAAGGGTTAAAGCAGGTTGAAAGAAAAGCAGAAGGTTCCTTATGGTGCATTCTGCTTTACTTTCAGCCTGCTTTAAACTATCATCTGCTAGAATAAAGAAATTTTATACATTTCTGTATAAAATTGGAACTACCATCTTCAGCGGAGGAATAAGGCAGAAAAAATGTGTATTTTTTGTGTAAAGAGTTATCCCATTACCTCTTAGCCTATTTCTAGCTTTGAAAACAGGTGACCACTTAAAGCAGGTTGAAAGTAAAGCAGAATGTGCCTTAAGGCACATTCTGCTTTACTTTCAGCCTGCTTTAAGCTACCATCTGCAAGGATATAGAAAATATTTCTTCTGATACATATTCTTGGCTGTATAAATTGGAACTTTTTTCTTCAGTGGAGGAATATATAGAGGCGTAAAAAGGCGTTTTTAAGGGGTAATGGGTTATAAGGCATATTTATGGAGTAATGGGTTAACCACAGTAGCCAGTTTTTAATCTCATATCTCATATAATTACCATGTTCCATGGGCATAACAAAAGTGTCCACTCCTACCAGCTTTGAAGGAATGTATAAATTGTTCGGTAATGACCAATTAGAGAAAATGTACTAAACTTGTTTCATCTGTGCTGAAAACCTGGTTTTTGTGGATTTTCCGTCTTTCTTAGCGAAATTTTAATTACTTTTTCACATGGTTGAGATGAAAAAATAACTTTCTGTGTGAGCAACTTTGGCAGACTTTGAAGCAGTTAGCCTTTAATTTGCATGAGAAATTTGTGTTCACTGTTGCAAACAGTTTGGATCCAGATGAGACGCCGAGTTACTCGGCGTCTCATCTGGATCCAAACTGTTTGTCGTTTGGATGATGTTTTCAGAATGTTTTAATGCATTACCCTAAGCTATTGCAGACATCAAAATTTGTAGACAACAATTACATAGCAAGCTAAAGGCTTACACTGAGTGGTTTGAAGGGTATGGTACACTAGGAGGCAGTGGACAGTTGTTCCGCTAGTGGTGTAGTAGTGAGGAGTTCTATTTGTGAGTAGTCATTCATAGATAAAGAGGATTATAAGTTGAACAGTGACCGGAGAGACAGACAAGTACATTAGACAGTGTACAGGATTAATGAGCTGACTCGTGTATAACCAGTGTATGTAGACAGTCACTTCATGGCTAGTAGTACTTATCCTTTGGATTAAGCCTGTATCATTTTTCATATGTAAACCTTGACTATAGTTATAAGTGTACATGGTATGACCGAGAGTGGTAAGTCGTCTCTTACATTCCTTACTGTTTTACTCTTCAGGAGATGTTTGCCATTGTTTCTGTTTGTTTACCCCTTCTCTCTGTCTCTGTCTGTCTGTTTGTCTGTCTGTCTGTCTGTCTCTCTCTCTCTCTGCCTGTCCGTCTGTCTGTCTGTGTCTCTCTCTGTATCACAGTGCCTTTCATCTTCTGCCTGTCTGTCTCTGCCTCCCCTCCTCTCTTTGTTTCTCTCTCTGTGTTTATCTCTTGCCCTCTCTCTATCTTCCTGTCCTTCTCTTTGAAAAAAATTCCTTATGATATATCATTCTCTTTCATTCAAAACAATTAGAATACAGAGTATGTGTTGATCTTTAAAGTATTATCAATCAAAGACAGATTGCTAGTTTACAACTTTCTGCATAACCTCTCTAAGCATTAACCAATTGTTTCAAAGCTTCTTTCTAGTTTCGAAGACAGGTGACCATTTAAAGCAGGTTGAAAGTAAAGCAGAATGTGTCTTCTGCTTTACTTTCAGCCTGCTTTAAGCTACTATCAATATCTACTACTAGAAACTATTTCTTATGGTACATATTCATGACAGTATCAATGAAACTTTTTGTCAGTGGATATGTGATATAAATCAGAGGCTTAAAAAGGCATATTTATGGAGGTGATGAGTTAAGCAGCCATTTTGTGTTTAGTAAATCACTAAGTTTCTTGATTGACTGGTCAATGCACACATTATTTAAGCATGGACATAGTGTTGTCAAGTGGGTTACGCCTCTCCTGTGGTTTACTAGCCTCAAGGGGTAATAACTCCACACTCAAGTCCACCAGAATATATTCTGTTTGACAGATTTACCACATTTTAGATAGTGTACAATCCTATCTTCTAATAAGTAACCACTCTGTTGACGGAACATAGAAATGTCTCAAAATACAGATTATTACTTAATGCAGGATAAGAATAATGCAGAAAGCTCCTACAGGAGCTTTCTGCATTATTTTTATCCTGCATTAAGCAGCAACATACAGTAAGGATTATCCATATAGGTCTTGTATTGGTCACTTAAATAAAGGTTTTATTGTAGAATCAATGATGTTTATTTCCAGAGGCCAATGGATCCAATCATTCTGTTCTCTTTCTGATTCTGTCAAACCTGTGTTAAAGACATTTCGTGACCTACTTTCGGTGATAACACCTAGTCAGGCAGTTCCCAAGCAAAATTCATGCTTTTTGTGCGTAACCTTTACTACTTTGAATCAGTGAAGAAGCTCATGTGAGGCCCAACTGTTATATTTGATAGTTTGGTTAGACATATCCATTGAAAAAACCCTTGAGTACTGGTATATCAGGGCCTCTTTAGGAAGAAGAAGATTGCTATGACATGTGCTGCATGCTGAGAGAGGAGCCCATCAAAATTTCACTGTTTAAGCAACCACTTGTTAGGAAATTTATTTTCAGGCAATTTGCTGTTTAATGTGGGATGAAAGTAATGAGGAGCTTTCTGTACATTGTATTACTTTCATCCAGGGCTCCAGATAAGAGGGAGTAAACTGAACAATTCTAACATTTTCTCACTCATTTCAGCACCAAATCCTATGGTGTTACTACTCATTAGAATCGTCTCGAAGAGAAGATTCTAATGAGTGGTGACACCATAGGGTTAAATGCAGAAATAAAGATTTTAGATTTTGAAATACCCCCCTTAACTGGAGCCCTGTTTCATCCTGTTTTGAAATGGTCATATATATCATTAAGTATTGAGTAATCATTGAAAGTAATGCATGCAGAATCTTTCTACATTGCCTGTCTTGCTTGAAGTGGTCACCTGTCTGTAAAAATGGAAAAAAAAACCACCAACAATCAGGCTCATTTTGAGTGTCTATGAAAAGAAGTTTTACTGTACCTTCAGAATGCCTGATATAATCAGGTAGCACATGGGCATGAGTGTTTTAGACATGTTTTCATGAACAATTTTCAATGCCAGTTTGTAATACAGGAGTGTGATAAAGTTGGCTTATCAGCCATGATATAAACTCCTAGGTCAGCGAAAAAAGCCTCTAGTATTTCTAGGTGTGAGAAGAAAAAAATAAAAGGCTGATATTAATTGAGGTGCGGAAGGATTTTTTTTTCACGAATTTTTTTTATGAAACATTTGATGTATTTGAGAGTAAATGAATTGGATATAAGATTCATTGCATGCTAGCGCCACCACAGTGATTGCCTTTGCAAACAGTTTGGATCCAGATGAGACGCCGCGTAACGCGGCGTCTCATCAGGATCCAAACTGTTTGACACTCTGGCCATGTTTTGTGAAAAGATATTTAAAAAGTATATTTTTAGAACAATAGCAGACGATGATTGTTGCATCGAAAAATATTAACCAGCATGCAAAGAGTTAATTGAGAAGGATTTTTCTTTTTTCACGATTTTTTTTTTATGAAACATTTGATGTATTTGAGGGTAAATGAATTGGATATATATAAGACAGTAATTTGTACTTGTAAACAGTTTAGACCCAGATCAAATATGCCAGGAAACTGGGCATCTTAATTACTTTGCATGCTAGTGGCATATTATTGTGCCACAGTGATTACCTCTGTAAACAGTTTGGATCCAGATGAGAAGCCATGTGATGCTTAACACTCTGACCTTGTTTTGAAAATAAATTTAGAAAGTACTATTTTTAGTAGCAGATGACAATTGTTGCAGAGGGAAAAAAATACACAGCAATTAAAGTCTAAGAAAGATTTAGTATCTGAACTGCCTCTCATTTTGACTGTATTTTAGGGAATACTGAGACTTCTGATTGTTTTCAGCTTTTAACCCTTTCCCACATAGCATATCTCTAGTATTGAATATGGGTGTGCACTTAAAGCAGGTTGAAAGTAAAGCAGAATGCGCTTTAAGCGCATTCTGCTTTACTTTCAGCCTGCTTTAAGCTATCATCTGCTAGAATATAGAAAATATTTTGTATTATACATATTTATGAATGTATAAATTAGAACTATTTTCTTCACGACAAGAATAAACTGAATGCGCTAAAAGGCGCGTCTATGGGGGAAAGGGTTAATGAAAGTCGCTTCTTGACAAACTTCGTAAATGAAATTAAAGGAGGAAGCTCCTATATATAGGAACTTCCTGCTTTTCTTTCCTGCTCTTCAAGTAGCTACTTATCTATGATAATAGGTATTCTTTTGTTTTACTATGTGCAGGTTCTCAGCTTTTATTTTAAGTCTTTCCTTACCCGTTACACCGTAGCTCGTTTCTAGTACTGAAGATACGTAGGTGACTACCTACCACTTAAAGCAGGTTGAAAGTAAAGCAGAATGTGCTTTAAGTGGCCACCTGTCAAAAATAGAAACAGACCAGTGTTGCACCTAGGATTTCAAAAGTAGGGGGGATTTTCCCCCCTCATCTGAAAAAAATGGGGGGGAATTGTAAAAAAGAGGGTCGATCGAATTCAAAAAAACGAAAAATAAGGTTCAAGTAACCTTTATTCAACTAAAAGTAGTCAACCAGACCAAATATTCACTACTGTTTTGTATTTCACCCTCAGTCGGGAATTCCATAGATCCACGCTCGAGTTTCTCGGCATTACTATTATTATTAGATGATCTATTTTGTTTGTTTTGCGTAATTTCGGGGGAAGGTGTACCTGGTTAGAAGACTAAGGGAAGAAGAAGGGCACAAACTATTCGCTAATTGTGCGTTATTACATGTTGATGATGTCGTGAAACATACAAAGTTTAACTTTCTATGACAGCGCTATAAATAGCAGAGTTATAAATAAGTTTAGGGTTTTGATTAAAACAAGGGCATAGTTCGAACCTGCCTTCGATAATCCGGGCGTTAAGTTAACACTACTGAATAAAACCACATCGAGCCCATCGTTTTAGTCGTGACTGGAGACAGCGGCCTATAGTTTTATACTAAGCGGAAATGGTTACCGGGTCGAAGCTAAAAGCGGCGCTACAGCCGATTTCAAAGTTGAAAACAGCTCGGCGAAAACGAATTTTTCTCATGAGTTCAATGCGCGATTAATCGCCCCTTGCCTTTGTCAAAATGCGCGAATGCTCAGGAAAATGGGGGGGGGGGGGGGGGATCGCGCATCCTGGGTGCAACACTGACAGACTATGGGGTAATGGATTAACTCTTTCCTCCCTGAAACTTTAAATTCCAGTTTCCATTTTAGTCTAGTCCATTTTAGACTTTTAAGGGTTGTTTTTGTCAATGTTAGGCATTATGACAAACAGTGAAGACCCTGATCAGAGGGCTCCTTTTGGAGCCCTCTGATCTGGGTCTTCACTGTTTGCACAGGACAATTAGTTTACTCTTCACATGTACACTGTTTGAAAAGGATGCCTATATGCGGGACTAGCGTTCAAAGGGTTAAGCTGCAACTTGTCATTTAGTGTTACTATGAGTCTTCAATTTTGAACTGTCTTAATATCAGGACATGACAGCAAATATCTTGACTGTTGACAGATGGCAGAGAAATTCTAGACTCCGGTAGTAAAAAAGAACAGTTTGTTCGAAAATTATATGTATTGGTTTACATGGAGAAGAGTATTAACCTTTTTACTGCCAAGTAGACGAAATAAGCACATGCAAACAGTGTAGATCTAGATCAGATACCAAGTAACTAATGGCATCTGATCAGGATCCAATCTGTTTCATTATGAATCATGTCATTGTGTTTTCTTCAGTCAAAATTTGCTGATATTAAATTTTGAGAACTGAAAGCAGGTGACAAGTTTTAACCAATTTTATGCGGGATACACTTTTAGGTGTACCTCTAGGCAAACAGTTTTGATCTCAGATCAGGCCCCACATTGTGGGGCCTGATCTGAGATCAAAACTGTTTGCAATTAAGTCAATTCTCTATCAGAAAATGCAAAAATATTTTGCAAATATTTGAGTTATACCTGCTGCAGACGACATTTTAAAATGGCCGCCAAATATTTAACCCAGCATACAATGGGTTAAGCTGACAGCAGTTTTTGCAGTGAAGGGGTTAATTACAGGTTTGTGGAAGGATTAGATGCTGGAACATTAGCCGGCGGAATTCGGATGTCCAGGTGTAATGTCCTCAACCGTTTTCATTGCTGAATAAATCCGTCATCTGCTGTAAACGTTGTCGGGTGAAAATTTGAAATTGGTTCAGTTTGTTTTTACAGAGACAGAATCTTGAGGACAAATAATTTAGATCCAGATCAGGCCCCACTAAACGTGGGGCCTGATCTGGATCTAAATTGTTTGCAAAGATCCTCCTGATCGCAGATATTTCAGAATCTAGAATTTATTACACATTAAATATTCCTCCACAGATAAAAGTTTAAACAGTTAAAATTATGTATCAAAAATAAGTTTCTATACTATAGCAGATGGTAGCTTTAAGCAGGCTGAAAGTGAAGCAAAATGGGCCTTATAAGGTCCATAATTCTGCTTAAGATTCACTTCCAACCTGCTTTATCTCAAGTTTGAGTGATCACCTATTTTCAAAACTAAAACAGGCTATGGAGTAAAGGGTTGACCCCAGGATCAGAAATGATGTGAGTTCCTGTTTGTGCATTTTGAACTGAAAGAACATGATAAACATTGGCATCTGATTTATCTGGATCCACACTATTTGCAAATGGCTAAGTAAGGTATTTGTCCTAGCCCGGATGATGCCGGACTATGATAGCTATTAGGCAGGAGGTATGATTGTGACTGTATGAAGGACACTTGTGATATGAAGGGGGTAGTCAAGCTGTCAGGAGACTGACACATATCATCTGTCTTCATGCTGACCCACAAACATTCCATGAACAGTTCACTGATAACCAGCCACATGAATGGCATGAACAAACAGAATGGCTCCTGATCACAGTGAGACAGTATGTGACACTATTCCAAACTGGGTTAAAATGTATGATCTCTTGGGAGCCAAACATTTACAGCCTCTATGGGTATCTCTGGGCTCCCTCTATTGGTATCTCCAGGCTCCCAGTATGGGTATCTTTGGACTCCCAGTATGGGTGTCTTCAGGCTCCATCTATGGGTATCTTTTGACTCCCACTATGGGTATCTCTGGGCTTCCTCTATGGGTATCTAGCTCTGGGCTTCCTCTATGTGTGTCTCCAGGCTCCCAGTAAGGGTGTCTCCAGGCTCGCTCTATGGGTATATTTTGGCTCTCACTATGGGTATCTCTGGGCTTCCTCTATGGGTATCTCTGGGCTTTTCTCTATGGGTGTCTCCAGGCTCCCACTATGGGTGTCTCTAGGCTTCCAATATGGGTATCTTTTGTCTCCCACTATGGGTATCTCAGGGCTCCCACTATGGGTATCTCCGTGTGACTCCGGGCTCCCTCTATGGGTATCTCTGGGCTCCATCTATGGGTATCTTTTGGCTCCAACTATGAGTATCTCCGGGCTCCCTCTATGGGTATCTCCAGACTCCCTCTATGGGTATATATCTCCGGGCTCCCAGTATGGGTGTCTCTATGCTCCCTTTATGGGTATCTCCGGGCTCCCTCTATGAGTATCTCCAGACTCCCTCTATGGGTATATATCTCTGGGCTTCCACTATGGGTATCTCCAGGCTCCCACTATGGGTATCTCCAGGCTTCCTGTGTGTGTCTCCTGAGTCCCTCTCTGGGTATCTCTGGGCTCCCTCTATGGGTATCTCTGGGCTCCCTCTATGGGTATCTCCGGGCTCCCAGTATGGGTATCGCTGGGCTTCCTCTGTGTGTGTCTCCGGGCTCCCTCTATGAGTATCTCCGGGCTCCCAGTATGGGTATCGCCGGGCTTCCTCTGCGTGTGTCTCCGGGCTCCCTCTATGGGTATCTCTGGGCTCTCTCTATGGGTATCTCCTGGGCTCCTATGAGTCTGTACATCCCTGATAGGTCCTGTCATACAGTAGATAGTATGACCTAATTGTGCTTGGTTCATCATGACAGGTGGCTGTTTGATACCTGCTTATCTTATGCCTCATTACTGATATATCCCTAACCACACTGAACGCCAACAATATGTCGTCTGCTTCAAAATTGTTGTCTGCTGAAATTTTAAAGTTTATATATCATCAAGATTTGTCTATCAGTGACCGATTGTTTGAGTCTTGATCAGATGTTCAGTATCTTGGTGTCTGATCTGACTGTTTGTCAAGTTTTAACCCATTACCCAATAAATACGCCTTTAAGTTATTCCTCTACTGAAGAAAATAGTTCAAATTTATACAGCCATGAATATTAAACATTAGAAATGTTTTCTATATTCTTGCAGATGGTAGTTTAAAGCAGGCTGAAAGTAAAGCAGAATGTGCCTTAAGGCACACTCTGCTTTACTTTCAACCTGCTTTAAGTGTGGTCAACTGTCTTCAAAACTAGCAACAGGCTATTGGGTAATGGGTTAATTGGCACTGTATGAGGCAGGGCAACTGAAACTGTCTGTTTATATTAGGGCCTGTTTAAATGCCTTTAGTTTAGAACGGCTGCTGAACAAGGTTGATTATGTGCAAAAATTCCACAAATTTTGAACTTTAGAAAAATGTTAAAAATGTTTAAATTTTGTCAAATCATAATGAAATGATAAAAACCCTGTCCTGAACAAAATTAATCAAATTGGTACAAGAGCTGTTGGAGAATGAAGAGCATTATAGCTCGCCGTCTGTACCCTTGTTCTAACACTATAGATATAATTAATGCATGTAAATCATAACACTTTAATTACTCTTAAGCCTGTTTCTAGTTCTGAAGACAGGTCGGTGACAACTTAAAGCAGATTAAAAGTAAAGCAGAATGTGCCTAAGGTACATTCTGCTTAACTTTCAGCCTGATAGGATAAAGGATATTTTGAGTTTTGAGTCGAGGAATGAATTGAATGTGTAAAAACATTCACAACTTTTTTGGGTCGTATTTGCAAACCAATTGGATTCAGATCAGACTGATTTCTTTTTATGTAAAAAAAAAAAGTAATTCTGCAGAATGTTGATAATCATAGAGCAGACGGCATTATCAATTTATGGTTTGAAAAGGCTAAAACAGGAAAAACAGCTTTGGGGAAACTGATGGACAAAAACAAAATATTACAAATAGTATGTACTATAACAATAAACAATAACAGAAAGGGAAATTAATTATGGGTAAGTTGATTGTTTTAGTATCATTGCACGATCAAATATGTGTGGGATTGATACGCTGTGGTCAGATATATTGCTATAGTATTGGTACATATAATTTATAACCCTTGATCTTCAGATGTGGTCATGTCAATCTTAAATGCATGCTAGCAGTGAAACATGCAGTGATTACCTTTGCAAACAGATTGAATCCAGATGAGGCGCTGCATTATGCATCAGGATAGAAACTGTTTGCCACTTTGAACCTATTTTGAGGGTAAGTTCTACTTTCTAGAACAGTATTACCCAGCATGGACCGAGTTAAAAAATGACCAGAGGCTACTTGGTAACACTGGACTTTTGTTTTAATATGATACTTAAAGGCTATCAGAGCATAGCAGAGATAAAATCTAATAAAACTTTGAAATGTATCTGTGTAGTCTAGGCTCTTATCCATTCTTAATTTCTGAACAAGTTGTCTCCTTTAAAAATATAAAGTTAAAACTTTAACCCTTTGAACCCTAGTCCCGCCTTTAGGCGTCCTTTTCAAACAGTATACATGTGAAAAGTGCACTTGTCCTATGCAAACAGTGAATACCCGGATCAGAGGGCTCCTTACGGAGCCCTCTGATCAGGGTCTTCACTGTTTGTCATAATGCAAAACATTGACCAAAACAAGCCTTAAAAGTCAGAAATGGACTATACTTAAATGGAAACTGGGATTGTCCATTTGACGTCGTAGGGAGGAAAGAGTTAACCCGCATTTCATAGTTTGGGGGCCTCGGTGGCCAAGTGATTATTATGAGTCAGTGCGACTAACAATCATTTAGCTCCTCACCAGTTTAATCCATTACCCCATAAATACGCATTTTTACGCTTTTAAAGTATTCTTCCACTGAAAAAAATACCTACCTGTAGTTTCATTTTATACTGTGATGAATATGTACCATAAGAAATATTTTCTTTATCCCAGCAAATTTTAGCTTAAAGGAGGCTGAAAGGAAAGCAGAATGTGCCTTAAGGCGCATTCTGCTTTACTTTCAGCCTGCTTTAAGTGAGCACTTGTCTTCATTACTAGAAACAGTCTATGGAGTAATGGGTTAAGAGCTTTCTGCTATATTCATCTTGCTTTTCTGATAGGATGTAGGGAAAATATTACCTTGCTTCATTTATGAAGATGTGGTAGAATTATGAAAAGGCATTTCAATGAGAAATAGATAAATTGAACAGATACAGATGGTAGTTTAAAGCAGGTTGAAAGTTAAGTAGAATGCACCTTAACCCATTACCCCATAGCCTGTTTCTAATTTTGAAGACAGGTTACCACTTAAAGCAGGTTGAAAGTAAAGCAGAATGTGCCCTAAGGCACATTCTGCTTTACTTTCAGCCTGCTTTAAACTACCATCTGCCATAATATAGAAAAATATTTTTATGGTAAATGTTCATGATGGTATAAATTGGAACTATTTTCTTTAGCGGAGGAATAAATCAAATACGCTAAAAGTCGCTTCTATTGGGACAAGGTTTAAGGTGCATTCTGCTTTACCATGAAGCTTCAACCTGCTTTAAGTGATCACCTGTCTTTAAGACAAGAAACCGGCTGTGGGGTAATGGGTTAAACATACATAGTTAGATAGGTGATTTGCACTTCTAGCTATGGAGGAAAGAGTTATTAAACATCAGTCTAAATGAGCTTTACTGTATCTTTGGTAAAAAGTAGTGGTGGTGTATTTAAAAGGAAATAATGTTCTGAATATGTCATTAAGGACGACTGGTTTTTATGGCAGAAATCAGTTTCATCATCGATATATAAGGTACAAAATGTTCACAAACCATCCAAATTATCGTGAATTATTCGGAATGCTAAAGGATTGGTAAATTTTTTAGCCCCATTCAAGGTTTATATACCTGGTTCACCTTTTAATAATAATATTGAAAATAATCTAAACCAATTGTAATTTGGCTCCAGATTAAACTCTGAGTAGCTTTGTGTCTGATCAGGGTCCAAACTGTTTGATACGTGAATCATTACATAATGTTAAGAAAGAAAAGAAAGCGTTAATTTTAGAATTAAAGCAGATAACATTAATTCATTTATCAAAGGGTTGACGTTTAGCATGCTCAGCAGTTTTTGTCTTCGGAAAAAAATGCTAGTAGCAATTTCAGCAGGGGATGGACATGCCATTTCTTTCAGAAAATACTATGAGAGTTTAAAATAGTTTTGATCTTAATTGGTAACAGGCCGAGTTTGAATAGATATTCCTTTTTTCTCCTTTACATAATGTTTTTAATTATTCCTTTTATGAAATAGTTAGTTCTACTTGAAACAGTCATGAATATCAACATAAAGAAATATTTTCTATAATTATGCTAGCATTGAATCTATTCCTTCACTGAGTTTCATTACATGCAGTTATGAATGTGAAATGCAAGAAATATTTCCTATATCCTAGCAGATGGTAGCTTAAAGCAGGCTGAAAATAAAGCAGAATGCTCCTTAAAGAGCATTCTGCTTTACTTTCAATCTGCTTTAAGCAACCATCTGTCCAATACTAAAAACAAACTATCGGGGGAAAAAATGTTGAAATTTTCATTCCACTTCATACCTTGAGTCCTATAGCAGTTACCACAAATTCCCCTATAACAAGCTAAAGATGTAAAATGGATGTGGGCTGTTTAGTCATGAGCAACAGCTTCTAAGTGTAGGATTTTATGACCTGTATGATTTGTATACTTTACATCAAGATGAGTGTTGAATGTTCAGATTGAAGATTTCCTACATTTTCAAGAACAGCTGGGTGTTATATCGGGATTTTTTCGAGCCCGTATTGGCTGGAATTTTCGCTGAGGCCAGGATGTCGTTCAGGGAAGTGTCAAAAATGGATTTCTATAAAAACTTTGAGGTAAACCATTTGGGCGAATCTGGTAGTGGGATTAATTTCAGTTTTACTGATGGAAAATATCGTAGTGATGGATTTATTGAAGGCTGAATTAATGTTGTTTATAAGGATGTAGGGAAAAGTCAGAAATTATAGAAATATGTTAACCCTTTCTGCTCAGGTACAGGAGCCCTTTAGAATGCTTTTACCTGGCCCCATTCCTATTGTTCCACACTTTACTCCATATACATGTATGTAAATCACCCACGTTCAACTATGATTAAGCAAGTAACTGCTAAAAGCAAATTGAAAGTATAGCAGCTTTCTGCTTTACTGTCGTTCCTTTACTCCATAGCCTGTTTCTCGTATCGATCATAATGCTGCCCCAACTAAGTGGTGATATTCTTACCTCTTGCCTGCTTACATCAAAACCCCCAATTATCTTTGCAAAAAGTTTGGATCCAGATTACTCAGTGTCTTATCAAGATTCAGACTTAACACTGACCTTATTTTGCAATAATTATAAGTGAAATAAATCCGAACAGATTAGTCGACAGATTTGTTAGAATCTGACCAGACTGGATTGCATCTTAGATCAGATGCTGAATATATAACCCATTACCCCATAAATACGCCCTTTTACGCCTCTAATTTATTCCTTCACTTACAAAAAACAGTTCCAATTTTAATTATACAATTTTGAATATTTATCAGAAGAAATATTTTCTAGTAGATGGTAGCTTAAAGCAGGCTGAAAGTAAAGCAGAATGTGCCTTATTAAGGCACATTCTGCTTTACTTTCAACCTGCTTTAAGTGGTCACCTTTTTCAAAACAAGAAACAGGCTTTGGGGTAATGGGATAACTTTACATCTGATCGACCATACTGTTTGCCAAATGCAACTCGTGTCTTGCGTTAGTTTGCAAGTGAAAAAGTTATTAAAACAATGCAGGAAAAGTTGATGCTTTCAAGTAGCGTGTGTACTTCAGGCATCCTGTGCCTATAACTTCCTCCTATTGAAGTGCTGCAGAGGAAAAGTTTCCCTCTTAATGCTTTAACTGCTATGACCTCATCTGCTTTAACCCTTTAAACCCTAGTCACGCATATTGGCGTCCTTTGCAAACAGTGTACATGTGAATAGAACATTATTTTGTCCTATGCAAACAGTGAAGACCCAGATCAGAGGGCTCCTAGATCAGGATCTTCCCTGTTTGTCATAAGGCCAAACATTGACAAAAACAACCCTTAAAAGTCAGAAATGGATTAGACCTAAATGGAAACTGGAATTGTCCATTTAAAGTTTCAGGGAGGAAAGAGTTAACCCATTACCCCACAACCTGTTTCTGGTTTTGAAGATAGGTGACGACTTAAAGCAGGTTGAAAATAAAGCAAAATGCACCTTAAGGCACATTCTGCTTTACCTTCAGCAAGCTTTAAGCTACCATCTGCTAGAATACAGAAAATATTTCTTATAGAAAATATTCTTGACCATATAAATTGGAACTGTGTTCATCAGTGGAGAAATAAGTCAAAAGCGTAAAAAGGTGTATCTATGAGGTAATTGGTTAAAGTATTCCATCTTAGTTTGACTTTCTCTGTGAAACAAAGTTTAGATAAAAAAAAATTGGTGGCACATCATCGATATTAATAAGGAAGTTTGAATCTAATACTAGCTACTAGTTGTTTGTATTTTAAGACTATACAGGTAAACAAACATGTGTCAAGAAGCCAGAACGACAAATTGCTGTTATAAAGGGTATAAAAGACAGTAACACCCACACTAGTGAATTAAGTTCCACTAAACCCATTACCCCATAAATATGCCTTTTTACGCCTCTAATTTATTCCTACATTGAAGAAAATAGTCCCTCTATATAAAGTCATGAGTTTGTGTCATAGATGTATTTTCTAGATATATTCTAGAAGATGATAACTTAAAGCTGGTTGAAAGTAAAGCAGAATGCTCCATAATGCACATTCTACTTTACTTTCAACCTGCTTTAAGTGGTCACCTATCTTCCATACTAGAAACAGGCTATGGGGTAATGAGTTAACCAACTTTCTTATTTCTAATAAATCACTAATTCTAAAGCCCAGTTGAAAGCACTCATGACTGCACTTTTCAACTATCTGAGGGAATTTATGACTATGATTTCTGATAGTACACCTGCCAACTCTGAAGGTAACAGTATTGAATGATTTGCAGTGGTAGAGATTTATAACAGAATTCTTAAACTGCAGATCTTGTATCTTTAAATGTTGATATCAAAGAGGAATTAAATACTCGGTATTTATTTACAACAAGGACAATTCTTACATGACTGAGAGGTCACTATGCTCCAGATAGCAGGAGTGAGTATTTGAATACTAATATATCCTAATTTTCCCAATCACCCATTACCCCATAGCCTGTTTCAAGTTTTGAAGACATACCGTATATGACCACTTAAATCAGACTGAAAGTAAAGCAGAATGCGCCTTAAGGCACATTCTGCTTTACTTTTAGACTGCTTTAAGCTATTTTTTGCAGGAATATAAGAAAATATTTCTTATGATGCATATTCATGACTGTATGAATACTATTTGCTTCAGTGGAGAAATAAAGTAAAGGTGTAAAAAGGCATATTTATGGGGTAATGGGTTAAGGCATTCGAGCTGACAATATTTATGCAGAATTTATTGGGTTAAAATGAAATTTAATATTGTGACATAATTTATGAAAGTAAAAATTAATACATTCCTTAAATTCCTAAGGTTGAAAACCACAATACATGTACTATGATGTTTAAATGATTTATACTACTACGTAATGGTGTTACCAGTTACTTTCACAAACAGTTTTAATCCTAAATCCAAGGAATTCTGCATATCATCAGGATCAAAACTGTCAATTGGAGTGTATGTTATTGGCCGTATTGCGAAGCAAATGCGGCTGATTTTAGATCTACAGAAAAATAAAATAATTGTAGAGTTACATCAGATGATAATATATGAAGCAGACAATGTTTTAAATGTTCATGGAGACTGTTAAAATGTTAAGGGTGATATTTATTCATAGATTATATGATATTATCGTTTGTTTGCTTAGCAGATACTGGTCTCACTGAAGGCATTTATTGGCATCACTATTTCTACTGGTCAGCATTTACAACTACATGATTACTTGTTTTCAAACATTCTTCCATCATTTACTTACTAGTTCCATATTTGGCTTTATTAACCAATTACCCCATAGCCTGTTTCCAGTTTTGAAAACAAGATGTTACTTAACCCTTTCCCCAATAGAAGCGCCTTTTAGCGGATATAATTTATTCATCCGCTGAAGAAAGTAGTTCCAATTTAATCAGTAATGAATAAGTATTATGGGGAATATTTTCTATATTATAGCACACGATAGCTTAAAGCAGGCTGAAAGTAAAGCAGAATGCGCCCTAAGGCGCATTCTGCTTTACTTTCAACCTGCTTTAAGTAGTCACCTATCTTAAGTACTAGAAATAGGATATCAGGTAACGGGTTAAAGCAGGTTGAAAGTAAAGCAGCTGAAACAAGAAATATCTTTAAAAAAGATATTCGGCGGAATGAGTGGTTGAACTAAGGCTATATAGATGGGTGTGCAAAATTGAATGAAATTGAGGTTTTCAAAGAATTGTAATATCTTGGATTGAAAAGCAAAAAATTAAAGTATACAATTGAAACAGTAACTTTTATTTAAAATGCAAAACTATCATGTACAGAAATGCAAAACAAAACAATAATTTAACTCTTATCCTAGCTACTGGTAGGAGATCCTCACATTAATCTATTGTTCTATATATCAAACTTCATTCATAGAGTTTCTTGAAACAAACTATAGCAACCACATATGTACAGATTCAACAGTCTGCTAGACTTCACTCTTGTAAATAATGATGAAACCACACAATTGTGTTTAACTCACTTGAGGCCATTTATATTTAATATTGCTTTTAATGTATGGTAAATGTGTACAAATAGTTAACAATTAAAACAAATTGGTAGTAAACAATTACAAAACACCTAGCTTCCTCTGTATTTCAGATGTCATTTTAAATTGCATCATCCCAGTGTAGTAAACAGTCTAGTCTGTGTCTCTAAATTTTACACTCACAGCCATATCTGGGAAAACTGTAATTGGACATAGGCCAGCCTACAGGGCTCCAGATAAGAGGGAGTAAACTAAACAAATCACATTTATTCACTCATTTCAGCACCAAACCCTATGGTGTTACCACTCATTTTGATTGTCTCGAAGAGACAATTCAAATGTTTAGTGACACCACAGGGTTTAATGCACAAATAAAGATTTTAAGTTTTGAAATAATTCCCTTATCTGGAGCCCTGGCTACTATCCAATCAGACTATTCAGTTTCAACAGGTGCTCTCAAGTCTAAATTTCTGATCAAATATAATTGGTTGAAATGTGTGGCCAAACAGAAAGTGTGGCTAAATAGAAACCAGACAGCTCCGCCGAAAAACAACACAATTACAATAGTGGCAACCTAATAACATCCATTGAACGCCCCAATCTTCTAACAGATCTTGCAGCTTCCACATTCCCCCCTAATTACCATTGTCTTCTACTAGGAAACTGTACTCTAGGTGGGTTTTCTGACAGTTGTTGATGACTCGTACAGAATAGATCAAAGTCTGACATGCTTTACTACCATAAATCCAGGGTCATGACCTTGACCCATCTTTCCGCCACTATTTAAATTGCTGCTCTTTCCAGTGTTCAAGACAGGTGGATTCTTCAATCGGACTGAAAGTAAAACAGAATACAGCTCCTTAAAGGAGATTTCCGCTTTCCTTTCTGCCATCTTTATTATTTCTTTTTCACATAATTTGAAATTATGTGAAAAAGAAATAATAAAGATGGCAGAAAGGAAAGTTGAATTATTTGGCATGGGTGTTTATAACCCTTTACTCAATAGTTTTCATGTATTTATTCCTCCACTGAAGAAAATAGGTCCACTTTATATTTATAGTCATGAATAAGCACCAAAAGAAATACTTCCTCTTACCTAACAGATTAAACTTAAAGCAGGTTGAAAGTAAAGCAAAATGCGCCTTCAGGTGCATTTTGCTTTACTTTCAACATGCTTTAAATAGTCATTTGTCCTCAATACTAGAAACAAGGTATGGAGTAAAGGATTCAGATCTGCAGATTCTTACTTTGCCTTCAACATGCTGGAAGCAGTCTCCTGTCATGATGTAGGAATCATTTCTTTGACTATTTATCACAACATGGTAGAAACATGAAATCAGAGAAGATCTGGATGGATCAGAAACATATTTATTGGTGTTTTTGAAAATATTGCTGTTATTGAAAGTAGAGATATTCATTAAGTGTTCGGAATTTTAACCCTTCCCGTGGTTACACCATTTTCAACTTTTACCGTGGGCTCAAAACTGATGCAGTCCATTTTTTGTAAACAGATATTAAAACTAAATTAAAAAATAAACAGTGCCATGGCAGGAGACCAGCAGTGATTTTTTTCAGCAGGTTACACAGAAAAGAGGGAGAAGGGGCCTTAATTTGCCTTGTATTGAATGTTTTACAACGCTTCCATATATCATTCTTGTCAGGAATAGGTTTTGAGGGTATCACTTTCAAGCAATTATCTCCTCGTTTTCCGCTCACTGGCTGCACATTTTTTCTTCAGTTTTTTCCCTCAGTTTGTACAGGCAAGCCTTCCTAAATTGACCAGTCATTTTCCGACTCATAGAGAGTACATGATATCGTAATGCAGGATAAAAGAAATCCAGAAAGCTGAAGGAGCTTTCTGCATTTTTTATTGCTCTGCATTAGCAGGAACCAGTTTTAGGGTTCAACAAGTTTCTTCTTTGAAAAGACTATTGATCAACAGATGTGTCTTTTTAGTTTTTCTAAAACACCATTTACATTGTATTTTACAGCTGTAAAGGAATGTTCAAGGAGTTTTGATTCAGATCAGATAACTAGTGACTGGAAAGACAGAAAATTTGTATGTTTTAATTTACTGGCACCGGACACTGAGGCAGTGATTGTTAAGCGTCTTGATACCCTTTACAACTCAGTATTTTCAAATGAACTCATTCTTTTTCTAATAAATGACTAGTTTATTTTAAGTCTCAAGGGATACGTCCCATAAATATCTCAATTTATGACAAACAGTGTTGACACAGATCAGAGGGCTCCGTCAGGAGCCCTCTGATCTTGGTCTCCACTGTTTACAAAGGGTGTGTATTTTCAGCTTCAGTATATAGGTGAAGGGTTACAGTAGGTAGCCGGCACTTTGAGTTTATATTTATCACGGGGTTGAAGTTTTTGGCAGAGGTCTGCAAAGTGTAATTGTAGTTGTAAGAGGTACAGATGTTCCAAAGAGGGGAGAGATTCTGTGAATGGTGGGGATTTTTTTTGTGTGCAGATGGTTTTAACCCTGAGTACATAAGTAACGAAACTGTGATTACCTTTGCATACAGTTTGAATCCAGATGAGACGCCGAGTAACTCGGCGTCTCATCAGGATCCAAACTGTTTGACATTCTGACAATATTTTGAAAAGAAATTTATGAAAAGTAAACATTTTAGAACAGTAGCAGATGATGGCTTTTGCAGACGGCAAAATTACTTGATGTTCAGAGAGTTAAAAGATTTTGCAGTGTTGTTGAATAATCACTTGATGGATAACAGATGAAAAAAATACTAAGCAGGAAGCGTATGCCAAACACAGCTTGGAATTTATGAATGGCAGAAATTTGGGAAATTTTTAATTGCTTCAATATTCTGGGATTTTAAGAAGTGTTGGCACTGTTGGGTGTAGTGAAATAAATGGATTTTGCAATTTTGGATCTGGATATGTGTATGTAATGTTTGTACCTGGAATAGCCCATTCGTATACTCCATAGTCTGTTTGTAGTTTTGAAGACTGGAGACTGCTTAACTCATTACCCCATAGCCTGATTCTAGTATTGAAAATATGTGACCACTTAAAGCAGGTTGAAAGTGAAGCAGAACCTGCTTAAAGATAGCATCTGCTAGAATATAGATAATATTTTTAATGATACAAATTCATGACTGTATAAATAGGAACTATTTTTTTCAGTGGATGAATAATTTGGAAGCGTAAAAAGGCGTATTTATGGGGTAATGGGTTAATATTCTGGGATTTTAAGAAGTGTTGGCTCTGTTGGGCATTGTGAAATAAATGGATTTTGTGTATGTAATGTTATTTCCAGTTTTTGAATAGCCTATTACCCCATAGCCTGTTTGTAGTTTTGAAGACAAGAAAACAAGATTGAACAGAGAGCAGAATGCTCAATCTGCTATATTTTCAGCCTGCTTTAAGCTTACAGCTGCTTGGATATAGACATTATTTCTTGTGGTGCATATTAAAAATTATGACCATAAAGTGGAACTATTTTCTTTAGTTGAGAAATAAATTTCATGCCTATCTATGGGAGAATGGGATACACAAACTGTGTAGAATCTGATGAAATGCTGCAAATGCAATCTTAAATTTCTCAGTATTTTGATATAATAAATCAAGTTGTTTGTGAAAGCATCTACTGAATCGAGTGTTTTGCTGACATCAGCTTATAGTCATCGAACTTTCTCTTCTATTTACAGCTGAGTTCCGCCAAGCGTGAAGCATTTTTCAAAGGAACAGAGTTACCTGCCCCTACACCTAAGTTTGACCCGAATGCGCGATTTACGATGGAGCGTAACGACAGGGGTGACCGAAATCGAGAGACAGCTCGAGAACCAATGAAAAATATGGATTTTGACAAAGAAAAAGAGCGAGAACGAAAATATGGAGACAGCACCAAAGAGTTAGATGGCTATGTGGGATTTGCAAATTTACCGAACCAAGTTTACAGAAAATCTGTGAAAAAAGGTTTCGACTTTACTCTAATGGTTGTAGGTGAGTTATTTTGGTTCTCTCTCAAAAGTTGTTTAGGTCAGCTCGGTATTGTTTTCCAAGGGTATAGATAAGAGGGAGTTAACTTAACAAATCCAACATTGTCTCACTCACTTTAGCACCAAATCATATGGTGTTACTATTCATTAGAATCGTTTCGAAGAGACGATTCTAATGAGTAGTGATCATATAGGGTTTAATGCAGAAATAAAGATTTTAGTCTTTGAAATATTCCCCTTATCTGAAACTCACAATTAACCCTTTGAACCCTAGTCCCGCATATAGGCGTCCTTTTCAAACAGCGTACATGTGAAAAGTGCACTTGTCCTATGCAAACAGTGAATACCCAGATCAGAGGGCTCCTTATGGAGCCCTCTGATCTGGGTCTTCACTGTTTGTCATAATGCAAAACACTGACAAAAACAACCCTTAAAAGTCAGAAATGGACTAGACTAAAATGTTAACTGGGATTGTCCATTTGAAGTTTGAGGGAGGAAAGAGTTCAACCATTGTATGATGCTACCATTCGATACAATGGCCATCACTGGTCTCCTAATGAAGTCCACAGGTTGCTAATTGCTGGAGAATTCATGTATTAACCCATTACCCCATAGCCTGTTTCTAAGTTTGAAAACAGGTGACTACTTAAAGCAGGTTGAAAGTAAAGCAGAATGCGCCTTAGGGCCTGCTTTAAGCTATCATCTGATAGAATATAGAAAATATTCTTTTGCTACATATTCCTGACTGTATCAAGTTCCTGTATCAATTGAAACTATTTCCTTCAGTGGAGGAATAAATTAAAGTCGTCAAAAGGCGTATTTATGGGGTAATGGGTTAAACCCTTCCAGCATTGAATATTTATATGAACTATTTCATTGGCTAATAAAATAAGGAAAAGTTTCCCCCAGGAAAGAGTGAAGATTAACGTGAGACAAATCCTGTAGAACACAATGCAGACCCTGATCAGACAGCTCCTACAGGAGTTGTGTGATCTGGGTCAACACTGTTTTCAAAATGTGTCAATGTACAATAACAGCTGGAGAATTATAGAGACCAAACATCAGAGACCATAAAGCTATAAAGACCCAGCCTTTGTGGAGGCCACAGACTCACTGCTCTATAACTTTAACTCTTTCCTCCCTGAAACTTTAAATGGACAATTCCAGTTTCCAATTTAGTCTAGTCCATTTCTGACGTTTAAGGGTTGTTTTTGTCAACGTTTTGCATTATGACAAACAGTGAAGACCCTGATCAGAGGGCTCCTTTCGGAGCCCTCTGATCTGGGTCTTCACTGTTTGCACAGGACAAGTAAACTATTCACATGTACACTGTTTGAAAAGGACGCCTACATGCGGGACTAGGGCTCAAAGGGTTAAAACTCTAAAGGTTTTCAATTTATAGTGGCCAAGCTGGCTGTTTTGTTGCTTGAAATTGGGTTTGATATTTGAGAAGTTTTTATTTCACTAACCTATAGGGTAATAAAACATTTACTGTAAGGTGAGGTCACACTTCTTCGATGTATAAAGGTCATAAAACTTTAACCTCGGGGTTGTAAAACTGTAATTGCTTGTATCTAATGATAGTCAACCATCAAACCAGTGTTTAATAACCTAGAAAGAACACCTTGATACCTTTATTTTTAGGTAGCAGCTTAATGCAGGACAAAAGTAATGCATAAAGCTCCTGAAGGAGCTTTCTGCATTACTGTTATCCTGCATTAAGCTTTCATCTGTCACGCAGAATGAATATTTTCTTTTGATTTGTCTACTTAATGAGATGATTTTACGGTTTTGTGAAAGTTTCGGTTTTGTGAAAGTTTCGACTGTACTGGTATTTTAAAAGTTGTTTGTTGTTTACTAGGGGTATAGTTAATGTTGACAGTTATGGGGTAAAGTATCACCATTAAGAGTCCATCTGTTTGTAATGTGTTATTGTATCAAAAGGTTGTTAAACTTGTATGATCTTAAACAGCATTGAGTTCTTAATTTACCGCCTTGGAAATTGGTTGATGTCTGACTCAATTTCTTGGGAAGCTGTTTGACAAAAACTGTCCAGATTTTTTTTTTCGTTTACTCAAAATTGATGCATCTTCTCAAGGTTTGTACCTGTTTATTAACATATGAACAAAAAAAGGTTGTGAATAAAGAGTCAAACAAGCTTTCACCTGTCTCTGAAGGCTATGAAATGATCTTCAAGGTAATTTTCTTTTGTTTAACACAAGCTTGACCATAATTGATAGTCAACTCTTTCAACAAAAGCTGTGAAAGCATGTAGCAAAAACACCAAGGCAATGAATGGCATGTAGCTCTCAACTCTTTGCCTGCTAGTGGCGGACATATTTGTGCCACAGTGATTACCTTTGCAAACTATTTGGATCCAGATGAGACGCCATGCAAGAGATTCAGAAAATTCTTTTGTTTGAACAGTAGCACTGTAGCAGACAACAATTATTGCTGACAAAACACTTACTTAACCAGGATGCAAAGAAATGACTTCTCAAAAAAACATGATCTAAACAAAGTAAACATTTAACCCTTTAACCCATTGTATGCTGGGTAATATTTGGCGGCCATTTTAAAATGTTGTCTGCAGCAGATATAACTCAAATATTTGCAAAAAGATTTTAGCAGTTTCTGATAGAATATTGACTTTGCTGCAAACAGTTTTGATCTCAGATCAGGCCCCACAATGTGGGCCTGATCTGAGATCAACACTGTTTGCCTAGAGGTACACCTAAAAGTATATCCCGCATAAAATGGGTTAAGCCTGTTTCCAGTTTAAAGAAGTAACCTCTTAAAGCAGGTTGACAGAAGAGCGGAATGTGCCTTATGGCACATTTTGCTTTACTTTAAGCCTGCTTTAAGCCACACTCTGCCTAAATATAGAAAGTAATTCCTATGTTGTACATATTCATGACTCTATAATGTGGAACTATTTCCTTCAGTGGAATAATAGATTAAAGGCGTAAAAAGGGGTATTTATATATGTAATGGGTTAAAATTAACTGTGTCCTCTCCATATTTGTTGACATCGTCAAATCTTAGTGACAAACAGCTGGGATCCTGTTCAGATGCCATGTTCCTCGGCATCTGATCAGGATCCAAGCTGTATGCAAAGGTTGTGGTATTTTGGTTCCCTGCACTCTAAGGGTTAATGTTCAAAGAGGCAAATGTTGTATCATTGTATGTCTACACTGAACATCTGGAAGAAACTGTTCAAAACATGGAACCAGCTAACCTTTGACCCCTTGAACACAGAGTGATAATAGCCTGCTTAGCCCATTACCCCATAAATTACATGTACTTCTTTTGAAGCCTCCAATTTATTCCTCCACAGAAAAAAATAGTTCTAAGTTACACACTGGTGAATATGAATCTTAAGATATATATTCTATGTACTAGCAGGTGGTTGCTTAAAGCAGGCTGAAAGTAAAGCAGAGTGTGGCTTAAGCAAACAAACAGCAGTAGGCAAAGGCATCAAAACTTGTTGCAGAGGATCCAAATTATTGTTACTCAGTTTCTGTTTCTTGGAAAGTGAAAAAAACCTGAAGAACTGAATTCAGAGTTTCAGCAGAGGACAGTTATTTAGTGTTTAACAAACTGGAAAGAATCAGAAAACAAATATAGGACAATTTAAAAAAAAAATCAACATAGCATAGAATCTTCAAAACTGTTTGGAAAAGAAATTCTATAAATTAAGATTGTAGGTTTAATGGGTAATTTAATATGCAAATTTAGCAGGTTTTTGAACTTCCACAGCCAATCATGTTTGACAGAGCTAAGGAGAACTTCTGTAAGGTTTGATATTTGAGAATTTTGACACAATCGCTATTTATCAGGGTTTCGAGTTCTGGGCGTTGTTTGGAATCCTGTTTTTCATGTAAAAAATAAATTCCAACGGGGATCACAAAAAAACGAACAAGGCTTTAGATTGTAGGCAACAAAATGTAGGTCATAAAGATAGGCCAGAGTCTAAGTTACTAGGGCACCTGTGTAAGGGTAAACCTATGTTAAACAACCATTAGTAACATACAGTAAAACCTTGTTAGCTCATTACTCCATAAATACACCTTTTTACGCCTTTAGTTTATTCCTTAAGCTATCACTCTTTGAATATTTACCCTTAGAGTGCTTGCATATGTATAAAATATTTCTTATGGTACATATTCACGACTGTATTAATTGGACCTATTTTCTTCAGCGCAGGAATACATGTAAAATTAAGGCGAAAAAGGTGTTTTTATATGGGAACGGGTTAATATTCATCATATTTTCACTGAATGAAGGTTAGAGTGGTATCATATTTTGTAACAGATATTTTCTGATATAGCTTCAATGGTTTGTCTGTTTCTATGGCAAGAATGGTTCTTGTAAAGCGAGATGACTATTGTTGGGGGAAGTAATGTTTGGAGGTCTTGAAGTGCTGCCAAGGTTAGGTTGTTTTAGGGCAGATGAAAAGGCCTGACCCACACTGTACAGATGCTGGTACAGAGCTCCCTCTCTACAACGACAGCCAATGGGAGACAAAAAGTATGTGCGTTGATCGGAGGGAGTTGTTTTTGGGAGGGAATTGGCTTACAATTGCAAACAGCTTGAATCCAGATCAGACGCCGCGTAAGCGGCGTCTGTTCTGGATTCAGGCTGTTTGTCATTCGTCATTTGATAATTCTATCAAAAGATCCACTTAAATGTAACTTTGAGAAAAACAGCAGACGACAAATTTAAGCAGACAATATTGCAGCCATGAAAAGGTTGGACATAAAAGTGTTTTGGGAACTGCGGAAAGGGTCACTGTAAGGAGGGAGTCGTTGTTGGGAGGGCCGTTGTAGATAGGGAACACTGTAGTTTATATTATAAAGGAAAGCAATGAGTCAATTCCGGTACTACTGAAATACAGTGGATCCGTGATATCTCAAACACCGTAAACCCATTACTCCATAGATACACGTTTCTACATGTTAATAACTAGAAACAGGCCAATGGGTAAAGGAATGAGCCAAACTTACTTGTGTTTCTACAGTTGAATGTCATTTAATCGAATTTGCTTAAACCTATACCTCATAGCCTGTTTCTAGTTTTTGAAGACAGGTGACCACTTAAAGCAGGTTGAAAGTAAATCAGAATGTGCTGGCACATTCTGATTTACTTTCAACCTCCTTTAAGAGATCACCTGTTTTCAAAACTAGAAACAGGCTATGGGGTATAGGGTTAACCCTTAGCCTGCCACTCACGACTATAGCTCCATATGCAAACAGCTTGGATCCGGATGAGACGCCGAGTAACTCGGCGTCTCATTCGGATCCAAGCTGTTTGACACTCTTACAACTCTTTCAGCAATTTTGAGCAACTTTGAAGCACTTTGAAACTTGAAGCAGACGAGAAAAATAGCAGACGACAATTTTATTTGGCGGGCTAAGGGTTAAAGCAATACAGAGTAAAGTAGAAGAAACCTTCATGTTTTGGCTGTAAGCTGGCGGTTCTGTTGTATTCACACATGGTATCTAGACTTGTTCATAGAGCCTGTCGCCATGCTGGGCTCACATTATAAACTCTTGTAAATTTGACAGCTGCAACAGTCACCACAAATTTACAGAACCAATTCATCTTCCTTCAAGGTTTTTGCTGTTTGTTGGTCCTTATTGTGAGAAAGATATGATTAACCAAACCCTTAACCTATAATTTAAGCATTATAGTGGACATTGGCAAACAGTGTAGACCCTGATCAGAAGCTGTGTTACGTGGCATCTGATCTGGGTTCATACTGTTTGCAAATGTACTCTAAGGGTATAAATTTTCCCTCCCTATAACAACTCCCTTTGAACAGCACACACATTCTATGTCGTCCCATTGGGTGTTGCAGAGAGGGAGCACTGTATATACTGGTGACTGCCAAGCAGTGTAGACCAAGAACAGTTTCTGTGTCTTTGTGGTTGCTAGTATTGATCTATACTGTTTGGTTTTCTCAAGTCAGGATTCATGTTTTCTTGAACCTTAATTAACTCTTTGCATGCTGGGTAATTTTTGTTGTCTGCAACAATTGCCGTCTGCTACTGTTCTAAATATAGAATTTTCAAAATTTCTTTTCAAAACAGGGTCAGTGTCAAACAGTTTGGATCCTGATGAGACGGTCTCCTCTGGATCCAAACTGTTTGCAAAGGCAATCACTGTGGCAGATATATCCTCCGCTAGCGTGCAAAGAGTTATTATGCAGACTTGCATTTTCAGACTTACCTACATCCATATTAAACACTGAATAACTTAGGACAATGTTAAACCCTTCACCCCATACACTGTTTCTTGGTTTTGAAGACAAGCGACCACTTAACTCTTCCCCCCCATAGAAGCGCCTTTTAGTGCATTTAATTTATAGTTCCTATTTAATGAGTCAGGAATATGTATTATAAGAAATATGCTTTAAGATACCATCATCTGCTATGTTTGATGCATATTCATGATGATATAAATTGAAACTGTTGTATGGTGGAGTAATAAATCAAAGGCATAAAAAAGATGGAGTAATGGATTAATGAAAGATTTCAATTTTACTCATGTGTAGAAATATTTTTCACACACAGATTTGTTGTTATATTGTAGGCGAGTCTGGCCTCGGCAAGTCAACACTCATCAACTCATTGTTCCTCACAGACCTGTATGCAGCGGAGTACCCTGGACCCTCACACAGAATACAGAAAACTGTCAAGGTACTTTAAACTGTTCCTCCTAAAACTTCAAATGGTCTATTCCATTTTCCAGTTTAGTCAAGGCTAGTCCATTTTGACTATTTAGGCTTGTTATTGTAAATGTTTTGCAAAATGACAAACAATGCAGACCTTGATCAGAGGACTCTGTTAGATGAGGATAAGTTAGGGGCATGATAATGCATTTCTATGAGTTTTAACCCATTTCCCCATAGCTGGTTTCAAGTATAAAATATAGGTTACCACTTAAAGCAGGTTGAAAGTAAAGCAGAATGTGCCTTAAGGCACATTCTGCTTTACTTTCAGCCTGCTTTAAGATACCACCTACTAGAATATAGAATATAGAAAATATTTCTTATCATATGCGTTCATGATTGTATAAATTTGAACTCTTTTCTTCAGTGGAGGAGTAAACTATATATAAAAGGAGTAAAAAGTCATATTTATGGGATAATGGGTTAAGTGAACTTCCAAAAATAAAATAAAAAAGACAGAAAAGGGCTGAATGCATCCATTGTTTGTAGCCTAGTTTGTTTACAAGTAGTAGACAAATGTTCTCTTTTTGACACATTCTATCTTGGTGAAGTCTCATGGAAATCAGTGAAGATGATAAACCCGAATGTGGCATAGAGCACACATTGTTCCCAGCCGTTCTGACAACAGATAATAAACAGACCAGGCATTTATTACTTCTCACTTCTCCTGCACAATAATTGCATCAGCCATAAAACTTAAATCTTTGCATGCTGGGTAATTTTATGTCTGCAACAATTGTCGTCTGCTATCATTCTAAAAACAGAATTTTCAAAATTTCCTTTCAAAACAGGGTCAGAGTGTCAAACAGTTTGGATCCTGATGAGACGCCATGTTACGCAGCCTCTGACCTGGATCCAAACTGTTTACAAAGGCACATATCCCCGGCTTGCATGGTAGCTGTATAATAGTTCCAGGTCCAAAATTGACATCTCCAGAAAATTTGATTTGTAGAGTTTGGTCTATCGACATCTTAATTTTAATTGCTAACAGTTTGGAACCTGATCAGATACCGAGTAGGTATCTGATCAGGTTCCCAACTGTTTTAGCATGTGTGAATTAAATTAGGCTTGCCTACTCAGCAGGATGAAGGTTTAAGTGAGGCTGCAGTAATTTGAGTTCCCAGTTTCTAAGAATGAATGAGGTATTTTCATTTCTGAGATTTTATAAAGCAAAACTGTTCTAATACGACAACTAATCTGTGTTAATTATTAGGTGTTTACAACAGGTGACTGCTTAAAGCAATGTGAGAGTAAAAGAAAAAGCTGCTTTAGGAGCTTTCTGTTTTACTGTCGCTTTGCTTTAAGCTGTGACCAATCTGTTATACAACAATCGTTTTAGTAGTCATAATAGAGAGGTTTTACTGTATCTAGCCAGAATCAGTTCATTTCTTAAATTCTTTGAATCCTTTACTCCATTTAGGCTCCATAGCCTGTTTCTAGGTTTGAAGAGTGGTGTGCACTTAAAGCAGATGGACAGTAAAGCAGAATGTGCCTTAAGGCACATTCTGCTTTACTTTCAGTCTGCTTTAAGTTACCATGTACTAGAAACAAGGGCCACCATGGCCCTAAATCGCTCACCTGGTACACCATGTAAAACACGACCTATAGTGACCTAGATTACGACTGGATTTTTCATGTCAACTTATGGCAGCCCTGCCTATTAAATGCAATGATTGGTTTGTACTAGTTCTGCTCTATGTTTTGGCCACTGGGGCCTTTCAGCTGTATCTACATTGTTTGCCACTGCCCACTGTTTATAAAAACCTTGTTATTCTTGTTCTGGTTACAGGTAGACAAAACCAATGTAGTATTAAAAGAGAACGGGGTTCAGCTACGCCTGACAGTCGTTGATACGCCTGGCTTTGGTGATGCAGTAGACAACAGTAACTGGTGAGTACATCCCCAGTATGGACACCTCATGGTCCCAGGTTATAAAGAATTTTGAGTAGAGTCTGAGATGGGACTTGAGCATTTGATTGGTCAGCTTTGAGCCAAAGCTCAAATCTGACCAATCAAATGCTTGAGAACGATCTCATACTCTCATTATAACCTTGGGGCCTGCTGGTCGTTGTACGATGTGTAGATAGACTCATGCATGCTATGTTCTGTCTGCAGGGCTGCCATTTCTCCGGATTTTTCCTAAATCTTAGGATTTTTTTCTTGTACATGGTAGCTTAAAGCAGGCTGTAAGTAAAGCAGAATGCGCCTTAAGGCGCATTCTGCTTTACTTCCAGCCTGCTTTAAGTAGTCACGCGTCAACAAAATTAGAAACTTATGGCAGCCCTGTGTCTGGTTTGTTATAGTTAACCCTTTCTCATGGCTTGTTTTCAGAATTAAAAGACAAATGGTAGCTTAAAGCAGGCTGAAAGTAAAACAGAATGCTCTCGAAAGAGCATTCTGTTTTACTTTAAGTCTGCTTTTAACTTCCATCTGCAAATATTAGAAATATATATTATGGTGTATATTCATTAATGTATAAAGTGGAACTGTTTTCTTTAGTGGTGGGATAAATTAAAGGTGTAAAAATGTGTATTTATTGGGTAGTGGTTGAATCATTAAAACTCTTTGCATGCTGGGTAATTTTCTCATCTACAAAAATATAAGTGTCTGCTTATGCTGTAAAAATAGGATTTTCTAAAAAAAAAATCAAAAAATCAAAACTGGATTAGAGTGCTAAACCGTCTGGATCCTGATGAGAAGCCGCAATATGCAGCATCTCATCTGGATCCAAACTGTTTGCAAAGGTTACAAATCACTGTGGCACATATCCTCCACTAGCATGGTAAGAGTAAGTTAAAGAAACACTTTTATGAGTAGGATTTGGTGGTGAATTTGGTAATACAGTTGAAACTCGATACTCCGAATTCGCGTTAGTTCAAACATACCCATATTTCAAAGCTTAGCCACATTTTAACTTTGGAATATGGGTATGTTTGACTTAAGCAAGATCAACTTATTGAAATTCAACTTATAAAATATAGTTTAGATCATTTAAATCAAGTTTTAAGTACAGTAAAACCTCGGAAAACCGAACACCCTCCGGACCAGGTAAAAAGTTCGGTTTTCTGAGGTGTTCGGTTTTCTGAGTTTTCATGAATCCGTGCTAACACTCAGGCTCAGGCATCTTCACAGACCGGATCTATAACTCAATAACATAAACGTAACAGTGAATTCTCATTTAGATCAAAACTGTTTGATAGAATGATCAAGAATGAGAATAAACTTTCAATAGGACAGAGCAATTTTAACAATAGCTCAATAATTATTTACCGTCTTTTACCGTGAATAATGTGCACTCGTGTAAACTGTGCATTTTCAGGGTTAAATCACAGGATAAAAACGTATTCCCATAGGTTAGATGTATCTGTGTTTTGAATAAACACTTCAATTTTTATATTGTCGCAGCCATTATAAAACGAAACAACCGCCATAGTTTAACTTTTGATGGGCTTACTTTATTCGCATTTCGAGCAGCACATTATTCTACGGAAGTTCGTAGATTCAGTTTAATCAAGAACGTTTCCGAATATGCGAATATGTCCCTAAAGGAATATTTTCTGTGCTAATCGAGTGTCGGTGTTTACGTTTTGCGTAGTTTGTTAGATGACTTAATTGAGCGGTTGTTTATACAGTAAGACTTTGCTTCTACAACAAACTCATTCAGTACGCAATTGCAAACAATGATTATGAAATATAACTGAGTTATATCCTTTCTTTCTGTCTTCAGAATGCCTAACTGAACTTTTATAAATTTGAATTGTAAAGTGTATCGACGTAGACTTCGAAACAAACTACGAACAATGGAACGCATTTTTTTTGCTGTAGTATTGTCAGATCGGAGCCTTAATTTAATAAGCAATCAAGTGTCACAACCGTGAAATACTTGTGTCATCTCCAATAAACACCCCACCCATTACGCAATCTTAACACATACGCTAAGTGTCCACTCGGTTGAATAAATTTTCCATGATCGCAATGGTGACCCGAGGTGATAAATACAGTGGATGTTCGGTTTTCTGAGTTAATTTTAAGTGTATCTGAACATTTTGGGCCGAGAAAATCGTTCGGTTTTCGGAATTCTGAGGTTCCGGTTTTCTGAAACTTACTTTTGGTTAAAATAAGAAGGGAAAAAATCGGGACCGGACTGAAAGTTCGGTATTCCGAGGATTCCGGATTTCAGGGACTCCGGTTTTCCGAGTTTATACTGTATCAAGTTTCGACTATTTAGTTTACACACTCTTGTTCTGTAGTACAGTGTTCCCTCCCTACAATGATTCCATCTTTACAACGACCCTTGTCGCAGTTCCCTAAACAGCACAATTATGTACAACCTATTCACGGCCGAATGTCGTCTACATAAAATTGGCGTCTGCTGCCTTCCTCAAAGTTACATAATGGTCCTTTTGACAGAAAAAAACTAAATGATGAGTGACAAACTGCTTGAATCCAGATGAGACGCCGCGTCACCAGACGCAGCGTCTCATCTGGATTCAAGCTGTTTGCAAATTTCCCTCCCTATAACGACTCCCTCCGAACAACACATATAATTTGTGTCTCCCTTTGGGTGTTGTTGTAGAGATGGAACGCTGTATTAGGAACATTGTATGAACTATAATCATGTCATGTTTTCTCTCTTCACTATTGCAGCTGGCAGCCAGTAATAGACTTCATAGATAGTAAATATGAGGAGTACCTAACTAACGAGTCTAAAGTTATTCGAACAGCTACTGCTGACACTCGGGTCCATACCTGTCTGTACTTCATAGCACCCACAGGTCACGGGTAGGTCGAATTTCTACGATTTACTGGTCTCTTCTACTTTAACCCATTACCCCCACGCTTTTTACGCCTTTATTTTATTCCTCCACTGAAGGAAAAAGTTTCAATTTATACAGTAATGATTAAGTATTATAAGATATTTTTTCTATATTCTTACATGTTATAGCTTAAATCAGGAGGCGCATTCTGCTTTACTTTCAACCTGCTTTAAGTGGTTACTTATTTTCAAAAATAGAAACAGGCTATGGGGTAATGGGTTAACCCATTACCTCATAGCCTGTTTCTAGTAAAGATGATAGGTTACCACTTAAAGCAGGTTGAAAGTAAAGCAGAATGCGCCTTAAGGCGCATTCTGCTTTACTTTCAGCCTGCTTTAAGCTACCATCTGTTAGGATATAGAAAATACTTCTTGTGGTACGTGTTCATGACTGTTTGAAAAGGAAGTATTTTCTACAATGTGAGAATAAATCGTAGGCGTAAAAAAACATGTATTTATGGGGTAATGGATTAAGGTAGTTCCCCCTTATGAGAGTTGGCCAATGTCAGTCAATATTGGTACTCTATGAAAGGGATTCAACTGACATTCTATACTGAACCAATTCTGTAGGAAGGTGACTGCTTAATGCAGAACAAATGGAGAGCATTCTGTTTAACTAACTTTCATTCTGCTTTAAGAAGCCATCTGTTTATAAATGTTTCCAACTGTAAAGATCCTCCTTCTTCTATAGAACCACTGTTGAGCGGAACCAGCTTGAGGAAAGCATAGTATGTGCAGCCAGTGTGGAGAGCTTAAACCCTTTCCCCCATAGAAGCGCCTTTTAGCACATTCAGTTTATTCCTCCACTGAAGAAAATAGTTCCAATTTAAACAGTCATAAATATGTTTCATAAGGAATATTTTCTTTATTCTAACAGGTGGTAGCTTAAAGCATGCTGAAAGTAAAGCAGAATGTGCCTTAGGGCACATTCTGCTTTACTTTCAACCTGCTTTAAGTAGTCACCTATTTTCAAAACTAGAAAAAGGCTATGGGGTAAAGGGTTAAGTCAGGTTTCCATCAGTGCTACTAAAGCACCTCTCTCTCTCTCTCTCCCGGTGCATAAATGCTGTAACTGGCCCTGCACTATATTTATTTAGAGTCGGATTCCATTCTTTATTAAATGGTCTTTTAACACGTTTTGCAGAAATATACCAGTCTTGGCAGTAGGTCAATTATAAGTTCTGTTTCTTTACTTTTCAATGATATACTTTTTATATCTTGTTTCTTTTGCAGGTTAAAACCACTAGATGTTGAGTTCATGCGACGGTTACATGATAAAGTAAACATAATTCCATTGATAGCAAAGGCAGATACGCTCACACCAGACGAGTGCCGGGAATTTAAAAAGACAGTAAGAAATTAAGTCTAAACTCGATACCTCAAACTATTCATAAGTCAAACCTTCTGTATCTGAAGATGACCCTAAACTACCCAATTGTAACGACCATACAATCTTAGATAGGTTAAGATCATATAGTTTATATTAAATATAGTCTTAACCTTAATTAAAGCTCCATTTTTAGCTCATCTGGCACGTAGTGCCAAGGTGAGCTATTTTGATCGTCCTCTGTCCGTAGTCGTTTGTTCGTTCGTCGTCAACAATTTCTTTAAACGACATCTCCTCCAAAACTACTGGATAGATTTTTACCAAACTTGCCCTGAATGATCCTGATATGGTCCTCTTTCAAAGTTGTTCAAACATTTCCGGTCCGTTGCATATCTAGGTCACAGGAGCTAAAAATAGATTTTTTCAATGAAAACTTAAAAAATCTTCTTGTCTGAAACCACAGTACCCTGAGCTTAGATATTTGGCACAAAGCATTGTCTTCAGGTCCTCTATCAAGATTGTTCAAATTATGTCCCTGGGGTAAAAAATGACCCCGCCCCGGGGGTCGTAAATTTACATAGAGATATATAGTGAAATCTTTAAACATCTTTTTCTCTGAAACTAATATGGCCAGAGCTTTAATATTTGGCATGATGATTCTTCTAGAAGCCCTTAACCAATATTGTAAATATGGTTCTGGTCAGTTGCATATCTAGGTCACAGGAGCTAAAAATAGATTTTTAGCTCACCTGGCACGAAGTGCCAAGGTGAGCTTTTAGGATCGCTGGATGTCCGTCGTCTGTCTGTCTGTCCGTCCACAATTGGTTGTGAACACTCTGACGGCTACAAATTTCATCCGATCTTCATGAAACTTGATGACAATGTTTGTCTTGATGAAATCTAGGCCAAGTTCGAATGTGGGTCATGTCGGGTCAAAAACTAGGTCACTAGGTCAAATCATAGAAAAACCTTGTGAACACTCTAGAGGCTACAAATTTCATTGGATCTTAATGAAACTTGGTCACAATGTTTGCCTCATTGATATCTAGGCCAAGTTCGAATATGGGTCATGTCCGGTCAAAAACTAGGTCACTAGGTCAAATCATAGAAAAACCTTGTGAACACTCTAGAGACTACAAATCTCATTGGATCTTGATGAAACTTGGTCAGAATGTTTGTTTAACTGATATCTAGGTCAAGTTTGAATATGGGTCATGTCTGGTCAAAAACTAGGTCACTAGGTCAAATCATAGAAAAACCTTGTGAACACTCTTGAGGCTACAAATCCCATTGGATCTTGATGAAACTTGGTCAGAATGTTTGTTTAATTGATATCTAGGTCAAGTTTGAATATGGGTCATGTCTGGTCAAAAACTAGGTCACTAGGTCAAATTATAGAAAAACCTTGTGAACACTCTTGAGGCTACAAATCTCATTGGATCTTGATGAAATTTGGTCAGAATGTTTGTCGCATTGATATCTAGGTCAAGTTCGAATATGGGTCATGTCCGGTAAAAAACTAGGTCACTAGGTCAAATCATTGGAAAATATGGTTACACTCTATAGGTTGATTGAGGGTATACATGTCCAGTCATAATATAGGTCAAGTTTGCCATGGTGTACCAGGTGAGCGATTTAGGGCCATAGTGGCCCTTGTTTCAATATATCTTAAAAAATCTTCTTGTCTGAAACCACAGTACCTTGAGCTTAGATATTTGGCACAAAGCATCATCTACAGGTCCTCTATCAAGATTGTTCAAATTATGTCCCTGGGGTAAAAAATGACCACGCCCTGGGGGGTCGTAATTTTACAAAGAGTTATGTAGTGAAATCTTCAAACATCTTTACCTCTGAAACTAATATGGTCAGAGCTTTGATATTTGGCATGCTGACACTTCTAGAAGCCCTTAACCAATATTGTAAATATGGTTCCGGTTCGTTGCATATCTAGGTCTCAGGAGCTAAAAATAGATTTTTTCAATGAAAATTATGTCTCTGGGGTGAAAAGTGATCCCATACTAGGGGTTATGTGACCCTTGTGTTGGTTTTTCCAGGTGAGCGATATTTAGGCCCGCATGGGCCTCTTGTTTAATTTTGAAAAATGGGTATGTTCAACTTTTTAAGACTTCAGTGAGATTGAATTATCGAAATTCAACTGAAGCAATACAGGAAATTTTGTGTTAAATGTCCTATAAATTTAAATCATAACTTGTCTAATATCAGAAGAATTGGTTAAATGATCTAAATAAAATGGGTGTAAACTTTTCAAGAAATATTCTTTTGTTGCAATTTAAGAAAGCAAAACAGGTTTAAACTGGTTTTCTCTTTGAGGTATCCCTTTCTCCCCAAAACAAAAAGAAAAGAATTAAAGAAAAAACCAAGAACTGCAAAAAAGCCCCACACAAAACGACTATATTTAACTAAGAGTTGAATTGATTTGCAAAACCTAGACAGAGAAAATTATATGCCAGATATAAATTCTGTAGTAAAATTAGAAATGTTAAAATGAGCATGATTTTATGATACATTAATTTAAATGATGATTACATGGGGTGTTTTCTACATTTCAGATATTAAATGAAATAGCCCAACACAAGATAAAAATTTATGAGTTTCCTGAGTGTGATGATGATGAGGAAAACAAATTACAGAAAAAACTCCGAGTAAGTAGAGGTGTGGTGTGGTTTGTGAATGTACCAATAAACCTGGATTAGGTCTACTGGTCAAAGTTTGTAGTCAATGTTTTACACATTCAACCCTAGCGACGAGTATACTCATCAGTTACAAACAGTGTACCTGTGAAGAGTACACTTGTCTATGCAAACATTGTAGACCCAGATCACATGGCTCCTACAGGATTACTCTTATCAGGGTCTGTACTGTTCGCCGTTTTGCTATGTATATTGCACAAAACCACCCCAAATAGTAGAAAATAAACTAAACCTAATTGGACACTGGAATGGTCCATTTAAAGTTTCAGGGTTGAATGAGTTAAAGAGCGATCTGTCTGAAGATATTTCCATCCTTATTCATATGGATGTTAACTCATTGAGCCGTAGTGACTCATATATGCGTCCTCTACCAAAAGTGCACACGTGAAGAGTACACTTGTCTTATGCAAAACAGGGAAGTCCCTGATTAGAGGGCTCCTATAGGAGCCCTCTAATCAGGGACTTCACTGTTTGTCATTTTGTAATATAATATCAAAACAACCCTAAATAGTCCGAAATGGACCAGCCTTTATTGTAAACTGGAATTGTCCATTGGTAGTCTCAGGGGATAATGAGTTAAACTTAGGTGTGACTAGACTGATTTCCTTTTTCTAACCAACTGTAAGTTATTGATAAAGGGAAAAAAATCACAAAATTTCAGCATGGGCGATGCAAATTACTCAAATTACACTTGTAATAGTTTGATAGATGCAACCCTATTATAGATGTTTTTAGTAGATCTTATCCGTTACATAGGGAGACGGTACAGTGAACCTCTGAAAAAGGAACTCCTTAAAAAGGACAGATGGCTGCTTAACCCTTTACCCAATAACCCGTTTATAACATTAAATATAGGTGATCACTTAAAGCTGGTTGAAAGTAAAGTAGAATGTGCCTTAAGGCACATTCTGCTTTACTTTCAGCCTGCTTTAACTCATTCCTCCCTGAAACTTTAAATGGACAATTCCGGTTTCCATTTTAGTCTAGTCCATTACTGACTTTTAAGGGTTGTTTTTGCCTAAGTTTGGCATTATGACAAACAGGGAAGACCCTGATCAGAGGGCTCCTTTTGGAGCCCTCTGATCTGGGTCTTCACTGTTTGCACCGGACAAGTGTACTATTCACATGTACCATACATGTGATAACTACCGGCGGCAGGGTGTTCATACCGTTTTGAGAGGCTTTGAGCCGTCTACCTGAACGGCAGACGATTCCTACCGTTATGAATTTTCCACAGCATACCTTTTTTTTTCTAAACACATTCTTATCTTTAACTCGTAAAATCAGCCTCGGCAAGCCCCGCCATGTAAACAATACACAGGTTCAGAGGTCAAATCAGGTCACGCTGTTTGACGGTGCACTATACTACAGTAGCCAATCAGAATAAAGATAGCTTCTACCTATAACCAATGACATTTCAGTCAACAAGTAAGGTGCTTCGTACCGGTATGTAAACACACAAAATCACACATGGCTCGATAAATCCAGTGCTGGGAGATAAGCAATTACGTAATCCAACATCCATGCCAAACTGTATTTTCCCAGAGACATACAAACAGTGTATGTCTCTGATTTTCCCCATTAGAAGCCAACCTTGAATACACACGTGTCATAATTTCTGTTTTGACACCCAACTGGTAAAATCGCCGACTGGCTACACAAGTGTCACTGTTTTCTGAGAATTTCTTTGGTGATATACCACAGGGGGGCATGGACAAATTTAAAATGTATCCTGTTACTATGATAAAGTCTATTATTATAGTAGGCTGTCGTTTCCCTATTTTTGTGTTTCAGGCCCTTGTGGCCCACATTCTGAACAGGTCGCGAAGCCGCGACAACATCAAAGACGGTGACCGTCTTCAACCCTAGTGACGAGTATAGATCAAAGGGTTAAGATTATGGTCACCGTCTTCAAGTTTATGTCAATTACAGTGTCAAAACTGCAGCTGCAGATTTTGTCGTGTAAGATATATATCTAGATAAATATTATAAGTGAACCCATAGCTAGGTCATTGAATCAAAATGGGCGGGGCTCCTCATTTGAACACATTGTGTGTAAATCGTGTCTGAGTAACTCAGTATGAAAAGTATCATATGTAGAGAGGATAATTGTGGATGCTATTAGAGGCAAACATTCAAGGTGATTATCTGATATGATCTATTTTAGACTTTTTACTGTCATCTTAATCAAACTTTTTAGGGGTATGGGAAAGCATCAGTAGTTTAGATATGCCGAAGTTCCGCCATATTGGCATAAGTTTTACTTGTAGTGGTACGTTTCAACATTGATCTCAATGTAGGACCAAACATTTTCTTTTTTTAAAAAATCTAATTCTTGGGCCACTGAAAAAAAATAATTATTTTTTGCTGGCCAAAGACTTGGAAGAAATACGGTTCTCATTACATTTGCAAACATATATATGCAAACAGTGCAGACCCTGATCAGAGGCCTCTGATCTGTGTCTTCACTGTTTCCTAATTAAGACCAGGATTTATTAAACTACCAAGTATTGCAAGTAGACTGGTTCATGTTTTGGTAACTAAACTGATTCACAAGGGAACCTAATAAACAACAATATTTTCTTAGTGTTGAAAGAGTTAAAAATGTGAAAAGGTGTATTTATTAAGCTACATTTATTTTATTTAACCCTTTTTATGCTTACAAAGCTGTTATTAAAGATGTTAATATATTATACTTAGAATTAAATTAAATATTTAACCCTTTCTTTTATAGATCCTTTACAGTATTTCGTACATGTGGATGTTTAAAAAGAAATTAAAGCAGGCAGAAAGTACAGCAGAATATGTGGTATAGGTTTGCTTTACTTTCAGCCTTCTTCAAACAGCTAGGATGTAGGAGAATTTTCCTATTGATCTTTATAAGGTTAGAGTAGAATCATGGACAAGCAATGCTATAAAGGAAATGGTTAAATGCCTACAAATATAACATTTGTTAGTTTATCTTCTGATGTATTCCACAAACCTTTCATATAGCTCTAATTACCATTTTCATCCTGTTTCTCAGTGTTATTTAACAATTTAATGGAATAGACAACTGACACACCCGAGAAAGTCATAGTTTTCCTATTTTATGGATAAAATACCTATATATGGCTAATATGCCCGTTTTTGCAAATCTACCTGACAAATGTCAAATCTACCTGAGAAAATGTTCAAATCTACCTGACAGACCAGTGAGGGTTATCACATGTATGCATGTACACTGTTTTCAAATTACGCATATAGGCATGACTAGGGTTCAAAGAGTTAAACTACCATCTGCTAGGCTATATAAAATATTTGTTATGGTAATTGTTCATGAGGGTATAAACAGGAACTATTTTCTTCAGCAGAGGAATAAATTAGATACGCTAAAAGTCGCTTCTATGGAGGAAAGGGTTAATGGCAGGACTACAGTAATGCTGAAAGCTCTTTAAGGAGCTTTCTGCATTACTGTTGTCCTTCATTATATTTTCAATCATCTTGAACAACTGCAAATGTGTCCTTCTAACTGGCTGCTAAACCTCACATACCAGAAAACCTCTCATAATCAAATACCCCATAGCATGTTTCTAGTTTTGAAGACAGATGACAACTTGAAGCAGGTTTAAAGTAAAGCAGAATGTGCTTTAAGGCACATTCTGCTTTACTTTTAGCTGCCATCTGCTGGAATATAGAAATATTTCTTATAATACACATTCATGGCTGTACAAATTGGAATTATTTTCTTCAGTGGAGGAATGAATTAAATTCGTTAAAATGTGTATCTATGGAGTAAACAGTTATCAAATTGTTTGCTTGGCTGGCAGGAGTTGTATTTTTCAGAGGTTTGACTGTGTATAATCCTTTTTATGATCAGTATCTACACTGTTTGCAAATGATACTGTAGAATTGTTTCCTGCACTGTGTTGGCTTAACCTATTACCCCATAGTTTGTTTCTAGTTTTAAAGATAGATGATCACTTAAAGCAGGTTGAAAGTAAAACAGAATGCGCCTTGAGGCGCATTCTGCTTTACTTCAGCCTGCTTTAAGCTATTATCTGCTATAATATAGAAAAAATTTCGTATAATTTTTATTTGGGACAGTATAAATTGGACCTATTTTCTTCAGTAGATGAATTAATTAAATGTGTTAAAAGGCGTTTTTATGGGGTAATGGGTTAATATGTTTTATTTGTTACAGGATCGTGTTCCATTCGCTGTTGTTGGCAGTAACACTGTTACAGAGAGTGGTGGGAAGCGTGTCCGGGGCAGACAGTACCCATGGGGTATTGTAGAAGTAGAAAACTTGGAACACAATGATTTCTTAGCCCTCAGGAATATGTTAATCAGGTTTGTGAAAGTAAACCCTTTCCTGCTCTGAAGCTTTAACCCATTTCAACATAACCTGTTTTTGCGCTTATTGCGTTTGCCCTGGCTGTTTGTCTACAACTTTAACCTCGACTACATGTGAAAAATACTTCATATTTGTAACATTTACTCAACTCCAGAAGCTCTTGTACTCGGTACGACTTGGGTCATGTCCAACAAAGGTCAAGGTCATTTAGAGGTCATGGTCTCATCAGGGGGCCTAGCGTTTCACTAACACATCTTGTTAGTTTTGAAGACATGTGACCACTTAAAGCAGGTTGAAATTAAAGCAGAAGTCACCTCTAACCCATTACCCCAGAAATACGCCTTTTTACGCCTTCAATTTATTCCTCAAGTGAAGAAAATAGTTCTAATTCATACAGCAATGAATATGTATCATAAGAAATCATTTCTATATTCTAGAATATGGTAGCTTAAAGCAGGTTGACAGTAAAGGCGTATTCTGCTTTACTTTTAACCTGCTTTAAGTGGTAACCAATCTTTAATATTAGATACAGGCTATGGAGTAATTGGTTAACCCTTTACCTGATAGCCTATTTCTAGTATTGAAGATACATGTAGGTGACTACTTAAAGCAGGTTGAAAATAAAGCAGAATGTGCCTTCAGGCACATTCTGCTTTACTTTCAGCCTGCTTTAAGCTAAAATCTGCTTGGCTATATAAAATATTTGTAATGGTAATTATTCATGAGGGTATAAACTTGAACTATTTAATTCAGCGGAGGAATAAACTAAATACGCTAAAAGTCGCTTCTATTGGGGAAAGGGTTAACAAACTTCTACAGAAAATAAATCTTTGGTTCTTATTCATGACTGCATAAATTGGAGCTATTTTCTTCAATGAAGGGATAAATTAAAGGCGTTAAAATGTGTATCAATGGAATAATGGGTCAAGATGCCTACAAACTCTTTCAGCAAATGGCTACATAGTCTTAGTCAAATGCAAAATAGCCAAATTTAACTAAAACATTATTTAGCCCTTCCTAATATTTCAAAACAAATAAATTGATGTTGCGAACACAATTCATAACAATTATTGGCTCATAATGATGAAGGAAGGAAGGAAAGTGAGACTGAGGTATATGTTTTGCTTTTCCCTTTGTCGTGTCTGAGCTGTAAGCTGTCACATGTCTTTGGACAACTACACACTGAAGCCAGTCTTGTATTCACTGTCCATATAATACAATACCCTTCATGGTTTTAAAACAGGAAACGGCTTAATGCAGGACATAAAACTATGCAGAAAGCTCCCATAGGAGCTTTCTGCATTGTTTCGTCCTGCATTAACTCTTTGAACCCTAGTCCCGCATATAGGCGTCATTTTCAAACAGTATACATGTGAAAAGTGCACTTGTCCTATGCAAACAGTGAATACCAAGATCAGAGGGCTCCTTAAGGAGCCCTCTGATCTGGGTATGCACTGTTTGTCATAATGCTAAACATTGACAAAAACAAGTCAAAAAAAGACAACAAGTCAGAAATGGACTAGACTAAAATGGAAACTGAGATTGTCCATTTAAAGTTTGAGGGAGGAAAGAGTTAAGCAACTAGTATTTCTATAGAGTTTTCCATACTATTGAAATGAATGGTCCGTTAACCCATTACCCCATAAATACGCCTTTTAACGCCTTTAGAATATTCCTCCACTGAAGGAAATAGTTCAAATGTATACACTCATAAATATGTCTGATAAAAAATATATTCTATATTTCAGCAAATGTTAGCTTAAAGCAGGTTGAAAGTAAAGCAGAATGTGCCTTAAGGCACATTCTGCTTTACTTTCAACCTGCTTTAAGTGGTCACCTATTTTCAAAACTAGAGTCAGGCTATGGGGTAATGGGTTCATACAAGATTGACTCTCCTCCAACGAATGTTTTGCAACACAAGTTTAGGTTTATTTGTATTAATTTTAAAGTTTTATTTTATTTCAGAACTCACATGCAGGATCTTATTGATGTCAGCAATAACGTTCACTATGAGAACTACAGGTACAACAAACTTGCGCCCGCCAACACAGATGGCAAGATTAAACCAGGATCTCTCACAAAGTGAGTAATTCTACCACTTCTGTAATGCACTTATAAAGAGATTTGTTACAGAAAAAATTGTACCAAAACCCAATGGGAATTGTGTGAAACCGCTTGTCTACAGTGATTGTCTTTCCTATCTCCCTCGGAAGGTTGCTGTAGACAGTCTCGACTGTATTTGAAACATTGCTTTTGTAGATGAAATTTTCGAAACATTTTTTTTATTCACTCTGATGTAGAAAATAAGGTCCACTCAGATGTAAATGTAAGTTTGAATTAGTTGGAACAAAAGCAGGGCTGCCATTTCTCCAGAATTTTCCGAAATCATCGAATTTTTATCCTAGCAGATCTGGCTTAAAGCAGGCTGAAAGTAAAGCAGAATGCATCTTAAGGCACATTCTGCTTTACTTTCAAACTGCTTTAAGTAATCGCACTTGAAAAATAGAAAATTTGGAAAATTTAGACTTTTTCATGATCAACTTATGGCAGCCCTGTATTGTTAAAATATGGTAATGTGAATTTAAATTTTTACACATAGCGTAGTTAATGTCAAATTCTAGACAGCAATTCTGTAATGCCAGAATATCAAGCTCTGCATGCCCAAAACTCCAGATTAGGTGGGTATTTCAAATATTTAATGCCATAATTATGTCTCTGGCCATCGCTATGTTGTGACTACCCATGAGAAATGTTTCTCAGGTATGATTCAAATAATTAGTCACAGTATAGTGTTTAGAGATGAAAGGTTAAAAATAGTTATTTGACTTACTCTTGCCTGGAGCCCTGACCGCAGAGTCATAAAGCTTTTGAGTTGAGTTTGTGATCCTTCTCAAGCATTTGTTTGGTTAGATTTGAGCTTTTGCCCAGCAAAAGCTCAAATCTGACCAATCAAATGCTTGAGAATGATCGCAAACTCAACTCAACTCGAAAGCTTTATAACATTGGAACCTCGGGCCTGTATATGTTTAAATAGCATGCCCATTTCTAAATTAATATAAGTATCAGAAAATTGTACACCTCTTAAATACAGCTTTATTTTCAAACATAAATCAAACAAAAACACTATTGACCTGCAGTCTGTATCAGGGCTCTCATTGATTGACAGCATAATATTTACTTGTATAGTTTGCATGCTGGGATTTTTGTTCCTCTGCAATAGTTGTCTTCTGCTACCGTTCTTAAAATAGAATTTTCAAAACAGCCTGGTCAGAGTGTCGAACAGTTTGGATCCTGATGAGACGCTGCGTTATGCGTCGTCTCATCTGGATCCAAACTGTTTGCAAAGGTAATCACTGTAAGATATATCCGCCAGTAGCAAGGTAAGAGTTAAAAATTCTTAATTTTGCCGAAAAAAAAATGCTTTGCAAAATACAAACTTTGTATTCAACAAATTTAACACAAAAAAACCCCAAAAAACAAAAGAATGAAATGACAATTGCAATCTGCTTGCAGGGACCCTCTGACCCAGATGGCAGAGGAGAAACGAGATCATGATGCCAAAATGAAGAAGATGGAAGCAGAAATGGAGCAGGTGTTTGAGATGAAAGTCAAAGAGAAGAAACAGAAACTGAAAGATTCTGAGGCGGATGTAAGTCATCTACAGGGCTGCCATTTCTTAAGATTTTTCCCCGAAATCTTCAGATTTTTATCCTAGCAGATGGTAGCTTAAAGCAGGCAGAAAGTAAAGCAGAATGCGCCATAAGGCGCATTCTGCTTTACTTTCAACTTGCTTTAAGTAGTCATGTGTCTTCAAAACTAGAGACAGACTATGGGATAAGGTATGTTTCGTGAATTCATGTTTGAAAGATATAAAATTTGGAAATCTACAGATTTTTCATGATCAATTTATATTATGGCAGCCTGCATCTGAGTAATGTCCTACAAAATAAAAAGAGTGTTGCACATTGTTAACAGTTTGCACCATTATCACCAGCTGCTTTGAAAATGTTTGATTTGATGAATATCTATAGATTCAATTTTCTCCCATGTGGGATAGGGATTTGCCCCATGGGGAATCACTTTATCATCCGTACCATGTGACATCAATTCGTTTTGACCAGCTTAACCACAAACGCTGCATGGCGCGGGTAACTAAATGGCGTCATTTCTATTCACGTTACTATAAACAATGTCATGTTTTGGCGGAAAAATGTCCACACAAACTGCAATTATTATGTTATTTGGGTCATGTTTTAATGATTTAAAATCCACCAATCGTTTTGTTGATGTATGATAGGAATTTCTCCCCCGAGGGTCAAAAAATTCATACAGGAACTCGGCAAGCCTGGTCCCTGCATGAATTTTCTGACCCTCGGGGAGAAATTCCTATCCTCCATCAACACTCATGGTGGATTCTTATAATCTTGTCTGTTCAGAGATGCTCAAAGTGATCTTGGGGTCGCTAATATGAATTATAATGGAAATACAAAAAAAGAAAGTGACTTTACTCTGCAAAGGTCTGTATGCTGAATTGTGTTTCAGATCCAGTATCCATATGCTAAATTCAAATGTTGAAATTATTTGAAGGGCTAATCACATCATTTGTTTGATTTCCCTCCCCCTGGGACATGGAATTAGCCCAATGTTGGCGGAAACCGAACAGACATAAATTAAAACAAAACAATGATCAGAGCACCAGATAAGGGTAGTTTTTCAAACACTAAAATCTTTATTTCTGTATTAAACGCTATGGTGTCACTACTCATTAGAATCGTCTCTTAGAGACGATTCTAATGAGTAGTAACACCATAGGAATTGGTGCTAAAAAGAGTGAGAAAATGTTGAATTTGTTGTAATAACTACCTCTTATCTGGAGCCCTGAATATTATGATGTTTTCTCTTTTTTTTTTAGCTTCAAAAGCGAGCAGAGCAGATGAAGAAGAGCTTGGAACAACAGCAGAAAGAGATGGATGAGAAATGGAAGTCATTTGAGAAGGAGAAAGGGGCGTGGGAGGAGTCTACAGGTTACAGCAATTCCCTGGAAAACGTTAAAGAGTATGTACTATATAGCAGGGTCAATAAGATCTACTGGTATTTACCTGTTACCTTAGAGTATGTACTAGGTATAATCTTGTTATAGAGCAGGATCATTGTGATTTACTGGTACTTTGCCTGTTACCCTAGCAGATGGTAGCTTAAAGCAGACTGAAAGTAAAGCAGAATGTGCCTTAAGACACTTTCTGCTTTCCTTTCAGCCTGCTTTAAGTGGTCACCTGTCTTAAAAACTAGAGAAAGGCTATTGGTTGCAGAATATAGAGACAGGATTATTGTGATTTGCTGGTATTTACCCGCTTCTGAATATGAATTTCTATAGATGGATAATTATATACTCTAGGCGTGTCATCTGGATCCAAAATGTTTGCAAAAGTTTGTATTGTCTAGAATGTTATATATAGAAGTATCAGATATTTATGATTTGACTAACATATGCCTTCAGAGAGTGTGTATCATAATTATATAACTGACATTAATCTATCATGACATTGGAAATACATTGTACTTGGGGAGAGAACACTAAACCTATGCAAACATTGTAGACCCTGACCAGAGGGCTCTTAGCCTTAGATCAGTGTCTGCTTTGTTTTGTCTTCTTACGAGATATTGTGCAATAAACCCCTAGATAGTCATAAATGGAGGAGACTTAATTGGAAATTGCACTTGTCCTTTGAAGTTTCAGGTGTGAATGAGTTATCCCATTACTCCATAAATACACTCTTTTTACGCCTTTAATTTGAGACGAAAGGAGCCCTCTGATCAGGGTCTTCACTGTTTGTCATAATGTCAAACATTGACAAAAACAACCCTTAAAAGTCAGAAATGGACTAGACAAAAATGGAAACTGGAATTGTTCATTTAAAGTTTCAGGAAGGAAAGAGTTAAGCCTTAAAGCAGGCTGAAAGTAAAGCAGAATGTGCCTTAAGGCACATTCTGCTTTACTTTCAACCTGCTTTAAGTGATCACATGTCTTCAAAACTAGAAACAGGCTATGGGGTAATGGGTTAAGGAAAGTGAATTGGCAGTTGTCGGGATTGCGTAACGCCGAGCGACGTCGTGGCGCAACCGCCAAGACGTCACGCGTCGTTACGTCATGTACGTTATTATAGATACACAATAAACATGTTTTGAGAGCAGAGTAGTAGGTAGAGTGAACGAAGAAGATGGTGATTAAAAGAGTTAGATTTGGAGAAGTTTACAAGTTGTTATTCACCCGACAGCAGTCTTCATATATGTGCAGTAATCATAATAGCATTTACTCTAGGATATATACATTTTATTAGTGACTATCAAACACTGTTGTATGCATGATTTCTTTTGTAGCTCTTTGATAAACCTAACTCGTACACTTTGTAGACCTTTGCCATTTTAAATTTTAATTTAGATATGCCTTTTAACCCATTAACCATAAATACGCCTTTTTACACCTTTAATTTATTTCTCTATTGAACAATATAGTTCCACTTTACACACTCATTTATATGTACCATAAGAAAATTCAAATAATTTTCATAATCTAGCAGATGGTAGCTTAAAGCAGGTTTACTTTCAACCTGCTTTAAGTATTCAAAGCTAGAAACAGACTATGGGGTAATGGGTTAATCCTCCTGAAGAAAATAGTTCCACTTATGAATATGTATCATAAGACATATTTTCTTTATCCTAGGAGATGATAGCTTAAAACAGACTATGGAATGAAGTAAACGAGCTGAAAGGCGCTTTCTATCGGGGGAAAAAGTTAATGCAGGTACAAGTCATGCAGAAAGCTCCTTTGGAAGCTGTCTGCATTACTTTCATCCTACATTAAGCTGACACCTGTCTTAAACAAGCATACCCAGCTTTATATTTGATTGCAGTTGAAGAGAGGTTTTACTGTATTGAAGAAAGCAGTCGCATGTCTTCGAAAAATCATGAACTTGTTTTAACCCATTACCCCATAAATACGCCTTTTTAGGCCTTTTATTTTATTCCCCCACTGAAGACAATAGTTGCGATTTATACAATTATGAATATGTATAATAAGAAATATTTTCTTTATTCTAGTAGATGGTAGCTTAAAGCGATTTGAAAATAAAGCAGAATGTGCCTTAAGGCACATTCTGCTTTACTTTCAACCTGCTTTAAATGGTCACCTGTTTTAAAAACATGAAACAGGCTATGGGGTAATGGGTTAATTTATGTCACAATGATATGATGTGAACCCTATTAGAATTATCAATATGATATCATGATTTGCTGTTAGGAGATCCGCTGTGTGAATTTCAGTATTCCAAGATCTCCGTCCTCTCTGAAATGTTGGACAAGCATCGGTGACTAGCAGTAGGATGTAATAAACGCTGGTATCTAATCTTGGAATACACGTCCAGTTTGTCCCACAGAAATACAGGCTGCATCACTGGGGAGAAAAATGTCACTCAGGCTTTGTAAACCTTGTAGTTCCAGATCAGAAACCACATTTGTATTTTTCCTGGCTTCAAGGTTATACAGCGTTTGAGCTGAGTCTGAGTGTGTTCTCAAGCATTTGATTCTCAATGCAAAAGCTTTATAACCTCGGACCCAGGGATATAGTGCTTATCCTAGTCGTCATGAATGTCCTGAACTTCAGTTGACCTTGACCTAATTTGGACTTAGGAAGCGTTCAAAATATATTGGCATGGATGCCACCAGGGTCATAAGCATTTATTGATCACAAGTCTTGTCAAAGCTGTGTCTGATCAGGATCTTCGCTGTTAGCATTGCTCAAGTATCGTTTTTCTCGATGATGCAGCTCAGATGGTGTATGATTTTGATCAATATTGTAGACTTCAAAAAGCTATTCCGATAACTCTGCCTCCATAGAAGTACCTTAGAGTGCCTCCATAGAAACACCTCAAATGAGTATTCATTGATGGATATGAAGACAACTTAGTAAACAGCTTAAAGCAAGGCGAAATAAAGACGAAAGGAGCTTTCTGCTTTACTTTCATCTTGCTTAACCCATTACCCCATAAATACGCCTTTTTACGCCTTTTATTAATTTCTCCGCTGATGAAAATAATTCCAATTTATACAGTTATACATATATATTATAATAAATATTTTCTCCATTCTAGCAGATAGTAGCTTAAAGCAGGCTGAAAGTAAAGCAGAATGTGCCTTAAGGCGCATTCTGCTTTACTTTCAACCTGCTTTAAGTGGTAACATATTTTCAAAATTAGAAACAGGCTATGGGGAAATGGGTTAAGCAATATCCAGCCTTTAACATAGTTTGTCACTTGATATAGGTGATTTTCACTTTTGGCTGTTGGTGGAAAGTGTTATGATTATGCTTTCCATATCTCCAACCTCTACAATTTTGATCAAGATTACATACCAGCCCCTTTTTCCAAGTTGACCAGCATGTTATTCCATTGAACTGACTTGGGACTGTTGGCAAACTGTTGGCGTCTGAAGAATTGCAAAGATTTAACTCTTTGGTTTAAATATATTTCATTTCAATAATGTACATGTATTTTACAACCATTTAGGATTGAAACGTAAGCAAAACAGCTTTAACTCTTTCAACACTCAATAACTCTTGTGGGTTATAAGGCTCCCTTGTGGATATTTTCAGTTAACGGAAATGTGAATCAGTCTCCTGGGAAATCTAGGTTGTTCAAAATACTGCTCTAAATTAGCAAACAGTGTAGACCCAGATCAGAGGGCTCCTATAGGAGCCCTCTGATCTGGGTCTACACTGTTTGCAAATGTAAGGAGTATACTTTAAACAGGTCCACAGGGTTGAAATAGATAGAGTGTGCTGAAGGCAGTTGAAGCTAGTATTGGCTTCACAAGTGACTATGAAGACCTGTCTGATCTGGGTCTGCATTGTTTGCAGAAAGTATCAATTTACGCTATTAGTAGGAGAAGGGTCAAGATAAGGTTCTTACTACAGAGATCTGGGCTCTTGAATAAATTGAACTTTTCTTACATTGCTCTATGTTGTGTCTATAATCTCAAAGAGACAATCCTAATGTCATAAGAACATGAAAAATAAGGAAGTTTGTACTTGTGTTTGAAACTCTGTATGGAGCTTCGAATTATATCACTGTGTAGAAATTAAAGATAAGTTAGTTACAATAATTATGTAAAACTGTAAACAAGTATGTACCCCCAATACTCTATTGGTATGCCTTTTCATGCATTTGATTAATTCTTCCACTGAAGAAAATAGTTCAACTTCAGTCATAAAGATGCACTATAAGAAATTGTTTCTATATCCTAGCAGTTGGTAGCTTAAAGCAGGCTGAACGTAAAGCAGAATGCACCTTAAGGTACATTCTGCTTTACTTTCAACCAGCTTTAAGTGGTCTCCTTGTCTTCAAAACTAGAAACAGGCTATGGAGTCAAAGAAACTCATTTTATATTTATTGTAAAATTCATTGTTTTAAGCAGGAAGGTGTTATTTATTTCTTATTGTATGAAATACAATGTAGTATACTTTACAAGCATTAGTATTACAAGAAGAGTTGACCTTGGTTTACTCACTATAACTTCTCTATCTCCATAAGTTTCCCCTATGTAAAGCCCTTAGTGGCACATCAATTAGAGTTAAATGTTTAATAGAAAAAGATATCTTATATTTCCAATGAGACAGGAAGAAATGCAAGCTGACATGACTGTACACCTATTCTCTCTCACTCTACCCTGTCTTCTTCTGTCATATTTGTTCTGCTCAGTTTTATTTCCTGTTCAGTTGAGGCTTGTTTTAACACTGCTGCACTTTTTATCTCCACTCTAGCGCCAAAGACAAAGGGTAAATATTGTATTATTAGAGGCTATCAGAGCTCCAGGTATAGTGAGTACGGTCAAACCCCTCTGTTGAGACCACTGAAAATACCACTAGTTTATGGTATTAACAACCTGTGACAGCTTAACCCATTACCCCATAGCCTGTTTCTACTTTTGATAACAAGTTGCTACTTAAAGCAGGTTGAAAGTAAAGCAAAATGCGCCTTATGGCGCATTCTGCTTTACTTTCAGCCTGCTTTAAGAAAAAATCTGATGGAGTATAAAAAATATTTCTTATGATACATATTCTTGACTGTATAAATTGGAACTATTTTGTTCAGTGGATGAATAATTGAAAGGTGTATTTATGGGGTAATGGGTTAAAGACATGATGAAAGTAAAGTAGAAAGCTTGTACAAGAGCTGCAGTACTCTCATCCTGCTCTAAACAGTCACCTGTCTCAGTCTTAGAATTTGAGCCCAATTGAGTGGTTGAAATGGAAGGGTTTTACTGTCTTTCGGATACTTACCTCCTTTTATCTCAACCAAATCCTATGTTGTGACTATTTAGAATCATCTCGAATAGAGGATTCTAATGAGTAGTCACAACATAGGATTTGCTGGAGAAATAATGAAGAAAGTATTGGAAATGTTGAGTTAACTCTTTCCTCCCTGAAACTTTAAATGGACAATTCCAGTTTCCATTTTAGTCTAGTCCATTTCTGACTTTTAAGGATTGTTTTTGTCAATGTTTGGCATTGTGACAAACAGTGAAGAACCTGATCAGAGGGCTCCTTTGGGAGCCCTCTGATCAGGGTCTTCACTGTTTGCATAGGACAAGTGTACTATTCACATGTACACTGTTTGAAAAGCACGCCTATATGCGGGACTAGGGTTCAAAGGGTTAACTCACTGTTATCTAGAGCCCTGGGTATGTCGAGCTTCTTCTTGCGGGTATTCTCTGGAGTGAGTTTGGGTTTCCTCGCCACAGTAGCTTTTCTTGTAGCATTAACAGGTAGCACACAAGAATTACCTCCCCTGTTCCCCATCAGGTTGACCTATATTTTAAAATCAAATCATCAATATCTTGACCCTTATTGGTATCCTTATCATTGCATATAATTATGATTTACTATACCAGGTCATGTAATATGGTAATAAGCTGTTTTTGCCTTGTGGTGATGAAGAGGAAGTGAGATAGGGGTAGTTGGTGAACAGTATACCTGATAATAGTACACTTGTCTTATGCAAACAGTACAGTCAAAACTCGATACGTCGAACTAGCATTTGTTCGAACATACCCATATTTCAGAGTCAAAACGTGGCTTAACCATGTTTTAACTTTGAAATACGAGTATGTTCGACTTAAGCGAGATCGAGTTATGGAAATTAAACATTAAGTTGAAATCTTATTTTTTCAATCTTATTTCTTCAATCAACATTTTTAGAAAATACAGTATAACCTCTGTCGATCGACACCTCTCTTGACCGGAAACCTCTGTTATCCGACCCTGCTGTTTGGTCCCGGCAGTTTCCCTATTTGTTTTATGTAACTAAACTCTATCTTGATCGGATCCTCTGTTAACCGTTATCCGACATACCTTGACGGTCCGATGAAAGCAAATTAGAGGTTTTTCACACCTCGTTATCCGACGGTATACTCACCTGTGATCATTGACAGCGACTATGCATGCACAGGTGATGATGACACACATCGCTCGGATGGCCGTGTAAAACAAAGTGTGTTGTTTTAACAGTGAGTGAATGATATGAGGGTTAATAAGATAACTTAAGCCAACAAATGTAAGCAACCCATTCAGTGTCGCAGTGCCGAAAACCCAACTCATCCATCATTTCCATGAATTCGTGTTTAAATTGCACAGGTTTCTGCCAATCGTCCTCACTGTCAACATGAGAATGTACGAAATATATATCTAATCGCCCTCCGCATAATTCGAGTCTATATCAATAGTCGCAGGCGTAAAAATATATGCTAACGTTACATGTATATTGAGAGAAAATAAATACATTCACGCGTTTTGAAATTTTTGTTAATTTCCAGCGAGTTCGACATAACGACGATGGACTATACTTGTACATAAAATGTAAATACGAAATATGCCGATGTCGAGCCCTTGATAAGTACATGCCTGTTAACTTCCGACTGTACAATACACACGTTTTATGCCTACTGTAGTTTAAAAGAATAATGGGGAAAACAGTGTAGAACCGAACCAGGTGAATCTTAGTTTAATCTGAAACATTCTGATCTGGATATATGCTGTATGCTGCTGTCATACATATTTATACAGTTGGCATCGAGAAATTCCCCTCGCAGCGAAAAATGGACTGAATCTTTGGGTATGTAAACTTGTGAACTTAGGCATAATTCCGTTAACCGACACCCTCTCTTAACCGACTTACAATCGTGGAACCATGGGGTGTCGGATAACAGAGGTTATACTGTAGTTAGTAGCACTTGTGAGATAATTTAATGAAAACTGCTAGAAGATTTTGAACCCTTCAGGTTTCTTATACTCAATATATTCATGATATTGTCTTTGATTATAAAGGAAAAAGGTGCAATTCACTTTAAACAAGTGTGTTTCTTGAAAATGGCTGTCATCTATATATCTCAAAATCTTAGCATCAAAGAGTTTAGATCCAGATGAGATATTTATTATTCAGCATCTTATCGGAATCAAAACTGTTCTAAAACATTATTAGTATATATGCTTAAAATTTAGCATGAGAAGCGTTAATCCTTAACCCCATAGCCTGTTTCTAGATTTGAAGACAGTTGACAACTTAAAGCAGGTTGAAAGTAAAGCAGAATGTGCCTCAAGGCACATTCTGCTTTACTTTCAGCCTGCTTTAAGCAACCACCTACTAGGATATATATAATTTTCCACATGGTGCATAGTCATTGCTATATAAAGTAAAACCATTTTCTCCCATGGAGGAATAAATTATTTAATGCATAAAAAGGCATTTTATGGGGTAATAGGTAAGCTTTCATAGGACATACTCTAAAGTATCACTCATTATAGTTTTGATGATATTAATTTATGTTAGGCTGAAATTGTTTGCATTGTTTATTTGCGAGTGGTTTAATGTTTTGCCTGTAGAAGTAGTATAAGAATTGGTTAGGGTTTTTGGCTTACTTTTGTTGCGTTAAAGCTGACCTTTTGATATTGAATTCATTAATATTTGGCTTCAATTACCCATTGTTACCCCCTCACATAGCTCCTACCTGAAACGGCTAAATAAAAATTAGTATCAACCCCTAACTCTTCCCGTTAATGAATTGGAGTTTTCTGATTTGGCGTGAATGGAATAATGATTTCTGTTTCGCAATATCTTAAAATTGATTATTAAAATGCAAGCAATTGAAAAATTATACCTAGAAACCAAGCTTATATAAATAGTAAAAGGAATTTGAAAATATATTTACAAAATTTTGATATTTAGATCATGTTAGGAAAATTACAATATTTTCATTTCATGTCCTTACACTTCGCTTCATAACTTATGCAAAACACTCCAGAAGGCCTGTTAATCAATGAATATGATACATAAATGTTGATATTAAAACCCTTTTATCTTTAACAAAACCTATGTTGTGACTACTCATTAGAAGCACTTTTTCATAACAATTCAAATGAGTGGTAACAATATACTATTTGGACATGCAGTGGAGAAAACGTTATTCTTTCCCAATAAACGCATTTATGCTAAAATATTATTTCCAGTACAAACAGTTTGGAGCCAGATCAGACGCCGGGTAACCCGATGTCTGATCAAGCTCCAAATTGTTTGCCACTCAGCTTAATATCAAGTCAGAAAATTGTTATATTCTACATTTTAGTGTATTGCGGTTTCCTTTCGTTTGCGTTTAACCCTTTACCTGATAGCCTATTTCTAGAATTGATAATAGGTTACTACTTAAAGCAGGTTGAAAGTAAAGCAGAATGCGCTTAAGGCGCATTCTGCTTTACTTTTAGCCTGCTTTAAGCTATCCTGTGCTAGAATATATTGAAAATTTTCCCTAAAATATATATCAAATTATTAAATTGCAACTATTTTCTTCAGCGGATGAATAAATCAGATTCGCTAAAAGTCACTTCTATGGGGTAAAGGGTTAAACGGGAAAGAGTAACGTTTTCTCCACTGTAAATGAGATGCTGAAATTGTATTGTTTCCTCATTAGTTTAATTATAGAGATCTGTGTCACTAAAACATGGCAGTAAATCCCAGCACTGTACAAATCCTGCAAAATATCCAGGACTCGAGACAAGTGGAGTATTTTTATTTCAAAAATCTAAAATCTTTATGTCTGCACCAATCCCTATGGTGTGACTACTCATTAGAATCGTCTCAAAGAGACGATTCTAATGAGTAGTCACACCATAGGGTTTAGTGCAGACATGAAGAAAATGTTGGAAAACTTGAGTTTACTCCCTCTTATCTGGAACCCTGGCAAATATCTGCACCCAAATAACACACCCTCTATACTAAGTCTTATGTAATGTCCAAAATATCTGCACACATAGCTACAGTTAAGCCCTGTGCTCGGCAGCTACTGAACAAAAATAGAAAGATCTCTTAACCCTTAGCCTGCCACTCATGACTATAGATCCATATGCAAACACCTTGGATCCGGATGAGACGCCGAGTAACTCGGCGTCTCATCCGGATCCAAGCTCTTTGACACTCGGACAACATTTTCAGCAATTTTGAGCAACTTTGAAGCACTTTGAAAATTGAAGCAGACAAGAAATATAGCAGACGACAATTTATTTGGCGGGCTAAGGGTTAAGACAAGGGACTGCTAAGAGCAGACTGATGGTAAAGCACAAGCATACACCTGCCATGGTGTCAGAAAAGTTTCCTTCAAAAGGCATTCTATGTTGTCAATATATGTAAAGGCTTCAAAAGGTGCTTCTATGAGGAGAAAGGGTTAATGTAGGATAAATTCAATACAGAAAGCTCCTAAAGGAGCTTACTACATTATATTTCCCCTGCATTAACACTTTCCCAATGGAAGTGGTACCTTTTGGCTTTTAGGGCATTTCCGTGAGATGCTGTACAGTCATTTAAATTTTCTTTACTCCCTGAGAGGGGCATGTTTAAAGCATGCTGAAAGTAAAGCAGAAAGCTCCTTAAGGAGCTTTCTGCTTTACTGCCAGCCTGCTTTAAGCAAGCACCTATTTTAAACATTGAAAACAAGCTATTAGGGAAAGGGTTAACCCATTCCCCATTAATACGCCCTTTTACGCCTCAAATTTATCCCTCCACTGAGGAAAATAGTTCCAATTTATACAGTTGTGAATGTTTAACTTAAAAAATAATTTTTATATACTAGCAGCTGGTAGCTTAAATCAGGCTGAAAGTTAAGCAGAATGCGCCTTAAGGTGCATTCTGCTTTACTTTCAACCTGCTTTAAGTGGTCACCTATATTCAAAACTAGAAACGGGCTATGGGGTAAAGGGTTAAACTGTCACCTCTCTGTTAAGACTGCTGCACCAAGTGTACCTTCTGTTGAGTGGCTGTTTAACACTGGGTTTACTGTGGTTTCTAATACAACATTGTGAACTTGATCAATTCAGATTTTTAACACATCATAAATAAGTAATCCACTCACTTTCTCCAAATCTATACTATTCCTGTATACTTGTCAAGTTGAGATGTCATTTGCGTCAAGATTGCAATTTGGTTTTCAATTTTGATTTATAAATCATTTTTATGTTCTTTTAACTGGAAAAAGCGTTTGAATATCAAACAGTTTTTATCCAGATCTCAAATGCAAAGTCAGTCACTGTCTGATCAAGATTCAAACTGTTTCTTCTATTGAAATACCTATGTAATATGAAAGTTTTTAATGAAACAGATGATGATTTATAAGCTGATTGAGTTAAAGTATATGGCAGTGGACCTGAAAAGGAACATTTGCAAATAATGAATTTAATGTATTTTAACCCTTTCCCCCATAGAAGCGCCTTTTAGCGCATTAAGTTTATTCCTTCACTGAAGAAAATAGTTCCAATTTATACAGTCATAAATATGTATCATACAAAATATTTTCTATATTCAAGCAAATGATAGCTTAAAGCAGGCTGAAAGTAAAGCAGAATGCGCTTAAGGCGCATTCTGCTTTACTTTCAACCTGCTTTAAGTGGACACCTATATTCAATACTAGAGACATGCTATGTGGGAAAGGGTTAATGACTGATAAAGATAGGGTACATGCTAACAAATTGTCAATATTTTTAAAAATAATAAAATAAAATTAAAAAACATGTTAAACTGCATAGGACATAATTATTACTGTGACAGTTTAACACTTGCAATGCTGAAGAGACCCATGCTATTAAATGATCAGTTTGCATTGAGGGGTTTATCCCGTATACATTTAAATGAATAACAAACAGTGCAGATCCTGATCATAGGACTCCTTTAGGGACCCTCTGATTTGGGTCTAAACTGTTTTGCAAATGCTGTACATGTATATAAAAAAAAAAAAAGATTTTGTTTGTCAATAACTTAAAGCCAGTTGACAAATTTCTCATTTCTCGAACAATTTTTTTTTATAATTCAAATAAGATAAAAAATATCAAGAGTACATTACAGTAAAACCTCTCTATTACGAATTCCAAATTGTGTTAATTAGCAGGTGTTAAATATTGCAGGTGACTGCTTAAAAGCAAGGTGAAAGTAAAACAGAAAGCTCCTTTAGGAGCTTTCTGTTTTACATTCACATTGCTTTAAGCTGTCACCTGTCTTATACCCAATCAATTAGCCTTCTTTTTAATGGTCGTAATAGAGAGGTTTACTGTATTTAGATATCTAGAGCATTAGCACTGTTTTAGATGTAGAAAACTTTAGAAAGACTGGACTGTCACACTCTGGGGTCTCTGGTATAGACTGGTTATTGTGTTACTTAGAATAGACACTGGTAGATACACTCGAGTCTTGGTAACTCGGGCTAAAGTTGAACTTAGTTTTCAAAAGTTGAACTGGGTAACTCAAATGTGCATATTCATTTTCTTCATACAGAACCCCAGATAAGGGGAGTATTTCAAAAACTAAAATCTTTATTTCTGCTTTAAACCCTATGGTGTCACTACTCATTGGAATCGTCTCTTCGAGACGATTCTAATGAGTAGTAACACCATAGGATTTGATGCTAAAATAAGTCAGAAAATGTTGGATTTGTGCAGTTTACTCCCTCTTATCTGAAGCCCTGTTCATACATGTAGTCTTTATTTCAGGGTTTGAGACAGATGACTATTTAACCTTGTAGCCTGTTTCTGGTTTTGAAGATGGGTGACCACTTAAGTAAAGCAGGTTGAAAGTAAAGCAGAATGTGCCTTAAGGTGCATTATGTTTTACTTTCAGTCTGCTTTAAATAAGCTACCATCTGATAGGATAAAGAAAATATTTCTTTTGATGCATATTCATCACTATATAAATTGGAACTATTTGATTCATTGAAGAAATATATTAAGGACATTAAAATGTGTATTTATGGAGAAATGAGTTAACTCTTTCCTCCCTAAAACTTTAAATGGACAATTCCAGTTTCAATTTTAGTCTGGTCAATTTCTGACTTTAATGGTTGTTTTTGTCCATTTTTGGCATTATGACAAACAGTGAAGACCCTGATCAGAGGGCTCCTTTTGGAGCCCTCTGATCTGGGTCTTCACTGTTTGTTCCAGACAAGTGTACTTTTCACATGTTCACTGTTTGAAAAGCACGCCTATATGCGGGACTAGGGCTCAAAGGGTTAAAGGCTTTCTGCTTAATTTTCAGCCTGCTTGAAACAATCTCTATTAATGTGTTACAGTCTAGTAAAGTTGAAAGTCCAAATAAAGGGTACAGACACCTGTATGAAAGGGTATTTCTATATAAATAAAGATAGTTAACCCATTACCTTATAAATACGCCTTTGTAAGCCTCTCACTAATTCCTGCTCTGTGTTTTCATAATTCATCACTCCATAAATATACATTTTCCTCCTTTGGGATCAAGGGTTTCAGTTATAGCCTGTATATAACACTCAGAGTACTGTTATTTTAGTTCATTTATCAGGAAATGACAGAGGCGTTTATATTAAGAACAGGGATATTTTTAGCTTGACCACCTCTCATGGTTACTTTAATGGTCATAATACTAAATAGCTACTACACTTTACTGAAATTTCACTGCATGAATTGATCATAACATTAAAGGAACCAATGCTCATAAATAATTTTGTGTATTTTCTTTATTTTCAGTGCCCACAAGAAACAGAAGAAGGGTCTGTTTTAGCGACAGTCAGACAAATGGATGCGGATTTTATACAGGCTTATAATGCAGATATTGAGATGCCTTATTCTACATCAGTGTGTGTATGACGGAATGGAATATTGACCAAAAAGCAAACCCTTTAAAGGAGGGTTCCAGATAGGAGCGATTTAAATGAAGCTTTATTCATCTCCATTAAACCCTATGTTGTGACCACTCATTAGAATCGTCTCGAAGAGACGGTTCTAATAAGTGGTCACAACATAGGGTTTGATGGAGGAATAAGGAAGTTCATACTTGAAATACTCGCCTTATCCGGAGCCCTGCCTCAATGGTTGTCATACCCACTAACATGGCAGCAGGGAACCGGACGCAACCCGTGAATCTCGGGAGACCTGACGTCTTTTGTCAAAAAATGTGTTCAAACAAACTAGTTTCGAGACATGGAAGATTGAGTGCAAACAGATCATTGTTTTTTATGGTAAAAGCTTAAGTATGTGAGAATGGGGTTTTACAGAGACCAAGTGCTACTGAAGTAAATGACAGAGGACCAATAATAAGTGTTTTACGTGCCAAAAATGAAATGTTCTGGCGTGATCCTACCGCTCTCATTTGTTGATATACTTCACAGTCTTTATCATATTCATGTGTATGCTTGAACAAGTCGAACCTTTGTTGAGACAATGCAGTACAAATATAATGGAGAAAGCTCCTAAGGTAGCTTTCTGCACCACTTTTCTAGCTGCAGAAAGTTGCTATATCTATCTAACTTAAAAAGGATAGCCACATTTCTCGAACATTTGGAGCTTTCTCCATTTCTTTTATCCTGCATTAAATTGCTACCTGTCTTAAAGGATGGCCACTTTACACAACTAGTTTTTAGCTTTCTGCATTAATTTTAATATTCATTAAATTGCTGCTGCCTTTATATCTTCCAGCAAATTGCAGCAATTTAACCCATTCCCCATAGTTTGTTTCAATACTGAAAACAAATGGTTGCTTAAAAACTGACAGAAAGTAAAGCAGAATGTTCCTTAAGGAGCATTTTCTTTACTTTCAGCCTGCTTTATGTGACCATCTGCTAGGATATAGGAATATTTCTTATGGTTCATGGTCATGGAACTATTTCTTCAGTGGGGGAATAAATTCAGAGTAAAAAAGGTGTATCTATGGGGTAATGGCCCGGGTTAAAAAAGTATCTAAGGTTCTTTGACTGTTAACATATTCAGCATTATATATTTTAGTAAATTCTACCCACCACAAGATGAGACAAAATGAGAAAAGAGCTACTATTTTAGGTTCCTCAATTTCTTTCATTTTGGATCTGAGCAGCTACAGGAAGATAGCACCAGATTTCTTTACTGAGCTCTTGCTATACGAAGCTCATTCTCTGGTTAACACAGTGGACCCTAGCCATGAGTATAGTATACCTGTCCTTTACAAACACTGTTTGTCCTATACGAATAGTGTAGACCCCGATCAGAGGGCTCCTTCAGGAGCCCTCTGATCAGGGTCTGCACTGTTTGTCATTTTGCAATAAATTGTTATAAACCAACCCTTCTTATTGAGAAATAGAATAGACTTTATTAAAAACTGGAGCTAATTAGCTCTCCATTTGAAGTTATATAGGTGAATGAGTTAATTAGAATCAGTTCACCAGAGTTTTCATTACAATGGTTCCGCCGTATAATATGTGAATAGTAATAGTGTTGGATGTCATATATCTCTCTGCTCATACTTACTATAAGCTTATACAGTGTGTCTACTTCCCATGTTTTCATTGTGGTACATGTTTGTCTGAGATGTTGGTAACTATTATATTTGAACCAACAGGGCTCCAGATAAGAGGGGGTAAACTGAACAAATCCTCGTTTCAGCACCAAATCCTATGGCGTTACTACTCATTAGAATCGTCTCTTTGATAGGGTTTAATGTAGAAATAAAGATTTTAGTTATTGAAATACTCCCGTTATCTGGAGCCCTGAGAACTTATGCTGGAATGCATTTCAACAATGATATTCTTTGCTTGTATTTCAAATGTTTGTTTGTTGATCTAATAACATATTGAGAATAACACATACCCCAGAAATATGATTTGTTTTCAAAAGTAATGTTTGTCCCCTCTGTCTAGTTCTGTTCTGGATTTGTCTTGGTAAAGTAAAATTAGGTGCTATAAATGGAAAAAATCTTAACTGTTTTCAAATTAATTAATATTGTCAACAGTTTGAAACCTAGCGATGAGTCATTTAACCCATTACTATGAGTCATTTAACCCATTACCCCATAGCCTGTTTCTAGTTTTGAAAAAAAGTAACCACTTAAAGCAGGTTGAAATTAAAGCAGAATGTGCCTGAAGGCACATTCTGCTTTACTTTCAGCCTGCTTTAAGCTATAATCTGTTAGAATATACATGTAGAAAAATTGTCTTATAATACTTAATCATGACTGTATAAATTGAAACTTTTTCCTTCAGTGGAGGAATAAAATAAAGGCGTAAAAAAGCGTAATTTGGAAAGGAACATTAAACCTTTCCTAGCTGTAATGTCGTTTCCTCAGATATTGTCGTCTATTTCGATTACTCAAAGAGAAATTTTAGGTATTTTGACCAAAGAAACATCAACACTAGTTAAGCAAACAGTTTGGATCCTGATCAGACGCCGCATTATGCGGCGTCTGATCTTGATCCAAACTGTTTGCAAATATTAATGCAGTTGTAATCAGTATTCTAAGACTTGAAGCATTAGTTTTCAATAGCTGGGTGGGCCCTGTTTAAATAAGTTGTTTCCGATACATACAGAATTACAGATTTACCGTTTTGTTTTGATGTAGAACTAGAGATAGCGTTGCTTGTTGTAGTGTGCCCATTTGTTGTGCAAGTTGTGTATGTCGGAATCTCAGTTGACAATATGAAAACTTCAACAAATGAATAAGAGTTTTGACTGATAACTTTCTTGTTTATGAAACACATTTAACCCATTACTCCATAAATATGCCTTCAAAGCTTTACTCCTGAGATACATGTTTTAATGCATTAAATTTATAATAACTACTGAAAAAAATTGTTCGAATTTATACATGTCATGTACAGAATATGTTTCATAAGAAATTTTTCTACATTCTAGCAGATGATAGATAAAGCAGTCTACAAGTGAAGCAGAATGCACCTTAAGGTGCATTCTTCTTTACTTTCAACCTCTTATAAGTGGTCACTTGTCTTCAAAGCTAGAAACAGGCTATGGGGTAATGGGTTAAGGACAGTGGATCATGTATTGATAGTCCAGATGCAGCGTCTGACTGTGGCAAAAGATAGTAAGATACATTACAGTATGTATTGGGGATTCTTTTATATGTTAAGTGTTTTTATGACGGCGGATGTTAATGATAAGAAAACAATTATGTTGAAATAAGACATATACAGTCGAACTTCGATATCTCGAGCTCGGATAACTCGACCTATCTGATAGTTTGACATATGAACTGCATTATTTCATGCTCGGTTAAGTCGAACATACCCATATTTCAAAGTTAAAACGTAGTTTGACAAAACCGAGTTCGAGATATCGAAGTTCGACTTTATTCCAAGGATGTGCAATGGAATCGAACCATCTCAGGATCTCGTGTTTAGCATGATATCATCCAGTAGTTTGTGTTGAAGTTTGCCTCATTGGGGATAAAATGTGTTGTAATAATGATAGACTCTGGATCAAAATGGTAGATTATGTAGTGCTATCTTTGGAAAGAAAGGTATGATTGCAGTTTTATTAAAACATATGTTCACAAAGAAGGTGGAAACTCGTAGATCAAATAAACTTGTCAACTAGACAAATGGCTGTGGTTATACCATACCGTTCATCTTACAGTGTTCATAAACAGTTGAACTAAAAGCAGCCTACCAGTACGTTTAAAAACATTCTTTTTCGATCACACAAAAGAAGACACATTGACGTTAAAAAACAGATGGTGTGTAGGGTTTGTTTCGGAATGGACCATTTAAAATTGTCACAACTAAATTGGGTTCTGGCTGTGTTATAACAATACATTATGGTCTGCCTGGTTTGCTCAAAGTACAATGTGTTGCCTTAGCCTGTTTGAAAGACATGGGTAAAAGTATATACTGTAGATTATGCGAATCACATTAGTACGAGCAATAATGAATTTATCTAACTCATTATCCCTTAGCCTGTTTCTAGTCTTAAAGATTAAATGTCCACTTAAAAGTAGATTGAAAGTAAAATAGAACGTACCTTAACCCATTACCCCATAAATACGTCTTTTTACGCCTCTAATTTATTCTTTCACTGAAAAAAATAGTTCAAACTTATATAGTCGTGAATATTAACAATAAGAAATATTTTCTATATTCTAGTAGTTGGTAACTTACAGCAGGCTGAAAGTAAAGCAGAATGCGCCTTAAGGCTCATTCTGCATTACTTTCAACCCACTTTAAGCGGTCATATATCTTCAAAACTAGAAACAGGCCATGGGTTAAGGCATACTCTGCTTAACTTTCACCCTGCTTTAAGCTACCATCTGTTAGAATATAAAAAAAAACATTTTTTCTTGTACGTATTAATGACTGTATTACGTGAAACTTATTCCTTCAGTGGAGTAATAAATTAGATGTGTAAAGTAGGGCATTTCTATGGAAAAAAGGGTTATTAACATAAAATGAGTGAGAGTTTTCAAATTAATCAAAGGCCAAGCTTCTTGCCAAAAGAATTTTTAATTAACACATTGAATATGATTAACACAAGACCAAGATGCTGACCTGAACAAGTCATTAAAATGGTAAGAAAATTTTTTATTAACAAGTCATTAAAACCATAAAAACTAGGTAAAATGTTTGTACTGATCAATTTGTGTCTCTTGCACTTTTCAATTTTCTCATTGTTTTTCTGGAGTGGCTTTTCGTTAAACAATGTGCCTACTAATAAGATAATGGGGCATCAATAGGCTCCTCCTTGGAGTGGTTATAGTAGCAAGGTTTTTACAAGAAAATGTGTGTAATGGGATATAGTGTTCAAAATCAACTTTATTATACAAAATTGTCAGCATTTTATACTGTGTGGTTTTTCATATTCAGTCGTTTGTCGTGTCTGTCTGTATGTCTGTCTGAAGCTCAGGATGAGAGGGTTTTATATTTAAAAACGTTGTCTGGGTATTGCTTGGGTGCTAGAAGCGATGACTTATGTTTGAAACATCTTCCTCCCTACTGTTAAACAGTAAAACATTTATTTTACCACCACTAAATTGTGTTAATTATCAGGTATTTTGAGAAGAAGACAGCTTAAAGCAAGGTGAAGGTGAAACAGAAAGCTCCTTTAGGAGCTTTCTGTTTTACGCTCACCTCGCTTTAACCCTTTCCCACATAGCCTGTTTCTAATATTGAATATAGGTGTCCTCTTATAGCAGGTTGAAAGTAAAGCAGAATGCGCCTTAAGCGCATTCTGCTTTACTTTCAGCCTGCTTTAAGCTATCATCTGCTAGAATATAGAAAATATTTTGTATGATACATATTTATGACTATAAATTAGAACTATTTTCATCAGTGAAGGAATAAAATTAATGCGCTAAAAGGCGCTTATATGGGGGAAAGGGTTAAACTGTCACCTGTCTTTTATGCAGTCAAATAGCCTTCTTTTTAGTGGCCGTAATAGAAAAGTTTTACTGTACATATAATTGTAGGACTATTCATTGGCAACAAATTTTCTCATCTTGAAGGACAGTTAAACCTGTATACAGCGACTACTTGAAAGATAATGAGTTAGAAGAGTAATATTATGGCAGCTTAATGCAAGACAAAAGTAATACAGAAAGTTCATTTAGCAGCTTTCCGCATTTCTTTTATCTTACAATAAGCAGTCTGATATTTTATATACAGGGTGATAATTGAAGTTTTAACTAATGGTGTAATTATTTGTTTGCTTTAAGCAAATGACAACGAGATGAAGAATTCTGCTTAAAATGTAACATTCATTTAAACGGATCCAGAACAATTGTTGATCAGCTTTAAAATCTGGAAATGCTTTATACCCATTACCCCATAAATACGCCTTTTTACGCCTCGGATTTATTCCTCCATTGATGGAAATAGTTGAAATTTACGCAATCATAGATGTGCATTATAAGAAATATTTTCTATATTCTCGCAGATGGTAGCTTAAAGCAGGCTGAGAGTAAAGCAGAATGCGCCTTAAGGCGCATTCTGCTTTACTTTCAACCTGCTTTAAGTGATCACCTATATTCAATACTTTAAATATGCTATAGGGTAATGGGTTAAGGTATATTCAAACCTGTAAGCAAATGACAACCCAGATGCAGGATTGTGGAACTGAAGGACAGGCTTAAAATTCAAGATTCCTTCAAACGGATCCAGAAATAATATTGTGTATAACCATATATTTGTATTTTGAAGTGTTACAGCTTAATCCCCTACTAAATTGTTAACCATAATACAAACAGCTTCTATAAAACAATGCATTTTACTGATATGATACAGTCAAGCCTGTGTTTAGCAATAATTTATATTTCATAAAACTAAGCAGCCAGAGCATGCACCATTAGAATTGTTGCTAAATACATGTTTGAGTGTACACGCAATTTATTTATAAATATTTTTTTCCATACACATATACATATGTATATGTATGTGTTTTGCTTGTAAATTTTTCATCATTAAGAGATGTAATAATGCATTATTCTCGAGTGTGTGTCATAACTATCATTACCGATGGCGGTAAATATATAGTGTATTTTATGTAGCCGACTATTAGTATGTTTATTTGCATAGAAAATGCCATGTGCTGTAAATAACCTCTTTATTTTACTACTGTCTTAAACTTGTACTGAATATTTTGTCTTGTACCCAAGGTCTTGCACACATTCTAACAGACTTAACAGAAAGATGTATGACAGTTTCCTACTGCAGTGAAGCCTCTCTATTACAACCACTAAATTGTGTTAATTTTTAGGTGTTTAAGGCAGGTGACTGCTTAAAGAAAGGTGATAGTAAAACAGAAAGCTCCTTTAGGAGCTTTCTGTTTTACTGTCACCTTGCTTTAAAGCGACTCGCAACCAGATGGTGCATTAAAAATAGTAATTTGTAAATATGTGTCAAACGCTTATATAAATGGTAAAGAATTAGTTTAGGATAAGAAATTCTGTTAAAAAAAATGTATTTCAATAAAAAAAAATATTGGTCTCTTGTGGGATTCGAACCCGGGGCCCGGCATTGGCGGACAGAGGGCAAAATAGGGGAACCGCTTAGACCAATGGACCACGGAACTATCCGTTTATCTCGGATCGATTTAACATATTTCAATGTGTAGCGATCGAAAGTGCATACATCTTCACAATTCGGCTCGGGTTTATGTCTGAGCCCGTGTAGAGAAGCAACAACAACAACTATACCGTCTACTAGTCGGTATAGAAAAACGATGGAAAATATCTAAAAATCTAAGATTCGGTGACGATTCTTGAGACTTTTTTTGGACTGATCATATTTTTTTAATGTCAGAAGCCAACTAATGCCACAAATTTGCTTTTATTTGAGTATTTTATTTTATTTTGACAAGTACACCATCCAGTTGCGAGTCCCTTTAAGCTGTCACCTGTCTTTTAAGCAATCCATTAATTTTGTTTTAGTAGTCTTAATAAAAAGGCTTTACTGTATGTTTGGGGTGGCTAGTGTTGATGGATCAAATTTAGAATAATCAGTACACCATGATTCAAGGAACGCTTTAGACTTTGCATAATATGCATAAATTGACTTAGGCTATAAGAAATTAAAAACACAAAAAAACACAAAAAAACAAGCTATATAAGCCACGTTTTAACTTTGAAATAAGGATATGTTTGATTTAACTCTGTGCACACGGCAGAATTGTGATTAATTGTACAAACAGTTTGGATCCAGATGAGACGCCGCATAATGCAGCATCTCATCAGGATCCAAACTGCTTGACACTCTGACCCTGTTTTAAAAAGAAATTTTGAAAAATCTTTTTTTAGAACAGTAGTATTTAGAACAGTAGCAGAACTCTTGTTGCAGATGAAAAAGTTACCCAGCATGCAAAGAGTTAATAGAGATTATATTTAACTAATTTTAACTGAAGAAATTTGGATCAATTCAAATTAACCCATTACCCAATAAATACGCCTTTTTACGTCTTTTATTTTCTCCTCCGCCGAATAAAATAGTTCAACTTTATACAGTCAAGAACAGGTACCATAAGAAATATTTTCTATATCCTAGCAAATGGTAGCTTAAAGCAGGCTGAAAGTAAAGCAGAATGCACCTGAAGGCGCATTCTGCTTTACTTTTAGCCTGCTTTAATTGATCAACTATCTTCAATACTAGAAACAATCTTTGGGGTAATGGGTTAAGTGAGTCAAAATTTGACTGTATGGTAAAACACTTTGGGTGGGAAAGAAATATAAAATGCTATTAAAACCAGCCTCCTATAGTCAGTGGCATGGCACCAGGGCTGCCATTTCTCCGGATATTTCCTAAATCTCCGGATTTTTTCCAGTACATGGTAACTTAAAGCAGGCTGTTAGTAAAGCAGAATGCGCCTTCAGGCGCATTCTGCTTTACTTACAGTCTGCTTTAAGAAGTCGCTTGTCAATAAAACAAGAAACAGGCTATGGGGTAGAGGTACGATTCGTAAAATTGTACTTGAAAAATGCAACTTTGGAAATATTAGGATTTTTCATGTCAACTTATGGCAGCCCTGTGGCACCAATTTGTAGTCAGCTAAGTATTATCTTTCTATCTCAGTAAATGTTGTACATGTATTGTAAAACTTTTTATCCTTGTGTACAAGAATGATTATTTACTGTTTAGACTAGCTTGTCAAGCATAAAATGTCAAATACATGTATCATTCATTGCAATTTTTTTTACACATTGAAATAAATGACTTGTACAAGATGTTGATGTTTTGTTTTGTTTGACGATACCAGTATAGTTTCAGATTAGGATTTGATGGAGCCTGTACATGACTATTTAACTCTTTCCTCCCTGAAACTTAAAATGGACAATTCCAGTTTCCATTTAAGTCTAGACCATTTCTGACTTTTATGGGTTGTTTTTGTCAATGTTTGGCATTATGACAAACAGTGAAGACCCTGATCAGAGGGCTCCTAGGAGCCCTCTGATCTGGGTCTTCACTGTTTGCAAAGGACAAGTGTACTATTCAAATGTACACTGTTTGCAAAGGACGCCAATATGCAGGACTAGGGTTCAAAGGGTTAACCCATTACCCCATAGCCTGTTACTAGCTTTGAAGGCAGTTGATCACTTAAAGCTTTTAGCTGCATATGCTAGATTATAGAAACCATTTCTTTATGAAGTTATGATGCATATTCATGACTGTATCATATGGAACTATTTTCTTCAGTAGAAGAATAAATAAAATGCCTAAAAAGGTGTATTTATGGGGAAATGGGTTAACTCATTCACCCTTACAACTTGAAATTAACAATTCCAGTTTCTAATTAAATCTAGTTCAATTTTAGCTGATCTGAGCTTAGCTCAGGGTGAGCTTTTAGGACTGCCTGTTCATTTGTACGTCCACAGTAGGGGGTATAACTTCATCAAACTTGATCCAAATGTTGTTCTTGACAAATCTTAGCCAAGTTCAATATTGGTCATATCCGGTCAGAAAGTAGATCACTAGGTTAAATAGAGGGCACAGTCTTTAGCTCACCAGAACACAAAGTGTGCAAGGTGAGTTATTGTGATACCCCTCTGTCCATCGTCCGTCCATCATATTCTGTATGTCTGTCCGCAATTACAAACGACTTCTTCTCTAAAACATATTGCCCCAGTGTAACCAAACTTCATCACAAGCATCAGTAGGGTGGTGGAATGAAAAGTTGTTAAATGTTAGTGGGTGGGGTAATTTGTTAGGTTGCCATGGCAATCGTGCACAATATCTAGAAAAATCGTCTCCGAAACTACTGGTATGATTTCAATTTGGGTTTCACCAAAATGTTTCTCAATGGATAGAATTTAAAATGTGTTCAAAGAAGTTTTATCCGTCAACCTTGTCTCTTCCCATTCCATGATTAGCTCACCTGAGCTAGCTCAGGGTGAGCTTTTGCAATCCTTGAATGTCCGGCGTTCGTTGTCAGTCGTCAACAATTTTAGTGTTTACACTCTAGAGGCCACAATTTTGATCCAATCTTTCTGTAACTTGCTCAGATTGTATATTACCATAAGAGTTTGGACGAGTTAGATTATAGTCGAAATCGGAGCAATAGGTCAAGAGTTATCTACCTTTGAATTGCTGAAAATGCCATATTTAACAGTGTTTACACTCTAGAGGTCACAATTTTAATTCAATCTTTCTCAAACTTGCTCAGATTGTATAAAACTAGTAGAGTTAGGATGCGTTTGATTATGTTTGAAATCCAATCAATAGATCAAGAGTTATCTACCTTTGAATTGCTGAAAATGCAATATTTAACAGTGTTTTCACTCAAGAGGCCACAATTTTTATCCAATCTTTCTCAAGCTTGTTGAGATGGTATATTACTAAAAGATTTCATATCAGTTTGATTATGGTTGAAATCGGACAAATAGATCAAGAAGTTATCTACCTTTGAATTGCTTAAAATGCCATATTTATACCCCCACAAACAGAGTTTGAGGGGGTATACTGGAATCAGCCTGTCGGTCGTCGGTCGGTCGGTCGGTCGGTCTGTCTGCAAAATCTTGTACTTTCAACTCCTCCTTCAGTTTCAACCCGATTCATTTGATACTTGGCATAAATGTTACTCAGGTGTAGTAGATGTGCAAGACACAAATTTCAGGTCTCTGTGACCTTGACCTTGAAATTGAAATTGGTCTTGAAATTGGAAGGCAAAATCTTGTATTTTGAACTCCTCCTTCAATTTCAAACTGATTCACTTGATACTTGGCATAAATATTACTCAGGAGTAGTAGATGTGCAAGACACAAATTTCAGGTCTCTGTGACCTTCACCTTGACCTTGGTCCTTGAAATTGGTCTTGAAATTGGCAGGCAAAATCTTGTACTTTGAATTCCTCCTTCACGTTCAACCTGATTCACTTGATACTTGGCATAAATGTTACTCAGGAGTAGTAGATGTGCAAGACACCAATTTCAAATCTCTGTGACCTTGACCTTTGTTCTTAAAATTGGCAGGCAAAATCTTGTACTTTGAATTCCTCCTTCACGTTCAACCTGATTCACTTGATACTTGGCATAAATGTTAATCAGGTGTAGTAGATGTGCAAGACACAAATTTCAGGTCTCTGTGACTTTGACATTGACCTTTGTCCTTGAAATTGGCAGGCAAAATCTTGTACTTTGAACTCCTCCTTCACTTTCAACCTGATTCACTTGATACTTGGCATAAATGTTACTCAGGAGTAGTAGATGTGTAAAACACAAGTTTCAGGTCTCTGTGACCTTGACCTTGGGCCTTGAAATTGGTCTTGAAATTGGCAGACAAAATATTGTACTTTGAACTCCTCCTTCAATTTCAACCTGATTCACTTGATACTTGGCATAAATGTTATTCAGTAGTAGTAGATGTGCAAGACACAAATTTCAAATCTCTGTGACCTTGACCTTTGACCTTGAAATTGGTCTTAAAATTGGCAGGCAAAATCTTGTACTTTGAACTCCTCCTTCACTTTCAACCTGATTTACTTGATACTTGGCATAAATGTTACTCAGGAGTTGCAGAGTGTCATATACCATTTTTAAGTCATTTTGACCTTGGCTTACACCTTTGACCTTATTGTAAAACCTTATTGAAAACGTCTGCAGAGTGTGACAGAGTGCTGTATAGTGGGGGTATTTAAAACTATTTATAACCTTTAGTGATAGCTGTTCTAGTTAACACTGTTTACACTCTAAAGGCCACAATTTTTATCCAATCTTTCTTTTACTTGCTCAGATTGTATATAACCATAAGAGTTTGGATGAGTTCGATTATTGTTGAAATCGGAGCAATAGGTCAAGAGTTATCTACCTTTGAATTGCTGAAAAGGTCATATTTAACGGTGTTTACACTCTAGAGGCCTCAACTTTTATCCAATTTTTCTTAAACTTGCTTAGATTGTATATATATGACTATAAGAGTTCATAGAAGTTCGATTATGGTTGAGAGTATGGGGTAATGGGTTAAGAGGTTATTTAACAGTGTTGAGTACAATACTGAATTCTATTGGACGAGTACACAGCAGTCATAATTCATATTGGACGAGGCGAAAGCCTCGTCCAATATGAATTATGACTGCTGTGTACTCGTCCAATAGAATTCAGTATTGTACTCAACACTGTTAAATTACTTTATTTCACACCATAAAATTATAAAATGACAAAAGAAACCACATGAATCTATTTTTATTTAAATTCCTTCTAGCTTTTGAATTTCCACAAAAAGTGTTTCCTCCCTACAACGGCCTTCCCAACAACAACTTTCCCCTTACAACGACCCTTGTCGCAGTTCCCTAAACAGGACAAGTATGTCCAACACACTTCTTGGCTGCAATACCATCTGCTTTTTTGTCGTCTGCTGTTTTTTCCCAAAGTTACATATAAGTTGACGTTTTGATATAATAAAATGACGAGTGACAAACGTTACGCGGCGTCTGATCTGAATTCAAGCTGTTTGCAAATGTAAGACAAATCTTATTTTCCCTCCATATAAATACTCCCTCCGAGCAACACACACAATATATGCCTCCCATTGGGTGTCGATGTAGAGAAGGAGCACTGTAGCAGACGTGTGAAATGCCAAGGGAAGTAACTCTGAACAGAGTGTCGGAAGAGTTGTCCAGTCCGATACGAAAATGATATGGAATTTCTGGATCAGAGTCCAATATATGAGAAAAATGTGGCCTTCTGGGATAGCTTTTTTTACATTCCGGTGTAATATAGGTTTTCTCTTGTACCGTCACGTGGTAGAAAGAGGGGCTTTCGATTGGTTTAATCTATGTAGGTGTGAAATAAATACATGTATACTTTATTGGCCCCTTTGTCAAGTGTTTCCGCCATAAGAATATCATGTTCATGAATCCTTGTATTGCATGAACTGCGTGAAGGCCACTGTCATCACTTCCTTGTTTTTCTGAGAAGCTTTGTCTTCTGATTTCTCAGCTAATACTAACTTATGGACATTAAAAGGATCTAGTAGAACATAATTACTTGTATTCTCAGTAATATGTTCAGCAGTTGGAGGCCACTCAACTGACATGTCAAATGAATGCAAGGCGGATTTGACAAACCTGAAGTTGATTGTACTAAAATATCCTTGCTTCCCAGTACAAAAACCCTCTGAACTGCTTTTTTAGCTCACCTGAGCTAGCTCAGGGTGAGCTTTTACAATCCTTTAATGTCTGTCGTCCGTCGTTCGTCGTCAACAATTTTAGTGTTTACACTCTAGAGGTCACAGTATTTATTCCATCTTTCTCAAACTTGCTCAGATTATTTATTACCATAATAGTTCGGATGAGTTTAATTCTGGTTGAAATCAGATTGATAGATCAAGATTAATCAACCTTTGAATTGCTGAAAATACCATATTTTACAGTGTTTACTCTCTAGAGGCCAAAATATTTATCCAATCTTTCTTAAACTTGCTCAGATTAAATCTTACCATAAGAGTTCGGATGAGTCGATTATGGTTGAAATAATTGGACGTATAGATCGAGAGTTATCTTAATCGGCAATTAAAACTTGTACAAAAAATAAAAATGTTTTAAATAACATATGCAGTATTTAGCAAGTTATGCATAAAAAACTAACCCGAATCGACGGCCGTTCGCTCTGCATCGGAGCAAAGGTATGGGTACCCTGCTAATATGTGTAGGATAAAACTGGCAAGTTTATGTTATAATTTCTATATTTTCTGTAGATATTTTTAATGTTCTCATTAATACGCATGAGTATGTAAATAAGTAAATTTCAAAACATAAGCTTGAAATAAACGCACAACTTGTCTTATCTTCAACTTGGTACCAGTTTTGTATGTTTAAGGCAAACATCTGGCTGTGATATGGATGATTTTGTAGATATGATTCATGAAACCCCAAAAGTGGAGGTTGACAGTTAAAACAATACTGAAAGTAAGTTTCGCCCTTAAGGTTGATATTTTGTTATTTGAGGATTTTGTCATCATTTTAAACTGCATTTGTAGTTGTTTTCTGATATTTATAGGATGGGAAAGTGAAACTTTTAGGTTATTTCTATATTTTGAAAATTATTTTCTTTAAAATGTTAAATGCATGAGTATGCAAAATAGGTAATTGCATGGTAGAGTCTAATAATTAAACTGCAATTTGTATTAATTTCAATTTGGTACAAGATTTATCTGTTTCGGACAAAAAAAGGCTGAGATATGGATGATTTTGCAAGTATGTGTCATCATAACCCTACACTGGGAAGTTCCCATGGAAACAATAAAATACTGTTAAAACATTACTTAAACGTTCATTTGTGTCCTCAGATTAAACATTTTGTTTTTTAGGAAGTTGTTATCATTTTAAACTGCATATGAAGCTGTTTACTGATATTTGTATGCTTAAAAGTGAAAAAATTAAGTAATTTCTGACTGTGATATGGGCAATTTTCGCAGGCATGGATCATAATGACTCAGTTTTTGGCATTCCCATGGAAACAAATAAAATACTGTTAAAATGGTACTGAAAGGTTAATTATTGTCCTCAAGTTAAATACTTTATTTTCTGAGGACTTGGTCATCATTTTAAAATGCATTTGCAGTTGTTAACTGATATTTGAATGCTAAAAAGTGAAAAAAAAATAGGTTATTTCTATATATTTTTTACCACTTTTAATGTGCTCATTAATATTCATGAGTATGCAAATTAGGTAATTTCAATGTTTAAGCAAAACAAAAATACCACAATTTGTAATATCTTCCATTTGGAACAATATGTATACTTGGCAAAACTACTAAGTACCCCAGGGACTATATTGGACCTTTCATTTCTATGGATGGTGAGAGCGTAAAAGGGTTTTCTGATTTATAAAATATAATTATGTTTTTATTATCTTATGGAAAAATAACAATATTTGTGAGAAAATGATGCTTTTATTTGGTTGAAGAACAAGCCATAGTGCCAACAAAAAGTCACATTCTTTGAGCAATGTCAACAACGTGTATGGCCACCTTCATTGCTCACTACAGCCATGTGACGAATATGGCTCAAAATAATGTACCAGTCGTGCCTTCTTGTTGTGACCCTGGAACGCGAGCGTATTTGTTCATCTGCTACACTTCCTGTCCTGCGGTGCTTTGCCGGACGCTTGGTCACATAGTTGTTCTGCACCCCCATTCTGCGAGCGACAATAACAAAAATGTGATGAAAAATACTCTACTTGGACAGATTGTAATGGTATCATACCGTATCAGAAAAAGAAAAAGTGATGAAGATGTTAAATGAAAAAGGTTTTCACTTACTTCAGCATGGGTCAGTCCGCTCAGTAATCGTCCCATGATTCTACCTCGTTCTTGAAGAGACATCTCACCCATTTCGTGTTTTCCCACTGTTGAAGTCAATGCGATAAATTTTCAAGTGAAATTTATGAAACGGAACACAGCCTGTGCTGCACGTGCTACTTACCCTGGTTCGAGCCTTTGTCCAAGCTACACACAACGCCTGGCTGAACACCATTAAAACCGGTTTCAGTCGATCAATAATCTCCATACACACGTTTTGGCGTGTAAACAAAAATTATTTGATTAAAACCTCAAATAACAAAGGATATTTAAGTTGGGGTACATAGCAGTTTTGCTGAGTATATATGTTTAGGACCAAAACTTACTATGATACGGACGATTTTATTAGAATGACTCATTATAACGCAAAATTAGGGGGATGCCATGGAAAAAATTAAATTTATTACTTAAAGTTATTTTTTTGGTCCTTAAGTTGGATATTTTGTTTTCTAAGGTTTTTGTCATCCCTTTAAACTACATTTGAAGTTGTTTTCTGATACTTGTAGGATAAAAAGTTAAAAGTTTACGTTAGTTCTTCATTTTATCACTTTTTTAGTGTCAACATTTATATTCACGAATATGCAAATGAGATATTTAAAAGAAAATAATTGGATATAAAGGCCCAATATAAGTAGAGGGCGTCTAGCGTCAAAAGTCGAAAAAAAGGAAATGAATTGCACAGAATTGATTTTTGTGTTTTCTTATGCTACCACATGTGCCGAATGTCAGAAAAAATCTAGTAAAATCAAATGATGCGAAATATGATTTTTTGGGGAAAATAATGGTGAAATAATAACTGAAAACACTAATTTTTAGGATTTACCAACTGCGGTCCTAGAAATCAATATAAAAGCTCCAAATCTACAGGTTAGACAAATATATATATCAACTGTGGAATGGTACTTGTTATGATAAAGTGAAACTTTCAAAAAAACTGATTTGTGGGGTACAATTGTCAAATATTAAACCAAAATCAGAAATTTTGAGGATTTTAAACATACCCTGCATCAAAATATATATTAAGGAAAAGGTGCACAGAATTGATATATAGGTAATAATTTGCTTCAATATGTGTCAAATAACAGACAAAAAGTCTGGGAAAATCAAACAATGCCAATTATGATTTGGGGTGAAATGGTTAAAATAATAACTGAAAACACTAATTTTGGGGATTTGCCAACTGTGAAAACGTGGATATCAATATACAAGTTCCAAATATACAGGCTAGACAAATATTCACGTCAACTGTGGAATGGTACTAGTTAAGATAAATAATTTTTTCAAATAACTGATTTTTTGGGTAAAACTGTCAAAATATTCAATCAAAATCACCAATTTTGAGGAGTTTAAATAAACCCTGACATCAAATTGCAAAAAAAGGAAAATGTGCACAGAATTAATTTATATGTTAGTTTTTGCTTCAATATGTACCAAATAACAGACAAATTATCTAGGAAAATCAAACAATGCGAAATATGAATTTTGGGTAAAATGGTTGAAATAATATCTGAAAAACGCTTAACTTGGGGATTTTCCTTTTGTGATCGAGGATATCAATATAAAAGTTCTAAATCTACAGGCTAGACAAATATTCATAATTACTGTCCTAGTTAAGAAAATAAAACTTTCAAAAAAACTGATTTTTTGGGTAAAATGGTAAAAATATTAAACCAAAATCTCCAATTTTGGAGATTTAAGAGAATTTCTGATATTTATTCAGATTAGAATATAACCTACATTTTTAACCAATCAAACTGCCGTTTGAGCCCCATTAAGTACGGCACTTAATCATTAAGAATTTTGTTGTGTTTCGACGTCGCGTGGTGTCTTGCGCGCGGTATAGATAACTCCGCCTCGTAGCAACTACATTGTAGTTGTAAAGAATGCCATATTTGGGCGAGCTCACAACCAGAATAAGCCACCTTTGTTTACGATGGTGGGAATTATGTAGTCCTCGACCAATAAAAATATAGGTTATATTCTAAGTTAGTTAGAACATATTAAGTGAAATCTTAATGGTTAAGAAGGGGCCACTCGCTAACGCTCGTTACACCCCTTCTTTATCATTAAGATTTCACTTAATATGTTTTAACTATAACATAAAGGAAAAGGTGCACAACATTTTTGATAAGTAATAATGTGCTTCAATATGTACCAACTGACAGACAAATAATATAGGAAAATCAAACAATGCCAAACATGATTTTTGTGTAAAATGGTTGAAATAATAACTGAAAACGCTAATTTTTGGGATTTCTTTCTGTGACCGTTGATATCAATATAAAAGCTCCAAATGTACAGGACAGCCTAGTATTCATGGCTACTGTGGAATGGTTCTAGTAAGGATAAATAAAGGTTTCAAAAAGTTGATTTTCCTTCTATGACCGTGGATATCACTATAAAAGCTCCAAATCTACAGGCTAGACGAATACTCATGTCTACTGTTGAATGGTTCTAGTTAAGATAAATACAACTTTCAAAAAAACTAATTTTTGGATAAAATCGTAAAAATGTTAAACCAAACTCTTCAATTCTTGGGATTTAAGAAAGACTCTGACATCAAATTAAAATAAAGGAAAGGTTTGCAGATTTGATATACAGCTTATCATATGCGTCAATATGTATCAAATAACAGACAAATAATCTGGGAAATTCAAATAATGCCAAATATGATTTTTGGGTGAAATGGTTAAAATAATGACTGAAAACGCTAATTTGGGGGATTTTTTTCTGTGACCGTTGACATCAATATAAAAGCTCCAAATCTTCAGGCCAGCCAAATACTCATGGCTACTGTGGAATGGTTCTAGTAAAGGATAAATAAAGGTTTCAAAAAGTTGATATTTGGGGTAGAATTGTAAAAATAATAAACCAAAATCACCAATTCTTGGAATTTTAGCAGACAGACCCTGCCATCAAAAATCCAAATTAATGAAAAGCGGCACAGAATTGATTTATATGTAATCATATGCTGCAATATATACCAAATAAGAGGAAGATTATCTAGGAAAATCCAACAAAACTGAATATTAATTTTGGGGTCAACTGATTAAAACAACTAATGTAAACGCGAGTTTTTTTAATCTCCATACTTTGGCCTTAGACAACAATAAAGAAGCTACAAATTTACAGGTAAGATACACATGACTGTACAATTTAACATTGTACTTGTTCGGATGAATAAAAGTTTTACAAATCTGATATTTTGGGGGTAAATAGTGTAAAGAGTTTAATGAAAACCAATTTCTTTTTAACTTCACTTCTGTGATCTTGCTAAATGTTCACAGTCATTAACTTACACACATACACCACATAAAAAATGGAGAAAAAAAATAAACAAAGCGGATTTATTTTATGCATTTATATACTGTGACTTTAAATTTGATTATAAAACTCCAAATATACTGGATAGACAGCAGGCAGGCACCATGAAATAAAGCCCAGCATTAATGCAAATAAATTGTGATTTCTAAAATTATATATTTTGATGAAAACAAATAAATTAAGAGAAAGCAATAGTTAAAGTGGGTTTTTAAAGTGGCATTGGATGTGACTATCAATGCCCTACAGTGTATTTGTTAGCATAATTATATAATTTCAATAAAGTAATACATGTATAAAGCTTTAAATAGTTAAACAAAAAGACAATATTTTAAGTATATTGTTACAGCAATATCAGATGAATATAAAGATGCAGTTTAGACAAATGTATAATGGCAGTCTTTTACTAGTAAGGATAACTACCATTTTGAATTTGTTTTGAAATTCATTTCTATGACTGTGGATATGGCCAGTAAAGCCTCAAATGCACAAATAATATATTCTTTCCAAAACAACAAATTACTAATCATTGAAAGAAAGACTCCGAATCCGTAGGCTTGACTCAATCTATTTAAATGAGACATGTAACCAGTTTATCCAAAATCACAATGTAGTGTTTTGGAAAAATATCAACCCCAAAAAACCAAAACAAAACATAAATGAAGGAACAATTTTCTGCATTGTTGGATTTTCTGCACAGTACTGGTTAGTTCTGATGTTGGTTGGGAGCAAATAGACATGTCATATCCTGTTCTTTGAGCTGTGGTATTGGAATCTGACAACTGTAAGAAATATCAGCAAATCATAGTATACGAACATTGGGCATACATTGTAATACTTAAATTTTGATCTTACAGTGCTTGGTATAGATATGAAATAAATGATAGTGTATATATCACCAAACCAATAACAGTGGACGAGGAAAAGCATAGTCAATAGGTCAGAAATGCGATTCAGTGATGTTTCTTCGGCTGAATTTTGTGTCGCTGACAAGATTTAATGCTCTTTGCACAATGGAACCATATTCCTTGTGGAGTTTTCTTTTGATTGGTTGATTGAGTTGGGTTTTTACGGCACCGCGACACACAATATGGTCAAATGGAGCCTAAGGATTTTTCCTCTGTTTTTTTGTCACAAGTTCATAACAAATAAAATGCAGCATGGAGTGTTCTCCATTTCTTTTGAACTGTCTTTTTTGAGCCACCTGTCTATACATCCTGATGATCATATTTCTTCAATGGTGGGTTATTTAACATAATATTTTACTGTATTGTTTTACCAATGCAAGTTATTATAAACTCTTGTAGATGATTGGAGCGGCATGGATATCTCTAACAACAGGTAGCTGCTAATCATTACTCTTGCTCCGCATCAATTCTCTTCCATAGCCTAAAGGCCACATTGGTGGTAAAAGGTCGTATATGCAGTTTTCATACTTTCGAGAAAATTGAGTTTGGTTGGTTATGAAAAATCAGGGATGAAAGTCACACAAATGGAACTTTAAGTATAAGTGTGTAATGTTGAAAGCTTGATATTGATAATAAAATCAACACCAAAAAGTGACTATGTCATTAATTATAACTAATTTTGTAGATACGACCTTTTACCACTGACATCTTTTCATTACATTGAAAAAATGAAAAGGTCTTATCTGTCAAATACGACTTTTTACCACAAACACATTTCAACGATTTGTAGTTTGAAGAACATGTAAAAGGACGTATATGGCAAATACAACCTTTTACCATTACATTTTATTAACAAATGAAGGAAAATAAATATCATTTCAAACACCCTTTTATGCAATAACTAAGCGAATACTTTGAAATTTTGATTGATATATCACAGATAAACAAGACGTAAGAAAAAATATTTAATTTTGTCCTGTAATTCTTTATATCTGTGTGGTATTTGAATTTAAGTAGTGACTTTAGATGTACATCGAATCTTGAAATTTAATTTTACCACATTTATATAAAATGGCCACCAATTTATTTTTATCTCAAAACAATTATGCCCAATAATACAACTAAACAATATATAAAATAGTTCAGAATAAATGCTGGATTCGAAACGGAAGAGACATTTGTTTTAGAAATACTTCAATGTGCATTTCAGTATTTGCCTTAATTTCTTTCTGACCACTCGCCCGAAACTGACATTAACCGCTTTTTCACTGTAATATGCCAAAATCTGAGGCAATTATCGCTAATTCTGATGCAAATATCAATTGCCCGAATCAGAAACCACTTGCACCGCGCTTCGGGCAAGTGGGTTAGGGCGACTACTGACAATTTAGCAGTTTATAAGTATCAATACCGTATCGAAAAATTTAAAAAATAACCAAAAAAACCACAATCATGTTAAAAAAAATCCTGATCATTGATTGAACCTGATTATGCATTATATAATGCCAGATTGAGACAAATGTCTAAATTATTATCATTATGTATCAGAAGGGTATAGTCTCACAAAACCAGTTTAAGATAAAACAATTATTGTTTACATTAGTCTGTATTCAGAATCGTTAGAATTAACAGTGTTTATATGAGTTGTAGGATTCATCAAGAGCACTTTCATTCGAGATATTTGAATAATATCCTTACTTGTCGCTTTTTCTCAGTTTGAAGCAATTTTGATTTATAATTTTACTAATCATTATCAAAGTGTTTACTTATCACACTTGCGTTCACTGTCTGGTGATAATTCGGAAGCTACACACTGTTCCAAGACAATGAAAAAGGCATGTCTGTTCAAATAACAGTTCAAACATTTGAAATTTAAAGAAGTATAGAGTCACATTATTCATACTTATGGAAATTGATTTCTTGAAAAGTTCATGCATAGTAAAAACATTTTTTAAGATATTTTAACGATGAAAATGTACTGTCTTCTTAAATTAACAAACTAGAGTTAGTTTAACCCATTAGCCCATAGCTTGTTTCTAGTTTGAAGATAGGTGACTACCTAAAGCAGGTTAAAAGTAAAGCAGAATGCGCCCTAAGTCACATTCTTCTTTACAGTCAGCCTGCTTTAAGCTACCATCTGCTAGAATATAGAAAATTGTCTTACAATACATAGTCATGACTGTATAAAATGGAGTCATTTGCTTCAGTGGAAAAATAAATTAAAGACATATAAAGGCGTTTTATTGGGTAATGGGTTAAAGCTAATAATAGGATTCATTTATATTCATGAATTAATTGTATATACATGTATGTATTTTGAATTTTAAACAAACGAAATGGTAATTTCCATACCTTAATACTTTTGTTGAGCGGCTCGGCACCATATGACAATTTTATGTGGTGCAGTAAAACTCAACCCAATCAATCAATTATTGAAGGGACTGTTCGTTCTCTACTATATATAAATCTTGAAATACACCTTGTTGTTTTCTATCAAATGTGTTTTGCATAAGCCCACATCACTGTCATGCAGTTATCAACCACTCTTTTGGTAAATGACCGATAAATACACTGCTGGAAGACCAATCTAGTGTTATCAAAGCAGAACCTTCATAAATAATTACTTCAAGGATAATCCAACAAAAAAACAAGGCAAACAACACAAACTATTCTCTAATTACAAGAGTAATGATAAGGTTGCATTTATTACAATTAGCAAAACCGTTTGGAGGTATAAGGTCTTATCTGTCATATACGACCTTTTCACTCTGAAATGTGAGGATTTTTTAACCATTTGAATCATTTCGTTAGAAAGAAAAGGTCGTATTTGGCAGATGAGACCTTTTACCACTAAATATTTTTCTCCATTTGCACATACGACCTTTGATTTTTGATAAATATCTTAAAAGCATATTTGAATATAAGTTAGATGTTTTAACATAAGTTAAAAAGTCATTTTCTGACAAAATGTCAGTTACGACCTTTTACCACTTATGTGGCGTAAAGTCCAAATCACCTATATCCAACAGTTACCGTGTTTCAGGCAGGATACTGTTTAAGGCAAGACTTACTGTAACACTAATTCTGGCACATGTATTCAACAACATCAATGAATATTCATTTGCGGTGCTTAAGAATTTTGTCTACTATCAGTGCACACTCTGATAAGACAGGAAGCATTTTCAATGCTGCCGCTAATCTAATACAATAATTTATTTGTCAAAATATCGTTATTTAACCATAATTGTGTGCGATACGAATAAATTATGTTGTTACATGTACTTATCCCTAATTGTATGCGAAACGAGAATATATATATAATTTGCAAATAGTGATGATCCATCACAGGGTGATTCTAGCCTACAGTATAAAGTTATATGTGTCTTACCTATAAAATTGAAACTTTTATATTTGTATCTAAGGCCATGTTATCGAAATTCCAAAAATTCACATTCAAACTTACTGTTTTAACCAGTTTACCCCTAGATGTCATATTTGGCTTTTATTTGATAAATGTACATGTTGAAGCATATAAAACACATAAATTTATTCTGAATACTTTAAATTCTCTTTTATTTGCTTACGGATTCATTTGAATTTTTGAGGCCCGGCAGCAGCTCTCAATTAAATCTCGAAATTCGGTGTTTTTAACAATTTTATGGCAAACATTAGTTTTTTTAAAGATTTATTCATCTTAATAAGTATCATTCCACAGTGCAATTGTATATTTGTCTAACCTGTAGATTAGGAGTTTTGTTTTGATATCCACGATCACAGTAGTAAAATCCCAGAAAATCGCGTTTTCATTTTATTATTCTGAAACGACTTTTACCAAAAAAACATAGTTGGTATTGTTTGATTTTTCTTGTGTTTTTTTTCTGTTATTTTGTACATATTGAAGCATATTGTAACACATAAATCAGATTTGATTTTAATGGCAGGGACTGTCTACTAAAATCCCCCAAAATGGTGATTTTGGTTTAATATTTGACATTTTAACCCCCAAAATCATTTTTTTTTAAATTTTTTATTTATCTTAACTAGTCACACAGTGGAAATGAATATTTGGCTAGCCTAAATAATTGGCTATTGATATTGATATCCCCTTTAACAGTAGGATAAACCCAAACATTCGCGTTTTCATTTATTATTTCAACTATTTTACCCAAACAATCTTTTTTTTTATGTTTTATTTACCCTAAATAATACTATTTCACAATGGAGATGTATATGTATCTAGCCTGTGAATTTGGAGCTTTTATATTGATAACCTAGGCCACAGTATTGAAATCCCTAAAATGGGCATTTTCATTTATTATTTTAACAATTTTACCCCAAAAACATATTTCGCATTGTTTGATTTTCCTTGATTGTTCTTTTAATCTTTGATACATGATGTACCGTATGAAAACACAAAAACCATTTCTGTGCATGTTTTCCTTTATTTGGATTTCTGATACCACGGACTCTATGCTACAATCTCCAAAAAATTGGGTTTTTGTTTAATATTTTCATGATTTTCACCCAAAAAGAATCATTTTTTGAAAGTTTTATTTATCCTTCTAAGTACTATTCCACAGTAGAAATGACTGTCAGTCTAATTTGTAAATTTAAATCTTTAATGTTGATACCCAGGGTCACAGTTTGGAAATTCCAAAAATTCTCATTTTCATTTATCATTTCAATCGTTTTACACCAAAAATCAATTTTCACATCATTTGATTGACCTAGATTTATTTTCTGTTATTCGGTAGTATAAGAGTTTATTTTGAGTACATTCACGATTCTGATTCAGTAGACTCTACTGAACATTTTGTTACCCATGAAAACAAATCTAGGGGGAGGGTTTCACGGGCGACCCCCTTGGCCCCCAGAGTATAAGGCATGGTATTTGCAAACAATGTCTTACTACAGCAATGACTTCTAATCACAGTCTCTTTTCAGTAAAATACACAGATTGACAATATAAACATTTACACTAGTCTATAGGCCGGTTTTATTGACTTGGCAGGGCGGAGCTAACCTTTGGCAAAGATAAACTAATTTACTTTTGATTACAATGTATAGGGATGATAGGTAAAGTTCCGAATGCTATCATTATTGTCCGATACTTTCAACATGGAGAAACACAATTTATACGTGCGGCAGCGTGAAAAGGTTATGTACAGTGCTCCCTCTTTACAACAACACGCAATGGGAGACAAATAGTGCGTGTGTTGTTCGGTGGGTGTTGTTAAAGGGAGAGAAAACTAAGACTTTGTTTACATTTACAAACAGCTTGAATCCAGATCAGACGCCGCGTTACGCGGCGTCTGATCTGGATTCAAGCTGTTTGTCATTCATCATTATATTCCTTCTGTCAAAAAATTCAGTACTATCGGTAAAGAACGGCAGACGAAACCGGTAAATTCCGATAATAAAAGAGCGTGCTGAAAGTTGAAATGCAATGGTCCGCATCGAAACTCCGCCCTGCCAAGTCAATAAAACCGGCCTATACCATTGCATATACAGTCCTCCCTCTCTACGACATCTATCGCGTTACAAAGAGTGTGTGTTGTTCGGAGTTAGTTGTTATAGGGAGTTAAAATCAAATTTAATTCATTTTGCTTGCCTTTTTCTAAAACTAAAACCAGTATACTTCCATCAAATCCTATGTTGTGACCACTCATTAACATCGTCGCAAAGGGTGATTCTGATAAGTTGGCACAACATAAGGTTTGATGAGGCATGTTAACAACACGATGGAAATAATAGTTTACGCACTCTTATCTGGAGTCCTGTTTTGGACATTAATGTCAAATGTTGTTGTAAGAAGGAAATTGTTGTAGAGTGGGAGAACTGTAGTGCAGAAAGTAATCGTACATGTTCAACAATGTCAGTGTATCTTTGTGTATGATATGATTTGTTATAGAATGTATAGTAACTTAAGACGAAGAAAAAGAACACCAACTGAAATGCAGACAGAGGAGGTCGTTACGATCAGTCGAAACCTAATAACTAGATCTAAATTCTAAACAGTCATGCACGAAAAACTCTTTCTTTCACTCAAGGAATAATCCCATGATGTAAAATCATGAATAAGCAACATGGGAAACAGTTCCTATATTGTAGCGGATGGTAGCTTGAAAGTAAAGCAGAAAGCTCATGAAGGAACATTGCGATTTCTTTGTTATAGAATGTATAGTAACTGGAGACGAACAAGCACCGCAATAACTGAAATACAGACAGGGGAACTCCTTCAGATAAGTCGCAACCTAATGCATACAGGACGTAATGCAGAGAGCTATCATTCGAGTATTCTGCATTGCATAAGACCTTCTCTAACTTGCCACCTCTGATGAATACCATTTTGTTTGGAGATGTGTGCATTGCAGTTGAGCAGTATTAATTCAAAACCTGTCTGAGAAACTGTCATTCACCTAACATGTCGAAATAACTAAACTATAATATTTAGACCGAATACGTTTGCTGCTATGTTTGGGCTATTGAGCTCTAAAATAATATTTCACGGATAAATTGTTTCTGGAATGTGCGACTATTTCCCCGGGTGCTTTGAAATAGTGCTCTAAGTGATAAAGAGTATAGCATGTATGCGTGATCACTTTCATTCATATGGCGATGGTAGTCGGAGACACATGTAAACAGAAAGCGCGCGCATTTGGTAAAACCTATCTCTTCAGTGGAAAAGGGTAAAATGTATCCTAAGCTTCATGCGTCGAAATACGTCATCAACACAAATATGGGGCCGCGTGAAACGCGCAGCCCACTCATGCCTTCTATTCCAAGTCCGACTTTCTTCGGGATAATGGGGATTCGCTTACGCCGAGGTTAACCGATTGGCGGAAATGCAGTAGCATTCGAAAATTTTAATTTCAATACCTCTATCTCGTTTTAATCGAACATATCCTTACTCCAAAGTTAAAAACGTTTCATTCATTAGACCTTTATTAGAATATGCCGACGTTGTCTGGGATAATTGCACAGCATCCGAAAAACAAGAATTAGACAAAATTCAAACTGAAGCTGGTAGGATCGTCAGTGGTGCTACCAAACGTATCTCTCTCCAGGAACTCAACAAGGAACTTCTTTGGGATAGTTTATCGGAAAGACGTCGAAAACATAAATTATGCTTGCTATGCAAGATGAAAAATAAAATGACCTTACTCCTGAATATCTTTCTGCCATTGTCCCTCCTGATGTTGGTGAAATGTCTCGCTATAACCTGCGGAATTCACAGGAAGCTCAGACGGTTCCAGCTAGAACGTCTCTGTACTTTAATTATTTCCCTCCATCTACAATACGTGAATGAACAACATGCCGCTTTCCGTGCGTCAAAGTCCATCCTTGAGTAGTTTTAAATCATTCCTAAATCAAGACCTTAGAAAGCTACCTGGATATTATTACTACGGAGACCGTAAACTCCAAGTCCTTCACACTCGCCTGCGTACAAAATGTAGCTCCCTCAATCATCACCTCTTTCTAAAAAAAACAGTGTTGAGTCTCCACTGTGTCAATGTGGATTGATTTAAAGCACTTGAGCTTAGACATAATACTTTATGGAAACCCTACACTTAATAAAGAAAGCAACAAACATATTTTTGACATTGTTCATTCTTATATTAAGAGCTCAAACCGATTCATCGAACTTATTATCACTTATTACTATCCCTCGGTTAAATGATGTATCGTCAAGGTTAAGCGTCGCCACATCTTTCCAGTCCCGTATCCATTATTCTTTAACTACCATCTTCCTTATCTCTATTCTTTACAAAAGTTTATTGTATCTCTTTTCTGTTCGAAACTATGATGTATATACTCCAATAACAAATTGATTGTTCTTGTCCGCATGCACCTACAGTTTGTTTTGTCTCCAGCGGCGCCCTGTGAATGAATATGGTGCTCTGCTAAAATGTTAATAAATTGGTGCATTGCAGAAGTAAATCAGAAAGACACTTTGCGCTTTCTCCTTTACTTCTGTTCTGTATCCAGCAACCGAAGTAATACAATATGAAACTATACTTTTTCTAGTAAGAAAGGTTTCTAGGAAGCCGCTGAACACAAGACTAACTGTTTAGTTTATAAGTAAGGAGAGAAACTCAATAAGTTTATTCTTTCGTTTCAATCCTTTTCCTAAGTATTGTATAATAACTTTAGCATGTATAATTGTAATCATATGTACTTCTGGAAATAAATATGTTTAAACTAAAAACGTTTTAACTTTGAAATATGGGTATGTTCGCGAACTAACGCAAGTTCGAAGTATCGAGGTTCGACTGTCTTTTACCTATGGCCGGTGAAGATCTTCATAGTGATACTTCAACACGGAAGACCAAATATATTGTGAATCTGAAGCATTATGCGAAAGTCCAGCTATAAAAACGCATTTTGCTTTATTGATCGAAAAACACATTTTACTTTGGTACCAGTGATATAATATTCCTTGCATGCTCTTCAGGTGTATTTGGTTTGATTGTGATACAAGTATCCCTGTCAGGTAAACGTCTTCTATCCAAAAGTAAGGCATGTGAGTTGCCGTTTCGTACAGGACAGGTATAACATCTGACGAAATCAGTGAAAAGAATCCGAGACAATAAGAGAATGGATACGTTTTCAAATTTGGAAAATAATCATCGTCTACAGAATACTTTGAGTGAGAACCACTTCTGAAGATTTTAGCGTTACCCCCTGATCGAAGGCATTTTATCTCCATAGGGTTGTGGCAGCATTCACCGTTTGTCATCATGTTGAACAATTCAAACAAGTTCACAACTACGTCATCGTCAACCTTTACAACCATTTTACTGTTGAGACAGTGATCGTTTACCCATCTTATACTAAGGACAGATTTGTGTGTTAGATTTATATAGGTGTCAATGAACTTTCCTTGGACAATGTCTTGATGGTCGCGACTTTCTGCTTCTATTGCCTTTTGGGTCAAATCTAACGCTGGTCGACCAAGTATGAAAACAACCTTCACCTCGCCTTGTCTGTAATATGACAAATTCCCCCATGTTCGTCGTATATTGTTTCTATTATTAAAATTGCTTGTTGCTGAGATAACAGTTATTATGTATTTAAGCTCAGTCAGATGTTTACAAGCTTCTCCATTGCTGATTAAATAAGGATCTGGCAAAACAGATAAAGGATAGTCGTGTGCTTTGTGATTTGGATAATATTTCCCTCTTTTTAAAAGAACTGGCTCACTGGTAATAGGTTTTGGATTATCTTGACGTATTCCACTTGCGACGTTATCGTAGGATGTCATATACATGCAACTCACATATACTACAGTTACCAGAGAGCCTAGGAGTAGCATAACACGTTTAATGATGGTGTTTGAAAATCGTCGAGTACAAGTCATGGCGCAAATTTATCGTAGTCAGCACATCATCGACAAACCTGGAATGGAAAAATGGTTTTGCATATATACATTTGTATACTCGCGGATTTTCAAAATTGTGCATAGTGGAAATTCAATTTAAATGAAAGCGTTTCCAGTTAGCTCACGTTAAGTCGGTTTGTACTGCTGAAAAACTGTGTAGAACGTATAAGTTTACGTGCACTTTGCGTGTGTCAAAAGATGTTTGTCGTTTTGGGCATTACTTTGTCAGTACGCTCACTTATACAGAAAATGCACTTGAGTTTTAGTTTACTTTGATTGTTTTGGAAGTTAATAAACTGAAAAACAAGTACGGTTTGTTTTATCAATAACGACGGCAATGCCACTACTGTTCGATAACGCGCGTGTATTTGTAATCAGCATGTTAGAAACTGAACTACAGCAACATGATGTCGAAGGCCGATTTGACACTCATCGTAACATCATATCGACATAATGGAGACATAACCAACAAAATGTTAACACTCGCGACAGCCCGCCACCTGGCAGACCGCAAGTGACGTGTCGTCGACAAGATACGCCTTTTCGCGTTACGTATATCACACAGTGCAATCGGTTAGGGGCACCGCATTTATAAAGCTAGGGTTACCTCGCGCAGCGAGAGTCGATTAAAAAGGCGAATTTGTATTTCGCTCGAAAAGACTCTGAAGATCGGTCTTTCTTTGTATACAGCAGTTAAAACCAATGTTTGGGGAACATGCTGGTGTAATATTTCCCTAATAGCATACAGAGTGTGTATTAAATCAGTGAATCAACGTGAATCAAGATGCCAGAACACCATTTTTCTTTCTTTGAGGATGAATATCTCCGATATATGACAAACTCGCGTTAATCTAACGATGTCGAAGGTAAATCAAAGTAGATGTCTGTCCATCCCATGAATACCATATTGCTCTGTTTAAAATGAAGGTAGTCACAGGTGTTTTCGTGTACCGAGTTGAAGCTCGAATGGCTAAGGCTACCGCATTTTGGAAATTTGGTGGTTAAGGTTTACCCTAATTCTGCGCGCATTTAGGTTAAGGCAAACGACAACTAACATATGTAGTATTACAGCATCTAAAGACACACACATCGTAGTTATCCCTTGAACTTGGACCTTAGGACCCACAACTGCCATGTATAGTTTGTAAATTGTGTTTTGTCATTTATGATCACAACAATTATTAATTTATTATTTCTAACGTATAAATCAAGTTTACACAAAGACAATATTCAACAACCTAAGAGTTATTCTGGTGTGGATGATTAATGATTTTGTAGAAGAGTATCAGTTTAAGTGTTTTGCTTCTTGCTTACAGACTTTCCAAACCTGTTTCAATTTCTAAATTATTAAAAGATACTTATTTGGTAGTCCCAGTTACGATTCTTGCCGCTTCATACTGTATTTTGTTTATTTCTTTTTTTTCTGTTTGAGTACAATATCCCAAATTACATCTGAATATTCTAGAAAAGGTCTAATGAAACTTAAATAAATAATTTTCAGTGATTTTCTATCCAATTTATATTTTAATTTACGTGTTACATTAATTCTCTTTCAAGCCTTTGATTTAATGTTATCATTGTGCGTGTGTCATGCACCGTTGTTTGAAAAATAAACACCAATCTGTTTGTGTGATTAATACTCATCAATACCTGTTTCTAACATGTTTAGTTCTGGATAAATGGGTTTCTTTATTTTCCTAGGAATTATAAGGAACTCTAGTTAAGAAGGATTAAAAGTGACAAGCAACGACTTTGCTCATGCGGTAATTTTGGCTATGTCTTAATTCAAATTTACAGCAGTAGAGTTAGCATGTTCAACAATTGAATATAAACTAGTGTCGTCAGCAAAGAGTCTAATATTAGATTCGATATCAGTGACAATGTCATGTAAATTAAAAATAAAAGCGGAACAAGAATTGAGCCATGTAGCACATCGGCTTTAATTGGTGACCAGCTAGAATATGTCCCGGGTATAACTACACGTTGTCGCCTATTTGAAAGGTAGCTTGAAAAACATTTTAAAACTGTTTCGGATATACCAGTTGATTTAAGTTTTGCAAGCCCCTTATGCCATAACCGGTCAAAGGCTTTACTTATATCAAACAATGCAGCTCGGATTGTCTTTCCTTCATCAACAGCCTTACAGAATGTATGATAAATAAACGCTAATTGATTTACAGTGGAACCACCTGGTATAAATCCAGACTGAAACGAAGATATAACATTATTGTCTTGGAGGAAGTTATATAGGTGTTTAAAAATGATACATTCTAAACTTTATCAAAGTTACTTAGAAGTGAGATTGGGCGATAGTTACTCATTGAAGATGGATCCCCCTTTTAAAAAATAGCACATATGCGGGCCTCTTTCCGTGCTGACGGTACAATTATTTCACTTAGAGATCTATTCATTAGATCACATAGTGGATAACAAATTACCGAAGAGAGTTTCCGAATAATACGATTATTTATTTCATCAGGTCCCGAGGCTTTGTCTAAGGGGAGAATATTTAAAGTGGATGTAACTTCTTCTGGTGTAATAATAAAATCAGACATTATATTATTAGTTGCATTTAATTTGGAACAGAAACATTACCATCATTGAGTATAGTTTGATTAGTGAAAAAATGTTCAACAAATTGGCTTTATCAATTGATGTTTCAATTGCTTAAATATAGTAATCAGTAAGTATTGAAAATATTTGATCTGATGAAAAACTTTTCAGCACTGTCCATCAATCTCTTGAGATAAGTTTATCAAGTATTAGTTTTGTTGACAACTTCATTTTTTGTTTCCCGAATTCAGAAGTTTCCAGAAACGGTCCCAGTGGTGAACAGAGAATTAGTTTGGTTTGATTTTCTTAGGTATATGCTATCTTCTTTGACCTAAGTTTGCGTTTGATAAATGATGTGACCCAAGGGTTTTCGAGTGGTTTGACTTTTACTGTTTTGTTTGGAATATAGATATTGGTAAATTCAAGTACAGCGCTCCCTCTCTACAACGACACCCAATGGGACACACAAAATGTGTGCGTTGTTCGGAGTCGTTATAGAGAGGGAAATTGATTTACATTTGCAAACAGCTTGAATCCAGATCAGACGCCGCGTAACGCGGCGTCTGATCTGGATTCAAGCTGTTTGTCACTCGTCATTATGTTTTTTTCTATTAAAATGTCCAATATGTAAATTTGAGTAAACCAGCAGACCTCAATTTTAAGCAGACGATATTGCAGCCGTGAAAGCTTTAGACATAATTGTCCTGTTTGGGGAACAGCGGCAAGGGTCGTTATAAGGAGGGAACCGTTGTTGGGAGGGCCGTTGAAGAGAGGGAACGCTGTAGTTTGTCAGTCATTTGTTGTGTATAAATGTCTTAAGTCGTCGTCTTTCAGTGATATCCAGTCAGTCTCATATGCTTTAGGTTGAAATATGTCATAGTCTGCTTGGTCATTTATATTTCCGTACTTTCTACTAAACGACTTATATTCGTGGTTATTGAAATGGAAGATGCCATAAATAGGGCAATGATAGCGTACATCTTGATGAAGGAAAGGATCCCCTACGCTACATGGTTTAATATTACTTTGATTTTTCATAAGCATTATATCAATAAGTGTGACGAATGTTAAATGAATTGTGTAGGTTCTTTAATAATATGAGTTAGTCCATAGTATATCCTCTATCCCCGTGTCAACTGCAGAGTTAATATAATTAGCCATGTCAAGGTATGCCGCATTTGCGTTAGGGGCAATAGATGACGCTAAAGTGTTGGTTAAAATTGTTTTATTACAATTTATCACATAAACGTGCAAAATATAGAGGGCCGTAAAAATCGTATGGCCCACTGGGCATATATTTTATACTAATTTTCGAATCACCAAAATACTGCACTACTACGCCGACTGTAAATCAGTAAAGAGAATCTAGACAAACTTAGATCACCACTAGGTATTGAAACATTCCCAAGTGTCCTAGAAACATTATTCCGAAACTCAGGCTGCAAATCAGGCTGCATAGAGCTCTAGTATTAACAGTGATTCAGACTGTTTTTCAAATTCAGACGTTACAATGATAATGACGTCATGTTGCTCTAACGATGTTATTTTGTAAACGAAACTAGATTCTAAATGTCAACTGATCATATTTAGTCAATTACAGCAATTTTTAAATTAAATATTAATTTAAAATTGAATATGGTATCAGAGAAGTCTTTTCACAGCACATTGATGTTGATTTTCTTTATTTTAGTTTGATAGGTATTTTTCATTACGGATGAATACAACCGAATAACGCCTATGACGAATCGTTTCCTAAGAGCCAAGGGCAAACGTGAAAGTAAGACCGTTCGGATTTTCGTGTCATTTTGGTGTTTATGTGATAAATAGGATATCAAATTCGTGTGTGTTCAGTCGTGAATTTATTGAACTCGTTGGATAAAATGATATGATGCTCGCCAAGGCTCGCAACATATGATTTTATCCAACTCGTTCAATAAATTCACGACTGAACACACACTCATTCAATATCCTCTATTTATTGTGTTGTGTACATTATATATTGCATGCAACACCTGCATGCATTAATTATGTTATAGAAATTGAATGCAATAATTATGTACAACGTTTTCAATATACAATGCATGTATGATTTGAATAAGATAACTTTACACCTTTCTGAAATTAAACTATTTCGAGGTCGTCACATTATTGGCAACTTGGCGACATTAATTAAGTGGTCTTTGTGTTACGTCATCATTGTAATTCAATACAAAAGTTCTTTCGAAACGCTTGCGAAGTTTTCGAAAATAGCTTGCTTGCTTACTTGCTTGCTTGTTCGCTAGTATGATTGCTTGCTTGTAAGAGAGAGAGAGGGAGAGAGAGAAAGAGGGAGAGAGAGAGAGAGAGAAAGAGAGAGTGAGAGAGCTTATCAACTTATCGTCGGCTTATCAACTTATCGCACTCAAACAATACCTATAATTCTATTGCTTCATGTCGTTCCAAAGACTGAGAGATACAGACACATCACAAAACTACATTTTTTTCTGACCAAGTACGATGTTTTGAATTTAAGACTTTTGCACCAATCAGTATACGACATTTCACCAGGTGACTGTTTACACAGCTTTTCTCAGTTGGGATAGAAGTACGGCGTTTTGTCAGAATCTGCATATAGGCGCAATCTTTCCTAAGATGTAAAAAAAGGGATTTTCTGAAAACTGGCCTTATAAGAGGTTTTGATATTAAGCCGACGTTATACTGAATCTGTCATACCAGTCTACTGAATTACAGAATTACTCTGTATATCGGCAGGGCCTCATTTCAACAGGGGGTCATTTTGTTTTAGAGGGTCAATAGTACAAGCCCCCCCCTCCCCCCCCCCCCTCCCCCCCCCCTCTAGCCTAAACACTGATCGGTGCCTGAGATGAAATAAAGGTAATGTTGTTGTTGTTGTTGAAGTAGACACCGTCAGAGCAAGACTCAAATGCATTGCACAGGAGCAGAGAAATAAGATTTCGAAGAGTGTGGGAGGGAGCACGCATTCTGGCTTGACACCACTGAACATGTTCAAAGTATCGGATGTGTCCCCGTTAAAGCTGACAGTGACTTGCATGTCCTAGTGGAATGACTTGATGAGACCGAGTAGCTTTGGAGGACAGCCTATCCGTTGTAGAAGGATGAACAATCCAATGCTGCTGACAAGATCTGGGGTCCGTTTTACTAAACAACTTACGCAAAAAATTTGCGTAAGTCAATATCGTTTAACTCTTATTTTTCGATCATAAACGTTTGCAAACAGCAAATAGCGCGTCCTCTGATCTGGCTATTTGCTGTTTGTAGCAAGTGATAATAAAAAATATATATTAAAATTTAAACTTTTGACTTACGCAAAAGTTTTGCGTAAGTAGTTTAGTAAAACGGACCCCTGATGAGGTTGACAAAGGCTCAGGTTTGTTTGTTAAAGCGGCTCGCAACCGGATTTAGCATTAAAAATAGTAATTTGTAAATATATGTCAAATGCTTATATAAATGGGTAAGCTTTAGTTTAGGATAATAAATTCTGTTAAAAAATGCATGTAAAAAAAAAAAGAAGCTCTGGTGGGATTCGAACCCGTGACCCTCCATTACGGAGACAAACATGAAAAATGAGGAAACGCCTTTATCATCTCGGCTACCAGCGCTCTATATATCTATGGTAGCGAATTAACGTACTTCACTGGTAGCGATCGATAGTACTTTATTCGGCTCGGGTTTATATCTGAGCCCGTGTAGAGAAGCAACAACAACAACTATACCGTCAGCTGACGCTATAGAAAAACGATGGAATATATCTAAAAAAAACTAAGATTCGGTGACGGTTCTTGAGACTTTTTTTGGACTGATCATATTTTTTTAATGTCAGAAGCCAAATAATGCCACAAATTTGCTTTTATTTGAGTATTTTATTTCATTTTGACAAGTACACCATCCGGTTGCGAGTCCCTTTAAGGCATGATAAAGCTGGCAACTTCAAGGTCATCATGTAAAGACACTTTAATTGCATACAAAGATTTTATCAATATTTTTACAGCAATTTCGCATCTTGATAAAGCGATGACACGTGTAAGCCAACATGCAGCTAGCTTAATTACATCGTAATATGCTATCAACAGACTAGAACAAGAACTGAATGAACTGGGGAAATACTGTATAAGCAAACTATGATGATTATCGGTGCTACAGATCGCTTTGTAGTGCAGGTATTCTAGAATAATATGTCTATGATGATTATGTATGTTTAATGCAATACAGAAAAATTGAGAATATTAAAGCGCGATTTTTCTGGAATATGCTGATGCCATAAAATTTCTGTTTTAAAGAGAAAAACTCTCGTAAGACGTTAAACATGCTGCCTAGTACCGGTAAATAACAACGACTGCTGACAAAGAGTCATTGTAACTAATCAGTCTCTCACTTAGCCTAAAAATCCCAATCAGAAGTGATAGAGGCTGTGCTAATTCACAATGACACCATTAGGCAAGGAAGTGGTCAGAGGCAATTAGCACCATCTGTCCAGATCAAGCTCTGATAAGAAATTGACCTCAGAATTACTGCCGTGTTCTGTGCTAACTGTAACAATATATTGTATGAGTTACATCTTTTTTTAAATGGGAAGATTCAATATGCAGGAAGTAAACTAGCACTGCAGTAGTAAATAATAAAGACCGTCTGAGATTGTTTATCATATTGGCTGAAAGGACCTTTTTATAGCAAGAAGTTGGCCATTGTGTCTTTGTAAAAGAATTGGTCAGCACAATATATATAGCAATGATGCTTTCAGATGAGAGTGCAGTGATTGGAGATACAGTTGGATTATATAGTTTACGTGTTTCCAAAGACAGTCAAAGTATTTAAGATTAGAACGTTGATGTAAATAGACTAAATGGTACAGTGATTGACAATTTTGATTTGCAGTTTATAGACTCATTAAGGGGGTAGGTGCACCTTTGGAAAGTAATTACCATATTCTTCAAAATTTGCATACAGACAGTAAAATTAGATTCTATGTCAAAAAGTGGGGATACCGGACCTTTTTTCCACAATTTGAGATTTTTTAAGAAGCTTCACAAAAAATCCTTTTTTTTGTAATACGTTTTTTCAATATTAATGTATACAAACTATTTGTACAAAAATTATCCCAATTTATATTACCATAGTAAGAATAAACCTTGGACAAAATATTGTTTTATCAAGATCCAAAATAATGTTTTTTATTTCACTGGAAAGGAGTAAAATTTACCCCTCCCACACGAGAGTGTAAATATTGTTAAATATGGCATTTACATTATTTCAAAGGTAGATAACTCTTGAACTATTCTTCCAATTTCAACCATATACGAACCCATCTGAACTCTAATAGTTATATACAATCCAAGCAAGTTTGATAAATTCAAAGGTAGATTACTCTCGACCTATCAGTCTCATTTTAAGCATAATTAAACTCACCCGAACTCTTATAGTCATATACAAAGTGAGCAAGTTTGAGACAGATTGGATAAAAGTTATGGCCTCTATAGCGTAAAAACTGATAAATATGGCATTTCAGGAATTCAAAGGTAGATAACTATTGACCCATTGCTCTGATTTCAACCATAATCGAACTTATCCGAGCTCTTATGGTAATATACAATCTGGGCAAGTTTGAGAAAGATTGGATAAATATAGAGGCCTCTAGAATGTAAGCACTGTTAAATATGGCATTTTCAGCAATTCAAAGGTAGATAACTCCTGAACTATCGATCTGATTTCAACCATAATCAAAAACACATCCAACCATAATCAAACACATCCGAACTCTTATGGTAATATACAATCTGAGCAAGTTTGAGAAAGATTGGATAAATATTGTGGCCTCTAAAGTGTAAACACTAAACTTTTTGACGACGCACAACGGACGATAGACGTTATCTCCCTCTGAGCTCTGGAGCTAGCTCAAGTGAGCTAAACATTGAAAATCATTAGTCAAGTGTTCCTTAGAACAAGTATAGATAATGCTTGTTTCAGAATTTGAGTGTATATATTGTTTTATTAGTATACCTATCGATGATTTATAGAGATTTCTAAGTTAGATGAATTTCCTATCGTCACTGTTGATATCATCACTACATGTAGTGATGACATCACTTTTTGTGACGTCACGTCATAATAAGTTTTGTGGCGTTAATAATCAATTTTGTGTGTTTTTTTCTGTAAAAATGTCATTTAAATGTATATAATAAATAGAATAATCAATTCCTTTGAATAGATATGAAAAAATATATCACTCGAATGGGTTTTTATCTGGTTAAAAAAACTCGTACCGCGGACTCATTTTTCAACCAGATAACAACCCATTCTCGTGATATATTTTTCATAGCAATCCAAAGAAATTGATTATCCTCTATTTATCACATAATTTGCGGTCTTGGAGTTGCATAAAGCGATTGTATAAATATCGTTATCAACTGCATGTCCAACATGTATATTTACCGATTTCTGTGACAATTGATACGTATACAGGTAAGAATAAAACAGTTGCACGATTGTTTAGACTATGCTTAAACAATGCAAAAAGCTGCCGTGTGTAATCACAAAAACCAATATCATGGACAAACGGATTTTAGGGTTCTTCATTAAATTACTCATAACTTTAAAACCGATGTATATTTATTAATACAATTTGGCAGAAATATGCCAAACGGATGTATCTACAAAACTGCATATTTATCTTTTAAAATATATTTCTACTTTAGGAAAAATTTACCTTTGAACTAGGGTTCCGTTGTTGTTTTTTGGACACCCTGTATATCATATCGTAGCAGATAGTAACTTAAACAGGCTGAAAGCAGAATGCACCCTGCTTTACTTTCAACATTCTTTAATATGTCCCTTATCTTAAATACTAGAAACAGGCTATGGGACGGGTAATAGGTTAACCATGTCTTTGCGCAAAAATTGAATATGTATAGGCCTACCACCGATATGAGTTTGCATGAAATAGTAAAAATACTTGGAATCAGAATGCATTAAAATGTAATCAAGTATTTATTTCTTGCTTTTTTTTCATCAAGTTAATTGAATAACTTAAACTATCATCTGTACTTTAATTATATCATCGACTCGAACTTTTCCTCAAGATATGTTCGAAAGAGCCTGGACTGTGACAGGAAGCTTTCCATGAGGATTCCTGTATGGCACAACAGGCATGTACATTTAGACCAATCATGACCTTTTCTTAATGTAATATTATTATATTAGGTCATGGAAATAATTAGAATACGGCATAAATGTGTTTGAAGTTGTTACTGTCTCTAACATGAAATCGGAAAACTCAAACTTCATCAGCAGACATTGTCAAAAATCTATCAAAAACAATGTGTAGTCGACTTTCGATATAAAATACATTATCGTTCTCTATCACTCACTTAAAACGCATTACCCCATAAATACGCCTTTTTATGTCTTTGATTTATTCCTCCACTGGTAAAAATAGTTCATACAGTCAAGAATATGTTCTATCAGAAATATTTTCTGTATTCTAGCAGATGGTAGCTTAAAGCAGGCTGAAAGTAAAGCAGAATGCGCCCTAATGCGCCCAACCTGCTTTAAGTGGACACATGTCTTCGAAGCGAGAAACAGACTATGGGGTAATAGGTTAAACTACTTGACTAACCACTTGTTAGAATTGTGTTAAATAGTCTTATTGAGATGATTACAACCAGTGGACTGAAATACAGCTGCTGGTAAAATAAAGAAATACACACTACCCAATATAAAAAGCTAGTATGAAAACTGAACATGCATACATGTATGTCCAAACTACTAGTGAGATAAGAAACTTACAAACTAGAAGTTTTCATTAGCAATGCCAAGTGCCCAAAACATTGGTCAGTAATCCACCTTGACACGTGTGGCCATTACTAACTGTAATAGTGGGGCTATAAATACTCCCTCCTGGAGTGGTGATAATTGGCAGTCAGGCCAGCCCCTTTGAGAAATTCTGGGGAAATCGTATGTACTGTGTGTAGGACTGTAATGAACAATTGCATAAGCACATTATTCATGTTTCATGTATACGAGTTATTTATGCAATCCTGACTGACATTCATGAAACTTTGACTATTGTTTTTGACGTATGTGCTTTAAAAAACCGAACAGAAATTTGCCAAGGTGTACGGCAATTTGCTACGATAGTAAACGGCATGTTGCTTATCATTTGTGATAGACGAGTGGACTAAAACAATATGACGCGAGCCTTGGCGAGCGTTATATCTATTTAAGTCGAAGATTTTATTAAAGCTGTTAAAAAATGAGCACAAATGTGAGATTCTATTTATCACATAAACATTTGAAAACCCTATTAAATCAAATGAATCCGTAGTTTGTAGCCTCTTCACCATATGTATTGTTCGCCAAAAGTTGACGTTGTTTATGGTTACGTCATTAAAAATGACGTCATTTGGCACCCCGCGTCAAGCAGCGCTTGTGGACGAACAGGTAGGACCGGAGTCCAAATATTGAAATTTTACGATCATTTATTGAATGGCTTTATTACACTGCCAGAGGCTGTTTTACGTGATAAAGGTGGTCTATTACATGAGTAGCTATCAGAATATGCTTAACGTGTTTTCATTGTTTCATTTAAACTTATAAGGTGTCATTCGCTCTATATCTAGTTAATCTCTTTTAAGTAAATTAACAATGAAAAGTCTATAGTACATGAATAGGAAGACTATTCTTGATACACATCTGGCTTTTGGTGAACATACAGAGGACGAACTGTGGTAGGGTAAAACGGTTTTTAGGACCAAACGTCTGGTAGCAAAAAAACCGTACAGTGACACATCAACATGCCGTACAGTGATATTTTCATTCACAACCAACATGCCGTACACTTGGCACATATTTTTTGAAAATTTTATTCTTAAATTTATGACCCAACAGTGAGTTACAGAAATTATTATGGAATGAACTAAGAGTTTTATGTAAATAGTGTAGTCAGGAGCGTTTTAAACAGTTGTCATTATTATTTTTCGTCAGCAACCGTTGTCATTTACCGGGACTAGGCAGCATATTTATACGTCTTACGTGAGTTTCTCTGGATAAAAACAGATAAGTTTTGACATCAGCATATCTAAGAAACAACACACTTTAATATGGTATTATATACATGTTGATCATAAACAGTTTATGTTATAAAATAATGAAAAACATACCTGCACTGCAGAGCGACCGGCTAACTCTCTCGACTCACTGGTACTAATATCCGGTGTACGGGGTTTACACAGTGATTGTTCAGAATTTTATGTTTGAAATGAGTGTCATAGTAATTAAAACGGCTGGATAATTTTCCCTTTTCTGCATGAGAGCATGTGGTTTTTGTTCAAAGTCAAATGACCTGTCTGCTCACAATAGCCCGTGTTCATTATTAAAAATATATAGGCTGCAGGGCTGCCATTTCTCCGGATTTTTCCTAAGTATTCGGATTTTTATCCTAGCAGATCGTAGCTTAAAACAGGCTGAAAGTAAAGCAGTCATGTGTCCTACAAACAAGAAACAGACTCTGGGGGTAAAGGTACGATTAGTAAAATTGCGCTTAAAAAATGAAAATTTGAAATCTTAGGATTTTTATGATCAACTTATGGCAGCCCTGAGGACGACGTCCTCGTGTTCTTTATTCATGCCAATTTTGTTCTAAAGTTGATGACGGACGTTATACTGGAGATGTGTCGTACAGAGTAAACGTTTTGCGCCCGGAAAGACGTTCTCAATCGCTTTCGTCAGAGCTCTTTTGTAATCGCTGCCGAATACAACATTTTCTGAAACTCTCAATTCTAACGTACTTTCATCTTTGTCCAGTCCAGATACGATGAGCTGTAAGAAACTCTTATATGTTTTATAACTCGCGTCTTAGTGTAATAGTAAAGGACCCATAAAGATTGGATGCGTGCCTGTGGTTTTCCTGATAAGCCTTTGGCTCTTGTATACTATAATGGTAGCGTAGTATACCCCTAAATTGTGCAGAATGTATTTAAGAAATTGTACAAATTTTGCTTCATAAAATCAAAATGTCTAAACGAAATTATGATGTTCTGATTTGTTTTTCATAACTCTAAGCTGTTATTAACCTTGTGTAATTTTCGGAGATCTCTCATCTCTCGGCACGTGACCCACCAAACAGCCCTACTAGCCAGTAGGGATGACGAAGGAGATGAGAGATCTCCGAAAATTACACCAGGTAAATAACAGCTCAGAGATAAATCAGAATGTCCAATCCTGAGCTTGGAAACAACCTATTTAGTTGAAATTATGATGCATTTACCGATATGCTGTTTTTAGTTTGAAGACAGGTGGCCACTTAAAGCAGCATGGAAAATAAGCAGACTGCGCCTTAAGATGCGTCCAACTTTACTTTCAACCTACTTTAAGCTACCATGCTATTATTGCTATGATCTTAATGTGATTATTATAGAAAACATTATTTATGGTGCAAACTGGTTAAATTCAAGATGACCAGTATGTGGTAACCCTTTACCTGATACACTATTTCTAGTATTGAAGATAGGTGACTACTTAAAGCAGGTTGAAAGTAAAGCAGAATGTGCCTTAACTCTTTCCTCCCTAAAACTTTAAATGGACAATGCCAGTTTCCATTTTAGACTGTCCATTTCTGACTTTTAAGGGTTGTTTTTGTCAATATTTGGCATTGTGACAAACAGTGAAGACCCTGATCAGAGTGCTCCTTACGGAGCCCTCTGATCTGGGTCTTCACTGTTTGCATAGGACATGTGTACTATTCACATGTACACTGTTTGAAAAGCACGCCTATATGCGGGACTAGGGTTCAAAGAGTTAAGGCGCATTCTGCTTTACTTTCAGCCTGCTTTAAGCTATCATGTGCTAGAATATAGAAAATTTTCCCTATGATATATATTCATGACTGATTAAGTTGGAACTATTTTCTTCAGCGGAGGAATAAATCATATTCGCTAAAAGGCGCTTCTATGGGGGAAAGGGTTAATATTATTTTATACTAAAGATTGTTAGTTTCTTCTTTAACCCTTTCCGCACTGTAGACCGTATATTGGACCCTGATCTTAACCCAATATCCATATGCTGTATCCTGATCAGTAACTATATTCAATCATTTAGATTCTCATCATTTACAAAATTAAAAGTCATTTATTGGAAAACAAATAAAAAGCCGACTACTTCATTACAGGTTAATCGTTTTTCATTAATATATGTACGTGATCAAATCTACTTACCTTGCAATAAATTATCCCGTCTCTGCAAACCTTGGTACACTACTAACACTGCCGTTTAACCGTGTTGATTACATAAATATCACTATTTCATAATGAATCACGAAACTGGGTCTAAACTAAACGATTAATTTGGCTAACATAGCTAATTTATGCTAAACTGAGCTAACTTAAGAAAAGCAGCTGTCAATCCTGCTCAACTCGATTAGACTCTAAACATTTTTTTCTCCAAAATGTTATCCAAGTCCAAAAAGTATTCTAAATCCACAATCTAAACTAGTCTAGCACTAGAAAAATCACAATCAAAGTACTGAAATTACTGATGTGGCGTTTGTCTGTAGGTTTATGTTCGCCTGATTTAACCATGTAAACTTTGGATTAATGACTTTAAGCCGACATGGCACACGTTCGATCTTGATCTATAGTTTAATGAGGCAATCGTTTTGACCAAGTTTCATTAAGATCCAATGAGACTTGTAGCTTCTAGAGTGTTAACAATGTTTTTCCATGATTTGACCTAGTTACCAAGTTTTTGTCAGCCGTAGCTCACATTCGAACTTGACATAGCTTTCATTAAGGCAAACATTTTGACAAAGTTTCATTAAGATCTAATGAGTAATGACATATGTTACCTCTAGCGTGTTAACAAGGTTTTTCTATCATAAGACTTTGTGTCCTAGGTTTTGACCGGACATGACCAACATTCAAACTTGAATTATATTTCATTTGGGCAAATAGTTTGACTAAGTTTCATTAAAATCTATTGAGATTTGTAGCCTCTAGAGTGTTAACAAGGTTTTGATCTAGTGACCTAGATTTTGACCTGACATGACCCAAATTCAAGCTAGAAGCGTATGGAATTGGAACAGATACGGTTGACTTGACAATACAATTTTTTATTTGGGAGTACACAACAAGTAACAGTTAACAATTAATTGAACAGGGTCAAACTGGCATGATTTCACCTCAGTCTGAGTCATCCCCCAAGGATCTGTGATTGGAACTCTCATACATAAATGATCTCCCTGGCAATGTTAAACAAACAATATACTTATTTGCAGACGACACAAAAATCCACAGAAGACAAAGACACAGTACAAAATATCACAATGGACAGATAAATGGCTGCTAAAATTGCACCAACAAAAGTGAAAAGTATGCATATTGGAAATTGGTAAGAAAACTTCAGCTACAATTTTCTCCTATGAACTTATGGGTTTTACACTGGAAAATACAGAAGAAGAAAAAGACATAGGGGTATTGATAGATAACAAATTAAACTTTGATAAACACGTTGCTGAAAAAGTACCAAAAAAATCAAACTCAATAAGCGTAATAATTAGGCGAAATTTCTACCATTTATATGAAGAAAGCATCTCAACATTATACGTACTTTAGTCAGAACACATTATTATTGAATATGCAAAATCATCGTACACAATTAAACATATAGACATTCTAGAAGGGGTTCAAAGAAGAGCAACTAAACAATTACCCGGTTTTAGTGTGCTTTTGTGATATATACAATATTAAAAGTGTTGATACTCTCGGTCTCGAAAAGAAAATATTCATTTTGGGGAAGGAACTTTCCTTCCGCGGAAGAATTTTCCAACAACAGAAAGATTTAATTTCTCCATGTGTACATTTATATTAACGAAAAAAATATCATGTTGACTGAAAGTATTGTATTAATTGTTATATTATATGAATTCAGGAGATTGAAATGATAAATCATATGTTAAAACGAATATACCGGAATAGATGTATAGCCTGAATTCCAATACCCAGCTTAATATATAGAATGAATCCACTATATCAAAATGATCAAATCAGATTTTAAAAAGGAAGATGATCAACTTGGAAAGCTTCACGTGTTTTCATTTAAGCTAAAGGAAGATTTTCACACAAAAGGAAGATTTTATCAATTAACCCATTACCCCATATAGCCTATTTCTAGTTTTGAAGGCATGTTTCTACTGAAAGCAGGTTAAACGTAAAGCAGAATGTGCATTAAGGCGCATTCTGCTTTACTTTCAGCCAGCTTTAATCTGACGTCACGTCTTCATAAAATACACCTGTTTATAACATAACAGACGGCGTGAGCGTTGAATAACACCCGTTGTTTAAATGTCATATATAACTAGTTAAATAACTATGCAAATGAGGTACGCCACGACGTCGTTTCTTGTGACGTCATTAAAATGCGTTCTATGCGTTCAATTTCTAACGTCTTCTTTCCATCATGTAGATTCAATTTATAGATTTTTGGTGTAACTAATCAATATTAGATCTACATGAAAGTGCTTATTAAACATATAATAACATAAACATCATGCTAGTGAAAGGGGTTAATTTGGAACAACTTTTTTCCTGTATAGATCTACTTATATCGCGCTTAGCATTCACTTGACCTCAAAGGCTGCGATAAATCACTTTTCTAGGTTATGTTATAAAAAGAATATAACATTCGTGTTAATAATTTATTGGATTTATCAAACTCGTCGTTTTAGAAAACGATAAAAACTCGGCAAAGCCTCGTTTTTATCGTTTTCTAAAAGACTCGTTTAATAAATCCAATAAATTATGAACACTCATGTAATATCCTATATTTAATTCTGGATGATATTGATGTAGAAAGCTCCTAATTAGAAAGCTCCAATATGCACATTCTGTATTTCTTCTGTTCCGCATTTAGCTGATTCCCTTTTACTTAATTAAATGACTTTAAGTGTAGGCAAATTAATTAAATGACATGCAACTAGATGTTCTCCTTTGAAAGTGTTCAATCGAAGCAGGCTTTGCTTTCATAATAGACGTGGATGGAAGTAACACAGAAAGCTCCCGCATTTGCTTTCTGTGTTACTTTTGGCCGTCACTATGCTGACGTCACATCTTTATAAAATACCCCTGTTTAATTCTGGATAAAAGTAATGTAGAAAGCTCCAATCGTGACTTTCTGCTTTTAGTCTGTTTGCGTAATCCGATTCTTTTTTTTTTTTTTAATTTTTAAATGACCTCAAGTGTAGGCAAATAAATTAAAAGATAATAAGATATATACATGTATGAATAAATAATTCAAATAGTGAATGGTCGAGGCTTTCGGTAAAACGGTGAATTACATTAATTAAAGGTGTTTGTTCCGGTATACAACGCCGTTTGCTTAATCAGTAATTGATAGCATTTGATCTGTAGTCGCTTGTACGTTTTAATGCCTAATACTGTAAATTGGTTGGGGTTTAAAGCGACTCGCAACCAGATGGTGCATTAAAAATAGTAATTTGTAAATATGTGTCAAACGCTTATATAAATGGTAAAGAATTAGTTTAGGATAAGAAATTCTGTTTAAAAAAATGTATTTCAATAAAAAAAAATATTGGTCTCTGGTGGGATTCGAACCCGGGGCCCGGCATTTGCGGACAGAAGGCAAAATAGGGGAAACCGCTTAGACCAATGGACCACGGAACTATCCGCGTTTATCTCGGATCGATTTAACGTATTTCAATGTATAGCGATCGAAAGTGCATACACTTCGTAATTCGGCTCGTGTTTATGTCTGAGCCCGTGTAGAGAAGCAACAACAACAACTATACCGTCTACTAGTCGGTATAGAAAAACGATGGAAAATATCTAAAAATCTAAGATTCGGTGACGATTCTTGAGACTTTTTTTGGACTGATCATATTTTTTTAATGTCAGAAGCCAAATAATGCCACAAATTTGCTTTTATTTGGGTATTTTATTTTATTTTGACAAGTACACCATCCGGTTGCGAGTCCCTTTAAACCTACGATCTAGTTATGGAAAGGATAAAGTTTGTATAGTTATGCCAAAACGTGTATTTTCAACCCTAAATAGAAGCAGTGCTATAAACCAGAATTTACCATTGAGGGAATGTAATTATAAACTGCACGAATGAATAACACATCCGAGTAAACTGGAAACAAATATATCGAAACAGTAATAAGAATAAAAATTACATTGGTTCAATGAAAATTGCGTAGACCCAGATCAGCAGTTGATTTAATGTATTAAATATTTGTCTAAAAATTGATTACAATAGAGACACTGTGTGGCGCGACGATGATCAGAAGTCATTTTTTTTTCTTAATGACATAAACATATAGCTTGTTCTTCTAGTGTTATTTATATTGTTCATTTGAAAAAATAGCATATTGTTGCAAACTCGGTAAAAAAATAAGTGTCTACCTACAAAAAGGGGAGAATATACATTCATAAATTATATTAGTAGTGTAGTAGACTGATCTCTTTTACGTTTTCCCGATAAATAATACATAAACTTTAAAAGTAATATGCAAACTAAGTTACCTAATGAATATTCAGATTTTTTGTAATCCCGCGTAGACAAATCAGCATGTAGCCGCTATAGACTAGTCGGATTTTGGGGAAATCAAACTTCTGGAGGTATTTTTGCGGAAAAGTTGACAGGCCACCTTTTTATCATAATTAAAGTGTGCTGAATCTATTTAGGGTGCCTGTCACCCTCTCCGGTGCCTTGGAAGCCCAAAAATGGTAAAAAACAAAATGGCCGCCAAAACGCTATTTTTCGCTATTAAATCCAATCTTTTTGGGATTAAATATACCTAAAACATCTGCTTCTCTTAATCTACATGGTTTATCACAACAAATCTTCACAGGAATGTTCCTGGGTTGATTCTCCCTCAAAAAATTTATAACATGAAGATGTCTGGTTGCCATGGAAACCAAAGTAAAATAAAGAGAATTCTTAAAAAATCAAAATTCTTGTAAAATAAATCACATGGCCCAAAGCTTAGATACTTTATTGATAACTGGCAAACCACATGTTAACCATAATTAAAGTGATGTGAATCCAGTTTGTTGTCTGTCCCCCTCTCCAATGAAGTTTAAGGCCAAACATTGGTAAACAATCAACAACACAAAATAGCCACCAAAACTCTAAATTTTCGTTATTCTTTGCAGTCTTTCTTGGATTTAATACATCTAATACACTTTCTTCTCAAACACATGGCTGATAAAAACCAACTGTACAAGACTATGTCTTGGTTCAATCTCTTTAAAAAATGATTTCATGCAGACTTTCTGTTGTCATGGGAACAAAAGTGAAAAATCAGGTTTTTCGTTATTATATCCAGTTATACTTGGATTAAAATTAATACTCCTAATACATATGCTTTTCCTTAACCTCGTGGTTTATTAAAGCAAAACATTACAAGAATGTTAATGGGGTGTATCTCCTTAAAAAACATTTGTTGCCGTGGCAACTAAGGTAATGAAAAAGAGAAACTTAAAAAACAAGAATTACAAACGTGTACCCCCCCCCCCCCATCTCCACACGTACACGCAAGTCCCAAAGCTTAGAAAATTGATGGATACTTACTTTAACCTAGTAGACCTCTATCAAGTTTATACCTGGATCTAAATTTTAGGGGTGTAACAATACACTCAAAACGGTATTTCGATATGTTACAAAATTAATAAATTGGCCCGAACTAGGGTCAACAGTTGTGCATAGACATATCCTCTATAGGAAAAGAAATATTGTCAAAAGCTTGTATATTAGCATAACACAGTAGACCTTTATCTAGTTTGTTCAAATCATCGCTAGGCCCCTGCCATCACAAACCGTTCAGTGTTTATAAAAACATGTACAACGCAGAGCTTAGACATTTTGTGTATAGTACGGCCTAGAAGACATCTATCAATCTTTTTAAAAAGCATATCTCCGTGATAAAAATTAGCATTGCCCTATCGTTCTTGTTAGTTACTTTTGTCCATGTAAGAACCTCGTGTCAAAAACCTGACTAGGCCCAAAGCTTTGATATCTAATGTAAATCATCATCAAGTAGAGTGCTCTCTACAACTACTCTCATTACAAGTATACCCTCTTTACAACAATGCTTGTCACAGTTGCATAAACAACATTAATTTATTTCAATATACCCCCTCTAAACAACAAACACACTTTTTGACTCCCGATGGATGTTGTTGTAGAGAGGGAGCACTGTAGAATTCTTCAAAGTTTGTAAACATTTTGCCATAAGGTCAAACCTAGTTAAGGAATTTTTTTTAATACATTGTCAAAAACATAAGGTGACATATACTATATTTGTTTTGTAAAGAATAACGTTGTAGACGTTAAGATCATAGCCCTGTTATCAAAATCGTACCCTCCCAGCGGCTCTTATGTCAAATTCTAATGACACAGCTGAACTATATAGAGTCCGTATGGTCCTCTCGTTAAAGCATTTTGATCACACAAATAATGCTTGATGGATAATTGAATAAAATGCACCAGCTTCCTAGAGATGTGTTTCATGAATTTCTGAAATGGAAACTTGTAGCAATTAGATCAAGGTGTTGATTTAATCAAGTTGATCTAGACAAAGGCCATGGTTTGCTGAACAGAAAGAAGAATGGTGAGAAGGAGTTATTTGTATCACAAAGACCACAACTGCCTTAAGAAAGTGAGTTTTATCGTATGATATTAGATCCACATAGAAAATTACAAGAGAAGTGTGCCGCTTGAATTTTGACAAACAAATCAATATGTAATGTCATGATAATGAGCCCCAAGCGGCTCTTAAAACCTATTCACAAGACTTCAAGGGACCACTGCATACCACTTGTATGATCAAAAGAGAGTTATTTTTCCAGCTGCAGTTAAGTTTCTGGAATCATATCCAATATTCTCTCGATGTAGGTGAAATGTTGAACTAGCACTACTTGTCTGCCCAATATAAGTTTATAATGTGACGGATTACGGTATCATTACATGTATCTATGGACTGATATCATGGTTTTGCTGCACTATACATGTATCTGTCTCAAGAAGACATTATCTCTTTATAGCTGAAAAACTGTTGGTGAGATGATAAACCCAATTCACTCATCCAATACTTGTTGATTCTTCAGAAAACAGACACAAGCTATCGGAGACGAATTGGTGTCAGAACTTATGTCGTATATGATTCCATATGCTTGCCATTGAAGAGTATGCAGATTAGCCAATCATTGTAACAAAGGACTTAGACACCAAATGACAATGAATTCCTAAATGCAAAGGACAAAGGTAACGCAACGCATTTGTTGAGGAAAGCCTATTGCCTATAAGGACCGGAAAGTCAGATTCCAATACTGTTGTAGAATAACAAACCACTGATGTTTTCATCTCTATTTGATATAGAAAGGCTTACGTTCTAGAGACAGCAAACATACCGTATCAAATGCTGACCGGTCTATCATACAGTGGACTTAGATGAACCACAAGCAATTGTCTTTGCTGATAGCGCTTGCTAGGATATTCAGCCATTCTATATCAGATTGTAACAGCAGAAACAATGTGTTCACAAATGTAGGCAGCAGCTGAACTACTGTCTTCATTATTATTGATGGGCATACCTTTCTGATTGCCATTATGAAGACACAGAAATGTTCTTCATTTGAAGATCTTAGTGGTGTTTTAATAAACATGGCAGGTATTATAGGATGTCATTCAAATCTAAAGCATGTAAGAGAAGTGCCAAGGGTATCAGCCCCAGTTTGTGTGTTATTTGCTGATATAAGGTACCCCTGCCTGTTGATTTGGGCAATTCCAAGTAACAAGACTGACTTGTCAGGAGCCCTCTCTGTGAACAGGCTACAGAGCTTGATAAACATGACCAAATCATAGTTGTGGCTGGTGGGTTCCCTGATGAGCAAAAGGTCTGAAGCCGAATCAAACAAGCCTGATGTAGACACGTAAATACCCAAGCTTGACAAGAGGAGGATATTATTTTACTCTTTTCTTACAAGCGATGTTGACAAAAATAGTTGTTCTGGTCAGATACACTAATGTTTTGATTCTTCTACTGTCTCACTGCCATTCAATGTATTACACCAAACTCTGGCCGAGAGAGCTGGGGTCACAGAAATGAGTATACTATTCCTGCTCACACTATGTTGTATGACATAACTGTCCTGGAAACCATTCCAGTCGTACACGCTTTAACATCCTTATTCCCTAGCCAAAGCAAATAGACTGCATAAAATGTTTTTGCAGAGAATCATGGAATGATGCAAAGCTTTGTAAATAGAAATTTTCAATAAACAAATGCTAAAGATTTATCTGATAAAAAGTACAATATGGAACACTTTGACTCGTTAATCAAGACAGTGTCGGTCTAGACTGTTTCTCGAGTCCCATTCCTTATAGTCGGTCACAACAACAAGTGATGCACTATCATTACATGTGAAGCATTCACATTTCCAGACATTAGAGTAGAGTGAATATCAATGGCTTTCCATCTTAATGATATTTACACCAATACCCACACCTATAGCCTACCCAAGTTGTGTTTGAAACTGACTTCCTGTAATTACTATACTAACAATATGATTTAACAGTGTAAACTTGTGCGGAATATCCCGTATACTGTCCAGTGTCCACATCACAATACAAATCCAATGATAACGACAACTACCACTATGAATAGGAACTATATGATATTTTGAATGCAGTATGTCAGTTATAACTAACCAAGAGTAACTACAGTAGTTACAACTGTATTCTTTAAAACCATGTTTGTGCCAAAACAATGATGTCCATGGTAAACAAATTGAGACCAGATTAGACACCAGTTTTATCAATCTCCAAAATATTTGCCACTAAGATTTTAATACAAAGTCAAAAGGTTCCAAAAGGAGTTATTTCCAACATTTATTGAACTGCGAAAGCATTTACTTCCTTTTAAACAGGAAAACCCCCAGTTTCCCACTGTAATAAGATAGTAATTTAAGTAGAGCATGATGCATTGTAAATCGTAATTGTACTCAACTTACTTTAAATGCAAAAATGCTCCTTATCCGCCAATTTCGCTATGGTTATTTTGTACCTATATACAATGTATAAGTGATTTATACATGGGCCGATTGCATAACCAAAGTTTAGTGTTAAACTTGAGTTTAACCGCGGGTTTAGTGGCTGCCGATTGCATGACAGAAGTTTTGTTAACCCTGTGTTAGCATTTAAACCACGTGGATTGCAAAATGCTAGTTTAGGCTAACCTCAAGGTTTATTTAACCCCGAACCCAGTCAAAAATTAAACCTGTCAGGGGGGGGGGGGGGGGGTAGTTTAAGTTCGGTGTTAGCTGCCTTTTTATGCATTTATTCAGAATATGTAATATGATTATGAATGGATTCAACATTTATTTTGTCCTAGCAGATTGTAGCTTAAAGCAGATTTAAAGTAGGGCACAATTCACTTTAATTTTGTTTTGTTTTTCTTTCAACCAATCACACTACACGATATTTAACCCATCACTCCATAGCATGTTTCATGTTTCTAGTTTTGAACGCAGGTTACCATTTAAAGTCGGTTGAAAGTGAAACGGAATGCGCTATAATGTACATTTTGTTTTATTCTAAGCATGCTTTAAGCGACCATTTGCAAGGATGTAGGAACTATTTTATTGTTTTTCTTAATCATAATTTACCATATTCAACCCATTTCCCCATAACCTATTTCTAGGTTTTAACTAAGGTTGCCACTTAAAGCAGATTGAAAGTAAAACAGAGTGCGCCTTTATGTGCATTCTGATTTACCTTACCCTAGCTATAAGCGACCATCTGCTAAGATATAAGAACTATTTCCTGGTCTTTTAATTATAAAATATTACCATATCTAACCCATTTTCCATAGAATTTTTTTAAAGGTTTGAACGTAGGTTACCCTTAAACATTTCCTCCCTGAAACCTCAAATGGACAATTCTAGTTTTCAATTTAGTCATGTCCATTTTTTATATTTTAGGGTAGATTTTTACAATATATGACAAAATGATAAACAGTGTAGACCCTGACCAGCGGGCTCCTTAAGGAGCCCTCTGATCAGGGTCTACCCTGTTTGCACAGGATAAGTGTACTCCTCGTAGGTACACTGTTTGCAAATGACGCATATATGCGTGAATAGGGTTCAAAGAGTTAAATAAGGCTGAAAGTAACACAGAGTGCATCTGAATGAGCATTCTGCTTTACCATAACCCATTACCCCATAAATACGCCTTTTTATGCAGTTAATTTATACCTTCAGTGAAGAAAATAGTTGCAAATTATACAATCATAAATATGTATGATAAAATATATTTTCTATATTTAAGCAGATGTTGGCTTAAAGCAGGCTGATAGAGAAGTAGAATGCGTCTTAAGGCGCATTCTGCTTTACTTTCAACCTGCTTTAAGTAGTCACATATTTTCAAAATAAGAAACTGGCTATGGGGTAATGGGTTAAACCTGCTTTAAACGACCATCTGCAAGAATATAGGAAATATTTCATAGTTTATTCATTATCTATTATTAATAGAAAATTACCATATGTAACCCATTTCTCCATAGCTTGTTTTTATAGGTTTGAACACAGGTTACTTCTTAAAGAAGGTTGGAAGTAAAACAGAATAAGACATAACGTGCATTCTGTTTGACGTTAAGCCTGTTTTAAACGAACGTCTGCTAGTATATAGAAATCATAACATTGTTTAATAATAATCTGTTCATAAACATAGCTCATCATAAACCTAAAATTAAATCATAGAGTAATGGGTTAGAAAATGAATAAAGTATGAATAAAAATTGTGTGAACAAGTCGCATTGTTTTATTACCAATCAATTCAGTATTTTATATATAGCTATCATGGCTATTGTCGATTCAGACATTTCATTGAAATGACTGATTTTTGTTTCAGTAATTTCATTAAAAGCCTAAAAATTAGGCAGCTCGTGTATAAAAAGCTACCAATCGAATCTGTAACATAAAATGACAATTTTGGGCTAGACGAATTTGAATCGGTCTGTTGTTGCAATTTTTCGTTTGAAAACAAACACCGATGAACATGTAAATCACTACAGACCCAGATCAGAAGGCTCCGTTAGCACCCATCTGATCTGTGTCTCACTGTTTGCAACTTTTATCAGTGATCTCTACAAAGGATTTTTTATGGATTATTAGAAAAACAGTTTATATTTCAATTTTGTTTTAACACATTTAACCCTAGCGACGAGTATACTAGCATTGTCCTTTACAAGTAGTTACCTGCAAATAGTACATTTGTCCTATAAAACAATTTAAACTCAGACAAGAAAGGATCCAACTAATTAGAATCTACATTGTTTGTACTTTGGAATGCATCTTAAAACTATACTAAATAGTCAAAAAATGGACTAAAATTCAAGTTCGATAACCAATAAGATTGCCCACACAATTATCTCCTCTAACTTTATATACTTTATACTGCCTGACATTTGATGGGCGTATAGTATGACATTTTTGCACTCCATAGTTTACTATTTATAATTGTTTTCTATATAAACTATTAATAATTGTTTTCTATAATCTATTTCAATATGACAAACAGTTCAGACCCTACTCAGAGCGCTCCTTTAGGAGATCTCGAAACTAATAACGACAGCTCCTTTAACCCTACGAGCCCTTGAGACAAGTATACGCGTCCTTATAAACAGTGTACCTGTGAATTGTACATTTTTTCTAGACGAACAGTTAAGAACTAAATACCATCAGGGGAAATAACTCAGCAAAGTTATCGAGGGGGGAGGAGGAGTTGAGGTTTCAAAATCGTCATTGGCAAAACTTTTACAGGAGAACATCCCTGCAAAGTTTGACAACCATGGCTCCAGAAGTTTCAGAGATATGCGCTACACTTTTGTGACAGATAGACAGAAAAATGGATAGACAGACGGGCGGATAGACAGACAACTCTGTCAAATAAATATCTCCCCATAAATTGAGAAAAATAATAACAAAGCAACCTTCTGTCTGAAATTACAATTATTAATCATTATTTATCAAAATAACTCACAAAAGTACGAATAAAATTGAATACATCTACCTGACATTAGAATTTAACCAAAGTGCATCAATGTTGTCATGACAACTACCGGTGCAAAACAGGATGTAGCCCTGTGATTTTCTCGGCCACAGTACTAGGTTATCTTAGCCCCGGGGTTAGTTAACACAGGGGCAGCTAGTATCGGGATAGCTAGCCTCGAGTTTAACTTTTGTTATGCAATCCAGATTTAAACTGGAGTCTACGTACCCCTGTGTTAGGCTTAACACAGTGCTAAATTAGACTTCTGTCATGCAATCGGCCCGTACTTGGCATACAAACGTTGGGTATCGCCCGGGTACCTCTATATACGCTTCTCTCTCTCTCTGTGATGTCCAATTAGCCCAAATTAGCAAATTTTGACAAAATTAAACCAACCTGATTTTAACTTTGGTTACCATGGCAACAAAAAGTCTGCATGAAATCATTTTTAAAGAGATTGACCCAAAACAAAGTATTGTACAGAGCTTTTTGGTTGTAATCAGCCATGTGGTTTAGGAGAGGAAAATGTATTGTGTATTTGATCCCAGAAAGACTGCATAGAATAACGAAAATGAGCTTTTTGGTGGCCATTTTGTGTTGTTTTTTTTACTCATGTTTGACCTTAAACTTTATTGGAGAGGGGGAGAGCCAACACACTGAATTCAAATCACTTTAATTATGGTTAAAAGGGGGTCTGTCATATATAAATAAAGTATCTAAGCTTTGATTTATTTTACAAGAATTTTTTTTTTTTAAGATTTCGCTATTTTTTACTTTGGTTGCCATGGCAACCAGACATCTTCATGTTATAATTTTTTTTATGGAGAATCAACCCAGGAACATTCCTGTGAAGATTTGTTGTGATAAACCATATAGATTAGGAGTAGCAGATGTATTAGGTATATTTAATCCCAAAAAGATTGGATTTAATAGCGAAAAATAGCGTTTTGGCGGCCATTTTGTATTTTACCATTTTTGGGCTTCCAAGGCACCGGAGAGGGTGACAGGCACCCTAAATAGATTCAGCACACTTTAATTATGATAAAAAGGTGGCCTGTCAACTTTTCCGCAAAAATGCCTCTAACATTTTTTGGAGCATATTTCTGAGATTTCCGACTAGTCTACTATTCTATAGCTCCGCCCTAGATGATAATAATTGTCAGTAGGCGTGTCGGTTACATCCACTTCGCGCCATTCTATTGGCTAGCGGGGAGATCGTCCAGTAATTATTGAAAATGAACGTAAGCCCAATTAATGGTTAAATTGTTTTGATAGAGGCAAGAATAGTTACTGTATTTCAAAACATTGCATGGAACGAGATTGATAAAATAACAAAGCTTCAAACGATGAATAAATTGATTCAAAATTTTGGCGCAAAATACTTGGTGTGAAATAAAATATACAAACATCAAGAGAATTTAGACAGTTTTCTATGTATAACTATTAAAGGCACAATCCTACCGAAAGGTGTGTTTAAAACGCGCAATTTCTTATATGTGTGCATTTTCTATGTATTAAAACTAAGTGAAATCGCGTGTAAGAAGCCTGACATATTCCCCCCCACTTCGTAAAGAATCCTACCTGAATGTGTCGAATTCTTTTCGTGTTGGTTTACATTTTAAGCGGGTTTGTTTACAAATAAGACTGACGGGCTGGTTCGTAGGATTGCGTAAAGGTCCCGTGATTGATACGAAGCGCGGCGATAATTCATATACACGACGTCATCCGAGCGAAGCCGGGACATTTCCGTTATGCTTCGTATTCGATCGAATGTCAACAGAACAGATTTAAAAGTCGACTTGTTTCCAACAATTTCACGGGTTTGTAAGCAATGTTGCCTCCATAACCATCGGGCATAACTCCTTTTTATAGGTTTAGATTATGAATGTGCCTACATTTTCAGGTTTTGAAATTGCGCGATATTGGCAATTTGACAGAAATTTTGGGACTTTAAAGAAGTGTTCAAATCATCAAATTATAAACAAGTATCACTTTATACTTTTGAAGAAGAAACAAACACCTGCATTGTATATGCGTTTATCCACAATATTCAAAATTTAATAATTTGAATTAAAGAAAATTATTCTAAAAAAATCAATTTTCCAATTTAGAATTTCAAATAGAGATAATAGGAAAATTAAAGAAAATAACTTTCAATTTATTTTTATTATTTGTTAAAGATATATATATAAATTGCATGTTTTATGCAAAAATGAATTAAATACAATTGATTGCTCGAAATCAACTAATTATGTTTGGTAGGACAAGGGTTAAAACTTGTAAGCTGTCACTTTTTAAACATAAATATAATCTGATTTGATTTTATCCAGTTACATACATATTACTTTGCCGTTCCATGAGATCACCAGACGTATTGTATTGTAAACAAAATAGACCAAAATCAGCCACCGTGTCTGATCAGGGTCTACAATGTTTAGAAATCAAACAAGCCGTCTGCGACCTACAAGTAGCAGGAAGCGGTAGGTATGAATACTGACATATACTTATCCCCTGAGCGGCATGTGCATAAGATGTTAAATGGTTTATTTCAGTTGTTTATTTTTCTTAATTTTTTACTTGTCTTGACTATTTGGTGATAACTTTTGGCACGTGACCGAGGTGTCATACCTGCATAATTTGTAAACAGTTAAACAGAACAAACAATGTAAAGTAATTGCCGTCGGCATACGTACACTTTTAAAGTTGGTTTGCTGAAAAATATCAAATCAGGATCCAAACTGTCTGAGAATGGACTTCTTTCATCGTAATATATGTTTAATTAAAACGGTGACTAATGAAGTTAAGTAATTAAGAGGTCACAGTAAAGATGATTGTATGAAATGCAGCTAAAAGAAAAATTGAAGTAAAACAGAAAGGTCATAAAACCAGAACAGAACAGAACAGAACAGAACTTTATTCACTCAGTCATACAAAGTACGAAACAAGAGGTTGATACAGTTCACACATACACAATATTACTTATATTAGTGATCAACATGGTTGTCAGGCTAGGTTGTATAAATATGACGAGGTTTGAAAAAATCCAAAACACGGAAATACACATGTAGTAAAAATGTAAACAATTTGGGGAAAAATCTCTTCGGTATATTATTTATAGCTCACATTTGTTTTAGGTCCACTTTAAAGAGGGAATTGACTAGTTTTGCCTATTTCGTAAAGAAGCTTTCTGATTTACTTTAATTTTACTTTCAGCCAACTACATACGCTACCATTGTTATTGCTGTATCTAATTAGGAGCTAACGCTCCAGATATCACACCACATTACCACTGTCTTTGAAAAATGTCAACCTTTTACATGAAATTATTGATATGTATTTGTTCACATGTTTTTACAAAATGTTTGTAAACTGTGCGAAATAAAAGAATGTTCTCTTCTCTCATGTTAGTATATAACAAGTTAAGTTATAAACAAGTATCACTTCTTACGTTTGAAGAAGAAACAAATACCTGCATTGTATATGTGTTTATCCACAATATCCAAATTCAATCATTTCAATTCAAGAAAATTATTTTTAAAAATTCAATTTTCCAACTTAAAATTTCAAATATTGCTAATAGGAAAATTAATGAAAATAACTTTCAATTTCTTTTTTATTTGATAAAGTTCTATTTATTCATATAAAATAGAAATTAATAACATTTTTTTTCTCAAAATAATGTGTTTCTTTGTTTCATATGTGTACACACGGTCGGAGAAACAAATTCTTCCTTTTTTGAAAATATTCCTTCCGCATAACGGATATATTCCGTTTAAAGTAGCCTTTTTTCGCGGAAGGAAAGTTTAAATATCTGATATAATCATTTTAATCTCGCGTATTCATTGAATATAGCAGTATATAACATAATTTTATTCAAAATAATGTTTTTCGTTCGTTCATATGTGTACATACGGAGAAATAAAATCTTCCTTTTGTTTGAAAATCTTCTTTCCGCGGAAGGAACGTTTAAACATCTGATTTTATCATTTTAATATCGTGTTTTCATTTAACATAGCAATAAATAACATAATTTTATTCAAATAATGTGTTTCTTTCTTTATATGATTACACACGGAGAAATAAAATCTTCCTTTTGTTTGAAAATCTTCCTTCCGCAAAACGGAACCTTCCTTCCGCGGAAGGAACGTTTTAACATCTGATTTTATCATTTAAATATCGTGTATTCATATAATATAGCAATTAATAACATAATTTTATTCAAATAATGTGTTTCTTTCTTTATATGAATACACACGGAGAAATGAATTCTTCCTTTTGTTTGAAAATCTTCCTACCGCATAACGGTACCTTCTTTCCGCAGAGAAGGTTTTACATCTGATTTTATCATTTTGATTTCGTGTTTTCATATAATATAGCAATTAAAAAACGTAATTTTATTCAAAATAATGGTGTTTTTTTCGCTCATATGTGTACACCAGGAGAAATAGAATCTTCCTTTTGTTTGAAAATCTTCCTTCCGCGAAAGGAATCTACATTCCGCGAAAGGCACATTTAAACATCTGATTTTATCATTTTAATATCGTATATTCATATAATATAGCAATTAAATAACATAATTTTATTAAAATAATGTTTTGTTCATTAAAAAGGGTACACACGGAGAAATAAATCTTCCTTTTGTTTGAAAATCTTCCTTCCGCGGAACCGTCCTTTCGCTGTTTAGTCATACCCGCAACAAGGGGCCCGTTGTACTAAACTACTTACGCAAAAAAATTGCGTCAGTCAAAATTCTAAATTTTAATTTATATTCTTAGCTCACTTGAGCTAGCTCAGGGTGAGCTTTTGCAATACTTGAATGTCCGGCGTCCGTCGTCCGTCGTCAGTCGTCCGTCGTGCGTCGTCCGGCGTCAACAATTTTAGTGTTTACACTCTAGAGGTCACAATATTTATCCAATCTTTCTCAAACTTGCTCAGATTGTATATTACCATAAGAGTTCGGATGAGTTCGATTATGATTGAAATCGGACAAATAGGTCAAGAGTAATCTACCTTTGAACTGCTGAAAATGCCATATTTAACAGTGTTTACACTCTAGAGGCCATATTATTTATCCAAGCTTTCTCAAACTTGGCCAGATTGTATATGACCATAAGAGTTCGAATGAGTTTGATTATGGTTGAAATTGGACCAATAGATCAAGAGTTATCAACCTTTGAACTGCTGAAAATACCATCTATTACAGTGTTTACACGCTAGAGGCCATAATTTTTATCCAATCTATCTAAAACCTGCTCAGATTGTATATGACTATAAGAGTTCGGATGAGTTCAATTATGGTTGAAATCAGACTAATAGGTTGAGAGTTATCTACCTTTGAATTGCTGAAAATGCCATATTTAAGGGTGTTTACACTCTAGAGGCCACAATTTTATCCAATCTATCTCAAACTTGCTCAGATTGCATCTTACCATAAGAGTTCGAATAAGTTTAATTATGGTTGAAATCGAACCAATAGGTCAAGAGTTGTAAACCTTTGAGTTGCTGAAAATGCCATATTTAACAGTGTTTACACTCTAGAGGCCACAATATATTTATCAAAGCTTTCTCAAAATTGGCCGGATTGTATAAAACCATAAGAGTTTGAAAAAGTGTGATTATGGTTGAAATAAGATCAATAGATCAAGAGTTATCTACCTTTGAATTGCTGAAAATGACATATTTTACAGCATTTACACTCTTGCAACTACAGTTTTCAATAGATTTCGATTATACTTGCACACAAAGCATATAGCTATAATAATTCTCGAAGGAGTGCAATTACTGTTGAAATCTAATCATTGTGGCAGTAGTTATCGGCCCTTTTTATACTTTGAAAGGAAAGAAAAGGCTTCATTTCAGTGGGTCTAGTTATCTGTCCTTGATGTACCCTACTATATATACTAGAATAATGAGGTTGTATTCCAAAATTGTTTACATGCTATACTTAAAATTTGAATGTATTTAGATTAAAACGGGTGAAACAGAAAGGTTAAGCTACAGTGTATCAGGCTTCAGTACAACAGGTGAGCGATATCAGGGCCTTCGGGTCCTCTTGTTTATTATCCCTTGCTACAAACAGCAAATAGCCAGATCAGAGGACGCGCTTTTAGCGCGTCCTCTGATCTGGCTATTTGCTGTTTGCAAACGTTTATGATCGAAAAATAAGAGTTAAACGATTTTGACTTACGCAAAATTGTTGCGTAAGTTGTTTAGTAAAACGGGCCCCTGGTAGCGAACATGCTAGGGTAGTGAAAATCCAGGTAGCGAAACCTCCTGAAATCGAATGCATCATGTCAGTTGATTTGATATGATCAATCTTTTTTTTTAAATGCTTTATAATAGCTGGTATTCATTTGATCTAGATCTACTGCTATACATTAATTTTGTTATTAAATCATGAAAATGCATCATATCATTTGTTAACGATTACCTAATAAGTACGCCTTAATTTATTCATCCACTGAAGAAAATAGTTCCACTTGATACAGTCCAAAATCTGTACCATAAAAAATTATTTTTCTATATCCTAGCAGATTCTTACTTAAAGCATGTTGGGTTTAAAGCATTCTGCTTTACTTTCAACTTGCTTTAAATAACTTGTCATCTGTTTTCAAAACTAGAATCAGGCTATGGGATAGGGTAATAGTCTTGACCAAGCTTGGATGGTAACACCTATCACCGACCGTAGAAAGTTTGAGTCAAAGCATGGAGCCCATGCACTTACTCCGATAGCGTCTAGGCAAAAAATAATTCAGGCGTCTCATATGAGGCCCACACCTACTATTTGATAGCTTGGTTAGTAAAACCAGTTGAAAAACCTATTGAGATCTATTATGTAAGGGCCTCTATTCAAAGCTTCAGATGGCTTAGCCGTTATAATCTAAATTTTCTCATGCTCTATACCGGTTTACCTATATTTTGACACCTAGTGTTAACAATGGGGGTGAATCAATGAATGGACTGGCTTAAAGAGGCTCGCAACCGGATTTAGCACTAAAAATAGTAATTTGTAAATATATATCAAATGCTAATATAAATGGGTAAGATTTAGTTTTGGATATAAATTCTGTTAAAAATGCATTTCAAAAAAGAAAAAGAAGCTCTGGTGGGATTCGAACCCGTGACCATCCATGCGGAGACAAACATGAAAAAAAAGAGAAACGCCTTTACCCACGCGGCGACTGGCGCTCTCTATCTATATGGCAGCGAATTAACGTACTTCACTAATAGCGATTGATAGTACATTATTCTGCTCGGGTTTATGTCTGAGCCCGTGTAGAGAAGCAACAACTATACCGTCTACTAACGCTATAGAAAAACGATGAAAAATATCTAAAAAAAACCTAAGATTCGGTGACGATTCTTGAGACTTTTTTTTGGACTGATCATATTTTTTAAATGTCAGAAGCCAAATAATGCCACACATTTGCTTTTATTTGAGTATTTTATGTTATTTTGACAAGTACACCATCCGGATGCGTGTCCCTTTAAAGAGGCTCGCAACCGGATCAAGCATTAAAAATAGTAATTTGTAAATATATGTCAAAAATGCTTATATAAATAGGTAAAATTTAGTTTAGGATAATAAATTCTGTTAAAAAATGCATTTCCAAAAAAAAAAAGAAGAGGCTCTGGTGGGATTCGAACCCGTGACCATCCATGCGAAGACAAAAATGAAAAATAAGGCATCGCCTTTACGCCCTCGGCTACGGACGCTCTCTATATATATGGTAGCGAATTAACGTACTCCAATGATAGCTATTAATAGAACATTATTCGGCTCGGGTTTATGTCTGACCCCGTCTAGAGAAGCAACGACAACAACTATACCGTTAGCTAACGCTATGGAAAAACGATGGAAAATATCTAAAAAACTAAGATTCGGCATGGAGGAAGTATACTTCCTCCATGGATTCGGTGACGATTCTTGAGACGTTTTTTGGACTGATCATATTTTTTAATGTCAAAAGCCAAATAATGCCACAAATTTGCTTTTATTTGAGTATTTTATTTTATTTTGACAAGAACAGCATCCGGTTGCGAGTCCCTTTAATGTCTTTAAGCCAAACCCTTGTGAATATCACGAAGTTACGAAAATTATGATTGCACAACAAAGTCACGTGCACAAACATGGCGAACGTGAAGCACGTTGTCGTCGATTCAGGAGCTTTTATACGAAACGCTCCTGTCCAGGTAAGCTCGGGTTAATATCTGTTAAACATAATTGTTCTTTCAACGATATTTTGGTATGTGTACTATAACTTCATCTCTGTTTTTGGAAAAGGGGGATGGGATACAAAACCCTAACGAGAGCTGTCAACATGCCATACCCTCTGTCTGAAAGTTTCGGATAGCACAGTAGTTTCGGACAAGGTAGTGACTAGGGGTACGTGACCGTACCTCTAATATTTGAAATTAGCGGTACGGTCACGTACCCCTAGCGAGCCCTGTGAGGGTTGACTAGGGGTACGTGAGTCCAAAACACTATATAGCAACACTTTATTGTGTCTGCAGATACATTAATATCGGTGCTAATGTTAATAATATCTCATTTCAACCTTCTATTCCGACTGTTTAACGCAGAAAAGCAAAGAAACTTCATTAAAAAAAAAAATCCAATCGACATTTTTTGCACGGCAGCGAAAACTATATCTATGAATAAAGAATGTTCACACATTTTTACAAACATGTATAAATATCCAATACCAGCTTTGTTTAGAACAATTGCACCGTTTAATTGCGATCATTTGTCAAACGTGTTTTTCGGGTTGATTTGTGTAGCAGGGATTTCCCCAGGCCGTTTTCGCCTGTCGTGGGCGACATGTCTTCCTTCCCGGCGGTCTCTTCGCGACATGCTTTGATCTGGCCGACATGTCTTAATCTGTAGAGCGACTAGCCTTAATCAGGGCTCTGTGTTGTGTATTCCAGTAATTATTTCATATGCCAAACGCCGTCACTCTTGTCGGGCGTGTTCTTAGCTTCATCAACCAATCAGGAGCCGAATTTTCTTATCTAAACGGTGATTGACAGGGACTCGTTCCATTTTGAGGGAGATTAACTTTTGATTGACGTTTCTAAAACCGCTAGTTCTGTTTTTGATGCGGGTAGATTCTACAACATGCCGAACATGGCTTACTTTACAAACAGCGACTTGAATGATTTTCGGAAAACAAGCTACGAACGCTGAAAGAAAAATAAATACTAGCCGAAACCGGAATCTCGGACATTCCTTTTCCCGAATTTAACATTCAAAAGATGATTAACGGTGGACTGAAAATTCACCGCGAATAATGAGACGTGAAATCGTGTGTCGCCTCGGAAAAATATCCTCGATACGGGGCCTGTTAAATAAGGAAATTCTCCGCAAATACTGAACAAACGAATGTTTTAAATGAATATAAATTACCTTTTAGAATTCATTTCCGCACAACTCCGTATTAATAATCACGTAACAGACGCAAACAGTATTCCAAACTTCCGAAATGAAATCCAAATGCGCGGCATGCTTCCTAGCGTCATTTTTTGAAAACATCCAATTAGATTAGACGTTATAAACTTCCATTTAGAATGACAGGAAATTAACATCAATTGCGTGTTTAAAATTAGCTCTTATTCGTAGGCAATGGCTAGCTATCGTCGCGGAAGACGTTTTTCGTGGGAGTTTCGGGAAAATCGGGAAATAAGTTAGAAGAGAAGAACAAAGGCAACACATACACGCGAGAAACGATGAATCTCTTAAAATAGCTTTCTGGTATTTTTGGTAAATAGAAATTGAAATTGAATACTTGGGAGATTAAATATTGTAACAGAAAACAATCGTGACAACAAATATTCAAGTAGACTTTGTTTTATCTCATGACAAAGTCAAACAGTCTAATTAATTCTTCACAGAGTTTTCTGTTTTTATGATGGATGGATGTTAAGAGCAGGCTTAAAGTAAACATGAATCCACCATTTGACATCCACTTGCCGGGATGCAGTGAATTTTTCTATGTGTCTTAACCCACAGGTTCTTGACACATAAAAATATATATATATATATTTTTTTTTACGAGACCTCCATTATATTACCCTAGAAATAGATCTATCTTCGATAGAGAACAAAAACAATTTCTTTTCTTTAACCTCAAGAAAAAAATTCATATCTTAAAAAACATGGCCGCTAGTGGGTGGGGCAGATTTTCTTCATATGGCTATATAGATATATAGTGAAAACTTTAAAAAAATCTTCTTGTCAAAAACTATTGGTCCGATTTGAAAGTAATTTTATGCAAATGATCCATGGGTGACCCTCTACCAGATTTCTTAAAATTATTTTGATATCTAAAAAAAAAACATGGCTGCCAGTGGGTGGGGCAAGTTTTCCTTATGTTACTGTATACTAAAAACTTTAAAAATCTTCTTCTCTGAAACTACTGGTCCAATTTAAAATAATTTTAAACAAATGGTCAATTGATGATCCTCTAGCAGATTTCTTAAAATCATTTTGTTTTCTTAAAAAACATGGCCGCCAGTGGGTGGGGCAAGTTTTCCTTATGTTACTGTTTACTAAAAACTTTAAAAATCATCTTCTCTGAAACTACTCCTCCAAATTAAAAATAATTTTACACAAATGGTCAATTGATGATCCTCTACTAGATTTCTTAAAATCATTTTGTTATCTTAAATAACATGGCCACCAGTGTGTGGGTCAAGTTTTCCTTATGTTACTGTATACTAAAAACTTTAAAAATCTTCTTCTCTGAAACTACTGGTCCAAATTAAAAATAATTTTACACAAATCGTCAATTGATGATCCTCTAGCAGATTTCTTAAAATCATTTTGTTATCTTAAATAACATGGCCACCAGTGGGTGGGGCAAGTTTTCCATATGTTACTGTTTACTAAAAACTTTAAAAATCATCTTCTCTGAAACTACTGGTCCAAATTAAAAAATAATTTTACACAAATGGTCAATTGATGATCCTCTACCAGATTTCTTAAAATCTTTTTGTTATTAAAAAAAAAAACATGGCCACCAGTGGGAGGGGCAAGTTTTCCTATTATTTCTTTATAGAAAAAATTTCAAATTTTTTTTCTCTGAAACTGTTGTTCTGATTTAAGAAGTATTGTACACAAATGATGATTCATGGGTGACCATTTGCCAGTTTTCTTCCAATAATCTTCCTAGCTCAAACAACATGGCCACCAGTGGGTGGGGGTGAATAAGTGAAAACTTAATGCCAAAAATGCACTATTTCATTGATTAAAGAGCAAAAATTTTCGCCGCAGCGCGGGAGGGAGAGCCCTCCCGCACCCTCCCCCTATGCCCCAAATTCAACATGCCTTCAGAAATTCCTGGGGAAATCCCTGTGTAGGTCATTAACCGGCAAACTTATATCGGCACTTACATGTTTCGATACTTGATGGGAGCAGAAGCTTCGATAGTTTTTATTTTCTTAGATCTACCCCTTTATATTCAACGCTAAGTTAGGAAGCTACATCAGCAGTGATTTTCAACAAGCTTATTACATTAAGTTACCTTTGAATCAATTTTTTAAGAAAAAAAACTTAACATTGGTCACTGATTTCCAGATATCGGGCGAATCTGACGATAATTAACCCTATACATGTATGCGGAATACATCTATTCTCATCGCTGCCGTGAGAACAAGTTGGGTCGGGAATATTTATCGAAGTTTCTTTGTTTTTATCCAATAAATATCCACAATATAAGGTAGAAATGAGATATTATTAATATTAGCATCAATAAAACGTATCTGCAGGCAAAATAATGTGTTGCTACTAGGGCTGCAACGATTCAGGTATTGCTCGGTTCGGTTCGGTTTCGGGTATTACCCTCTCGGTTTTCGGTTATTCGGTTCGGGTATAGGATAAAGAACTTGATAAAAAAACAACCTGAAAGTAAGTTTAAATAACCCTCCTTTACTGGCACATATCCATAAAAAACACAAACAATTAAACAGCTATGAAATAGGCCTACTATGAAAGTAACTTGGTCTTTTTGAAAAAGAACATAATCCTTTAGATTATAAGAGTAAATTCTTTTTCAAGAAGATCAAGTTATTAACTTGATCTGGCAAGAGACATGACCTCTGAGCAGTGACCACATCACCTGCAGTTGAAAACACCCGTTCACTGGCCACAGATGTGGCAGGTATACTTAAATACATCTTAGCTACCTTTGATAGCAAAGGGTAAGTGTTTTCATTGATTTTCAACCATTGTAATGGATTGGAATTCAAGGGCATGTTACTATCACTCTTGTAACACAACATTTCATTGTCTACTCTGTTCTCCAGAGTTTGACAAGGTTCTACTTTAGTTACAAAAACATCTCCAAAAAGGTCATCTAAAGCAGTTTTTTGTTTTTTCAAGGGAGGTTCTTCTTCAACTTTCACTGAAACTGTAGATTCTGCAGCAGTAGAATCACTTAATTGTGGAAGTGATGGCATTGAGGGGTGCTCTTCACAGTCTTCAGGTTTTTCAATCTTAACCTGCAAATATAAATAAGTGTCCATAAGTATTTTGATAATTTGAAATACTAACTAATGTTCTACATTTTAACATGTATTGACTATTTTTGACAGAACTGTAAAGTATAACTATGGAATTGTAGATGTTTAGCAAACAGAGTAGTCCCTGATCAGTGAACTCCTACCCCAGGATCTACTCTGTTTGCAAATGTGTTAAATGATTATCTATTCTATGCAGGAAGGATAAAGCTACTGAACAAAAATATACCTTAGCCATCGCTTGAACAGTTTGTTCATTGATCTGTATGACTTTGCTAGTAAGTCGGGAAAAAACAACAGTCTTCTGTTCTGTCGACAGGTATGGCATGGACTTGAACCTGGGATCAAGAGCAGAACTTTCATGGAGAAAGTGAACCACATCTGGATCAACATACCTGAAATTAATTATATGAAAATAATTATGTTTTTCACTTTAAATGAGTTCTTTATTCTTTAGTCTTTACCTGTATAATTCAAGCTAAACTGCACTCATATATAAACTTGATTTATTTTCATTTTTGAGAATTAAACAAGAACTATAGATGTGCCTATTTTCAAAGGCATGATAGTCTTCCTTACAGGTAAAGGGTAAATAATATAACAGTTACATCCAAACAATGTTTGATAAATGGATGTTTACATTTTGTTTGTTTAAAAATGGACATGTCTACTTTTAACTTCTATGAAATAAAAACTAAAAACTAAAAAGTACATGATTTGGCCTTTGCATTTTTTTTTATTCCACCTCCCAACAATAAGGTAAGTAAAATATATCTGAAAATATATCTACCTTGGTCTTAGGTTTTGCTCTATGGCAGCTTTCACATTCTTTATGAGTGTGCTGTCGCCCTCACATGGCTGTAAAGATCTCAGCATCTGCTCCTTAAGAGGATGGATCAAGGAAAGGGTTGGAGACTTTGCATCAGACATGATTGCTGTAACTGTCTTTAAAGGGCCTAACACTTTCATGATATTCTCAGCAGAAGTGACTTCATCTTCAGAAAGCAAGTGCACATCCTTGGCATTCATTTTAATACTTTTTGTCAGTAGTGCTGCTTCCACTGCAGGCTGCTGCTCTAAGTATCTCTGAATCATGTCATAACTTGAGTTCCAGCGAGTGGGAACGTCATTTATCAGTTTATGGTTAGGCAAGGACAGCAAAGCCTGTTTAGCTCTAAGAACAGATGCAGCAGTTGTGCTTCTATGGAAAAAACTTACGATTCTTCTCAATCTACCTAGCAACTTGTCCAATTGTGGTACACGTAGGCCTTTCTGACTAGCCAAATTAATTGTATGTGCAAAACACCTGACATGTGTTAATTCTGCTAGTTTTGCTGCATTAACAACATTTGATGCATTGTCTGTTGTTAATGAAGGATTTTGACCATTCCGCTTTAAGTCCCAATTAGAAACAACATTAGTCAGGAACTCAGAGATATTTTCAGCCGTGTGAGATTCTGTCATAATTGTAGTTTCAAGAACAAAGTTTTTCATTTCCCATTCATCATCAATTACATGAGCAGTTACAGTGTTATAACTCTGTGTGGCCCTTGATGTCCATGAATCCGATGTAAGTGCAACAAATGGAGCTTGCTGAATTTTTTGTTTTACTATTTGCTTAGTCTCGTCACACAACTTTGGGATTACTTTATCAGCGAAATGCGTTCTGCTCGGAATGTCGTATCTAGGATCCAAAACATTGATCATCCTCTTAAACCCTTCGTTTTCAACCATTGAGTATGGGCGCATATCTTTAGCTATAAAAATTCCCATAGATCTAGTTATGTTCTTATGCCTATCAGATGTCCAAGAGTATACTGTTGTCTCCTATTCTCGTGGGGCTAAGCCTTAGAATGTATATAAAGCACATACATTGCTTTTAAGAATTCTTCTTTAAGGCTTAAAAAACAGTTCAAACTCCGAATAAAGTATTTCATCCATATATATAATAATAATAAAATAATATCTAGATCATTTCTACGTTTGAATAAACCTCCCTGCATGATCTGAATCAGTCAAATGTTTCTCGTATTCTCGTGCCTTCTGATTGGTTGTCAACGTTTGTTGCTATGGAGGAGGTAAACTATTCAGTTCAGATAAGTGTTTTTACAGTCACTTTAAATCTATCATATGGACCCTTTCTGCGTCTGTGGCATCAATTTTTGTTTGTTTATTTAGATTTAACTATGCACTAGTATTAAATGAATTACAATATCCAAGACGTTTTACATGTGAAATTTCGAAAAAAGATAACTCAGACCCAGTTGATGTTTTATTTGTCCTTACGACATTTCCCAACATAAATTTATCGGAGGAAAATAGTTGATATATTTCTGGAAGTCAAGAGTGTCCATTTAATCTGTTTTTGTAAGACACGAGATTATGAGAAACCACGAGAATACGAGAATTGACGATACTTAGCTTTTGCCTGAAAAACATCCGTGAGCCGTAGCTGACCATGAGTCGTCACCTTCGACGCATTCACAATTTTCTTCGGCACGGTCGATTCCTCGCTAATACCATGTTTCCGTTTCATATGGTGAATCATGTTGGATGTTGTGCCAGTTTTATAGGAAATGGGAGTACTACATATGCGGCAAATCGTGGACGCTTTGTCCACGATGCCATCCTTTTTTAAGAATCTAAAATGCTTCCAAACGGGAGCTTTTAACGCCGCCGGACTCAGCATCAGCCATTTTTACTTAGCAACGAAAAGCGTCCCGCTGATTGGTTAACTAGCGGTCTAGTATAATTCACCATACATCGACGCACCGAACCGAAATTTTGCGGCGCCGACCCGAAACCCGAATCGAGACAAACGGACCGAAAATACCCGAAATTCGGTGAACCGTTGCAGTCCTAGTTGCTACATAGTTTAAATGACTCACGTACCCCTAGTCAACCCTCACAGGGCTCGCTAGGGGTACGTGACCGTACCGCTAATTTCAAATATTAGAGGTACGGTCACGTACCCCTAGTCACTACCTTTCTGCCGTGAGAACAAGTTGGGTGGGGAATATTTATCGAAGTTTCTTTGTTTTTATCCAATAAATATCCACAATATAAGGTAGAAATGAGATATTATTAATATTAGCATCAATAAAACGTATCTGCAGGCAAAATAATGTGTTGCTACATAGTTTAAATGACTCACATACCCCTAGTCAACCCTCACAGGGCTCGCTAGGGGTACGTGACCGTACCGCTAATTTCAAATATTAGAGGTACGGTCACGTACCCCTAGTCACTACCTTCGGACAAACACAAATACAACTTTTATTTATAGCCTGTGTGTCATTTCGCTTTACCTTTACTCCAACTTGTTACTCTCGAACACTCTGAATATGACTGTCAGGTTAGGACAAGGTGAAAGAGGGTGCAAAATTAGATTAGATTAAGTTCGGCATAATACCGGAACATCTCACGGAGGGGAGATATGTTTTTGAGTTAACTTTTCCTTTCAATAAATGCCTCTATTTCATTTGTTATTGATATTCATACGCCACTTGACCGAATTACTCAATATTCCTACGCGGGAACTATTTTTTGTGACAAATATTGAAGAAATTGAGAAATTCTGCTTTTTTAGGTGAAATTAAGCTATTCAATATGAAAACCTTAGTTTGGATTATTAATCATCATTTTTATTTTGAAATGTGATATTTTGGATGAAATTGAATAGGCTATGTAATGTTTAACTTTTCGCCCGAATCACAGGTATATTTGACCAGGAACGTAGAATAGATAATCTACGTTCCTGATTTGACCCATTCAATTTTTTTTATTTTTTTTTACTCTACCACTTTTATATAGACTGAATCATATACGGTAGAGTAGATCTAGATCTAATAAGTTTTCGCATTCAATCCGCAAATGGCTTTATTTAAATTCAAATGTAACATCAAATGAGTTAATTACCAGATCAAGTAAAATACCACTTTACGGAATGAACAAAGGAATTGTGAAAACTAGACAGTTTACAACTGATTTTGACTTATTTAATGACCACTGCTTAAGTAGTGCCATATGCGAATCTATAGCAAATGTGTCTTATATCCAGCATTACCTTCATTCCGTAAATTATTGTTTTATCACAAACAGAAATGCTAAATTTCCAAGTGGGGTTGTATATCAGTTAAAGAATTGCCACAATTATTTACGGAATTAATGTCAAACTAGTAGCAGCACATTTATAGTGTTGGATATATATATATGATCGAAATATCATGCACACTAAATTAACTGAAACATCCTTTTGTGACCAAATATCTTCATCAATAATTGTATCAATCTCTATATACTACTACCGGAATAGCCCACGGGCCCATGTATTTTGATTGATTTTTCCATAGGCCGTGGGATGTTCCGGTAGTAGTATACTACTACCGGAATAGCCCACGCTCCCATACAAATCAATGCTTTTTTCCATAGGCCGTGGGATGTTCTTACATCCCACGCTAAATCGTAAAATTGCCATTTTTAGACACTTACCCCCAAAAAAGCCATGCCCCTGTTTTCTAGCTTTATTATCCCCACAGGGAAAACCCTAGCCCCGGGGGTGATGTCCCCCCTAGTAGCAGCACATTTAGATTGTTGGATATAAATTATCGAAATATCATGAGAAATAAATGAACTGAAACATCATTTTAGTGACCAAATATCTTCATCAATAATTGTCTCGCTCTTATATACTACTACCGGAATAGCCCACAGGCCCATGTATTTTGATTGATTTTTCCATAGGCCGTGGGATGTTCCGGTAGTAGTATACTTCTACCGGAATAGCCCACGCTCCCATACAAATCAATGCTTTTTTCCATAGGCCGTGGGATGTACTTACATCCCACGCTAAATCGTAAAATTGCCATTTTTAGACACTTGCCCCCAAAAAAGCCATGCCCCTGTTTTCTAGCTTTATTATCCCCACAGGGAAAACCCTAGCCCCGGGGGGTGATGTCCCCCCTAGTAGCAGCACATTTAGATTGTTGGATATAAATTATCGAAATATCATGAGCAATAAATGAACTGAAACATCCTTTTAGTGACCAAATATCTTCATCAATAATTGTCTCGCTCTTATATACTACTACCGGAATAGCCCACGGGCCCATGTATTTTGATTGATTTTTCCATAGGCCGTGGGATGTTCCGGTAGTAGTATACTACTACCGGAATAGCCCACGCTCCCATACAAATCAATGCTTTTTTCCATAGGCCGTGGGATGTTCTTACATCCCACGCTAAATCGTAAAATTGCCATTTTTAGACACTTACCCCCAAAAAAGCCATGCCCCTGTTTTCTAGCTTTATTATCCCCACAGGGAAAACCCTAGCCCCGGGGGGTGATGTCCCCCCTAGTAGCAGCACATTTAGATTGTTGGATATAAATTATCGAAATATCATGAGAAATAAATGAACTGAAACATCATTTTAGTGACCAAATATCTTCATCAATAATTGTCTCGCTCTTATATACTACTACCGGAATAGCCCACGGGCCCATGTATTTTGATTGATTTTTCCATAGGCCGTGGGATGTTCCGGTAGTAGTATACTACTACCGGAATAGCCCACGCTCCCATACAAATCAATCCTTTTTTCCATAGGCCGTGGGATGTTCTTACATCCCACGCTAAATCGTAAAATTGCCATTTTTAGACACTTACCCCCAAAAAAGCCATGCCCCTGTTTTCTAGCTTTATTATCCCCACAGGGAAAACCCTAGCCCCGGGGGGTGATGTCCCCCCTAGTAGCAGCACATTTAGATTGTTATCCCCTGCCGAAAGGCAGAGGGATACTGTTTTAGGTCTGTCCGTCCGGCTGTGCGTGCGTGCGTGCGTCACGTTTTCCGTCCGCAACTGTATCTCCGAAACCTATAAACAGATTTGGATTAAACTTGGTATGCTTATTTGTCATCATAGGAGCACCGTGGGAAATCAAATTTTTTTCAGAAAATTTGAGGAATTTATGAGTTATCTGCCCTTTTTGTGTTAAAAATGCTGTCCGTCCGTCCGTGCGTGCGTCACGTCACGTTTTCCGTCCGCAACTGTATCTCCGAAACCTATAAACAGATTTGGATGAAACTTAATATACTTATTTGTCATCATAGGAGCACCGTGGGAAATCAAATTTTTTTCAGAAAATTTTAGGAATTTATGAGTTATCTGCCCTTTTTGTGTTAAAAATGCCATATTTAACAGTTTTTACACTCTAGCAACTACAGTATTCAACATATTTTGTTTATTCTTGCACACAATGTCTATAAGTACAAGTTATTGCAGGTGTGCATTTATTGTAAAAAAAGGATACTTGTGACAAGAGTTATCTGCCCTTGATGTACTTAGAAATGCTAGAAAATGCTTTATTTTGATCTTTTTTACATACTAGAGCCTATAAATATGCATGGATTTTGAAAAAACTTTCTTGAATTATGTATGGCTATTAGTTTTCAAATGAATTTGATTATTGTTGAAAATGGAGAAATTAGTCATGAGTTATCTGCCCTTGATAAGTAAAAAAGGCCATATTTAACTGTTTTTACTCTCTGGCAACTACAATTATGAATGGATTTAAATGATACTTGCACACAATGTCTATAAGTAAAAGTTCTTGAAGGTGTGCTATTATTGTCAAAAAAGGATACTTGTGGCAACAGTTATCTGCCCTTGATGTACTTAGAAATGCTAGAAAATGCTTTATTTTAATATTGTTTACATCCTAGTATCTATAAATATGCATGTATTTTGATAAACAAATTCTTAAACTATGTATGGCTATTAGTTTTCAAATAATTGTTATCATTTTTGAAAACGGAGAAACTAGTCAACAGTTATCTGCCCTTGATGAGTCGAAAAAACCATATTTAACAGTTTTTACCATCTAGAAACTACAGTCTTTAATGGATTTTGATTTAACTTACACACGATGTATATAAATATAAGGGTTGCAATTATTGTCAAAAAAGGATACTTTGTGGCAAGAGTTATCTGCCCTTTATGTACTTAGTAATGCTCAACATGGCTTTATTGTTTACATGCTATTGTGTACAAATGTGAATGGATTTTGAAAAAAAAAATTAAATCATATATGGCTATTATTTATAGAATGAGTTCAATTATTGTCGAAAATGTGCAAATTAGTCAAGAATACTCTGCCCTTGATGAGTTGAAAATGTGTTTACACTCTAGTAAATTCTACAGTTCTGATTTTTTTTAATAATACTTGCACACAATTATAAGTTCTTGAAAGTGTTTAATTACTGTTGAATTTGAGTCAAGAGTTACCTGCCCCTGTCATACTTAGATTTATAATGCTACAAACGGCTTTATTTTTTGTATTGTTTAGGCTTGAACATGTACAAAATTGAATGGATTTTTATAAAACTTTGTAAAAAGCTTTTGAATGTTGATCTTTAAAGACAGGTGATCACCATTTGCCCCTTCCTCCCACATTAAAGTTTGCCACTTTCTTCTGAACAATCGCTGCGGCAGGGGATATCAGCTCTAAGGTGCTTGTTGGATATAAATTATCGAAATATCATGTGCAATAAATGAACTGAAACATCCTTTTAGTGACCAAATATCTTCATCAATAATTGTCTCGCTCTTATATACTACTACCGGAATAGCCCACGGGCCCATGTATTTTGATTGATTTTTCCATAGGCCGTGGGATGTTCCGGTAGTAGTATACTACTACCGGAATAGCCCACGCTCCCATACAAATCAATGCTTTTTTCCATAGGCCGTGGGATGTACTTACATCCCACGCTAAATCGTAAAATTGCCATTTTTAGACACTTTTACTTTTTAAACAATTGCCACAATTTATTTACGGAATGAATGTCAAACTAGTAGCAGTAGATTGTTGGACATATATGGTCGAAATATCATGCACAATAAATGAACTGAAACATCCTTTTAGTGACCAAATATCTTCATCATTAATTGTCTCGCTCTTATATACTACTACCGGAATAGCCCGAGGGCCCATGTATTTTGATTGATTTTTCCATAGGCCGTGGGATGTTCCGGTAGTAGTATACTACTACCGGAATAGCCCACGCTCCCATACAAATCAATGCTTTTTTCCATAGGCCGTGGGATGTTCTTACATCCCACGCTAAATCGTAAAATTGCCATTTTTAGACACTTACCCCCAAAAAAGCCATGCCCCTGTTTTCTAGCTTTATTATCCCCACAGGGAAAACCCTAGCCCCGGGGGGTGATGTCCCCCCTAGTAGCAGCACATTTAGATTGTTGGATATAAATTATCGAAATATCATGAGCAATAAATGAACTGAAACATCCTTTTAGTGACCAAATATCTTCATCAATAATTGTCTCGCTCTTATATACTACTACCGGAATAGCCCACGGGCCCATGTATTTTGATTGATTTTTCCATAGGCCGTGGGATGTTCCGGTAGTAGTATACTTCTACCGGAATAGCCCACGCTCCCATACAAATCAATGCTTTTTTCCATAGGCCGTGGGATGTTCTTACATCCCACGCTAAATCGTAAAATTGCCATTTTTAGACACTTTTACTTTTAAACAATTGCCACAATTTATTTACGGAATGAATGTCAAACTAGTAGCAGTAGATTGTTGGACATATATGGTCGAAATATCATGCACAATAAATGAACTGAAACATCCTTTTAGTGACCAAATATCTTCATCAATAATTGTCTCGCTCTTATATACTACTACCGGAATAGCCCACGGGCCCATGTATTTTGATTGATTTTTCCATAGGCCGTGGGATGTTCCGGTAGTAGTATACTACTACCGGAATAGCCCACGCTCCCATACAAATCAATAAGAATTTCCATAGGGCGTGAGCTGTTCCGGTAGTAGTATAATAGAGTGACAACCTTTCAACAGTTTTCAAGCGTTTTATGATCCCAAACAAGCTTCATTCCGTAATTCTTGATATTCGTTTATTTCGTATATTTTTGTTATATTAACCCTTGAATCGGCAACATTTCATATGAAATATACTTTTATCATATGCGCGCATACTTCCGAGGCGAAGTTGTCAAGGAATTAACCATAACCATATTTATTTTTAGAAGCCGGACTACTTTTTTCCCCGCGTGATCTATTCTGGTATTATGCCTTAAGTTCAGTCAACAGTTTCAAATCTAAACTAAACTCAACAAATTGGAATATCAAAAATTTTAATCCAACATGTTAACTAATTCTTTGCATAATTAACGAAGAAATGATATCAGTATTCGGAACATTAACTAAGAACTTCACGAGAGGGGCCTAGATGGACTATTATCCTAAATTATGACCCGAAGATCAAGGTAAACAAGTAGTTGCGATATCGTAACTGTATTGCGGATACAGTTACGACACGCTAGGATCTCCACAATGGCGCAGGCTGACAGTGATTCACTGTCGCTTGAATAAGTTTCTATAACATTTAATTTTTTACCGTTTTTGAAAAATAAAAGGTAGGTATCGGTTTGGAATGCATTTTTATGCCCCAGGCATCGACAGATGTGGAGGCACATAGTAATCGTCCTGTCCGTCCGTCCGTCCGTGTGTCCGTAACAAGGTTAAGTAGATTTTACCGTTTCATCTAGCATCAACACCGCTTACTCAAATGCTTGGATACTTATACAGTTGTTGCCTTGGAACATTCCCTATCCACCAATATCCCCAAACTTTGGTTTTGACCTTGACCTAATTTGGACTTAGAATATTTTGAATAGGCTATTTCTTGGTTAACTAGATTTTACCGTTTCGTCTAGCATCAGCACAACTGACTACATTGCTTTGATACTTATACAGTTATTACCTTGGATCACTACCAATCCACCAGTATTACCCAACCTTGATTTTGACCTTGACCTAGTTTGGACTTAGAAAATATTCAGAATATATTGTCAAGGATGCCACCGGGGGCATAAGCGTTTATTGAACGCAGTCTTGTTTGACAATGTGGGTGTGTAAAATCAGGTTACCTACGTCTTTGATTGAGTTTCTCCCGATTTAAACTTTACTACTGTCAACCGGCAGGGATGGTCGGCCATTTGGAAAAAATATGTCCCATAAACCTCTTACTACGTATTCCATATATGGAGTGTGTAGTAAAACCGCCGCGCATGTCAACGAATGGCGGGAAAATATCTAATACACGAATTAAGCTTTAAACTTGTTTTTAAGCTGCCACCCTTAACCATATTAGCAATAAAATAAATGTTTTAGTTTACCTGGGCAAAAATAATCCTCGAATTCATCAAAAATACCACAGCTCAGTAAGTTTTCCAATTATGAATGAAAGCCTTATATGTTAACCGGACAGCGTTTTACGCATGCGCGAGTTCTGTCTCGGCTTGGAAAATCAAAACAAATAGTGGGTCGACACCGAAAAGTTTTCAAATGGTCTTAGAGTGGGTTAGTACTTAACACAAGAAGGTTATATATCAAAATATTGTTAAATATTAGTTTAAAGATTAATTCTCAACTGTTTGAACATATATAACTGATAAACAACTGCTGCAGAATTTGCGCCACTGTAGAGATGCTAGCAAACTGTAGCTCTAGTAGACCTTGGTCTAGAGTTAGAGGTACAGTACTGCAGCTAGGTAAACAAGGTGTAACATGGTGAGAAAAATATGCAGCCAGACCGGGGCTAGAACCCGGGACCCCTTGCTTACAGGGCAAGTGTTCTACGAACTGAACCACCGGGCTGCTTACACAAATCTCTCACCATTTAATTATAAACTCAACCCGGCTACAAAGGTAAACAGTTCTTAGTGAAAGACCCTGGTTGAGCTGTTGTTAGCTTTTGAAAATGCCTGTAAAACTACTTTTCAACTTTCTTTGTCAGTGGAGGAATAAATTAAAGATGTAAAAAGGCGTATTTATGGGCTTATCAAATTATCTGGGGCTCTGCAACAGTTATTACAAACTGTGTTTTATTCTTTTCAGACAATTGGTGAAAAGTTGTACACAATAGAGGATGTTGTTGAGGAGATCAGAGACCGGGCAACAAGACAGAGGCTCCAGGTGTTGCCTTATGAGCTTATCTTCAGAGAACCCTCAGCAGAATCCATCAGAGTTGGTAATGCACAGGTTACAGTAAAACCTCTCTATAACAACCACTAAAGTGTGATAATGTATTATATAAAGGTATTTTCGACAGGTGACTGCTTAAAGCATGGTGACAGTAAAACAGAAAGCTCCTGTAGGAGCTTTCTGTTTTACCGTCACATTGCTTTAAGCTGTCACCTGTCATTTATACAATCAATTAGCATTTGTTAAGTGGCTGTTATAGAGAGGTTTTACTGTATTTCTCCCTTTGCCTCATAGAAGAGTCTTTTAGCGCATTCAGTTTATTCCTCCGCTGAAGAAAATAGTTCCTATTTATACAGTCATGAACATGCATCATAATGTATGTTTTCTCTATTCTAGATGGCTTAAAGCAGGCAGAAAGTAGAGCAGAATGTGCCTTAAAGTGTTTACTTTCAACCAGCTTTAAGTAGTCATTCATTTTCAAAACTAGAAACAGGCTATGGGGTAAAGGGTTAAGGAAATGATTGCATTGGTGTGTCCTAAATTATTATTATAAACTTGAATTTCAGATAAAATAGCAGAGCACCAGATAAGCTTAGTTTTTCAAAACCTAAAATCTTTATTTCTGAATTAAACCCTATGGTGTCACTACTCATTAGAATCGTCTCTTCGAGACGATTCTAATGAGTAGTAACACCATAGGATTTGGTGCTAAAAAGAGTGAGAAAATGTTGGATTTGTTGAAAAAACTACCTCTTATCTGGAGCCCTGAAAATAGTATATGTATACTCAAATGTACAAGAATCTGTTAATTTTTTTTTCCTACCCACAGTCACAGAGTTTTCTAAGAAGACTGGGGATTATAGAAGTTTATCGGCAGTTGATCTCCGAGTCATGGCCTTGACATATCAACTGGAGAAAGAAGTTGTTGGAACAGAACATATAAAGACTGAACCTGATCAAAAGGTAGGCATACATGCTCTTATGTTCAGTAAGTTTAATTTCTAATATCAAGTGTATTCGTTTTGCTCATAGATAAGTACAAATTTTCTTTCACTCTCCCTCTGCATAAGTGCCATAGGATAAGAATCCACCATGAGTGTTGATGAAGGATAGGAATTTCTCCTAGAGGGTCAGAAAATTAATGCAGAGAAAAAATACTATCCTATATCAACAAAACGAATTTTTTCTCTCCCATATAAATCATTAAAACATGATACAAATAACCAAATGTTTGCAGTTTGTGTGTACTTTTTTCGGCCAAAGCACAACATTGTTTATAGTAACGTCATCACAAATGACATCATTTTGTTACCCGCATCATGCGGCACTTGTGGACAAGCAGGGCAAACATTTTACTTCACAGCTATAAAGGATACAGTGATTCCATATGGGACAAAATCCCTATCTCACATCATGACATGATAGGCGAAAATGGGAGAAACTTTTAACCCTTCTACCACATGAGTGAAATATGAGGCCTCTATCCTGGCTTGATAAGTACAGTCAGACTTCGATATCTTGAACTTGGTTAAATAGAACATACCCGTATTTCAAAGTTAAAACGTGGCTTAGCCACGTTTTAACTTTGAAATATGGGTATGTTCGACTTAACCGAGCATGAAATATGAAATAATGCAGTTCATGTGTCAAACTAACGGATAGTTCGAGTTAAGCAAGTTCGAGATATCGAAGTTCGACTGTACACTCAAATGCTGATTTACTGATAGTGTTCAGTGCAGGTAGCAGCTGAAACCAAAGTTAATGCAGGATAAAAGTAAAAGGGAGCTTTCTGCTTTACTTTCATCTTGCTTTAAGCAGCCATATGCCTTCAACATAGAAAGCTTAACCTCATGTAGTGAACTTAAATTAATAGAGGGTTCTAAGTACCTGTAATTTGTTGTTAAACTTAATTAAACTAAACTCAACTTTTAGAGACCATATAAGTTTTGCATTATCGATTGCGGTAACTTACAGTTGGTTAAAGTTTGGTATAAGTTTTGTTGTAGCTCGTTGTAGACATACAGTAAAACCTCTCTATTACGACCACTAGAAATAAGGCTAATTGTGTGTATAAAAGATAGGTGAAAGCTTAAAGCAAGGTGACAGTAAAACAGAAAGCTCCTACAGGAGCTTTCTGTTTTACTGTCACCTTGATTTAAGCAGTTACCTGTTCTTAAACCCTAATAATTAACACAATTTAGTGGTCGTAATAGAGAGGTTTTACTGTATATAGTGTCAGCCATAGATACTATACTTGTGTCTTCTGTATACTAGGTGCAGTGGACAGCCACCAGCAGGCCATTAGAAAGAGCAACTGATATAGTAGGATTCTACCTTAAACCCAAGGTAATACTGAACAGCACTGTCAGAGTGTTATTAACCCCTGAGCCCGTGTCTAGTTTTAAAGACAGGTGATCACTTAAAGCAGGCTGATAGTAAAGCAGAATGTGCCTAAAGGCACATTCTGCTTTACTTTCAGTCTGCTTTAAGCTACCATCTGCTAGAATATTGAAAATATTTGTTATGATGTTTTGCATCAGTCTCAGGTCAGGTTTAGCTAGATTTATAAACAGCGTTAAAGTCCCACCATATCATTATCAACATTGACCTATCATGGTGGCGACACCCCCCATCAGAGGTTAGACGTTTCAGTTTTGCTGGGACCTACATTATGGAATCCTACTGCTGGTGAGACCACCGGTTCAATACATTAACCCATTCCCTCATAGCTTGTTTCTAATTTTGAAGACAGATGACCACTTAAAGCAGGCTGAAAGTAAAGCAGAATGCGCCTTAAGGCACATTCTGCTTTACTTTCAGCCTGCTTTAAGCTATCATCTCCTAGAATATAGAAAATATATCTTATGGTTCATATTCATGGCTGTATAAATTTGAACTACTTTCTTTGGTGAATGAATAAATCAAAAGCGTAAAAAGGCATATTTATAGGGTAATGGGTTAAAGTTTCAGACTAAAGACCTTTAGAATCTAGTTATTTTATTTTGTGCAGCAGGGGCTGAGTCCATCCTGTTATCACTGGACCATGAATCTGACACATTCCGCTATGAACCAAAGCATTTTCTGAACACCTGATAATTAACGCAATTTAGTGGTCATAATAGTGGTAATAAAAGAAAGGTTTGACTGTACCAAGGCTCCAGATAAGGGTAGTTTTTAAAAAACTAAAATCTTTTTTTCTGCATTAAAACCTAAGGTGTTACTACTCGTTAGAATTGTCTCTTCGAGACGGTTGTAATGATTAGTAACACATTAGGATTTGGTGTAAAAATGTGTGAGAAAATGTTGGATTTGTTCAGTTTACTTTCTCTTATCTGGAGCTCTGGGCTGGTAATAGTGGTAATAATATGTAGAGAGGTTTGACTGTACTCATTGCTAGGGCTCAACCAGTTAATTGCATTTTTGACATGTTTTAGAAATCTGCATCTAGAACGACATCAGAGTGCTCCAGTCAGCCAGAGGCCACAGAGCTGAGATCAGACGAGACCTCGGACACCTCATCACAAACAATAACTGTAGAGAGAATACAGCACCAGGCAGAAACACAGAACACACATATAGGGTCAACTGGTGATAGTGACAAGCCTAGTGACGACACACACCAAATAAAAACTTCAGAGAACACACTAACAGAGTCAACTGGTGATAGTGACAAGCTTAGGGACAACACACACCCAGTAGAAAGATCAGATGTTGATAAACAAGCAAATCAAAGTGAAGTAGGTACTGGTTCTAATGATACAGAGGGGGGTTCAGAGACATCAAATAAGCAAGAACCTTGTGAAGGGGAGGTAATAGAGACTGACTGTATTGAAGAGGAGGAGGAGAGTGAAGAGGAAGAAGAAGAAGATGATGATGATGATGATGATGAGGGCTGGATTACCCCAAGCAATATACAGTCAATGAAGCAAAGAATGGGTGGAGAGGACTTGAAGAAGGCTGATGTTCCAGTGGGCTGTCTTACTACGGACTTTGCAATACAGGTAACAGTTGTAGACTAACCCATTACACAGTAAATATGCCTTTTTACGCCTTTGAATTGTTCCTCCACAGAAGAATATAATTCCAGTTTATACATTCATGAATATGTACCGTAAGAAAAAGTTTCTATATTCTAACAAATTATAGCTTAGAGCAGGCTGAAAGTAAAGCGAAATGCGCCTCAAGGCGCATTTCGCTTAACTTCAGCCTGCTTTAAGAGGTCATCTGTCTTCAAAACTAGAAACATGCTATAGGGTTAACTGTTATGACCATTAGTCTAAATGAGGGTCGTAGTCTAAATTCAGGTTAAGGTTTTTGGGTTTCATGAACATCTAGTGCGATTTGTAGCCTCTAGAGTGTTAAGGTTTGACCTAGTGACCTAGTTTTTGACCCGATATGAATCTTATAAGGTCTGCTGTAGTTATTTGATGTTGTAATTTCTTTCAGAATGTGCTGATCCAAATGGGACTGAATGTGATATCTGTGGATGGTTTCCTTATAAAGCGTGCCAAGAGTTTTGTTCTCCGATGTTTTGCATGTATGAAGTAAGTATAGGCTTCTGACGTCTGGCTTATCCTGTCCATCCTGCCTGTTTTCAATGTTTTAACCAATTAGTACCAATAGCTTTACTATAAACAGTCCTGTCTATGTCCCATAACTCATACCTCTATAGATACACCTTTTAAAGTATTTAATTTATTCCTCCACTGAAAAAAACATTTCCTTCACTGTTTGTCATTTTGTAAAATATTGTTAAAATCCACCCTAATAATTAAAAATTGGACTTGATTTAATTGTAGACTGGAATTGTCCATTTAAAATTTCAGGGATGAATTGAGTTAAGACCTGTAATGCTAGTAGTTGAAACACTTCACTTACCTAGAGTAATGTCTCTTCAGAATAACCACGAATGTTCAGAAACAATTTTGTCCAAATTGTGGAAACAAGACGTTGACGAAGGTGTCCATGACGGTGAACGAGGATGGTACAATCAGGTACTTCATGTCCCGACGGAGACCAGTTAATACCAGAGGAACAAAGGTTAGTAAACATAATCTGATTAGGATACTGTATGGTGTATTGTTGGACGTCGTAGGCTTTTTGTCTGATTGTTCAAAATCCCTGTTAAACATTAACCAATAGCCCTTTTCAAGTTTTGAAGACAAAATTGTTCCCTAAAGCAGGTTGAAAGTAAAGCAGAATGCGCCATAAGGGTGCATTCTGCTTTACTTTTACCCTGCTTTAAGCTATTATCTGCTAGGATGTAGAAAATATTTCTTATGGAAAGTACACTTGTCCTAGGCACACAGTAAACAGTGCAGATAATTCTATAAGAAAACAGTGTAGACCCTGATCAGACAGCTTCTTTAGGATCCGTCTGATCCGGGTCTTCAGTGTTTCAATTTACCTATAAGCAGGAGAAGGGAATGTTTGCTATATAGTGTAGGTACATGTATGCTCTTTTCTGACAGGTCTTCTTTTATTTCAGTTTTCCTTGCCACTTCCCAAGGGAGGTAAGCACGCAGCTAATCCACGATTGGTGGCTGACCAGCCCAGCGCTCACAACAGAATGTCAAAGAAGGCTCGCTCCAAGGTGGATGTGTTCAATCCAGATTACGTCGCCAACACCTCACCGTTTGCCATGAATGATGTGACTAGCCGTGCCGCCCAGCTTGGTATAACTGGACGTAATGGACAAACACATTACTGGGATAAGCGCAATCCAAATGAAAAACACAAGAAGTATGGAAGAAAGAAATGAAATTATTTAACATAAATTTACTGGAATGGTATCTTATTAAAGTACATAAGAAATTTGTCATGTTCATATTTCTAAAGCCTTTCAAATATAACCAGCGTCCCCTTTCCTCCACAACAGAAGCTCTAGAGAATCTTGATACCTTGTATGAATAAATATCTTGGGGGGCTCCAGATAAGAGGGAGTAAACTGAACAAAACAAGTATTCTCTCTCATTTCAGCACAAAATCCTATGGTGTATCACCATAGGGTTTAATGCAGAAATAAAGATTTTAGTTTTTGAAAGTACTCCCCTTATCTAGACCTTGATAGCTGAAACATTTTTCAATACACAAGTCAACAGTGCAAATTTATCGCCTATATCGAACTGTTTTTAAAGGCTGGATACTTCTGTAACCCTTTTTCCCCACAGCTTGTTTCTAGTATTGAAGAGAGGTTCTAACTTGAAGGAGATTGAGAGTAAATTATTAGGTAAATGAGTAAACCCATTCTCCAATAAATACTCTCTGAAGTCGACCCTGGTGAAAGGGATGTATGGAGATCCAATGTGAGATCAGTTATGCGTGCAGTTAGCCAGCTGTTTCACTTTTCAGACATGAACATGTATCATAAAAAAAAATGTTCTATAGCGTAGCAGATGGTAGCTTAAAGTAGGTTTAAAGTAAAGCAGAATGTGCCGTAAGATGCAATCTGCTTACTTCCAACCTGCTTTAAGTGGTCCCCTGTCTTCAAAACTAGAAACAGGCTATCAGTTCAAGGGTAAAGGAGACGAAGGGAGTGTTGTGGTTTGTATAAAGTACTAGGAGCCCCATCTTATGAAACATCGTACGACAAAAACGGTTGTAAGTCAAAACTTTAAAATGCATCTTATTTCTGATTCTAGTCCTGTCTTGTCACATATCTTTGGAATCGACACAAGACAGAATTAGATAGAATAATTCTGAGAAATAAGAGGTAAATGCATTTTAATGTTTTGACTTTTGACCGATTTTGTGGTACGACGTTTAGTAAGAAGGGCCCCCTGCTGTAGTAAATTCTTTACTTGAGTGCATTTATTGAGACAGAATACTTACACCAGGTAATGTGTACTATAATTATAACATATATGCAGCAAAAAGTTTTCAAAGGGTTAAACTAAATTCAGTGATGTTTACAAAACATGTAGGGTAAAGAAAAGACTTGCAAAGATTCAGTTCAATCATTTTAATTCTTTTTTTTAAAATCCTTTTTGACAATTTTATTCTTTTTTTACTCGCATGAACATGTATTTTTGTACAGAAATACAGTTACTTTTAACCATTTTTTTTCCACAACTTAAAAGCTAGAACAGACCAGTTTTGCTTTCAACTCTAAATGTCCATCATGCTTACAGAGGGGAAGACATTATTTCCCGTAATTCCATTTTAACGCATTTAATTTATTCTTGTACTTAAGAAAATAGTTCTAATTTATACAGTAATGAATATGTATCATAAATATTTTCTATATTCATGCAGATGGTAGCTCAAAGCAGGCAGAAAGTAAAGAAGCTTTATTTTCAACCTGCTTCATGTGGTCACCTGTCTACAATACTAGAATTGGCTTCGGAGTGAATGTTAGAAAACTAAATACAGTGAAATAAATGGCAGGAAATGACAACATACTGAAAATGATGACAATTTATTCAAATCTGAACCGCACAACAGTTTTGAGCCTGACCAAGATGCCGAGTTACCCAGCATCTGATTTGACTCATTGTGCAATAGCCTCATTTTGACACACTTTAATCCACTAGCTTGTATTGAGATAAGCATTGATAATTGTTTTTCGCTTAAGAGTTAATGGGTTATTGGGAAACAATGTCTTCTCCTCTGTATCACCAAGTGTCGTCATCAGGAGCAGATCTGTAGCTTTACAATACAATGGTAACAATCTGACAAAAGTGTCAACAACGATCCATGCAAGATCTGGAACACATTCACAAAGATAACAAGGGCTAGATAGGGCGGGACTTAACCCTTACAGTGCTTAATATATGCATGAGTGGGAGGGGCTTACATCTACAGGGGCGGAGTTATGGAAAAAATGTTTATAATAGTAATTATTGAAGGTGTGTGGCCCTTCAGTAAATGTATTGCAAACAGTGAAGATCCTGTTCAGAGGGGCTGCTCATGGAGACTTCTGATCTGGGTCCACACTGTCTGTAAATAATGCATATATTAAATTTCTGCACAGTAAGGATTAAAATATCTTAGTTTCTCCTCTGCCTACTATATCAAAACGATATCAGAAACATCATTTGAATAAGGAAAAAAAAGCCACTGAAACTTTTATTTGTCTAATAAGTTTGAAAAAAATAAAATTTATTTCATAGTTGCTATAACATGTAATTAAATGCATGACAAAAGTGCTGCAGAGCTTTCTGCAGCACTTTTGTCATGCCTAGTTAATTAACTGTCACTTGTCTTCCGCATTATCAACCCATCTACTTTAACCCTTTCCCTCATATCAGCGCCTTTTAGCGAATAAGATTTATTCCTACGCTGAAGAAAATAGTTCCAATTTCATCAGTCATGAATAAATATTATAGGGAATAGTTTATATATTTCTAGCACATGATAGCTTAAAGCAGGCTGAAAGTTAAGCAGAATGCGCCTTAAGGCGCATTCTGCTTTACTTTCAGCCTGCTTTAAGTGGTCACCTATCTTCAATACTAGAAATAAGCTATCAGGTAAAGGGTTAAAAGGGAAGCTTAACATGCTGTAACTGTAAAAGAACTGACAAGAGCTTTACTGTAATTGTTTAACCCATTACACCATAAATATGCATTTTTACCCCTTTCATTTATTCCTACACTGAAGAAAATAGTTCAACTTTATACATTCATAAATATGTATCATCAGAAATAATTTCTATATTCTAGCAGATGATAGCTTAAAGAAGGTTAAAAGTAAAGCAGAATGGGCCTGAAGGCGCATTCTGCTTTACTTTCAACCAGCTTTAAATTGTCAGCTATCTTCCATACTAGAAACAAACTAAGGGGTAATGGGTTAAGGGGCATATTATCATTGCTTAAGAGATTAAATAGTTTAGTTTTGGAGGATCAGCTTGGCAAAGGAGAAACAAACATATTCGTAAGTAGTGCCCACGTTTGACGGCATCAATAAACAGGCCAACATATTTCAAACAATAGTGATCAAAAAGTTATAAAGATTCAATGACCAGATATACATGTTAAAAATACAGCTTGTCATAATACAATGTAATATCTTATATCATACTTCTGAACAAAGTCAATTTCTAACAAATATAATATATAAGCACCTACGGTATTTTTTTATTTATGAGCCGTGCCATGAGAAAACAGCCTTATTGCATTGCCGCATTGTACAGACCAAGTGCCGTTGTCATTCCAGGCTCTTTGCCTGATATTTGGTCTACACTGCCAAATACTATATATAATACAGCTACATAAAATGCCTTGAATACATGTGGGTGTCAAACAGTGTAGATCAAGACCAGCTGTCACATCTTTAAAGTTTAATGCGGCGGTTGGCCTTGATCTACACACAATGCATAATTATTAGATTTTCTCATGCCACAGCTCATTATCTATGCAGTCAAACCTGGCTCCGAGGTTATAAAGCTTTTGACTTGAGTCTAAACTCGTTCCCAAGCATTTGATTGATCAGATTTGAGCCTAGGCTCAAATCTGACCAATCAAATGCTTGGGAACACACTCAGACTCAACTAAAACGCTTTATAACCTGTACTAAGTTACCATGTTATGAATAAGCATGGACACTTCTTACCCATTCCTCTTTAGATACACATTTCTACATGTATAACTTATTCCACCGCGGAAGAAAATACACAATTCCAATTTAAAGTCATGAATATGCCTCTTAAGAAGTATTTGCCAAAAAAATAGTTCTTTCCTCAAATAAGTATTAAAGAATGACAATTCTAGTTTTGTTAGAAAGAAACCAAAACTGCAAACAGTACATACTAAGCCTTTCAGGGTGCGTGACTCATGGAAAACTTGACAAATTTAAATGAAATGAGAACTCCATATATGATAAGTTCCAAAGGGGAATAACTCATAAAGAAATGAACAAGTTGTGAAAACACTTAATTTCAATGTGTAGTTCATCGAAACAATGTCACAAACCAAATTTCAGCTTCATATGTTAAAGCATAATCCATGAGACGGATGGACATCACCAATACCATAATACGTCTCGTCTGAAGACGGACGTATAAAAAACACTGGTAATAACCTCTTTAGAAACAAGTTTTGTAAAAATTATGGACATTTTTGTCGAAAAGAGCTCATGCATATGTTTAGAATCGTTTAAAATACAATTTTTTGACAAGGTCACGAGTGCTCAACATGCTCATCAGTGTGTCCAAATATTTTTCACAAAGTCCACACCACTAGAATGAAACCTTTCCCAATGCAACAAGCATATATTGACACCTTTTGAAAACAGTGTAGACCCAGATCAGACAGCTCCTAAAGGAGCTGTCTGATCTTGGTCTTCACCGTTTTCTTATAGGGTCTGTCAGATACGAGTCAGCAATCTTTCTCGGGTAAATATTTTCCTTATTTCATTAGCTAAGGCTTCGGATTGTATCATTTATATTCATAGTGGGCGGAGTTTAATATATGAATATTCAGCATGAGCAGGGTGTACTCTTACCCACTGAATATTTATGTATATAACTCTGCCCATTATGAATATGTATCATCTGATCTATAACATCGGCAAACAAAATACAGTAATACCTCTCGATTACGTCCACTAAAACAAATGTTTTAATTAATTAATACAAGGCATGTGACAGCTTAAAGCATGGTGGCAGTAAAATAGAAAGCTCCTAAAGGAGCTTTCTGTTTTACTGTCACCTTGCTTTATTTTAAGCAAGCACCTGTCATAAACACCTAATAATTTACACAATTAAGTGGTTGTTATAGAGTGGTTTCCGTCTATATTCTTTTAAAAGAGACTTAAAAGCAGTAGAAACGGAAACTGCTTTGAGAGACACACTTGTTCAGACAATTCTACAATGACTAGTGTTGATGTGTTCTTACTGACTTTAACACATACATGTATTGCCCAATATTTTATTTGTGTAATAATAAGTAGGATAATATGTAACATTCATTTGGATTCATGTATATGTATTTATACTTTTTGCACTATATAAATGCTTCTGTTCTTGTACTTGTATTAAAAGAAAGAATGCTCGGTGACAGGCTTCTGTACGTGTATTTGTTAACCCTTAGCCTGCCACTCACGACTATAGCTCCATATGCAAACAGCTTGGATCCGGATGAGACGCGGAGTAACTCGGCGTCTCATCCGGATCCAAGCTGTTTGACACTCGGACAACATTTTCAGCAATTTTGAGCAACTTTGAAACTTGAAGCAGACGAGAAATATAGCAGACGAGAATTTATTTGGCGGGCTAAGGGTTAAAAGAGTGCATTCTCTGTGACGGACAGACCCTATAAGAAAACAGTGTAGACTCTCATCAGACTGCTCCCCAGGGAGCTGTCTAATTTAGGTAAACTTTGTTTTCAAGAAGTGTCAATGTACACAATTTGCAGAAGAGTTGAAACATTCCAGCTTAGATTAGCTGGACTGGTCAAGTACATGTATCAAGATGTTGGAAACTAAACAATAACTCATTCATCCCTGAAACTTTTAATGGACAATTACAAATTCAAAATAAGTCTAGTCCATTTTTGACTATTTAGGGTAGATTTTGACAATATATTTCAAAATGACAAACAGTGTAAACCCTATCAGAGGGCTCCTGAAGGAGCCCTCTGATCAGGGTTTCCACTGTTGGCATAGGAGAAGTATAATCATCATAGGTACACTGTTCGTAAATGACGAGTATACTCGTCTCTAGGGTTGAATGTGTTAATTAACAGATGGCAAGTGAAGGTAAAGTTTACATGGACTGGTGAGTGAGGTTACATAAGATTACAGATACATGAGCAAGACATTGGCACTTATATGTTGGACATAATACTTGAGGAAGACAACAAGTATACCATTCAGTTGATTGAGCACCCTGTAAGTTGTACATTTTCCGCCTGTATGGCCTATAACTGTTTCACTGCCAAATTACTCATGAGATTTTTACCCCTTCACTGTCGTCTGCTTCAATATTGTTGTCTGCACTATCGTTTCAAAGTTAAATTTAAGGCAGTATTAAGGGCCCATTAAGGGGCATTGTGCTATACTTACAATCGGCTTAAAGAGGTCATCCATCTGTAAAACTAGAAACAGGGTAGTGGGTTCTTGATAGTCCTGCCTTATTTGCCATTCTCACCAAATGATGTTCCGTACTGAACCATGTTCCAGCAGTTTAAAAGAAAACATTAAGATAATCCATGTGATCAGTGTTAAACAATAAAAGTTTTTTATTTCTCAAAATTTTAGGTAAACTTACTAAAGTAATATCATAATGGAGTATCAAACAGTATGGACCAAGTTTTTTCTTATAAGGAGGCTTAATAAAGGCCATTCTGTTTAAGCATGTGCTTCAAATCTGTCAACTATAACTGGTTTAGGTTTAAGGTTTCTGATGGAAGAAACCTCAATACTTGTATCAAAACGTTTGGAACCTGAACAATAATGAATTACTCTGCATCTTATTAGGATTCAAACTGTTTGCACATTCAATTCACTTTGCTCTTAGGGACAGGTTAATTCACTGAACCCTAGCAACAAGAGTACCGGTCCTTCCAAGCATTGTACCTGCTAAGAGTACACTTGTCCAATGCAAATACATACAGTGTAGACCCAGATCAGAGGGCTCCTCTAGGAGCCCTCTGGTCAGGGTCTACACTGTTTGTCATCTTGCTATATGTTGTAAAAACAATCCAAAATAGCCAAAAATGGAGAAGACTTAATTTGGAACTTGAAATGTCTATTTCTGGTTTCAAGGGCTGAATGATTTAAAGTTAACCCAGTTTGGTGCTCAAACAGCGAAGTTGTGTACTTTATTGTCAAACTTGCGTCTTGAAGTATTTCACACTTCTCATATTTTATCATCAATACAATTGTATTAAAAACTTCGTAGATATCAATTTTGACTTTAATAATACTATCTTTTATACAATACAATACCATGATAGATAGAAGGTTGTTTTACTTGAGTTACATTTGAACTCTAAACCTGTTATAAAACCTTCTTCAATACTGACAACTGCAAAATATTTCTATTTAACTTACAGCTGAACTTTAATAAACTCAAACTCAATTGTAAAACTTATCTTTCCACAGTTGACTTTCAATAACCCAAGCTTGCTTGATCCATTACCCAATAGCTTGATTGTTTCTAGTTTTGAAAATAGTTGAACACTTAAAGCAGGTTGAAAGTAGAGCAGATTGCACCTTAAGACACATCCTGCTTTACTTTCAGCCTCCTTTAAGCTATTATCTACTTAGAAAAAGAACATATTTGTTAACCCTTAGCCTGCCACTCACGACTATAGCTCCATATGCAAACAGCTTGGATCCGGATGCGACGCCTAGTAACTCGGCGTCTCATCCGGATCCAAGCTGTTTGACACTCGGACAACATTTTCAGCAATTTTGAGCAACTTTGAAGCACTTTGAAACTTGAAGCAGACGAGAAATATAGCAGACGACAATTTATTTGGCGGGCTAAGGGTTAAGGTACATATTCATGACTGTCCAAAGTGTAACTGTTTTCTTCAGTGGAGAAATAAATGAAAGCCATAAAAAAAGCGTATTTATAGGGTAATGGGTTAAGTCAAACATACACTTATTTCAAAGCTAGATAGTATACCATGTTCTAATAAGGAAAACATCTGTGCAAGAAAAGTTTTAATTAACTCATTACCCAATAGCATGCTTCTAAGTTTTAAAGAAAGGTGACAACTTAAAACAGGTTGAGAGTAAAGCAGAATGCCCCTGAAGGTCCATTATGCTTTACTTTCAGCCTGTTTTAAGCGACTGTCTTCCAGGACATAGAAAATATTTTTTAAGATATATTTTCATGACTGTATAAAGTGGAACTACAGCGTTCCCTCTCTACAACGACACCTAATGGGAGACAAAAGATATGTGCGTTGTTCGGAGGGAACCGTTATAGAGAGGGAAAATTAAGACTTGGTTTACATTTGCAAACAGCTTGAATCCAGATCAGACGCCGCGTAACGCGGCGTCTGATCTGGATTTAAGCTGTTTGTCACTTGTCATTATATATATTCTATCAAAATGTTCTCTTATATGTAACTTTGAGAAAAACAGCAGACAACAAATGTAATCAGACATTATTGCAGCCATGAAATGGTTGGACATAATTGTATTGTTTGGGGGAACTGCGGCAAGGGTCGTTATAAGGAGGGAGTCGTTGTTGGGAGGGCCGTTGTAGAGAGGGAGTGCTGTATTTCCTTCAGTGGAGGAAAAAATCATATACATGCCTATACACAAAAGGGCATATCTATTGAGTAATGGATTAAACACGTATTTCAACCTTAAAGCATGTACAGAAAATAAAAATTCAAAACTTGACTTTTCGCTGCATCTTAAGATAAATATTAAAATGACCTATTAGCCCTTGACATCCAATAAAAAAAGAAACATAAAACCATATTTGACCATTGTATATCACATACGCAGAGATACTGTAGCATCTAACAATTCAAAAAATATATACAGCATAACATCACTAGAATACTTCTCTCCGGCATACACACAATCTCTTCAATAAAATATACAACTATCATTATAAAGCCATATCGCAATAGTATCACTTAGCTCACTTTAACCCATTACCCCATAGCCTATTTCAACTACTGAAGACAGGTGACCACTTAAAGCAGGTTGAAAGTAAAGCAGAATGCGCCTTAAGGCGCATTCTGCTTTACTTCCATCCCGCTTTCAGCTACTATCGATTAGAATATAGAAAATATTTCTTATGATATATATTCATGACTGTGCAAAGTGGAACTGTTTTCTTCAGTTGTGGAGTAAATAAGAGGTGTAAAAGAGCGTATTTATGGAGTGATTGGTTAAAACAATAATTTGGCAAACAACCTCATATTATCTGTATGTCATACACTTTTAACAAATTAAATATTATTTGTACAGTCGAAACTCGATACTACAAACTCGTTTACATCCATCTTTCCAGTATTTCGTGAGTTGAATGTTGATAAATAAATATCGCTTAAGTCAAACATACCTGTATTTCAAAGTTAAAACGTGGCTAAGCAACGTTTTAACTGGTATGTTCGAACCAACGCGAGTTAGTAGAATCGAGTTTTCACTGTATTAAACCATCTGGCCTTCTATTGTACTTAATATTGTTTTAATCACAGTACTACCATAACCCCTCAAAAGGTTTGTTGAACAAGGTTGCAGTTTAAGATACATTGGCAGTTACTTACATACTTTGGCATGTGTTTTAAATATTCATAAATAGCTCCAAATATTGAGTACAGTGCTCCCTCACTACAATGGCCTTCCCGACAACAATTCCCTCCTAACAACATTGCTTGCTGCTGCTCCCAAAATAAGACAACTATGCCTTACTTTTTCACTGCTGCAATATCGTTTTTTTTGCTTTAAATTATCGCCTGCTGTTTTTATGGCTCAAAATTACATATTGCCCATTTTAAAGAAAGATAATGATGAGCGACAAACAGGTTGAATCCAGAGCAGATGCCGCATAACGCGGCATCTGATCTGGATTCAAACTGTTTGCACTCTAATACATTTAGTAATATTTTCCCTCCCTACAACAATTCCCTCGGAACAACAACACAATATGTGTCTCCCACTAAGAGTTGTTGTAGGGAGGGAGCACTGTATTTCAAACCTTGTGTTGTTTCCACTTTTTTCTATGTGGACTACTTATTAGAATCGACTTGAAGAGACATGGGGCTTGACAACATGAAATAGAAAATATTGGGAAAACAGTATACTTAACCTCTAAAGTGCCTTGAATAACATATTTATTTGTTTTTAAAACAAAACTTAGTACATTTGTGCCAGATTTGTCATAGTTAGCAAACAAAAAGAAAGTTTCCAAAAAAATGACACAAGTACAAGTTCAAACGCTTTTTTTTCTTCTTCAAAACAACATAAAAAATAAACCTTCTCTCTCTCCCATTCTCTCTCTTCATCTCTCTCTCTCCACTTTACAAGTTCTCTTGCACAAAACATCACAGTACACAATACATTTATAAATAATGAATAAATCATATGATATATTACAAATGCTTTCAATATGACTTGACTTAGAAGCACTTTTTAAATGAGAATGCAGATCAGCACAATCTTACCCCCATCATTACCTACAAATGTCATTACAATAGCATACAAACAATCCAGATCAGGGGCCTGTTTCATAAAACTTCGTACGACAAATGTTGTCGTAAGTCAGATTATAAAAGACTCAATTATTATTTATTTCTCCATCTAATCCTGTCTTGTGACATCTCTTTGGAATCATCTTGAAAAGACAATTCCAATGAGATGTCACAAGACAGGATTAGATAAAGAAATAAGAAATTAAATGTATTTTAAAGTTTTGACATACAACTGTTTTTGTCGTACAAAGTTTTATGAAACGGGCCCCTGATCAGATGCCAAATAACTTGCCATCTGATCTATATCCAAAATGTTTGACACTAAAATCAACATTTCTTCAATCAAACTGACTTAAAAATATTTATTTTTCAGAGAGGTCAAAACACTCCTACAGGGGCTTTCTGCTTTACTAAAACACTCCTACAGGGGCTTTCTGCTTTACTATCACCCTGCTTCAAGCCTTTCATAATTGTACTAGCCCCTGTAGCTTTTTCAAGCCTTTCATATTTGTACTAGCCCCTGTAGCTTTTTCAAGCCTTTCATATTTGTATTTGTACAAGTACAAATATGAAAGCCTTAAAAAAATGTGATGGTAAAGTAGAAAGCCCATGTAGGAGTTCCTGGTTATGAGGAGATAGGGTCAAGCAATTGTCTTTCTTTTGTGATTTCCACACTTTCATAATGAATGGTTTGTTATAATAAGTTTAAAGTATGGTCAAACTTCGATATCTCAAACTCGCTTAACTCAAACTATCCAATAGTTCAACATATGAACTGCATAGTTTCATGCTCGGTTAGGTCGAACATACCCATATTTAATAGTTAAACCGTGGCTAAGCCACGTTTGAACTATGAAATACGGGCATGTTCGATTTAACCGAGTTCGAGATATTGAAGTTCGACTGTATGTGATTTCATGGAAATTTATGATTGGTGGACAGCCTGCTGTGTCAATTTCTCGCAGATGAGCATGACGATGACAAAAAACCCAAAATACTGTGGGACAAGTTCAACAAATCTAACAAAATAACATTCATGGATAAAATGCTGAAATAAAAACAAACAAAATTTAAGAGAAATGCTGAATGACTAAGTGGTATGACTCATCGAAAGCTGTTGTTTTTTATATAAATACATTATGAGCCAATAAAACAAGACATGTATAAGCCTAGCACCCAATTAACAGCCCTGAACACATACACCTCCATAAACAAATACTTAGTTAGATACCATACTGTCCCTATTTAACACATGTATGCAACCCTAGCGACAAGTCTAGTCGTCATTTACAAACAGTGTACCTGTGAGAATTAGTTGTCCTATGTTTTCCTTGCATCTTGTGTTAATCAGTATTAAACACTCACAGTGCATCATCATTTGAGAACATTTTTCAAGACTAGAGTAGCGTTTTTCTATAGCACTTATAAGTAGGAAGGGACAATGTTGTCCTATATGGGATTATGGCGTCCTATGTCGTCTATATGGAGGAAAGAGTGAAAGCGACAGTCTTTGAGTATAACTCAGAAGACATGGTTAAAACAATCCTTTTTACCGTCAATTTAAAGTATATTGGTCGCTAGGTTTGATTGTGTTAAGCAGGCATACAAACAAATACAAAATGGCAGTAAAACTTGTATGAAACCACCGTTCAATAAAATAACCTTTAGGGATTCTTAAATACTGGTGGTTTCTTAATGTAAAATAAAACATAATTATTTCTACCTTGCATTAAGCAGTGACAAGCCTTTAACTCATTCATCCCTGAAACTTTTAATGGAAAATTCCGATTTCAAAATAAGTCTAGTCCATTTTTGACAATTTAGGGATGATTTTAACAATATATTTCAAAATGACAAACAGTATAGACTTTGATCAGAGGGCTCCTTAAGGAGCCCTCTGATCAGGGTCTATACCGTTTGCTAGGGACAGGTGTAATTCTCACAGGTACACTGTTTGTAAATGACGAGTGTACTCGTCGCTAGTGTTGAATCTGTTAAAGATAATATACATATTTTCCGTGAACGATCGCTTCACACACGTCCCACTGTGAAGTTTAAAATTAAAGCAGATTGGAATTGTAAACAACAGCCATCACATTTGAAATTTGAATAAATCTTTTACAATGATATCATTTCATTAAAATAACTAATCTGTTTAAAACAAATATTTGTTATATCAAACTATCATCACAATCATACAAACAGTCCCTATGTACAGCAGAAAAGACCTTATTCTTTCTAAATAAACATGTTTACGCTAAAAAATAAAATATCCAGCACAAACAGTTTGGAGCCAGATCAGACGCCGGGTAACCCGGCGTCTGATCAGGCTCCAAACTGTTTGCCACTCAGCTAAATACCAAAGGTCAATATTTACAAAAAATTGTCAATTTCTACATTTCTTTGCCATTACATTAATTTTAGTTTCATTTAAACCGGAAAGGTTAACATCTTCTCCACTGTTACAAGGTTGAAGCCGATGTATCCTTCATGTAACTTGAGCCCTGTCACAGGGCTCCAGATAAGAGGTAGTTATTTCAACAAATCCATTATTTTCTCACTCATTTCAGCACCAAGTCCTATGGTGTTACTACTCATTAGAATCGTCTCGAAGAGACGATTCTAATGAGTAGTGACACCATAGGGTTTAATTCAGAAATAAAGATTTTAAGTTTTGAAAAACTACTCTTATCTGTTGCTCTGCTGTTATAAACTAATGGACAGTACTCTCTGGCACAGCAAACAGCGTAGACCTCAATCTGAGCTGATCTATTGCAATCACACTCTTAACCCTTTACTCCATAGCCATCAGAGCAAATTTACTACATCCAACAGATACATTATACTGAACTTGGGGCTTCAGATAAGGCGAGTATTGCTAAAACTGAAACCCTTATGCCTCCACCCAAACCCTATGAAGTGACTATTCATTAGAATATTCGCTTTGCGACAATTCTTATGAGTAGTCTCATCATAGGTTTTGGTGGAAGAATAAAGGTTATCTTGTTCCAGGATTATAAAGCTTTTGATTTGAGTCTGCACTCATGCTCAAGCAGATTTGAGCTTTTGCTTAGTAAAAGCTCAAATCTGATCAATCAAATGCTTGAGAATGATCTCAGACTCAACTCAAAAGCTTGGGGCCCTGAGTCCCGTTTCCTTCTTTGTTTAAGGCAGGTGGCTGTTTTAAACTGTGCTTTAATCTTGCTTTAAGTTAGCATCCTAATGACTCACACTTAAAATCAGTCCAACATTGATAACTCAAAATTACACTAATCAAACACACTAATATTTCACGTCTAACTTTGAAACACAGGTGTATTCGACAGAGCACCAGATAAGGGTAGTTTTCCAAAAACTAAAATCTTTATTTCTGAATTAAACCCTATGTTGTCACTACTCATTAGAATCGTCTCGAAGAGACGATTCTAATGAGTAGTAACACCATAGGATTTTGTGCTGAAATGAGTGAGAAAATGTTTGATTTGTTGAAATAACTCCCTCTTATCTAGAGACCTGTTATTCGACATCATTGAGCTGAGGCTGTTGAATTCCAGCTGAAGAAATACAGGAAAGTCGGACTTCGGCAAGTTACAGTTACTGAGGTCCACAATTGGACTTTGTTGATTCTGGCTTCAAGCAACCACCTACATAAACTCATTATCCCCTCAGACTTCGAATGGAAAATACCAGTTTCCAATAAAGTCTACAATATAATCCAGTTTTGACTATTAAAGGTTGTATGGCAAACAGTGCAGACCCTGATCAGAGGGCTCCTTTAGGAGCCCTCTGATCTGGGTCTTCACTGTTTGCACGTGACGAGTGCACTCTTCACAGGTACACTGTTTGTAAAAGACATGTATACTTGTTGCTAGGGCTCAACAATTTAAACAAAGCGGTACTATCTACACAATGCCAGTCAGAAATACTGTCAAACTTCGATATCTCGAACTCGCTTAAGTCCAACATATCCTTATTTCAAAGTTAAAATGTGGCTACACAAATTCAACTATAAAATTACGGGAACATTTGAATTAAGCGAGATTGAGATATCGTAGTTGGACTGTAGTTGATTTTACACTGATGACAATGGAGCTTAGAGTTTAAGACATTACAACAGTAGGAGTCCTTGCATTCTTTGCCAATACTGCAGCAGAAGCACTTAATTTACACAAGTGTCAGCAAGCCGTCTTGAAACTTTCCTCGGAAAGGTCTTTTGATTTTTTGATGTTGAAGCTGCTGTCAATCGGAATCTGACTTTGGTTTGTAGGAGTACATTGTTTGTCCTGAAAAATAAATAGAGGACATTGAATGAGTGTGTTTTCAGTCGTGAATTTATTGAACGAGTTGGATAAAATAATATGTTTATTACATAAACACCAAATGACACGAAAATCCGAACGGTCTTACTTTCACTTTTGCCCTCGGCTCTTAGGAAAACGATTTGTCATAGGTGTTATTCCGTTTTATTCATCCGTAGATAAAAAAAACTATCAAACTAAAATAAAGAAAATCAACATCAATGTGTTGTGAAAAGACTTCTCTGATACCATATTCAAATTCTAAATTAATATTTAATGTAAAATTGTTCTAATTTACCAAAAATGATCATTGACATTTAGAATCTAGTTTCGTTTTCAAAATTATGTCATTATAGAACATGACGTCATTATCATTGTAACGTCTAAATTTGAAAAACAGTCTGAGCCACTGTTAACCCATTACCTCATAAATACGCCTTTTTACGACTTTCATTTCTTCCTCCACTACAGAAAATAGTTCCAAAATATACATTCATGAATGTGAACAATAAGAGATATTTCTGTTAGCCTAGCTGTGAAAGCTTAAAGCAGATTGAAAGTAAAGCAGAATGTGCCTTAAGGCACATTCTGCTTTACTTTCAACCTGCTTTAAGTGGTCACCTGTTTTCAAAATTATAAACAGGCTATGGGGTAATGGGTTAATACTAGAGCTCTACGTAGCCTGATTTGCAGCCTGTGTTTGCGGGACTGCTCGGGGTAATGTTCAAGACACTTGTTGGACATGTTTCAATACCTAATGATGATCTAAGTTTGTCTAGAATCTCTTAACTGATTTACAGTCGGCGTAGTAGTTCAGTATTTTGGTAATTCGAAAATTAGTATAAAATATATGCCCAGTGGGCCATACGATTTTTACGGACCTCAATATTTTGCACGTTTATGTGATAAAGAGTGACATGTACAGGGTAACATCTGATAAAAAATTTAGGCCTTCTGTCTCTAGTCCAGTACATTGACAATTTATTAAACAGTGTGGACTCTGATCAGGCAGCTCCTAGGAGCTGCCTGATCAGAATCTACACTGTTTTCTTATGGGGTCTGTCTGACATGAATCTGTACTCTTTTCTCGGAAAATGTTTTCTTATTATAGTGGGCCTAGTTTTATATACCTTGTATGAATATTGAGTTGGAGTAGAGTCAAAACATAAGGAAGCATTTCAGCCTGCCTTATCTGACATCCTTCTGTACCAACTGGTGATGTCGGATAAAGCAGTGTGCCATTTAAAGCAGGTTTCAGATATACAACTAAACTTTGATATTTCAAACTTGCTTATGTGGAACATACCTATATTTAACTTTGAAATACGGGTATGTTCCACTTTAGCGGGCTTGAGATATAGAAATTCATCAAAGAAATACGAGTTAGCTCTTCTTAATCGTATTCTAGTTAGCGAAGTTCAACTTTATCACATAACTTTTGGTCTGGGAGTAGCATAAAGCCATTACATAAATATCGTATTCAACTAGTGAAATATCGTCTTTTGAGCTGGCCAAACCTGTTCGTCTACAAGCGCTGCTTGTGTTTGAAATCGTTATGTGATAAACAGAATCTCACATTATTGCTCATTACTTATCATTTTTAATAAACTCATTGACTAGAATTTATATAACGCTCACCAAGGCTCGTGTCATATTATTTTAGTCAACTTGTTTATTTAAAATGATAAATATTGAGCACTCATGTAAGATCCTCTTGTATGCCATTCTCAATTTTGGTCCAAAAACATTGTCAAATAGAGCAGGTTTCTGGATAAACCAGGTTATACTGCTTAACCCATTCCCCCATAGCCTGATTCTAGAATTAAAGATAGAAGATCACTTAAAGCAGGTTGAAAAAAAGCAAAATGCACCTTAAGGCGCATTCTGCTTTACTTTCAGCTTGCTTTAAGCTATTATCTGCTAGGATACAGAAAATATTTCTTATGCTGCATATTCAGAACTGTATAAATTGGAAGTATTTTTTTCAGTGGAGGAATAAAAGAAAGGTGTAAAAAGGCGTATTTATGGGGTAATGGGTTAAGACTAGAATAAAGTAACTAGTTCTTACCAGACATGGCTTCCATGGAAACTTCATTACACTCCCCGGCCATGTGTTTAGACGAGCCACAGTTATGACAGTTCACCTTCTTCTGTTTTTTCTGATAACCACCACTAGCATTGTGAGTTCCAGGGTTGTATATGTTACAGCCAATCACATTGGGCACACCCACACCCTGAATGCCCGGGTTCACCAGCCCGTACGGGCTATTATACACTAACTCTGGATTTATTCCATTAGGATACTGTGTAGGATGCACAAACATAGGCTGATGCACTGGTATAAGACCGTTAGCGTATGGCCACACCCCCTGGGTTGCCTGGGCGACTCCCGGGTAGTGTACAGGTGGTGGTTGAGACGTGGTAGGAGTTGGTGAGCCAGAACATCCACAGTGTGTACATATAGTATGATTACTGGGCAGACTCTGACACGCTGTTGTGTAGGTGACTGTTGACGTGCTAGGTACTGCACTACTACCGCCAGTTCTATGAGGACACAGGTCTATCCCAGCCTGGGGCTGACCACTGGTCTCACTACCATTTAGCAGTACACCAGCCTTAACCATTCCTGCCATAGCAGTGTTAGGTGATGACTGTGCTGTATGCATAACTGGAGAACCTTGGTATATCTTACTGGTATTGCCATTTGTATTATGAGAGCTGTGAGCTAGGGAGGTGGAGGATAGGGAGTGATTCATTGGCGGCAGGCCATTGCCATAGATCTGTCTAGCATTATTAACTGGATTCATAGGATAAGGTCTGTTCATTAAATTTGGTCCAAAATACAACAGATGTCTCTGGTTTGTGTCTGACATATAACTGTGTGTGTTACCAGCCATGTGTTGGGGAATAGCCAAGGGAACTACTGAGGCCCCGGGTTTAAAGTTACTGTCGGGCATATGCATGAGGAACTTTTGTGGTATAGTCATGCTAGTGTGGGCCGGCTGGGCCTTGTATGAGGGTCTGATGAGCTGGGGCCTAGTAGCGTTGTATGTAGGATCAGAAGTGTAGCCGCTGTGACCTTGTAAACTGTTGCCATTCTCATTTCCTCCCTGGAACCCTGGGGTGTCTTCGGCAGTCTTCACTTGTTGGGCTGCCCTGGCTGGGATAGAATGGCCCTTCCCTCTGCCATTCACAGCACTCTGACTAGTATGTTTATCTGCAATATGATAAAAACATTTAACTAATTCACCCATGAAAAGTTAATGGAGGATACCAATTAAGTCCATTTGTGACAATTTATGGTTGATTTTAAAAATATATTGCAAAATGTCAAATTCATATTCTAACATGACACGTGAATTCGTCTCTATAAACATAGAACAAGCTCATCGTGGTATACCCGAGAAGTTTTACCACGCTGTGCAAATAGTCCTTTCAAACAGGCTCTTCCTGTACCCACCCTGCGGTAAAGCGCAGTTTTCAAAGAAAAGTCGTGCGACGTATAAGGTCTTTTCTTTCATGTTTTGTTGATGAATTGTCGCAGATATATTTAATCTGACTAATACTAAATGGTTCTAGGACAGAATTAATTGTTTCGTCACTATTTTTTTATATTTCTTGTATACGACGTACTAATATTGGTTTCATGTAACAGCCATACAAGGGAAGTAATTCGGTCGAAAACTGCATCCGCAGAGGAAATAAGCCTGAATCATTTGCTTGCATTTCTTATGATTTTTTTTAAGTTAGTCATGTTGGAATCGAAATGATCGATGTTTTACCGTTGTTAAATGGTATTCTACAACGGTGGGGAGTTGTGATGCGCAGGAATTGACCACGAAGGCCTTCGTGGTCAATTCCTGCACATCACAACTCCCCACCGTTGTAGAAAACCGTTTAACATCGGTAGAACATCGATTATTTCTTAATTAGATTATTTAGGGGTGTTTTTTACAATACGTTTCATAATGAGTTGACAAACAGTGCAGATCTGGGTCTTAACTGTTTCCAAAGAACAGGTGAGCATTTCACAGGTACATGTATACTGTTTGTAAAATACGCAAATATGCATAATATACTCACTTACTCCTAGCAACGCGTATACTTGTCTTTTGCAAAGAGTGTAACTGTAAAGAGTAATAATTTTGTCCTCTGCAAACAGTGTATACCCAGACAAAAGGGCTACTAAAGGAGCTTTTTTACCAGGTCTGCACTGTCTGTCATCTTGCAATACAGTACAAAAACCAACCCTTATTATTCATAAATTTACCTACTAGAATTAATTGGAAACTGGAATTAATTGGAAACTGGAACTGTAAATTTGATGTTAAAAGTTTCAGAAGTGGATGAGTTACTTGGGAATTAGCCCGTCCCCCTATAGAAGTGTCTTTAAAGACCTATCCTCAGTCCATCTATGGAGTCCCCCCCCCTCTCCCATTGTTCTGGAGGTGTCAATGTAACTGTCAAAGCATGTGCAGCACAAGCTGCTGGAGGGTATACCAATCTCAGTTTACCTGGTTAGGCCCAAATTATACTCATGCTCTAGTGATTTTTAATGGTTATTTCTAACCAAATTTTCAATTATGAAGGTAGAGTCTCACACGAGAAGCTTCAATGGTTCTTTGCTAGCGACATGTCCATAAGATCCATGATTTTTGCAAGGAAATTGTCTGGCAAGGCGTTATGATCGAAAGGTCGTCAGGAGATGTCTTTAAGCGAATTTCATTCATTCCTCCAATGAAGAAAAGAAATTCAATTTATACAGTCATAAACATGTATCATTTTCTATATCCTAGCAGATCGTAGCTTACCAGTAGCAGGCTGAAAGTAAAGCAGAATGCACCTTAAGGTGCATTCTGTTTTACTTTCAACCTGCTTTAAGTGATTATCTGTACAGTGATTCAGATTGGGCCCGGCCATCGGCAAATTGCCGAAAGAAAATGAAAATGGCCGAGAAAAAATCATTTTGTCGGACATAAGGGCCGGTAGTTTTAAAGATTGGCAGACACGATGGCCGGTAGAATTTTCGCTGAATACGACAACAGAGACGCAGATAAGCTTTGTTTTGTCTTTTTAACTAATTAATTTCAGGAAAAACGAATTGATTTCAAGTTCTTATCGTTCATCAAAAAGGGAATACGAATTGTGCTCCGAGATGCGTCGTTGTAAGGATTGATTTCCGTGTGGTAAATATTTACTTGCGCACCGTTAGAAAAAGGGAGGTTACTGTGCACTCACAAATAATTCTATATGTATGAACGATAAAATCAAAGTTCTCCGAAAATAGTATTTGGTAGAAAAACTGTCAACAAAATATCAAAATCTAAGCGTGGAAGAGTCAGATAAACGATATGGATAGACAGTTGAAAATCATTGGTTGTCAGCTTTCGTATTTAAAAGGAAACAAACTAGGTAACAAACACCTAATGAAAATGTTGGCAGTTTGTTGAACGATTTAATTTCAAACGCTGCTGCATCGGTGGAGAAAAACCTCAGAAGCGGCGAACTTTTTAGATTCTTGAAAATCGTAATTTCACATATCAGTACCAATTACGGTAGCAAGTTTCTGTTTTAACAAGATGATTTAGATTTAAATAAGATTTGAGCCGTTTGATTATGGCCTAGACTTTTTTTTTCTTTGGGACAGAATGGCCGAAATTTTTTTCATCATTTAGGACATGTGTCCTATAGTTAGTAGGCCCAATCTGAATCACTGCTGTATTCAAAATTGGAAACAGACCAAGGGGTAAAGGGTTAAAAGCATATTCTCCACTGTCAGGGCTCCAGATAAGAGGGACTGGGAGTACTGAATCTCATCATTTCAGCACCAAATCCTTAGGTGTCACTTCTCATAAGAATTGTCTCTTCGAGACAATTCTAATGAGTAGTGACAGCATAGAATTTAATGCAGAAATAAAGGTTTTATTTCTTTTTTAAATACCCCCTTTATCTGGAGCCTTGCACTGTAGAGATTGAATCTCACCTTTTTCACTGTCATCTGAGAAGCTATGGGGACTAGAAGATGGACTGGAGTGCAGTGAGTTAATGGGGGAAAACTCTTGACCTGCTGCTGGGTTTGCATTGGATGTATACACCGGGTAGCCGTACATCTGATGTGGAGGGGGGAACTGGAATGGGGCCACCCCATGGTGTGGCAAATAGGGGCTGTGAGGGAACTGTTGGGACCAGAGAACTGGGTGCTCCAGGATACCATTAGGGACCTGGTTGTGTAGCATCTTCTCTCTGAAAGATGAACAGTAATGTTCAGTGTACATGTATATTTAAACAGCAATGAGAAAGAAATATATTTTAAAACTATTGTAAAACTTAAAAGAATGTTCAAAAGGAGAAGGGTAAAACAGGGGTAAGAGGTAGTTATTTCAACAAATCCAACATTTTCTCTTTTTAGGACCAAATCCTATGGTGTTGCTACTCATTAGAATCGTCTCGAAGAGACGATTCTAATGAGTAGTGACACCATAGGGTTTAATTCAGAAATAAAGATTTTAGTTTTTGAAATACTCCCCTTATCTGGTGCTCTGATAAAGGATCACAGTAAACTACATTTAAGGAGAAGGGTAAAAATCATAGTAAAAGGATGTCTTTTATTCCTACACTAAATAAAATAGTCCAATTGGTTTTTAATTCCAGCAGATGATAGCTTAAAGCAGGTTGAAAGTAAAGCATAATGCGCCTTAAGGTGCATTATGCTTTACCTTCAACCTTTTTTAAGTTGTAACCTGTCTTCATTACTACAAACAGACTATGAAGTAAAGGGTTAAACCACTATATAATTTGGTTTTAGAGGACTGCATGGGTGTTCTATATTCTGTAATACTGTAAAACCTCTCTATTACGACCACTAAATTATGTTAATTATTAGGGTGGTTACGGTAGGTGACAGCTTTAAGCAAGGTGACAGTGAAACAGAAAGCTCCTTTAGGAGCTTTCTGTTTCACTGTCACCTTGCTTTAAGCTGTCACCTCTCTATTATACATTCAATTAGCATTCGTTTTAATGGTCGTAATAGCAAGGTTTTACTGTAATTATCTTTCTTTGGATGTCAAAATACATCAAACAAAAATAACCCTTTCAACACTGTTGACCGGTATTGACTATCTTTGCAAACAGTTTGGAGACAGATCATGTCTGACTTTTAAGTGTAACCTTATCAGGACCTAAGTAATTGTCATTCAAATCAAATTTCTTTAAATATAAAGAGGGAACCAATTTCAACATTTCAGCAGCCATCGAGTCACTCAGCATTCAGTCTTAGATTTCAATGCATCTCCTATAGAAAACATACGGCAGATTAAGCCTTAAGTTTCAGATCCATTTCAAATCAATAATTTTAGGCAGATTTAGTCTTAGATTTCAGAACATCTCCTATAACATAAGCTCTTCTGTCACATAAGACAGATTCAGCCTTGGATGAGATATTGAGCGTTTACCTAGCTTTTGTGTCCATCATATTTTTCACATTGGTGGCTGTCTCTTTTGAATTCTGTTCCTCTGGGTCCTCCAACCGCATGGAATTCAACTATAACAAGTAAATATATGTACAGTGAGTTACTAATAACAACATATTTAAAACTTTCCGTTATAGCAACACATGCCTTTCATAAAGGAGTTGTCTGATCAGGGTCTTCACAGTTTTCATATCCAATCTAAGTCTGCACTCTGTCGTAGAGGAAATTTTACTTATTCCATAGCCAGTATAATAGTTCAAATGGTTTTGTAGCAGGGAGATTTACATACAGTAAACTGGGTAGAATCACCAACCTTCCACAAGCCAGCTGGAAGGCTTTTCCCCACATGAAAAATCCAAATGCCCAGACAAGGATTCAAACCAACAGCAGTGAGGAGCTTAGTGATGTAAGTGACAGTGTCCATACCATTGAATATTGAACAGAAAGGAGAGCAGCTACAGTGGAGAATGTGTTATTCTTTCCCAATAAACGCGTTTACGCTAAAGCTATTATTTGCAGTGCAAACAGTTTGGAGCCAGATCAGACGCCGGGTAACCCGGCGTCTGATCAGGCTCCAAACTGTTTGCCACCAAGATAAACAAGAATTATCAGAATTGTCCAAAAGTTGTTCTTTTCTACGTTTTAGTGCTTTGCTTTTGCGTACGTTTGCGTTTAAACGGGAAAGAATAACAGATTCTCCACTGTAACTACCTGATCTGTGGTGTACTGGCCAAGCAGATTATTGTAGAGAGGCTGGTTGTTGATGTTCAGCAGTCTGTTAGCCTCCCTCTCTTGCAGACTTGGGGACGTAGGATTGCTGGGTGGGGGAGATTCCATGGAAGATGCTGAGGAATGGCACGGTGAACGTAGCTGTGGAGATGTCGTCTTGGTTGAGCAAGATGGACTGGAAATTTTTAAAGAAATACAATTGCAGTACAGCAGGAAGCAGTATCTATAAAGTCTAGTGGCTGCTTGAACCTTGTCCTTAAACATTCAAATGGACAATTGCAGTTTCAAAATAAGTCTAGTCCATTTTTACATATTAAGTCTAGTCCATTTTTACATATTTAGGGTATAATTTAACAATATATAGCAAACAGTCAATACCCGGATCAGAGGGCTCCTATAGGAGCCCTCTGATCTGGGTATGCACTGTTTGCATATGACCAGTGTACTATTCATAGGTTCACTGTTTGTAAATGACAAGTATACATGTTGCTAGGGTTGAATGTGTTTACATACTCTTTATACATTTGCCTGTCTATACTCTCCTTATAAAGCCAGTTCCTTCCTTTACAGTACAGTAAAAACCCTCTATTACAACCGCTTGAACGAAGGATAATTGCTTGTTTAAATGACAGGGGACAGCTTAAAGCAAGAAGACAGTAAAACAGAAAGCTCCTATAGGAGCTTTCTGTTTTACTGTCACCTTGTTTTAAGCAGTCACCTGCCTTAAACACCCAATAATTTTTCAAAATTTAGTGGCCGTAATAGAGAGGTTTCACTGTATAACATTTCACCTACTAACATATTTCTCATAGAAACATCTTTCAACGCTTCTATCATGTCCTGTATTAACCTTTCCTCCCTGAAACCTCAAATGGACAATTCTAGGTTTCAATTTAGTCTAGCCCATTTATTACTTTTTAGGATTAATTTTAGAATATATGTCAAAACAAGAGCCCCATGGGGCATATTTCGCTCACCTGAGAATAACTGACAAAATGAAGAAAGAGGGTCATTTTTTCCCAATTGGCATAATTTGAACAACCTTGAAAGAGGACCTGTAGATGATGCTATGTGCCAAATATCTAAGATCAGGGTACTAGGGTTTTAGACAAAAAGATTTTTTTAAGTTTCCATTGAAACAATCTATTTTTAGCTCCTGTAACCTTCATATGCAACAAACAGGAAACATTTAAACAAAATAGATAAAGGACATCTAAAAGTGTCACCATGCCAAATATCAAAGCTATGGCCATATCAGTTTCAGAGGAGAAGACGTTTGAAAATTTCACTATATAACTCTATGTAAAACAGTGACCCACCGCGGTGGGGCCAATTTTAGCCCCAGGGGCATAATTTGAAGAAACTTGATAAAGGACCTGAAGGTGATGCTATGTGCCAAATATCTAAGCTCTGGCCTTTGTAGTTTTTGACAAAAAGATTTTTTAATTTTTATAGAAAAAATCTATTTTTAGCTCCTGTGACCTAGATATGCAACAGACCAGAACCATTTGAACAAAATACGTAAAAGATATTCAGAAGTGTCACCATACCAATTATCAAAGCTATGGCCATATTAGTGTGCGAGAAGAAGACGTTTGAAATTTTCAGTATATAACTCTATGTAAAACTGTGACCCCCGGGGCGGGGCTAATTTTGACCCCAGGGGCATAATTTGAACAAACTTGATAGAGGACCTGTAGGCAATGCTATGTGCCAAATATCTAAGCTCTGGCCCTTGTAGTTTCAGACAAGAAGATTTTTTAAGTTTTCATTGAAAAAAATCTATTTTTAGCTTCTGTGACCTAGATATGCAACCGACCAGAACCATTTGACCTAAGTAGGTAAAGGACATCTAGAAGTGTCACCATGCTAAATAATAAAGCTATGGCCATATTAGTTTCAGAGAAGAAGACGTTTGAAAATTTCACTATATAACTCTATGTAAAACGGTGACCCCCGGGGCGGGGCCAATTTTGACCCCAGGGGCATAATTTGAACAAACTTGATAGAGGACTTAAAGGTGATGCTATGTGCCAAATATCTAAGCTCTGGCCTTTGCAGTTTTTGACAAGAAGATTTTTTAAGATTTCATTATTTTTCACTTTCGTTGTTTCGTTGCCATGGCAACCAAAGTTCTGCATTGTTTTTAATTCTTTGAACAAATTTGAAAGAGCTTGACCCAAGGAACATTTCTGTAAAGTTTGGTTGAAATCTGTTCAGCGGTATTGGAGGAGATGTCATTTGAAGCAATTGTTAACGACGACGCACGACGGACAACGCACGACGCCGGACACAGGGCCATCCCAATAGCTCACCTTGAGCCTTTGGCTCAGGTGAGCTAATGACAAACAGTGTAGACTCTGATCCAAAAAATTATCGGCAAATATCATGAATCGCACTAGCGATATATGGTAAATTGGCCGAAAATGTTCTGTCGTTTATTTTGCTTGAACGAAGTAAAATCAGTTCATTTCTTATATTTACAATATATTTGCTGTAATTTCTAATAGTAAAATAACATTTTGTTAGTACGCATGTACTTTTAATCCATATGAGAGGTTGATAACACAAATAATGTGTACCCTATAAGGAACAGCCATGACCACATTACTGAAGCTGTGTACATTCGAAAGCCAAAAAAATATATAAGGTGTATAATTACATCATTAAGAGGACCTACCTGTGGGCCAAGGTTGTTGGGACATTCAAGTCAGAATTGACCGGACCATTTGGAGACATGCTACATTCACCTGAAATACAGAACAACATGGTAAACAGTTCAAGTCTTCATCTTTCTCCAGCTTTATGTGATGCCTGTGCATCGTTTTCCAAATACAGTTATAATTCTGAAGACAGGTGACCACTTAAAGCATGTTGAAAGTAAACCAGAATGTGCCTTAAGGCACATTCTGCTTTACTTTCAGCCTGCTTTAAGCCACCATCTGTTAAAATGTATAGCCATTTGTTTTACTTATGGTACATGTCCATGACTATATAAAGTGGACGTTTTTTATGTACATGTATATGAATAATTTTAATAGTTAAAGAAAATAGAGCAATAAATTTAATAGCAACTACAGGGATGGCTTTGTCTGTAAGATAAATATGATGCTCCTGTAGGCAAAAATTTGACTATGTTCGACCAACTGAAATTTTGTAAAAAACAAGCACCTTAGAGCTGATATCCCCTGCCACAGCGATTGTCCAGAAGAAAGTGGCAAACTTTATTGTGGGAGGAAGGGGCAAATGGTGATCACCTGTCTTTAAAGATCAGTATTCAAAAGCTTTTTACAAAGTTTTATAAAATCCATTCAATTTTGTACATTTTAAAGCCTAAACAATACAAAAAATAAAGCCGTTTGTAGCATTATAAATCTAAGTATGACAGGGGCAGGTAACTCTTGATTCAAATTCAACAGTAATTAAACACTTTCAAGAACTTATAATTGTGTGCAAGTATTATTAAAAAAAATTCAGAACTGTAGAATTTACTAGAGTGTAAACACATTTTCAACTCATCAAGGGCAGAGTATTCTTAACTAATTTGCACTAATTGAACTCATTCTATAAATAATAGCCATATACGATTTAATTTTTTTTTTCAAAATCCATTCACATTTGTACACAATAGCATGTAAACAATAAAGCCATGTTGAGCATTACTAAGTACATAAAGGGCAGATAACTATTGCCACAAAGTATCCTATTTTGACAATAATTGCTACCCTTATATTTATATACATCATGTGTAAGTTAAATCAAAATCCATTAAAGACTGTAGTTTCTAGATGGTAAAAACTGTTAAATATGGTTTTTTTGACTCATCAAGGGCAGATAACTGTTGACTAGTTTCTCCGTTTTCAAAAATGATAACAATTATTTGAAAACTAATAGCCATACATAGTTTAAGAATTTGTTTTATCAAAATTCATGCATATTTATAGATACTAGGATGTAAACAATTTTAAAATAAAGCATTTTCTATCATTTCAAAGTACATCAAGGGCAGATAACTATTGCCACAAGTATCCTTTTTTGACAATAATTGCACACCTTCAAGAACTTTTACTTATAGACATCGTGTGCAAGTATCATTTAAATCCATTCATAATTGTAGTTGCCAGAGAGTAAAAACAGTTAAATATGGCTTTTTTTACTTATCAAGGGTAGATAACTCATGACTAATTTCTCCGTTTTCAACAATAATAAAATTCATTTGAAAACTAATAGCCAAACATAATTCAAGAAAGTTTTTTAAAAAAATCCATGCATATTTATAGGCTCTAGTATGTAAACAATACCAAAATAAAGCATTTTCTAGCATTTCTAAGTACATCAAGGGCAGATAACTCTTGTCACAAGTATCCTTTTTTTACAATAATTGCACACCTGCAAGAACTTGTACTTATAGACAATGTGTGCAAGTATAAACACAATATGTTGAATACTGTAGTTGCTAGAGTGTAAAAACTGTTAAATATGGCATTTTAAACACAAAAAGGGCAGATAACTCATAAATTCCTAAAATTTTCTGAAAAAAATTTGATTTCCCACGGTGCTCCTATGATGACAAATAAGTATACCAAGTTTAATCCAAATCTGTTTATAGGTTTCGGAGATACAGTTGCGGAACACAACAAGAGGGCCATGGCCCACAAGTCGCTCACCTGAGAACATTGTACCTAAGCTGACTGGGCAAGACAATATTGTGATATATATAGCTATAAAAAGAGTTTTAAAGGTTTTCCTATATAAGTCTATATAAGACTGATAAGCCCCGGGGCAGGGCCAATTTTGACATGGTGTCATAATTTGAACAATCTTGGTAGAGGACTATAAGGTTAAGCTACATTTCAATTACAAATGATCTGGGCCTTACAGTTTCAGAAGAAGATTTTCAAAGGTTTTCCTATGAAAAACTGATAAGCCCAAGGGCGAGGCCAGTTTTGGCCCAGGGGTCATAATTTGATCAATCTTGGTAGAGGACCATAAGGCAAAGCTACATATCAAAGCTGAAAGATCTGGGCCTTATAGTTTCAGAGAAGAAGATTTTTAAAGATTTTCCTATATAACTCTATGTAAAACTGATAAGCCCCGGGCGGGGCCAATTTTGACCCTAGGGTAATAATTTGAACAATCTAGGTAGAGGACCATAAGGCAAAGCTACATGTCAAATATTAATGATGTAGGCCATACAGTTTCAGAGAAAAAGATTTTCAAAGGGTTTCCGAAGAAAAACTGATAAGCCCAAGGGCGGGGCCATTTTTGGCCCAGGGTCATAATTTGAACAATCTTAGTAGAGGACCATAAGGCAAAGCTATATGTCAAAGCTGGAAGATCTAGGCTATACAGTTTCAGAGAAGAAGATTTTTAAAGATTTTCCTATATAACTCTATGTAAAACTGATAAGCCCCGGGGCGGGCCAATTTTGACCCGGGGGTCATAATTTGAACAATCTAGGTAGAGGACCATAAGGCTAAGCTACATGTCAAATATTAATGATCTAGGCCATACAGTTTCAGAGTAGAAGATTTTTAAAGATTTTCCTATATAACTCCATGTAAAACTGATAAGCCCCGGGGCGGGGCCAATTTTGACCCGGTGGTCATAATTTGAACAATCTAGGTAGAGGACCATAAGGCAAAGCTACATGTCAAATATTAATCATCTAGGCCATACAGTTTCAGAGAAGAAGATTTTTAAAGATTTTCCTATATAACTCTATGTAAAACTGATAAGCCCCGGGGCGGGGCCAATAATTTGAACAATCTAGGTAGAGGACTATAAGGCAAAGCTACATGTCAAATATTAATGATCTAGGCCATACAGTTTCAGAGAAGAAGATTTTTAAAGATTTTCCTATATAACTCTATGTAAAACTGATAAGCCCCGGGGCGGGGCCAATTTTGACCCGGCGGTCATAATTTGAACAAGCTAGGTAGAGGACCATAAGGCAAAGCTACATGTCAAATATTAATGATCTAGGCCATACAGTTTCAGAGGAGAAGATTTTCAAAGATTTTCCTAAGAAAAACTGATAAGCCCAAGGGCGGGGCCAATTTTGGCCCCAGGGTCAAAATTTGAACAATCTTGGTAGAAGATCATTAGGTTATGATACATACCAAATATGAAAGGTCTGGGCCTTTTGGTTTCTGAGAAGAAGATTTTTAAAGATTTTCTTATGCATTAAAAGTTGTCTATACGGTCATGTTAGAAAATCAAGTCCCAAAGCAAGGGGAATAACTCTAGCCAAAAACTTTGAACAAGATTTCGTTCCCCCTTGTCACTGATGCTTCTGATAAAGTTTGGTTGAAATCGGGTCAGTGGTTTCTGAGGAGATGTTGTTTGAAAATGTGGACGGACGACGGACGAAGAGCGGTCACAATAGCTCATCCTGAGCCGAAGGCTCAGGTGAGCTAAAAAGGGCAGATAACTCATAAATTCCTAAAATTTTCTGATTTTTTTTTTATTTCCCAAGGTGCTCCTATGATGACAAATAAGTATACCAAGTTTAATCCAAATCTGTTAATAGGTTTCGGAGATACAGTTGCGGACTGAAAACGTGACGGACGCACGGACGCACGCATGCACGGACAGCCGGACGGACAGACCTAAAACAGTATCCCTCTGCCTTTCGGCAGGGGATAATTATAGCAGATCAAAATCCTGTTCATATGCACATCTGTGGTATATGTGCAAACTCTCTGCCAAGTTATAAGGTTGTAGCTTGTAAACTGTAGGAGAAAGTAGCCGAACAAAGTATGTACTGTAAGTTGGACGGACAAAGGAACAGATGGATTGACAGACAGAGTAAAATAGTATGTCCCCCAACTGATGTTCACAGGAGCATAAAAAAGTGTATTAATTTATGGAGTTCTTTGTTAAAACAACTACATAACTGCCTAAAACATGATTCTATTTTTTATTTTTAAAAAGACTGATGGCAGCAATTTCATCACACTGCAGTGACCCAGTAAGTTATGACACAAATTGGCAATGTGTATTAGAAGTATAATATGGTGTAGAATAGAAACTGACCGCTAGCTGGAGACTGGTGGAGATAGGTGCTGTACACGGGCTGGGGCTTGTTTAAGTAGGGCAGTATCACAGGCTCTTCATCTGGAACACAATGAAATACAAGTCTAACATCAAGAACTCACAGTCTACTGGCCTATTTTAACCCTTTCCTCCCTGAACCCCAAAATGGACAATTCTAGTTTTCGATTAAGTCTAGTCCATTTTTGACTTTTTAGGGTTGATTTTTACAATATATGTCAAAATGACAAAGAGTGTAGATCCTGATCGGAGCCCTCTGATCAGGATCTACACTGTTTGCATAAAACAAGTGTACTCCTCACAGGTATGCTGTTTATAAATGATGCATAAATGGCTTAAATGTGTGACTAGGATTCAAAGAGTTAATTTTACCTGTATTTCTACAGATGAATTTCAACAATTTGGGTTTACTGTAGGAACCCCTACAGGCTGTTTCTGGTCATGAAGATAGATGACCACTTAAATCAGGTTGAAAGTAATATTGAATGCATCTTAAGGCGCATTCTGCTTTACTTTACATGCATGAAAAGGTGTATTTATGGGGTACAGGGTTGAGTCCCATTCTGGAGGGTACACAGGAAATATGCATCACTCTGGTATTGTTCTCTTCACTTGCAACCATTAGGTAGATAGGACCATCTATCTCTTTATATTACCATTTGTCTCTTTGTATTAATCTGCTTTAACTATATCCTCCATAATTTGTTATTCAAGACTGTGTTAAATAAACACATATGTGCCCATGGCATCCTTGACAATATATTCTGAATCTTTTCTAGGTCCAAATTAGGTCAAGGTCAAATTGAGATTGGTAATATTGGTGAATTGGTAATGGTCCGAGGCAGCAACTGTATAAGTATCAAAGCGTTGTAGTCAATAGTGTTGATGCTAGACGAAACCGTAAAATCTAGTTAACAAAGAAATAACCCTTTTAAAATATTCTACATACAAATTAGGTCAAGGTCAAAATTAAAGTCAGGTAATTTGGGTGGATTGGTAGAGGTCAAAGGCAACAACTGTATACCGGTAAGTATTAAAGCATTGTAGTCAGTTGTGTTGAAGCTAGAAGAAACGGTAAAATTTGGTTAACCAAGAAAAAAGGAATTTACAGTCCAAATTAGGTCAGGGTCAAGATCAGGGATTGATGATATTGGTGCATTGAGAATGGTCTAAGACAACAACTGTTTCAGTATCCAAGCATTTGAGTAAACAGTGCTGAAGCTAGAGGACGACACATGGATGGACAGGACAATCACTTTATGCCTCAGTACACATCTTCAGATGCCGGGGCATCAAAAAGTTGATTTGATTTGTTTTGATTTTACGTCGCTTTCAACAGTATTTCAGTCATATCGCGACGTCCAGCTAATTATAGGTGGAGGAAGACCCCAGAAGTCCTTTATGCACTGTTTCAGGCACAAATCAGCAACTGGGTAGAACCACCGACCTTCCGCAAGCCAGCTGGAAGGCTTCCCCACATGAAAAATCCGAACGACCCTACTGGGGTTCGAACTCACAGCGGTGAGGAGCTTAGTGATGTAAGTCACAGTGACTATACCACTAGGCCACGGAGGTCCCGTCAAAAAGTTGAAGACAGGTGGCTGCTTAAAGCAAATTATAGCTTTTACACTATATTTAGTATATTATAATCATTATAATGTGTCCTATTCAATTACCAGTCCTGTGTTATGTGAAATAGTTTTGTTTCCAATGTTTAAACTTTCTATTTACTGTAAGTATGCAGATTTCAGGGCTCCAGATAAGAGGGAGTAAACTGAACTAATCCAATGTTTTCTCACTCATTTCAGCACCAAATCCTATGGTGTTACTACTCATTAGAATCGTCTCGAAGAGACGATTCTAATGAGTAGTGACACCATAGGGTTTAAAGCAGAAATAAAGATTTTAGTTTTTGAAATACTCCCCTTATCTGGAGCTCTGAGATTTCCATTGAGGTTGTTTCTTATCTGTCTTGAGTCTTGACAGTCAGTCACCTTTTGCCTATCTGGCTGTCAGTAACCTTTTGCCTATCTGACTGAAAATTAAACTTGATTTCCCCAAAATGAAAGGCTAAGGCCCCTTTTTGAAGAAAGCTACAAGCAACATTCCCTAAACCCTTTCATGCTCAAATCATTTGGGAGATTTTTACCCATTCACCGCGTTATTGTCGTCTGCTTCAGTATTGTTGTGCACAACACGTTTCAAAGTGAGATCTAAGGTTGTATGACTTAATAAACATCGATAAGAGTGTTAAACAGTTGGGGTCCTGATCAGACGCCGCATTACGCTGCATCTGATCAGGATCCAAACTGTTTGCATCCCCACTTTATGGCGTCATTGGGACTGAATGGGTTAACATGTATGTGTACATACCCCCTGAGTTTGCTGTATTATGTACTGGGAGATCTGGCACGGACTGTGGTCTGGGACTGGTGGAGGCGTCCATCATCTGTACACGTGGGCTGGATGTGGCCGTACCTCCGGTAAAGAAGCTCAGAAAGAAGTTACATTGAAGCAGGTGTTGAGGCAACTCAGATAGAGATCGTGTGTACTCATTCAGCAACATAAAGTTCTCTTTGGTATGGTCTGATGGACCTGCAAGATAACAACCTATCATGACCAAACTTGGTACAGGGCTCTAGGAACAACAGAGCTAACTAAACTATTTTCAACATTTTCTGCTCTATGTTTTAACCAAACTGTTTGGTAAGACTACTTGTAATCATCCCTTTGGGGCGATTCTAATGAGTAGTCACAATAAAAAGATTTTGTAAAGGCATAAAGAGTTTAATTTTCAAATTACTCCCCTTACCTGGAGACCTGCTTGGAAGCTATTATCTACAATTTGATTTTGGTCATAAAATACTTGCCAAGAATATATACAGTAGAATTCACCCTGACAGGACAACAGTAATGTAGCAAACAGCTCTCTGCATCACTGTTGTCCTGCATGAACTCATTAATCCCTGAAACTTTAACCCTTTATCCCATAGCAAGTTTCTAGTTTTGAAAAACAGGTGACCACTTAAAGCAGGTTGAAAGTAAAGCAGAATGCACATTCTGCTTTACTTTCAACCTGCTTTAAGCTACTACCTACTATGATATATAGAAAATATTTTTCATGATACACATTCATGATAGTAAATATTGGAACATTTCCTTTAAAGGAAGAATAAACTAAATGCATAAAAAGGCATATTTATGGAGTAATGAGTTAAATACAAACTTCTAGTCCCCAATCAAATCTAGTCTATTTTGACTATCTATGGTTGATTTTTAAACTATATTGCAAAGCGACAAACAGTGCAGACCCTGATCAGAAGGCCCCTCTGATCTCGATCTAAACTGTTTGCTCTGGACAACTTTACTTTTTACACATACAGTTTGTATAGAATGAGTATACTCGTCACTATGGTTGGATGTGTTGAGAAATAACTTGTACTATGAGCTCTGTAGTCCTCTTTGTTGAAGGACTGTTGAGAATATTAACTCTTTGGATGCTGGGTAATTATTTCGTCTGCTAAAATCTGTCGTCTGCTATTGTTCTAAAAAAAGAACTTTCAAAATTTCTTTTTAATTCAGTGTCAGAAATAAAGGTTTTAGTTTTTGAAATACTCCCCTTATCTGGAGCCCTGGCACTGTACTAACCTTGTAACACTGGTACACTCATTAACTTTTCAGAAAACCTAGACTCTCCTGGAAACTTCTGCATCAGCTGGAATATACAAGTAGAGATCTATGTTAGCCAATATCCAAATATCTAGGCCCATTCAGGGATCCAGATTTCAGCACCAAATTCTATGATGTTACTACTTATTATAATCGCCTAGAGATGATTCTAATGAGCAATGACACCGCAGGGTTTAATGTAGAAATAAAGATGTTATTTTTTATTAAATACTCTCTGGAGCTCTGTGTCCCAACACTGATTCAGACACAAGTGGGGTTTTTGTGTGTTTTTTTAATCTAAAACTACATCTTATAAGCTCTTCCATTGTTTTAAGTGTATATTGACACTTCTTGAAACTAGCCCTAATTTTCATGATTGACTGTCAACATCAGAGCTCCAGATAAGGGAAGTATTTCAAAAACTAAAAGCTTTAATTCTGCTTTAAACCATATGGTGTCACTACTCATTAGAATTGCCTCAAAGAGACGATTCTAATGAGTAGAAATACCATAGGATTTGGTTCTAAAATAAGTGAAGAAATGTTGGATTTGATCAGTTGACTCCCCCTTATCTGGAGCCCTGCAAAATTAAGAGGGCATTCCAATGTACACCCAGTTTTGGTTCCCTTTATTTGAAGTTAATGATCTGATACAAGATCTAGTCTAACATAAAGAGAAAAGGTGCTTTATCTATGCTGTAAAAGTCTTGAAGCAGGTTGTTAAAGCAGACATTGCTTTTTTGCAATGGAATGGCTCTACAAAGGAGGCAACTCTGACTTAAAACTGTCATAATAATGTGAGGCAAGAGTAACTTCCCTTACTTCACCAAAACTGGTATTTTTACAGGATTCATCTGTTTTAGTGCTACTCATGTTCTACAGTCATTATTTAAAATAATTATAAATAAATATAATCACTGAATTTCTTTTCCTTACCCTGTTTCACTGAATCACAGAAAAAAGCTGAATACCATCAATAAACAAATACAGTTGAACTTCGATATCTCGAACTCGTTTAACTCGAACTATCCGATAGTTCGACATATGAACTGCATTATTTCATGCTCGGTAAAGTCGAACATACCCGATATTTCAAAGTTAAAACGTGGCTTGAAATACGGGTATGTTTGAAAAAACCGACTTCGAGATATCGAAGTTCGACTGTGTGTCACAATGGCTACACAGTTGTTGAGTAGCTGCTTATTACAGGACAACAGTATATACAGAAAACGTCTAGGTGCTATCTCCAGCACTTTTATACGGAACCATATTATCATTAAACAGAAGCCAATTTAAGTAAAACCTCTCCATTAAAACCACTAAAAGGAAGGCTAATTGATTGTAAAAAGGTGCTTTCTGTTTTACTGTCACCTTACTTTAAGCAGCCGCCAGTCGTAAACACCCAATTATTAGCACAATTCAGTTGTCCCAATAGAGAGTTTGTACTGTAATTGTTAATTAGTGGAATGAGTTTTCTTTGAGCAGAGCTCCAGATAAGGGGAGTATTTCAATAATTAAAATCTTTATTTCTGCATTCAACCCTATGGTGTCACAACTCATTAGAATCGGCTCAGAGACGATTCTAATGAGTAGTAACACCATAGGATTTGGTGCTGAAATGAGTAAGAAAGTGTTGGATTCGTTCAGTTTACTCCCTCTTATCTGGAGCTCTGTTTGCGCAAGTTACCTGACAGTGGAAGTCTTCCAGTTCTTTGTAAGTTTTATACACCTCTGTCTCCTCTCCATTTGACCAAGTAACCTGTAACATAGCAACCAAAATCAATCTAGTTTAACCCACTACTCCATATATGTATACATATTTTTACGCCTTTAATTTATTCCTTCACTGAAGAAATTATCTTATACAGTCATGAAAATTTGTTCCCAGCCTATAGCTTGTTTCAATATCAAAGACAAATGATTGCTTAAAGAGGCTCGCAACCAGATTGAGCATTAAAAATAGCAATTTGTAAATATATGTCAAACGCTTATATAAACGGGTAAGAACTAGTTAGGATAAGAAATTCTGTTTAAAATATGCATTTCAATAACAAAATTATTGAGCTCTGGTGGGATTCGAACCCGGGACCCGGCATGCGGGGACAGAACAGCAAAATAGGTCAACCCCTTAGACCATTCGTTTACCGGGCTATTCATATCTTTGGAATCGATTTAACGTATTTCAGTGTGTAGCGATGGAGAGTAAAGAATTCGGCTCGGGTTTATGTCTGAGCCAGTGATCAATTTCTTTTGCGTCTTTCGACATAACGGGATAAAGCGATGGAAAATATCTAAACATTTAAGATTTGAAAACTTTTCTTAAGGATGTTTTTGGACTGATCATATTCTTCTAATGCCAGATGCACGATACTGCTACACATTTGGTTTTATTTGAGTTTGCAATACGCCATCTGGTTGCGAGTCACTTTAAAGCAGGTTCAAAATAAAGCAGAATGTGCCTTAAGGTGCAATCTTCTTTCCTTTCAGCTTGCTTTAACCCTTAGCCCGCCAAATAAATTGTGGTCTGCTATATTTCTCGTCTGCTTCAAGTTTCAAAGTGCTTCAAAGTTGCTCAAAATTGCTGAAAATGTTGTCCGAGTGTCAAACAGCTTGGATCCGGATGAGACGCCGAGTTACTCGGCGTCTCATCCGGATCCAAGCTGTTTGCATATGGAGCTATAGTCGTGAGTGGCAGGCTAAGAGTTAAGCTTCAATCAGATAGGAAATAGAAAACATTCCTTATGGTTCATATTCATAATGGTATAATCAGGACTCCAGATGAGAGGGAGTTATTTCAACATTTTCTTCAACATTTTCTCACTTATTTTAGCACCAAATCCTATGGTGTCACTACTCATTAGAATCGTCTCTTCGAGATGATTCTAATGAGTAGTGCATATGACATAATAGGGTTTAATTCAGATATAAAGATGTTAGTTTATCCTTATCTGGTGCTCTGGTATAATGTGTGATAAACTATTGTGATAGTATTGCAATAGTGTATCCAACTATTGATTATCACAGGGCTCCAGATAAGAGGGAGTAAACTGCACAAATCCAACATTTTCTTACTCATTTCAGCACCAAATCCCATAGGGTTTAATTCAGAAATTTTTTTTTTAGTTTTTGAAAAACTATCCTTATCTGGTGCTCTAGTATAATGTGTGATAAACTATTGTGATAGTATTGCAATAGTGAATCCAACTATTGATACAGGGCTCCAGATAAGGGGGGTTTTTCAAAAACTAAAGTCTTTATTTCTAAGTACTTTAAACCCTATCGTGTCACTACTCATTAGAATCGTCTCGAAGAGGCGATTTTAATGAGTAGTAACATCATATGATTTGATGCTAAAATAAGTGAGAAAATGTTGGATTTGTGCAGTTTACTCCCTCTTATCTGGAGCCCTGTATTGATAGTCTTATTGGGATATCTGTTACTATAAAGTGATAGCGACATTGGTCACAATAGCTAGCCCTACAAAAACAATAGGCTCCATGTTTTACTATTAATGGTGTTTTTGGTGTTTTTTTTCACAATGTAAGCAAAATGACAAACAGTGAAGAACCAGATCAGAGGAGTCCTATAGGAGCCCTCTGGTCTGGATCTACAGTTTGCATAGATCAGGTTACACTAGATATACTCTTCACAAAAACACTTGAGCATCTACTTCCAATTTACAACCCTTTAAGTTTTTTAGGCTTTAACTAAATATGGAGATGGCCAGCCCATGAGAACAAAAGTTATTATCCTGAAACTTGAGAATGACAATCAACAAGCACCAAAACAAAATGTCTCCCCACCACTACTGTGAGAGAGGCAAATGCAGGAGGATATTGTGTGCCTAATTCAAAGGGTCAGGGATATAGGATCTGTCATGAGTTGATGTTTAAGACAAGCTGATCTCAAACGAGTCTAGAATTGAAATGTTATTAAGCGAGCCTCGACGAGCTTAATAACTTTTCTATTCTAGACGAGTTTGAGATCAACTTGTCTTAAACATTGACGAGTGGCAGATTCTTTTTCTCACATAACCAACAATTTTTAGTTATTTTTCAAAGCAATAAGCTTTTTTTGAAATCCCAGTGAAGAAATTTAACGCCTTTATAAATAGTGATGTTTGAGTGACATCATCAAATTGATCTCACAAATTTTGGAGACAAGGATATTCGTGATCGTTATTGGCTATAGAAAACAGAGGTAGTTAAGTGAAAAATGAAGATTTGTTATGAAGTCTATGGTTACCTGTAGTTTGTATTCCACTGTTCGTTTCTCTGACTCTCTCACTCTGGAACCTTTCACTTCAATGTTGCACACATGCACTGAATAAAAGAGACATACAAATGAAGAGCCAAAACAAGAAAAAAACAGCTAATGTAACTGTCTGTGATGTTAGAAGTTGTCCAAGATAACAGGGGCCCCGTTTTACTAAACTACTTACGCAACATTTTTGCGTAAGTCAAAATCGTTTAACTCTTATTTTTAGATCATAAACGTTTGCAAACAGCAAATAGCCAGATCAGAGGACGCGCTTTTAAAGCGCGTCCTCTGATCTGGCTTTTTGCTGTTTGTAGCAAGTGATTATGAAAAATATAAATTAAAATTTAAAATTTTGACTTCAACGCAAAAAAATTGCGTAAGTAGTTTAGTAAAACGGGCCCCAGAAGCATAACTTTGACAAGTTGGTGACAAAATTAAGGAAACTTTTCCTATATCCTGAAAGTAGGCTGTTTAACCCATTACCCCATAGCCTGTTTCTAGTAATAAAGATAGATGACCACTTAAAGCAGCTCAAAAGTAAAGCAGAATTCATGTGCTTTAAGCTACCATGTGCAAGGATTATAGAAAATATTTATGGTACATATTCATGGCTGTATAAAGTGAAACTGTTTTCTTCCATGTTTAAATGTGCATCTATGGAGTAATGTGTTTAATTTGTGATTAACGAAACTTCAAAATCAAATAACATAATAGAATGACTTTTAACTTTTGGATCACATTGTTTTACTGGACTTGCAAACAGTTCCAAATAAAGTATCTGCAATCAAAATTAACAGCTTATTTTGCAGACTGATGCAATGCTCCCGACAAGAATTAACCCATAGCCTGTTTCTGGTTTTGAAAACAGGTGACTACTTAAAGCAGGTTGAAAGTAAAGCAGAATGTGCCTTAAGGCGTATTCTGCTTTACTTTCAGCCTGCTTTAAGCTATTATCTGCTAGTATATATATAAAATATATAATGTAGTTTATTATTATGACAGAATAAAGTGGAGTAATTCCTTCAGTGGAGGAATAAATCACAGGCGTAAAAGATGTATTTAATTTTATAGGGTAATGGGTTAAACTTAAGTTATCTACTTCTTTTGTGTCTAAAGCCACTCTTTAACCATGAGAAGACATAGCAATGGGTTACAGGTAATGGGTTTATCTATGGAGCAAAGAAATCAACTGCAGGGCTCCAGATAAGAGGTAGTTATTTCAACAAATCCAACATTTTCTCATTTTTTTTAGAACCAAATCCTATGGTGTTACTACTCATTAGAATCGTCTCGAAGAGACGATTCTAATGAGTAGTGACACCATAGGGTTTAATTCAGAAATAAAGATTTTAGTATTTGAAAAACTACCCTTATCTGGTGCTCTGCAAACTGCCTAACAAATCAGGTTGAGTCAGTGATATATATATAGAGATGTATTAGGAATGGGTCCAAGTCAACAAATATGTAAGTTACTAAATATCCAAGGACTCTGGTGAACAATATTGATGCTAGACGACATGATAAAATCTAGATTTTAATACTTCATATGATGTCTGTCAAGACATACACACACTTTTTTACAGGTCGATCACTATATATGCTCACGCGTCAGGCGATGCTGTGGGCATAACAAAACTGCTCGCAGCTTATTTAAAAGTTTCATGAAAACTTCATAGTTTGCAGATTCATACACAGTCAAACCTGCTAGCAGCTGGCTTGAAGGTTTTATGAATAGCTGGTATGCAGAATAACCCATTACTCCATAGCCTGTTTCTAGTTTGAAAGAAAGATCATCACTTAAAGCAGGTTGAAAGAAAAGTAAAATGCACTTTCTACTTTTCTTTCAACCTGCTTTAAGCTATTATCTGCAAAGATATAGAAAGTATTTCTAATGATACATATCCATGACTGTTTAACTAATTAACAGGGAACTGTTTCCTTCAGTGGAAGAATAAATTAAAGGCGTAAAAATGTGTAGTTATGGGGGAATGGGTTTATTCATAGTCACTGTCCACAGGGCTAGCCCATGACATTTTTTTTCTTGCGCCAACGCTTTCACCAAATAAGAAAAGTCTGTGCCAAATTTTTATTTCTGGAGCCAGTTTTGGAGCCAAATGGCGATAGTCCAATGAATTTAAACAATAAATAAATACAAATAAATTCATATTTTAAAATACTTTGCTTAATTATACCACTGATGATAAGCCACTGCAGCAAATTTGTTTTACATTAATTTGATTAAAACGTTTTTTTTAAAGTCCACCTACCTTTCTCATTGATCACAGGACTGTACAAGTTGACATGTACTGGTGGTCTTGGTGAGTAAGCTGGAGACATTCTGTGGTCATACAACCTCGTCTCACACGGAATAAACGCTGGAAACAACTCTGGATCACGCTGAAAAGAAACAACAGTCATTAGCTATGTCAAAACAGTGTTCCCTCTCTACGACAGCCCTCCAAACAAATACTCCCTCGTTACAACAACCATTGTCACAGTTCCCTATGTTTAAACAGACCTGACAATTATGTCCAACCTATTAACGACTGCAATATCGTCTGCTTAAAGTTGTTGTCTGCTGTTTTTCTCATTGAAGATAAATAATGGACATTTTGACAGAAAAAAACTTAATGACGAATTACAAACAGCTTGAATTTAAATCAGACGCTGGGTTACGCGGTGTCTGATCAGGACTCAAGCTGTTTGCAAATGTCCCTCCCTATAACGACTTCCTCCAAACAACATACACAATTATTGTCTCCCATTGGATGTTGTTGCAGAGAGGGAACGCTGTACAGTAGTACAGTAAAACGTCTGGGCTCTTTACTTTTTCACTGTTAAGTTTTATCATTTGCTTTAAACCTCAAATCGCAAAATTATTGTCTGCATTGGCAGTGTCGTCTGCTTTATTTTGTAAAATCAGAATCAGATTAAGGGCTGTTGTGACTGAAGCAATGTTGATATGATTGTCAAACAGTTTGGATCCTGATCAGACAGTCACACCGATCCAAAGTGTTTGCAAAGTCGCTGTTTAGTGCCTTTTGCAGTGAAAGGTTAATTCTTGCCTCCATAGCCTGTTTCTAATATTTAAAACATATGACCACTAAAAGCAGATTGATAGTAAAGCAGAAGGCACAAATAAGAGGCATTCCCTAAGTTAATTTCAGTCTGCTTTAAGCTACAATCTGTTAGAATGTAGAAATGATACATAATAAGTAACATCTTCATGAATGACAGCCTGTATAAAGTCATCAGTATTGATGGAGAGAAGTGATAAATAGAATTATTACACCTTGCTTTGAGTTACAATGTTAATTTCCCATAGACCAAAGTTAAACATTTTGCATGTCTTTTACATCTATCCAAAAAATATACTGTCACTCTTAGTCTATATGATATTCTTTTTGTGACGTCACTCTATATTATTTTCTCTATTCTTAAAAATACTGTCACTCTATATATAATATTATTTTTGTGACGTCACTCTATATGATATTATTTTGTCTTTTCTTGAGTTGAGTTGATATAAACAATGTGACGTGACTCGTTACGTGCATGGCGGTTCTAAATTGGTATTTTCACAACATTTTTTATCAAATACGAACGAGACGATTCCACAACACTCGAAAACAAGAATGTCACCCTCAGCTTCAGGGTGACATTCTGTTTCTCGGGTTGACAATTTGAATGTCACGCAAACTGCCATCTAATATTTATATATTATTACACCTCGCTTTGAGTTACATAATTTGCTAGTACCCCATATCCCCAAATTAAACAGTTGGCATGTCTTTTACGGTAACGGGTCGTTTCGGCCCTGAGTCGTTTCGGCCCGGGTCGTTTCGGCCTGGGTCGTTTCGGCCTGTTTTTAGGTGTGGGTCGTTTCGGCCCATTTGGTGGGTCGTTTCGGCCCATTTTGGTGAGTCGTTTCGGCCTATTATTTCAGTAATTTATATTTACATATGAAGCACAACTTCGTTCCCTCATCAACATACTGTAAAAACAGAGTAGACCCTGATCGTTCCCTCATCAACATACTGTAAAAACAGAGTATACACTGATTGTTCCTTCATCAACATACTGTATACATCCTGATCGTTCCTTCATCAACACACTGTGAAACAGAGGAGACCCTGATCTGATAAATTTGACATACAATATGTAGATCTAGATTTTAATTTAATTAATTTTACAGAAATAGTAATAAAATTGAATTGATGTAATGTCTTTTAAAAGCACCCTTATCCTGAATCATCATCGATTTTGCATAAAGGCACGAACCGAGTATGTGTTAAGATAAATTAGTAGAGAATAGTTTAACTCATTCACCCATGACATTGTTAATGGACAATTCCCATATCCAATTAAGTCTAGGCGAGTTGTCTATTTTGTGTTTATTTTAACAATAAATTGCAAAATGACAAACAGTGCAGACCCTGATCAGAGGGTTCCTGAAGGAGCCCAGCTGCTCTGGCCAGGTTATTCACTGTTTGCATAGAACAAGCGTAATCTTCACAGGTGCACTGTTTGTAAATTACAATTATACTCGTCCATAGGGTTAAATGTGTTAACTAAGGCTGAAAGTAAAGCAAAAATGCACATTAAGGTGCGCTTCAGGATTATATTTAAAGACAGAAACAAAGTATGGGGTACTGGATTAAAGAACTAAATACATGTACATGTAGTATGAAGAAAAAAGTAAATCTTGTAGTAATAGAGCACAATGAAAGAAAACACGTACATGTATATATGAAAATTGCAGAAACTTAAACTATGTCCTGTTTTGATCGTATTAAATAAATCCAGTATACTTACTTTTAATATATTCTAATTAGCGTGCGTGTGGTACAAGATTGACTGTATATAGTGGCACTCGTAAGTAGCATGTACGTAACACGACGACTCTTATAAATCCACAATTTGTCAAATATTGTTTTTCATCATCAAAATAATGCTAATGCTGGTTGAATTCAAATCAGAAGTCGAAATTATTGGCTTATGGTGTGGAGGTAAACGTAATTTATGAGTGATGTTTTAGAGGAGTTTAGAAGAGTTTGGTGGACATTTTTGTATATTTGAAATAAGTATATATTACTATATAACGTTTTATTTCCCCAGTTATTTAACAATACCAACAATACCAACAATAATGCTGAAAAATATTTCTGATAATCAAAAAAAGCTAAAATAGTATATAGAGTAATTCAAGTAAGTGTCATATCTTAGTGGATAACAAACGCGTTAATCTGTAACAGCGGGGTGTTAAAGCAATTAATCACTTGCCACGTGTCACCACTAATCGCCGTGTGTCGGCAAAGTACGCTGTATATGAGGCAGACACCGCGTGTTGACACCTTCATTAATTGACTAACAATACAGATGTGTATCGAAAAGGTAGGCATCTGTAGCAGAACAGAACAGAACAGGCCAGCGTAAGTTTTAACAATAGTTAGTAAATATATTGATGTAGTTATTTGTTATGTCTTAATTGGATGCTGGGATTGAAATTAAGAAGTTTCAGGGGGAAATTGGTTCAGTTAACAGTACGCTAATAGTGACTTGAAAACGTGTTTTGTACAAACAGTGTAGACCCAGGTCAGAGGGCTTATAAACATGCTATCAAGGTCTGCGGTGTTTGGCATTTTATGATAAACTTTATAGCTAAAAATGCAATAAAATCAACAACTGTGAAGGATTAAATAAGATCTCGAAGCACTGCCTATTGTAACATTCTGCTAAAAAGTGTTTTGAAAGGGAATTACAAACAATATCGATAGCAGTGTCTGGCAGTTTGCACCCAGATCAGTAAAGAACGTGCTGTATGCTCAGAATCCACACTGCAAAATTTAGGATTATCGCCTACAGCGTGTTAAGAAAAATCTAAGTAACAGTAAAATCTCTACATTACATTCACTCAATTCTATCTTATAGAAATAAATCCATTAATTAACCTTCGTTAAAAGGTCGTAATAAAGAGGTTTTACTGTATTTGACTATCATTTGATCTGTATTTTATCTATAACATCTCCTCGATGATGCCAACTGGAAACACTGTGGTGAAAAACTTTACATCAATGACTGACGTGACAGGGCGAACTAATTCTATAATATCTACTTGTCTTTACCACTCTAAAACAGTGCAAATCATCATTTTTAGGGAACACATCGCACAGATAATGTTCAAAACAAGTTTCGGACAACAGGTTTTCCCTGAAATTTGATTAAATCACATAAAAAAATGAAATGGGCCGAAACGACCCACCCCCTCAAAAAGGCCGAAACGACCCAGGCCGAAACGACTAAGGCCGAAACGACTCACGGCCGAAACGACTCAGGGCCGAAACGACCCGGAATCGTCTTTTACATCTATAAAAAAGGTCAATGTCTCTATGTGACATTCTTTTCGGTATGTGACATTCTTTTGAACGTCGTAGACCGGCAACTAACTACTTATAAACTTTAAGCATTTTCTGTATGAGTTGCTTCCCTTTGTCCACTCCTTACAAACAATTATGCGTTCCGTTTATACACTCATGAATATGTATCATAAGAAATAAGTTTCTATATTCTAGCAGATGGTACATAGCTTAAAACAGGCTAAAACATGATTAAGTGTCTAGACAATTTGATCATGCTCCTTCCTGGCCCAGATTATTGTCATCAGACGACAACATGGCCTACAAAGTACAAACGATCTGCCACCATTTCGGAAGAGGATATTTACCAACTACTGAACTAGTCTGAACTAGACAATTAAAAAGACCCTGTATCTTCAATCTACTTGTTATAATAACGTTCTTCTTTCTTTCTTGCAATGTGACATCACATGTGATAGTATCTCGTGTTACGTGCAGCGGCAGCTCTCAATTGGTATCCACAACATTATCAGGGTGACCATAACTTTGAGAATAAAATTCCTTAGATTTCAATTTTTATTAATTCGAAGCGCGCGATTCTGAATAATTGACAATTTTCACGACTCGCGCGCTTTGATTTACTATTTACTCCATATTTATGGCTTTTTACACATTTAATTCACTCTTCCACTGAGGTAAATAGTTCCATTTTATGCATTCATCAATACATAATTATGTAAACAACAAACTAACTATGGAGTAATGGGTTAAATATAATGTAGAACATCTATGATTTACCCTTTACTCCATACATGTGCCTTTTGAAACATTTAATTTACTCTTCCAATGAGAAATATAGGTCCATTTTATGCATTCATGAATACATATATAAACAAGAAACAGGCTAGGGAGTAATGGGTTAAATATATATATGAAATATAACACTAATGCACATTTTAGAGGTTTGTGTAATTTATTGCACAATAACCTTTTCATTAAGATACACACTCACAGCCAGACTCACATAATTAAAAATAGTTCTAACATATTTTCACAGATAAGTATTGCCTCTAGGTATTCATGATAAAACTGGGTCTTTATACATTTGTAGTTAAAAAATAAGGAAAATCATTATTAAAGATTAATACAAAGACAGCAATTTTATATACAGAATAACATTGAAGCTATCATGCCTTTCATAGACTAAATGCATAACAAATACATGTATTGTCAAAATTGCAGCTACGGTGTTACAACTTCTTCTGTTTTTCTTCTTCCTCTTCTCCTTCCTCACAGCACCACGATCTTTCCTCAGTCTAATGAAACATGATGCAAATGCACCAATTCGTGCTCGATAAGCATTTAAATATACCATCTTATTACGCGATCTATCATTGTCTAATACAGTATTTTTCTTTTGTTTGCGTTTATATCTGTCATTGTTTTGTAATTTCCGCGTCTTGATGTAATCGGCCCGTTGATTGGCTCAATTAATCCAATCCAACCAATCTAGCTTATCGGCTTATCTAAAGCGATCACGTAAGCCTATTCGGAGTACCTTGTCGTTGCAGACAAAGGAAAACTATAAGACCGAGTTGTAGCGATTGAAAGATACGGTGTCTGAGTAAATTTACTACCTGATTTTTTTTTTGTACGGAAATCTTTGCCAAAAATCCGCAGATTTGAAAATTATTCCGTAGATCCGCAGAAGTTGTCAAAAATCCGCAGATTCTGGAAAAATCCGCAGATATGGTCAGCCTGCATTATTTTAAAGAATACGAATGAGACGATTCCCAAGCCAGGGTTGATAAGCTTGGTGTAATAAAATTATTTTAGAGGGCAGTTTGCTTGACATTCACACACGAAAACAAGAATGTTACCTTTGGCTTTGCCTCAGTGTGACATTCTGTTCTCGGGTTGACAATTTGAATGTCGAGCAAAGTGTCATCGAATATTTATATATATTGTCACTTTACCATCTCTCTGATATTCAATATCATCATGGAGGAATTATATATTATTCCTCCATGATATCATATTAGCAAATAGTTGCCATTCAGCAGTTTGTTTTCTGAGATTTCATCTTCTGTCAGAACATTTATTACCTTAAGAGGTATCCTTTCTGTGGCTTCACTGGCTGCTTTGTAATACTCATACATTTTAGATTTCTGGTGGTAGCTAAATGCTGGGTGGTTCATTGCCATTGATAAAACTAATAAAATATTATGGATCGTCATCTCGTTCATATCTTCGATGACTGTCAATGTGTCTTTGATATTATTTTCCAACAACTGGTAAATGATGTTGGAACAAGTCCGATTTGATGAATGTAACAATGCTAAATATACTGCCATCTTAGTTCTAAATGCCTTGCCATCTGTTTCACTGAAGTTTGACAGTTCTTGTCGACTGTTTGCTTTGCTCTCAGACTCCCGCAGCTGATGGAAATCCTTTTTGGCAAGGTCCTCAACATATGACCCCATGAAACGTAACTCCATGGGTAGACACATATTCAGCATTCCACACATAAAATCTATCCGTTTATGGGGACTTAAATTTTTGAACCAGGTGCAAAGCTCGTCCTTACACACCATTGTAAACGCTTGTTGATTCAAAAGCACTTATTGATTTTGCTGAAGTTGTTAAAATTGCAATAATCCACGAAATATTATTCCATGTTATGAACTTTCACAGGAACCAAGATGACATACGGGCAACTGAGTGTTATCCAATCAAAGCGAACAGAATTATCCAATCGGCCACTATCTACCGAAAAGGAGTGAGAGAAAAAGAGAACTGACAGGCTAACATACAATGTTGTAACTCATGTGTGATGGTTGTAAACATACTTGAAACTAATAAGTTTCATTCCTTTTTTGAGAATTGATTTGACTCCTACATTGATTGAAATAAAATAATCTGTTTGGCGTAAATTTGTTTAAAAATCACCGACAATAATCGAAATGGGAATGAAATGTCAGTTCATTTAGTCATGGGACTGGGACTGCCCACCACCCTTCCCCGAATCAGGATTTACAGGTCTGTAGGTTATGCAATTTGGGGACACATGTCAGAGGCATAGCTTGACCATTTTGTGTACGCGCTCTTACTAGGGGGTGGAGGGGGTCCTATAATTGTCCCGGCAATGGTTTATATTAGCTATCACGGTATACATGGTCTCTGGTGCGTTTTGTGGGTGTTCTAAACAGGTACAATTTGGAACACCTTCAGGTATAATACAAACATAAATCTACATGTATGTAAAAATCGATTAAAAATGACATAGAATATTTAATCTATGATAGTATTTTTGGGCAGGTTGCCTTCCAGCCATTAGTTTCTAACCCCTATACCCTACTCTACCGACTTGGATTAGCGTACACCCTCATATACTAGGGGGTCCGGGGCATGCTCCCCGGGGTGTTTTTCCCAAGATGGTCTCTGGTGCGTTCTGAGGGCGGTTCATGCATTCAACTACACATGTATAATACTATAATCGCAGTGGCTATGTTTACGACGAGTCGTAAACATAACCCAGATTCTATTTTTACGTCAAAAAAATTTTCCGGTCACGCATGCGCACATGTTAATGTTTCTGACTTAGTAAAAACACCGTCGTAAAAATAAACGTGATCGTCTTAACTTTAAAAATTAACTAACTTTGACGAAAAAGTTTAAAAATTCATAACTTCTTCACGAATTTAGTGTTCTTAGATTCTTTTACTCTAACTTATCCAACTAGAAACGCATAAATTAGATGCCTTTCATTGGCATTGGCGTAGCTTCCTATTAGGCAAGTAGGCACGTGCCTACGCTTTTTTTTCAGAATTCTAAAAAATAAAAAAGGCTAAAAATGCAGAAAAAGAAATAAAATTGAAATCTAAGGGGGGGGGGGGGGGGGGGGGGGTTAGGGGTGAACCCCAATAAGTTTTACATATATTCATGTTAGTATTTTTCCATTATCAAACGCGGGAAAGACATCAGAACGCATCTAGAGACTATCTATGAATAAAAATTTCCCGGGGGCGCATACCCCCGGACCCCCCTAGTAAGAAAGAGTACACTTATTAATTGGTCTAGTCACCCCGTTGGCATGCATGTTCATTACCGACGTCACCGATGTTTCACCTCTTGATATTATGCCCAAGTCTTCTGAGGTCACAACTAGGTCACCAAAACCCATTCTGACGTCGGTAATGCTTGCCCTGTATGACCAGAATACCCTGACGTCACCGCTGGTAGTCCTGAGTAATTTTCACCCCGTTGGCATGCATGTTCATTTGTACACGCAACTGCCTTATGCAAAACACACGCCACTGCTTACACCCTGTCCTCATATTTGCGACGATTTTAAAAGTAAAAAAATGCAATAAAATAGGAATAGGATGGTTTTAGAGTCCAACTTAGAGATTAATGGAAGACAACCTGTCAACAATTACATTATATTAACATGGAACAGAAAATTTAATGTTATTCTCAGCCGACTTTTTACATAGATTTATAGCAGAATTTCACCTGTCTTGGACGCACAAAACGTCCTCAGAACAAGCCAAATGCCATCTAGGAACCACCCCATCCCCTCATGATCAACTTGTCCCGAAAAGAAAGTTACGTCCAAATAATTTCAAGTAGCGAATCTGTTAATGAAAAAATTACGGTATAAGACCCTATGATATAGGCTACTAATTGACGTTGGGTTGTTGTTGGGTTTTTTCAAGAAAATAATGCAGACATATTCTTTTGCAAAAAATTACAATTGTTTGTTATTTTAAGCTTTTCATTTCATTACTTCTTCATATAAATGTCTCCCCAGACCCTCCTTAAATGCGTTTCCAGTGTTGTAGATCTCAAAAATATTCCGTGGGAACATGCCCCCGACCCCCTAGAAAAGGTAGCGAGTAGCGAGTCTGTTAAATAAAAAATTACGGTAGGTATCAGACCCTATTATATACTGATTGACGTGGGTGGGTGGGGGTTGTTTTATTTTGTTTGCTTTTTTCTCAAGAAAATATATGCAGACATATTCCTTTGCAATAAAATAAAATTGTCCGGTTTTTAAGCTTTTCATCTCATTAATTTTTCGTATAAATGTCTCCCCAGAACCTCGTTAAATGCGTCTCCAGTGTTGTAGAACTCAAAATTTTCCCGGGGGAGCATGCCCCCGGACCCCCCTAGATAAGGTATGCCTACACTTTCATTTTGGCCAAGCTACGCCCCTGATTGGTTGACTGTGAAGGAGAAGCTTAGGCCACGGAGTGTATAATTCTGTGCTTAGGCTAACATGCTCACGGAATCTCTGATCTAATAAGCCTCGGTATAAAAAACTTTATACACATCGATCATCGCAGCGCGATGTGCATATTTATAAGTTATAACAAGTGTCCGTGATGCGGACTTGATTGACAGCTGCTTGTAAACAAATGCCTCCCATAATCCGATAATTGGCCTGTTATCGAACGTAGGCCATCGAACGCCACTTGCCTAGGATGAAATTATTTTGTTTGACTGTTGTGTTTGGATCGACTTATTTTCGATATCGTAACTAAATTAATGCCGAATATTTAGACCTTTGTCTCGAGTTACGGTGTAGCAGCAACTGAGGACGATGCCACCATGGAGGAATTATAATTCCTCCATGATGCCACGGTAGTTTGCTTTATGTCAGGAAAAAGATATGTTGACCAACGCGAAATGGGTTACCCTCATCGCAATTAAATCGGTTATTTAAGATCATTCCGCGAATTAACAAGTTACTAATTTTCTCCTACACAGTCAACAATGGCGTGAAAATGCATTTCTACTTGGTAAATTCTTTTTAAAAAGTAACCTAAGAACACAACAGTTGTAAGGAAGTTGCGAATGTTTAAACTTTTGGTCGACAAAGCCCATTCTTATTGTTACGACGATCGCGATTGTTATTTTTACGGCAGTGTTTTTACTATGACAAAATATGTAATTATGTGCGCTTATAGTAACGACGCTCCACTGGCACCAGAGTCGTGGACTTATAATATATATCGGTAGAGGTATAGAAAAAGTAAACACATACACATACACATAAAAAGTCCATGACTCTGGTGCCAGTGATCTATATCTAAAAGATTTTTCCCCACCGATTAGCAATGTCTATGTTATTGCATTGAAATTTAAAAAAAATAAATAAAAAAAAATAAAAATAAAAAATCTATATGGGTTGACTATTGGCATCTACCTGTCTGCTATCTATTATTATAAGACCATGGTATGTAACCAAGTCTACACCGTGTCACTTCAACCACAAGAATACCTATCTAAAACGCATTCAATCCAAACCAAATCATTTGCAATCCATAGATAAGATATTTTTCTATCCAAAATACACTTCTTCCACGGTTGATTTGAATACGTAACTACAAGAATAAAGATTGAAGCCGGTATTTTACCAAACAGGGTTTTCCTCCACCCCCTAGCTTCCGGTTGACCTCGGGTCAAGTTAAAGCGTTTGTAAGCGCAAATTTCATTGGCTGAATAATTCACGCGAGAGTATTCCCGTACAGTAGACAATACGTTATTCTTTCCCGCTTAAACGCAAACAAAACGCAAACGCATGTCACTAAAATGTATTGAATGACAGCTTTTTACTATTTTTTAGTATTAATTTTAATCTCAATGGCAAACAATTTGGAGCTTAGTCAGACGCCTGGTTACCTGGTGTCTGATCAGCCTCCAAATGGTTTGCAAATGAAATAATAGTATTAGTATAAACGCGTTTATTTGGAAAGAATAACGTTTTCTGTACTTGACGTCATTCGCGCGAGCGTCTTCCCGCGCTTCTGTCAAACTGAATAAACTACTAATTACAGCGTCACATTGTGCACAATTGTGCTGAACTTATATTAATGCAAGACTTTAATAACTGCATGATTAACAATTTCAACCAAAAATCATGAGAACGATATATATTTACACATCTTTCCGGTATATACATTCTTTTTTCAATCAGCCAATCAAATCGCTCGTCGCAAACTTTACTTTCATTTCGTCTAAACCGGAAGCTAGGGGGTGGAGGAAATCCCTGTTTGGTAAAATACCGGATTCAATCTTGATTCTTGTAGTTACGTATTAAAATCAACCGTCGAAGAAGGGTATTTTGGATAGAAAAATATCTTATCTATGGATTGCAAAAGATTTGGTTTGGATTGAATGCGTTTTAGATAGTTTTTCTTGTGGTTGAAGTGACACGGTGTAGAACTGGTTACATACCATGGTCTTATAATAGTAGATAAGCAGACCGGTAGAAGCTCATCGTGATAGATCTATAAAAAAAAAAAAAAAAATTTTTTTTTTTTGTTATTCCAATCCCATACGATAGACATTGCTAACGTTTTGGGGAACATCTTATAGATCAAGAATCTATATCTAATAGATCTTATAGTAAAAAATAGCAGACCGGTAGGTAGAGGCATATCTAGAGTCAACTCACATTTTTATTTTTATTTCCATTCCCATACAAAAGACGTTGCTAACAGAACGGAAAAAAGGTTCTACATCCAGAATCTAGTAGATAGAGACTATAGAGCGTACACATCAATATTTCCGCCTTCATATATAGTATACATTACTTACCGGTAGATACAGTTCTAACCACTGACACCACATTCATAGACTTATTATGTCTCTGTGTGTATATAGAGGATATTGAATGAGTGTTTTTTCAGTAATGAATTTATTGAACGAGTTGGATTAAAATGATATTTTGCGAGCCTTGGCGAGCAACATATCATTTTTATCCAACGAGTTCAATAAATTTATTACTGAAAAAACACGAATTTGATATCCTATTTATCACATAAACACCAACTGACACAAAAATCCGAACGCTCTTACTTTCACTTTTGCCCTCGGCTCTTAGGAAAACGATTCGTCATAGGTGTTATTCTGTTTTATTCATCCGTAGATAAAAACACCTATCAAACTAAAATAAAGAACTCAACATCAATGTGTTATGAAAAGACTTCTCCGATACCATATTCAAATTTCAAATTAATATCTAATTTAAAACTGTTCTTACTGACTAAAAATGATCATTTGACATTTAGAATCTAGTTTTTTTCTCTCAAAATAACGTCGTTATAGCAACACGACGTCATTATCATTGTAACGTCTGAATTTGAAAAACTGTCTGAGTCACTGTTCTACTAAAGCTCTACGTTGCCTAATTTGCAGCCTGGGTTTGCAGGACTGCTCGGGATAATGTTTTAGGACACTTGGATATGTTTTAAATCCCTAGTGGTGGTCTTATTTTGTCTAGATTTTCTTTACTTGTTTTAAGTCGGCGTAGTAATACAGTATTTTGGTGATTCGAAAATTAGTATAAAATATATGCCCAGTGGGCCATACGATTTTTACGGCCCTCTATATTTTGCCCGTTTATGTGATAAATATATATTCTTCTCTGTATGTATAAAAAATAAAAATGCATCTAAATGTAAATACACACATATTATAAGTCCATGACTCTGGTGCCAGTGCGACGCTCATGGTTATCTTTACGACGGTTGTTATTTTTACGTCAGCTTTTTTTCTACTTTTTATCCCTTAAAACCATTACTTATAGTTAAGACGATCGTGGAATTATCTTTACGACGGTTGTTATTTTTACGTCAGTGTTTAAAAATTTCGACAAAAAATTAAGATGTGCGCATGCGCGACCGGAAATTTTTTTTGACGTAAAAATAGAATCTGAGTTATGTCGTAAACATAGCCACTGCGTACTATAATATTATGTAATACAAATCTCTGTAAAAATTCTACTCAAAATAACAAATTGTTTAGTCTAGGATAACATTTTTGGACAGGGTATTTTTCAGCCATTAGTCTTTAATACGCATCCATCCCTATCCACTCGTATTGGTGTACATACTCGAGAGCATGCATCCCCGCGATATTTTTCTTTTCTTTGATGGTCTCTGGTGCGTTCTGGATCCGTGCCTGTGATGCCACACGTCAACGCTACATTCATTGCGAGCTAAATTATGACTCAAGCAAAAGAAAACTATATTTTTTTTTTGCAAAATAAAGTAAATCAGGCCAGCTGGGGGGGGGGGGGGGGGGGGGGGGTAAATCCGTGCATGTACCTAATTTTATTAACATGTGAGTGACACTTGCATGCCTGGAATACGTAGTTGAACTGACTTTCACCAGGAATATATCTAATGTACATTCCTGGTTTCACACATGACGAAAAGAAATCTCACAGTATAAGACAGTTGCGGCGTTCCACAACTTTGTACCATTTTAATTTTGTCTATGTTGGACTTTGTGTGAGGATCCAACATAAGTTACACACCAGGAACGTAGATTACAATAATCTACGTTCCTGTAAACACCTATTCCAGTTGTGGACGAATCAAATACTTCCGGGATAGTCAAACAATGGAATAGACTTAATTGGAATTGGAATTGTCTATCTAAAGTTCCAGGGGTGAATAAATTTAAGATTGATCGGCGATGACAGGAGCGTTTAACCACGATATTTACAGGGCTGCCATTTCTCCGGATTTTTCCTAAATCTCCGGATTTTCCCCCAGAACATAGTAGCTTAAAGCAGGCTGAAAGTAAAGCAGAATGCGCCCTAAGGCGCATTCTGCTTTACTTACAGTCTGCTTTAAGTAGTCGCATGTCAACAAAACAAGAAAAAGGTTAATGGGTTAAGGTAGGATTCGTTAAATCGCACTTGAAAAATGCAAGTTTGGAAATCTTAGGATTTTTCATGTCAACTTATGGCAGCCCTGTATTTAGATTTTGATCAAATGTATAGGTAATACTTTCCAGGTGAAGAAATGTTATTTAGATATTCATGTATTCGATTGAGAGTATTTTATGAAGAACAATGTTTTAACCATCGAATCGCCTAAGACTCTCTTTAAAAAGTTAATAACCCTTTCATTGTCAAATTTATCGTAAGATTTTACCCCTTAATTCACCGTCGCATAATTATCGCCTGCTTCAACATCGTTGTCTGCAATATTCAATATTGTTGTCTGCAATATAGTTTATAAATTCAAAGTCAATGTAAGCTCTAACCAATATCATCTGTTGCTGCTTCGAGATTTACGACGGTACCTGGCCCTTGACTGACAAAATTTCGTAACGAATTCAAATGGATTGGCGGCGTCTGATCAGGATCCATACTGTTTGTTAAGGCACATTTTTTGACTGACTAAAACAGATATTATTGAATAAACATTAGATCTAGGCTACATTAAAACTAACTAGCGACCTGCAAATTTTTTTATTTTTTTTATCATTAATTATCAATCGCTATTATTATGAATTTTCCCCGAATATAACGTCTGATGTTCACTCAATGGATTAAATGTCTATCTTATACTGAAAAAAACCCAATTATCCTCTATTTATTTATGCTTTTCGGTGGAGTACCACGAAATAGCAGTGGATTATCACTTGATAATTTCACTGCTTTAAGCAGTGGGATTATCGCCACGCGCGCTTTTATTGTGGATTTTCCCCGTAGGGCTCCCCAAGAATCGAAGTCAATCGTGTCTTATCGTTAAATTCCGGCAGTCCGATTTGTCGCGAACCACTCAACGGAAGAACACGAATCCAAAATCGAGAGCAACGACGTAATTCGGATGACGTCAAATCAATAAATCAGTGACGTCATCGTACGGGAAACTGTTTCGAAAATGTGTTCGATATAAAGTTGGGGTTCAACACGGGGTAAATCATGTAAATAAATAGAATAATTGTATTTTTCGGCGGAGCTGACTGTTTTCTATTTAGACACACTTTATATTTGGCCACACATTTCAACCAATAATATTTGATCAGAAATTTCAGAATTAAGAGCACCTGTTGAAACTGAATAGTCTGATTGGATAGTTGCCAGGGCTCCAGATAAGGGAATTGTTTCAAAACTTAAAATCTTTATTTGTGCATTAAACCCTGTGGTGTCACTATACATATGAATTGTCTCTTCAAGACAATCAAAATGAGTGGTAATACCATAGGGTTTGGTGCTAAAAGAGGTGAAAAAATGTGATTTGTTTAGTTTACTCACTCTTATCTGGAGCCCTGTAGGCTGGTTTATGTCCCATTACAGTTTTACATGATGTGGACTGTGGGTGTAAAATTTAGAGATACAGGCTGGCTGTTTACTACACTGGTCTGATGAATAAGGCCACAGAAGTTTCCACTGTTGACAAAATTATGCTTCTATTTTAAGATATGATCTGAAATCTATTTATAGATATACAGAGGAAGCTAGGTGTTTCGTAATTGTTTACAACCAATTTGTTTTAATTGTTAACTATTTGTAACATTTGCCATACATTAAAAGCAATATTTTATATATGAATAGCCTCAAGTGAGTTAAACACAATTGTGTTGTTTCATCATTATTTACAAGAGTGAAGTACAGTAGATTGTTGTATCTGTAAATTTGTGTATGCTATAGTTTGTTTCAAGAAACTCTATGAATGGAACAATAGATTAATGTGAGGATCTCCTACCTGTAGCTAGGATATGAGTTAAATTATTGTTTTGTTTTGCATTTCGGTACATGATAGTTTTGCATTTTAAATAAAAGTTACTGTTTCAATTGAATACTTGTATTTTTTGCTTTTCAATCCAAGATATATATTCTTTGAAAACCTCAATTTAATTCAATTTTGCACACCCATCTATATAGCCTTAGTTCAGCCACTCATTCCGCCGAATATCTTTTTTAAAGATATTTCTTGTTTCAGTATAAGATTCAATCCATTACGTGAACATATAACTGTTATATTTTCACTCGTGGCTTCGCCACTCGTGAAAATATAACGTCTGATGTTCACTCAATGGATTAAATTTCTATCTTATACTGAAAAAACCCAATTATCCTCTATATATCCTTGCTTCTTGTCATTTCGCCACTTTCTTGTCAATTCGCCACCTAATCACGGTGAATAAACGTACACAGGATATAGACACCAAAGTGATCAGGAATTGAAAGCGAAAGTAGCGAGGTGAGTACTTTTATTACGTTTATCTCTAAAATCTTCTTACAAATAAAGTAAACATGAATTGCAAGATAGTCTGTAGACATATGTGACCACACTGATGCCAGGAATATAAATAGATTCACCTGGAAGACTGAATAAAAAGCTTTAATCACTGGCCATAGTCGCATCTTCGTCAACATTTGTCATTATTTTCGCTGTTTATACACGTTATACAAAAAAGTGAATCGACAGATCTGTTTATTTTTCATTTAAATGTAACTATGCAAAAGCTGCTTAAAAATCGACCAACAATAGCTAAGATATACCATGTAAAACCGACCGCCAAATGTACTGGGGATAGTGTCCAACGGTTATTTATTGTACGGGGGATAGTGGAAGGCTGTACTGGGGATAGACTCACGAAAACTTAGTGTTTTGTGTCGTAAAATGGTATTATGGTACATTGCGTTTGATTTTTATGGCAAACTACATGCTGTTACGTTTCCAGCATACGAAATAATGGATAATCTTCATTTTTCTAGGAAGTTAAGTCCAAAGCCACTACATTTATTACATATCATTCTCCCTTCTTACGCCTTAATGCGATGGTAGTAGTTTGTGGTGAAATACATGTCGAATGTATTTAACAAAGTAAACTGTAAATTATCAAAGCATTCTTGAAAGAATCGCTGCTATTTGGACTCGGCTTTTTTGTAGTTACTCATATACCAACAATGCGCAACCTTTCACACAACACTGGTTTTCAAGGTAAAAACATACAACGAGTTCATCTATATATGTATGAGCCAAAATTAGACTTTACCTTTGCGACCAGTGCATATCCGGAGCAGCCTGCACATCGCATTTTTAATCAGGATCTGCACCGTTCTCCTTTAAGTTTCTAGATGTCGTCATACTACTTCTATTACAATAAGAAACAGCCATTATTAAGCATTGCCAATGCACAGTTTTCTTAGTACTTGCACTTGCCGAACGGATTAAAAGGAGTGTTGCCAACGATTTTCTTCTCTGAGACCGGTTTCATTGAACATTGTTGTCAATTAATCTTTGGATGATGCTGCTTCAATGTATGTGTGTGGGAGGGGGTTGTATCGGTCTACCTGTATTGCTAGCACATAGGGCTCTGCAATATTTTACAAAACAATGCTGTTGCCTATATATGCGATAAAACCAAAAATCTTTTCTAAACTACTGGTCCATTTGCATCAAAATTTACTGTCAGTTATCCTTGGGTAATTTCTTCGTCTATTTTCATAACAAGTCTGATTAGGCTTTAAATAGAGATATTTTTGAGAGAAAAATTAAGATCTTCAAGCTCAGACACAACGGTTCGAGTAGAAACATATACCGTATAGCTGGTATTTTCTGTATATACGGGGTAGAAATTTCTGTCATTCTGCGGTTTAATCATCGGATAGCTGAAAAAAAATCGGCAAAATAAAATTACCATACTAATTTATCACGTACAATAATTGATAATCCTTCAGTACGCTAAGACACGATTATAATAAGAAAGGAAGGAAATTTACTTTTGCCTCATTTCGTAAAATCCCAAATTGAATCACATTTACTAGTTAAAATAAAACACTTATTGCTAAAAATCGTTTTGAAACCAATTTCTGACCTCAAGTCAAACTTCAGGTCGCTGTTAATCTAATTTAAAACTTTTCAAAATACTCCTGCAGAGGTTGTTTATATTGTTGTTTACATATTACACATAGATGATACACACCAGATTTATCTATCGGTGGTCTTATTTTTAAAAACAAGAGCCCCATGGGGCATATTTCGCTCACCTGAGAATAGCTGACAAAATGGAGATAATGATTTATGTCCAGGAGGTGTCATTTTTTTTACCTTAGGGGCATAATTAAATTTGAATAATCTTGATAGAGGACTTGTAGATGATGCTATGTGCCAAATATATAAGATCAGGGTACTAGGGTTTTAGACAAGAAGATTTTTTTATGTTTCCATTGAAGAAACATCTATTTTTAGCTCATGTGACCTATATATGCAACAGACTGGAACCATTTTAACAAAATAGGTAAAGGATATCTAGAAGTGTCACCATGCCGAATATCAAAGCTGAGGCAAATGCCATACTAGTTTTAGAGGAGAAGACGTTTGAACATTTCACTATATAACTCTATGTAAACCTGTGACCCCCGGGGCGAGACTAATTGTGACCCCAGGGGCATAATTTGAACAAACTTGATAGAGGATCTGTTGATGATGATATGTGCCAAATATCTAAGCTCTGACCCTTATAGTTTTTTACAAGAAGATTTTTTAAGTTTTTATAGAATTTTTTTTATTTTTAGCTTATGTGACCTAGATATGCAACACACCGGAACCATTTGAACAAATAAGTAAAGGATATTCAGAAGTGTGGCCATACCGAATATCAAAGCTCTGGCCATATTAGTGTCAGAGAAGAAGACGTTTGAAATGTTCACTATATAACTCGATGTAAAACTGTGACCCTGGGGCGGGACTAATTTTGACCCAAGGGGCATAACTTGAACAAACTTGATAGAAGACCTGTAGAAGATACTATCTGCCCAATATTTAAGCTCTGGCCCTTGTAGTTTTTGACAAGAAGATATTTTAAGTTTTCATTGAAAACAATCTATTTTTAGCTCCTGCGACCTAGATATGAACCGACCAGAACCATTTGAACAATATTCGTATAGGACATCTAGAAGTGTCACCATTCCAAATAGCAAAGCTCTGGCCATATTAGTTTCGGAGAAGAAGACGTTTGAAAATTTCACTACATAACTCCATGTAAAACTGTGACCCCGGGGCGGGGCCAATTTTGATCCAAGGGGCATAATTTGAACAAACTTGATAGAGGATCTGTTGATGATGATATGTGCCAAATATCTAAGCTCTGGCCCTTATAGTTTTTTACGAGATCTCTTTTAAGTTTTTATAGAAAAAAAATATTTTTAGCTTATGTGACCTAGATATGCAACAGACCGGAACCATTTGAACAAATAAGTAAAGGATATTCAGAAGTGTGGCCATACCGAATATCAAAGCTCTGGCCATATTAGTGTCAGAGAAGAAGACGTTTGAAATGTTCACTATATAACTCGATGTAAAACTGTGACCCTGAGGCGGGACTAATTTTGACCCAAGGGGCATAATTTGAACAAACTTGATAGAGGACCTGTAGAAGATACTATCTGCCCAATATTTAAGCTCTGGCCCTTGTAGTTTTTGACAAGAAGATTTTTAAGTTTTCATTGAAAACAATCTATTTTTAGCTCCTGCGACCTAGATATGAACCGACCAGAACCATTTGAACAATATTCGTATAGGACATTTTAGAAGTGTCACCATTCCAAATATCAAAGCTCTGGCCATATTAGTTTCAGAGAAGAAGACGTTTGAAAATTTCACTACATAACTCTATGTAAAACTGTGACCCCCCGGGGCGGGGCCAATTTTGACACAAAGGGCATAATTTGAACAAACTTGATAGAGGATCTGTTGATGATGATATATGCCAAATATCTAAGATCTGGCCCTTGTAGTTTTAGACAAGAATAATTTTTAAGATTTCCTCATTTTTTCACTTTGGTTGCCATGGCAACCAGAGTTCTACATTGTTTTTTAATTATTTGAAAAAAATACAAAAAGCTTGACCCAAGGAACATTCCTGTAAAGTTTGGTTGAAATCTGTCAAGCAGTATAGGAGATGGTATCATTTAAAGCAATTGTTAACGTCGACGGACGACGCACGACGGACAAGGGCCATCCCAATAGCTCACCTTGAGCCTTTGACTCAGGTGAGCTAACAATGCCTAACCTTTTGAGATATTTGATGCCCAACAAAATCCGTCGGGTTTAATAAAACCTAGAGCAAAATATAACCTCTCAATGATGACCCTTAACGCCTGTGTACTGTGAGGGACAGCGCCTGAAGTCTAATATTAGCTCGATGTCCCTAACTGTACACATCTGATGGACTATGAAGATGTGTGTATTGTTTATACACGCTGACTATTATTGCAATACTTCGTACTTCTCGAAAAGTGGCCCTAGTTACATATTTTATATTCGTCTATCCCCAGTACAGAAATATTTTTGGAAATGCTATCCCCTGTACAGTAATATACTATCCCCAGTACAACGTCCTATCGGTTTGACGTCAACTATCTCAGCTATTGTTGGTCTGATTTTAAGCAGATTTTGCACAATTACTTTGAATTGAAAAATAAATCGAACTGTCGATTCACTTTTTTGTATAACGTGTATAAACAGCGAAAATAATGACAAATGTTGACGAAGATGCGACTATGACCAGTGATTAAAGCTTTTTATTCAGTCATCCAGGTAAATTTATTTATATTCCTGGCATCAGTGTGGTCACATATGTCTACAGACTATCTTGCAATTCATGTTTACTTTATTTGTAAGAAGATTTTAGAGATAAACGTAATAAAAGTACTCACCTCGCTACTTTCGCTTTCAATTCCTGATCACTTTGGTGTCTATATCCTGTGTACGTTTATTCACCGTGCTAATCAAAACTTAGAATTCCGTCACGAGCAGGCTACCGAGGATGTCCGAAAACTACAGAGGATATCTGAATACTAGGACAGTTTCACTAAGGAAGATTTCAAAGGACATGTTGGTAATTTCAACTCTATATCCCCGTTGTTACTTTTTTATTGTAAAGTTGTAAAAGTTATCATTTACTTTTAGAAATTAAATATTTCAAAATCATTAAACAATGTTCAAATTTCATGAAACAAACTATAACATACTGACAGAGCCTACATTGACCTAATTATCGAACGACCAATCAGAGGTGGCTAATTGACAAGAAAGCATCCCGGTGATCCAGAGCAATGACCTCGTTCGAAAACGGTACAGTTATTTACATTTGTATTTATTTCACAAGTTTTATTTGTATATATTCGTGTTATTGAAGGTTCAGTTCAGAATTAGATCCGTGAACAAGTAAGAAATGTTACATCAGAAAGTATGGCATGTGAAGTGTTGCAAAAAGAAATAATGGTTCAATAAAAACTTTATCATTCTATCTGAAAAATATATGGTCAAGAAAAAAATATTTATTCAATAATTTAAATATAATTTTCTATCTGACAAAATATTTGTTTCTTAAAAAATATATGTATTCAATAAATTTTAAAATATTTTTTTTTAGAATCAATATTTTTTTAATGAACATATATATTTGAATTTATAGAAAAAAATAAAAAATTATCGAATCAATATTTTTCACGTTTTGCAACGGATGTTAAAAAATATATTGTCTTAAATTAGCATTATGGGATACTAACGGTTTTTGTAAGGGCGGTTTTCATTGGCTGACAGCTCTAGTCTAGGTAAGTGTCTATCGGAACGGCGTTCGTAAGGATACAGCTCTGGGGCCCGTGTCATGAATTATCCTACACCTATCGTTAATTTTCGATATCGTGAATTTACCCTTTTTGTCAATTTACGACAAAATTGCCTTTTATGAAACAAAGTTTGCGTCCGATTACATAAATAGTTGACGTAAATATACGAATTGTTATCCGCACGACTGTCGTGCCGATGGGCACTTTCGTTTTACAATTTGAACATGGTCGCTTCGATCATCATGTTAACATCAAGACATGAGTATATTGACAATATGTGAGACACATATCTTACATCTAACTATCATTTAGAGAGATGATCACAAGCCATCCCGCGCCGGGCGCGGAATAATGTCGGATTTTTTGCAATACTGCGACCTTCCGCAGACAAACCTGAGACAGTCATAGGAACTCAGTAATTACTAGGGGTCCGGGAGCATGCTCCCCCGTGAAAATTTTGTTTTTTAGACGGTCTCTAGCTGATGCGTTCTGAGGGCGTTTCGCACATTCAAAGCACGTAAACTATATACCTACTTATATCGGTATATTTTACTAATATTGGCAACATTATTGTATCTTCCCACCGTGTTCCTACGGGCCTGGAGTGGACAATTTGGTATACATAAAACTGTTAATGAATTGGACGAAGATAAACTCGGCTTTTCTATTAAAAGCAACTGAATTATAACGTTCAAAGAGTTTGCAGATTTGTTTTTGCAAGTCATTCATATTCAAAACAACAGTCCACGTTTTCAATCATAACTTAAGTCAGTCCAATTTTGCCTATTTAGGATTGTTCACGGTTGCAGTCCCTGATCAGAGGACCCTTTTCGGATCCCTCTGATCAAGGTCTACACATTCTTCATAGGTCTATTGTACTTTTCACATGTACACTGTTATAAATGACGAGTAAAGTCGTCGTTAGGGTTGAATGTGTTCAGCCCAGGACTGACTGTTTATCAAAACTTACATCGAACTTCGTGTAGCAAAGGTTGATATATGTAGTGAATATAGGCAGTGTTAGGCCCTTGAGCCTAACGTCCGGACTTTTGGCTCAATGGTTATAACGCTCGCCTTGCAAGCGGGAGGTCCCGGGTTCGATTCCCGGGCCCGGTCACTATAATGGCGTTGTCGGCAAACGGATTTGTACGCACCATCTGGTGGTGACTGTCCTTGCCCGATGCATGGATCACCGTCAGAAATGACGCGTGGTAGCTACCGTAAGTCGAAAGGGATAAAAAGGACCTCAAAATTAAGATGGGGAGGAGTGTAGTGAATATAGGCAGTGTTAGGCCCTCGAGCCTATCGTCCGGACTTTTGTCTCAATGGTTATAACGCTCGCCTTGCAAGTGGGGGGTCCCGGGTTCGATTCCCGGTCACTATATATAGTACATGTGTCGGAACAACCGTCGTGCGAATAAGCTTTCATATATGCACGACTTGTTTAGGAACGACCGTCGTGCGAATAAGCTTTCTGATCCGCACGACTGCCGTGCCGATAAAAAATCCTTATCCGCACGACCGTTGTGCGAATAAGAAACGTTATCGACTCGACCGTCGTGTCAATAGCCTCTGAAGCGCTGAACGATTTCTCGTCCAATGAAATCCGAGCTTACAACTTTCACTTCCAATTATTGAATAAATAATTTTTTCGCATGTAACTTGTGTTGCAAAAGTATTTTTATTTGTTCAATAAAAATATTTATGTTTGATAAAATATATTGATTCAAAAAAATTTTTTTTAATTTATTGCACAAATTATTTTTTTATTGAACACATATTTGTCAGATAGAACAAATAATTTTTTTGTTGAACAATTATTTTCATTTATAGAATAAATATTTTTTTATTGAACCATTATTTCTTTTTGCAACACTTCACATGCCATAAGAAAGCGCATGCGCGAAAAATATAGCTAAGGGTGGCGAAAACACAGGTAAACAGGCTAATTATCGTCTGTTTCAATATTCTCTGTAATAGAATTTATAGTTTCAAAATTGATTTTTAAAAGGCAGCATGACTGACAAAATTTCGAAACGAATTTCAAACGGTTTGGATCCTGAACGCGGCGTCTGATCAGGATCCAATCTGTTTGCAAAAGCGCCTATTTGCGCCGTTAAGTGTTGTTAACGTAAACAGTGTTAATAATAGAAACTTGACACAGAGAAAAATCAAGCTGCATTCCTGGGCTAAACTATCACGACAGAGAAATACGTTGAGAACAGCGGTGAACACCGTCAATTTCAAAAAAGCAGAAGACAAGAGACCTGGCCCCGAGGTTATAAAACTTAAAACGAACTCTGTGCTCAAAACTCAGTTTTGATCTCATGCTCTAGTTTTTACATAACATGCATTAACTTACTTCTGCGCAAAACGTTCAGGCCCCGAGGTTATAAAACTTAAAACGCGTTCAGGCCCCGAGGTTATAAAACTTAAAACGAACTCTGTGCTCAAAACTCAGAACTTTTCTCAGCTCATTATTCTCCGGCGAACATTTTATATACAACGAGTATAGGCGTCGGTGGTCCAGTGGTAAGGACGCTCGACTAGGAAGCGAGAGGTTCCAGGTTCGAGCCCTGCCCTGTCTGAGCAAAAAATTAACCCTACATTGCTCCACTTCACCCAGGTGATTTAAATGGGTACCTGAGAGGGAAACAAGTCAATGTGTCATGGCTGCTAGTAGCGCCGTATGTAAATGGCCAACTTGTGACTCGATGAACAGGGAAGTAATGGGGGATCGCAGTGAGTTATCTGTACCTGATTCTACTGTGGGGGCAGCACCGTTCCCGGTCCAGTGACCAGCACTGACCAGCAGACTCGTTCCTTTGTTTACCTGTTGATGCCATACGTTACCGTACACAAAATATTACATTTTTCCATATAATCTAAATAATTATCTACTCTGATATTTGACAAGATGGAATCAAAATTCGGGTCTTTAACCATTCCCGAGTTAAAAAACGAATTAAGGAAAAGAAATGCCAGACTTGCAGGAAGAAAAAGCGAGCTCGTGGAAAGGTATGTACAGCTGTCGGCATGCGTAGATCGAAAATGAAAGTAGAAATACGGCCCGGTTTTTATTCCGTTATTTCACTGCATGATAGTGTGGTATGAGCGAAATGAATGAAAAATTAAAAAAAAAGAAGTTTTAAACTTTTTGTTGTACTGGAAAAATTACATAAGCCAATTATAACGTTATTGATACATGTACTGTCCTCTTTATATGAGGGGTGGGGCTTTTGTTTTTGGTTCAATGTGGCGACGCGGAGATGACGAGACTTAAGTTATTTTTTAGCTATTTATTATTACATGTATAATATTATACCCGCCAAGATAGCGAGCCCGTGATTATGAAGTTTATTTCAATATATTTTCAGACTTGTTGCCTACGAGAGGAACAAACATTTCGGCCAACCCGATGTTATGGGACCGGATTTTACGATGAGCCTGCCAGAGCCGGAAAAGTACTTCGACGTCAACTCGGACTCGAAATTTAATGGAGTTAATCTTGATGAGGCTCATCAGTTCCTGTTTAAATTTGACAAGCATTTAGATACACATATTCAGAGACTGTATGATGAAACCTTTATAAAATATGTCCGCTACACCTCTACTGATGATAATTACTTCATAAAAGCAAGCTGTCACGCAGAGATGAAAAGGGATATCTGTTATACAGTTGATATTTGCGTTAGTCTGATGGGTTCTGTTCTAGAATCACAATGCGAATGTGCAGCTGGTATGGGTCCTACAGCTCATTGTAAACACGTCTCCTTAGTTTTATATGGCCTTTCCTTGTTTTCAAAGAAAAGGACAATTAAAACAGAGGAAACGTGTACCCAAAGATTGCAAACTTTTCATAAATGTAAAAAATTTATCGGCAGTCCAATGAAATCTAGCTCCTTAGAAATACTAGCTGCTGATGAGTTTACAAATGTAGATTTCGACCCTAGACCAGAGCATTTACGAAACCTTCCATCCTACAAAGATCATTTCAGAAATACTTGTCTCAATTTTCCTGGCATATCTAATCTTCCTATTTTCCAAACTTTTGAACCTGCAAACACTTTGGCTGTCGCTCATGATCATGATTATTTTGAACTAACTCCTGAGGATAATTTCCTGCAGCTACTTCAAGTTTCATTCATATCAGAATCTCAGGTAAAATCTATTGAAAGAAAGACACTTGGTCAGAGTTCAAATGCAATTTGGAAGACAGAAAGAACTAAACGATTATCCTCATCAATGTTTGGGAAAATATGCAAGGCGACAGACAGGACAGATAAACATGAATTAGCAAAATCCCTTACTAAAATAAAAAACATAAAAGCTGCCCCTCTAGAACATGGAAGGCGATATGAGCAAATAGCAATCGAACGATTTTCTAAAGACACAGGAACTAAAGTTGATCCTTGTGGCTTATGTGTTTGTCAGAATAGTCCATTCATTTCAGCCTCTCCTGATGGAATCATTGATGAACATCATATTATTGAAGTAAAGTGTCCTTACTCCTCCCGGGATAGAGAAATTTCACCAGTGACAGTACCCTATTTAAAATTGGTCAACAATGATCAACTGTCACTGGATGAATCCCATGATTACTTTTACCAAATTCAAGGTCAGATGTTGTGCACAGGGGCAAAGAAATGTACTCTTATAGTTTGCACAGCAGATAAATTGAAGATCAAAGATATCAAGTATATCAACATTGACAGGAACAATCCCTTTATCTCGAAACTAAAGGAAGATCTGAAACACTTCTACGAAAAATATTTTAAGGAAGCCTTACTTGAAACATTCTTCTACAAGTCTTATCACCTATGAATATACATGTATGTGCTTAAAATAGGAAACAATATTTTTCCTGCCTTGCATATTTTCTCAAATGTTGAAATTTCCAGTCATTTGGACTAGAACAGAAGTCATCAGCATAGCTATGTAGAGTTCCGACTGATTTTGATGTACAGTTAAACCTCTGAAAATCCAATGCATAAATACAAGGTAGCTAATAAGTTGGGTAGTATTGCAGAAATAAGAATTATCTGAAATCTTTTTATGCTGCATTAATCAGCCACCTATCTTTATACATTTATTTTTCATCTAAATTAATGTTCAGATTTCAGAGGTTTTACTGTACATCATTTAATTAATCCTTTGGATTTAAACAGTAAACAACAGAAATGTAAATTGATATATGTATTTATTGTTATTTACTAGGAACAAACATCATACAGGTAACAGTCATTTGAACATGACAAAATTTGAAAGAAAATGAAACTTCTCTTTCTATGATATTTATATCAACAATTATTGTTTGTAATTAACCCAATTCTACCCATTACCACATAAATACACACTTTTTAAGCCTGTAATTCCTCCACTGAAGGAAATAATTCCACTTTATACATTTATGATTATGTAAATACACATATTTCTATCCTAGCTGATAGTAACTGAAGGCATGCTGAAAATAAAGCATAATGCGCCTTTAGGCGCATTCTGCTTTACTTTCAACCTACTTTATGTTGATAACTTTTCTTCAGAACCATCAACGGGCTATTGGATAATGGGTTAAACAAATGAACAAAAAATAAAAGATCAATATTTATCCATTCACTGCCAGGCCAGATTTTGGGCATACACAACATATCTACATGGGCTCAAGAATTCGCAGCCACCCCTAGTTGTTTTGTGAAGCTAATGTCATCGTCAAAACAGCTTGGATCCAAATGAGACACTGGGTAGACTAAGTGTCTCATTTGGATCCAAGCTGTTCGTCTATGCTGTAGGTCTAGCAGTAAACAGGTTAAGAAATAACATGAAGATCCTCTATCATAGAGAATAAAATGCACTACAAAGGGAAGACCTTTCCAAGGTGTAAAGAACTTTCAATCACATGAGTTTAGATCCAGATCAAACAGTTTATATTCAATTGATCTAGATCTACACTCGATTCATAATGTGTTCTTTATGGTGTTAAATACTGTGTACTTTGTGAAAATTAAATCTTTGAAAATGTACTGTGTATGTTTTTTAATGAATACAGCTGCTTATCAATTTTCAGTCTTTCTCTTTTAAAACTTTCTTCTATAACTTCAACACTCTCAAATACTAAAACCTCCCTATTGGGATCACTAAACTGTGAGTTTGAGGCAGGTGGCAGCCTAAAGCGAGATACAAGTAAAACAGAAAGCTCATTTCGGAGCTTTCTGTTTTACTTTCTCTTTATGTAAGCTGTCATTTGTCTTTAATTCAATGCATTAATTAACCTTCATTTTAGTGATCATGATAGAGAGGTTTTAATGTTGAACTAAATACAATGTATATTAATAATAATAAAGAGTAGAAAAACTATCTGCAAATAATGCAATCCAGAGATCTTTCTGCAAACAATTGACACAGATGGGACAGTTTCTGGTTTAAAGGACCACTAATAAAATAAGTAACTAAAAGGAAGGCAGGTCGGTGTTTTGATCCAATACACTGTTTTTCAACCAATGGAATTAGTCGAAATCATCTTCCTGTAATTACTTTGTAACTCTAAAAGAAACTGCTTACTGCCAAAATGATATACGACAAACCAGTTTCAGAAAATTAAAGCAGGCTGAAAGTAAATCTGCCTTACTTTCAACCTGCTTTAAGAGGTCACCAATTTTAAATGCTAGATACAGAGTATGGAGTGAGGGATTAAGCAAACATCTGTCTTCAATACTAAGAACAAGTATTGAGTAAAGGGCTAAGCGTGTTTTGAAACGATACGAGTTCTGAAATTACACAACATGAAGCAATCAAATATTATGTCTGATGCTAACTTTGTTTCTGTGCTACTCAATGGATTTTTCAAAATCTTGTATGTTTTGCCTAACCCAATAATTCTTTCAATGTGTACTCTCTTACTAGAAATCCTTCTGTCCTTTAAAACAATTTTTCCACTCATTCTATTTTTCTTGCTGAAAAAGGTTGGCATATTTACTGTAACATTTCTGCTAGCAAATAGATCTTGAACATTGAAACCTTTGTCAGCCATAACACTATCAAAATGGTCACACATTTGTACAAGACTACATCGTTCAACAATCTGCCTGTCACTTGTGGAACCGCCGTATGCATGAGATACAAAATTGATAAGACCACCAGGAGTAGAACCGATAAGAACTTTTACTGTATTTTTATTCTTATATGTAGAAAATGTTGCTTGCTGAGCCCGGGGTGCTTTGGGCTTTTTAATTGGGCATTCTGTACCATCTACAATAACTCTAGTAAATGGAAATTTCATTTTAAAATCATAAGGAGAAAAATAACGAACCAACTTTTGAGAAGGCCAGATGTTTGCTTCTCTCCATTGCTTACTCATGAAAACAATCCATGTATAAATTATATTTTTCACACAAGACTCTGATATGGCAAAGAAAGTTGACAATTCAAAATTTGTTGTGTGTTGTCGTAACTTCATCAATGTCATAAAAAATTGGTTTTCAACAGAAACACCGACCACCTGGAAGTAGATATACCTGAGACAATGTGCCGCTGGCCCTAGAGTGTTTAAAACAAATAAAAACTATTATTTATGCTTTTCGGTGGATTACCACGAAATAGCAGTGGATGATCACTTGGTAATCCACTGCAGTGGATTATCACCAATCGCTTTTTATTATGAATTTTCCCCGTAGGGCTCCCCAAGAATCGTAGTCAATCGTGTCTTATCGTTAAATTCCGGCAGTCCGATTTGTCGCGAACTACTCACCGGAAGAGCACGAATCCAAACTCGGGAGCAACGAGTGACGTCATTATACCGCCAACTGTCACGCGCATGTGTTCAACATAAAACGTGGGGCTCAACACGGGATAAATAATGTACGTTCGCTTTCAATTTTTCAACAATTTCGTTTAAAAAGTGGCTTAAAAGCATAAATAAATAGAATAACTGTGTTTTTTCAGTGTAAGATCGAATTTAATCCATTTCGTGAACATCAGACTGTTATATTTTCACTCGTGGCTTCGCCACTCGTGAAAATATAACGTCTGATGTTCACTCAATGGATTAAATTTCGATCTTACACTGAAAAAAACAGTTATCCTCTATTTCATAGGACTCTAACCCAGTATAATAATGCAAAACTTTATTATTATGCCTGTAGTTTTCTACAGACATAATAGGTACAGGGAGGGTCTGTGTCATATTGTCTACAAAGCAGACCTCTGGATTAACATGCTCGAGACCAGGCTCTGTCTTCAACTCCTCCTCTACCACCACTTCAACAACGTCTACCTCTTCTGCCAGACTGGTCTCGAGCTCTTCCTTGACCATTACATCATAGCTCCTCTTCCTGTTGTTTCTCGATTTTACTCTTTCACTTCTACCAGGGTCTGTCTCGAGCTTGACCCAGGCAAAAACTGAAGGGATGGCTGTGGGTTTGAGCCTCTTCAGTGCGGGTGCTTTTCCTGGAAATAGAACACAAGACTAATATTAGTAACAGCCCATAATTGACATGCTTTATAACAAATACCAATTCTGATGGCACCAGTTCAGTACATTATTAATACTATATAAATCTTGATCTAACCTCTTCAATATAACTTATAAGGCATGTAAATCAACAAAAAAGGTAATGTTTGAGGTACATTAACGAGGAACGCATTCATTTTGTTTTACATATCAAATTTGCACACAGAGTCAACATTAATGTTGATAAAAAAAGTAGATATATCTGTTTCAAAAGCATCGCACAACGATTGTTAGCTTGTCATGTTACCCCTCCCACGAGTATACAAACGTCTACTTTCACTTTCACCAATACACATGGATAGGGTGTACATATTCGATACACATCGGTTACTCACACTGACAACAACTACAAGTAATACATTATATCGATGCTAACGAAAACTAACCGAATTTTGTTTCCTGAACATAATCATGTGCTGTAAAATGACTTCTGCACACGACCGACGATTTGACATCTCTAGACCAAGGTCTACTATCCGCAATCCAGTTACGATATCGCAACTAGATGATAACACGCGCGTCTTTGTTTACAATCTTTACCAGATATTTGTTTGGCCACTTTGGCCATCGATAAATATGATATGATATGATATGATACTTTATTCAGTACAAAAGCCATCGGCTTATCAGTACACAGTTGCTACATACATATAATAATGGTCATGTCAATGGTGGAACAGTAATATGTATTGATCTCAATTAAAGCTAGTACGATGCATCGAAAGGTAGTTGCAAAATGTAAACTTTTAAATGTAGAGTTTTGACTTGTAAACGCTTATATACCAGAGAGAAATGAAAAGATTTTCTAAGAATTTAGATCACTAGCAAATCAAAAGGAAAATATGGCTCTACTATACAACCTGTTTGCCATGCATCAACTAGTCACATATACTGTACAAGTAAAACAGAGGCATTACAGTGTAACTATGGATAGTATACATTTCCTATTCAAATAGTGTTACCAAGCATACTGTGCAGACCAAGATCAGAGATCTTCTAAAAGGATCCTCTGGTCAAGGTCTGCACTAACTATTAATCAACACTGCAGGGTAACTGTATATAGTACGTTTTTCCTATACAGACAGTGTAGCTTCGGATCAGATGACACGCAAATGAGCCATCAGATCCGTTTCTTCACTGTCTGTTATTTTGCATTACATTGCAACCATGAAGATTATACATTCCCCATGTAGATAATGCTACCATACATATTGTGCAGACCAAGATCGGAGCGCTCGTATAACCGAGCCCTCCTATCAGGGTTTACACTGCTTTTATATAACATTACAGTTGGTATCCTATGTGGATATTGATTATTATACATATTGTGTAGACCAAGAGCAGAGGGCTCCTAACTGAGTCCTCTGGTAAGGGTCTACACTGGCTTTTATATTACATTACAGTTAGTATCCTATGCGGATAGTGATAACTTTGCATAGTGTGTAGACCAAGATCAGAGGGCTATTAACTGAGTCCTCTGGTAAGGGTCTACACTGGCTTTTATATTATATTACAGTTAGTATCCTATGCGGATAGTGATAACTTTGCATAGTGTGTAGACCAAGACCAGAGGGCTATTAACTGAGTCCTCTGGTAGGGGTCTACACTGGCTTTTATATTACATTACAGTTAGTATCCTATGCGGATAGTGATAACTATACATAACGTGTAGACCAAGATCAGAGGGCTCCTAACTGAGTCCTCTGATCAGGGTCTACACTGCCTATTATATTTCATTACAAGGGAACTGTGTGACGAGTACACTTTTCTTGTTCAGACAGTGCAGGTTCGGATCGGATGCCACGTAAATGTGCCATGCAACTCGTTTCCTCACTGTCTGTCGTTTAGTATTACAGTTTTACTATGGATAAAAAACCATTCCTAAGCAGACAGTGTAGATCCTAGCCGGAGGGCAGGTAAGTGAGTCATCCGGTCAGGATCCGCACCGACTGTGGATTTGCAACACATTGTAAGAATAAGTATAGGCATAACAACAGGGTGAATAAGATTTCTATATTTACCACTAAGTTAGTAGCTTAGGCTATTATCAGGAAATGTGTATTCTCTTTTATTTACAAATGTATTTATTTATTTATTTTTTTTAATTTTGGTGCATATTTGGATCTCTGCTGGTGAAAGATTTTTGAATGAATATTGACAAATTCTTCAGAGTTTCGAAGTTATCTGAACTTAATAGGCTAATGAATTTCTCATTGTTTGGGTGTTTCCAGTAATATTCTTTAATGTGTTTAGTTCTAAGTTCTTGATTTAGTGGACAGACCAGAGTAAAGTGAAATTCGTCCTCTATTAAGTTGCATATGTGACATTTTCTTTCATTAAGAGGTATTTTTTGTGGTTTGTGCCACCGACCGGTCTCGATTTCGAGTCTGTGAGACGACAGTCTTAGTCTTGTTAAAGCCTGTCTGAATTTTCTTATTTCTAATTTGTCTAAGTAAACCTTAAACCCAAAGTCTGAGAAAAGTTTGTACGTTTTACCCCTAGTTGAAAGTGTTAAGTTCTCATCCCATGACTGTAAATAAATGTCTGAAAGTCTTTGTTTTAGTGTAGCAAGAAACATTTTAGTATTACCAACCCCTTGTGATAGCCAAACATTATTGAACCCTAAATTCTCCAAACAGCTCTTTATATCTGTTACCCAAGAGCGCTTATTTGGTTTTAAATGCAGGTCATTAAGCATCATATTATAGGTTAGTTTTGTATATTTTTGCTCTGGAGAGGTAGTGAGTTTTAGCCAGTATTTTATTATGTTATGAACTCTATATAGTTTGAGTGGGAGTCTCCCAAGTTCTCCATATATAAGATTGTTTGGTGTCTGAGGTTTGACACCCAATAAGTTTTTGCAGAAACGGAGATGGATTCTTTCAATATTGACAGCCTCTGAGAAGCCCCAGACCTCGCTACCGTAATTCAAAATCGGTAAAATAAGTTTGTCAAACAGGTCTAAAGTATGACTTACTGATAAGTTTGTAAATTTGCATCTATAGGAATTTAACGTGTATGTTAATATGTTAAGAGTAACGAGGAATTTGTTAATTCAAGTTACTGATTGAATAAAGAATTATTATTATTATTATTATAAAAAAAAAAGTCAAACAACTAGGTTAGACGTGTCACGGGGTCTCCGAGTCCATTTATAAGGGAGATCAGCATTTCGGATATCCTCGTGGCAATTTTAAATGAAAAGTTTTAGTTATTTGTACAAACAATAAACGAATTGGTTATCGGATACATAGCGTAGTGCATAAGACGTAGGGCTGAAAGGAAGCATGGCCGAGAAACATTTTATCAAGCGCGGGTTCGAGTCTTGCATCAACCTAAACTATTTTTTTGGCTAAAACAATATTAAGGATTCTGTAATTACATTGCATTTAAGTAATGCAGAAAGCCCCCTCAATAAAACAACTAAAACTTGTATTGATATTTGTATTTTATCATCCCTTTGTTTTTGAAATTATGGCTAATATAGGACTCAAACTAATGCAACCCTTCTTCAACATTGAAGAACATGTACATAAATAGTCAGTATAATACAATATGAAATAAGATAATGCTTTACTATTCATTCTAGATTAAAATAAAGTTTGAGGTTGACGCGGGATTCGAACCCACGCTGAACAAAAATACTATTATCACAATGCACTCTGGGTACCTACACTTTGCCTACTGCGCTAAACAGCTGACAACAATTCCGCCTTCATTTGTAGCTAATATACTAAACTCGACTGTTTAAAAAATGGTCCGAGAACATGCGGAATGCTGTTATCCCTAAAAAATGGACTCGGCTGACCTTTGACACGTCAGACCTAGTTGTTTGACTATATCAGTTGAGCGCTGGGACCGGGAACGACTGCGCCACCTATTTAAGAACGATAACTCACTGCGAACTCACTGCGATTCTAGTCTGGTTCCCTGTCTCCTATTAACTCCGATTAGGAGTCTGGCACGGACTGAAAATGGCCGCCTCCAGCGTAAGTTTGGTTTCATGCTAATATTGTAGAAAATTATTTAATCCGGTTTGATTAACATGTAAATACTTTTGATCAGGGTTAACTAAATCAAATTAACATTGATTAAGTGACATATAATTACCATTCGGTCATAAATACCACAAAATACGACTTTGTCATGTATTTTCGCGAGTATTTTCCCATTTATGTTTATGTTCAGCGAGAATCTAGCTCGTATGTTGGTTTTCTCTTCGGATATGTACTCAAGACAACATGACCATGATATTTGGGTTGTTTTTCATTACACTAGAAGAAATAAGAGAATAAGTTAATTGAAGAAATTTGAGGGGGAGGCAATTTTGGTTGAATATTATGAAGAACCTGAAGACATTTTTTAATCTTCGTTTTATTTGTCCTTAGCTTGGCAACAATGAGCTGGCTGGCAACCAGTGATACCCCTGTCTTGAACAGATAATACTACATATTTGGTGAATTATGCAAACTCACTTTTATCAAGTATGTAGGGGGACCAAGAACCTTGGACAAATAGACACTGTCACAGTAAATTTTAGTTAATTTCAGCTATTATCTATACAGAGTAAACTCATAAAAATGTATCATATGAAAAATGTAGTAACATTGTAGATGAAGTCGGAGCCTTTCGTTATTTTGCAGAATAACAATTTGGTTAATCATTATCCAGGAAAATATTAATTGGTTCCAATGCTCCTAATCATGGTATTGAGATCAGACTAAAATTGGTCCGTTCTGAACCATGCTTATATAGCATGGTTTATGTATGGGCCCGCAGTTGACAAGAATGGCAGATCGCTTTCTGTATATATGCTTTCTGTAAATGTTGACTAATATTGACCGCATTTTAAGGTATAAAATAAATTAATTTACACCTAAATTATGCCTCCAAATACTATGTAAGTTACATGTAGTTCAATTTTTTGTAGTCAATAATATGCACCATAAGAAATATGTACCTTATCCTAGCAGGTGGTAGCTTAACCCATTACCTGTTTCTAGTATTGAAAATATGTGACTACTTAAAGATGGTTGAAAGTAATTTAGTAAAGCAGAATGTGCCTTAAGGCACATTCTGCTTTACTTTCAGCCCGCTTTAAGCTATCATCTTCCAGGATATAGAAACTATTTCTTATTATATATATTCACTACAGTATAAATCGTAAGTCTTTTCTTTGGAGGAGGAATAAATTAAAAGCGTAAAAAGGCATATTTATCATATGGGGTAAAGGGTTAAAGCATGCTAAAAGTTAAAAGCAGCAAGTGCCTTTCACTGCCAAATTTTTACCCCTTCTACGTTTCATTGAAGTCTGCTTCAATTTTGCTGTCTGCAATGTTGTTTCAATGTTTTAAAAAAAAGCTGAAGTTCTTCTAACTCACAGAAGAAAATTCAAAATGAGTGTCAAACAGTTTTAATCCTGATCAGACGCTGTGTTACCGTTTGCAAACATGCTTTAAAGCGTCATAGAGAGCGAAAGGGTTATGGAGCATTCTGCTTTGTAGTTAGCTTTAGACATTAAATAGAGCCTTCCTTCTGTTACTCATTACTATTTACCCTCATTTACCCATAAAACATCAAGTGGACATTTTCCAGTTTCCAATTAAGCCATGTCCATATTTAGAGTTGATTTTATACATCGCAAAATCCTAAACAGTGCAGACCATGATCAGAGTTCTGCTTTAGGAGCACCCTTATCAGTGTATACACTGTTTACACAGGACAAGTGAACTCTTCACACACCACTGGTTGAAAATGATGAGTATACATGTACTCATTTCTAGGGTTCAATGGGTTAAGTAATCATCTGTTTTAAACACTGATAAAGTTCTATGAAGGGAAAGTTTAGTACTATAGATGGTTAGTTCTTCAAGTTTTTTACAAGTTAAAAACACAAAAAGTTATTGATGATCATTTTTGGAGATAAAAAACAACAAAACTTAAATACACAAATGTAATATTTAATTAAATTTGATCAGAACAAGCTCAATGGAAAATTTGTTTTTCTAACTGGTACCATTGGTATGACTTATCAATCATTCAAAATATAGTTCAATGAGTGTCATAGACTGTCTCGGTGTATTATCCTTGAAGATGCACTCTGTTGTAGCAACATCTGTTGATGAAACTGAAATAAAAATAAATGATTATAACAATTTTGTGCACTACTAATATATTTCCATATACAGTAAAGCCTCTATAAAACAAAGGATAATTGATTATGTAAAAGACAAGTTAAAGCTTAAAGCAAAGTGACTGTAAAACTTAACTGTCACTTTGCTTTAAGCATTTATCACCTGCCATAAATACCTTCTACTTAACACAATATACTGGCCGTAACAGAGAGGTTTTACTGTATATGTGTTGATTTAGACAAATTCAATGGTTATCAAGTTTATTCCCACTTGTGTAGAATACTTTGAAACATTGAGTATTCTCTTGAAAATAAGTGTCAAACTTTTTTTTTTAATATAACTTCTTTCTTTACAATTTCAGTGAGAGTTCACCCTTGCGTCAAACATTTCTCTATTTCTACACCATATGCCTGTTTGAATTATATGAAATAATCAAACATCCGGGAACCTGACTAACTGCGATTCCCCATTGTAAAAGTCGCATATTGAGGATATTGTGGATTCCCAGCAATATAATTTTAGTCTTCGTCAATAATCGTTTATCTCCAGTGATTATCGACATGTTCCGTGAAGTGATATGAAAATATACGTACGTTAGCTTTAGAACCAAGACTCCCTAGTCCCTAACTATGAAATTGACATCTGGCGTGGATCTCGTTCATTTGCATACACTCGTTCATACTTTCTATTTAAAACTGATTTTATTCAAAACATATAATTTACCAACAAAGCATGTGCACGGAAATTTTCACGGAACGTGTCGGAAATAAACGGAAACTAATAAAAGATCGGCGAATGTTAACTCTTATCCTGCTATTTTATTGTCTGCTTGAGATTTGTCGTCTGCAAAATTTCTTCAGTTTAGATGTATACATGTTTTAAGTAAGTAAGCCTTAAAGCGAGTGTCAAACAGTTTGAATCCAGATCAGACGCCGCACTTCGCGGCGTCTGATCTGTATCCAAACTGTTTGCATAAAACAGTGAAGTCATGATCAACAGCCAAATCGGATCCGAAGGATAGACTGATATTTAGACTATTTTACTAGTCTGATAAATATAGCCTATTATTTTTGATAATGTATTCTGTTTTTCAATGGTTTGTCATTGTGACTTATTCCTGCCACAGAGTCCGGCACAGATTATTTTTGATAATGTATTCTGTTTTTCAATGGTTTGTCATTGTGACTTATTCATATGAAATTATTCTTTTGAGATTAAAAATGCAATTCACGATAGATGTACTTTGCGCGCTGATCGCAGGACTTATAATTGCAGCTGTGTTTGTCTTCGCTTTAAGTCATTCGGGATATTCTGGTAAGACTTTTATTTATTATATTCCTTAAAAGTAATACGTTTCATGTCTGTATCAGGATGAACGTTAAGCATAATACTATAAAAGAAAATTTCTGCTTTACTTTCTCCTGATAGGTAGATGTTTAAAGCAGGATGCATGTAAAGCAGAACACTCCTAAAGGATATTTCAGTTGTACAAATGTTTTAACAATTTACCCTGTCAGAAAAATCTAAACAAGCTATGAGAAAGGGGTAGAATAGTACATACAGCGCTCCCTCTCTACAACGACACCCAATGGGAGACAAACCTTGAGTGCGTTGTTTGGAGGGAGTCGTTATAGGGAGGGATATTGGTTAACATTTGCAAACAGTTTGAATCCAGATCAGACGCCGCGTAACGCGGCGCCTGATCTGGATTCAAGCTGTTTGTCACTCATCATTAAGCTTTTTCTGTCAACATTATCATTATGTAACTATTAGAAGAACAGCAGACGATAATTGTAAGCAGACGTTACTGCAGCAGTGAAATGGATAGAAATAATTGTCATGTTTTGGGACCAGCGACAATGGTCGTTGTAAGGAGGGAATCGTTGTTGGGAGGGCCGTTGAAGAGAGGGAGCACTGTAATTTACTTATCCGTTTTGTGTCCACGCTCCCATAGGAATATAGGCAAACAGTGTAGACTCTGATCAGACGGCACGCCGCATATAATACAGCGTCTGATCAGAGTCTACACTGCTTGCCGATAGGACTTTCAATATATAGAAATACAGTCTGCTATACTTCTATCCTGTGCTGTTACTGCAATGTCCCTATTTGTCTTGTTTCATGTAATGTTTGCTCTATGCCAGATGGTGGGTCGGTGAATATGTATTGTGTGTGCGAATTCTCTGCTGTACATTTGATGCTAAATTTGGGTGTTAGATTCTAGTAAAAGCCGCGGGAAATGTTATTCTTCGGAAAACTGCATCCGCTGAGGAAATTTGAATAAAACATTTGATTTCCTTTCTAATGGAATTCTTTAAATCTGGTCTTGTTAGAATCGAACTAATCTATGTTCTACCTTTTTAAATTCTAGTTTCGAATTAAGTCTAGTCCAGTTTTGACAATTAAGGGTTGTTTTTGCATATATTTTAGAATTTCGACTAATGTAAGATCAGGTGGCTGCTATGTTCAGGGTTTAATCTCTGTCTGTCCGTCCACTCCGTCCGCCCACTCCGTCCATCTCTTGTGTAGCTATCTCATCCTACAATACGTACTGGAAGGATTTACTCAAAAGTTTATAGAGCATTAACTTTATTATGGGAAGATGTTTAAGTGGTTTGGAATTTGGACTGCGACCTTTTCCACAAAGGTTATGTGCCTTCGATTTCCCCCTTAAATAGAAAACATATAGAAACACTCTCGTGCAGCTATCTTCGTCTACACTGTTGAAGGGATTTACTCCAAACTTTCACAGATTAGCTTTATTTCTTTATATATGAAGTTGTTCGTGTGGTTTTGAACTTGGGGTGCGACCATTTGAACAGACGTTATTGCCCAATGAATATTTGTCTTACAAAGAATATACATACGTATACATTTTTAGCCCGTTTCTAGTCTTGAAACAGGGTATAACATGAAGCGGATTGAAAGTAAAACAGAAAGAGCATAGGGCGCTTTCTGCTTTACTTTCAGACATCTCTATGTTTCTAGCACTGTATTATATATGATGTTTATACTAAGGAATAGCTACAGTAGTTTAGCTTGTTTCTGATTTTTAAAACAAATTATGCTTGAAGTGGGTTGAAAGTTAAGCAGAATGAGCTTTCAGTGCATTCTACTTTACTTTCAGCTAGCTTTTAAGCTTTTTTAAGCGTTTGAGCTTCAACTACTGTAATAAATTTGCTTTATATACTATGAAACAGTCATTGAATGTTCAGGATGTGTTTTAGTCTTAAATACAGGTTATCACTTAAAGGGGTGAGAGTGGGGCAGAATGCGCCTATAAAAAGGCACAATATGCTGTTACCTTCAGTCAGCTTTAAGCTCAAACACTGTATTTACTTTGATATATATATTCTACGGAATAATTACTATATGTTAGTCTGAAAATAGAGTGACTCTAAAGCATTAAAGTTAAAGGGAGATAACACATAGAGTTTACAAGTTTATTTTCTTGTTATGGCCCATATGGGCATGTAACATAGTAACATAACATAATGAAACGAAGCATGGCATTACAGTTGAGATAGATCTCTGTTTTAGTACAAATTAGTGAATTATCAATTTGTAATTTTTTATCAGAAAACGAACAATCACAATGTGTATGGAGGATGAGAATTCTTCTATAGCAATCAATAGATTTTTAAATGTATACACTTTCTGTATGCGAACTGAGTAGACCCAGATCAGAGTTGACCGATCCGTTCCCAATCAGCCCATATAAGGTGTCACTATGAGGTAAAAAATTAAAGAGTGAGAAAAGGAATCCGACACCTGTCCTCCCCCAGACCACCAATTGCAGGTCTCAAGGGACAACCCGTGACAGATCCACAAGATTTTATTCCTATCAGACATATAATATGATGTAAACAAAAACATTAACAAAACAACCAACCATAAAAGGTGACAGCTACAGTCGACCAATAACTAAAACAGCATAAAAATATACATTTACATGTCCACCCGCTCACCCCGAGAATCCCGGTGTCCACTTTCAATCACCAATCCATTATCCAACCCATATCATTATAGATCTTTTGCAAAAGAAAAAAAAGAAAAAATGATCTCTTCACCACTGCATTGTTTGTAAGTAACATATACACTGTGACACTGTTGCTCTCAGAGGCAAGCGGGTTTAGGAACGCAATTCACAAATTATTTCAAAGGAACAAACAATGCATACCCCGAACTGAGGGCTCCCTTGGGAGCCTCGAAACCAGGGCCTACATTGTATGAATAAACAAATGAGTAACACTCCATTGCGTTGCTTGTAAATGATGCACGTATGCATCGAAGTGGTAAGCAACGCAGACCCCAAACCCCAATATCTTCCAAAAGATTAAATTGCCCAACATAGCATACAGTTTTAGAACCATCCATGTATCAAGGGAGGTAACTCAATCATCATCAAGTTGATTATATTTTTTTTTCTTTCACTTGAGCCCTATTGTCTCATTGGATGAACCTTGGCATGCTACTTAGCCTACTAGTTTGGACAGATAATTATGTAACAGGGTCTTTCTCCCTTTCAATCTACATAGTAGGGGAGAGAACAGTTGTTATTGTAGTACTTGATGATGATTGAGTTACCCCCCTTGATACATGGAAGGTACTAAAACTGTATGCTATATAATATATATATGGGAAAAATTCGTGTTCACGTTTGCAAGGATATGTTCCAAATTTTCCCAGATTAACTACATGTAAAAGTTTAGGCAAGATTTCTACAAAGCAGTAGATATTGTAATGTCGGTTTAGGGATTAAATCAGACATTAACCCATCACCCCATAAATACGCCTTTTTACGCCATTAATATATTCCTCCACTGAAGAAAATAGTTCCAATTTATACAGTCATGAATACGTACATGTATAATAAAAAATATTTTTATATTTTAGAAGATTTTAGCTTAAAGCAGGATGAAAGTAAAGCAGAGTGCGCATTAAGGCACACTCTGCTTTACGTTCAACCTGTTTTAAGCGGTCATCTGTCTTCAAAACTAGGAACAGGCTATTGGGTAATGGGAAACCGACGTGGAAATAAATAAGGGAACAAATACAAATTCATTGTGAATTATACGGGTAGGAAAATTCTACGTTACCGTGAACATTTAACCCTTTCCCTATAAATACGAACCATTTTACAACTCTTATACATTCCTTCACTGAGGAAAATAGTTCAACACAGTCTATATACTGCAAGACATATTTTCTATATCCTAGTAGTGATAGGTTAAAGCAGAATGCGCCTTTAGTCGCATATAATATTATGCTTTACTTTCAACATGTTTTATGTAACGGCATTATTACGGCATATCTTCAAAACTGGAAACAGTCCATGGGACAGTCGAACTTCGATATCTCGAACCCGCTTAACCCGCTAACTGCATTTTTTCATGCTCGGTTCAGTCGAACATACCCATATTTCAAAGTTAAAACGTGGCTTAGCCACGTTTTAACTTTGAAATACGGGTATGTTCGATTTAACCGAGTTCGAGATATTGAAGTTCGACTGTAATATAAATTATATTAAATTATGGTTGAAAAGCATCAACATACTTGAAATAAGACATAGCTCGTGACATTTACTGGTGCTGGTTATACAGGCTGTACATGGTAGAAGTCTAAGACAATGCAATACGCCAACTATCTAAGTTCTGGTTCCTCTGTTTTTCGACAAGAAGAGCTTTTAAAGGCTTTCTTATATAAGGCTATGTAGACCTATTGAATTCGGTAGGGGTTAGTTTTTACCCTTAGGCTATGCTTTTTGTAAACTTGGAATAGGCTATGCTTTACCTGAAATACCGTATTCGTAACCAATTGGCAGTTAGCCAATTACCGTGGGAATAGATAATACCCCACGGACAGCAGAAAACACTACACCTGTATTTTTTGTGATAAAAATGAAATTGAAGATGAACTTTATTTTGTACTAGTGTGTCAGGCCTATAATCAAATACGAAGAACATATATTAAACCATATTTTATAAATAGACCTAGTATGTTTAAATTCCTACAATTATTGAACTCTTCAAAAGGTATTATATATATACTTTCTAAATATTTATCGGAAGCATTTAAAATTAGAAAAAGTCTGATCATTTCATAATGTTTCAAACTCATCCTCGTAATGAGTCATATTATACAATTCAACAGTAAAATTTCTAAAGTGTATTTGATTGATAGGAAATTAGAAATACAGTGTATTGACCCATTACCCCATAGCATTGAAGATATGTAAACACTTAGAGTGGGATGAAAGTAAAGCAGAATGCACCGTAAGGCACATTCTGCTTTGTTTTCAGCCTGCTTTAGGCTACCACCTACTAGGATATAGAAAACTTTACATGTAAATGAACATATCAAGCAGAATTATTTCCTACAGCGGAGGCATAAAGTGAAGGCGTTTTATGGGGAAATGGGTTTATTATTTACATGTATCTATCACATGTACCTAATATTATGATGTATTGTTAATTTATGTTTGTATTGATGAGAAACTATGTATAGTTTAAGTCAATAAAATATCTATCTATCTATCTATCCTATTAATATACATGAACCAGTATCAGTAAAATTGTTCTTAAACCATAGTCTGTCTCATCAACCCCTTCACTGCCATGACGTCATCAAATTTAAACAATTGTCGTCTGCATCTATTTCTAAAAAACAATGTTTCGGTATTTTGACTTAAGAAATATTGAAACGAGTTTCAAACAGTTTCGATCCTGATCAGACGCCGCTTTACGCGGCGTCTGATCAGGATCCAAACTGTTTGCAAATAATTACTGTACTCGGGGTAAGGCAGTGAAGGGATTAAACGTAATAAAAATGCATGTTAGTTTATACAAAATAGAATCTAAATCTAATTTTTACCAGGCTTTGTCTGTTTGAAGTGAGCACTTTGGGCATCGCGTTTTAAGTGTAAAATCAACACACGAGTGTTTTTCTGTTTAATAATAATACTAATAATAATGATAATAATAATGATAATAACGACTTTATTTCATGTGAATTACATACATGTAAATTTGGTATCAAGAACCAATGTTCAATATGGTCCACAAACAGCATAAACATAATAAACTACCTTCGTACAAGGACTGCAGCGTCATTCAAATCTCTCAGAGTTACAAAACTGAGTAGGAAACTCAAAGGTACATATATCAACATAGCAAGGATACCGGAATTAGGGCTGCCAATTCAATTCAATTCAATTCAATGTTTTATTTCCTCCATATAGGAGATATGTCTAATATTAAGGCGCATTCTGCTTTACTTTCAACCTGCTTTAAACATCACGTGTCACCAGACTATGGGTAAAAAATATAATTCGGATGATCGCGCTTGAAAAATTGAAATTTTGAAATCTTAGGATTTTTTTTTATCAATTTATGGCAGCCCTGTGGAATTCTGGAATATTATATGTCGCCCGATTATATACGACAACAAGAATCGTGTTAGTAGTGGATACAATCATCAATCAGTAATTGTTTTTATACCTTTTGCCAAACGGCAGAATGGACGCAGAAAAGACAACTCTTGTAGGAGCTCTCAACGGAGTATATTCTGTTATAGAATATTATATACACGAATACTCTAGGCTCTTTCTAACAGTTTCTATACTCACGGAATTTAAAAACTGTGCATGGTTTAAATTTGTTTTAAGTGTACTGGTTTCCAATTAGTTCACGTAAAGACTGTTTATACAGCTGAATAAAGTGTGTATAATGTATTGGTTACCCTTCTCGTGCAATTTACGTTAAATTTGCTTGTCAAAAGACGTTTGAATATTTTGGCATAACTTGGTCAGTACACTCATATGTACAGTACATGCATCATTTGTTCAATGTACACTGATTGTTCTGGAGGCAAATCATCCGAAAAACAAGTAAAGTTTGTTTTATCAACCATGACGGCTATGTCACGGTTGTCTAAAATGCGTGTTTACGTTCAGTCAGCATATTAGAGACTAGAACGCCAAAACATGATGTCGCAGGCCGATTTGGCCTTCATCGTAACATTATGTTGTCATTATGGAGACGTATCGACAAATTGGCAATGCTCGCGAGAACCTGCGACCAGGGATAACGCTATTAACGTAACGTCGACAAGATACGTATTTTCCGTTACACATGTGCGTGGTCGTTTTCAGTCTTCAAACTTCACAGCTCGAAACATTCCGGTCTTCGTCTAACCAGACCGAGGACAGTGAGGAAAAGAATACGCTAATTTTGAATCCGTCCGCGACGTCCTACTGTACGTCTCGTTCTGACGTCAAACCTGCCGTTTGTCTTCATCATGACAACGCAGACACACACGTGCTCGGGCGTGTTGTCACGGTCTTCCTACAGAACAAACACATCGAGGTCATTGACTTGCCCGCTGTCTCATCCGATCTCACGCTAACTGGGCACGTTTGGATGAGATTGGGTGTCGTTTGTGACGTCTACCGAACCACCCATTGACGTTGGAATAGCTGCCTGATTGTCTAATCAGGGTCCTCAGCAGTTTTTCGCAGCGTTGGTGATGTCCATTCGACGATGATGCCGTGCTTGCTTTGATGCAAACGGAGGTCACACGCGTTATTAATTATGTGACATTGGTTTTGACCCTTAATGACAAAAATGCATGGCAATACAACCATGATTGACATCACACATTAATAGTTCTTATGAAATGTTAGATTTATGTTTAAACTAATAAGATAACAAAGTCAATTTATATTTGGTTTGTTATTCCTATTATTTAGAAAACTATTCCCCATGCACAGTTTTTAAATTCCGTGAGTATATCTAGATCAGACGCTGATATATTCGGCGAATGACCACGTGTGATAAGGATAGTTTATCTGAAAACGACAAGAAAAATGCAGATCTGGAGCAGACAGCATTTATTAGTTAACTCTTTCCTCCCTGAAACTTTAAATGGACAATTCCAGTTTCCATTTTAGTCTAGTCCATTTCTGACTTTTAAGGGTTGTTTTTGTCAATGTTTGGCATTGTGACAAACAGTGAAGACCCTGATCAGAGGGCTCCTTTCGGAGCCCTCTGATCAGGGTCTTCACTGTTTGCATAGGACAAGTGTACTGTTCACATGTACACTGTTTGAAAAGCACGCCTATATGCGGGACTAGGGTTCAAATAGTTAAGACGAATATTACTTCCCACTCTAGCATTATATAAATATCAGATGGCAGTTTGCGTGACATTCAAATTGTCAACCCGAGAAACAGAATGCCACCCCGATACGGTACTAGAACGCGTTACTGGTTTAACTTACATACAGTATGCACAGTATGTAAACTCCGGTGTATACCTTCCGGAAGCTGCGATCAGCGAGTCGACAAAATGTCGCGAAATAAGCCACACTCAAGCGAAGCCGGAAAGATTTACCTTTATTTTACAGCCCTTTGTATACAAACAATTGTAATATATGGTCCAGTACACTTGCATGATAAATTATTTTCAGTTCACCAAATATCTTCCGAATCTGAAGCAAGATCTCTCTGAAATAAGCTTCTGATCACTGGCACCGCTTACCAACACGCCGTGGAAGCGTGATTTAAAACTGTTCCAGTAACACCTTTAATAAATTTCTGCTATCAAATTATTAATTATCACTCGCAGCGAGAATATATAAATGCACCTGAAGTGTCTGTTATTGAAACATAAACAGAAAAACACAACATAATGTGTTTTCTACAAACTGAAATGGTGTATGACTAGCTGCTTATTTATATAAATTTACTGTATAACCAGCCGTGATTTCACTGTATGTTAGCTGTGATTAAGATATTTTGCCCTAGATTATCTTAGACGTTTTGGACGTCAAAGTTTCATTTTAATACGATATTGTATGCATACCAGATATGTCATTATGAGAACGAGACCTTAGCAATACAGTAACACACCTGAAGCAAACACCACTGGTCCCGCAACAGGTGGTCGCATAGATCTTAATTAGTCTATGTTTGGCATTTGTATCCCATTAATCAGAATCTATTTGATGAAAGTTGATAAAAAAAATTGTATCACTTTACATAATAATTTGGCCTTTCAAGCATGAATAAAGATTTAGTTAAGGCCTGCGTAAATAGATTGTGTATACTAGATACTACCGTCAGTACTTTTGGACGGACAGTAATTTTCCATAAACCGACTGGTGCCCAGTGTCCTACACAACAAATAATCGCACGCAGGTAACTAATCGTTTACAAGAATTCCAAGAGTGTGTTGATATCCTTTCCGAGATACTCGAAAAATATAGCGTCTCGCACGATCTTATTGTGGGTGGTGATTTAAATACGCACCGGTCTGAAAATGGACCAAAAACAACAAGAGAAAGCCACCTTCACTCTCTAATAAGTGAATATAACCTAAGCGACAACAATGCTGGTAAAACCTTCATATCACCGTCGAGCGCTGATTGCACCGAAATTGACTATTTTCTTGTAAAAAATTCACAGACATTAACCTGTCATCCTAAAACTGTGATGTTTTGACTATGTGAAAACACCTCAGGTCATCACCCAATATTGATAAGAAGTGAACTGAATGTACAGATATACCAGAGCCGTCAGGAGATATAAGACTAACTGGCAAAAAGTAAACACCGATCTCTATGAACAAGAAATCCAGAAAAGGATCCTAGGGTTAGATACGGCAAATATTACAAATACTCCTCAGCTAGAGGACTATACATTGAAACTAATGGACACTGTACAGATAGTAGTGAGAGAATTCTCCTCAGAGATTAAGATTCATAAATCAAAACCAAAGCTAAAGGTATGGACCCCGGCAATAGGAACTGCACTAAAGGATGTGAGAAATGCATACAAGACATGGAGGGATAATGGAATGTCTTCTAGTCCGGATAGTCTTCTCCTAGCCGACCTCAAAGTCCGGAAAAAGCAACTAAAAAGCTCTATAAGATGTGAGGTTGCACGAAGAAGGTCAAACGACAAGGAGAATATCATCTGCACTCGACATAGGGATCCTTCCCTGTTCCACAAGCTAGTTAACAGACAGAGAAAGAATAAAGCATTCCTGATTGAGGACCTAAATGTCGATGGGGTGATGCATTCAGGACAAGAAGAGATCATCGCAGGATTTAGAAAGCATTTTAGTAGACTGGCTGAACCCTCTGAAAACCATAGCTTCGATGATGACTATCACCAAATTGTTAACATGGAGCTGGGCGATATTAGGAATATCGCTAGTGTAGAAGAGGCAGAAGAGGTCAAAATGGAAGAACTACAGCACGCAATAAATTCCCTAAATCGTGGTAAAGCCGCTGACATTTATGGGATATCTGTTGAAAGCAACATTCATGGAGGGCAAGTACTCCGGTCAACTATTCTTCACTTGTTAAACTGTATCTTAAAAATAGGAAAAGTCCCACCCTCGTTGAAAGCAAGATTCTTAACACGAGTCTTCAAAAACAAAGGCGAGCGTAGTGAAGTGACAAACTACAGAGGTATCACTGTGCTACCTGTGATTGAAAAGCTCATTGAAGCTATCATAAAGGAACGAATCCAACCCGCAGTACTTAAGACTCAAAGTCACTATCAAAGAGGGTTTACTGCTAAGACATCTCAATTACATGCAGCTCTCATAGTCGAGGAAGTTACAAGAGAATTCAAGGAGGAAGGGAGGCCATTTAGTTTAATATTTCTTGACGCCAATGCTGCCTTCAACGTTGTTGACAACGCCCATCTTATGAGGAGAGTATACCAAGCTGGCGTAAAGGATAGGTTATGGACAATCATTGAAGATCTACACCGTGGAGCCAGCAGTGTTGTCAAGCTTCTCAATTGCAAGTCAGACCCCTTCATAGTAAGCGTAAGGCGTAAGGCAAGGGGGATTCTCAGTACTGATTGTTATAAGCTTTATGTCAACCCACTGTTAAACTTTTTAGAGCACATAGACTTGGGTTGTAACAAAGGTAATATTAAATGCCGTGCATCTGCATGGGCCGATGACATTGCCCTTAACTGCGTCAACTCTGCAGACACTCAGACACTTATAAACATAGCAGAGCACTTCGCTAACCGAGATCGATATGTACTACAGCCCAAGAAGACTGAAGCTCTAAACGTTCTCCCTTCAAAAAGAAGTAAATCACCTCAGGCAGAAGAATTCCATATATATGATAAAGATGTAACAAAATCGGAAGTCTCAACCCACCTAGGACTGAAGAGGGCAACAAACCTGGCAACAACCACGGAGGTGAATGTGGAACAGAATATCCAAAAAGCACGTAGGACTGTCTACAGTTTTATGTCATCGGGGCTTCACGCCTCTGGTGGGATAGACCTGGAGACAGCCCTGCACATATTTCGAACATATGTAACACCCATATTGTTATATGGCCTTGAAACCATCCTCCCACGCAAAGGGCAACTGGACAAGTTGGAACTATTCCAGAATAGAATGTTAAAACAAAGGAAAAAAATCCGTAGAAATGGCAGCCCTGCCCCTCTCAGAGTCAATCAATACATGAAAAGCATGACCTGATGACCTAAGAGGTCCTCACCTGAGAAGAGGTCAATTAGGGTTATCATTATCAGTCACTCTCTTAGGGTCCTTCAAGTATAGCACCAGCCGTCACCACTAGAGGCCAAGTTTATCACTACCCCACAACCTACTCAATCGGGTGGTGAGGTTGTGATAAACGTTTCTACTACTTAAATTAAAATCATGTACAGTAGAGGTACATTTTTTATGATGGCGGCTAAAAATTGTAGTTGTAAAGTTCCTGAGTTTCCGAAACTCGAACAATGGAAGTGGGGGTGCGGGGGTCCTCCTCCGGGAGAAAAAATGGAAATAAGAACTGAAATGGTGAGCTCTGAAGTGTTTTTCGAGGGAATTGGGACACTGAATACGATCAATGTTAACCGGGCCATAAAATTGCGTTGAGGGCTCCGATTTATTAGACCTACCCTTATTTTGTGACAAATTTTTTCCACTGGCAGAACTATTTGACTTTAAGACGTACGAGGCGCGCACAAAACACTGTAGAAGCTTTCAGGCTGCCAACTTTGTAGTAACTATCAGTTCTTGAATTTCTGAAACTTGAACTTGACAAATGGAAGTGGGGGTCCGGGGTCCTCCCCCGGGAGAAAAAAATTGTAATAAGAACTGAAATGGTGAGTTCTGAAGTGTGTTTGTAGGGATTTTGGACACTGAATACGATCAACTAATATGTGACTAACCTAAATATTTCCAAGAACTTTCGACTTTTAGACGATTTAGGTATACATTGTACATACGATCCACATGTATATGAACTGTGAAAAATTATTGGTGGGGAATTTGGGCACTAAGAACGGACTATGTGAACCTTACAATTTTGTTCAAAGCTTCGTTATATAAGACATAACATTATATTCTGACTAACATCTGTTTTGACTATTTGACTCAATGTTTAGACGCACGAGAGGTACATGTAGCAGATCACATGCAGCACCGTAGGCTTGAGGCTGCTTTCTTTGTAGTTACTAAGTTCTTGGTTTTCTAAAACTTGAAATTGACCAATGCTGACGGGGGGGGGGGGGGGGGGGGGGGTTCGGGGGACCTCCCCCGGGGAGAAAGTTGGAAATTAGAACTGTAATGGTGAGCTCTGAAGTGTGTTTGAAATCTTTATTTTAGACATTAAGGTCTAACCCCCCTTAGCCTTCGGTTTTTATGCCATTTTTGGCCATGTTTGATTTTTCATTTTTCAAACTGATGTTACGCACGTGCGTATCGCTGGCTACGCCCCTGACAGAGCCTGTCATGACAACGGTGTCTGTTCTGACCACGGTCTTAACATTTGACAATCGCCAGCATAATCTGGTTTGTAATGTATAAAGAGCATATTGCATGAATATTCGTTGCCATCATTTGATAAATTCACATATATAACAATTTAACACTACGAACTGGTTTCGTAACGGATTCAGAGATCTCAGCTAATCATACAGTGTTTCCATTATAAATCGCAGCTAGTTATACAGTCGTTTTGCAGCTGGTCATACAGTAAATGAAATTAGGTCAGATTTATTTGTGACGAAGTTTTCGTGTAAAATTCAAATTTTTCCATGGAATATTATACTTTTCAGGTAGGTATTTCATTCATTTTACCATTTCTATCATGTGTGGCGCGGAAATGCTTCAATTGACAGAATTTATGATACTTTATGAAGCACCTGTTCGTTTTTTCTTGATACGCAGCGATGATCAATCAAAGATTTAACGTTTATTTATCATATCATTGTAGGAAGAGCTACGTGGAATGTTTTTAAACTGTATCACCATCGTAGATTGTGTATTTGATATAAGCTAGCGTGTTCTGTTATGGCAAACTTACTTGTCAAAGTGGTCGGAGTCAATCTGTCAGACAAACTATCGGTAAATATCTCGACTCGCTGATCGCAGCTTCCGGAAGGTATACACCGGAGTTTACATACTGTGGTATGACCACCGTTAAGCGACAATGTAATGCAACTGAAACGGAAACAGAACACACATTTGACCTGTGTCAGTTCATTGATGTTTTTGTCATCGTCAGTAATCTTTTGTCTCCGATGGATATCGACATGTTCCGTGCAGTGAGATTGAAATAACGTACGCAGTGCTCAATCAAGGGTCCTGCAATTGCCATGTTCACGTGTAGTCTAATGGAATATAAATCAGAAATGGTGGCTCTCGGTTATTAGCAGACACTCACTCATACTTTCTAATTTGTAATTAACTTGAACAAATAACCGATGGTCGCGGTCGTTGCACGAAAATTGCCACGGAAGGTACCGGAACTAAACGGAAGCCAATAAACGTTCGGCCTATGTTAAAAATAACTCCACCGGACATTACGTTGGCTGTATTTATAAACAGTCCTAACGCTAAACTAACTGGTATAAAAAGTCAAACAACTAGGTCTGACGTGTCACGGGGTCGCCGAGTCGATTTTTAAGGGAGATCAGCATTTCGGATATCCTCGTCTTATTCTTTTAAAGGAAATGTTTAGTTATAGGTATAAACAATGAGAAGATTAGTTATCAGAAATATAGAATAATGGATAGCTCGTAGGGCCATAAGCGAGTATATGATCGGGGAAATTTTATTTGGCGTGGGTTCGATTCTCGCATCAACCGAAAAACTTTTTTTTTTCTAAAACATATTAAGGATTCTATAATTACTTTATATCCAATTTCATTTCAACCATCATATACTTTCATTGTAATGTAGATCTATGTAGAATCTACGGTGAAACCTTTCTAAAGTCATTATTGGCCTCTAAGGCAGGTGGCAGAGAAATCGGGGAAAAAGTAATGCATAAAGTAATCTCCATTACTTTTGTTTTGCTTTCATCAGCAGCCTGTCTAAAAAGCACACTTTCATCCTTTGTAGATTCCTAGATGTTTCAACGTAATCAGGGCTCTAGATAAGGAGAGTATTTCATAAACTAAAATCTTCATGCCAGACTGTCTTCACCAAACCCTGTGACAACTAATCAAAAGCTTTTCGAAAATACCATTCTTATTCGTAATCACATCATAAGGTTTAGTGCAGACATGAGGAAAATGTTGGAAAACTTTAGTCTATTCCCCCTTATCTGGAGCCCTGTAAACAGTGATTCATTTCATTGCAATATACATGTAGGGGCATAGGTATGTACATGTACATGGATGTATTTTATCATCGATTAATGTTTTAAAATATGAATAATATAGGAATTGAACTGAAGCAAAGCATCCCTTCTCCAAAACGGACGAACATGTGCATACATGGTCAGCTTATATTATACAGTATGAAATAGAATATAGTGCTTTACTATTCATGCAAGATTTATATAAAAAAAGTGGAAGGTCGACGTGGGATTCGAACCCACGCTTATTAAAAATACTGCCATTTGCCTTATGCATACATACCCTTTGTCTACTGGGCTAAACTGCTTACAATAATTCTGCCTTCATTTTATCTCATATACGAAACTCGGTTGTTTAAAATATGGTCCGAGAACATGCGGAAAGCTGTTTTCCCTAAAAAATGGACCCGGCTGACCTTTGACACGTCAGATCTAGTTGTTTGACTTTTTATACTTCACTACTTGTACTGCATATCGCGTCTACCTCTTGCATATCTCCCTTTGGTGCAAAAAGGAACCATTGCCTTCTTTATTCTATATTTTTTCTCTTGGCTACTTTTTGCACCAATGTGACGAATTATAGTCTGTATCACGAACCAGCATAATTCGGTTACAAGTATTAGTTATAGTTCATTTTTTGAAAATTATGCAATATAACCTGGAGCGACCGTAGGGAGCGAACAGGTTATGTTGCATAATTTTCAAACAAATGAACTATAACTGATTTACCGTTTGCCTCAAATATGGGAGTAGGCTAGTGTATGGCACTTACCGTTCAACCTACTTTACCTATACAAAGTTATCGCTCAACCCAAATTACCGCTCGACCTAGTTTGTCAGCCAATGAAAGGGCTTATATTTCGGAGGGCGGTGCTTTGTATTTTCGGAAGCCGGCGAGTTCACTTTTACACATTACGTCACACGAAAAACTAGAAAATCGACCGGGAACCCTGTACGCGTGTACGGCTCGCTGTAGGCATTTCCATTTGGAAACGAAACCAAGCATGAGCTAGCGAGTCACCCAAATGGAATTTAAAAATAGATTCAATTCAGGACGATTTTATTTGTGTTGAAAACTGGCGTGAACGAGCTGCTGTAGACTGGTGTGACATGAAAATGCTTGATCAATTGATTTGCTAAAAATACCAAGCATTAAGCAGCACCTGATCAACCAAGATTCGAGTCCTTTTACCCACTAATGGAGCCAAGCAATAATTGTTTTAAAGTCAGTTTAGAAAAAAAAAAAAAATTACATGTATAGGGTTAAAACATCCTTAGCCAAGAGCATTCTTGGTTTTAAAATGACATTCATCTGGACTGTGTTGTTTAGTGCATTATACTATTAATGACAAAAATGCCCATGGCACCGAAGGGGTTGAAGACGGGTGACTGTTTAACGCAAGAATTAAACGCTTATAGGAGCCTCTGTATTGCTTGCCTTATGCGTTGATAAAAAGCAACCGTATTTTGATACAATATTGAAAATAAACACATTTCTTTTGAGACGTTTTACCACGAATGAAGAACGTTCTTCATTCGTGGTTTTACAGTCAAATATTTATAAAACGATTACACAAAAGAAGACAATACCCACAGGTCGGCTGCTTAACCCCTTTCAACCCAACACTTATATACAATGAACAATTCGAGTCTATGCCATTTTTGTAATAGGCTATCTACGATGTGGTTCTACAATGTTTGCTGTGGACAAGCGTAACGGGTACATTATAAATGACGAGTGTACTCGTCACCTAGGGTTCAATGAGTTAATGCAGGACATGATTAATGCGTTTCATATTAATTTCATTATGCACTAGCTATAGTCTCCTGTTTACAGAAATATTTGATTAATTCGGGTCTCTTCATTGAAAGGCCGCAGTACATAGGTTATACTGTAATTCGCAGCTGAGCGGTTGCTGTATGACGTAATGATGCGCTACGCTCCTCCTTAGCACGCGGTGTCCTTGACCGGTTCATGTCTTGTTTATTTCTCTGCCATACCCAAGTACAAAATTGAACGAATATGCGATATATTTTTTCATTTCTCGCTGAAATGGAGCCCTTTCATTGGCTGGCTATCTAGGGCAAACGGCAACGTTGAATTGCGGTTGTTGCTTTTATCCTTTTAAGATGTACCCCATGTATACCAACTTCCCTCTCGTATTTCACGATACATGTATTTTGTTCTTTGATCACAGAAATTATTGTAGCTGTGCTCGTATTTACATGTATATGGTTCTGGAACCAAATGTATTATTGGAATAACTCGAGAGAAACTGGTAAGAGTTTAGTTAAATGTTTCAATGGTAATATTTCTTTGTAAAAGGACTTAGACGTTATTATCGAAGCGCCTTTTATACATGTACTAATTGCTGAAAGTGATACTTTTAATGCCTTGATAATGCTTTCAGTCTGTTGAAGAAACGGTAGAGACAACTTTTCTGTATCCCAAAAGGTGGATGCTTAAAACACACTGAAAGTAAAGCAGAAAGCTACTAAGTAGACTGAAGCTCCTAACAGTATGACGCTCCAAGTAAATTGAAAGTAAAACAAAAAGCTCATAAAGGAGCTTTTTGCTGTACGTTTAGTATGCTTTAAGCATCTACCTATCTTGATGCAGGAACTCTTAAGCAATCAGAAAAACACCCTGAAAAATAAGCTGTGGCGAAAGGTCTTAAATAGAACAAGCCTGTAATATGCGTTACGCGAGAGTCTAGCCAAAACAAAACATTACCACCAGTTCAGCAGGTTGCTCGGCATACTTTTCTTTAAATATATCAGACAGAGAACGCATGCACTATTTAATGTATGCTTATTTCTTTACATGATAAAATGAATTCATTAAGTTGGTAATGCATAATTGTAGAGTTGTTTTTCTTCTATTCACAACACATAAAGATTTCACTTTATCGTCGGATAACTTTATGACCGGAGAAGTGCGATATCGTCATTCTGAAGATGACCACAGCAGTGGTCGAAACCGTCAACAGTAAGTGAAATCGTTATGTGTAGTGAACAGGAGATAAACATGTCTACAATAAAACCACAATGTTAGCTACATACTTATTTTAATACTTTTTATTGATAAGAATGAAAAGTGATTTTACCAACTAATTTGGTGGTTATCATAGGCTGGAATCTGTCCGTTTGTTTGTTTGTCTGTCTATCTGTCTGACTATGTGTCTGTATGTTTTTGTATTATTTGTCTGCCCGTTCGTCTGTCAATCTGTCATAATAATCACCATACTAATTGAATGACCATTTCGCCAAGAATCCTGGATTCTTAATCGAGCTGAACATAAATGTAAGTCTCCTATATAGGGAGGGGCATATTAATGTTTTTGTCTGTCTGGCTGTCTGTTTGTCTGTCCCCATCATACACAACTGGTTTGATTTGCTCCACTTTCATAGATTAACTACTTATATGGGAAGATGTTCCAGGGGTTTGGAACCGTTGTAAAAATACGTGAAAGGCAATAAGGGTACAGTACACATTAATACATTTAGGACAATATTCAAATCCCTGAACTTTACGTGTAGGAATATTTATACAGAATCGTGAGCATTTAACTAGTGATATCAAAAACATGTATTTGACGTGGCTGATCAGCACTAAATTATTTAAATAACACAATGACCATGGTCTTTACTGCTCCTGCATATACAGCGCTTCCTCTCTACAACGACATCCATCGGGATACAAAAATGTGTGCGTTGTTCGGAGGGAGTAGTTATAGGGAGGGAATCAACTTACATTTGCAAACAGTTTGAATACAGATCAGACGCCGCGTAACGCGGCGTCTGATCTGGATTCAAGCTGTTTGTCACTCGTCATTATTTTTATTTCCGTCAAAATGTCTACTATGTCACTTTGAGATAAACAATAGACCAAAATTTTAAGCAGACGATATTGCAACAGTAAAACCGTTAGACGTACTTGTTCTGTTTAGGGAACTGGGGTAAGGGCCGTTGTAAGGAGGGAGTCGTTATTGAGAGGGCCGTTGTAGAAAGTGAACTCTGTATGACGTTTCAGTGTCGTATGAGTTAGTGTTTTTGAACATTTTAATTTTTTTATGGATAGGATGAAACAGCGGAAATAGTGAAAGGAGTTGTTGATTTATAAATGTTTTGCCCATGCATCGAACTCAGACACAGTTAGCCTGAACAAACTATAGCCTGTTTCATTAAACAACTGCTATATACGAGCGTATCAGTATCACTCACTGCAGTCTGAACGTGTTGACATAGCCAGCTTTTGATGACTTGTCAGTGCAGCTTTAGTTATAAACCAGACAATTAATGGAATCTAGATCATATTTGACCAGGGACTTCTCTGTCAGTTTAAACGGTGAGCAAATTTGAGCTGCGTGTTTGAAGTCTAAAATCAACACACGAGTGTAAATTTGTTTCAAATAAAACATTATGAGGTAAAACAATGATATTTACGAAATACCCTAAAATGGAATATTTACAAGCATGAATTAAGTTAATATCACAAAACTAGCATATCGGTATTTTATAAATAAACCCCTGTCTAAATGGGTGTCAAACGGTTTGGATCCAGATTAGATGCAGAGTCATTCGGCATTTGATCTGGATCAGAATTAGCTGTTTGCTGATTTCAGTCTGCAAGTCGTTTTCAGCATTTTAAGAGTGACATAGTCATGGGGTTACGAATTATTTAGGCATTTACTAACAGTTTGTATCTAGATCAGACTGAGAAACTCGACGGCAGACCATTGCTTAATCGGTGTCACTAGAATCGTATATCTGCTGACTCGTCAGAAACAAAATGAGAAAAAAAACCTAAATTACAGATCTGAAGCAGACAATAGTTAGTTATGACGATATCACTTCCCCCTTTAGCATTCGGAATATTTCGGTCAATGCAATCAGGCTAAAAATAACATGTATGGTAATTTGTATACAGCACGACTTTCGTTAAGCGACTATTCGGCCATTCAGTGAATAATCAAATCTATCTTCTATGACAATAGGTTGTCGCTTAACGCAGGACAATTGGAATGCAGACAGTGTCTGTAGGAAGTTCTGCATTATATTCATCACTAAGCTACAGTGGAGAATCTGTTATTCTTTCCCGTTTAAACGCAAACGTACGCAAACGCAAAACACTAAAACGTAGAAAAGAACAACTTTTGGACAATTCTGATAATTCTTGTTAATCTTGGTGGCAAACAGTTCGGAGCCTGATCAGACGCCGGGTTACCCGGCGTCTGATCTGGCTCCAAACTGTTTGCACTGCAAAAAATAGTTTTAGCGTAAACGCGTTTATTGGGAAAGAATAACAGATTCTCCACTGTATGCAATTTCTTAATATAAGCTGCAAATTGACCGCTCTTTAAGTCAGGTTTTGCTGTAGTCCTTTGTAAAATATTTGACTCATAACGCAATGTAGTTATTCTTCAGCAAAAATTGTCGTCTGCTCCTATTATAACATTATAATCCCAGATTTTTCTTTTCATAAAAGTGTCAAACGGTGTGAATGCTTACAGAACGTCAAATCTCTGTATGCTTCATCTGGATCCAAAATATCTGCAAATATAACACTAGTTCTACCCTTATTGTGCAAAGAATTCTGTCATTCTCAAAATCGTCGTGAGGTGTTAACCCCTACACCGCCATATTGTCGTCTGCTTCAATATTGTTGTCTGCAATATCGTTTCAAAGTTAGATATAAGGCACTAAGACTGACGAAATTTCGAAACGAGTGTCAAACAGTTTTGGTCCTGATCAGAAGCCGCGTAACGCGGCGTCTGATCAGGATAAAATTGTTTGCAAACGCTCCTTTTGGCGTCATTGAAATTGAAAGGGTTAATGTTGCGTAATTCAATACATTACGTACATTTTTAAACACGTTGTCAGATGATCGCAACCTTATAATAGCAAACAACTTGTAGCCAGACCAGACGACACATATAAACGCGACCTCATATTAGTATCTGTATCCAAACTGTTTGACTTTCTTTAATTAAAATATGCTAAAATCTTAATTGAATATTTTTTGTTGACCAAAATTTTAAAGCAAACGATATCAAGCCAGGATAAAGGATACAACTGAGTAGATTTATATAACAGGCGTCTATACGCCTTTTTACGCCCTTAAAAGTGTTCCTCCCTTAAAGAAATCAGTTCCATTTTTATACAGTTATGACTTTATGAGTACGAACCATAAGACATATTTTCTTTATCTTAGCAGATGGTAGCTTAAAGCAGGTTGAAAGTAAAGCGGATGCGCCTTAAATGGTAAACTGTTTTTAAAATTAGAGACAATCTATGGAGTAATGGATTAAAATGATATCCAACTGTGGAAATTAGGTAGGTCGTCAATAAATCACCAGATATAGCTTAGAGATAAAACAGCCGTGAAGCAGGACCTGTGATGACTGAAAATATCAGGCATTTTGTGAAAATGACTAAGTGAAATAATCATTTCACGAAAGGCCTGAAACTTTTCATAAAATGGTTTCAATTTTACTGTAACATATATATTAACCTTAAATATGACAATATCTTAGATAAAAACATATCTGTGAGATATATGAATACATATTATATCATTTTGAAATGCAAGTTACATATATACCAAATCAGCATAAGTACACAAGTCTTGTAATGTAATGGCCCTATACCACACCGACTACGAACCCCACGAATCGCTATCGCTACAAAGTGGTTAATTCTACGATTCGTAGATGATTCGTCACAAATTCATGGAGTTCTTACCTGATTCGTAGTCAATTCTTGCAACTCGCGAGGGTTCGGGGATTCGTGGCTGAAGTTAAGATAAGATTCTCTATGAAATGCTAACCTGATTCGTAGTCGACAGTTAGGTGTCGGTGATATTCTTAAATCGTTCATGGGATTCGTGAATACCGGTTCTATATCTTTCTCATGTAGCCAAATGGCCAAGAGTCATAACCAGCTTCATTTAGGCATCTAAATTTGGTCTCACGTGAATGTCCCTCCTCTGAATGGATGGCTGGCCGAATCCTTGCATTGTCACACATATATATATAGGTAGTTACCTAGTTGGTAAAAGCATTCTTATCTCCCAACCTAAGCTCAAGCATCAATCTGTTTTAGTGTCCATGTTATAGCCAGCCACGGTCTAACCCACCATCTTGGGACTCTTCACCTTCTTCTTCCAAGTTGTCCCCTGGCTATTAGCAGCTGGTGTTGAAAAGCCAGGTCCAAAGACAGGTCTACAACTGCTCTATGTTGAACGTCCATTTTTGAACTGATGCCCAAGTTGAAACGGGAAAAACCTTCACGAAACCACGAACTGTCAAGAATAGTCACGAATCCAATTTTATTCGTACCTGACTCGTAGATGCATTCGGCATATTCGTAACTGATTCTTAGCGTTCGGGTAGTATTCGTAGTTGATTCTTGTAATTCGTACTGAATGCCGAATGCATCTACGAATCAGGTACGAATGATGTTTGATTTGTGACAAATATTGACGGTTCGTGGGATTCATAAAGGTAGTTCCCGTTTCAACTCAGGCATCAGTTCAGAAATGGTCTTTTAAGAGAGAGATAGCATTGGAACTGGTGTATTAACGCTAGCTGCATGCTTATATAGCAAGAAGGTACCCCGAAAAAGAATAAGAAGATCCACAAGGTGGTGGGTTAGACTGTGGCTGACTCCAGCTAGAAGACTAGAACATTAGCTTAGTGTAGAAGAAGAGAATGCCTATACCAACTACTAGTATGTGAAAATGCCAGAATTATAGGCCAGTCATCTATACAGAGAAGGGACACTCACGTGAGATCAAAATTATATGCCGGAGGGAAGCTGGCATTGACTCTCAGACACCTGGCTACAGGAGAAAGGTATCAAATTGGTACTCACGAATCCAACGAATGAGTAAAGAATAACACAAACGCCCAATCAGTTACGAACCATACGAATCAGTTACCAATCCTAAGAATGCACTACGAATTTGTTACGAATTAACTAACAATTGTTTGATTCGTGGATTTCTTGGCCAAACGTTTGAACAGCTCAAAACTTTTGCCACGAATCCCCGACCGCTCACGAATTGCACGAATTGACTACGAATCAGGTAAGAACTCCACGAATTTGTTACGAATCATCTACGAATCCTAGCATTTTCCTATTCGTAGCGATTCGTGGGATTCGTAGTCGGTGTGGAATAGGGGCATAACGCAAAATACGCCTTAAGGCGCATTCTGCCTTAGTTTTAGCCTGCTTTAAGCTTCTATCTGTTAGGATATAGAAAATGCTTCTTTTTGAACATGTTTATAACTATAAAATGGAACTATTTTCCTCAGTGGAGAAATGAAATAACTATATTCCCTTTACAGCAAGCGTTCAACTTGTGCAAAAAATCCAGGTTGATTTCATAAAAATGTACATTTTTGTGTGTTAAAGACAAAAAGTTGTTCTAAGCAGTATGCTAGTGAAATAAAGTCTCTTCAGGAGTTTTATACTGTAGAATAACCCCGCTTTAAGCTACTACATGTAACTGTGTTAAAATGGAAAACAACACTTTCGTTTGATTTTATTTAAGGCCAATATAATCAACACTATGTATAATATTAAGGTAAAAAGCCCCTAGTTAGATCAAACAAATGTCGATCAATAAATGATAAAATAAATTGAAAGAATAACAGATTCTCCACTGTATGCAATTTCTTAATATAAGCTGCAAATTGACCGCTCTTTAAGTCAGGTTTTGCTGTAGTCCTTTGTAAAATATTTGACTCATAACGCAATGTAGTTATTCTTCAGCAAAAATTGTCGTCTGCTCCTATTATAACATTATAATCCCAGATTTTTCTTTTCATAAAAGTGTCAAACGGTGTGAATGCTTACAGAACGTCAAATCTCTGTATGCTTCATCTGGATCCAAAATATCTGCAAATATAACACTAGTTCTACACTTATTGTGCAAAGAATTCTGTCATTCTCAAAATATCGTCGTGAGTTGTTTCTCAAAATATCGTCGTGAGGTGTTAACCCCTACACCGCCATATTGTCGTCTGCTTCAATATTGTTGTCTGCAATATCGTTTCAAAGTTAGATATAAGGCACTAAGACTGACGAAATTTCGAAACGAGTGTCAAACAGTTTTGGTCCTGATCAGAGGCCGCGTAACGCGGCGTCTGATCAGGATAAAAATGTTTGCAAACGCTCCTTTTGGCGTCATTGAAATTGAAAGGGTTAATGTTGCGTAATTCAATACATTACGTACATTTTTAAACACGTTGTCAGATGATCGCACCCTTATAATAGCAAACAACTTGTAGCCAGACCAGACGACACATATAAACGCGACCTCATATTAGTATCTGTATCCAAACTGTTTGACTTTCTTTAATTAAAATATGCTAAAATCTTAATTGAATATTTTTTGTTGACCAAAATTTTAGAGCAAATGATATCAAGCCAGGATAAAGGATACAACTGAGATTTATATAACCGACGTCTATACGCCTTTTTACGCCCTTAAAAGTGTTCCTCTCTTAAAGAAATCAGTTCCATTTTATACAGTTATGACTTTATGAGTACGAACCATAAGACATATTTTCTTTATCTTAGCAGATGGTAGCTAAAAGCAGGTTGAAAGTAAAGCGGATGCGCCTTAAATGGTAAACTGTTTTTAAAATTAGAGACAATCTATGGAGTAATGGATTAAAATGATATCCAACTGTGGAAATTAGGTAGGTCGTCAATAAATCACCAGACATAGCTTAGAGATAAAACAGTCGTGAAGCAGGACCTGTGATGACTGAAAATATCAGGCATTTTGTGAAAATGACTAAGTGAAATAATCATTTCACGAAAGGCCTGAAACTTTTCATAAAATGGTTTCAATTTTACTGTAACATATATATTAACCTTAAATATGACAAAATCTTAGATAAAAACATATCTGTGAGATATATGAATACATATTATATCATTTTGAAATGCAAGTTACATATATATCAAATCAGCATAAGTACACAAGTCTTGTAATGTAATGGCCCTATTCCACACCGACTACGAACCCCACGAATCGCTATCGCTACAAAGTGCTTAATTCTACGATTCGTAGATGATTCGTCACAAATTCATGGAGTTCTTACCTGATTCGTAGTCAATTCTTGCAACTCGCGAGGGTTCGGGGATTCGTGGCTGAAGTTAAGATAAGATTCTCTATGAAATGCTAACCTGATTCGTAGTCGACAGTTAGGTGTCGGTGATACTCTTAAATCGTTCATGGGATTCGTGAATACCGGTTCTATATCTTTCTCATGTAGCCAACTGGCCAAGAGTCATAACCAGCTTCATTTAGGCATCTAAATTTGGTCTCACGTGAATGTCCCTCCTCTGAATGGATGGCTGGCCGAATCCTTGCATTGTCACACATATATATGTAGGTAGTTACCTAGTTGGTAAAAGCATTCTTATCTCCCAACCTAAGCTCAAGCATCAATTTGTTTTAGTGTCCATGTTATAGCCAGCCACGGTCTAACCCACCATCTTGGGACTCTTCGCCTTCTTCTTCCAAGTAGTCTCCTGGCTAGTAGCAGCTGGTGTTGAAACGCCAGGTCCAAAGACAGGTCTACAACTGCTCTATGTTGAACGTCCATTTTTGAACTGATGCCCAAGTTGAAACGGGAAAAACCTTCACGAAACCACGAACTGTCAAGAATAGTCACGAATCCAATTTTATTCGTACCTGACTCGTAGATGCATTCGGCATATTCGTAACTGATTCTTAGCGTTCGGGTAGTATTCGTAGTTGATTCTTGTAATTCGTACTGAATGCCGAATGCATCTACGAATCAGGTACGAATGCTGTTTGATTTGTGACAAATATTGACGGTTCGTGGGATTCATGAAGGTAGTTCCCGTTTCAACTCGGGCATCAGTTTAGAATTGGTCTTTTAAGAGAGAGGTAGCATTGGAACTGGTGTATTAACGCTAGTTGCATGCTTATATAGCAAGAAGGTATCCCGAAAAAGAATAAGAAGATCCACAAGGTGGTGGGTTAGACTGTGGCTGACTCCAGCTAGAAGACTAGAACATTAGCTTAGTGTAGAAGAAGAGAATGCCTATACCAACTACTAGTATGTGAAAATGCCAGAATTATAGGCCAGTCATCTATACAGAGAAGGGACACTCACGTGAGACCAAAATTATATGCCGGAGGGAAGCTGGCATTGACTCTCAGACACCTGGCTACAGGAGAAAGGTATCAAATTGGTACTCACGAATCCCACGAATGAGTAAAGAATAACACGAACGCCCAAAAGCCTTTTACGAATCAGTTACGAGCCATACGAATCAGTTACCAATCCTAAGAATGCACTACGAATTTGTTACGAATTAACTAACAATTGTTTGATTCGTGGATTTCTTGGCCAAACGTTTGAACAGCTCAAAACTTTTGCCACGAATCCCCGACCGCTCACGAATTGCACGAATTGACTACGAATCAGGTAAGAACTCCACAAATTTGTTACGAATCATCTACGAATCCTAGCATTTTCCTATTCGTAGCGATTCGTGGGATTCGTAGTCGGTGTGGAATAGGGGCATAACGCAAAATACGCCTTAAGGCGCATTCTGCCTTAGTTTTAGCCTGCTTTAAGCTACTATCTGTTAGGATATAGAAAATGCTTCTTTTTGAACATGTTTATAACTATAAAATGGAACTATTTTCCTCAGTGGAGAAATGAAATAACTATATTCCCTTTACAGCAAGCGTTCAACTTGTGCAAAAAATCCAGGTTGATTTCATAAAAATGTACATTTTTGTGTGTTAAAGACAAAAAGTTGTTCTAAGCAGTATGCTAGTGAAATAAAGTCTCTTCAGTAGTTTTATACTGTAGAATAACCCCGCTTTAAGCTACTACATGTAATTGTGTTAAAATGGAAAACAACACTTTCGTTTGATTTTATTTAAGGCCAATATAATCAACACTATGTATACTATTAAGGTAAAAAGCCCCTAGTTAGATCAAACAAATGTCGATCAATATCGGAACTCTATGTATATCGACCGGTCATTCCTATCAATTGTTGGCACGTACCGAACTATGCTTGAGCATGGTTCTGTAACTCCCGTCTTTTGATGAAAATGGAAGATCGTTTTATAAAGAGAACCGATAATGACCGATATTGACCCGATACGTGCAGGGGCGTTCTACTTTAGTGTATTTTGACCATTTAAGGTCCTGTCCAGGAACAACACCAAGAGATACCTGATGGTAGGTTAACCATTCCAGCTCATGTCCAGGAACAACACCAAGAGAACCCTGATGGTACTTTAACCATTCAAGGTCATGTCCAGGAACAAGACCAAGAGAGACCTAATGGCAGGTTAACCATTCCAGCTCATGTCCAGGAACAACACCAAGAGATACCTGATGGTATTTTAACCATTCCAACTCATGTCCAGGAACAAGACCAAGAGAACCCTAATGATATTTTAATCATTGCAGCTCATGTCCAGGAACAACACCAAGAGAGACCTGATGGTAGGTTAAGTATTCCAGCTCATGTCCAGGAACAAGACCAAGAGAACCCTAATGGTATTTTAACCATTCCAGCTCATGTCCAGGAACAAGTACAAGAGAGACCTAATGGTATTTTAACCATTCCAGTTCATGTCCAAGAACAACACCAAGAGAGACCTGATGGTAGGTTAACCAGTCCAGCTCATGTCCAGGAACAACACCAAGAGAGACCTGATGGTAGGTTAACCAGTCCAGCTCATGTCCAGGAACAACACCAAGAGAGACCTGATGGTAGGTTAACCAGTCCAGCTCATGTCCAGGAACAACACCAAGAGAGACATGATGGTAGGTTAACCAGTCCAGCTCATGTCCAGGAACAACACCAAGAGAGACCTAATGGTACTTTAATAATTCCAGCTCATGTCCAGGAACAAGACCAAGAGAATCTTAATGGTATTTTAACCATTCCAGCTCATGTCCAGGAACAAGTACAAGAGAGACCTAATGGTATTTTAACCATTCCTGTTCATGTCCAAGAACAACACCAAGAGAGACCTGATGGTAGGTTAACCAGTCCAGCTCATGTCCAGGAACAAGTACAAGAGATACCTAATGGTATTTTAACCATTCCTGTTCATGTCCAAGAACAACACCAAGACAGACCGGATGGTAGGTTAACCAGTCCAGTTCATGTCCAGGAACAACACCAAGAGAGACATGATGGTAGGTTAACTATTTCATTACCACTTGTACATTTTCCTGTAAAAGACGTTGTCATCGACGAACAGTACAACATGTCATAAAGTTTAATAATACTACGCCAAAAGTAGTACCTAGCCTACAACAGAGGTGTATTAATGCATAGACCGGAAGTTAAAGAGAGGTGGTCAATGAGTTATTTTGGATCCATAGATCGAAAAGCGAAATATCATTTGACATGTATTACTATATTGTCGGTAAACATGTAATTATTACTATGAGTTTATTTGACCCGATCACCGCCATGGCGTAATTACCTTTAAACAATTATTGTCGTTTGCTTTTATTTCTCAAGTTCAATTTTAGGTGAATTGACTTAAGTAATAAAATTGTCGAAATGATGTCAAACAGTTTGAATCCTGATCAGACGCCGCGTTATTCGGTGTCTGATACTAACTGCTTGCAAATAACCATTGTACTCGGGTTATGGCAGTGAATGGGCTTCACAACATTGAGTACAGAAACTACTTCTTTTGGACGGGTTACCAGCAGTAATACTTCATATTTGGATGACAGTTTAATAATTGTTTCTATGGTATTATAAGGTGGAGAAAAAACACCTTTCAATTTGTTGAAATATATATGTATATGTTACAGGGATTAAGTGTAATCAGGGAATACGTGAAATCCCTGCAAAATCAAGGATTTCACGAAAACCCGAAATCTCCTAGGGAAAAGGCGTAATTTTGAAGCTTTTCTTTGTTTTTTTTATAAATACATGTAGTTGGCAGTTACTTTTGGTTAAAGTAATAAATCTTGCATCATTTAGTTCATTTAGTTCAAAGGCAAGTATCACGCTAAAAAATATGTCGTTAACCTTATTAACAAGACAGATGTCTTGGTTTTTTAATTTTACTGACTTAAATGCACACTGGTAAACTTATTTTTATTCACTTGTGGGAGAAACTTTGTATGAAAGTTCATTAAACCATGATATTTCAAGAAAGCATGATGTCTAAAACCAATCGAAATGTCATGATAGTACAAATTTATTAATTTGATGAAAAAAGAGATATTTCATCAATTCCTTAAAATGCCCAGTGATTACGCGTGATCCCTAAAAAGTTCAGTGATTACGCGTAATCCCTGATTACACTTAATCTCTATAACATATATACACATCGGAAAAATTAAATAAAATGACTTCACATGCCTTTACATGTATATATAATTTATAATTTGATAATCTAGAAGCAAACATGTTTCGCCATTACGGCTCTTCAGTGTTAATGTGTAATAAAAACAAATACTCAATGTCGAGCGAGATTTAAGGTTATTATACTGTTTTCAGAAAGCAATCATATATGTTTAATTATATTGGATTGTTTCAGATTTCATAAGCCTGTGGGGACATCGACGTATCCAGCTATCCTTTCCCGGAGAATAGGCAATACTACTACAGTAAAACCTAGGTAATTCGAACTCACTTACATTGATATAACTCGTATTTAAATATCTGAATTCGTACTTAACCCATATTGTGTCTGGAATGATATAACTCGTATTTAAATATCTGAATTCGTACTTAACCCATATTGTGTCTGGAAATTAAAACGAACTCTTCCAAAATATTGACCGGAACAGGCCATTGTAAAGTAATCGGAATACATTTATCATGATTAATTGATTTAATGAAATTGATTTTTTTTTTATTAAAATGATATTTTTATCGGAACAAACAGTGCAATCATAGATCAGAGGGCTTTTATAAGTCAGATCTATTTCTTTTTAACAAAACAATTAAATGTTAACTCATTACCACAAAACTTGTTTCTAGTTTTGAAGGCAGAAGGCTACCTAAAGCAGATTGAAAGTAAAGCTGAATGAACCGTTAGGCGCAGTATGTTTGCTTTCAAGCTATTTAAAGTTACCATCTGCTATTATTTACAAAATACTTTTACGGTACATATTCAAAACTGTTTTAAGTGGTCGTTTTTTCCAATGGAGGAATAAATCAAAAACGTACGTTGGGTATATATGGAGTAGATCTACATGTAATGAGTTAAGACATAATTCAGTTACTAATGATATATCAATCAGGTTTCTGAAATCAATTTATCTATTTCTGTGACTAGGGTTTAAAAAACTGTACTTTTGCTTGATATAATATAAAATATAATAACAAAATGCCACCACACCTTTTGTAAAGCTTAAATAAATAAAATGATAGTTAGAGTTGTACAGACGTTGATATATCCATTAGATTAATAAAGTACATGTATTAGATTAATAACGTTTGCCCAAATATGTACAAACTATTTGATATATCATTAAAGTTATAAAACTTATTAAACCATTCAACTTTTGTTGTTGTAGGGTTGTTGTGTCTTTGGAATTTACGGCGAAGCAGAAGTGGATGATGTTGTTCCGCCAAAAATGTAAACAAACGTTATATTCAATATTGAATTAATAACCCGGTGAACCATACGTTATATATTCCTATTTAAACAGAACGGAGAGCAAACATATTATAGTTAAGATTTAGAATATGTAAGTTTCTTGAAAATGTGGATGATTTATTTCAACATGAAATATCGAACAGTTTGGAGCCTATTCATATGTTAGTTTAAACATATTTTATTCTTATAAACGTACAATACATGTTAATACATATCATAGTACAAAAGGATTAGGTCGAAAGCATAATGCTTATGGAGACCCTCTCCTCAACACTGATATTTTACACAGGTGGAACAAATTTGTACAATAACACCTCTCCATCACGACCACCTAAACTTTTCCAGTTGGTAGTTTAAAGGGCAGTGGAAGCCTCAGAGGAAGATGAAAGCAAAACAGAAGGCTAAATAAAGGGGCAATCCGCTCTACTTTCATCCCGCCTCCAGCAACCACATGACCAAAACAAACATTAACACCTTACTATCATTTAGTGCCTTAGAAGTGGTCGTAAAAGAGAGGTGTTACCGTATAGTCTAAATGTCAATTTAAAAGAATAAATTGAAACAAGGAAATTTGCTAATTATATTTTGTATATGATTGCTCTGGAACTAAATATCGACACCTGAGAGAGATGTCCATCACGGCCCTGTGAATGCTACCAAGGTCTATTATATCTGGTCCTCAGTCAAATCGTTTTGTTTGCATGATAAAAGATTGCACTGCAGTAAAAATTGTTTTGTTTGTTTCAATACTGAGTAAAGCGTCGCCATATAGAAACAATTTAGTTGTTGCAGGCCGTATTGGATTCACAATACTTAAAAGATTTGTTCGTATAAGTGAATACCTGGGACAGGTGAAAAAGTAGTGTTGAACACTTTCTATTTCTCCACAAGTACAAAGAGGTGAATCGATAATGTTTTTTTGAAACAGAGTAAGATTTAAGCTACTTGAATTAGTTCGTAGTCGACAATGTTGAATTTGGGGTTTTCTGTTTCCATGGTAATAGTAACATGGTATATTAGTGGAAGCCGAATTAATATTAATTGACCTCTTAAAAGATAGTACAGTATTAGAATTTCTAGTTTCTACAGATAATGAGTTCCAATCACGAATCACAGATGGTAAAAAGGAATCGTAATACAATTGTGTCCTAGCATATGTTGAAATACTCGGCGTTTTATCTGTCTCCGAAATATTTACAATGGATATCAGTTTATCAATGTACATATCATAATATTGATTTGGTATTTACTTTATCCCAGTTGTGCCTAGCGCCCTATAAAAGGGTTGGTAATAGGCAAACAGTGTATACTCTGATCAGATGCCGCATCATGCGGCGTCTGATCAGAGTCTACACTATTCGCTGATAGGAAATTCGATTTATATAAAACAAAACGAAAATGAAAATTTTGATCAGGCACCCTTTATATAAAAAAGGTCTAATTCAAACTATATGCATTGAAGAATCCACTAGGCGCAAACGGGCTAACCACAAGTACACATACATTTTCTACGAATGCCATTCCACTAGTGTTACGGAGGGAATCCGTTTAAACACTATGCTTCCTTTCTGTCCTTTTGTTTTTTATTTGTATTTACATGAACGTGTGTAATAATAATACAGAAATAATATATGTTTAACCCCTTCACTGCCATGACGTCATCAAATTTAAACAATTGTCGTCTGCTTCTATTTCTAGAAAACATTTTTTAGGTATTTTGACTTAAGAAATATTGAAACGAGTATCAAACAGTTTAGATCCTTATCAGACGCCGCGTAACGCGGCGTCTAATAAGGATCCAAACTGTTTGTAAATAGCTACTGTACTCGGGGTAAGGCAGTGAAGGTGTTAAACGGGTTAATACAAATGCAATGTGAATATTAGAGGAAGAGTGATAAAGCCATCTGTGATATAAGGTAAAGATTATTTACATAAATCAACTTCAATATAGTGAAATCTCTCTATTACTACCACTAAACTGTTAATTATTAGGTCTTTACCACAGGTGAATACTTTTAGCTGTCACCTGTCTTTTATGCAATCAGTTAGTCTTCGTTTTAGTGGTCATAAAAGAAAGGTTTTACTGTATAACATGTACAAATGTACATTGAAATTAATACAGTGTATTTCCCTTCCAAAGTCAATCTTAAAAGTGTTGGTGGTTTATTTCTTACCTGAATATCAAACAGTTGGGAGGAACTTGGCGTCTGATCTTGTTCCGAAATGTGTGCAGTGGATATCAATTATATATATTCATCCGTATTAATCTTTAACTCTTTACCCTATAGCCCGTTACTAGTTTCACGTAAAGACAGTGACCACTTGAAGCAGGTTGAACGCAACGCAGAATGCGCCTTTATAAATGCACATTTCAGCTTTACCTGTAGCCTGTATTGAATAGGAACATATAATACTTTCAACCTGCCTCAAGTGATCTCCTGTCTTCAGAACAATGAAACAGGCTATTGAGTATAGGGTTAAATAATGGTTACTTAGAAACAGTTTAACTGTTCTTAGTATATTATATTCCGCAGGTATAACCTGTTTGTGTAAAAGTAACATATAATGTTTGTCAAAATCAATTGTAAAATTATCAATATATATTTTACAGCATCCACTAGATACAAATGTGGAGTTAACCCATTACCCTATATAAATACAAATGTATGCCCGTTTACGCCTTTAATTTATTCCTCCGGCAAACAAGTAGTTCCAATTTGTAAAATCATGAATATGTATAAAAAGAAGTATTTTCTATATTCAAGCAGATGGGTAGCTTAAAGCAGGCTGAAAGTAAAACAGAATGCGCATTAAGGCGCATTCTGTTTTACTTTCAACCTGCTTTAAAGGGACTCGCAACCGGATGGTGTTCTTGTCAAAATAAAATAAAATACTCAAATAAAAGCAAATTTGTGGCATTATTTGGCTTTTGACATTAAAAAAATATGATCAGTCCAAAAAACGTCTCAAGAATCGTCACCGAATCTTAGTTTTTTAGATATTTTCCATCGTTTTTCCATAGCGTTAGCTAACGGTATAGTTGTTGTTGTTGCTTCTCTACACGGGGTCAGACATAAACCCGAGCCGAATAATGTTCTATTCAAAGCTATTATTGAAGTACGTTAATTCGCTACCATATATATAGAGAGCGTCCGTAGCCGAGGGCGTAAAGGCGATGCCTCATTTTTTCATTTTTGTCTCCGCATGGATGGTCACGGGTTCGAATCCCACCAGAGCCTCTTCTTTTTTTTTATTTGGAAATGCATTTTTTAACAGAATTTATTATCCTAAACTAAATTTTACCCATTTATATAAGCATTTGACATATATTTACAAATTACTATTTTTAATGCTTGATCCGGTTGCGAGCCTCTTTAAGTAGCCACCCATCGGCAAAACTGGAAACAGGCTATGTGGTAATGGGTTGAGTGTACCAAATCAACAAACTACATGTAGCATGTATGTTTCCAAACCATGATATAAATAAGTATATATTTTTTTAATACATGTATCTATGACATTGAATGTTTTAGTAACTTTCTGCATGATTGGAATTGTCGTCTAAAATATTTGTCGTCTGCAACAATTTCAAAAATTGTTTAAAGTCGTTTTCTTTCAGAACATATTATCAGAATGTCAAACTGTTTTGATCTAGATTAGACACCGGCTTACTCGGCGTCTCATCTGGATCCAAACTGATTGCAGTAGTAATCACAAACTCTGTACATGATTTGTTTGTTTTAGTGATATTTTGACAGCTGTGTTAATCCTGTAAATATAATATAATATAATGTATATAATGTATGTTGTTTTCAATCTCTAAAGAGCAAAGCGTGATTCTCAGAATCACGCACAATTGGAACTAGATTAGAACCTGCGCTCGTACCACATGTGAAGTAACACTGGGTCCGAGGTTATAACGCTTTTGACTTGAGTCTAAAGTCGTTCTCAAGCATTTGATAGGTCATATTTGAGCCTAGGCTCAACTCTGACCAATCAAATGCTTAAGAACACACTCAGACTCAACTAAAACGCTTTATAACCTCGGAGCCTGTATTTATCGACCAGCCACAAGACGATACATGTGTAGTATTTATAGGTGACAGCTTAATGGCTAAATGCGGGACAAAACTAATGTAGAAAGCTTATATCTAAGCCCTCAGTTTTGCGTTTGTCCTGCATGAAGCAGTCTTATTTCTTTAAAGATCATCATGTATCTTCAGTCAGTATTTGCTTAACAAAGCTTGTATAACACCCCTTATATTAGCTAACACTCAAAATACGAAGTTTTTGTACAGTGTTTATAGGTGGCAGTTTAATGCACGACAAAAGCAATGAGGAATGCTCATTACTTTTGCCCTGCATTAACCATTGGCTTCACATACATATATATTTTTTGCGTATTTTATTGATCCCTCTACTGAAGAAACATAATCCTGAAGAATATTTATGCATCATAGGAAATATTTCTATATTCCAGATGAAAGTTTATAGCAGGCTGTAAGTAAATAAGAATGCGCCTTAATATGCAGTCTGCTTTTCTTTCAACCTGTCGTAAGTGGTCACCCGATTTCAAAACTAGAAACAAGTAATGTGTCAGGCGGTAATCTCTATTGAAAGGTCACTATATATATATGTATTTTGTTCAGAGGTCACCTAACACAGGGTTGACTGTGCTTCAAACTGTTTTCAAATGTTGATCCAGAGCAGACAGTGCCCGAAGTGGTCAACACTATAGAATATATTTGACAAGAGTCTACACTATTTCCTGGAGAAAAGTGTTCTTTATTGTTATAATTTTAGAGTTTTAAACATGATTATCATGCAAGAGAAGCGCTGATTAACTTTGCTTGTGCTTGAAGTTGAAATATGTTATTACTTGCTCCATAGTTATAAATGAAATACATGTACAATAAACTCTCTAATACGACCACTAAATTACGTTAATCATTACGTAGTTACAGTGGAGAATCTGTTATTCTTTCCCAATAAACGCGTTTACGCTAAAACTATTATTTGCAGTGCAAATAGTTTGGAGCCAGATCAGACGCCGGGTAACCCGGCGTCTGGTCAGGCTCCAAACTGTTTGCCACCAAGATAAACAAGAATTATCAGAATTGTCCAAAAGTTGTTCTTTTCTACGTTTTAGTGCTTTGCGTTTGCGTTTAAACGGGAAATAATAACAGATTCTCCACTGTAAGACAGTTGAGTGCTTAAAGCTTTCTGTTCTTATTTTTACACTGCTGTAAGCTGTCATCTGACCTTTATACACTCAGTTGGACTTCTTTTTAGTGGTCGTAATAGAAAGGTTTTACTTTAGTGTCCACATTTTTGTAATTTTTAATTAAACATTTAAAAAAAATTCACATGTTTGGTGTTATGTGTTAATTCCCTTGATATTTGTTTATTTTGTAATTAAAAATTTGCTTTTCTTATAAATATTAAAAATCGCATGCTTGGTGAAAATTATTTTATCCGTTGAATTATTTGTTTAATTGTGTGATAGAGCATAGGGCTACCATAATACGTGCATAAAAGTCCTTAGATTTCAAAATTTTCAAGCGCGATTTAACATAATTATACAAACAGTTAAGATCCAGACTAGTTATGAGATTACAGATTGAGCTAAACATCATTTATACTTCTATTACCACACAATGAGTGTTACCCCCTTCATTCTCTTATTCCGAGTAGATCTACAATGGTTTATTTCCAAATCGTTTGGATCCTGATTTATGCCGCGTTACGCGGCGTCTGATCAGGATCCAAACTGTCTAAAGCTCATATGAATGTTTCAAAAGTAAATAAATGCATACAGTGGAGAATTTGTTATTCTTTCCCAATAAACGCGTTTACGCTAAAACTATTATTTGCAGTGCAAACAGTTTGGAGCCAGATCAGACGCCGGGTAACCCGGCGTCTGATCAGGCTCCAAACTGTTTGCCACCAAGATAAACAAGAATTATCAGATTTGTCCAAAAGTTGTTCTTTTCTACGTTTTAGTGCTTTGCGTTTGCGTACGTTTGCGTTTAAACGGGAAAGAATAACAGATTCTCCACTGTATGACGTCACCAATGACGTCAGAATAACAGATTCTCCACTGTATTACTCTAAATGTTATAAAGCAAAACAGAAATTCTTCTTATATACTAGAACGTATTACCTTTTTTCTGATACATCTTAACCCTTTCATTCTTAACCCTTTACCCCATAGAAGCGACTTTTAGCGCATATGATTGATTCCTCTGCTGAAGAAAGTAGTTCCAATATAATCAGTCATGAATATATAATATAGGCAATATTTTCTCTATTCTAGCACATGGAAGCTTAAAGCAGGCTGAAAGTAAAGCAGAATGCGCCTTAAGGCGCATTCTGCTTTACTTTCAACCTGGTTTAAGTAATCACCTATCTTCAATACAAGAAATAGGCTATCAGGTAAAGGATTAATGACGTCATTAAGCGCAATTGCAAACAGTTTTGCAACGCGGCGTCTGATCAGGATCAAAACTGTTTGCCCTTTGTTTTGAATTAACGTCAGTTATACTGCCTTGAATCTAACTTTGAAACGATATTGCAGACAATATATTGAAGCGGACGACAATATGGCGGTGAAAGGGTAAAACTTATAACGCTGAGATTGATCATGAAAGAGTTAAACTATAACTCAACCTTCCATAGAATGAATGTCTCCACAAGAAAGACAACTCGGTAGATTAAATGATTTCTAGTTAATATATAGGTTAGCTCCCTTACACTAATGACTGGCTTACATTTTAAGACAGTCAAACCTAGTATACTCGATTGATCGAGCATTCATATGAAGAATTCACTTGTCCTAAGCAAACAGTGAAGACCCGGATCAGAGATCCAAAAGAAACCATATAACCAGAGTCTGCACTGATAGTCATATTGCTGTATAATATATGGACAAAATACCCCGAATAGTCAAAATGAACTTAACAAAAGCTGGAACTGGAATTGTCAGCTCGGCATTTAACCCTTTCCCCCATAGAAGCGACTTTTAGCGTATTTAATTTATTCCTCCGCTGAAGAAAATAGTTCCAGTTCATTCCCCCATGAACAATTACCATTACAAATAGTTTATATAGCCTAGCAAATTTTAGCTTAAAGCAGGCTGAAAGTAAAGCAGAATGTGCCTTAAGGCACATTCTGCTTTACTTTCAACCTGCTTTAAGTGGTCACCTGTCTTCAAAACTAGAAGCAGGCTATGAGATAAAGGGTTAAGTGAGGAAAGGTTTACGCGAGTCCAAAGTTATCACCAAAGCGACCTTTACTCTTATACAATTCATATAAATTGCGTCACCCTCTACTCCACCCCTACTAACTGACAATGCGACTGATCTTGATTCAACTTGTTCAATGGGGTAAGCTGTCATAATTCTAAGGATCTAGACTAAAATTAATGATGTCTGTATGAAAACTATTCACTGTTATGGCCAATGACACTCTTGATAAGAGTTAGATCCATCTCAGGCATATAATGACTCGGTTTTCCTTATTGGAAACTTAAATGGGCATATACGAGGGCTGTCCCAAAACATCGTAGACTTTCCTCATAAAATTGTTCGTTAAAACAGCAGAGACAATCGGTCATCAGTATATATAAACATAGGTTTTATGTAAACCTGTGTGAAGTTTGATCGTGTTATCTTTAAAACAGACCAGCACAGATAATTTTGAAATACCCTACCTGTGTAACCCCGGCGCACGCTAGTTAACGTAACGACGTTATCGACGTCAACGTCACTCCTTTTCAAAATACTTGTAGTGGTGATCGGTGCATTTTCGCTGGGACAGCCTCGTATATAAGGTGCATTCTGCCTTACTTTCAGCCAGCTTTAAACTTCAAAATCATTTTTGATTTATATATTACGGAAAAGTTAGATCTACTTTTTATATACTATGCCATAAGTTACTTTAGCCTGACTCTGTAATTTGGTAAAGTTAACGGTTTTGTATATAATATTATGTTAAGTTGACATTGGCAAATGATTTCTCTCGTGAAAGAAAGTCTTTATTATTGTGCCTTTAGCTTCCCATAAAAGGGCCATAGGCAAACTGTGTAGATTAATCAGACACCGCAAATATGGCGTCTGATCAGAGTATTCACTGTTTGCCGATAGGAATTTCGATATAAAACAAAATGACAATTTAGAAAAGGCTACCCTTACATAAAATAAACTAATCCATTACATGTATATTAACATGGAATAATCCATTTGACATAATAGGTTAAAAAGTCTGACGTGCTTGAGTTAAACCTTTCTTCTCTGAAACGTCAAAAAGTCAAATTCAACTTTCAAAATAAGTCTAGTCAAATTTTGTATATTAACTCTTTGAACCCTAATCCCGCATATAGGCGTTCTTTTCAAACAGTGTACATGTGAATAGTACACATGTCCTATGCAAACAGTGAAGACCCAGATCAGAGGGCTCCGAAAGGAGCCCTCTGATCAGAGTCTTCACTGTTTGTCACAATGCTAAACATTGACAAAAACAACCCTTAAAAGTCAGAAATGGACTAAAATGGAAACTGGAAATGTCCATTTAAAGTTTCAGGGAGGAAAGAGTTAAGGGGTTTATTTATGCTATGATAATACAATGTATATTGCTAATGACAACAGCGCATATTTTGATCAGAGGGCTCATGTATGCTGTTTGTAGGGGACAAATGTAATCATTACAGATACACTGTTTGTAAATGACAAGTTTAATCGTCGCTAGGGTTCAGATTGCTTCACTTTGTGAAGAAACTTGATAATACGCCAACAAGATACGGAATGGAGATAAGTGCGGAGAAAACGAAACTGATGTCAAGTAAAAGTAAACCCATCACGTCTGATATACAGGTACATGGCCAGAAATTGGAGACTGTCAAACAATGTGTTATTATCAGTGATGAAGGATCCAGACCGGATATTCTTGCAAGAGCTGCCCAGACAGCTTCAGTACAGGCACAACTAAAACCAATCTGGAAGGACAACAGAATCATCGTCAGCCACAAAATCAGACTCATGCGCGCTCTCGTACTGTCAATATTTCTGTATGCTTGCGAAACATGGACACTTACTCAGGAGCTTCAGAAAAAGATCATGGCTGTTGCGTAACGCGGAGTCTGATCTGGATTCAAGCTGTTTGCAAATGGAGGACAAGTCTTACTTTTCCCTCCTATAGCAACTCCCTCAGAACAACACACGCAATCTTTGTCTCCCATTGGGTGTTGTTGTAGAAAAAGATCACTGTATTGTATACCATTTTCACGTGGATATGGATGCACGCATTAATTGTGTTTCTCAGTATCGGACAATAACGATACGAGGGGTGTTCAAATAGTTTTGATACTGGACCAATAACTTCAATATAATGAGTGCAAAATGCATGTGTGATATATCATTTTAAAGAACAATCTTTCACCTACACGATGGTATAATGCACGATAAGATCACATGACTCGATGAGTGACAACATGAACCTAAATGAGCCCTACTCGAGGACACTGGAACATAGCACTTTTCAGACATTACTTTTTGACGTAATACCTTCTTAAAGAGTACAATTTCCAGATTTGTTTTGGAAATATATCAGTTTATGTCTAAATCTTAATGTAAATAAAATTGTATTTCTATTGAAAGGGTTAACTGTCTAAATTCTCATTTTTTCAAGATCAACATTTCTTATTTTGCTAATGACGAAAGTGGACATGGTTTTTCGAACACTATGAAAATGTTCTAGATCAGTATATCTACATTTTGATTTTAAAACATGAAACCCTTTTCCAATGACTTCAATTATAGCCTGGTTTAATAATAATAAAAGAGTTTGTAGTTTCCCTAACTAATTATATACATAACAGGAGATCAATATTTTATTATATTTTCAGTACGTGTTTAGAATTAGCTCTATTTTTTATTAATTTATGTAATAATAACATTTAAAACTGTGTAGTGTTTGCATAATTGTCTTAGTGTATTTTACATAAAAATTAATAAACTTATTCAAACTAATAAAGCCGTAATAATAATTATAGTATCAAGTTGTGTTTAGAAAATTAACTCAAATATACACAAAAAGGTCCAGTGTCCTCGAGGAGGGGTCATTAAGGTTCATGTTGGGGCTGATCGAGTAATGCGATCTTATCGAGCATGATATCACCGTGTCGGCAAAGAATGGATCTTTAAAATGATATAACACACATGCATTTTAAACTTATAATAATGAAGTTATTGATCCAGTATCAAAACTTTTTGAACTACCCTCGTATAATTCGGAACTATACCTATCACCCCTAAAATCAAAAATAAATAATTTATCTTCGCCAAAGGTTAACTCCACCATGTCAGGTGAATAAAATCGATCTATAAATCCATTTGAAATTTTTTTTTTTTAATTCGTATTATAAACGCTATTTCTCGAGAGGGCAGGACTTGTGGATATATTGCGTAGATGAGGCGGGGCTTATGGATCTGCTCTCTGCGAATCAATTTATTGCGTTGCTTCAGTAACGCCGTTATGATGGCTGTTCCTTTCAGGGTACACTTTATTCGTGTTAACAACCTCTAATATGGAATAAACATACATGCATACTAATAAAATGTTCATTTAATATTAGAAATTACAGCAAATATAATGTTAATATAAGAAGTGAATTGATTTTTCGGCGTCAAGCGAAATAAGCGACTGAAAAAGATCGGCAAATTTACAATGAATCGTGCTAGATCATTGGCGATCATTTTCTGTCGTTTATTTCTCTGAAACGCCGAAAAGAAATCAGTCCATTTCTTAAATGTTCTAGTTAATAAATATATAAAAGCATCATATTTATCAAGGTAACATTAAATTAAACTTAAGTAATCAAGAATAAAGAGCTTGACAAAACAAAACCCACAAAAAACTACATTACATACAGAACAAAACAAATCTTTGAATCAAAACTAAACTGCAGTAAAACCTCTAGAGCTACTACATGTACGAACACTAAAACAAATGCTATTGGTTGCATTAAAGATAGATGACAGCTTCAAACAAGGTGTCAGTAAAACAGAAATTTCTAAAGGAGCTTTCTGGTTTACTGTCACCTTGCTTTAAGCACTAACTTTCAGTTAAAACTAAACTATATATAGAACATATTGCTTGAACTCTTTCAGTTGAAACTAAACTTTATATAGAACGTATTATTGGAACTATTTCACTTAAAACTAAACTATATATAGAACATATTGCTTGAACTCTTTCAGTTCGAACTAAACACTATATACAAGGCATCACTTTACAATTCTTTCAACCACAACTAAACTGTATACGTGCAGAATATAAGGCTTGAACTTTTTCAATCAAAACAAAACAAAACAACATATAGGACTCTTTCAATAAAAACTAAATTTTATATAAAATATAAAACTAGAACTCGGTCAGCCACATGGCACATGTATACTATTATTATAAACATGCTAATCAAACTAATGTTAAGTGGCCACTCTACTTGAGTGGAGAAACCGTTATTTCTCCTCAATGGACGCATTTATGCAAAACTTCTTATGTCCAGACAAAAATAAATGTCATATCTTTAAAACAATTGTCGTTTTTATATGTTGATTATCGCTTGCATTTTGGTTGTTTTCTTCGGAAAGAATAACGGCTTCTCCGTTATACAGTGGAGAAGCTGTTATTCTTTCCCAATAAACGCGTTTACGCTAAAACTATTATTTGCAGTGCAAACAGTTTGGAGCCAGATCAGACGCCGGGTAACCCGGCGTCTGATCAGACTCCAAACTGCATGCCACCAAGATAAACATGAATTATCAGAATTGTCCAAAAGTTGTACTTTTCAACGTTTTAGTGTTTTGCGTTTGCGTACGTTTGCGTTTAAACGGGAAAGAATAACAGATTCTCCACTGTAAGTGACATAGAGGTAAAACAAAATTCAGAGTAAGATCGAAATTTAATCCATTTCGTGAGCATCAGACGTTATATTTTCACCTAGAGTGGCGAAGTGAACGATACAGTGGAGAATCTGTTATTCTTTCCCGTTTAAACGCAAACGTACGCAAACGCAAAGCACTAAAACGTAGAAAAGAAAACTTTTGGACAATTCTGATAATTCATGTTTATCTTGGTGGCAAACAGTTTGGAGTATGATCAGACGCCGGGTTACCCGACGTCTGATCTGGCTCCAAACTGTTTGCACTGCAAATAATAGTTTTAGCGTAAACGCGTTTATTGGGAAAGAATAACAGATTCTCCACTGTACATATGTTGTTTTCCCATTTCAACGAAATTTAACACAAAAGCAAGGCAATTAAATTTTGAAAATCACTCGCTTGTAAAATCAATCTGAAGATTTGTTTTATCTGAGTGCATGCGCATACAGTTTGGAAATGCCTGATAAGACACCAGGGGCCCGTTTCATAAAACTTCGTACGATAAATGTTGTTGTAAGTCAGATTATAAAAATCTCAATAATTATTTATTTCTCCATCTAATCCAGTCTTGTGACATATCTTTGGAAGCGTCTTGAAAAGACGATTCCAAAGGGATGTCGCAAGACAGGATTAGATAGAGAAATCAAATTTAAATTTATTTTAAAGTTTTGACTTACGACCGTTTTTGTCGTACGAAGTTTTATGAAACGAGCCCCAGTTTAACTGGCATTCGATCTGGTCCCTTATTGTTTGCAATCGAAATACTTGCTTTAGGAGAAACGCATTTATTGACAAAGAATGACTGTTTTCATGTTTTCCATAATATTAGTTTATCGCAAGTTAATAAAAACAAATATGTACAAACTGAGGGTTAATATTTCCCTTAAGCATTTAAACAAAACCCAAAGCACAAAATATGGTACAATAAAATGTAGAAAACAAGTATAATGATCAATGGAGACAAATAGACAGCGGGTGTTTCGGTGTCTTATCTGGTCCCAACCTGAAGCCCGTTTCATAAAACTTCGTACGACAAAAACGGTCGTAAGTCAAAATTTTTAAATACATTTAATTTCTGATTTCTTTACCTAATCCTGTCTTGTGACATCTTTTTGGAATCGTCTTGAAAAGACGAATCCAAAGAGATGTAACAAGACAGGATTAGATTGAGAAATAATTAAATATTGAGACTTTTATAATCTGATTTACGACAACATTTGTCTTACGAAGTTTTATGAAACGGGCCCCTAGCTTCTAACGGACACACGTCCTTGGATTTCAACGCGTTTAGAGTTTAAGGTTGAAGGCCACTAATGAGATCTGGCCAATGTCGGTCAATATCGGAACTTAACGGAGATCGATCGGACATTCTCGTCAACCGCCGTTTGTTCTCCACCATACAAAAGTATGTCGACAGTTGACGATAATGGCCGATCACTACATACGTAGAATACCGATATTGGTCCGATATCAATAGGGGTCCCCAACCTTAAGGTAAACGTATACCCATTTGTCAGAGCAATATACTAACACCATTTTATAAACTAAACCATCAAAAGTTCGTTTCTACAAACTACCCTGACCGTTTGATATAACTAATGGAAAACATGTTCAGGAGAAGCATACCTCAAATGCTTAACCCAAAACTTTAAATTATCTCATTTTATATGAAAACATGATATCATTCTAATTTGACAAACTTGTTTCAAGTGAAGGCGGAAAGGAAGATTTATTACAACTCTTACATACATGTGACAGGTAATACAGGACACGTAATGCAGAACGCACCTATAGTAGCTTTCTGAATTAAGCGTGCCCTGCATTTAGAACCAGTCACTTGTCTTTTTAAGATAGCGAATATGTTTCCTTAACTCATTTGTGCACAGCGTCCCTTATAAGGGACATAGGCAAACATTGAAGACTTTGATCAGACGCCGCATAATACGGCGTCTGATCAGAGTCTACACTGGTTGCGGATAGGAATTTCAATATAAAACAAAACGAAGATTAAAGTTAAGACCAAGCACCCCTTACATAAACTATGGACTAATTCATTATATAATCATGGAATAATCAACTTGGAATAAATGAGTTAAAATGTTTGAAGATCATCTTTACACGAGAAGCGGATGTGCCTGCTGTCGAAAGTCCTTAAGGCAAAAAAGATCAGGCATCGGATAGACCTTCGCCAGTCGCTACATTTTAAAAAGCTACAGCTGACCATGGTCAAAACAGATTGCAAGTCTTTCGGAAAGTTTCGGGACAGTGGAAAACAAGATAGACCCTGACCTAAAGTCCTTTTAGATATAGCTGCCGGTCTAGATTTACAGTGTTCCCTCTCTACAACGACCCTTGCCAACAATTTCCTAAACGGGACAATTATGTCTAACGCTTTTACTGCTGTAATATCATCTGCCTAGAATGGTCGACTGCTGTTTATTCTCAAAGTTACATATAAGTGGAGATTTTGACCGAATAAATGTAATGACGAGTGACAAACAGCTTGAATCCAGATCAGACGCCGCTTTACGTGGCGTCTGATCTGGATTCAAGCTGTTTGTAAATGTAAGCAACGTCATAATATTCCCTATCTATAACGACTCCTTCTGAACAACACACACAATCTGTGTCTCCAATTACAGTGGAGAATCTGTTATTCTTTCCCGTTTAAACGCAAACGTACGCAAACGCAAAGCACTAAAACATAGAAAAGAACAACTTTTGGACAATTCTGATAATTCTTGTTTATCTTGGTGGCAAACAGTTTGAAGCCTGATCAGACGCCGGGTTACCCGGCGTCTGATCTTGCTCCAAACTGTTTGCACTGCAAATAATAGTTTTAGCGTAAACGCGTTTATTGGGAAAGAATAACAGATTCTCCACTGTAGGTGTCGTTATAGAGAGGGAGCACTGTACATTGTTTGTCAAAATTTAAGATTTGTTTGTTTAACAGTGTTGTTCAAATTGCACTTAATGTTATATTTATTCCAGCTTGTACACTCTGGTGTAGTTTTTCTGTGCAGGTACCGGGCTGAGGTTGCAAATATAGAGACTGTCGTCTTCATCCCCGTATGCTATAGTTCCGGAACCAATTGTGAGTCCCTGGTTCAGTCCTAGTATGATTTTTGTGAGATCTCCGGTTGGCGTGAGCTGATGAACGGTGTTGGTGTCGCGACTACATACGTACACGCTGTCATCTTTGCCTACAGCTACTCCATACGAGTATCTTAATGTTTGATGTCTATAAACAGAGATGACATGGCCACTGAGTGTCATACTTGTCATCGTGTTGGCCCCTGTGTCTGTAATGTAGACGACCTCTTTGTTTCTACTTAGGGTTACGCACCATGGCATAACAAACAGCTGACCGCCCTTGTCGTCAGTGGAGAATGTGTTTAATGTATTGCCGGACATGTCAATGATTTTGACGCTGTTGGGTTGTAGACGTGTCGTAATGAAGTATGACCCATTGTAACACAGCCCAATGATAGCAGCACCGGGTGTTTTAATTGTGCGGTGTGTGGACAGGACATCCGTCACTGAGATGATCGCTATTTTCTGTTCATGGCCTAATGCCACCGCGACTTGGTCTGCCTTTACTTTGGTTACGTCAAGCGGTTTTGATGATACAGGCAGCCGGGACAGGATTTGGCTTTCCTTTGTGTCAACGAGCTTCACGGCTTTGTTACTGCAATCAGTGACTACCATACGCCCATTGTCCAGTACTGCAATGCCGTCAATATAACACTCCCCGGTGTCGTCATCCGACTTCACATTGACCTCTCGCACGTGGCGGGCCTTAGTGGTTGTGTCATCCTGCCTCACGGATAGTGACCATAAGGCGGACAGTGTAGACATCATTTGATGATGTTTCCCGTCTTTGTTAAATGCATAGCGCGTAGCCTTGAATTCGCCATGTTCTTTCAACAGTTTATCTACCTCTGCTATATGCTGAGCGGAAAGCGGAAATTTTGTATCCCAGGTTGCGGTTTACCTTTTGGCATAGTTGACTTATCAAGTACCTTGTGATGTTTAGTAGCCGACAGTTTACCATGACAATCCGTACATATTGTACACAGGTATTCCGAGCATTCCTGGCAATAACCAACTGCTTCCACGTGCTTATCAGGGCTACATGCCTGACAGATATAGTCAAACATTCCATCAGATCCAGCGAGAACAGAGGCACTTAAATCTGTCTCTTGTTTGCTACAGGCCATTGTAAAATATTTTGATGTCAACACGGCAATAATGCTTACCTTACTCAGAGCTTAGCACCGAACTCCACCAGTTTCTTCAAACTGAATGTTTCAAACAAATTATTTAAGATTGTTTAGTTATAAAGTCATAATTGCAAATGCGAGTTTAGCTTCTAACGAGTCAACACAACATATATTTCCTACATTCACTTTCGTTATCTTACTGGTTGAATCATGTAAATACAGTCGAAACTCGATACTTCGAACTCGCTTAAATCGACCTTGCAAATAGTGCATAAGTTATATTTCAATAAATCGATCCCGCCGTATTCGAATATACCCGTACTTCAAAGTTAAAACGTACTTGAAAAATGGATATGTTCGAACTAACGCGTGTTTTCGAAGTATCAAGTTTTTATTGTTTTTTGACTCTGTACTTAGACGTATTTCAGAGATAACGGGCTTGTTATACAACGCAATTTTGTGTCCCGACATGAAAATCAGTTGTTTACGGAGGTCGGACAGAGTCACTTTATGAATTTGTTTTAAAAATCAAGATAGTATCTTGAAATTTCAAGTAAGTATTTTGAAAATTCAAGATAATATTTTGATAATTCAAAATAATATCTTAAATATTCATGATGCTTACTTTAAAATACCCGGACTATTCAGGCTAATATCTTGAATTTTCAAGAGCTACCTTGAATTATTTTCAGCATACTAACTTGAATTGTCAAGATACTATCTCTGATCGGAGGACATATTGCTTTTGCCTGTCTGTTTGTTTGTATGTTTGTTTGTTGGCAACCTTTACCTTGGAAATAACTTTTGAACTATGACCAATACACATGGTACATGTGTTGTACACATGATGAAGTATAAAAGTATGCAGATTTGGGACAGATCGGGTAAAAGGTCAAGGTCACAGAGATCAAAATGTCAAAATATTTGAAATGACACTAACGTTCGACTCTCAAGAGATAGGAACTTCATATTTGCAATACATATTGCTCTAATAGGAATCTGAATATATTTTACTTTTAGACATGTTAAGTAAGAGGTTAAAGTTTCAAATTCATTTGCAACCTTAACCATGGCAATAACTTTTGAACTATAACCAATACACACATACTACATGGCACATGTAGAGGTATATTAATATGCAGGGTTTGGGAAGGTCAGTTGAAAGAAATCTCAATATGTATACTTTAAGTCATGTAGAGTCGAAGGTCATGGTCATAGAGGTTTATGCAGTTATGAATAGCCGAGACCTTGTAGTCTATGAAATTGATTGATATACATCTGTCACCATTGGGCAACTCTCAGAATCCAAGATGGCCGCCAAGATGGCCGCCAGATTTGATAAACTCTTATTAACCCATCATATACATGGTAAAACTTTGCTCTAAAAGCCCCAAAATGACTGCTACGTATATCTAAATATTCATTGGCTCTTATATATTAGGTTGATAAGGGTATTCTCAGCTAAATTTTAAAAACTAGTCAAAATGGCGGCCATTTTGCCTAAAAACCAGATGATCAAGCCACTAGTTATTTGATTACCAGGCTAATACCCTACCGCTGTCCTTGTACAATCATTATTGTCCTCTTTGGATATCTACATTTATAGTGATGCAAGACTGGAATCCTTTTGTAGCTCTCAGGATCCAAGATGGCCGCCAAGATGGCGGCAATAATTGTTTAACTCTTATTGATAAAGTTTATCAACCATCCGATTACAAAGCTACAGTCCCACCACTGTGCTTGGGCATCCAATAATGTCCTCTTTGGATATCTATAGTTGTATCGATGCAAGACTGACAATCTTTCAAGCTCTCAGAATCCAAGATGGCGGTCATAATGGTTGCCAGAATCGATAAACTCTAATCAACATATCTTATCATCCATCCGGTTCAAATACGGTTAAGTGCCTAATTATGAGTAGAATATTTCATACAGTATTTATTTTCATCGATTCATTACTAGGCGTCGGAATCGATCGATATTGTTCTGAAAAACACTTGATCGATGACAACTAATTGTTCTTCCGGAAAAAATCGAACGTTTCTGATAACGCTCGATGCTGGATATAATTTTGGGGTAACTAACTTAAACAAATTGCACCAGTTTATACACGTCGATCTTGCAAACAACGAAATTGAAGCAGAAGACAGTGAACCGGTGAAGGGGTAAAATACTTACGGACAATTTGATGGTGAAAGGGTAAAGGCAAGATGACATGCTAATTGTGAAGTCTTTGGTTATGGACCTCGAAGATAAGCATCTGATCAAACATTTGTTTATAACGCTTCAGTGAAATCAACTTGCAAAAAAGGCAGATTACATTTTTAAACAAGTGATAATTCAATGTTATGAGGGATTATTAGTGTCCAATTGAACTTTGAAATTTATTAAATTGCTGTTAACTTTGAAGGGTAACATTAGCCGTATTCGACTCATCATGTTTTAGTTGAGTAATATTGTTACGTTAAATAACATCCCAGTCGAATACAAAAAGTTGCGTTAAATCGCAACCTCTCAGTTCCTCGTTAAATACAGCAAAAGGACAATGTTGAGTTTGTTGAGGAACAGTCGCCAAACATAATCCATAACCATTGGTCAGAGATGTTTTGTGGTGTAATATCAATTGATGCATCAACGCTTTTCAATTACAACAGCAACATAACTGTAGAAATGATTCTTATTTCACAATATTATAATTACCTTTCCAACTGAAATGTTTAAAAAATGTCTTAATATTTGCTACAACCACAATTCCAGAATCATTGAAACATGTAGACAAACATAATTAATATGACTGATTCACTACTTTCAACCATGTCTATACTATCATTCACAGCTCTGATTCTACAATACTATGTTTGTTTGGTAATTACAACAAATACTTTCTACACGGCATGCACAGAATACAGTGCAAGAAAGGCGATAACTATTGCAATGACATCGCATACTGGATCACGGTGCCTGACTGCCATATGAACACTTTTATCATTTTCAGTACATCCTGTGGTGCATACTAAACTTCATCGGGAAGTAGAACTGGCAGAAGCTATTTCTGGTTTTCATCTTTGAACCAGTCAAAGTCAATGGGATCCATTGCTGGAGGGTATGGGCCAAAACCATGCTTCCATACGCATGCTTGAAAGTGTGCTCGTTTGACATTTTCACGAAACGCCTAAGGGAGTTGGGGGAAGTGTATCAAGATTCGCTGCCAACACAGCTGTTTTCCCAGCTGTTTTAGACCACGTTCTAATTCTGGCATTTGACATAGTCGTTAGATTCCCAACATTATAACACGATGCGACGAACTCTGATGATTCCTTTTCAACGTCTATTATGTCTGCTGTAACATCTCATAGTTTAGGACTTTAAGTACTTTACCCTTGCCTATTCCGTGAAAGCTTGGAACAGTGTCACATCCAGATAGTGCATGAGCTGCCGGTAAGTCAGCCACAATGTCTCTGTGCATCCACAGTTGCATTTATGTCGATGATTGTTCTGCCCTGGACTTGAGATTCCATGATGACTGGAATTCCCTGTTTCTGAAAATGGTACAGTACAAGGATAAACACATCTGTGTCATCTGCTATGGTATTTACACCTTCGCCTGATTCTTTTGACACATTGACCATTTGCTGCACAATTATATTGTCAGCTTCCTCATGACTCATTCATATGTCATCAGGCCGAATATTTACACATTCAGTGATTTCGAGAGGATATTCGTCTTCTCCTGTTATTACAAGTTTTCAAATTCTGTTTGCAAAATATCAAGTGAAGGCGTAAATATTATAGCAGATGACACAGATGTGATTAAACTTGTTAACTTCCCCATACTACAACTCCATGTCAAACGAGCACACTTTCAAGCATGCGTATGGAAGCATGCTTTTAGCCCGGACCCTCCAGCAATGGAACCCATTGACTCTGGCTGGTTCAAAGATGAAAACCAGAAATAGCTTTTGCCAGTTCTACTTCCCGATGAATTTCAGTATGCACCACAGGATGTACTGAAACTAAATAAAGTGTTCATATGGCAGTCAGGCACCATGATCAAGTATGCGATGTCATTGCAACAGTTATAGAGAATATTTGGTGACTAGCTTTGAATGAGAAATGTTATCTGGCAAGGCGGATGAATATATCAGGTGAGCCGCAGGCGAACCTGATATTTTCAGAAGCCGAGCCAGATAACATTTCTCATTCAAAGATAGGAACCAAATATTCTATTTATCCTTGTCACAATAGTAAAATAAATAGAGAATGCTTTTTTTTAAAGCTAGAGTCATTTTTGGTCCAGATAAGATTCTCACTAAAGAACTATGTTATTCTAGGAAAGCGCGCTATTATATAGATGACGTCAGTGACGTCACATCCTAGTTACGTTGAAAAGAAATAAAAGAACCTTTAAAAATCTAGTGTTTTTAACTCAGGAAATCTAAAAGGTGGACACTTATAGAAGTATGTCAGCAAGCGACTAGTGGCGCGTACTCTATAACGCTGTGATTGCATCGAATAGTTCGTATAAACGTCGTTACACGTCGGGATTCTGTTGAAAGAGTTTTAGAATACCTTTCCTAACAGCGGGAAAAATAAGCGTCTCGGTGAAAAAAGTAGTTCGGGCTACAGGTCATGTGACCACTTGACATAATAACATCGGTCATGTGACCACATAGCATAATAAAGCAAAGTTTATCTGTCACCCCTTTATCCGTCAGGAAAACAGGCACGTGGCAGGATAAATCGCCTTTCTTGCACTGTATTCTGTGCATGCCGTGTAGAAAGTATTTGTTGTAATTATCGAACAAAGTATAGTAGAATCAGAGCTATGAATGATAAGTATAGACATTGTTGAAAGTAGTGAATCAGCCTTTTACTTCCTTCAATAATCACTGATATTTTTTATGTTTATCGTCATGTTTCAATGATTCTGGAATTGTGGTTAAGTTAAGGCGCATTCTGTTTTACTTTCAAACTGCTTTAATAATAGTTAGACAATTTTTTAAACATTTCATTTAGAAAGGTACTTATAATACTGTGAAATCGTGCGTCATCGGAAACGTTCGATTTTTTCCGGAAGAACAATTAGTTGTCATCGATCAAGTGTTTTTCAGAAAAATATCGATCGGTTCCGACGCCTAGTAATGAATCGATGAAAATAAATACTGTATGACATATTCTACTCATAATAATTAGGCACTTAACCGTATTTGAACCGGATGGATGATAAGATATGTTGATTAGAGTTTATCGATTCTGGCGACCATTATGACCGCCATCTTGGATCCTTAGAGCTAGAAAGATTGTCAGTCTTGCATCGATACAACTATAGATATCCAAAGAGGACATTATTGGATGACCAAGCACAGTGGTGGGTATGTAGCTTTGTAATCGGATGGTTGATAAACTTTATCAATAAGAGTTTAACAATTCTTGCCGCCATCTTGGCGGCCATCTTGGATCATGAGAGCTACTAAAGGATTCAAGTCTTGCATCACTATAAATGTAGATATCCAAAGAGGACAATACTGGTTGTCCAAAGACAGCGGTAGGGTTTTAACCTGGTAATCAAATAACTAGTGGCTTGATCACCTGGATTTTAGGCAAAATGGCCGCCATTTTGACTAGTTTTTAAAATTTAGCTGAGAATAACCTTATCAACCTAATATATAAGAGCCAATGAATATTTAAATATACGTATCAGTCATTTTTGGGCTTTTAGAGCAAAGTTTTACCATGTGTATGATGGGTTAATAAGAGTTTATCAAATCTGGCGGCCATCTTTGTGGCCATCTTGGATTCTGAGAGTTGCCCAATGGTGACAGATGTACATCAATCAATTTCATAGACTACAAGGTCTCGGCTATTCATAACTGCAAAAACATTTTCTATGCAACTCAGTGCAAGGTTCCCTCTGGGTTCGCCCGGACTATACAGAGATCGGCAAATTTCGTCAACTGCCGTCCGAGCACATTTCGGAACGGACCGAAAATTGACGAGAATGACCGATCGCTCTCCGTTGCAGTATGTACCGATATTAACAAACATTGGCCCAATCTCATTAGAGGTTCTCAACCTTAATAACAACTGCTGATTTCAAGGTACATGCAACTTAGTAGTTAGCACTTTGCCTTATTACATTCTCCGTCTTTCTAAAGTTTTCTCAGTGTTGTTATACTTTCTGATCCTTTGGAATCATTGATTTCAGCGCATTTACAGTTGAAAGTTGAATTCCGCTTAAGCTGTTGCTAGGGGGCGTGAGCACTGTTGCATATTTCAGTATTGCTCAATTAAACCGAGTCTGCAATTTTCAGTATTTGCTTTGTTTTCTGTGCTTTCAAAGGATCTCCCCCTTATTCAGATTTTTACATTTTGGATCCTGATCAGACGCTGTGTTAAAGCCATGGATGGGTGGGGGAATCATAGAATGGACTGGGGCAAAGTCTTTAAGCGGTGTCTGATCAGGTTCCAAACTATTTTACACTCGTATCGATTGTTTTTGCAGACGATACACGTGTAAAGCAGATGACGCCATGGCAGTGAAGGAGTTGATAAAGAAGGGACAAAAGGTTCCATTTATGTTCTTTCGAACTCAGAGATTGAAAAGTCACACCGTTGTCAAAATCACGTGAGAAGTGTGACGGTAGTGTCGGTGGTGGGATACAACATGTAGATGTCCAGGTTCCCGTCCCTTTCTCGATCCGCGGATGTGATTGAGAACAAACGATTATCAGTCGTTACCAACTAGGAAGTTTTTAAATCTACATGTATTTGTCATGTGATTTTGTTATACAGTCTAACGTGTACTTAGCGACATTTCTATTTCTTCAGTGTGTTTCGAGATCAGTGGACCATATAGGAACCCTCTGATCGGGGTTTGCTCTGTTTGTCATTTTGCAATACAGTGTAAAAATAATCCTAAGTAGTTCAAATTGAGCAAGGATTAACCCATCTTCTGTCTTACCCGCGGGTACTATACCTTTAACCCTTACGGCGCCGAAGACGCATACATGCGACTTTGCAAACAGTTTGAATCTTAATCAGACGCCGTTTGACACTCGTGTCGATATTTCTAAAGTCATTATACCTTAAAACCTTACTTTGAAACGTTCTTACAGACGACAATATTGAAGCAGACGACAAAAACCGGTGAAGAGGTAAAAATATCCCGAACAATTTGGCGACGAATGGGTTTAAATAGTCAAACATGACAAGGCTGAATCCCTACAAGACCGACACTCCGGGTATATTGATTATTTGTAAACAGTTTGGATACTGATCAGACGCCGCGTTTAGCGGCGTCTGATTAGGATTCAAACTATTTGTCACTAATTTTACTATTTCATATGTCAAAATACACAAAAGTTTAAATTTCTGGAAATAGAAGCAGGCGATGTTTGTTCAAAGCAGATAAAGCAATGACAGTGAAGTGACAGATTAAATGGAAATTAGAATGACCCAATTGGTATTTTCAGAAAATCTCTCATAACGAGTATTTCAGATTTGACTGTACAGTGCTTCCTCTCTACAACAACATCCATTGGGAGACACATATTGTGTGTGTTGTTCGGAGGGAGCTGTTATAGGGAGAGACAAGGATATTCGTGATCGGTGTTCGCTATAGAAAACAGGATAGTTATGTGAGAAAATGTAGTTAAACCTAGCCTAGATATGATAACGTTCAGTTTGGATACAAGCACTGAAGTAGACACTTTAGTTGTTTTGCTGTTACACTAGTTAACTATAGTCAATCAGCTGAACTCGCTCATCACATGACTAACCGTTTTATCACTTCTTAGAAGATAGTAGTTTTCCTTCTCAACCTGTTCGCGTCCATTAGACGGCTGGAGGAAGACTTGTAAACTTTCGGATTTTCATTTCAGAGTTAAAATCGAAGAAGGGTCGATGAAATCGTAGATTTCAACCATTCATCTGTATCAAGCTGAACGCATTTGTGAGATTATGCTAGTTGAAAAAAGAAGTTGACAATCACTTACACCTCTGTGATACAATATACGGTTTCTTACACTTGTACAATGCGAATTTAGATGTTTAGATCTCAGTGAAGGTAAGCATATATTAACCAAATACTAATCGTTTTTCATGATTTATTTATTCCCCTACTAGAGAAAATATTTCCAATCTATACAGTCGTCAATATGTACCACACAACACTTTCTGCATCCTACAGAATCTGGTTTCTTATAGCAGGCTTTACTTTCAAGCAGGTTTAAGTGATCACCTATTTTCTATACTAGAGGCAGGCTTTTGAGTAAAGGGTTAATACTTTAATGCGTGCCAAATGTGTAGCTCACTACTGTTAAGCAAGATTATACTCGCGTTTACCGTTTTCAAGAATCCAAGCCCGGTCCGTCTAAAGACCCCAAACCTGCCCAAACCTCCCCAAACCACTTTGAAAAAAAGTTTGTCATATTCTAGCAGATGGTAGCTTAAAGCAGACTGAAAGTGAAGCAGAATGCGCATTCTGCTTTACTTTCAACCTGCTTTAAGTGGATACTTGTCTTCAAAACCAGGAACAGGCTATTGGATAATGGGTAAATATGTTAGGGAGAATGGACGAGTATTTGTCCATTCTTGAGAAATAATGGAGACGATGCCCCAAAGGGGCTGAGTCTTCATTATTTCTCAGGAATGGACAGATACGATTTCATTCTCCCACTCAAAATACACCTAACATGAATTTAGTATTTTTAAATAACAATGAATTTCCACTGGTACCCTCAGCTTAATATTGTGTAAATGCACTGTTAGTGAAACTCATGCTGATGAGCATGTCTTTTTCAGGAAATTCAATCAGTTAGAAATAACTCTCCATTCCTTTAAGAATGTACTGTACAGTGAAAGCGTACAGTGTTTTAACTGGTCATTTCGTGTAAAATCATTGTAGACAATGGCTGACAAGAACCTCTCTGATTATTCTCAGTCTGTGTTAATATGAGACCGGGAAAAGACCGGTATGTGAATACATTGGATTCATTTCATAATCTGGATTTTCATTTTTATGCCCCCAGAATCTACGATTCGGGGGCATATAGTTTTTGTCATGTCTGTCCGTCCGTCCGTCCGTCCGTATGTCTGTGCCAAAAACCTTAACCTTGGCTATAACTCTTGCATTTTTGTATCTGGACCTTTTATACTTGGCATGTGTCTTCCCTGTATCAAGACCTTTCCATCCATACAAACCTTTTTGACCTTGTGACCTTGACCTTGACATTTGACCTACTTTTGTAAAAATCTTTAAATGGCTATAACATTTGCACCAGTAGGCTCAGGGCTTTCATATTTTGTATGTATATTTCTTTTGTCAAGACCTTTTCAACCATACCAACATCTTTGAACATGTGACCTTGACCTTGACCTTTGACCTATTTAATCAAACTTTAACCAAAAACCTTAACCTTGGCTATAACTTTTGCATTTTTAAACCTGGGCCTTTTATACTTGGCATGTGTATTCCTAATGGCAAGACCTTTCCAACCATATAAAACTTTTTGACCTTGTGACCTTGACCTTGAAATTTGATCTACTTTTGTAAAAATCTTTAAATGGCTATATAATTTGCACCAGTTGGCCCAGGGCTTTCATATTTTGTATGCATATTTCTTGTGTTAAGACCTTTCCAACTATACCAAAGTCTATGACCATGTGACCTTGACCTCGACCTTTGACCTATTTAATCAAACTTTAACCAAAAACCTTAACCTTGGCTATAACTTTTGCATTTTTGCACCTGGGCCTTTTATACTTGACAGGTGTCTTCCCTGTGGCGAGAACTTTCCAACCATACAAAATTTTTTGACAATGTGACCTTGACATTTGACCTACTTTTGTTAAAATCTTTAAATGGCTATAACATTTGCCCCAGTAGGCCTACGGCTTTCATATTTTGTTTATATATTTCTTGTGTCAAGACCTTTCCAACCATATCTACGCTTTTGCCCTTGTGACCTTGACCTTTGACCGGCTTTTGTATAAATCTTTATATGCCTATAACATGGCCTAGAGCTTCCATACTTTGTATATACATGTACATTGTATGTTTCTTGTGTTAAGACTTGTTCAACCATGCCAATGTTTCATTTACCATGCGACCATGACTTTTGACTTACTTTTGCAAATAAGCATTACATTACAGAACATGACGCTGGCTGGGGGCATTTGTGTTTCACAAACACATTGCTTTTCATCTGATCTTCACCAAACTTTCTGAAAATGTTTGTTGACATAAAATGGAGACCAATTTGGATAACCAGCGGCACCAATTTATGCTAGGCCCTTTGGAGTAATGGCCCTTGAAGTCCTCAAAATGGCGCTCCAATACAGTTTCAGCTCTCTAACTTTTACGTTTGATAGTCTGGATTCCCCTCCCTGTATCATCGGGGGCATTCGTGTAACTGGGACACGCTCTTGTTTCCAATGGGACTTATACTTGTGCCTATGTGTATTTCTAGCAGTCGTCAGCTTGCTCGGCATCTGATCTGGATCTAAGGTGTCTGTACATGTTATTAAGATCACAATCGTCAGTACGGGTTACAATCCATTACATACACCATTTGAGGAATTTATACAGTAAACCCCCTCTATCAGGACTACAATACTAAACAAAAGGCTAATCGATTGTATAAAAGCCAGGTGAAGCTTAAAGAAAGATGAAAGTAAATCAGAAAGCTCCAAAAGGTGATTTCTATTTTACATCCACATTACTTTAAGCAGTCACCTGCCTTAAACACAAAATAATTGGATCCAAGCTGTTTGCAAAGTGTATCATAATCTGATGTCAAATAGATTGGATTCTGTTAAGACGCCGAAATTGTCGGCGTCTTATTACATTCCAAGCTTTTTGTAAGAGTATTCGCTTTTAGTGACTAGTCGTTTGTAGTAAGCTAAAGGCGAATAAAATACAAGTGACAGCTAAAGCAATGTATGAGTAAAACAGAAAGCTTCGAAATGAGTTTTCTGTCTTACTTTCACTTTCTTTTAGATGGATCTAGTCGCCGGTCTCAGACACCAAATAGTAAACAAAGAGTTAGTTGTAGTAATGGTGGTCGTTTAACACTGTCTCCTTGTATTCAGGAATGGAGATTCGGAACAATAAGTACCCATTACTTTTCCAACACAAATGTGTAACTATTACACACTTGTGTAGGGAAACGTAATGGAGACCTATTGTTCCTAACGATCCATTCCTGAAATATAATGGACAAATTTTTAATGAAATAATAATACATGTGTATTTTAATTAGAAGTAACTGTGTATAGCTATCTTAAGTTTTGTATTGCTCCCCTTGCAATGAAAAAACATCGTAGATTTATTTTTAATTTAACATTTTATCATTAATTTAGCCTTACTTTACCATTTATAAGCTTCATGTGCTTAGATATTAAGGGATTTAAGTAGTTCGGGTTGTTTTTAAGTGATTTGGAGAGGTTTTTGGAGGTTTGGGATCTTTAGACGGACCCGGTAACTGGACATCTCGTTAAAATGCCAACTGTTCCGTTATTTCATCATAATTGTTTCTTCAGTCTATATCGCTAAAATGTGAACACATGTACTGTCAAACTCCGATATTTTATTCGAAAACGCTAAGGTCGAACTAATCTATATTTCATGATTTGACATTCGTTTAATTGTATGTGGTCGAACATACATGTATTATAAAGTTAGAAAAATAGTGACTTTGCCACACTTTACATTAACATACGGGGTAAGGTTGGTTAAAGTGAGTTCGGTTCAGCGAATATGAAATAATTCAGACGTCACTTTTAGGTGACCATTTAAACTAGCTTGAACAAACAAAGCCCTGCTTGCGCTGGTCTTTTTAACGGCTTGTTTAGATCATCTGACACGCAGAGCCCAGTTCAAATATTGTGGTCGGCGTCGTGTTTCTTTTTTGTCGTTTCTTGTTGTTTTGTTGGTGTTTTTTAGGGGGTACCTTTGTATTTTTTTGTTTTGTATTTTTTTGTCTTGTTTCTTTGTTTGTTTTGATTTTTATACACGATTTACAGCTGATAAGTTTGAAACTGGTGCCTAAGAGAGTAAGAGAGTTATTCGGAAATGTTGTCTTACATAAATTAACCTAAACCCAACAAATAACATTTGGATGACTTATAAAAAAGCAGATCCAGATATGAAAAACATTTCATCTCTTTATACCATAGCCAGTGTTATGATGATGTTTCTGCAATTATGTTAATTTGAACAGTGACATGACAGCATAAGGATATCACATTGTAATATTTACACGTGCGTTCGCGGACTTAGAGGAGCGATCGGGGATCCGCCTCATCCCCTTCCACTTTTACTGTGGTTAAACTATGATTACCGGAATGATTATAATGGGCAGCGTTAGCATTATGAGCTTTAAGGTCATGCCTTCCTTTCATATCTAAAGTGTAAATCACCTTTGCTAAAATGTGCTCAAGTTCTTTGAGTATTCTGTTTTATTTTCATTTTTATTAGATACTATATGTATCGTGAACCATCACTTTATTTGTTGTACGTAATAGATTATTAGGTGGTAGTGTTGTCAGGCTAGATAGCGGTCATACATCCTCCATCAAGAAAAAATAGATAGATCCGTGCTTACAGTCAATTTATAAACTAAATGTTGATTTAAGAAATAATCTTCGCTCCATGGTTTGCTATCGCCTCATATACCACGATTTGGAGTTCTGACGCGTAGCAAATTAACCACGAGGGCCGAAGGCCCAAGTGGTTAATTTGCAGCGCGTCAGAACGACAAATCGTGGTATATAAGGCCATAGCAACCATGGAAGAAGATTATTTCGATTCTAACATTACAAATAAGGATTTAACCGGGTCTACACTATTAGGTTTTCAGTATTAAAGGGGTACAATCGCATCGGACTATTTTTATTAGGACTCCCCTTCTATTGCTGTTCCTTTCCATCCATTAAAAACATCATATCTTAAAACGTTTCTAACATTACAAATAAGGATTTAACCGGGTCTACACTATTAGGTTTTCAGTATTAAAGGGGAACAATCGCTTGGACTGTTTTTATTAGGACTCCCCTTCTATTGCTGTTCCTTTCCACCCATTAAAAACACCATATCTTAAAACGTTTTGAAAATTATTTTAAACCCCCGCTTGAAACAAGTTTAACATCTAAATACATTGAATAAACTATTTATCACCTAAATATTTCAACTACCTTACAAACTATTAGCAAAACGTTTTAAAATTTGCATATATTTATTTCAATCGAGCGTTCTTTAAATATGATTTATCGTAGGGTGGACACAGGAACAACCATTGTAACCGGACTATTTTCACATCGTTGTTTATCAGTTTCCGGTCATTGTATTATCAGTTTCCGGTCATGTGTTATCATACTTATATGTCACGGTAAATTTGTTCTTTGTTTATTGAGACGAATGCACGTGTCATGTTAGAATTAAGTTTATTGATATGCTTGAAGTTCGGCGTGCGTGAAAATAAAATATATAACATGTAGCCTGTATTCATTTCTTCATTCTGTTGTTGGCCAGCGTATTTCCAAAATGATTAGCATTTAAGTGTATTTGATAATTTTTTTCTCTGTGTGTTGCAGGTCTACATTGACATGTACCAAACACTGCGAGAAAAACCTGTCGGAAAGAACCGAAATGCCCATACATGTAGTTTGTTAAGACAACTTTAGCGAATAAAATAGGAATGAATAAAAACGTAAAATAAAGTACACTATGGCTCGTAGCAATACAGCTAAAGATTTAAGTATCACTGGGTCGGAAGAAGTGTATGACTTTTTTTGTCAACCATGTAGCCCTGATAAACTTGTGGAAGCTGTTGGTTATTGTCAGGAATGTTCTGAATATCTATGCATCACGTGTATCAATTATCATGGTAAACTATCGGTATCTAAAGGCCATACTGTCCTCGACAAGTCAGCGATGCCAAAAACGAAAATGCCACCGAAAATTCAAATCACTGACGTACTGACTAAGAAATGTCGTAAACACCCAGATGAGGTTCTGAAATATTTCTGTAAATCCCACAACCAGATATGCTGCAGTGTCTGTGTTACTTTGGACCACGTATCATGCTCAAACAAGATTTACGTACCAGACGTCTCTAGCGGCATAGCTAAAAGCCAAGAATACAAAAACCTTAGAGCAGATTTAAATCGAATTATCAGGCAAATAACGCTACAACTGGAACGGAACAACGATAATAGTATGATTAATGACAAATACCTTTCCGAAACGCTTGCAGACATCGCGGATTGCAGACAACAGATCAATGACATTCTGGATGCAATGGAAGAAGCAACAAAAAGTAAAATTGCACAGTTACATCAAGAAAACCTTTGTGCACTGAGAGGTATCTCTGAAAAGTGTCAGTCATTACTCAAAGAAGTACATTCTATGTCATTAGACCTGGATAAAATAGCAAATGCCGGCAAAAACAACCAGCTTTTCGTTGAGATTAAACTTTATTGTGATCGCATAGTAAAGGTAGAAAAACAAATGAAAGAAGCTGACGAGTTCGAAGTTATTCGATATGCATTTCATCAAGACAAGCAAATTCAGGAGATGATGTCCTCATTGTCAGACATATGGTCACTATCTTTGAGACAGGATGCTACACCCACTAAAGCCAGATACGTAGAAGAGATGAACGTGAAAATGAAAGACGATGAAAAGGAGTGCAATATAAGTGGATTAGTTGTTCTGGACAAAGAGCGAGTTGTAGTGGCTGATGCTAGCAACATAGCAGTAAAACTATTTGACGTGGGTATGAACAAACCAAAGGCTCGCCTACAGCTGTCAACGGCTCCAAATTCTTTAACGGAAATGGATTCAAACAAAGTTGCAGCTGCTTTACCTTTGGAGAATAAAATAGATATAATCACTGCATCAAGGGTGCTGTCGAAAAGTCAATCTATTACAATACACGGTGACCGCATCCGTGAAATTTGTTATAATAAACCATACTTTATCACGTCGTGCTACAAATCAGGAAGCATCAAGATCATCGATATGTCCGGTAAAACTTTGAAAACATTCAGTTCTGACAGGAATGGTGCACATATTTTTACTGAACCAGTATATATTACTCTAAGCCGTGATAAAAACGTTGTCTATGTAACGGACTATAGCGCCAACTCGATCACGTGTATGAGTCTTACTGGCAACGTCATCTCTGTCTATAGGCATGATCAGTTAAAGAAGCCTAGGGGGATAGATGTGGGCAAGGATGGCGCGGTGTACGTGTGTAGCTATGACACATATACCGTCCATCAACTGACACCAACAGGAGACTTCATGCGGATTATGCTCGAACTTGATCAAGCAAAACGATCTAATTGTCTAGCTTTCAATGACGAAAACAACAGGTTGTATATTAGCCGTGGTAACTACATCAGACTTTTTCAATTGAAATAAATCTTAACGTTGAAAAACACATAAAGTAAGAAAATTTAACCCTAAGTACGCTATTTTATTTCCGTCTGCGACAATTCGCAGAGTTGGTGTTTCTAGATTACCAGATTGTCAGAAAAGTTTGTTCCAGATGAGAAACCTACTGTGTATATACATATAGAGATGGAAGTGTGCCATGTACCACTTTCAAAACACTTTGACCTTGACCTCTGACCTTGATTATTGAAAAACCTTGTCCGGAGGAAATCTCCTATACAATGCCATCTAATATTACCAAACTTAGTTTGTGGATACATCTTAGAATTGCCAAGTGGCACATACCACTTTCACCTTCTGACCGTAATTGTTGAAACAACTCGGCCAGAATATGTGACAGGGATCTGTAGTAGGATATGAATCACATCTAGTGATAGTACTAGTTCATTTTGAAATTTCTGGAAATTATTTCGCTGCTTGTAGACAGTTCGTCTAAGTGTGCTACTAATTGTCATTATATGCCACTGTACATATTAAACCTTATCATGATGAATAAAAGTCTATTTCAAGAAAGTTTAACGATAAATTTCTCAACAATGTTTACATGCATTCTTAACCCATTTGCGCCCGGTGGATTCTTCCATACTTATATATTGGATTAGTCCATATTTTATCTAAGGGGTGCCTGGTCTAAATTTTCATTTCCGTTCTGTTTTATATTTAAGTTAGTGTAGACTATGATCCGACGCCGCATTATGCGGCGTCTGATCAGAGTCTACACTGTTTGCCTAAGTCCCATATATGGGATCGTTGGCACAAATGGGTTAATTAAGAACAAATTGATATAAGTCTCTCAGATTAGCAGCAGACGCATATTTGCACATGATATGAGTTCATTGCGTGTTTGTAATTTTGCATTAAGCTCTATACACAGTAGAAAAAAGGTATTCTTTCCCAATAAACGCATTGGTCCAAACACATTTTCTTCATTACAATCAGTTTGGAGCCAGATCAGGCGCCGGATTCTCCGGTGTCCGATTTGGCTCCTTACTGTTTGTTATTCGATATCTAAACAGCTATTCAATAGTTCTTGACAAGTCGTGTGATGCAATCTATTTTATTTCCCTTACGCTTCGTATCCTTTTAACCCTTTACCCAATAACCTATTTACAACATTAAAGACAGGTGATCACTTAAATCAGGTTGAAAGTAAAGCAGAATGTGCCCTAAGGCACATTCTGCTTTACTTTCAGCCTGAATTAAACTAACATCTGCTAGGCTATATAAAACTATTTGTTATGGTAAATGTTCATGAGGGTATAAACTAGAACTATTTTCTTCAGCGGAGGAATAAATTAAATACGCTAAAAGTCGCTTCTATTGGGGAAAGGGTTAAAACTGAAAGAATAACGTCTTCTCTACAGTGTGAGCTTATCTCTTGTGATTTGTTTGATTTACTTTTTCATTGACAGATTTATCATGATTTACCCTTTTTACCGTAATGTTATCGTCTGCTTCAATATTGTCGTCAGCAATATCATTTAAAAGTTAGATTTTAGGCAGTATCACTGACGGAATTTCGAACCTAGTTTAAAACAGTTTTGATCGTGATCAGATGTCTTCGTTACGCGGTGTCTGATCAGTATCCGAACAGTTTGATAAGATGCTTTTTGTCACTATTGACTATGAAAGGGTTCAGAATATTTGCTATGTGTAATATTTACATGTTATGACCAACGCCTAATAACTTTCATTGCATGTACAGTGGGGAATCTGTTATTCTTTCCCAATAAACGCGTTTACGCTAAAACTATTATTTACAGTGCAAACAGTTTGGAGCCAGATCAGACGCCGGGTAACCCGGCGTCTGATCAGGCTCCAAACTGTTTGCCACCTAGATGAACAAGAATTATCAGAATTGTCCAAAAATTGTTCTTTTCTACGTTTTAGTGCTTTGCGTTTGCGTACGTTTGCGTTTAAACGGGAAAGAAAACAGATTCTCCACTGTATATTGAATTGATTGACAGTGTTTTATTTTGCTCATTAATATGCTATAAGTAAAGAAAAATTAAATAATACCGTGCTATTCATGAATTGCAAGCAAAATGTTCAGAAGAAATTTTAACTTCATCTTTATTAAATTATTTGGTAACTTTGCCTCTTTAACACATGTAGTTAGTATCCAGAACAGACTCTGTGGGGCTACGATGGTGATAAATTCCTAACCCTTCTACAAGATCGCATGTTTGCAAAGGTGTTTTATAAAGTACGTTTTAACCTTTTAAAGAGATAACTGTCCCAGTACCAAGACCATATGCCTCTGGTTAAAAATAAAGATGTTGACACCTGTTATTTTACATGTGCAAATATTCCCTAGTGACGATTCAATGCGTCATTTACGGTTCATCTGTACATAGTATAGGTGTCCGATATACGCAGTGCAAACCCAGATGCTTATAAAGCGTTTGAGTTGAGTCTGACATCGTTCTCGTGCATTTGTTTGGACCGATTTGAGCCTATGCTAAAATCTGACCAATCAAATGCTTGAGAACGAACTCAAACTCAGCTCAAACGTTTTATAAGCGCTGGGCCCGAGGACCCCTACAGGAGCCTTCTGATCTGGTGTCTTAAATGTTGGTCATTTTGCAATGCATTGTAAAAGCAGTCCTTAATACTGAAACTTGACTAGACTGAATTGGAAAGTGGACCTGTCCATTTGTTATATATTCATGAAGTGCCCTGCTTCTCTAATTAGCGGTTGCAATACATATGTATACCTTATATACTACATATTTTCTATGTTCAAATGACTTATTACGCTATGTACGTTTGTACCCCTCGTATTCATATTAAGTTGTGTGTGGGCGTTATTATTGTACGCGACGGTAAACCGAGTTATGTTACAATGCAGTTACAAACATGTTCCAAAATAATTATAATCTATGGACTACTTTTCTAAAAGATTTTAGCAAAATCATGGCGGTATTTCCAGGTTTTCACGAAAAGAAGTTTTGTTTGTGTTCTCTTCATTGGGCAGTTTTGAGTAAAATGTTGTCATTTTCAACCATGATAGTAAAACATGGACACTACTTAAATAGACATTTGAATTGTTCATTAGAAGTTTCGGGGATCTATGAGCTAGATGATATTCGCTGCTTGTAGCTATCTGTTTTGATTCAGCTACAAATGGTCATTAGGTCATTGTACTAATAAACACTTATCATGTTGGATAAACGTATAAATCAAGCTCGTTTTTGCGAATGGCTGAACCATTTCACTCTCAATGACTTCATAAAGCGCATTTGCAAACAATTTTGGTCCTGATCAGACGCCGCGTTACGCGGCGTCTGGTCAGGATCAAAACTGTTTGCCACTTGTTTTGAAATTACATCAGTGATACTGACTTAAATCTAACTTTGAAGCGATATTGGAGACGACAATATGGCGGTGAAGGGGAAAATCCTCACGATCATGTACCAAATTTGTTTGCAAATGCGCTTTATGAAGTCATTGAGAGTGAAATGGTTCAGCCATTCGCAAAAACGAGCTTGATTTATACGTTTATCACATGATCATGAAAGGGTTAAAAGGCGGTTTGGTATGCATGTTTTAAATAACAACTAGTAAGTCTCAAGGGTTTGGATCAAGTCCAGACGCTGGTTTGCTTGCAGTTGATTGCCAGATCGCAATATGGTAAGGGTTTATTGCCTGTTTGTAGCTGTGCATTGAACTCTATATTATTATTATTATTATACCAGATTTATTTTTTCACACAGGAGTTGTGCGTTCAAAAGCGCTTAACTGTTATACTATATACAGTAGAAAAACGTTATTCTGTCTCAATAAACACGTTTGTGTCCGAAAACAATTATTTTCATTGCAAACAGTTTGGAGCCAGATCAGACGCGATCTGGCTCCATACTGTTTACCATTTGGTATTTTAATAAGTCGTCAATAGTCTCTGAACCAGACATATTCTGAAAGTTTATAGCATTACATTTGCGTTTAGGTTCGTTTTCTTTTAAAATTGAAAGAATAACTTATGATGTGTATCGGTTTTTTAAGGTTTTAGACCCCTAAAGGTATCGGACTAAAATCAGGACTCTACTCCAAGAGAGCGGTCATTTATGTCAACTGACGGCTCGTTCCGGTTCGACATTTTGACGAGAATGGCCGATCGTCCTTTACAGTTTATCTGCGCAGAGTATATTTGTCCTTTGAACACAGTGGTGATCCAAATCTCCGGTTAGGTTCTGTAGTCAATACTGTTGGTCATTTTGCAATGTATTGTAAAACCAACCATAAATAGTTAAAATGTACAACTGTCCATTTAGGGTGATATGGGTGATTGAGTTAAGGCAAATAATAGTAACTCTTGTGTTGATCGGTTACTCGACTCATTTACTGCATTGGCGTCATCTCGTCTGCTTTTATTTCTCAAACTTCACATTGAGATAAATGGACTAAAGTATTATCGTAATAAGTGTCAAACAGTTTGGATCCTGATCAGACGCCGCTTAATGCGGCATCTGATCAGGATCCAAACTGTTTGCAGATTATCATTGTACGGTACTTGGGGTAAGACAGTATTCAGAACACTCGGTACTTGGGGTAAGACAGTATTCAAAACACTTTCTGCCTAAGTTTGCCTTGCATTAAGCACTGGTTGTTTTGTACTAATAATCTTAGGTGTTTTTTTCTGTAAAAACGTCATTCAAATGTACATAATAAATAGAATAATCAATTCCTTTTGATTGATATGAAAAATATATCACGAGAATGGGTTGTTGTCTGACTAAATAAACTCGTCCTGCGGACTCGTTTTTGTAACCAGATAACAACCCATTCTCGTGATATATTTTTCATATCAATCCAAAGGAATTGATTATCCTCTATATATTACATGTATTTTATGTTCAAATGACTTATTACGCTATGTAGATATGTACATGTCATTATATTTAGTTGCATAATAAAGCTTTGTTTGAGTGCCAACGGTGTTTTGGTGATTATATAAACGTTCCTGTTATAATAAATCAATATTATAGTTCAAAGTAACATTATTACCTGTTTACCCCATAGTCTGTATGTAGGTTTGAAGACAGGTGCCCACTTAAAGCATGTTGAACGCAAAGCAGGGTATGTCTTTCAGGCGCATTCTGTTTTACTTTCAGTCTACATTTTCAGTATGCACTAAGCTTTCATCTACTTTAAAATGGAAAACATTTCTAATAATACAAACGGAATATTACTACACTTTGCATATCTTATGCACCGGATCACTCGAGTTGTGTGTGTAAAGGCTATATCCAACGAGACCGAAGGTCGAGTTGAATATAGCCTTTACACACACAACGAGAGTGATCCGGTACATAAGATATGCAAAGTATAGTAATGTTCCTTTTATTATATACCTCTTATAATAAAAATAAAATGAAAAACGATAGAAATGTTTCGAGCGTTACTATAAATAAACGGGAATTCCCATACGTCACACTTCGGGGAATGGCGCGTGAAAGTAAATACTCGCTATTACGACCACTAAAACGAATGCTAATTGATTAAATAATAGAGAGGTGACAGCTTAAAGCAAGGTGACAGTGAAACAGAAAGCTCCTAAAGGAGCTTTCTGTTTCACTGTCACCTTGCTTTAAGCGGTCACCTACCGTAAATACCCTAATACTTAACATAATTTAGTGGTCGTAATAGAGAGGTTTTACTGTAGTTCCGAACTTCCGACTACACAAGGTACATGGGTAATACGGAATTTTCAATCCATCAAGGTGTATTTGTTCGATAAAATACAGAAATATTTCGGGCAGAACATTGGTAGGTATATAATAAATATTCATGACTGCATGCTTGAAGTGGAACTATTTTCTCCAGTAGAGTAATAAATCAAAGCTGTAATGGTCGAATCTGTGAAGTACTGGGTGAAAAGGTACAGAGTGAACCTGGGGTCCGTTTCATAATACTTCGTACGACATAAACGGTCGTAAGTCAAAACTTTAAAATATATTTTATATCTGAGTTCTCTTTCTAATCCTGTCTTGTGACATTTCTTTGGGATCATCTTCTCAAGACGATTCCAAAGAGATGTCACAATACAGGATTAGATGGAGAAACAATTAATAAATTGAGACTTTTATAATCTGACTTACGACAACATTTGTCGTATGAAGTTTTATGAAACGGGCCCCAGCTACATAACAGGGCAAACGGTTCTCTAATACATGTGTAAAATACTGAGCGAAAAAAGTTTAGTCAGTTGTTTAAAATGGTATTTCCAATAGACAACATTTCTAGTTTTGTGTCGGTCTGAAAAACAATATTGAAAAGAAATATGGTCATCTGATCAAGGTATAGACTGTTGTTTTTGTTTTTAGATCACCTGGCACGTAGTGCCAAGGTGAGCTATTTTGATCGTCCTCTGTCCGTCGTCCGTCGTCGTTCGTCCGTCCGTTCGTTCGTTCGTCGTCAACAATTTCTTTAAACGACATCTCCTCCGAAACTACTGAATAGATTTTTTACCAAACTTGGCTTGAATGATCCTTATATTGTCCTCTTTCAAAGTTGTTCAAACATTTCCGGTCCGTTGCATATCTAGGTCACACGAGCTAGAAATAGATTTTTTCAATGAAAACTTAAAAAATCTTCTTGTCTGAAACCACAGTACCTAGAGCTTAGATATTTGGCACAAAGCATTGTCTTTAGGTCCTCTATCAAGATTGTTCAAATTATGTCCATTGGGTCAAAAGTGACCCCGCCCCGGGGGTCGTAATTTTACATAGAGTTATATAGTGAAATCTTCAAACATCTTTATCTCTGAAATTAATATGGCCAGAGCTATTATATTTAACATGATGACACTTCTAAAAGCCCTTAACCAATATTGTAAATATGGTTCTGGTCCGTTGCATATCTAGGTCACAGGAGCTAAAAATAGATTTTTTCAATGAAATCTTAAAAAATGTTATCGTCTGAAACCACAGTACCTTGAGCTTAGATATTTGGCACAATGCATTATCTACAGGTCTATCAAGATTGTTCAAATTATTTCCCTAGGGTAAAAAATGACCCCGCCCCGGGGGTCGTAATTTTACATAGAGTTATATAGTGAAATCTTCAAACATTTGTATCTCTGAAACTAATATGGCCAGAGCTTTCATGTTTGGTGTGATGACACTTATAGAAGCCCCATACCAATATTGTTAATATGGTTCCGGTCAGTTGCATATCTAGGTCACAGGAGCTAAAAATAGATTTTTTTCAATAGAAACTTAAAAAATCTTCTCCTCTGAAACCACAGTACCCTGAGCTTAGATATTTGTCACAAAGCATTATCTTTAGGTCCTCTATCAAGTTTGTTCAAATTATGCCCCTTGGGTTAAAACTGCCAAGGCCCTAGGGTTCCAATTTTACATAGAGTTATGTAGTGAAATATTCTTCTCTGAAACTACTATGGCAAGAGCTTTGATATTTAGCATAGTGACACTGTTAGATGTTCCTTACCAATATTGCTGAAATGGTTCAGGTCTGTTGCATATCTGGGTCATATTAGCTAAAAATAGATTTTTTTTAAATGAAATGTCTTCCTGTCTGAAACCATCCATGTAGAAAATATTTGACAGCACACTTAATTTTCAAGTTCATCAGCAAGATTTTTGAAATTATGTCTCTGGGGTAAAACATGATCCCAACCCAGGGGTCATGTGACCCTTGTGTTGGTTTTTCCAGGTGAGCGATATTTAGGCCCGCATGGGCCTCTTGTTTCAATATATTGTACTATGGTAAACAGTACCTGAAAAGGTTAAAAATAGACTTCACATAATCAACAATTATTTGCAGTTTAAATTGGAAACTTGGAAAATTTGAAACAATTTCAGTTGATTATGTACAGTGCTCCCTCCCTACATCGTCCATCTGAACATCAATTCGCTCCTTACAACAACGCTTGCCGCTGTTTCCCAAACAAGACAATTATGTTCGACTTTTTCATGGGTGCAATATCGTCTGCTTAAAATTGTCGTCTGCTGTTTTTCTCAACGTCATATATTGGACATTTTGACAGGAAAAAACTCATAATGCTTAGTGGCATACACCTTGAATCCAGATTAGACGCCGCGTAACGCGACGTCTGCTCTGGATTCAAACTGTTCGTAACGGTAAGTCGATTTCCCTCCCTATAACAGCTCCCTCTGAACAACACACACACAATATGTATGATCGTAATGATGAATGACAAACAGCTTGAATCCAGATCAGACGCCGCGTTACGCGGCGTCTGATCTGGATTCAAGCTGTTTGCAAATGTAGGACAAGTCTTACTTTCCCTCCTATAGCAACTCCCTCGGAACAACACACGCCATCCTTGTCTCCCATTGGGTGTTGTTGTAGAGAAAGAGCACTGTATGTATACCATTTTCACGTGGATATGGATGCACGATAAATTGTGTTTCTCCATGTTTAAAGTATCGACAATAACGATATAATTCGGAACTATACCTATCACCCCTAAAATCAAAAATAACTAATTTATCTTCGCCAAAGGTTAACTCCACCATGTCATGTGAATAAAATCGATCTATAAATCCATTTGAAAAAAAAAAGACTTTTAATTCGTATTATAAACGCTATTTCTCGAGAGGGCAGGACTTGTGGATATATTGCGTAGATGAGGCGGGGCTTATGGATCTGCTCTCTGCGAATCAATTTATTGCGTTGCTTCAGTAACGCCGTTATGATGGCTGTTCCTTTCAGGGTACTCTTTATTCGTGTTAACAACCTCTAATATGGAATAAACATACATGCATACTAATAAAATGTTCATTTAATATTAGAAATTACAGCAAATATAATGCTAATATCAGAAGTGAATTGATTTTTCGGCGTGAAGCGAAATAAGCGACTGAAAAAGATCGGCAAATTTACAATGAATCGTGCTAGATCATTGGCGATCATTTTCTGTCGTTTATTTCTCTGAAACGCCGAAAAGAAATCAGTCCATTTCTTAAATGTTCTAGTTAATAAATATATAAAAGCATCATATTTATCAAGGTAACATTAAATTAAACTTAAGTAATCAAGAATAAAGAGCTTGACAAAACAAAACCCACAAAAAACTACATTACATACAGAACAAAACAAATCTTTGAATCAAAACTAAACTGCAGTAAAACCTCTAGAGCTACTACATGTACGAACACTAAAACAAATGCTATTGGTTGCATTAAAGATAGAAGACAGCTTCAAACAAGGTGTCAGTAAAACAGAAATTTCTAAAGGAGCTTTCTGGTTTACTGTCACCTTGCTTTAAGCACTAACTTTCAGTTAAAACTAAACTATATATAGAACATATTGCTTGAACTCTTTCAGTTGAAACTAAACTTTATATAGAACGTATTATTGGAACTATTTCACTTAAAACTAAACTATATATAGAACATATTGCTTGAACTCTTTCAGTTCGAACTAAACACTATATACAAGGCATCACTTTACAATTCTTTCAACCACAACTAAACTGTATACGTGCAGAATATAAGGCTTGAACTTTTTCAATCAAAACAAAACAAAACAACATATAGGACTCTTTCAATAAAAACTAAATTTTATATAAAATATAAAACTAGAACTCGGTCAGCCACATGGCACATGTATACTATTATTATAAACATGCTAATCAAACTAATGTTAAGTGGCCACTCTACTTGAGTGGAGAAACCGTTATTTCTCCTCAATGGACGCATTTATGCAAAACTTCTTATGTCCAGACAAAAATAAATGTCATATCTTTAAAACAATTGTCGTTTTTATATGTTGATTATCGCTTGCATTTTGGTTGTTTTCTTCGGAAAGAATAACGGCTTCTCCGTTATACAGTGGAGAAGCTGTTATTCTTTCCCAATAAACGCGTTTACGCTAAAACTATTATTTGCAGTGCAAACAGTTTGGAGCCAGATCAGACGCCGGGTAACCCGGCGTCTGATCAGACTCCAAACTGCATGCCACCAAGATAAACATGAATTATCAGAATTGTCCAAAAGTTGTACTTTTCAACGTTTTAGTGTTTTGCGTTTGCGTACGTTTGCGTTTAAACGGGAAAGAATAACAGATTCTCCACTGTAAGTGACATAGAGGTAAAACAAAATTCAGAGTAAGATCGAAATTTAATCCATTTCGTGAGCATCAGACGTTATATTTTCACCTAGAGTGGCGAAGTGAACGATACAGTGGAGAATCTGTGATTCTTTCCCGTTTAAACGCAAACGTACGCAAACGCAAAGCACTAAAACGTAGAAAAAAAAACTTTTGGACAATTCTGATAATCCTTGTTTATCTTGGTGGCAAACAGTTTGGAGTCTGATCAGACGCCGGGTTACCCGGCGTCTGATCTGGCTCCAAACTGTTTGCACTGCAAATAATAGTTTTAGCGTAAACGCGTTTATTGGGAAAGAATAACACATTCTCCACTGTACATATGTTGTTTTCCCATTTCAACGAAATTTAACACAAAAGCAAGGCAATTAAATTTTGAAAATCACTCGCTTGTAAAATCAATCTGAAGATTTATTTTTATTTGAGTGCATTGACATACAGTTTGGAACTGCCGGGGCCCGTTTCATAAAACTTCGTACGATAAATATTGTTGTAAGTCAGATTATAAAAATCTCAATAATTATTTATTTCTCCATCTAATCCAGTCTTGTGACATATCTTTGGAAGCGTCTTGAAAAGACGATTCCAAAGGGATGTCACAAGACAGGATTAGATAGAGAAATCAAATTTAAATTTATTTTAAAGTTTTGACTTACGACCGTTTTTGTCGTACGAAGTTTTATGAAACGGTCCCCAGTTTAACTGGCATTCGATCTGGCCCCTTATTGTTTGCAATCGAAATACTTGTTTTAGCAGAAACGCATTTATTGACAAAGAATGACTGTTTTCATGTTTTCCATAATATTAGTTTATCGCAAGTTAATAAAAACAAATATGTACAAACTGAGGGTTAATAATTCCCTTAAGCATTTAAACAAAACCCAAAGCACAAAATATGGTACAATAAAATGTAGAAAACAAGTATAATGATCAATGGAGACAAATAGACAGCGAGTGTTTCGGTGTCTTATCTGGTCCCAACCTGAGGCCCGTTTCATAAAACTTCGTACGACAAAAACGGTCGTAAGTCAAAAAATTTAAATACATTTAATTTCTGATTTCTTTACCTAATTCTGTCTTGTGACATCTTTTTGGAATCGTCTTGAAAAGGAGATTCCAAAGAGATGTAACAAGACAGGATTAGATTGAGAAATAATTAAATATTGAGACTTTTATAATCTGATTTACGACAACATTTGTCTTACGAAGTTTTATGAAACGGGCTTCTAACGGACACACGTCCTTGGATTTCAACGCGTTTAGAGTTTAAGGTTGAAGGCCACTAATGAGATCTGGCCAATGTCGGTCAATATCGGAACTTAACGGAGATCGATCGGACATTCTCGTCAATCGCCGTTTGTTCTCAACCATACAAAAGCATGTCGACAGTTGACGATATTGGCCGATCACTACATACGTAGAATACCGATATTGGTCCGATATCAATAGGGGTCCCCAACCTTAAGGTAAACGTATGCCCATTTGTCAGAGCAATATACTAACACCATTTTATAAACTAAACCATCAAAAGTTCGTTTCTACAAACTACCCTGACCGTTTGATATAACTAATGGAAAACATGTTCAGGAGAAGCAAACCTCAAATGCTTACACAAAACTTTAAATTATCTCATTTTATATGAAAACATGATATCATTCTAATTTGACAAACTTGTATCAAGTGAAGGCGGAAAGGAAGATTTATTACAACTCTTACATACATGTGACAGGTAATACAGGACACGTAATGCAGAACGCACCTATAGTAGCTTTCTGAATTACGCGTGCCCTGCATTAAGAACCAGTCACTTGTCTTTTTTAAAATAGCGAATATGTTTCCTTAACTCATTTGTGCACAGCGTCCCTTATAAGGGACATAGGCAAACATTGAAGACTTTGATCAGACGCCGCATAATGCGGCGTCTGATCAGAGTCTACACTGGTTGCGGATAGGAATTTCAATATAAAACAAAACGAAGATTAAAGTTAAGACCAAGCACCCCTTACATAAACGATGGACTAATTCATTATATAATCATGGAATAATCAACTTGGAATAAATTAGTTAAAATGTTTGAAGATCATCTTTACACGAGAAGCGGGTGTGCCTGCTGTCGAAAGTCCTTAAGGCAAAAAAGATCAGGCATCGGATAGACCTTCGCCAGTCGCTACATTTTAAAAAGCTACAGCTGACCATGGTCAAAACAGATTGCAAGTCTTTCGGAAAGTTTCGGGACAGTGGAAAACAAGATAGACCCTGACCTAAAGTCCTTTTAGATATAGCTGCCGGTCTAGATTTACAGTGTTCCCTCTCTACAACGACCCTTGCCCACAATTTCCTAAACGGGACAATTATGTCTAACGCTTTTACTGCTGTAATATCATCTGCCTAGAATGGTCGACTGCTGTTTTTTTTCTCTCAAAGTTACATATAAGTGGAGATTTTGACCGAATAAATGTAATGACGAGTGACAAACAGCTTGAATCCAGATCAGACGCCGCTTTACGTGGCGTCTGATCTGGATTCAAGCTGTTTGTAAATGTAAGCAACGTCATAATAGTCCCTATCTAAAACGACTACTTCTGAACAAAACACACAATCTGTGTCTCCAATTATAGTGGAGAATCTGTTATTCTTTCCCGTTTAAACGCAAACGTACGCAAACGCAAAGCACTAAAACATAGAAAAGAACAACTTTTGGACAATTCTGATAATTCTTGTTTATCTTGGTGGCAAACAGTTTGGAGCCTGATCAGACGCCGGGTTACCCGGCGTCTGATCTGGCTCCAAACTGTTTGCACTGCAAATAATAGTTTTAGCGTAAACGCGTTTATTGGGAAAGAATAACAGATTCTCCACTGTAGGTGTCGTTATAGAGAGGGAGCACTGTACATTGTTTGTCAAAATTTAATGATTTGTTTGTTTAACAGTGTTGTTCAAATTGCACTTAATGTTATATTTATTCCAGCTTGTACACTCTGGTGTAGTTTTTCTGTGCAGGTACCGGGCTGAGGTTGCAAATATAGAGACTGTCGTCTTCATCCCCGTATGCTATAGTTCCGGAACCAATTGTGAGTCCCTGGTTCAGTCCTAGTATGATTTTTGTGAGATCTCCGGTTGGCGTGAGCTGATGAACGGCATTGGTGTCGCGACTACATACGTACACGCTGTCATCTTTGCCTACAACTACTCCATACGGGTATCTTAATGTTTGATGTCTATACACAGAGACGACATGACCACTGAGTGTCATACTTGTCATCGTATTGGCCCCTGTGTCGGTAATGTAGACTACCTCTTTGTTTCTGCTTAGGGTGACGCACCATGGCATAACAAACAGCTGACCGCCCTTGTCGTCAGTGGAGAATGTGTTTAATGTATTGCCGGACATGTCAATGATTTTGACGCTGTTGGGTTGTAGACATGTCGTGATGAAGTATGACCCATTATAACACAGTCCAATGATAGCAGCACCGGGTGTTTTAATTGTGCGGTGTGTGGACAGGACATCCGTCACTGAGATGATCGCTATTTTCTGTTCATGGCCTAATGCCACCGCGACTTGGTCTGCCTTTACTTTGGTTACGTCAAGCGGTCCTGATGATACAGGCAGCCGGGACAGGATTTGGCTTTCCTTTGTGTCAACGAGCTTCACGGCTTTGTTACTGCAATCAGTGACTACCATACGCCCATTGTCCAGTACTGCAATGCCGTCAATATAACACTCCCCGGTGTCGTCATCCGACTTCACATTGACCTCTCGGATGTATCGGGCTTTAGTGGGTGTGTCATCCTGTCTCACGGATAGTGACCATATGGCGGACAGTGTAGACATCATCTGATGATGTTTCCCGTCTTTGTCAAATGCATAGCGCCTAGCCTTGAACTCGTCATGTTCTTTCAACAGTTTATCTACCTCTGCTATATGATGAGAGGAAAGCTTCACTTGAACAAACAGCTGATTGTTGTGTCCAGCTTTTGCTAGTTTATCTATTTCTGACGTCATGGATTTTATATCTGTGAGCAACGACTGATATTTGCCGGACTCTAAGCGGATTAGGTCGGTACTTTCCTGATGTAGTTTATCCACCTTTCGTTTTGTTTCTTCTTCAATTCTATCTAAGAGATCGTTGATCTCTCGTCTGAACGCTGCGATGTCGGCAAGTGCCTTGGACTTGTTTCTATCGTTGTCGGTACTGGCGTCATTGATCGTCTGTAACCTTTGTGATATCTCAACAAGAAGTCGATCTAAATCAGCTGTCAGACTTCTGTACTCCTGGCTCTTTGCCATGTCACCAGAGATGTTTGGTACGTAAATCTTGCTCGAGCAGGAATTGTGCTCTACAGCAGCGCAAAGGTTGCAGATTATCTGATTGTGAGTTTGGCACAAATATTCTAGTATTTTATCAGGGTGTTTTGGACATTTCCGTGTTAGTACGTCAGTATTTTGTATCCCAGGTTGCGGTTTCGCTTTTGGCATAGTTGACTTATCAAGCACCTTGTGATGTTTAGTAGCCGAGAGTTTACCATGACAGTCTGTACATATTGTACACAGGTATTCCGAGCATTCCTGGCAATAACCAACAGCTTCCACGTGCTTATCAGGGCTACGTGCTTGACAGATATAGTCAAACATTTCATCAGATCCAGCGAGAATAGAGGCACTTAAATCTGTCTCTTGTTTGCTACAGGCCATTGTAATATCTCTGATATTTTGATGTCAACACGTCAATAAGGCTTACCTTACTCAGAGCTTAGCACCAAACTCCGCAAGTTTCTTCAAACTGAATATTTCAAACAAATTGTTTAAGATTGTTAAGTTATAAAGTCATTATTGCAAATGCGAGTTTAGCTTCTAACGAGTCAACAAAACATATACCTTGTATGTCCTACTTTCACGTTCGTTATCATTCTGGTTGAGTCATGTAAATACAGTCGAAACTCGATACTTCAAACTCGCTTAAATCGAGCTTTCAAGTACTGCATAAGTTATATTTCGATAAACCGATAAATCTCGCCGTCTTCGAAAGTTAAAACGTGTTGAAGCCACATTTAGCTTGAACAATGGATATGTTCGAACTAACGCGTGTTCGAAGTATTGAGTTTTTATTGTTTTTCGACTTTGTACTTAGACGTATATCAGAGATATCGGGCTTGTTACACAACGCATTTTGTGTCCCAACCTGATAATCAGTTGTTTACGGAGGTCGGACAGAGTCACTTTATGATTTTTTAAATTATTTTTGTATCCTAAAAATTCAAGTTATTATCTTGAAAATTCAAGTTAGTATCTTAAAAAATCAAGTTATTATCTTAAAAATTCAAGATAGTACCTTGAAAATTCAAGTAATTATTTTGAAAATTCAAGATAATACTTAAATAATTATGATGCTAACTTTCAAATATCTGGAATATTCAGGTTATTATCTTGAATTTTCAAGAACTACCTTGACTTGTCAGAATACTTACTTGAATTGTCAAGATACTATCTATGATCGGAGGACATATTGTTTTTGTCCTGTTTGTTGATTTGTCTGTTTGTTTGTCCGCAACCTTAACTTTGGCAATAACTTTTGAACTATTACCAATACACACACAATACATGACACATATGTTGTACAGATGATGAGGTATAAAAGTATGCAGAATTTTGGCAGATCGGGTCAAAGGTCAAGGTCAAAATGTCAAAATAATTGAAATGACAATAACCGTCGACTCTCAAGAGATATAAACTTATTATTTGCTATACATATTGCTCTACTTAAGAGAAATCTGAATATATATATTTTTAGACATATTAAGTAAAAGGTCAAGGTAACAGGGATTAAAATGTCAAATTTAACTGCAACCTTAACCATGGCAATACATTTTGAACTAAAGCAAATACACATAATACATGGCACATGTGTTGCCCTGATAAAGAGATAAATGAATATGCAGGGTTTGGAAGGTCAGCTGAAAGAAATCTCAAAATGTATATTTTAAGTCATGTGGATTCAAAGGTCAGGGTGCCCACGGACTCTGGAAAACAGGGAAAACAGGGAAAATGGTTGAAACATATTCCCTGCAGGGGAAAATCAGGGAATTTGAATATTTGCTTAATATCAGGGAATTTTACAGAAATTGGAGAGAAAAAATCTTGACTACTGGTGGCCTCTCTTCCTGACTTTTTTTTATAACCTGTATTTCTTCATACTGTTTGCAACATGTATGCATGTATTAATTAAGCAAGTTTCAACAGTACAATGTATCTTCATGTTTATCCATATTTGATGGATTAATCTTTTCAAATTATATTATTCATCAGTACTTAACATGTTAACTAGTTAAATTGGCAATCTTAAATCAATAAACTGAAGAGAAGCGAAAATTGAAGTAAGTAACCATTGTCCTTAGAACTCAAACACATTGAAGCTGAATATAGTCTTTTCACAATGAAATATGATGAAGCACCAAGGTCTAAATCCAGTCAATATCTCATAATCTGATCAGTGACCACAATTTCTTGAAGAACTATGATTTCAATCTTTTAGCTTAGTCAGAAACATCATGGGCAAAAGTACAAGATATTTGGAAAAGAAACACAAGTTTCAATGCAGTCAGAGATCGTTATGCAGCTGAAGAATAAAGTCAGTGTGTCCTTTTCATTGACCAACAACAACATCAGACGATGTTCACTATCAGCATTAGTAGTATTTGCATATAAACGAACTTTATATACTTGGAAAATCATGGTTAATAATTTCGCCATACCTGTGTTTGCAGTATACATTAGAACACTTATCAAAATGTTTGTAGAATTTTCAAAGGGGAGGGTAAGTGAATTTGAGCTGTGTGGGCCGCGAAAAAGATCAGGGAAACCACCTTTCAGTCAGGGAAAATCAGGGAATTATCAGGGAATTTCAATTTTGAATTTCTGTGGGCACTCTGTTTAACCTTAGCAATAACTTTTGAGCTCCAACCAACCCACACACAATACATGGCATATTTGTTGCCCTGAAAAAGAGATGTATAAATATGCAAGTTTTGCGGCGGTCAGGTAAAAAAGGTCAAGGTCACAGAGATCAAAGGGTTTAATGTTTGAAATGGCAATGACCCTTGATTCTCTAGTGATAGAAACTTTATAGTTAATATACATATTGCTCAAATTAAGAGGAATCTGAATATGTACATATTTGGCATGTGTCAATATTCAATGTCACAGAGTTTAAACAAGCTGGGTCATGTCAGACACAGGTCAAGGTCATTTACAGGCCATGATCTGGCCAGGAGGAATAGTGTTTAATAAACACATGCATCAAAACTATCAAAATTTAATCCGGAATTGTCTCAATGTTATTTCGAAATAACAAACAAATATCTCGAACTTTTAGCATGTCAACCGAATTATTGTAGCTCTTTAATGTTGATAAGTAATGTTACTTTCTTGAAAATTCAAGATAAGTTTCTTGAAAATCTAAGTTATTATCTTAAAAATTCAACATAATTATATCTTGATGGCGGTACTATCCGGCTTCCGTAGTTGTTCGTCATTTACGATGTATTTTGATTTAATAGGAAACCGAAACTAAAACTGCTCGATGGCCTCTGACATGGAAAGCCCAAATTTACCCGGCCCATGCACATATCAAGCTAATTTTTCCAAAGGGTTTGGGACCAACCGACATTAACCCTTTCGCTCTCAATGACATCATAAAGCGCATTTGCAAACAGTCTTATCAGGATCAAAACTGTTTGCCACTTGTTTATGAAATAAGGTCAGTTATACTGCCTGAATTCTTTCCTTGAAATGATATTGCAGACAGCAATATTAAAGCAGACGTCAAAATGGCGGTGAAGGAGTAAAAATCTCTCGATAAATTTGATTATGAATGATTTAACCAGTGCTTTCAGGACTTTCAGGACCAGGACTGCTGAACCATACTCATTTACATACTTACCACACCTTGGTGGTGTTGAGGTTGAGGACCCCTGATGAAATCGGACCAAACTTGGTACCCTACATACAGCGACCAGCAACTGCCGTCCAAGCACAGTTCGGAACGGACCGAACATTGACGAGAATGGCCGGTCGCATTCCGTGCAGTATTTACCGATATTGATCAACATTTGCCCAATCTCATAAGAGGTTCTCAACCTTAAATACAACTGCTGATTTCAAGGTACATAAAACTTAGTAGTTAGCACTTTGCCTTAAATACATTCACCGTCTTTCCAAAGTTACATTTTGGATCCTGATCAGGCGCTGTGTTAAAGACAGGGATGGGGTAGAGGAATCATATAATGGTAATGTCTTTAAGCGGTGTCTGATCAGGGTCAAAACTATTTTCACTCGTATCGATTGTTTTTGCAGTTAATTTGCATGTAATATCAAATTGAAAAATAAAAGCAGACGATAATCGTGTAAAGCAGATGACGTCATGACCACAGGGACCCGAAACGATTGATTTTGAGAGAAAAAAATTGTTCGAAAGTATATATAGAGACTCTCTATATATACTTTCTAACAATTTTTCTCTCTCAAAAAATCAATCGTGTCGGGTCCCTGTGGTCATGACAGTGAAGGATTTGATAAAGAAGGGACAAACGGTTCCAGTTTTGTTCTTTCGAACTCAAGATATTGAAAAGCCACACTGTTATCAAAATTATGTGAGAAGTGTGGCGGTGATGTCGGTGGTGGGATAGATGACCAGGTTCCCGTCCCTTTCTTGATCCGCGGACGCGATTGAGAACAAACAATTACCAGTCGTTATCAACTAGGAAGTTTTTATACTTAACTGTCATATGATGTTGTTATACAGTCTACCATGTACTCAGCGACACTCCTTCAGACATCAGTGTATTTCAAGCTCAGTGGATGATATATGAGCCCTCTGATCGGGGTTTGCTCTGTTTGTCATTTTGCAATACATTGTAAAAATAGTCCTAAGTAGTCCAAAACGAGCAAGGATTAATCCATCCTCTGCCTTACCCCGCGAGTATAATCCTTAAAGACATTACCTGACCTACTTTTGGTGATCATCCCTACTGAGGTAGTTTCCTCACAAAAAGCAACTTTTTTATCCATACTTGTATAATTGTGAATCAGTCAGGCATTTCATGGGAGACCCGCACCATATATTTGATAGTTTGGTTAGTAAAACCCATTGAAACGCCCCATGAGTGTAAGTAATAGATACACGACGGGTTTCGCCTTAAAAGTGTACGGTATGAATCGTAATCAGACTGTTTTGCGAGGGCGACAACAAATTGTCCGAGGCGAAGCCGAGGACATATTTGTTGTTCGTCCGAGCGAAACAGTCTGATTACGATTCATACCGTACACTTTTAAGGCGAACAAGTCGCTGTATCTGACTTATACGTAGATTTTAATAAATATCTTACACCGAGCCAATAATGATTGCGGTCAATGTAATATTGCAAATTAATATATCTATTTATAAAATATTGAAATTCACGTAAACCAACTATTATTTTCATTGGTCCTTTTTATACTTTGCACGAGCATTCCGTGCAGCCTGTGTGCTGGGTCATGCCGTAAAATAACTACGTACATGTATTTATTTATCTGCGCTCAGAATGAGTATTCAGCTAGTATAAGGTAAGCGCTGTATTTATCAATTTAGATGACATCTTTTTTTAAGCATTTAGCTTTAAGGTCAATAAATATTTTATCATTTTAGCCCGATATTATTCCTTTTCCGCTTCTTATAACCAAACCAAGGACCAGCTATTTTTCTCCTGAACAGGCACACTATTAAATAGCGTCGTTTACTCTTGCACTGTCATATTGTCGTCTGCTTTGAAATTGCTGAATGCACTTATTTTCCAACGCAAAGTTTCGGGATTTGATTGCACGAATCAAGTGTCTATCAGTTTGGATCCTGTTCAAACGCTGAGTTACTGTGTGTTTGATATTGATCCAAACTATTTGCAAAAGTTCGTTATCCCTTATCGTGCTGAATTGCCGTCTGCATCAAACTTATCGTCTGCGGAGAATCTCAAAATCTTTCTTATGCTTTCCAAATTGAATCAAAAATGAAAATCAGTGCCAAACATTTGGATCCAGATCACATGCCGCATTACATGGCGTCTTCTATGGATCTAAACTGTTTCCAAATGTTAGACAAGCGGTACTCACAGTGGAAAAACGTTATTCTTCCCCAATAAACGCGTTTGACGCTTAAACTATATTTTCCATTGCAAACATTTTGGAACCAGATCAGACGCCGGGTATCCCGGCGTCTGATCAGGATCCAAATTGTGTGCCACTCAGATGAAAAAAGATGATGAAAAATGTAAAAAAAGAGTTATTATTTTCTAGAAATCTATATTTTGTGTTTTGCGTTTGCGTTTCGATTGCGTTTAAACGGGAAAGAATTACGTTTTCTCCACTGTAGCATAACAAGGGTTACCTCGTCAATTCCCGGGCAGTGCAAGAGCTAAACCGGTGACCGCATGCTCACCACGTGCACCACGCCCGTAAAAAGTATCCGGTAACAGAAAGTAAAACTGTCCGGTAACAGAAAAAAGTGTCCGGTATCAGACGTAAGAGGACACTTTTTGAATAGCTTTGCGGGGGGTATCTGCGTATAATTATGTAAGGGCCTCGCTAAGACAGATTGAGATTGGCGACATTGGCTGGGCACACTTTACCCCTGCACAACAGTTACAAAAAATGTAGTTTCACGCCTATCGAGAACAATGTGTGTGTGTGTGTGTGTGTGTGGGGGGGGGGGGTAGTCCGTCAATGGACTGAGGAAATGTCTTTAACCCTTAAGGCGCCAAATACGCATGCGACTTTGCAAACAGTTTGAATCCTGATCAGACGCCGCGTTACGTGGCGTCTGATCAGGATCAAAACTGTTTGACACTCGTAATTACAGTAATACCCTAAATCTTAGTTTGAAACGTTCTTACAGCCGTCAATATTGAAGCAGACGACAAAAACCGGTGAAGGGGTAAAAATCTCCCGAACCATTTGGCGACGAATGGGTTTAAATAGTCAAACATGACAAGGCTGAATCCCTACAAGACCGACACTCCGTGTACATTGATTATTTGTAAACAGTTTGGATCCTGATCAGACGCCGCTTTTAGCGGCGTCTGATTAGGATTCAAACTATGTGTCACTAACTTCACTATTTCTTATGCCAAAATTCATAAAAAGGTTAACTTTCTGAAATAAAATCAGGCGATATTTGTTTAAAACAGTGGTTAATTGGAAATTAGAATGACTCAAATAGTGTTTTCAGAAAATCTCTCATAAGGAGGATTTTATTCATGTCGGAAGATATTTCACTGTGCATGTACAGTGTTTTCTCTCTACGACAACATTCATTGGGCGACAAAGATTGTGTGTTGTTCATAGGGAGTTGTTATAGGGGGGGAAAACGACTTACCTTTACAAACAGTTTAAATCCAGATCAGACGCCGCGTAACGCGGCGTCTAATCTGGATTCAAGCTGTTTGTCACTAGTCATGATGGGTTTTTTTTCTGTCAAAATGTCCAATATGTGACGTTGAGGAAACAGCCGGCGTAAATTTTAAGCAGACAATATTGCAGCCGTGAAAAAGTTGTACATAACTGTCTTGCTTGGGAAACAGCGACACGCGCTGTTGTAAGGAGGGAATCGTTGTTAAGATGGACGTTGTAGGGAGGGAGCACTGTGTATCATCAACAACATTTTTAACTGGCTTCTAATTTAAACTGCAAATAAACAATTTAGTTTCTGATTATGTGTAGTTTATTTGAAACCTTTTCAGGGACTGTTTACAATAGTACAATATAATGCAAAAAAACCCAACTAAACCAACAAACTAAACATATTTCATTCAGTACATTATACATGTATTAGAGAACCGTTTGCCCTGTATGTGGCTGGTTCACACTTCACCTTTTCGTCCAGTACTCCATAGATACGGTCTTTACAGCTTTGATTTATTACTCTACTGGAGAAAATAGTTCCACTACAAGCATGCAGTCATGAATATGTATTATTAGAAATATTTTCTATTTCAAAGTAGATGATAGCTGAGTGCAGACTGAAAGTAGAACAGAATGCGCCTGAAGGCACACCCTGCTTTGCGTTCAACATGCTTTAAGGGCGCATCTGTCTTCAGATACAGACTAGATACAGACTATGGGGTAAACGGTTACTAATGTTACTGTGAAAGATAATATTGATTTATTATAATAAGAAGGTTTATATAATCAACAAAACACCGTTGGCACTCATACAAAAGCTTTATTATGCGTAAATATAATGACATGTACACATCAACATAGTGTAATGAGTCATTTGAACATAAAATACATTTAATATACAAGAAATATACAAGTACTGCTGCCGCCCATTAGATAAATGCCAAACCATGGCTATTTAGTAAAAAAACCAAATCAGTGCTTAATGCAAGGCAAAATTAGACAGAAAGGTTTCTGCATACAGTTTATCAGGCACTTCTATAAACTTCTTTCGACTCCTCACTGTCTTACCCCGAGTACCATACAATGATAATCTGCAAACAATTTGATCAGACGCCGCCTAAATCAGTTATTACGATAATTCTTTAGTCAATTAATCTCAATGTGAAGTTTGAGAAATAAAAGCAGACAATAATTATTAAAAGCAGATGACGTCAAAGTAGTGAATGAGTCGAGTGGCCGATTAACACAAGAGTTACAATTCTTTGCCTGAACTCAATCACCCCAACATCCTAAATGGACAGTTGCACATTTAAACTTTTTATGGTTGGTTTTACAATACATTTCAAAATGACTAACAGTACAGACTACAGACCCAAACATGAGATTAGGATCGTCATTGTTGAGACAAAGGTCAAATATACTCTGCACAGATAAACTGTAAAGGACGATCGGCCATTCCTTTTACCCTCAATGACTTAATAAAGCGCATTTGTAAATCCTTTTGATCCTGATCAGACGCCACGGAACGCGGCGTCTGGTAACAACTAGTTATCAGTTTCTAGGGTTTGGATCAAGTCCATATGTCGATTGGCTTGCAGTTGATTGCAAAATCGCAATATGATAAGGGTGTATGTATTGCCTGTTTGTAGCTGTGCATTGAAATCTCCCGTATATTATTATTATACCAGGTTTATATAGCGCTCTTTTCACAAAGGAGTTGTGCGTTCAAAAGCGCTTAACTTTTATATTATATACAGTAGAAAAACATTATTCTGTCTCAATAAATATGTTTGTGTACGAAAAGAATTATTTTCATTGCAAACAGTTTGGAGCCAGATCAAACGCGATATGGCTCCATGATGTTTGCCATTTGGTATTTAAATAAGTCGTCAATAGTCTCTGAACCAGACAGGTTCTGAAAGTTGATTGCATTGCATTTGCGTTTGCGTTTAAATCATCCGATATAGATCAACACTGTGTTAAGTATTTCGCTTTTACATGTATAAAGGTTTAACGATGAATAATGGTTGCAAGATATTTATGCAACTTTTCGTTTTGCAAACATGTGATCTGGTGGCAAAAACTGGTTTAGAAATTTATGAATGCGGGTCAAAACGACCCACTCCAAAACGGCCTATATCCATAACGGCTCGGTCCAAAACGGCACAGTTTGTATAGACCCATATTATTTGCAGTTGTGGCTTTTGAGGAGAGCTTTTGTACAGTATTGTTTAATCTCATTTTATTGTATACCTTACTATAAATAGTAACAGATTTTCCTTCGATGACAATGTAATACGCCCTTGCTGAGCGGGCCAATAACCGGATGCAGTCCAATAACCGGTTATTTGGACTGCATCCGGTTATTGGCCCGGGGGCAACAGAATATATATAAATATATATAAAAATTTAAAGTTTTGACTTACGCAAACTTTTTGCGTAAGTAGTTTAGTAAAACGGGCCCCAGGTATACAATAAACAAGTCATTAAACGTCAAGAGCGGGCCGTCGTTGCTTATTGGCACTCGTTAGCCACATTGGCACTCGGGTCAAGGCCATCGTGCCATTATGGCTAACTTGTGCCAATAAGCAACCACGGCCCGCCCTCGGCCGTTTAATAACTGTATAGTAATTCTTCTTGATATTAAATTTTGTAATACAATATGACTGATATTTTTCAAAAACTTTATTGAATGGAATACCAAATTAAATGTGTACATGTTGATCTAGTTAGCTAATTTACCACTCCTGCGTTACGGTACTGTATCTACTTTCACTACTACTACTTCTCTGACTAGCTGACCACTTCGTACCACCACTAGTACACTGTAATTCTACTTCTGTTACTATCACCATTAGTAGAAGTAGTAATAGTAGTAGCATCATAATAACCGAGATGAATAATTAATACATATTGGGTTTGTCCTTTTTCTTTTAAATATTTATTTATTCAAATAGGTACGTTATATCATAATCAAACAGGTTTTTTCTAAGATATCGTTTGTATATGCCTTGTAGAGTGCCTTCAGGAACATTTTCTAAAGTTGGCTGTTATGGACTGGGTCGTAAAGTGGCCCATTTTGGACCGGGCCGTTATGGACTGGGCCGTTTTACCCGTCATCGAAATGAATCATAACCGTAGATACTGGGCGTTTGCTCTATATACAAACTACATGCAAAACAAGTAGTCAAATAATTTCATAAAGATTAAGCTAAAATTCCTTCCGAATATTTAACTTGCCATTCATGGATTGTGCGGTATGATTTCATGATTTTTTATTTACAACATAATTATATACATGTAATAAACAAAATAAAGGACTATGAAGCAACTCAATATACATACCATAAAAGTTTTCAGGCGTTGGTCATGGAATGTAAATATTACACATAGCAAATATACTGAACCCTTTCACAATGAATAGTACTAAAAGGCACCTTAACAAACAGTTTGGATTCTGATCAGACACCACGTTACGAAGGCATCTTATCACGATCAAAACTTTTTGAATTTAGTTTCGAAATTCCGTCAGTGATACTGTCTTAAATCTATCTTTGAAACGGTATTGCAACCAATTTTAACCATTTAACTGTCAAGAACGCCAAAATGCACCATTGGAAACAATATGTATACTGATCAGACGTCTCGTAACGCGGCGTCTGACCAGGATCCAAACTGTTTGACACTCGTTGCGAAATGTCGTCATTCATACTGTCTTAAATCTTATCTTGAAACGATATTGCAGACAAAATTATTGAAGCAGATGATACTGTGGCGGAGGAAGAGTAAATGCCTCATGATAAAGTTTGAAATGCAATCAAAGGGATAAGCAATCCAACCAATCGCAAGCGATAGACATCATACAGTAGAACTGATGTTATTCTTTCCATTTTAACCCTTTCCCTTATAGAAGCGACTTTTAGCACATTCATTTTATTCATCCGCTGAAGAAAATAGTTCCAAATTATACCGTAATGAATATGTGTCATATTTAATACTTTCCTTATTCTAGCAGTTAATAGCTTAAAGCAGGCTGAAAGTAAAGCAGAATGCGCCTTAGGGCGCATTCTGCTTTACTTTCAACCTGCTTTAAGTAGTCACATATCTTCAATACTAGAAACAATGCTATCAGGTAAAGGGTTAAAAGGATACCAAACGCAAGGGCAATTATTGCAGAACATGACTGGTTCGGAAAGTAATTTTTGACCAACGTGTTTATTGGGAAATAATAACGTATTTTCTACTGTATATGTAGCTTATTCTACAAATACAAACACGCAAATGAACCTTTATTATGTGTATCGCGATCTTGCTATCATATGCAAGTGACTATGCGTGTGATATTAATCCATCTTATCTAGTTATTGTATATTAAAATTAATAAAAAAATGTTTTTTAATATTTTGAACTCATTATTGACTTAGAATTTTATATAGAATGTTAATTTGTACAATGTCATATAAAGACCACTTGTTGTACTATTAAACCAACAATAAAAAAAATCATTGATTCCAAAAACTTATGAACAATTCAAATTGCCTACGTTTGGGCACCCGCTCTTACACGGGATCGACCCCGGGTCGCAAGGTTCGCAGTCATGCACTCTACCACGTCGCCATAAAAGCGCGATTGTTCAGCAAGTCCGTACAAGTGATGACAAAACTACACACTGTGACATCTTTACTTTTAGTCCATGTTTTACTAGTTTGGTTGTGTATTACAACATATTTGCTTTGTAACAAATAATGCAGACCCTTATCAGAGGGATTTTGTAGGAATCCTCTGATATAGGCCTACATCATTTGCATAGGATAAATGTTCTCTTCACAGGTATATTGTTTGTAGTATTTGCGTACTCATGCCATTATAATTCAACTGTTTGAGGAATTTACACGCTCAAAAACACGAAGAAGTCATGCTTCTAACCATGTAATAAACTTAACCCTTTCACGGCCATAGGCGACCTAAGTTGACATTGCAAACTGTTCGGGTCCAGATCAGGGGTCCGTTTCATAAAACTTCGTAAGACAAATTTTGTCGTAAGTCAGATTATAAAACTCTCAATTATTGTTTATTTCTCCATCTAATCCTGTCTTGTGACAACTTTTTGGAATCGTCTTGAAAAGACGATTCCAAAAAGATGTCACAAGACAGGATTAGATAGAGAAATCAGAGATTAAATGTATTTTAAAGTTTTGACTTACGACAACATTTGTCGTAAGATGTTTTATGAAACGGGGCCCAGACGCCGCGTAAAGCAGCGTCTAATCTGGACCCAATCGGTTTGGTATTCATATCAATATCTCTAGAGTTAAAACGATACCACTTTTATGTACAAGAAAACACAAATGTTTAAAAATGTATTTACATTGATTAATTGATTATGGGACAAAACTATACAATGGCAGGATTTGAACCTAGGTAATAAATTGAACAGCTGTACATAACCCCACTATGTTGCATTGCATATGCAATAGTGAAAGGTTATCACTTAAATGTTGCTATATAGGACTATCGAAAGAGAACAACACGTTTTGTTCGTGGAAACAGAGACATAGGTCTTGCGATGAACATGAGAAAAGTAGTCCATCGATATATATTTGGGAAGTGTTTCTCAATTATGAAACATGGATTTCCATCCATTGCATAGCTTCATTTTTTCTGTTATTAAATATTTTAGTACATTCACCAACAGAATGTCTGTTTCTCATGTCTTGTTATTTTTCAAATTCAACAATGATACGTTGGCATTAATTAAGAATATTGAAACGTTAGAATCTCTCTTGATAATAGGAGGACAGAGTACACAAAAATAAAGTTTGTGCAATTTAAAACATAAAGCTAGCCGGTCGTATTAAAATAGATTTTTATGTTGATATATTTGAGCTATACAGTGCTATGCAGTCAGAAACCAGGCTTGTTGCATTAAAACTTGCGCAGACAAATTCAACAACCGAGTGAAAGGTTAGGCGTCTGATTTATGTCTACACTGTTTGACATATTCAAGAGTCAACAGTATCTTTATCGTTTTATACAGTGTAGTGATAAGTTGCAGAGCCAGATATCGTAACTCTACCACTTTTGTAATTCAATAATTAATTTCCGAGTAATATGTTCAAAGTTCACTCTTTTATTGCAAAGGGAGTTAGTTTTGAAAAAGAATAAGCCTTTTAACGGACAGTTGTACACAAAGAGTTACATATAGTTCCCCCATAACTCCTGTATTTTGTGGCTGCTATATCTTTTAACGTTAATTGCTAACTATCATGAGAAAAACATGACTGGCATCCCGTTTATTAATTGAAAAGATGTTACACCCTTTTGGCAAATCTTTAAAGCACAACCAATATCCCTTTCTTTTCTGTGACGCCACTGAAGTGAAAATCACGAAACTCTTTACCGCTAAGGTTCGAAACCGGGTATTAACACCTCGGGTTTTCATGTTGGGAACTTCCCAGCTGGTTTGAGGAACGTTTGCGGTTCTATCCAGGTGCCAATTTGTGCCTGAAACAGTGTGTAAAGGATTTCCAGGTCTTCCTCCACTCAGTTATTAAAGCTAAGAAAATAAATAAGTTACTACTTAGACACAAATACCAAGTCTTTCAGCTAATGAACTGGTCCCGAAAAGTAGAGATATACTGAAGGAAAAATGATAATCCAGTCATTAAGGATGAAAACCGCATCTGTACATTTTATAACCCATCATGACATAAACAGCCAAACGTAAGTTAGCCACGTTTTTAACTTTGAACAGCAAACACGTTCGACTTAAGCGTGTTCGAAATATCGAATTAGTGTTGTTTTTGTACATGTCTTTATAAGTCAGTATCGTCGTAGCAAATATCTTTTACTAATATACCGTATGCCTTCTTTTGTTATCAAACTTTTCCGCATGAATATGTACAGTAAGATACAAGAGTATTTCGTAGTATCTTACTCCTTGTACAGGTTCCGGGTTTTTCTTTGAGGCATAAAATATTTCTTGTCCTGCTTCAAATATTAAATGCTTCTGGATATAAAGTTCTTGAAACAACTATTTAGTTGTTGCTGGTGTATACTGAATGCATATGATAAACACATCACCAGTTGGCGATGCGTTACAGGGCGTTGTACTCAGCTCTCGACGCTCTTGACGAAAACAACCGATCAGACTTGCGTCAAGGCACTCGTCAGATTGGCTGTTTCCGCCAAGAACATCTCCAGTTGAATACTCTGCCCTGTATCGCACTGTCAACTTGTAATGTGTATATATTCATATGTATGCACATGAGACGCAAAGTTACTCGGTTGCTTATGCTGATTCAAACTGTGTGCAGTGATTATTAATAATTTGCTTGTAGTATGCAGAAGTAAACGCATTCAAACTCACCTTGCATAAACAAAACATAACGGCCGGAAACCGCTCATTTGTAGTAATATTTTGTATCCTCATCTTGCTATTTTCTTTTATACCGTGGAGATAATGTAATATTTTTCCGAAGCTAAACACTAACACACAGCAATGACACTGTGAAATGGCGTTGTTTGAAAATGTTAATGATTTTGAAAAATATGTTTAGCAAATATTACTCAGTATCTGATAGTACATAAGGCTGTTGTAGCAGATTCATTAATGTGTATGTACTCATCTGGGTTTTCCACAAAGGGAAGGGCTAGAAACCGCACTGGAAACATCACGCATGATCTAAGTATGTCCTTTGGAGTAATGTCCCACGTTTAGTTTGCTGTCATATATCTTATATCTATCTAGACCAAATCTAAAAGGACTATCGATGTGATTGCGGTTTACTCAAGCTGATACAGTGTGATGTAGTTTTTCTCTGGTTCCGAGAGAAAGCTGCTTATGTACAATATGTCGTTTTCGTCACAATAAGCTATAGCCTTGGGCGAATATTCCAGTTCATTGTCGCACCCCAGTATTATCCTAGTGAGCGTTCCGGTAGGCGTCAGTTGGTGAACGGTTCTTGTGTCGCGGCTACTCACGTACACGGCGCCATCCTTGCCTACAGCTACTCCTACTGGCCACTTCAGCTTGTCATGTCTATATGTCCACATGACACGGCCAGTAGGACTCATACTCGATACTGTGTTGGCCTGAAAATCAGTCAAATAGATAACTGATTTGTCCCGACTAAGAGTAATGCACCGTGGCTTAGCACCCCTATTGTCAATGCTAAATGTTTTTAAAGTTTTTCCGGACATGTCGATGAGTTTTACACTTGCGGGGACTTGACATGCGGCAATAAAGTGTGATCCATTGTAACAAAGTCCGGCAATTGAAGCACCAGTTGTTTTTATCGTGCGTCCTTTTATCAGGACATTTGAGACGATGATTATCTCTATTTTATTTTCTAAAGCAAATGGAACAGCAACCGTGTTTGTTTCTATTGCAGTTATATCAAATGGTTTCGATGACACATACATGCGGGACATCAGTTTGTTGCTTTTTATGTCGAATAATTTCACAGCCCTGTTTTCGTAGTCAGTCGCAACCATGCGTTCCCCGGTAAGAAATGTTATACCACTGATATGACAGGCGTTCGTATCGTCATTCGACTTCATTTCTACTTTGCTGACGTATTTGGCCTTAGTGGGTGTATCATTTTTTCTGAAGGATAAGGACCATATGTCTGACATTGTAGACAGCATATTGTTCTCCTCTGGGCAAAATGAATATCGCTTGATGTTGCATTTGTCATTTTCTATCATCAATTCATTTTGCATCTCAGCTATACGATGGCTGTAAAGTTTCACTAACACGAACAGCTGATTATTTTTCCCGATACTTGCTATCTTTTCCAGGTCTTCTGTCATTGAGGTCAATTCTGATAAAATTGAATGGCATTTTTCCTTCTCACTTCTAATAGCATAATTATTTTCTTCATGTGCCGTAATCACTTTCCTTTTTGCATCAACTTCCATTTTATCATGCATTTTGTTGATCTGCTCTCGGAAAGCCGCGATGCTGGCAACTGCTTTGGAATAGTATTCATCGTTTGTAATACCGTAATCTTTGCTCTGTTGCTGCCGCTGCATTATCTGTTTGAAGAGCTGGTCTAAATCTGCTCTGAGGTTTTTCAATTCATGGCCTTTCGATACACCACCAGAGACGTCTGGAACGTAACTTTTGTCCGAGCAGGAACCGTGGTCTAATGTCATACAAACGCTGCAGCATATTTGGTCATGTGTTTTACAAAAGTACTTTAAAATCTCTTCCGGGTGTTTTCGACATTTCTCAGTCAGCATGTCAGTGATTTGATGTTTCGGTGGTTTTTTCGCATTTACCATCGTTGACTTGTCAATGACAGTATGGCATTTTGATATAGCCAGTTTACCATGATAACCAATGCATGCTATACAGAGGTATTCAGAGCATTCTTGGCAAAAACCTACAGCCTCTATATATTTATCAGAGCTGCACGGATCACAAACACAGTCAAATATTTCCTCCGACCCAGAGAGCATAGAGGCATTCAAATCTGTAGTTATGTTTTTATTAGCCATAGTTTACAGATTGTTCAACGTTCATATAATTACCGGTAACTCCCGACGTTATTCCTATGTTTTTTCAAATCCGATTGTCAGTCTCATTTACATTTGTATTTATAGTATAAAATCGTATGAGATATTCGGTCTGTATCTACAGGTTGTCTTGTAGAGTCTGGTAGAGTTTGGAAGACACGTGCCTATAACAAAATGAGAAAGTTTATTAAATACGGGTTGTTTCGAAATCTTTAGTCAGCACGAATATATACATGTACTTAACGCAGTAGTTAGTTTAGAATTTGACTACATGAATGGGTTAAGGTATGTTATCGAGAAAGTGGGAGTCATCGCGCATCCTAAAACCTTTCCTAAGCACAATTTCATGAAACACCTCCATTTTCTCCTCCAAATAACTACAACAAAGTAATGTTCACTGATTGTTCTAGATTAATTACAGCAGCGTAAGGCAGTATTTCTTTCCGTCTTGTTTTTAGCGCAACATCTGTCTTAAACACTGTTATATAAACATACTTTGCCCGTTGACCATGACTTGCTGACTTTGCCAGAAAGCTGATGCCGCGTACGTTCTAGTGCCCCTCATGCAAACATACCAAAAATAAACTTTGCAGAAAATTGAAGTGATTGAGTGTTTGCGGCAAGACCCAGTATTGATGGATTCGTGTTTGTTTTACTTTACGAATTCACTTTTCTCCTGTTATTGCCTCAATAAATAATTTGTCAGATATCATCCCATTTAAAGACCATCGCGACAGTTTCGCCTCTTCTGGTCAAAGGGAGACAACTCATGCAAAATCTTTGCACGAGTTGTCTTCCTTTGACAATATCTTTGTGATAAATGTTTACATTTTGTATTTGTAATTTTTCTCTCTCAATAAGCTAAATTATAGGGTGGTACCTGTATTTTGCGACCACGATTAGTGATATACTAATAGTACTTGAATAGTGGAATATTGTTGACGCTATGTATAACCCAGCAAATTAGGAAAACGCTTATAGGAGCCTGTGTATTGCTTGCCTAATGCATTGAGAAAAAAGCAACCGTATTGAAGTACAATATTGAAAATAAACTCATTCATTTCGAGACGTTGTACAGTCAAATCTTTGTAAAGCGATTGCACAAAAGAAGACTAGACCCACATGTCTGCTGTTCAACCCTTTCAACCCAACACTATACAATGAACAATTTTAGTGTAGTCCATTTTCTACAATGTTTGCTCTGAACAAGTGTAACGGTACATTATAAATGACGAGTGTACTCGTCACCTAGGGTTCAATGAGTTAGTGCAGGACATGAGTAATACAGAAAGGTCAATTCAGAGCGTTTCACATTAATTACATTATGCACTAACTATAGTCGCCTGTCTTAAGAATTCTTTGAGTTATTCATGCCTTTTCATTGAAAGGCCGCAGTACACAGGTTATACTGTAATTCCCAGCTGAGCGGTTGCTGTATGACGTAATGATGCGCTTAGCTCCGCCTTAGCACGCGGTGTCCACAACCGGTTCATGGCTTGTCTATTTCTGCCATACCCAGGTACAATACTGAACAATATGCGATATATTTTTCAGTTTCTCGCTGAAATAGAGCCCTTTCATTGGCTGGCAATCTAGGGCTAACGGTTACTTAGTATAGGTAAATTAGGTTGAACGGTAACTGACATACACTGACCTACGTGTCATATTTGAGGCAAACGGTAATTCAGTTATAGTTCATTTGTTTGAAAATTATACAACATAACCTGTTCTCTCCCTACGGTCGCTCCAGGTTATATTGCATACTTTTCAAAAAATGAACTATAAATAATACGTGTTTTCACTCAGGACATCTAAAACACTGGCACCAGAGTAATGGACTTATTATGTGTATGTGTTTACTGTATGTAAGCCTCTACCGAAAACTTAAGTCTCTATAGGTCTATGGAGTACATGTATCTATAAAAAGGTGGTTTCTTTTTGTTTGTTTGTTTGTTTGTTTGAACTGTATCTACCGGTAAGTTATTTCACTCTATGAATGGGGAAATCTAGATGTGTACACTCTATATAGTCTCTATCTATTGAATTATGGATCTAGATCCTATTTTTTCCGGTCGGTTAGCAATCTAACAAGATGTGACCGTGATCTAACCTGTTTATAAATGCTTGCGTAATCTAGATTGGCAATCATTTGCTACCGTGGACTTATTATTTCAGGATGTCTCAAAAAGCAAGTGAAGACCTTCTTATCTCTATAATGACAGCTTAACAGTATACATGTACTACGTTGGTTTCGACATATTAGGAATGTTTCATGATACACGAAGAATAACATTAAACAGTGTTAGAAACAATTTATCCCCAATGTGTGTAAAAAGTACACCACCGTCTTGTTCTAACTGGTTTAAACGTATAAAATAAGCATAACAGTCGATATATCTGACTGTAGACAGTTGATTGATCAGCCCTTCTCCGTCTTGTATGATAAAACCCGAAAGTAAAAATGTTTACAGTTTTCGGGTAAATCAGGCCTGCACGGATTGGTCACAAGAAAATATTAGAGAATTTGGCCTGTAACATTATTTTGTGTTAAGGAGTCACCTGTCGTCAAATGTACCAATTTCGACTTCATTGAATTGCTGCTTAACACAAGAATGACTGTATAAAAACCAAGGTTACAGTCAAACAAACATAGAAGCGCCCAGTCCATTGTTCGTATACAGTGTAACCCTTACTACTTCCTGTTTAAACACAAAGAATCGCAGTCGAAATGTGATAAAGTGTATATCCATGAATATCAATGGACTTACACACAGCCTTCCGAATAACCCATTGTGTATCAATTCATAGCGACGAGTATACTCGTTCTTTATAAACCGTGTACCCATGAAGAGTACACTTGTATATGCAAACAGTGCAGAGCCAGATCAGAGGGCTCCTTAAATCAATTTTGAAATATATTACAAAGAAACAACCCTAAATAGTAAAATATTGACTCGACCTTATTGGAAGTTTGTAGTTTCCCATTAAAACTTTCAGGGGTAAATAAGTATATAAGAAACTTCTATTAATTATAGAGTTGCTTTATTCTTACATTTCGACCTCTTAAGCTCTAGCAAAGAAAATCATGTTCAAATACGCGTCACATTTTTATGCTCCCAGAATCTGTGATTCGGGGGCATATAGTTTTTGCCCCGTCTGTCTGTGTTTGTCTGTTTGTTCGTCTGTTTGTTTCACAAACTCTTAACCTTGAGTATAACATTTGCGCTGCTGTACATATGGCTTTAATAGTTTGTGTGCCCTGCTTATGTCGAGATCTTTCCCGACCATGCTAACATTTTTGTCCTTACGACCTTGACCTACGTTTGTAAAACTATTTAAATGCCTATACCACTTGATCCAATAGACATAGGACTTTCTTACTTGGTATGTATATTTATTGTGTTAGACCGTTCCAACCATACCAATGTTTTACCATATGACATTGACCTTGACATCCTATTTAATGAAAATTTAAAGAAATACTTAACCTTGGACATAGCTCTTGTTTATAACACACTGGGCTTTTTTACTTAGTTTTTGTCTTCCTTTTGTCGGGACCTGTTCAACCAAGCCAACAATTTTGTCCTTGTGACATTGACGTTTGAACTACTTTTGCACATTTTTTAAATGCCTATAATTTGAACCAGTAGACAAAGGGCGTCCATACTTGGAATGCATCGTTCTTGTGTTAAGGGTTTTTCAACCATACCAATGTTTTACCATCTGACATTGACCTTAGCCTTTGATCTACTTTGGCAAAAATGCAAATGCCTATAACATTGGAACCAATTGGTCTAGGCCTTCCATATTTTGTATAACCATACCAATATGTTTCCCTCTTGACGTTGACACTTGTCCTATGTTACAAATAAATCTTTAGATATATTTATCATTGGAAAATAGGCATAGGGCTTCCATGCTTGGTTTGTATCTACTTGCCTAAAGATTTTTCCAGCAAACCAATTTTTTTACCATTTGACCCTGACTTTTGACCTAATTTTGCAAGTTAGCATGTACCTAACCGAACATGCTACTGCTTAGGAACATTCGTGCAGAAACACGTTGCTTCTTGTTATATGCATCAAGCTATAAAATCAAAGAGAGTCTTTCTGATTTTATGGCTGATGGCTTGTAACGAAATCTTGACAATAATACAATAATTTCCTTGAACGGCATTTACAGGTCAAACTATTAAAGTAGAGCAATTTTATACAATTTTAATTCCCAATTCTGAATATTATTATCTTTATTGTAAATGATATTACTTAACCACACAAAAAATAACTATTTTTTGTCATTCCAAACAGTGTTGACTTATAGGACATGACAACAAAACACAGACCTATAGAAAGTACAGGGGGGATTTATTCCTAGGCGGTCTCTGGTGCGTTCCGATGGTCTTTCGTCCATTGCAAGCATATATATACCATAAATCAATGAAAAAGATTCGACTCAAAAAACTTTAACTACTTAATTTAGGATAATATATACTACTCAAAGTTCGCTAAGCACCAAGGGTAAAATCTCCATAGGTACTAATGCATTGACACATAACTGCCAACACTTTGTTTCGATTTCTTTCAAATTCGGATATATTTTTGATAAAGGTTTACTTCACAGATTCACCGAATTTTACACTTGTCCAGATCCTGTAAGCGAACCCCAAGAAAATAATCAAAATATGAAATTTATGAGAATTTATATTTTCTCAAATTCATTGAATTCTACATTGTCATGTTCTTAGAAATGTTATTTGTTGGGAAAAAACACTGTTTTACCGTTCAATGTTTAATTGTACCCATTATGACATCTCTAAGAACATTAAAATGTAGAATTCAATGAATTTGAAAATTTTGGTGAAATCTCAGAAATTTCTTAAATTGATTATCTATTCAGGACCTGAACAAGGTAAAACGACGAGATTTCTGCGTCTCGTCTGGATAACAACTACCAAGTTTACCAATATCCGTTACGTTATTGACCAGCACGATATGTAAATCACATTCAATACCGTGTATTGGAAAAGTTATCTGCTTTTTAGCTCACCAGAGCACGAAGTGCTCAAGGTGAGCTTTTGTGATACTCCTGCTGTCCGTCGTCCGTACGTCTGTATGTATGTCTGTCCGTCTGTTTGTCTGTCTGTCTTTCTGTCTGTCTGTCAACAATTGCAAACGACTTCTTCTCTAAAAGCAACAGCCCCAGCGTAAGCAATCTTCTACAGATGTATACTTATGGTTAAAGCTTCAAACGTTGTTCAAAGAAAGTGAGTGGGCTTTTAGTCTTGTTGCCATGGTAACCATGCACAATATCTACAAAAACATTCTTCTCCGAAACCACTGGTCAGATTTCAAATTTGGTTTTCACCAAAATGCTTCTCAATGGAGAGACTATAAAAGTTGTTCAAAGAACTTTGATCCGTTAAAAACATGGCCGCCAGAGGGCGTGGTCATTTTCCGTGTTTAGCAATATCGAATGTAAAATATAAGTCGTACATGAATTCAGGTTATTTCGGGTCATAAAGTAGGTCAGTAGGTCAAATCACAGAAAAAGCTTTTTGCCACTCAAGCTGCCATATTCTTAGCCCAATCTTCTTCAAACTTGCTTAGAAAGGTTATCTTGACAAAACCTAGGCACTGTGTGGATATGGGTTATATAAGGTTAAAAAGTAGGCCAGTAGGTCGAAGTAAAGCAATAGCTTCTAAACACGGTAGGGGCCTTATTTTAAGCCATAATTTTACACAACTTGCTAAGAATGACCCCCTTGAATAAAATCTAACTAATGTATGAATATTAGTTTTGTCAGGTCAAAACATTGGGTCATAAGGTCAAAGTGTAGAAAAGGCTTCTGAACCCTCTAGTTAATATGGAGAACACACATCAACCTTAAATCTGGGAACTGTGTACTCTGATGAGCTCATTAGAGCCCATTGGGCTCTTGTTTCTAATACTTGGTACTGATCTGGATCAAAATTGTTTAATTGTAAATACCTAGACAACATTTTTGGTTTTTTTAGCCTTGTTACTATTTAAAGGCGTTGATCTTTATAAACATGGGCTGAAACTTTAAAGATCTGGGGATAAAAATCACTAACTACATACACAAATTCGTTGAATACAAAATACTAGATTAATAATTTGTACTTTGCAAGCAGTGTGTAGACTAGTCAGATCTAACGCAGGTCGGCATCTGCTACGGTTCCGAGCTATTAATAGGCTACTGGCCAATAATGTGAACCCTCCCCTCAATGGGGGACTTTTGGTCACTATGTTTTTCTGAAAGTCCAGGGTCTGTAGGTTCAGATCCTATTTTCTGCACTTTGAACGTTGGGGCTTTAGTGCGAAATTTGACTTTGAAGATTACCTCCCCTTGCATAAATGGAGAAATACGTAATTTCATGTGTAGTTGTTGAACTAATATATTTTTTCTTTCAGACTTATATATCTAACAAAAAGTGATTCCTTTATGTAACATAATCAAACTGAAAGTAAAAATGCAAAACAATTGGACATAACTCATCTTTTATGCAAGTTATCTCCTCTTAAAAGTACAGAATGCAATTTTTATACAAAAAAAATCTGTTTTCCCTTTATACATTTTGAATATATATCATAAAAACAAGTTCTAATCATGAAAACTTCTTTACATGAAAGCCTTATATATTCATAAACTAAATATAATTATAACCCTTGGGTTATATAGGGTTATATAGTACAGTATATGAGTGAAATTGAACAAAAATATTACCTCCCTTTTTTAATTTCTGTCATATTGTTACTATGTCGTACATTTTGTGGGACAGAAAGAGACACTTCAATTGATAAATTTTAATGGGCAATTTTAGATTTACACATAATTGAAAGAATAAGGTTATGTTTGCAACTAAAAGTCTTCTTTAGTTTGAATTGTCTGCCCTTGATTTAGGGTTAAAAGCAGTTTTAATGATATACTTGTACATCATACATGTATATTGCTATTTGCATATTAACATAGACCTTTTGTTGCCAATTACATGTTTTTTACAATATTATCAAGTGAAAAGCTTTCAATTATATGGTTTCTTTAAAAAAGTATTGATGGGAGTAAGATAATTGCCTCCCTTTCGGATAAAACAAGAAACAAACTAGATTGAAAAGCGTGTTTTGGTAATGATTAAAATACTACATACTAGCAAACAAGATTTGCATGGATTTTTAACCTAAGTTGTGTAAAGCAACCTTGCCTTGAAAAACCATTTCAGTAATCGGATAATACTCATTGCCTCAGCGCAATACAAACGTAACTCAATATAAATTCGTACTAAGTTACAATTGTATTGAACTGAGGTGACGAGTCATTTCCCTTGCTCTGTTCTTCATTTCCGCTTTCTCTTTTTTTTCAAAAGATGAATACACATTATCCTACTTGGTCAATTTGAGCATTGTGTACAGCAATGATCCTCCAAATGTTCATCACCAAAGCTTCTCAAAACGGCTCTAATGTACATGCTTATATCGATTCAATAGCAAACAGAACCCTTTTAAAACCCAGAAGATCTATCGGAAGATTCTCCAGTACAAGGCCCACCTATTAAGATCAACACTGAAATGATCAGCAAGGCTCTTGAGAAAATGAAGAACCGCAAGGCGGCAGGACCCTCAGGCATTGTGGCTGAAATGTTGAAGGAATCGGGTAATTAAGGCAGGCGCTCAGATCATGTCAGACCTTGCAAACGCCATCATAAGGGAAGAATGTGTGCCAGAGATCTGGGAAAGAAAGCTCCTGAAGCTCCTGGAACAATCAATGAAGGTAATTGAAAGAGTTTAGGACAACATCATTAGACAGCAGATTAACATCGATTGCATGCAGTTCGGCTTTGTATCCGGGCGTGGAACAATAGATACCATCTTCATGCTACGTCAAATCCAAGAGAAGTGTATTGGGGGCAGATAGCAGGCTATACTTGCCATTCGTCGACCTAGATAAGGCACTAGACAGGGTCCCTAGACAGGTACTATGGTGGTCAATGAGGAAGCTAGGTATAGAGGAGTGGTTTATCCGGCTAGTATAGAGTACATGTATGTACACTAATGCGAGAAGCAGAGTACGGGTGGATGACGGTTACAGCGATGATTTCAGCATTAACGTCGGTGTCCATCAAGGATCTGTCCTCAGTCCGCTGTTGTTCATCATTGTCCTTCAGGCCTTGTCTAGAAAATTCCGCACTGGATGCCCTTGGGAACTTTTACATGCTGATGACCCTGTTGGCATAGCTGAGACCATGAATGAGGTTGCTGTGAAACTCAAAGCATGGAAAGACGGAATGGAAGCTAAAGGACTGGGGCCAACACCGCAAAGACGAAAGTCATGGTCAGTTGTCCTGAACTGCATGCACTATAGGACTCCGGCCAACACCCACGTGCAGTATGTGGAAAGGGGGTAAGGAGCAATACCATACAGTGTAACCATTATACTATATGGGTGCACAAAAATGTACCGGAGTACGTGGTAGACTCACACCAGACCCTGACTTCAATTGTCAAAGGTGTCAGGAACTTGCTCGGCCAATTGAGGGTCGCCCTTGCCAGGAAATGAAAGTTGGTGAAGACACTCTGGAGGTGGTAGACTCCTTCTGCTACCTTGGAGATATGCTGAGAGCTGGTGGAGGATGTGAACTCAGCTCTACTATATAATCAGGGTACAGACAGCATGGGGCAAATTTAGAGATCTTCTGCCCATCCTGTCATCCAGAGCCATCCCTGTTGCCACCAGGGGGGACAGTCTATAACAGCTGTGTCAGAAGGGTCATGTTGTATGGTAGTGAACGTTGAAGCACTCACCTAGTCCTCACTCGCCATACTCTGCCGGAACAATAGGGTCAGATGGATCTGCCACGTTAAATCAGACCAGACCAAGTATGTTAGGTCAGAGACCTTGCTCAAGACATTGGCCATCATACCGCTGGACGTTATTCTTAGGGCGACCAGACTAATTTGGTTTGGACATGTTGAAAGAAGCAGTGGGCCAATCAACACATGTAGAGATCTGAAAGTGGCCATTTAGAAGAAAGCCGGACACCCAAAGAAGACCTGGAGAGTAACCATCAGGCAAGACCGTGTAGAGTGGCAGATGGTGAAGGTGGACCCCCACGACTGATCACTGGAGACGATGTATTAAGACAGCCAGACAACGTCAAACCCATGACGAAGGGAACACAGACGCTGAGTGAGTGAGTGAGTGGTTATTATCGTCAACATCGTCAAACATTTCGTTATTTAAAGTGATTTTTGGTTTGACCATTTCATCTTGCAGGATCTCAGAAATCCCGCCAGCAACGATTGTCTGTTTGTCTCTGTCTGTCTGTCTGTCTGTCTGTCTTCCTCTCTCTTTGTGTCTTTTTGACTCAGTTACAGTATCTGTATTTGTCTCGTTCTGTCTGTGTCTTTCTGTCAGTCTCTTTCCCTCTCCACATATCTGCATATTCTCTCTGTCTCTATGTATTTATCTCCCTGTCTCATTGTATGTTTGTGTCAGTCCTTCTCTGTCTCTGTATGTCCCTTTTTATTTATATCTGTCTCTCAGTTTATTTTGTGTGTCTCTCTTTCTGTCTCTATGTCTGTCTCTCTATAATATATCTGTTTCTCTCTGTCTGTCTGTTTGCCCCACTGTCTTCTTCTTCCCTGACAATATCTGTTTATTTGACTGTCTCCGTATGTATGTATGTGTGTGTGTGCCTGTCTGTACGTATGTGTGTTTCTCTATCTGAATGTCTCTCTGTGTACCTCCTTTACTTTGTTTCTCTCTCTCCTCTCTCTGTCGTTCCCCTCACTGTCATTCTGTCTCTTCTTTACATTGTCTCAGTCTACTTTACATATCAAACCTCCTCCATAGGCATCAGTGCAACTAAAAGTGAAGCTTAACCTTGCTTTAGGAGCTTTCAGCATGATTTTCACCCTGCTTTATTAAGTTACTTTTGCTTCACACCATCGTCTGCATGTATTCAGAATTCATGTCATTATGTGAAGAGATAGACTACAGTGGAGAAAACGTTATTCTTTCCCAATAATCGCGTTTACGCTTAAACGTTTATTTCCATATAAAAAAGTTTGGAGCCAGATCAGACGCCGGGTAACCCGGCGTCTGATCAGGCTCCAAACTGTTTGCCACTAAGATTAAAACAAATAATTAGAAATGTCAAAAATTGGTAATTTCTACATTTTAGCGATTTGCGTTTACGTTTTGTTTGCTTTTAAACGGGAAAAAATAACGTATTCTCCACTGTATATGATATGAATACAAAATGTTTGCAGCATGATCTGGATTAAAACTGTTTGCAATAGAAATTATTTCAGGTGTTCAGTGTTGATAGGGTTAATTAAAAGTCATCAACCAAACCAGGTGTTTTATTTATTTTATAATTTAAATTTATTTATTTATTTATTTATTTTATTGTGATCTGTATCACAAAACATAATGATTTGAAACCGTTTGGCCCTGATATTGTTTAAGAAAACCTTTTAAAAAATCTTCTTCTCTTAAACCGTAAGGCCCAGACCATTAATATCTGACATGTAGCTTTGCTGCATTCTGGTTCTCTATCTAATATACAGATCTGAAATCGAAAGCTACTGACCAGTTATCAGGGGAGTTTACTTATGACAGAAATTGGGATAACCCTGTATATTGGTAGGTCCCTGATCGTAAGACCCTAAGCAATAAACGTGTGCAGACTGCACACCGCCATCTTCATGATGTTCTATGGTAATCCATTTCCATGATCTATGACTGCTACCTCATTCTCCTAATTTTGTTTCTTACAGTTATTCACAGTATGTAAGTCTTTGTCGGTATTTGTTATTTTATAATTTAAGACGATATTTTCCACAAAAATATTTTATCGTCAGTGTACCTGTTTCAGTGAGGTACCTATTTCGGTGCACTTAACTGCGACAACTCTATCTTCTTTCTGAAGAGCTCAATTACGTTATCACTTTATGCTATCGGCAAAGTAAACTTTTCCTGTCATCTTTGTCCAAAAAAATCCAAAATTTGATGCAAACGGATAATTTATTGACTATAAAAAATAAAGCATAGCAATTTGAACCAATTTCCTTATGTCCGTTTTCACTCCGAAAACACATGTTCCAAAATAACACTTTTTACAATTGATTTTCATAATTTTGTAGTGGTATGCATTTTTTGTTATCTTCTACACCAAAATCACATGCAATAAGTGGTCCTGTCTATTTTGTTTCATGTACAGTACACTTACAAAAGTATGCTCTCCTTATATACAGAAACTGTTTTTCGGTAAATTATTTTTTGAATGGCTTGATATTGTGGTTTGATTTACATTATTTAAGCGACTCTTTTGAAGAAATAAAACTGACGAAAATAGCCTACAGGGTATACTTGTCAAAATTATGTGACCACTCCTTGCCGAACTGAATTGGAACAGAGACCAACATAATTCATAAAGGAATGACTGAAAATGTACTGTTGTTGTTTTTCTTATACAAATGGGAGAGAGGCAGTATAGACAAGGAACCAAATTATATATTCAAAATGGAGAAAATCCTAATCTTTAATATTTATATAGGTGGGAAACATTACAGGAATGATTCTTACAATATTTTTATTGATCACATACTTTTGATACAGTCTGTACTTCGATAAAACCAACCCTCACTGAAATAGGTACAAGAAAATGTTCTCAGCACAAAATGACTACGTCATTGAAACGGTGGCGATTGCACTAAATATAGAATATTTTGGAAATATTTTTACAGGGAATTAACCTAGACAAATGATTACAAAGGTAGGAATAATAGTTCCATAGACTTTTATGATTTGTTATCACCATGATCAGTTTGAACGTTAAGTGCACTGAAACTGGTACCTCCATGATAGGTGTATGCTAGAAAACATCCTCACTATACCCAGTTGAATATTATATCATCATTTAAAGAAAAACTAGGTTTTCAAAGAAGCTTTAAATGTCATAAAACTATGAATTAGCTAATTTTTATGGTATTTGATGTATTCAAGGGGAGATAATTCAGTAAAAAGTAAGAGAAACACTCATTTCGATCGATTCTTGGGATAAACATTGTGTATCGATAAAAACAATGTGGATATTTGTATTGACCAGCTATTTTGCGATCAAAACAAGTCATCATTACATTATCTATCAGAATTGAATTTCCACAAAGGGGAGGTAATTTCAATTTGCTCTGACCGAGTAAAGCCCCAACGTACAAAGGGCAGAAAATCATAATGTACTCGGAAGACCATGAGATTTCAGAAAAGTATGGTGGTCAAAAGTCCCCACATGGGGGGAGGGGGTGTTCAGTAGCCTATAGTCTATAAGCAACTCTTATAGATATATCGATCAAAATTATTTTAATATTGCTAAATCCATTAATTAACCCATTACCCCATAACCTGTTTCTAATACTAAATATACTTGACCACTTAAAGCAGGTTGAAAGTAAAGCACAATGCGCCTTAATGCACATTCTGCTTTACTTTCAGCCTGCTTAAAGCCCCGATCTCACTGTCCCGGTGCAGGCCCCGGTACGTCCCGGTGGAGATAGCCGGTGAGCCGGGGTGGACCGGGATGAGACGGGGCGTTTTTTATGAAAAAATAAATTGCGATCTCACATTTTCGGTGTCTCCCCCGATGGAGCACCGGTTATGAAGCCGGATCTCCCCGGACCTTCCCGGTGAGTTCCCGGATAGGCCCGGCGTAGTTACGGTGCAGGGCCGGTCTGTTCCCGGTTAACCCCGGTATAACACGGTGTAACCCCGGCCGTCGCCGGTGGTATCCCGGTGACTACCGGTGTCGTCCTGATCAACCCCGCCCTCTGTTCAACTGAATCGAGCGGAAACCTAGCGGAAACCTAGCGGTCGCTGTGCTTGTTGAACGATAGCGAGCAACCTAGCGCTCGCCCGGTGTACGTTAACACCGGTAATGTGTCAACTCGGCCAATTACCAACTCGGCCTGGTTCAACTCGGCCAATTTAATATACTAATATTAATGAATACTCTATATTGACATTACTAAAAGCCGTTGTAGGATTCTACGACGTATTGATACAGATACAGATACTAATACACTTAGAACACTATGAATAAAGAGTATATAATTCACATTGATCTATATTTATTTATATCGTCAGTGTACCTGTTTCAGTGAGGTACCTATTTCGGTGCACTTAACTGCGACAACTCTATCTTCTTTCTGAAGAGCTCAATCAAGTTATCACTTTTTGCTATCGGCAAAGTAAACTTTTCCTGTCATCTTTGTCAAAAAAAAACCAAAATTTGATGCAAACGGATAATTTATTGACTATAAAAAATAAAGCATAGCAATTTGAACAAATTTCCTTATGTCCGTTTTCACTCCGAAAACACATGTTCCAAAATAACACTTTTTACAATTGATTTTCATAATTTTGTAGTGGTATGCATTTTTTGTTATCTTCTACACCAAAATCACATGAAATAAGTGGTCCCGTCTATTTTGTTTCATGTACAGTACACTTACAAAAGTATGCTCTCCTTATATACGGAAACTGTTTTTCGGTAAATTATTTTTTGAATGGCTTGATATTGTGATTGATTTACATTATTTAAGCAAATCTTTTGAAGAAATAAAAATGACGAAAATAGCCTACAGGGTATACTTGTCAAAATTATGTGACCACTCCTTGCCAAACTGAATTGGAACAGAGACCAACATAATTCATAAAGGAATGACTGAAAATGTACTGTTGTTGTTTTTCTTATTCAAATCGGAGAGAGGCAGTATAGACAAGGAACCAATTATATATTCAAACGGGAGAAAATCCTAATCTTTGATATTTATATAGGTGGGAAACATTACAGGAATGATTCTTACAATATTTTTATTGATCACATACTTTTGATACAGTCTGTACTTCGATAAAACCAGAGACTGTAGAAAGCCAGAGATACACGACTCCCTTATTTTCCTTCTTTCCCCATATAACAGGTGTCCGTTGAGAGGCAGTGGCGTATGTCGATGCGGTCACGTGACCAGCACAGGTAATGACAGCGTCGCGATAATGGGAAAAAATACACATATCGACCAGTTGACTTATAAATATTGACTTTGTTTCGTTTTTATACAATATTTTGTGATACTAATCGAGTGAAACCAAAATATGAGTTGTGGATTAAACCGAGAAAGTGTATTCCTGGCTCAAAGGAAGATACGTTGCTGCGTGGTTGCTGGTAAGTTCCAAAAAAATGAAGATCGATTCAATATCGTATTGCCGTAAACGCTTAAAACTTCAGTATGAACATTCAAACATGGATAAGAATGGATTATCCATGTAGTTCAAACTAGGTTACAGTTTTGGCAAAATTTTCATGTCAATCTGTCAACGCATTTTGCTATCAATTAAATTTTATTGAGGCCACCAACTGGTGCTTCGATTGAAGATCGATGCAATATCGTCTTGCCGTAAACGCTTAAACTTCAGTTTGAACATTCAAACATGAATAAGAATGGGTTGTCCATGTAGCTCATATTAAGATACAGTTATGGCGAACTTTTCATGTCAATTTGTCCACGTATTTTGCTATAAATTAAATTTTAATGAGGCCACCCACTGGTACTTCGATTGAAGATCGATGCAATACCGCCTTGTCGTAAACGCTTAAACAGCAGTTTGAACATTCAAACATGAATAAGAATGGGTTGTCCATGTAGCTCATATTAAGATACAGTTATGGCGAACTGTTCATGTCAATTTGTCCACGTATTTTGCTATAAATTAAATTTTAATGAGGCCACCCACTGGTACTTCGATTGAAGATCGATGCAATACCGCCTTGTTGTAAACGCTTAAACAGCAGTTTGAACATTCAAACATGAATAAGAATGGGTTGTCCATGTAGCTCATATTAAGATACAGTTATGGCGAAATTTTCATGTCAATCTGTCCACGCATTTTGCTATAACTTAAATTTTAATGAGGCCACCCATGGGTCCATTCACACCTTCGTGCAAACTGCCGTCACTTTTCATTGAATCGGCATTTTCCAAACACTAATTAACGTGTGTGCGATGCGCGGAGGGGTTAATTTATGCTCGGACTTTATTCTTATTATTCTTTTGTGTTAAACCTCGAAAAAGAGGCTTCTTCAAGGAATGTTTGTATTGTAGAATAACTGTAGACCGTATTAACGCAGCAACTGATAAGTAATTCCAAATATCGACTTTTTTCCCGATCGTCGCTAAAGCTTATATAACTCGCGAGGACCTGTTCTCGCCAAATCTCGCTCAACGGTCTCGTATGTATAAATCAGTCGAGTCGTGTATCTCTGGCTTTCTACAGTCTCTGATAAAACCAACCCTCACTGAAATAGGTACAACAAAATGTTCTCAGCACAAAATGACTACGTCATTGAAACGGTGGCAAGTGCGCTAAATATATAATATTTTGGAAATATTTTTACAGGGAATTAACCTAGACAATTGATTACAAAGGTAGGAATAATTGTTCCATAGACTTTTATGATTTGTTATCACCATGATCAGTTTGAACGTTAAGTGCACTGAAACTGGTACCTCAATGATACTAACCTTAACTACTAAACTGTTTCCTTATGTTGAATACAGATATATACACAATGCATATAATATATACATAATTCTATCAGTGTAAGAATCCCATATACATGTATACTTTTTATTCGAAGTTTTGCATCGAAGATGGGAACGTGGAGCCTGCTTTTGTGAGCACATATAAGATAAGAAAGCTACGATGTCGTCCATATTTCACTAATATACCCGCACGGCTATTCAACTTTGCAATTTCTGTAACCCTTTCCGTGCAATTCCGTCACCTGATTTAAATATTTATCGTCAACTTTTATTTTTTATAATAGAGCATCTAATAATGAAAATGAACAATAATATAATGTTCAAGTACATGGAATTTAAGTCAAGGATTGACTACAAGTCTTGACCCTAATCACACGCCGAGTTACTCGGCATCTGACCAGGGTCCCACTTTTTTTCCAATTGCCATTGTATTTTGGATAAATCAGTGGTGGGGCTAGTACTCATGCATGTACTAAGAGTGCCGAACTGTTTTGATCCTGATCAGACTTCTAGTTAAAATTACACGTTGGTCTCGAGCACTCTCATATCAAAATAAGACCTGTGTGTAGGATCCACGGACGTATTATAATTTATATGCTATGCGCTAAAATTGCACGATACATTTGGTAACAAATATGAACCCCTTCCTGCCTTAACTTGGCGTTTGATAAGACTCCAAAATGTTTGACAATCTTAGATACATAGGGTGTCAGAAGTTTCGGTAAATGACAGTTTTAATTAGTTTACCTAACTTTAGCACATGGCTTGGAGCTCTCGGCCAATCAGAGGCCTCAAAAACCTGTGAATATATCGTTTATTTTACAAAACCATGAAATAACTAACACACTGTTCACTTATTCCAAGCTTCCGTCATATCAAGGCAATTTGACGTCACAACCCTAGATCGGAGGGGAACTGCACTCGCTTGATGACGTTATATTATGTACAGTGAGACCTAAACGTTAAAGGCAATTAATAATTAAGTGTGCTTACATATAGAGCTTCAATAAGCGTTATTTATGTTGGTGTTAAAGCATGCTTAATGTCTCAAACTGCACATTGAAATAACCTTTCAATTTAAGTAAAGTATTACAAATAAAATGACTTTTTCGTCTAAAACAAGAAATAGAAACGTAGGGTCTTCTTGTTTTCCTCGAGCCCAAGCCAGTGCTAAATAGGTTAGACCACGGTTGCGCGCGAATAAACGACATAGTTCTCGGGGGCTACGCCCCCTCGAACTATATCGTTTATTCGCTTGCAACCATGGTCTAACCTATACTTGAAACTTGACATTAGCAGGCTGAAGCATCAACACTGCTTGCTATCATGGTTGACTACTTAACCTATTGCCCCATAGCCAGTTTCTAGTTTTGAAAGACTGATGACCTCTTAAAGCGGATTGAACGTAAAGTATAGAACGCGCATTACTTTGTCTGCTATAAACTGCAATTTGTTAAGATATAGACACTACTTCATGCCTGTTTAAATTCGAACTACATTGTTCTGCGGAGGAATAAATTTAGGGCATTAAAAGGCAACTTAATGGGGTAATGGGTTTACGCATTCAACCCTAGCGACGAGAATACTCGTCATAAGCAGACAGTTTACTATTGAAGAGGACACTTGTCCTATATAGATGCAGACAATGTAGACGCTGATCACTAGTGATCAGAGGGCTCCTACAGGAGCCCTCTGATCAAGGTCTACACTGTTTGTCATTAGGCAATATATTGTGAAAATCAACCCATATTAGTCAAAATGGACTAGACTTAATTGGAAACTTGAATTGTCCATTAAAAGCTTCAGGGGTGAATGTGTTAATCAGTTGTTTCCTTGTGCCAAAACCAAACTTATATATTTCAAAGTGGTTATTTCTCGAATACCCCGTTCCCATATAGCCTGCTTGCAGTATTGAAGACAGACGTTTGGTTTAAGCATGCTAAATGTAATAAGCAATATATCCCCTTTAAAGGGCTAAAGAGCATCGAACTTCATTTTCAACGCAATTTAAACTACCATCTGCCAGAAAATAGGATTTTTTTAGTATGGTGCATATAACTGTATCAATGGGAACTATTTTGTTAAATGGAGAAATTAATAAAATACCCAATTAAAAAGGCACATCTATGGAGTAAAGGGTTTACAGGGCCTAACAGACTAAAGGCCTGCAACTGTTACCCCTTTCCTGTATAGGCTGAAAAACATTTAAGTAGCATGCAGGTAGCTACTTAAAATAGGATAAGAGCAAGAAAAGGCTACTGTATGAGTTTTCGGATTAACTTCCACCCTGCCGTAAACTGTCATCTTTCAGGGAATAGTAAAAGCTAATAATGTTTTATCCTGAAAAAGTATCTCCTGTTAGGTACAGTAAAATGGTGTATGCGACAGAAAGATTTATGCCATAAATACATCTACAGTGATCCCTCTCTACAAAATCCCTTCCAACAACGACTACCTCCTTAAATTACAACGACCCGTGTCGCAGTTCCCTTATCAAGACAATACTTTCATTGCTGTAATAATCGTATGCTTAAAATTGTCGTCTGCTGTTTTCTCAAAGTTACATATAAGTGGACATTTTGATATAATAAATATAATGACGAGTGAATAACAGCTTGAATCCAGATCAGACGCCGCGTAACGCGGTGGCTGACCTGGATTCAAGCAGTTAGCAATTTTAAGCCAAGTCTTAATCTCCCTCCTACAACGACTCCCACCGAACAACACACAATACATGTCTCCCATGGGATGTCGTTGCAGAGAAAGAACACTGTATCTATTTTTCAACTAAAACTTCACTCATAAATATGCACAATAATATTTTCTATATCTTAGCAGATGGTTATAAGCTTAAATCAGATTGAAAACAAAGCATAATACTCCTTGACGTGAATTCTGTTTAAGTTTCAGCCTGTTTTAAGCGGTCACCTGTCTTCAAAACTAGAAACAGACCATGGGATTATAGGTTAATTGTCCAACTCTGTACAGGACAAGCAAAGCCTTCTTAATATGCAAGGTGTGCGACTCCAGTGTGAATATTCATGGTTTACTTATCCCTTTACCCAACAGCCTGTTTCTATTTTTAATAGGTGACTACCTAAATCAGTTTGAAAGTAAAGCAGAATGTTCCTTAAGGTGCATCTGCTTTTCTTTCAGTCTCATGTAAGCAACCACTTGTTAGTATTGAGAAAATATTGCGTATGATACTATGTGCCAAATATCTACGCTCTGTTCCTTACTGTTTTTGACAAGAAGTTTTATTTGATGATTTCCTTATTTTTTCACTTTTGTTGCCATAGCAACCAGAGTTCTGCATTGTTTCAAATTCTTTGAACTACTTTGGAAGACCTTGACCCATGGAACATTCCGGTGAAGTTTGGTCGCAATCAGGCAAGTGGTTAAGCAGAGGAAGATGTTTAAAGAAATTGTTGACACACGACGTACGACGCCGGACAAAGACCGACCACAAAAGCTCACCCTTGGGCTTTTTGTGCTCAGGTGAGCTAAATAAAAACAACAAGTTTTGGGTCCCTTAGTGGGTAAGTGGCATATATTTGAACCTTGGTATCTTAAACTCATTTAAGTCAAAATTTCTTGTGTATACCCCAATGAAACATTAAGTTAAACTTGATTTAGAATCATAAAATATCAGCATGTCAAAGTTCAAACTTAGCACATTTGAACTTTGAAATATAGATATGTTCGACTTAAACGTTTGAGTTAGAGCTAGTATGAAACTTTGAGTAGTATTCCTTTTAGTGTTTAACCCTTTACCCCTTAGCCTGTTGCTACTGTTGAGAAGACGTTATTCTTTCCCAATTAATGCGTTTATGCAAAAAATATCATTTTCATTGCAAACAGTTTGGAGCCAGATCGGACTCCGGGTAACCAGGCGTCTGATCAGGCCCAAAACTGTTTTGCCATTCAGATTAACATAGGCAGTATTATCTAAAAGTTGTCATTCTATTTGAAAAATGCATTTCAATAAAAATATATATTGAGCTCTGGTGGGATTCGAAGCCGGTGTAACGAAGTATTTTGACCCCCATCGAAAAATGACCCCCCGGTCAAAATTCGACGACGTGGAATGACCCCCGGTCATTTTTCGATATCGTACAATGACCCCCCGGTCATAATTCGACGTCGAAATTTGACCCCCCGGTCATAGTACTATGACTCCCCTCATGAAGTATTTTGACCCCTCCTGAAATATATCGACCCCCATCGAATAATGACCCCCTACCCTCTCCAGCAATTAAGCAACACAATTTAACCAATTGGACCCTAGCTACGAGTATATTAGTTATTTACAAACAGTGTTCATGTTTATAGTACACTTGTCCTTTGTAAACAGTGTAGACCCAGGTCAGACTTTACCCACAGGAGCCCTCTGATATGTGTCAGTTTTGAAATGTATTGTATTAAACAACTCTAGCTAGTCGAAAATTGACTTGACATAACTTGAATTGTTCACTTACATTTTCATGTGTGAATGCGTTAAAAGATACATAAAATTTAGATGATAGACAATTTAAAATTCAGACTTATGATAAGCACGCCATGGGAACGTACAGTATATACTAAATGCCGATGCCGAGGGATACCGTTACATGTAACCTGGTGCTTATATCGAGGGGTTACAGCAAAAACCTCGTATGTCCACATTTCATAATTTTACAGAAGAGCAAAAAAACTTTCTGAAATGTCTCATGATGTGAATTTTCCACTGTACCTTCATTCGAGTGGTATATGTAGGCCATGCTTTTGGGTGCTATAATTACAAATATCCAAACGCTAGTGAATGTTGAGAAAAAAAGACACATTTGTTTTTGCATTCTAATTTTAATAAATAGTTGCATTTAACTTCCTGCAAAACTACAGTATCTTTGTATATGAGGATTTTGCACTAACACTTACAAGACAAAAGATATTTTTTTGTTCTGCAAAAACCTCGTATCTCCTCATACAGTCATATTGCCTAAACCAGATTGGACCTATGGACTTAATTTTTTTCTGCAAAAACATGGTATAAATGGATAAGTCCTCTTTGCAGGACATATCAAATGGAATATGTTACTTTTTTATTAGAGTATTGACAGTATATTGTACAACATAGAAGCATCCAATGATTTTTAAAAGTAATTAGCAATCTGACATGAATTAATCCTCAGGGTGCTGCTCGCGACATTGCATAATGAGAAGGAGCCTTTGTTTGACATCAAATACGTGGCCTTCTATGAAATAGAATAATATCAGGGGGCTCATTCTACGACATCGAATAAAGACCGGGGGGTCATTCTACGACATCGAATACTGACCGGAGAGTCATTCTACGACATCGAATAAAGACCGGGGGTCATTCTACGACATCGAGTTATGACCGGGGAGTCATTCTACGACATCAAATAAAGACCGGGGGTCATTCTACGTCATAGAATAATGACCGGAGTTATTCAACGACACTGATTGATGACAAGGGTAATGAGGCAACATTAAGCAGCGTCCGATCTGGGTATAAGTTGTTTGTAGATGGTGTTAAATGTACACATAAACATGATAAACTGTTAAATCATATCAGCAAGAGTTGGCAGAACACAACATAGCCCGCTTGTAGTGGCTTTATTTGAATGATGGCAATTTGATAGGTACTTCAGGGCCCAAGGTTATAAAGAGTTTGAGTCGAGTCTGGGCGTTTGCGCTAATCTGACCAATCAAGTGCCTGACAACGATCTCAGACTCAACTCAAACTCTTTTTTATCTTGAGCTTTGGTCACTACATAATTCAAGGTCAAACTGAGGCAACAGATATCACGATACTCACAATATTGGTCACTTGCTAAATACGACAAAGGTACATTTCGCAGTTGCTAAGGTATGCAGGGTAAAGAGTTTTACAAATAAACATTACTATAATACTTAAGTCATTCGAAGTGACACTACCTTATTAAAATGTAAAGCCGGAGAACACTAAAAACACAAGGAATGGTAATAAATAGATGACCAAACTCTACCTGCAAGTGCAGCTTAATAAAGGCTTTACAGTTGTTTTGATACCAACTTTACTTCAGATTTAACGACCGAGATCACTTGAGACTAGAACAGTTGAAACGAACCCCGCAACCAAAGCACATATTAGATCAAAGTTTGTTGGCCAAACTGAGATACTTTTCAACAGTACTGTTGTGTTTTCGAAAAAATAAATGTAAACCTTTAGTCATGTTTGAAAAGAAACGCATTAAGAAAATTCCAAAGCTTTTGTCACGGAGCCCCCTCAAAATCTCCCAACTTTGGGCACTGACGTATTGACTTGCCAACTGACAGATATCCTTCTAAACCAATAGAAAGTACATGTATGAGCGCCGTGGTACCAAATAAACGCCATAAAAGTTGTTTAACGAAAAATAATGTAAAAGGTCAAGGTCACAGTGACCTGAAAAGCGAAATATTTACAGGCTATGTTATAGGCCACTTTGCCATGGCAAGCTGTACTCACACACCAACTTTGGTAAATCTTGTTGATGTAATAAAGAAAATATGGTCTAAACAAAAGGTACATGTGAAGACGGAATCAATTCCAGACACGCGCAATTTTGTCACTACATACGCCCAAAATTGAGCTTTGGGGTATAAATACACATTTAGCAAACTAACTTTAAACCAAATATAAAGGTAAGTATAAAGGGGGTCATTTTTCGACAGAAGGGGGTCAATATTCGACGATGGGGGTCCTTTTTCGACGACAGGGGGTCATTCTACGACGTCGAATTTTGACCGGGGGGTCACTTTTCGATGGGGGTCAAAATACTTCGTTACACCGGCATGTGGGGAAAATGAGTCAACCCCTTAGCACATTGGACCCAGGGCTATTTATATATTTGGGATCGATTTAACGTACTTCAGTATGTAGCGATGGAGAGTACATAAATCGCTCGGGTTTATGTCTGAGCCTGTGATCAATTTCTGGACGCAACGGATAAAGCGATGGAAAATATCTAATGCTAGATGCACCATACGGCTACATATTTATTTTTATTGATTTTTTTTATTTTATTTTTGCAAATACACCGTCTGGTTGCAAGTCGCTTTAGAAGACACAAGACCACTTAGACCCGGTTGAAATTAAAGCAGAATGCACCATCATACACATTCTGCTTTACTTGCAGCATGCTTTAAGCTATCATCTGCTTAGATGTAGAAAATATTTATTATGATACATATTCATGTTGATAGTACAGGTTGAAAATATTTTCTTCAGTGGATGAATAAATAAGAGGCTTATTATATGGGATAATGGGTTAACCATTTTATCCATAGCCTGTTTCTAATATTAAAGATAGTTGACTCTCGTGACTTAAATGCATGTTTATAGTAATGCAGAATGTACCTTCAGGTGCACTCTGATTTACTTCCGAAGATTAAAAATAATGCATGATGAACCTTGGTATCTCAAACTCATTTAAGTAAAACATACTTGTGTTTACCCCAATGAAACATTAATTTGAACCACTTAGCCTGTTGCTACTGTGGAGAAGACGTTATACTTTCCCAATTCATAATGTGTTTATGCAAAAACTATTATTTTCATTGCAAACTGTTTGGAGCCAGATCGGACTCTGGGTAACCCGGCGTCTGATCAGGCGCCAAACTGTTTGCCACTCAGATGAACATATATAAAAGTTGTCATTTTCATAGTTTAATTGCGATGCATTTGTGTTTTGTTTGCAGTTTGCAGGAAAGAATAACGTTTTCTCCACTGCAGTATTAAGAGACAAGACCACTTAAAGCAGGATGAAAGTAAAGCTGAATGCCCCATAATGCACGCTCTGCTTTACTTGCAGCATGCTTTAAGCTACCATCAGGTGCACTCTGATTTACTTCCGGCCTGCTTTAGGCTACCATCTGCTAGAATATAGAAATATTTATACTGGAAAAAACTCCATAACTGTATAAAATGCACCTCTTTTTTTCACTGGAGGTTTAAATAACAGGCACAACGTGTCCTAGTATTTATGGAGTAATGGGTTGAAAAGTGACATACAGCAAAGCATACATATTGTTTTAAAGACACTTTATTCATTCTCATTCCATTTATTGAAGAGCCATCTCTGTCCCTCTTCATTAGAAAGGTCAATGTTACAACCAGTGTCAATAATTATTGGCAATTGCTGTGGACACCGGGGAATGTACTGAATACACTTCTATCTATCTATCGATAATGCCGGACTCCACTTTCGTGTATTATCGGCATGGGGGTTGTGCGTCGTGCAGATTAAAAACATCTAGATCTGCTTTAATTGCTCTAGCAGAATGTTTTTCTGTGACCACTCAACTGTCAACACGTCTATTTGGCAGAATCTTCACCCTGAAAAATACAAATAACTGGCATTATAAACATAATGAAAACTTTGACAAGTGTTTACATGGTCATTCAAGAACATACTTTAGGATTTTCCAAGTGTACGAGTAACGGATAGCTAAAAATAAATAATAAAATTGATAAAACACTTACAAGTAGTTCAGGAAATATTTAAAATATAACGAATTGCAAACTTATCTTGGTCATAGCATAAAGCTGATCTTGATTGGGATCAAAAGTATAAAAATTTAGTTTTCTGATTGACAGTTTGCAATTATTTCAAGCACACGCCTCTTTGATCATCTAACAACAGATGCAGTCCGCGGCATACTTGTGAAACAACAAAGTTTACCTATCATCGAATTATACACATGTATGTGTATAACTCCTTGGTAAACTACAGTATAACCACAACTAAAAAGAATGCTATTTGATTGTATAAAAGACAAGTGACAGCTTTAAGCAAGGTGAGAGTAAATCAGAAAGCTCCTAAAAGAGCTTTCTGTTTTACTGTCACTTTGCTTTAAGCAATCATCTGCATTAAACACTAGTGGTCGTAATAGAGAGGTTTTACTGTAGTTTACTACAGTACAGGTAAATAAAGATGATGAAAGGACTGTTCTACTCCTCCCCGTTAAAACTTATTCTCACCAGAGACATAGATTAATATACGTTCCTGTTCACACCGATGTGCCGATCACAGTTGTTTGACGAAATGACCAGTTCCCGGGGGGAGGGTCCAATCACGCCTTTAATCTGTTTCAAATGCAGTGTAATCTTCTTCTTCTCTTGTTTCTATATGATTTTTCTGGATCCGCACATGTATATAGACTCTATCACATTTATATAAAGACCATCGCAATGTTAGGAAACGTGCGCTGTGTAGTTTTCGACTGGGTGCCTTATACATGTATACACTTCCATCACATTTATATTAGAATCTAGTCTGGGTCCATTGTAAGGGAAAATATGTAACAATAGTTCACTTTACCTTAACGGCAATGTCTAAGGACATCACCCGGTGCAGTTTCGTGGTGTAGTTTGGTCTGACAAAGTCGTTTTCAACATTTTTACAACTTTCAAAGATCAATGTTGTGCTTTGTCCGCCATCTTTGTTGTCACGGCGAGCACACCGAAGCAGCCTTTTTCAGTGACACCTTCCGCTTGCCTAGCGCTCGGCGAGCAATGTCGTTCAAGAGGCGAGCGACCGTCCGCTCGCCAATCGGAAAGCCAGTTGAACAAGCCACCGGTTGTTCACCGGTGACGTGCGGCGTTACCCGGTGTGTGCCGGAAAGGACATAAACCAGGGCGGGCGTGAATTAGTATAAATTCTCTTTTGTCTCTCGGAATATTTGAGATGAAATACAAACGAAATGCAATAAAATAGAACATAATAATGTTAAAGACTGTTCAAACTTCATTTTAATGTGAGTTTCAAACAGTTTGCCCGGCGTCTGATCTGGTTACACACTGTTTGTAGTGAACATAAAGACTTTAGCCTGAAGCCATTTGTTTATAAAGAAAAACTTTCGGTTTTATATTATAAGATTTACCCTATACAATAGAGAGGACGATATTATTTCCTATTTAAACACAGTCGAAACGCAATCGCTAAAACAAAATGTAGAAACATCCCGGTTGTTCACGATAGAGACCCGGAGCTGCCCCGGATGTGCCGGTAAAGATCCGGCGTTGCCCCGGCATACCCCGGCGTTGCTCCGGCATTCCTCGGATGAAGCCGGTTCTGCTTTCTGTCCCGGTGACTCCCGGTGACCCCCGGTTGTATTAAACATTTTAAAGCATCCGGGGATGTTAGCCGGTGGCAGCCGGTGGAAGCCGGTCGATCCCGGATCGAGCCGGTCGTCCCCGGCACCGCCAAGGTTGTACTCCCGGTGACTCCCGGCGACTGCCGGTCTCACCGGGGACACAAACCGGGAAAGTGAGATTATGGCTTTAAGCTGCCATCTGCTAGAATAAAGAAAATATATTCATAACTGTATAAAATTAAAAACTAATTCTTTCAATGGAGGAATAAATTAGAGGTGTAAAAAGGCGTATTTATGGGGTAGTGGGTTAAAGGAATGTTGAAATAGACGATGTATTGGCAGTATAGTTGTTAACCCATTCAGCCCTAGCGACGAGTGTACTCGTCATTTACAAATCAGGGGCCCGTTTCATAAAACTTCGTACGACAAATGTTGTCGTAAGTCAGATGATAAAACTCTCAATTATTAATATAAGACGATTCCAAAAAGATGTCACAAGACAGGATTAGATAGAGCAATCAGATATTAAATGTATTTTAAAGTTTTGACTTACGACAACATTTGTTGTAAGAAGTTTTATGAAACGGGCCCCATGATCCTACGAAGAGTACATTGTACTAAGCACACAGTGCATATCCTGATAAGAGTGTTCCTAAAGAGGCCCACCGTTCAGGGTCTACACGGTTTGCCATTTTACAACACATTGCGAAAACCGACCATAATTAGTCAAATATGAACTAGATTTTATAAGAAACTTGAATTGTCTATTGAAGTTTCAGAGGTGAATCAGTTAATTGCGAATTTCATTTGTTAACAGTTGATCTTACCATGAACTCTCATTCTGCAATATTTCTCTAGGTGATCAATGAACAATTTTAAGTCATCTTAAAGTATATTCTGTGTCACATAAATATCACTTTATGTACCGTACAACACTTCCTTAAGTATAATATCTAGCAAGGTCATTTGATAAATTTATGTCTTTCTGTGTACACTTAATATACACCTCTAAATAGTCAGTGTGTGTGACGTCATATACTGTCGTGTATCAACCGGTGTCAGGGTTAATGTTACCCGGGTAATGATAAATAGCTAAATATAGCCTGGGGTACTTAAAACATGTTTATGACGTTGCTACCTTGTTGCTGCTTGACTAATATCGATGCTTCTTTCATCAAAACAGCCCAGCTCTGACATTTTGAAATTAAAGCAGAAGGCACTGTTTTACTCTTTCACTGCCATAGAGTCCGTCTATTGTAAAAGCATTAGAACAAAAACAGGCCAATAATTTCATGTGAACTTTTTTTCTCTAAAATTTAAGTTTGGATCCTGATTAGACGCCGCGTGACGCGACGACTTACAGTGGAGAATACGTTATTCTTTCCCATTTAAACGAAACGAAACGCAAACGCAAAACACTAAAACATAGAAAAGTGCAACTTTTGGACAATTCTGATAATTCATATTTATCTTGGTGACAACAGTTTGGAGCCTGACCCGGCGTCTGATCTGTCTCCAAACTGTTTGCAATTGCAATAATAGTTTTAGCGTAAACGCGTTTATTGGGAAAGAATAACGTTGTCTCCACTGTATCAGGATCCAAACTGTTTGCACTGAATGCAAGTGCAGAAGGCTTGGCAGTGAAAGGGTTAAAAAAGCCAGCATAATGGCAGTGAAATAGATCATCTAGAAATAGTTTAACCCTTTGCATGTTGATCGCGACTTCACAGTTTTTTGCAAACAGTTTGGATCCAGTTCAGACGCCGCGTAACGTGGCGTCTGATCTGGTTCCAAACTGTTTGGCAATTGTCTTTTAGTTTATTGACTTAGGAAATATATTAATTGAAAATTAACAAATTTTGCAGACGATAATTTCAAAGCAGACGACAATTCAGAAGGATAAGGGTTGATAAATAGTTTTATTTGGTTCATTATTTCACTGTCATATTTTATCGTGTCTTAACATTTATTAAATCATACAACCTTAAATCTAACTTTAAAAAGTGTATTGCAGACAATAATACTGAAGAAGACAACAGACAAGCTGTGAAGGGGTAAAACTCTCCCCGATCAATTTGATCATGAACGAGTTAATCTCCCTTCTTTCATTATATCGTATGTTTTAAAATGTTTGCCTTAATTATTATTATAAAGTTACATTTAAAGTCGTTTGACAGACAAAATATCGATATGAGTGTCAAATAGTTTAGACCCTAATTAGTAGCGTGTTCAGTAAAGAAATCGATGACCGTGGATTGCGAGCTGGCTACGTGTACCGGTCTGAAATACAGTTTGGGTTCGAGGAAAACAAGAAGACCCTACGTTTCTACTTTTTGTTTTAGACGAAAAAGTCATTTTATTTGTAATACTTTACTTAAATTGAAAGGTTATTTCAATGTGCAGTTTGAGACATTAAGCATGCTTTAACACCAACATAAATAACGCTTATTGAAGCTCTATATGTAAGCACAATTCATTATTAATTGCCTTTAAAGTTTAGGTCTCACTGTACATAATATGACGTCATCAAGCGAGTGCAGTTCCCCTCCTATCTAGGGTAGTGACGTCAAATTGCCTTGATATGACGGAAGCTTGGAATAAGTGAACAGTGTGTTAGTTATTTCATGGTTTTGTAAAATAAACGATATATTCACAGGTTTTTGAGGCCTTTGATTGGCCGAGAACTCCAAGCCATGTGCTAAAGCTATTTGAATGACGAAATAATTGCCTTATTTCTTACAACAGTAAAATATGTCAACATTAATTTGAAATATAAAATGGAAATGCATACCTGGAAGAGAGTAGTAGGTAATGTGTTATTCTTTCCCAATAAACGAAACGAAACGAAACCAAACGCAAACGCACTCCACTAACCCTATCACTGTCAAGGACGCCAAAAAACGTGTTTCCAAACGGTTTAAATCCTGATCAGACGCCGCGAAACGCGGCGTCTGATCAGGATCCAAACTCTCTGACAATCGTTCCGAAATTTGATCATTCACACTGACTGTCTTATATCTAACTTCAAACGATATTGCAGACATTTCAAGTTCCAAGGTTGACTGAGTTTATGTAATTTTAACGCTTTGTCCATCAACAATTTTGTTTCCACCACAACAAGAAAACGAAATTTGCAATAGTTTTCCAATAGGATGCTAAACTCTTAAAGACATCTCCTGACGACCTTTTGATCACAATACCTTACCAGCTATCGAAGCATGCAGCCACTTGCAAGTTTTGTCCTTTACTGATATCGTGTCTAGGGATATACTCACCCAAGCGTTTGATGTGAGGCCCATACCTTAAAATTGTTAGTTTGTTTAGTATAACCCATTGAAAAAAAACACTTGAGTGTGAGTATGTGAGGGCCTCTCTAGACAACTCGAGATTAGTTACCTGTAATTTCACACCTACTGAGATTGGTATACCCGGTGAAAGCTTGTGATTCATGCTTTTTCTCCCCTATCGAATACAATGGGGGGGGGGGGGGGGTAGTCCATCAATGGACTGAGGAAAAGTCTTTAACTAAAATCTGTAAAAATACACATTATGCTCAAAACACCGCTTAGTTTTGTTTTGGTAGTGAAAGTTACATGTAGTTTCAATGATGGTATATTTTGTATGTTTATACCATGAAGGTGACATATATGTCCATGGGATCTATATCTCCCTCTTTCTACTATCTTTCTCACTAACTCTCTCTCTCTAACCCTCTCGCTCTAACGCTTCCCCTCTCTCACTCACTCACTCACTCACACACTCACTCACACACTCACTCACTTTCTGTCTGTATGTCTGTTTTATGCCTATCACTGTCTGTCTGTATACCTGTCTTTCACTTACACTCTCTGTCTATATGTCTGTCTCTGTTTGTCTGACAGTCTCTGTCTGTCGATATGTGTATGTATGTATGTCTGTCTGTCTTTATCTGTATTTATACCGCCCAGACTCCCAGTCACTCGATATCGAAACAACACTATTGAGAGAGCTGATTAACATACACTCTAAAAGCGGCAATGATTATGGCAGAGACATAAGTTGGGTATGAAACAGAAATTTCTGAAGAGATATGAAATATTATTTAAATGTTTTTAACCGTTCAAATTCACACACAAATATCGAAAACTTTTTACTTAGGAGCTTTCATCTGAGTACTTCAGGCTCAAGTAGTCAGGTGAAAACTAGGTAAAAAGTTTTCGATATTTGTATGTGAATTTGAACAGTTAAACACATTTCAATAATGAACACTACGACCTAGTTAAACTTCCACCAGAAGATATGAAATATGTATCTTACCCTGAAGGATTTTCCTCTTAACTTCAACAAAACGGAAATGCGTATTGCATTTTTATCATAAAATAAAGACAGTACTGGCTTAGGGCACTAGAGCAGTTGAATCTTTATTATTGTAATATTTTATATGGCATAATGGATCCAATGAGAGAACAAAAATATGTATGACATAGTTCCACAAGGAATAATGCAGCTGCAGAATTAATAACACATTTAACGCTTTCACTGCCTGAAACAGGGTACAAAAATTATTTGCAAACAGTTTGGATCCTGATCAGATGCCGCGTTACGCGGCATCTGATCAGGATCCAAACTGTTTGACATTCATTACGACATAAATTTACCCAGTTTAGCGAACATTGAAATTTAAGAAATAAAAGCAGCCGACAATTGTTTACAAGCAGATGACGTCATGGTGATGATGACTTTCAACGTCTAGAAAACGCCCTTAACTCATTGAGCCCTAGTGACGCATATATGCGTCATTTACCAAATGTGTACCTGTGAAGAGTTCACTTGTCCAATGCAAACAGTGAAGTCCCTGATCAGAGGGCTCCTGCAGGAGCCCTCTGATCAGGGACTACACTGTTTGGCATTTTGCAATTTATTACAAAAAACATCCCTAAATAGTCTTAAATGGACCAGCCTTTATTGCAAACTGGAATTTTCCATTGGAAGTTTCAGGGGATAATGAGTTAATCGTAAAAACGAAACGAGAAGCAAATTTATATAATGTAGAAAATGACAATGTTTGGGAAATTTTGATGATTAACACCATACAATGTACTGCTTTAAACCAAAGACTTTTTGTCACCTTTTCGAAGCGTACGTAGGATCCATCTTGATTTACTCATGTGAAATATTGGGTTGTACAAAAAGTAAACAATTGGAGAATCTGAATCTTAAATTTTGTGAGGAGTTTAGGTGTTTTTGAGCATCTACATGTAATTTGTGTATTTTCGGCAAGTTAGGTAGACTTCCAATATATATACTACTTAAATTTTGCTAAGCACAAAGGGTAAAATCCCCATAGATACAATGTACCAATGCATTGACCCTATCACATCTCATCACATAACTTCAAACATGTTTGTTCGATTTCTTTCAAATTTGGAAGTGCTTTTGCCAATGGTTTACATAACAGATTCTGATAACGTTTACCCTTATTCAGGTCCTGTAGGCGAAACCCGAGACAATTATCAAAATGTCATCGAAATTTTCAAATCCATTGATTTTTACATTTTAATGTTCTAAGAGATGTTACAATGGGTAATATTGAATATGAAAGGTTAAACATTGTATAACCTACGAATGATATCTCTAAGAACAATACAATGGACAATTCAATGGATTTGAAAAAAATTAGATAAATTCTCAGAAATTTCAAATTTTGATAAATTCTTCGGGTCTCGCCTGCAGGACCTGAAAAAATGTAACTTTTTGAGAATCTGTAAAGTAAACCTTTGGCCAAAGCATCTCCAATTTTGGAAGAAATCGAAATTAAAGACATGTAATGGAAGTTATAAGATGAGAAGTGATAGGGTCAATGCATTGATACCTATTGGAGATTTTTTCTCCTTGGTGCTTAACAAACTTTGAGTAGTACATATAAATAGGTATAGCAGAGTTATCAAGTAGATCTACTGGTGCAAACTTGTTCAAACTGAAAATATTATTTTTCAAATATAGTCGAGTATAATAGCCGATGATCTTAATACGGTTAAAGCTAACTTGTTAAATGATATTAATTATTTTAGATGATTATGTCTTTTTCTTATGTTCGGTTAAACAAAAATATGGAGTTAAATAAGTTTCACGTTTTATTAAAGCCAGAGTAACGGACGTATTTAAACACTTTGATCAGGATCCAAACTATTCGACACTGTATAGAAATTTCGTCAGTAGTATTACCTTAAATCTAACTTTTAAACTAAATTGCAGACAACACTATTGAAGCAGACGACAATATGGAGGTATAGAGGTAAACATCTCATGACAATTTCTGCTTTAATTTCAACCAGCTTTAACCATTTCACTCTCAATGACGTCATAAAGCGCATTTGCAAAAAAACCTTTTGACCCTGATCAAACGCCACGTCACGCGATGTCTAATCAGGATTAAAACTGTTTGCCACTTGTTTTGAAATTACGCCAGTTACACGGCATTACATCTAACTTTGAAACAATATTGCACACAATAATATTGAAGTTGATGACAATATGGCGATGAAAGGGTAAAAACTTCACGATAAATTTGATCATAAAGTGGTTAACCCATTTATACCCAGTGGATTCTTCCATGTTTATATATTGGATTAGTCCATTTTTTATCAAAGGGATGCCTGGTCAAAATTTTCATTTACAATTTGTTTTATATTGAAATTCCTATCAGCAAACAGTGTATACTCAGATCAGATGCCGCATAATGCGGCGTCTGATCAGAGTCTACACTGTTTGCATATGTCCCATATATAGGATGGTGGGCACCAAATGGGTTAAGCAACCTGACATGTCTGTATTGCAGCTATGGGGGAAGGGTTAAGGCTAAATAATTTTCTAATTCAATTTTTAAATTCTTCGAATTTCTCTACCACTTCCGTTACTCTCTCAATTACAGGCGATGGAAGTTTCCTGCCTATCTGCCGCTTTTAATTAACAGTATTTTTTTTAAAGAAATACTTCTAAATATTTTTACTCGTGATTGCCAATTAAACTTCTACGTGGCTTGTTAATTTAACACACTTCCTCTAACACGACCAACCTCTCTATACCTGAACAGGTACAAAACCATTCTGAATTAATATTTTAATACCCAAAGGTTACCATACTGTCAGTAAAACTGAGAGAGAATAATACAGTACCCTCAACCCATATTTCTCTAAATTTCTCTAAATATTGTCAAATTTCTCTAATATTTATCCAAAATTCAATGTCAAGATACCAATTATAAGAGAGACTGTATTAAGTCAATTTATAGAGAATGACTGAAAGAAACATGGGAGAACACTGCACAAACAGATAAACAACTGAGATAGAAAGAGAGAAAGAAAAGTGAGACTGGCAAAGGGTGAGTGACAGAATGAAATAGAATCTAGTTAGAAATGGAAATGTGAGGTTGTATAGATCTAGATATATCTGTTACGATAACAATATTAACACTATCAAGTCTTCAAATATAGTTTAGCCTTTTATTCAATGTTGCATCAACTCAAGTCAGTAAGTCAGTATGTCATTAAACCAACAAATTTAATAAATAATACACTGTAACACAGGACTCGAGATAAGGGAGGTATTTCATAAACTAAACTCTTTATTTCTGAACTAAACACTATGGTGTCAATACTCATTAGAATAGTCTCAAAGGGGCGATTCTAATAAGTAGTAACATCATAGGGTTTGATTCTAAAATAACTGAGAAAATGTTGGATTTGTGCAGTTTACTCCCTCTTATCTGGAGCCCTGATACAGTTCAACTCCAAAATCAATGTGTCACTCCAACCAGGGAACACAGATCTACTGTACAGTTGGACTAATGAGCTAGGATCCAATGAAAAGCGATATTGGACAAGGGTACAGTAAACTATTCATGCATAAAATAAACAAAAAAAGCATGCCTTCTTACCTTAGAAAGCATTAATCCTTTACAGTTACACAACAAACAGTATTCCATTTAGAATTCACCCAATACACATGTAAACAGGATAACTGTAGATAGCCACAACACTGAATAATTGTAAATTTGTAATCCATGTTTACTGTTTAGCACGTGTGTTAACAAATATGTACATGTAAATAGAACGATGATCTATTAATAGAATTGGAATAGGTATAAAATATTTACTCGACTCGCCAGATACCGGCGACACATTTGAAATATTACGGTCTTCGGCAAAATAACAATCATTACAATATTAACTTTCAAAAAGTATAAATGAGTATTGGTATGTTTAATCACGAAATTATACACTTGGTATGTGCATAATTCCGTGGTCTAATATAATTAATACTACACTCAATTGTTAATAATATTCCTATATTCATAATAGATTCAACGAATATTTATAAACGTGTTTCCTTGACAAATTGTGAATTAGTATGTATGGGACTGTTCTCATGTTTTTGTATGTTACAAACTGAGAGTGAAATAAATAAAACTGAACTCTTTCAGGCTGAGTAAGAGTTCCGGTTTTAACTTTAAGTAAACCAGACAATATTATTGTCATCATCAAACAAGTTTAACACCTTCACTGTCATGACGTCATCAATTTTAAACAATAATTGTCGTCTGCTTAAATAAAAAAATATTTCTAAAATAAAAATTTAAGTTATTTTGACTTAAGAAATATAGAGACAATTATCAAACCGTTTGGGTCCTGATCAGACGCCGCGTTACGCGGCGTCTGATCAGGATCCAAATGGTTTGCAAATAACTGCTGTACTCGGGGTTAGGCAGTGAAGGGGTTAATGCAAAAACGTTAAAGATACCTATTTAACCCTTTCCCCCATAGAAGCGCCTTTTAGCGGATATGATTTATTCATCCGCTGAAGAAAATAGTTCCAATTTAATCAGTAATGAATATGTATTATAATGAATATTTTCTATATCATATAGCACATTATAGCTTAAAGCAGGCTGAAAGTAAAGCAGAATGCGCCTTAAGGCGCATTCTACTTTACTTTCAACCTGCTTTAAGTAGTCACCGATCTTTAATACTATAAATAGGCTATCAGGTAAAGGGTTAAGATACCTTTCAGACTATGTGTATGCAATTTCTTTCACAAAATACTATCAGAGTTTGAAAAGTATGGATAGAAAGGAACCACCTAGTTACTCGGCATCTGTTCTTGATCTAGACTGTTTGCTACAGTTATCACAAAATATCTCACAGTGTGCTAAAGCGGTATAAATGTCAAACGTAATTAAAACGATTTTAGGCAAAATAAATTAACTAAAAGCTTTACAGAATAGAGATGCCTTTCTTTGCCATGTAAATGTTAATGATTTACTGCTACCACACGGGGGAATACTATGTTCTTTCATTCATAAAGCCAACTAATTCAATTTTTTGTTTTAAATCTGTTTGAAGAACAGTACCAATTGAACGCAAATCGGAGCCAGGTTATATAGATTGCAAGGCAAGTGTATGCCACTTAACGCCGATAAGTCCAGCGTATTGTCAGGCTCCAATCTCTATTCCATTAGACATCGAAAAGCCCGGTGTCTGATTAAGCTCCAATAATAAGTTCAGTCCATTATTTGACTATTTAATTTAATTGCAAAATGTCAAACAGTGCAGACCCTGACCAGAAGGACCCTTCAATGTTTATATAAGACAAGTGTGCTGGACAGGAGCACTAGTTGTAAATGACGAATATATTCGTCACTAGGGCTCAATGAGTTCATTGCCGTTTTGTCTTTATCGCCTAACACGCCAGCCACCAAGGCACACTTGTGCTACATGTATATAACATTGTTTTTTTCTCATACAGTGGAGAAAACGTTATTCTTTCCCGTTTAAACGCGAACGTACGCAAACGTAAAGCACTAAAACGTAGAAAATAACAAGTTTTTGACATGTCTCACTACTTATTTTAAACTGAGTGGCAAACAGTTTGGTGCCTGATCAGACGCCGGGTTACTCGGCGTCTGATCTGGCTCCAAACTGTTTGCACTGCAAATAATAGTTTTAGCGTAAACGCGTTTATTGGGAAAGAATAACGTTTTCTCCACTGTAGTATGGAAGAATTTGTAATTTATTTCACAAAACTGTTTCAGAGTCTAACAGCGTCTCAAGGAAAGAATCACCATAAGCTATATTGATTTTGTTTCACTCCATAACGTTGTTGTATACGTTTGTGATATTCATGAAATTAAATTTGATTAACCCTTTCATGATAAAAATTATCGTAAGTTTTTTACTCCTTCGTCGCCATATTGTCGTCTGCTTCAATATTGATGTCTGCAATATGGTTTCAAAGTTAGATTTAAGGCAACTCAACTGACGTTATTTCAAAACAAGTGGCAAACAGTTTTGATCCTGATCAATAGTGTTTGTTTAATGCGCTTTATTATGCCATTGAGAGTGAAATGGTTAAGCCAACGGCGGCTCATATCTGGGTCCAGTTTGTCTGCAAGTCACCAAAGCTTGCAAAAAGAGCTGCTTAAAGGTACTTTGCGGGTGAGCGTAGTTTTCATGAAAGGTGTTATGGAAACAATGTGTGAAAATACATGTATATAAGCACTTTTGTCGTTTGGTTTGTCTTTAAGGTCTCATTTTCTAAAGAAAATAACCCTGGAATTTTGATGATTTTATTTTTCTCAAAAATTGATAAAGCTAATGACTATAAGTTGCGCTATAAGTAGTCACAAACATTCATTACAAGTAAAGCTAAAAACAGTTTGAAAAAGGTGTTCAGAAAGATGTTATCAGCTATTTAATTTTGGCAAACTGCTTAATTTACATAAACAATTTGAATTACAATAAACTGACTCTTTCATTGTTTATTTTTTCATTTTATTCTCAAATATATGGTTGATGAAATTAGAAAATATTACAGTCAGGAATTGTTGTAATAACATATTTTATTATCAAAATGCCGGAATTTTGAAGTTGAGTTACAGTTACCTACCTTAAATTTGAAATTATGTCATTAAAGTACATTATTATTTATTCATGGACTTGCATACAAAGTTAATTATATTGTTTAAACATTAAAATGGGATATATTGATCTTGAAAAGGTTGACGTATTGATAAGCTTCAATGTGTGGCTTTATATTTCGATCAAATCTTATACATGTATACCGATTCTATTGACTTGTAAATCGTTAAACTAAAACGTACAGTGGAGAATCTGTTATTCTTTCCCAATAAACGCGTTTACGCTAAAACTATTATAGCAGTGCAAACAGTTTGGAGCCAGATCAGACGCCGGGTAACCCGGCGTCTGATCAGGCTCCAAACTATTTGCCACCAAGATAAACAAGAATTATCAGAATAGTCCAAAAGTTGTTTTTTCTACGTTTTAGTGCTTTGCGTTTGCGTACGTTTGCGTTTAAACGGGAAAGAATAACAGATTCTCCACTGTACATGTAAATGGACATATAATTGGACCGTATAAAGCATCAACGAATACTAAACATAACGTGCCCATTGATCACTGCGTTATGAATTTACAAGTCAATACAATCGGACACTTCATTTAAAAAATTTTTTTGGATCGATTGGACTCGAACTTATGACCTTTGGCTTGCTAGTCAATCACTCCACCGACTACGCTATGAAGGACTACAGTCTACACTGAATCGAATCAACATTTCCTTTATATAACTTTTCTAGTATAAGCACGTGAGGAAAAAGCCTATGTCGCCAAGACGCATTTCCGCTCGCCCGTAAGAAGACTTCTGTATGCGAAGTACCTTAAATGATATATGAATATAATCTATGGAATTGTAAAATCTATGTTGAAACTTACTTACTTACATACACTTTTTGTCAGTGTATATGCAATTCATACTCGCCTATCAACTCCAATATGCACGTAGCTTTTATTTGTTTTTCATGCTGGTTAATAACTGTTTTCAGGCTTGAATTTAAACTGTCTTTTTCAAATGTAGAATGACTTACTTGATTCATACACACATTTTTATGAATTTCTGTAACAGGGTCAATTTTGAACCTCTTTGAACCTTTTCCTTAGATACAAAACACATCAGTATATAGTTTATTATGTTGGGGCCAAGTTGGCCAGCATTAAGTGTTACGCAATGCAGGCAATGTCATATTGCATCACGTGTTGATATTTCTGTTGTTCTTGACATATCATGAGAAGACTTGCGGTTTATTCCGTGCGTCAATTATTTTGTTGTTGCAGCCTGGAATACGTTTTGTTAAGATTGGCAAATCAATTCGTATAAAATGACAGCTCTATTTACAGACACAACAATTACGACTGACATTTCTATAAAACTCCCGGATTCCTTACTTTCCACAACAATTTCTTCCCACTCATTCAATCCTTTTTTCCGTCAAATCGCCATTTTAAACATTAAAAATACCAGCCAATTGTGTCAAAACTAAACGTTTAATAGAAGAAACATTAAAGCTAGTGCAAAACAGTTTTGATCTAGATCAGACACCGAGTTCCTCTGTGTCTGATCTGGATCAAAACTGTTTGCGAATAGACAAAAATCTCGATCGACAAATTACGGATTAAATTTATCTGAATAAAACATACTTCTCAGAGAGATAAAGGAAGTGGAATGCCCTTAGAGCTGTGAAAGTTGTCAGAAATAGCTACATGGAACATATATTGAGATGTTAACGACCTGTTGTTTTCTAAGAGACTTCGAGCTATCGTAAAATATTTCTCAAAATACTATATAAAGTTAGGATGTAGTGAACTTTTTATTTACATTTTGTGTATTTTTCTGTCAAAATACCGCCTTTTTTGTTTATTTACTGTTGATTTCAATTACATGTAACCTAAAGACGAATGCCAGATATTGATCTGACGTGGCGATACAAGATACATGTACTCGAATTGGAGGAAATCTGCTTGCAAAGCTTAGCTAATTAGTACGTATTATACTATATCAATAAACTTAAAAAGACGAGAACCAATCATTTTGCCGTGTACATTTGCGTCTGAGCATCACTGTTTTTTTTCTTTTTACAAAAAAAAAATGACGAAACGTATTTCGTCCATATTTGTGATGATTGGTCGTAAAACTACGTTCTTCCTAAATATCTTTCTCCGTAATAACCACATACAAATAGACTTATTGGTAGTTTTATTTGCTCTGGGGTAATTTTGTTCGAGATGTTAGTAATAAAATATTAGTTCTACATGTATATGTTTACCAAAAACATCGATAGAAAATGTTGTAATTAAGTTTTCTTTTCTTTCAAAAGATAACTCATAACAAAAATGGTTCTAAACCAATAACCTTGAAAAATTCCTGGAATACTTCAAGTGTCATTTTCTTTTAGTAAACAAATACAGTGCCCCTTTCCTACAACGACGACTCTCTCTTTACAACGGCCCTAGTTGCAATTCTCTAAACAGAACAATTATGTCAAACCTATTCATGACTGTATTATCGTCTGCTTAAAATTGTCGTCAGCAGTTTTCTCACAAAAATGGACATTTTACAGAAAAAACAACGTAATGACGAATTACAAACAGCTTGAATCCAGATCAGACACCGCATAACGCTTTCAAGCTGTTTGCAAATGTTGCCAATTTCATTCCCTATAAGGACCCCCTCCGAACAACGCATATATGTTTTGTCTCTCATTGGGTGTCGTTGTAGAGAGGGAGCGTTGTTATACAAGTAGGTTCTTTTCCAGTAACCTTGATCAAACATACTGTACTTAAATGTCATGTTCAATCAGAAGATGAAAGATAACATTACGGAAATGCCACCGTAATTACGTCCATTCATAAGAATGATGGTGTCTGATCAAACCATTAGAGCCCAGTGGATTCTTCCATGTTTATATATTTGATTAGTCCATTGTATATCCTAGGGGTGTGTTTGGTCTAAAATTTCATTTTTTTGGTCTTATATTGAAATTCCTGTCAGCAAAAAGTATATGATCTGAACAGATTCCGCATTATGCGGAATCTGATCAGACTCTACACTGTTTGCCTATGTCACATATGTGGGATCGTGGGCTCATATTAGTTAACATGCAGCTGGTGTATTGAGTAAGAACGAGAGGGAAGAAGAAAGCATTTAACTCTTTCCTCCCTGAAACTTCAAATGGACAATCCCAGTTTCAATTTTAGTCTAGTCCATTTCTGACGTTTAAGGGTTGTTTTTGTCAACGTTTTGCATTATGACAAACAGTGAAGACCCAGAGTAAGGAGCCCTCTGATCTGGGTATTCACTGTTTGCATAGGACATGTGCACTTTTCACATGTATTCTGTTTGAGAAAGACGCCTATATGCGGGACTAGGGTTCAACGGGTTAAAGCGCTTATCCCGGTCACTGCATTACAACGAGTACATCATCATCATCATACAGTTTTGATTAACCAGGCCATTGATTAATCCTTCTTATTAGGGTGAGGCCTGGCTGTCCAGTCTTGAATGAAGCCTCTCTCTCCAAGCTTGGCGGTTTTGTGGGTTGGTGTTTTCCAACCCGAGAGCTTCACGGTCACGTTTTACAAGGTCCTCCTAAGATAGCTTTGGTCTGCCTGGACCCCGCTGTGTTGTGATGTTCAGGCATCTAATTCGAGAGATCCAACTAGAGCTTCTCTCTACATGGCCAAGCCATTTCAACCTATTTGATTGCAGGATCTCTACAATACGTCTTATGTTCAGTTGAGATAACAAAGAGTCAAAAGGGACATCTTCATCTGGCTTGACCAGGCAGATCTATCGTATCATGGCTTTGTCATTTCGCTGCATACTTCTGAGTGTACTTGCTGATACAGCCCATGTCTCAGATCCGTAGTACATAACACTCCTTACACAGGCTGAGTAGACTCTTCCTCTTGTTGCAGATGGCAGAAACTTGCTTGCCAATATGGGGGGGGGGGGGGGGGGGGCTCTCTGAAGTGTTGTCAGGCTGATTTGAAGCGTGTTATTGCTGCATGCTCGCATCCTCCTCCAGACGACAGGGTGTCTCCAAGGTAGCAAAAGTCTGTTACGACATTGAGCTTTTCATTTCCAGCCTCTACCTCTGTCATAGGCCTACCGTCTGTTGGTCTGGCTGAACCCTCACAGCATGGGCATTTGTACTGTGGATTAGGTCTGAGTTGTCCCTTGATTCCACTGCATTTCTTGTGGATCCACTTTGAGCAGTATGAGCAAAGAATTGAGTCTTCCTGTTCCGCTTAGGCATACTGCGCATGGGTATTTTCTTGATCTTTTCAGTGAGTCAAGGTTGGGACCAGAGATCATTACCATGGTCTTGTTCATGTTGACTCTAAGCCCCTTCTTTTCCATTTCTGTCTTCTAGATGGTCAGTCGCTCAGTCAGTGCTTCTAGATAGGTGTCAATGATAGCCAGGTCATCAGCGTAGAGGAGCTCCCATGGAAAGCTGGTGCGGAATTCACGCGACAATACTGAGCCCTGGTGGACGCCTACTCCAACACCAAACTTGTCACTATAGCCATTGCCGACACACACGGTTTCTTGCATTGTTGTACATTGCTTGTACAATCTGTACCAGCCTTTCTTCAACCCCTAGTTTCCGCATAGCCCACCAAATGACTCTCCTTGGAACCCGATCAAAGGTTTTTTCAATATACAATGGCTTGTTTGCCATGTGTTGCTTTTCTTGAGCTGTCAGATGATGAAGATAGTTTCAGTGGTACCTTTGCCTGGCATGAAGCCAAATTGCATCTCGTCAATATGGACCTGCTGTCTGATAGCACTGAGTACACAAATGGTTATTTGCAAACAGTTTGGATCCAGCTCAGACGTCGCGTTATGCGATCCAAATTGTTTGACATTCAAAATACTAAATTTCAAATTTGAGAAATAAAAGCAGACAGTTACTTAACCCTTATCCTGCGGTGATGTCGTCTGCTTCGAAATTGTCGTCTGCAAAATTTGTTAAATTTAGATGTATACATTTTATAAGTAAAGAAACTTAAAGACGAGTGTCAAACAGTTTGGATCCAGATCAAACGCTGCGTTACGCGGCGTCTGATCTGGATCTAAACTGTTTGCAAAAATCAATAAAGTCGCGACCAGCAGGCAAAGGGTTAAAAATTGATGACATCATGACAGAGATGGTATCCTCTTCCCATTTCAGCTATCACGTGATTTGATGTTATAGTTGGAGTTGAGTTTACATGTAACACGAATTAGTGTCGCCCTGTTTTAAATTCTCCCAGTTAATACAACCGTGAAGCGATTGTTTGAAAAGTCCAAAGATGACCATCTGTTAATGAGACAAACCTGTGGTAATATCTTATTCATCCATTAATGCAAACGTTTGACCTCGGAATTAAATCTTATAGAGAAAGAAAAACCCAAACAACAACCGAGGGTTCCTTTAGGAAAGTACAACTTTGTTGATGACGCCTACAGCTTCTAGCTGTGTTTTATGACAAGAGATTGTTATTTTTTTTCCTTAATATCTGATCCAATATATTTGCTTTATGAAAGTCCATTCCTTCTAGAAGGCCTTACCATGATTGCACTGGTTATTCACAAACGGTTTTGGCCCAATAATACTCATTACAAGGTTACCCTAGTTAATTTATATAAATAATTTATTGTCTGATTTGGATTCAAGCTATGTGTCACTCACCATTATAATTCTTCTGTCAAAATGTTCACTTTAATATGTAACGTTGGAAAAAAACCGGCAGACGTCAACGGTAAATTCCGACAACAAACTGACATGTTGCCACCCCCAAAATTGAAATGCAAAGGACTTCATCGAAATTCCACCTTGGCAGGTAAAAATAAATCGGCCTTAATTAAACCAAAAAATAAATCAACAAATCAATAAATAAGTGAATGAATGAATGAATGAATGAATGAATCAATCAATCAATCAATCACTAAATCAATAAATCAATCAATTAATCAACTAATCAATCAACAAATCAAAAGAAGAGTGACATCAATCAATCAATCAATCAATTAGTCAATCAATCAATCAATCAAAAGAAGAGAGACACAACAAGCTGTCCTTAAATTTGATTATGTTTTTAAAATACATGTAAATTATTGAAATAAGATATGTTTAAACCATTCAATTAATTAATCAATCAATCAATCAATCAATCCACCGTTGGCAGACGGGGATATTCTTGGAATCCATCCGATAACAGCAATTATCGCCACTTCAGTTATAAATCTATAACCATACTATATTTCATTATATGTATTGCACATTGTCTATTTGTTGAAAGTGTTCTTTCTAAAAGCCGGCGATGTCTCATGCACTATAAGAGAAAGGTCAATGCATTATTGTCACACTAATAGCTTCATTAGGCTTCAGTTCTCAAAGAAAACAAACACCCTCGACTTCCGGTACAACTAACTAAGATAATGCGGAGAAATCGTCAAACTTCAACGCACTACGGGATGAAATATGATAATTATCGCAAACAGTTTGGAACCAGATGAGACGCCGAGTTACTCGGCGTCTCATCTGGATTCAAACTATTTGCAATGCAACTCTGATGATATTTTCTGAAAGATAAAAGCAGATAATTCATTTTTGTGAATTGTTGAAAAAGACAAATTTTGCAGACGACCGGAACACAGCTTGCTTAAGGTAAACTCTTATCATGCTACGATGACGTCTGCTTTGAAATTGTCGTCTGCAAAAATCGTTAAAAAAGATCTTTTACAATTTATAAGTAAAGAAACCTAAAGACAAGTGTCATAAATTGGACAAGGAGGGTTGCATTGAGTCTAACACTGATAAAATTATGATAATTTCAAGAGTTTGCTAATTCTACCTTTGAATTTGCAGATAACAATAGTAGACGCGTAACTGATTAGCAAATTAAAGGTTTATTATCCAAATAAACTGTGCGACATCTTACATGCCTAAGAACCCGACACTATAGATTTTCGAAAAATATTTGTACGGAAAGGTATATATAAAGACCAAGGGTACAACTTATATTCAGTTTACTATCGCCCTACCTCCACCAAATTTGTCAATGTAATCTTACGAGAAAATTTAACGTCGATGAAAACCTCTGAATTTCTTGTTGGTTACAATGATTCGAAAGGAAAGCAGATTTGGTCGGTACTAAAAGTGTATATCGGAACTGTATGACTGCTATGGCAGGGGATACATCTTATTCGTCTGTTTTTATTGCTAAAGTTTTGAATTTTAACTTACGAATCATTGATATGAGTGTCAACAAGTTTGGATCCTGAACAGACGCCGCGTCACGCGGCGTCTGATCTAGATCCAAACTGTTTGCACGTGTTAAATGTTAAAGAGTCTAGTAGCGAAAGGGAAAATAATAAGTTATGGTCCCCACGTAGGAGAAAAGGACATATTTACGCTGATATTAATCCGATTCACAAGATGGCTGAAGGGGATGCTCAAACTGCCATCTTTTAGTCTGGACTGTCAAAGTCTTATCCCATTTCATGGAAAAATCTATCGTAAGGACTTTACCCCTTCACCGCCACAGTGTCGTCTGCTTCAATATTGCTGTCTGCAATAACGTTTCAAAGTTAAATGTTATTAACTCTTTCCTCCCTGAAACTTTAAATGGACAATTCCAGTTTCCATTTTTATCTAGTCCATTTCTGACTTTTAAGGGTTGTTTTTGTCAATGTTTGGCATTATGACAAACAGTGAAGACCCTGATCAGAGGGCTCCTTTTGGAGCCCTCTGATCTGGGCCTTCACTGTTTGCATAGGACAAGTGTACTATTCACATGTACACTGTTTGAAAAGGACGCTTATATGCGGGACTAGGGTTCAAAGGGTTAAGGCAGTAATTTCAAAACAAGTGGCAAACAGCTTTGACCCTGATCAGACACCGCGTTACGTGGCGTCTGATCAGGATTAAAACTGTTTGCAAGTGCGCTACATATGACGTCATTGAGAGTGAAAGGGTTATCTCTTTCTCTGACAAGTCTCACTACCATATTCTTGCTCATTTACTCAATTATTCCTGTGATTTAAAGTGGACTATTCCAGACACAAATTAAGTGTAGTCCATTTTGTTTTTAAATCTAAATGTATTTGCTATTGATTTGTCAAATATATTGCAAGATTACAGACAGTGAACATCCTGATCAGATGGCTTCTGTAGAAGCCCTTTGACCTGGATCTTTACTCTATGTTACGGACAAAATGTACAATTTACAGGAACTCTGTAAATAACAAGTATACCCGTCGTACATGGTTAGAAGCATGGTCCAATAACATGTTTTCTCAATTTTATTGTACAGTAGAACCTCTCTATTACGACTTCTAAACTGTGTCAAATATTAGTAGTTTAAGGCAGGTGACTGCTTACAGCATTGTAAAAGTGAAACAGAAAGCTCCTACAGGAGCTTTCTGTTTCACTTTTACACTGCTTCATGCAGTCACCTGCCCTTCATACGGACAATTAGCCTTCAGTTTAGTGGCCGTAATAGAGTAGTTATAGTTTAATGTACAAAGTACTTAAAAGCCAAGTCCTCTCTTGAGAGGGTTAATCAACACATTCAACTCTAGCGACGAGTATACTCGTCATTGTCAAACAGTTTATCTGTGAAAAGTTTAGGGGTGGTGTTAAATGTGTATTAGTGTTTTCATTAGTGTTTTCTTCGGATTGCAACGTTCTAAAACTTTAAAAGGGATGCGATTTCTCTACAGCCAATTAGAGATACGGATAGCTGTACTTTTTGTGCGTCATGTACAAAAATCTAAATAAGGGGAGATCCTTTGAAAGCACAGAAAACAAAGCAAATACTGAAAATCGCAGACTCGGTTTAATTGAGTCTGTTCATGAGCAATACTGAAATATGCAACAGTGCTCACGCCCCCTAGCACCGGCTTAAGCGGAATTCAACTTTCAACTGTAAATGCGCTGAAATCAATGATTCCAAAGGACCAGAAAGTATAACAACACTGAGAATGAAGTACGGGGCGACTTTTTACAGCCGCCACACAAGCACTTAACATCTGCTGTTGTGAATTATAAAAATCTAAATAAGGGGAGATACAATCCCGTTTAAACGCAAACGCCATGCACTAAACTGTGGAAATTTTTTTTTAGAAAATTTAACTACATTTTTAATCTGAGTAGCAAACAGGTTGGTGTCTATCAGACGCCGGGTTACCCGGCGTCTGATCTGGCCCCAACCTGTTTGAAATGGAAATAATAGTTTTAGTATATAAATGCGTTTATTGGGAAATAATAAAATATCAGTAAAGTTTCAAGCTGCACGAGGATCATACTTATCTGAAGTAGGTAAGTGTACGATTATATATTCGATGTTGCCTTGCTTACCTTTTTACTATTATTAACTATTCTGTTCTAAAAATAACTTGGACAAGTCAGAAAAATCGGACAATAAAAGAGAACAGACGACAATGCTAGACTGACTTCATTGCAGCAGGGAGTGGGAGCGGCAAAACGTGGAGCAAACGCACGTGAGCGCGTGAATCATTCTCGACATTTTCTCGTCCATATATAAACGAACACGTGATTTTATGCAAAAACAGTTTAATGAACGTAGAAAGTCCCGATTAATCCTAAAAGCATCGCATGTCTGTTGTGTTTGTCGACATTAGCCGAGGCATCAGGAATTTAAACCGAACAAATAGCACAAAAATAAGTATCAACGAGACTGCCTCTTAACCCCTATCACTGTCACGACTCACGACGTCATCAATTTCAAACACTTGTCGTCTGCTTTAACTTCTCAAAGGTAAATTTTAGGTATCTTGACTTAAGAAATACTGAAAATAGTGTCAAACAGTTTGGATTCTGAACGAGTCATTTAAAAGGTTTGGTTTCAACCAATATCAAATTAATTTCAACATATAAACACACTTGGCTGTGTAGTAGAATTAAATATGGCAGTTTTAAATATTTCATTCATAACAACGCTTGAAATTAATTCGTAAGGGTTGGTACATGTGTATATGAGAATGAAACTATGTAATTATGTATTTTTACTATGTAGGGTACTGTCTAACAAGGCTGAATCAACAATGTAGCTGAAGACAGGAATGCCAAACTATCCTTTTACGCTTAATCTTTACACCCGTAATGACGCCATAAAGCGCGTTTGCAAACAGTTTTGATCCTGAGAAGACGCCGCGTAACGCGGCGTCTTGTCAGGATCAAAACTGTTTGCAACTTCTTTTGAAATTACGTCAGTTATTTTGCCTTAAATCTAACTTTGAAACGATATTGCAGTCAGCAAGATAGAAGCGGGCTACTTCGCAACGACTGAGATTAGTCGAAAGCATCTGCCTGAAACCTTTTTCAGCAGACTACAGTGCTCCCTCCCTATAACGGCCCTCCCAACAACGACTCCCTCCTTACAACGTCCTTGTCGTTGTTCCCCACATGTATGTCCTACCTTTTCATGGCTGCCATACCGTCTGCATACACAGGTACTTGACACATACTTTATTATATATGAACCCCCTCCCCCCTTTAAAAAAAAACCTTCTATTATAGATACCTTTTTAAAAGGGGGGGGGGGGGGGATGGTGTTAATAGATAATAAAGTATGTGTCAAGTACCTGTGTCTGCATACAATTGTCGTCTGCTGTTCTTTCTCAAAGTTACATATATAGTAAGTGGACATTTTGATAGAACAAATATAATGACGAATGAAAAACTGCTAGAACCAAGATCAGACGCCGCGATACGCGGCGTCTGATTTGGATTCAAGCTGTTTGCAAATGTAATCCTTTTTCCCTCACTATAACGACTCCCTCAGAACAACGCACATAATATGTGTCCCACATTAGGTGTCGTTGTAGAAAGGGGGCGCTGTAAGTAGTCTTTGTCAAACACTGTGTTCCAACAATGTGGGAGTAAGATTTATTATCTCAAAGAACAAACTGGCCTATATCTTAAAGTTCATCCTTTGTTTGATTGTACTGCTCTAATACTCTTACAAACGACAGGAAATCATTTATCTAAACAGAACGAATGACATTCCGTCCTACAGTGGAGAAAACGTTATTCTTTCCCAATAAACGCGTTTACTCTAAAACTATTATTTCCATTGAAAACAGCTTGGAGCCAGATCAGACACCGGGTAACCCGGCGTCTGATCAGGCTCCAAACTGTTTGTCACCAAGATAATCATGATTTATCAAAATTGTCAAAAAGTTACACTTTTCTACGTTTTAGCGTTTTGCGTTTGCGTACGTGTGCGTTTAAACGGAAAAGAATAACACATTCTCCACTGTAATCGATTACAGTGCTCCCTCCCACCAACGGTTCCACTGAAAACGATTCCATCCTGACAATAATGTGTGCCGCTTTTTCCAAACAAGACAAGTATGTCTAACTCTTTGACTGCTGCAATGTCGTCTGCTTTAAATTGCTGGTGACTGTTTCTTTTCTTCAAATATACGTACATGTACTTGACATTTTGGCAGAAGTAACATGAAAACGAGTGACAAACAGTTTGAACCCAGATCTGAGGTCTGAGCTCAAACTGTTTGCAAACGTAAGCAAAGTTATGCGCACTCTAAATGTATTACTTTTCCCTTCCAATAACAACTCCCTCCAAACAACACATATAATCTCTGTCTCCCATTGGGTGTTGTTGTTGAGAGGGAGAACTGTACTTGATATTGTCTCAGACAACCCTTATTAACCCTTTCACTGCCAGATTTTTGTGAGATTTTTACCACTTCATCGTTTCATTGTCGTCTTCTTCAATGTTATTGTCTGCAATCATTGCAAACCGTCTGCTTCAATGCAACCGTCTGCTTCATTGCAAACCGTCTGCTTCATTGCAACCGTCTGCTTCAATGCAACCGTCTGCTTCATTGCAAACCGTCTGCTTCATTGCAACCGTCTGCTTCAATGCAACCGTCTGCTTCATTGCAAACCGTCTGCTTCATTGCAACCGTCTACTTCATTGCAAACCGTCTGCTTCATTGCAACCGTCTACTTCATTGCAAACCGTCTGCTTCATTGCAACCGTCTACTTCATTGCAAACCGTCTACTTCATTGCAAACCGTCTGCTTCATTGCAAACCGTCTGCTTCATTGCAAACCGTCTGCTTCCTTGCAAACCGTCTGCTTCAATGCAACCGTCTGCTTCATTGCAAACCGTCTGCTTCATTGCAAACCGTCTGCTTCCTTGCAAACCGTCTGCTTCATTGCAAACCGTCTGCTTCATTGCAAACCGTCTGCTTCATTGCAAACCGTCTGCTTCATTGCAAACCGTCTGCTTCAATGCAACCGTCTGCTTCATTGCAAACCGTCTGCTTCATTGCAAACCGTCTGCTTCATTGCAACCGTCTACTTCATTGCAAACCGTCTGCTTCCTTGCAAACCGTCTGCTTCATTGCAAACCGTCTGCTTCATTGCAAACCGTCTGCTTCCTTGCAAACCGTCTGCTTCATTGCAAACCGTCTGCTTCATTGCAAACCGTCTGCTTCATTGCAAACCGTCTGCTTCATTGCAACCGTCTGCTTCATTGCAAACCATCTGCTTCATTGCAAACCGTCTGCTTCATTGCAAACCATCTGCTTCATTGCAAACCATCTGCTTCATTGCAAACCGTCTGCTTCATTGCAAACCGTCTGCTTCATTGCAAACCGTCTGCTTCATTGCAACCGTCTGCTTCATTGCAAACCGTCTGCTTCATTGCAACCGTCTGCTTCATTGCAAACCGTCTGCTTCATTGCAAACCGTCTGCTTCATTGCAAACCGTCTGCTTCATTGCAAACCGTCTGCTTCATTGCAACCGTCTGCTTCATTGCAAACCGTCTGCTTCATTGCAACCGTCTGCTTCCTTGCAAACCGTCTACTTCATTGCAAACCGTCTGCTTCATTGCAAACCGTCTGCTTCCTTGCAAACCGTCTGCTTCATTGCAACCGTCTGCTTCATTGCAAACCGTCTGCTTCATTGCAACCGTCTGCTTCATTGCAAACCGTCTGCTTCATTGCAACCGTCTGCTTCCTTGCAAACCGTCTACTTCATTGCAAACCGTCTGCTTCATTGCAAACCGTCTGCTTCATTGCAAACCGTCTGCTTCATTGCAAACCGTCTGCTTCATTGCAAACCTTCTGCTTCATTGCAAACCTTCTGCTTCATTGCAAACCATCTGCTTCCTTGCAAACCGTCTGCTTCCTTGCAAACCGTCTGCTTCATTGCAAACCGTCTGCTTCATTGCAAACCGTCTGCTTCATTGCAAACCGTCTGCTTCAATGCAACCGTCTGCTTCATTGCAACCGTCTGCTTCATTGCAAACCGTCTACTTCATTGCAAACCGTCTGCTTCATTGCAACCGTCTGCTTCATTGCAAACCTTCTGCTTCATTGCAAACCATCTGCTTCCTTGCAAACCGTCTGCTTCCTTGCAAACCGTCTGCTTCATTGCAAACCGTCTGCTTCATTGCAAACCGTCTGCTTCATTGCAAACCGTCTGCTTCCTTGCAAACCGTCTGCTTCATTGCAAACCGTCTACTTCATTGCAAACCGTCTGCTTCATTGCAAACCGTCTGCTTCATTGCAAACCGTCTGCTTCATTGCAAACCGTCTGCTTCATTGCAAACCGTCTGCTTCATTGCAACCGTCTGCTTCATTGCAAACCGTCTGCTTCATTGCAAACCGTCGTTTAGAGCTAGATCAGACGCCGGGTAACCCGGCGTCTGATTAGGCTCCAAACTGTTTGATACTCAGATTAAAACTGGTAGTTAGAATTGCCAGATGTTGTCATTTTCTATATTTCATTGCACTGCGTTAGCGTTTGAACGGAATAATTAAGTTTTTTCCACTGTATATCAGACCAGTAGCCAACTTGCTAACGAAGGCCATGGATCTCTTTGCTGAATGCAAGGCCGTTCTGCAAAGTTGCCGGTTTTCATTGAGGAACAGGTAAAGAGTTCAACTGTGTTCCTATATATAAAATACAGTCGAAATTCGATACTTCGAACTCACTTAAGTCGATATTACATGTACCAGTATTTCATAAGTAGATTTTCGATTTTTCGATCTCACTTGAGTCGAACATACCCGTATTTCAAAGTTAAAACGTGGCAGAGTTTTATATGGGTATTTTCGAACTAACGCGAGTTCAAAATATCGAGTTTTGACAAATGTGTTTCTGTTCTGCCATACTTTAGAATAAAGTTCAAACTGAGATATTTCAATTCCCACAGTATTGCTTTTAAACGCTACAAGAAGTACCTGTTTAATATAAACAAGCAATCTAATACATGTACTGATTTTAAGGGAGAAACTTACCCTTTGCTTGTTACCATTTCACAGTTTCACAAAATGTTGTTTTATTCAGTATTAGAACCATTTAATTGACGATACAGGGTCCCCTCTCTACATGTACAACGACACCTAATGGGAGACACAAATTGTGTGCGTTGTTCGGAGGGAGTCGTTATAGGGAGGGCAATTGGTTTACATTCGCAAACAGCTTGAATCCAGATCAGACGCCGCGTAACGCGGCGTCTGATCTGGATTCAAGCTGTTTGTCACACGTCATAAACTTTTGTTGTGTCAAAATGTCAAATATGTAACTTTGAGAAAAACAGCAGACGACAACTTTTAGCAGACAAGAGTTCATCAGTTGAAGAGTTAGAATGATTGTTATATTATGGGAACTGTGACAAACGTCGTTGTAAGGAGGGAATCGTTATTCAGAGGGCCGTTGTAGGGAGGGAGCAATGTATCTTAACTTTATGGTCATACAGTATGGGAGCGTTTCGTGACGTTTGATCTGGATCAAAACTGTTTGCATTTTTAAGATAAGTCGCGACTGGAAGTGTTAATGCTGTTTGAATCAATTCTAGCAACTATTGTAATGCTCCCCTGGTATACATAGAGGTCTGAAGACGGTACAATTTAATGTGACAGAACAAGACTTATCTGAACGATGTGTGCAATTGTCTGCAGTCTTTAGGGAATTAGTTTGTAATGCTTGTATATGATATGCAGACATATTGCGACTAAATTTACTTAAAACTCAAGATATGTCAAATAAGTTTACTCTTTTGAAAGGAAATAAATTTCTTAGTAGTCGACGGACACATGCAAGAAATTCTTTGAAACAAGTAAATCTCGATGTGAACATTATATATGTTTTAACACTTGTATACAGCGCTCCCTCCTTACAACGGCCCTCTCAACAACGACTCCCTCCTTACAACGACCCTTGCTGCAGTTTCCTAAACAGGACAACTATGTCTTACGCTTTTACTGCTGTAATATCGTCTGCATAAAGTTGTCGTCTGCTGTTTTCTCAAAGTTACATATAAATGGACATTTTAACAGAAAAAAACTTAATGATAGTGACAAACAGCTTGAATCCAGATCAGACGCCGCGTTACGCGGCGTCTGATCTGGATTCAAGCTGTTTGTAAATGTAAACCAATTTCCCTCCCTATAACGACACCCTCCGAACAACAGACATATTTTTTGTCTCCCATTTGGTGTCGTTGTAGAGAGGGAGTGCTGTATATCATTGTTCAGCTTTTGAGAAAAGTAACCTCATCACTGCCTTACCCCGAGTACACTAGTTATTTACAAATACATGTATAATGGATCCTGATCAGACACCGCGTTACGCGACGTCTTATCAGGATCCAAACTGTAGGCTGTTCAAGGACATTTTCTAAACCAGATTTGATTTAAACTAAGTAAACAACATCTATATTCACAAAACTGATAGAGGTTTCTTAATACAATAAAAACGTTTTTCAATACTCCCAAACGCCTTAATATCTAAAGTATTTGACAGTAAATGTGATAAACCTTTTGGGAGAAATATATGTGTCGTTTTCTTCAGGGAATTTGTTACAGTTTTTTTTTTTTTTTTTTAAATATTGTCAACAAAAAATGGTTTTTAATACGTTCCACAGAGGATATGGCTACTGAAGTCGGTAATCGCTGAAGATGTGTAATTTTTTTTTTCTTTTTGAATTTCAAGGAAAATCTGATTCCCGATCCCGTGGCCAATGAGGGTAGATCAATGCATATTCTGATACATGTATAAGTCTTACATATGGTTAATCCACATGCGCCCGGTAAATTCTTCTATGCTTAAACATGTATATTGGATTAGTCTATATTTTACCTAAGGGATGCCTGGTCTAAATTTTCATTTTCGTTTTAATTGTTTTCCTCATTGGAGGGAATGAAATGCGCTAAAATGTGTATCTATGGAGTAAAAGATTAAAGTATCTCCACAATCCTGGTATGTTTATTAGAATCTAGATGCTTCGCTTAACATACACGTATTCCAAAGTTAAAACATGGCTAAGCCACGTTTTAACTTTGAAATACGGGTATGTTCGACTTAAACGAGATCGAGTTATCGACACGCAACTTATGAACAACGGGTAAGTTTGTCTTAAGCAAGATCGAAGTATCGGAGTTCAACTTCTATTGAAAATTCAATGTAGAAATGACACTTTCCATTATCATAGAGTCAGATATCTCCCAGAGTCTCTGAGCTTATAGAAACAGTTTTGACAGATGACAAGGAACTAGGTGACACTTTGTTTTTATTCAATATATGGAAAACACCGCACAGTCTATTCCAATGTACGGACCATACAAAGAGGGAACGGTTGTTTTCCGTGTTTCAGCAGATGAATACATAGTGTAAAATAAAGTACAAAAATGATAGTTACCAAGAGAGTGCTCTGCGTTATTCTAATAATGTTTAAAGCAGCTACCCTTTTTCACATCAACAGTTTTTCTCAGTTTTAGTAGTCCTATAATGATGCTCCATTGTAGATCTATTACTATGTTTCCATAACTGATGACAGAAAACTGCGAAACAAGGGAATATGACAACTGACAACTGACACGGGTACTATTACTGCATCACAAGATGTTTGTGACACAATAACTTTCTTTGAAGCCATAAACGTCATATTCGAAAATGTGATACATCACGTTTGTATTAAGGTACGAAAGAAAATCTGTGTCCGAAATATTTGAATATATTTGACCTTGCTCAATGAGAAATGACAATGATGTTTCTTTTCCATCTAGAAGGATGTTGGCTTTTCTTTATCATATATAAAAATAAATAAAAATAAAAACAAATAAAACTTGAGAATACATGTACAAACTATGAATTATATTGAAATCTCTATTCACCTTTTATTCCATAGTCTGTTACGAAAGCTGAAGAAAGCCGACTACTTGACCCTTTCATGATCAATTTGTCATAAGTGTTTACCCTTTCTCTGCAATAGTGTCGTCTGCTTCAATATTGTTGTCTGCAATATCGTTTCAAAGTTAAATTTCGGGAAGTATAACTGACGTTATTTAAAAACAAGTTGCAAATAGTTTTGATCCTGATCAGACGCCGCGTTACGCGGCGTCTGATAAGAATGAAAACTGTTTGCAAATGCGCTTTATGACGTCATTGAGGGTGAAAGGATTAACTCAGATTGAAAGGAAAGCAGAATAAGGCGCATTCTGCTTTACATTCAACCAGCTTTAAGGTATGATCTGCTTAAGCTATGATCTGCTAGAGTATAGAAAAGATCATTTATGCTACATTTTCATGACTTTATAAACTACTGCTGAACTATTTTCCACAGTCGTGAAGTAAATTGAGCGCGTAAAAATGAGTATATTTAGAGTAAAGGATTTAACCCTTTACCTGATATCCTATTTCTAGTACTTAAGATAGGTGACTACTTAAAACAGGTTGAAAGTAAAGCAGAATGCGCCTTAGGGCGCATTCTGCTTTACTTTCAGCCTGCCTTTTAGGGCGCATTCTGCTTTACTTTCAGCCTGCTTTAAGCTATCATGTGCTATAATATAGAAAATATTCCCTATAATACATATTCATTACTGATTAAATTGGAACTATTTTCTTCAGCGGATGAATAAATCATATCCGCTAAAAGGCGCTTCTATTGGGGAAAGGGTTAAACAACACGCGTTACCTCTTTCCCCGGCAAATGTATTGTAAGGGTTTATCTCACATAACTACCACTATTTTCAATAGCGAACAACGATTGCGAATATTCTTGTCTCCAACATGTGAGAGATCAGTTTGATGATGTCATTATAACGTCACTATTCATAAAGGCGTTATTAGGTCACATGAATTCCAAAAAGTCCTATTGCTTTTGAAAAAATAACGTAAAATCGTTGGTTATATGTGAGAAAAAGGATCTGTCATGAGTCGATGTTTATGACAAGCTAATCTCAACCGAATCTAGAATAGAACATCATTAAGGGTGTATGAAAGTCATGAATTTGGGAAATTTTCAAAGTATATGAAAACACTCTATGATGGTTTTGTATTGAAAAGCTTTTTAAAATGAATGAAAAAATAATCAAAGTGTACATTTTGATGAATAAACTTTTGACTATACGGCCATGGAAAAGTTACCAAACCCACTCTTTCTTATTTTGTCCTTTTCAAACAGCCCGCTTCAATAAAATCCATTTTAAATGAAACAAATATGATAATTTAGTTTTGTGTTATTTAATTCATGTCTATGGTAGTATTACTTCATACAAACACTAATTTAAGAGAAAACAGGCACCAAATGTGAAATGTATAAAGCTCTAAATGTCATCGATATGGTACTTTTTTTGTAAATTTTGTAAAGGGAGATAACTCTTTTTACTTTAATAACTCGACATTTTCAACACCGACCTTTCAATTTCTTTTCATATTTTGAACTGCCTTAGCATGGGCTTTCATGAATGAATGAAATACTTTATTTAAAGAGGGTAGCCCATTTAGTCTAATGACTAATCCTCCATGAGGCCCTCCATTAAAGTATTCATCTGGTAGAATATAAGAAAAAGTTTGATACTAGAACTATCTCATTTTCAAACTTTTTTACTTTCTTTTTCATAAATAAAAAATCTAATAAAATCATGCCCTATAAAAAGCATATTTTTGATATTCAAGGATCCATATTGTTCAAACCTGGTGCTTGTTTTGTCTTAATTTGGTTTCTATATGCGAAAATACCACAATAGACATGAAATAAATAAAGAAAACCCAAATTACCACGTTTGTTTTCTTTTGAAATAGAATTTATTGAAGCTTGTACTCTGAATAGGTAAAATTTGAAAAAAAGTCCAAATTTGACATACCTTTTTCAAATCGCTGTGGCTCAAAAAGAAGGACACCACCAAATATTATTTTTCATTTTTTCATTCATCATAAACAGCTCTTCCAAAAAACGTGATAGAAAAAAGATTAATACTTTGAAAAAATCGCTTATGGGTTTGATACACCCTTAAGCTCGCCACGACTCGCGTAATAACTTTTCTATTCTAGTCTCGGTTGAGATCAGCTTGTCTTAAACATCGACTCATGACAGATACTATATATCTCCTTCATCGCCATATTGTCTTCCGATTTTAGTATTTTCCCATACAATATCCTTTTATAGTAAGAGTTAAGGAAATATGGCTAACGACATTTCCGCACAAGAGTTTTTAACCCTTTACCCAATAGCCTGTTTCTAGTTATGAAGAAATGTGACCACTTAAAGCAGATTGCGAGTAAAGCAGAATGCGCCTTAAGGCCAGATTGCGAGTAAAGCAGAATGCGCCTTAAGGCCAGATTGCGAGTAAAGCAGAATGCGCCTTAAGGCCAGATTGCGAGTAAAGCAGAATGCGCCTTAAGGCCAGATTGAGAGTAAAGCAGAATGCGCCTTAAGGCGCATTCTGCTTTACTTTCAGTCTGCTTTAAGCTAGGATATAGGAAAATATTTCTTATGTTATATATTTATGACTGTATAAATTGGAAGTATTTTCTTCAGTGGAGGAATAAATTAAATGCGATAAAAGGCGCTTCTATTAGGGAAAGGGTTAACTACTCTCAATTCGGACACGAACGAATACCAGTCTGTTTTTCATTCGTGATTACGATCACTAAGTTGTATTTAGGAGTTCCAAATTGTATTACGTAGCATGTGTTTAACACGCACCCCACACACCTAGCAGCCCCTATATGCGCATCTTATTTACCCCCCCCCCCCCACTTAGAAAATAGTTCCATTTTAAATTCATGAAAATGAACCTTGATAAATGTATCCTAGCAAACCATGATCAATTATTGTAGACCATGATCAAATAATGTAGAAAATGATCAAACAGCGTATAACATGATCAAGTTATGTAGACCATTATTAGATCATGTAGAGTTGTAGATTATGGTAAAAAAAGTAGGCCATAACCGAATAATGTTAAACATGATCAAATAATGTAAATCATGGTCAAATAATGTAGACAATGATAAAATGATTTAAACCGTGCTCAAATAATGTAGACCATAGCAATTGCAAATCCATACCATAGCAATTGAGACAAAGACGAACAGATAGAAAGACACACAGACAGAGCGAGAATAGAGATATAAAAAGAAACTGACAGACAAGCATACAGAGCGACAGACACAGAGAAAGAGAGAAAAAAAGACAGAGATTGAGAAATGGAGTAAGAGAGAGAGAGAGATGCAGAGCTAGGTGGAGAGAGAGAAAAACAGAGAGACAGAGACAAAGTTGAAAGAGGAGCGAGAGAGAGAGAGAGAGAGAGAGAGGGAGGGAGAGCGCGCGCGAGAGAGAAATACAGAGAGAGAGAGAGAGGCGAGACAGAGACAGACATACATACATACAGACAGGCAGGAGGAAACACAGAGACACCCACAGGCAAACACTAAGACAGACAGAGACGAGCCAGCTGTGCCCATGTATATTAGCATTGTCAGTGTTAAGTGCACGGTGGAGAGTATAATGGGGTAGATGAAATACACGACGCATTTGTTACATTGTCATTTAATGAACATGTATAAAATATATTAGGCAGAAAGATGAAATGAAAACCATTCACATACCACAAACGACAGCAATATTTTAATGTTAACCCACGTGTGCCTATACTCGCATATATTAGACACAGACAGACAGTGCAGACTCAGATCAAACGCCGCATACAACGGCACCTGATTTGAGTCTATACTGTTTGCTTACTGGCATTTCTTCAAAAAATAACATGAAAAATTAGACCAGATTTTATTTAATGAAACATGGATTCGTCCAATTATAAGCGTTGCAGAGTCCGCATACAGAACTGGGTTAAATAATAATTAAACATCACGAAATAAAATGCAAATAACAGTTTTTGTACAATAAAACTGCGTTTACAACAAAACTTATACATTTAAAATATGCGTTGTCTATGCAATAGACCCTCTGAAAATAGAAGCTTTCCGATCCGAGATATACAGTGGAGAATCTGTTATTCTTTCCCGTTTAAACGCAAACGTACGCAAACGCAAAGCACTAAAACGTAGAAAAGTACAACTTTTGGACAATTCTGATAATTCTTGTTTATCTTGGTGGCAAACAGTTTGGAGCCTGATCAGACGCCGGGTTACCCGGCGTCTGATCTGGCTCCAAACTGTTTGCACTGCAAATAATAGTTTTAGCGTAAACGCGTTTATTGGGAAAGAATAACAGATTCTCCATTGTACCCCTTTGTGACTAGCGTCCTATAGGCAAACAGTGTAGAATCTGATGAGACACCGCTTAATGCGGCGTCTGATCAGAGTCTACACTAATTGCTGATAGGAGTTTCAATATAACACAAAACAAAAATGAAAATATATACCAGGCACCCCTTACATCAAAAATGGAATAATCCAATATATTAGCATGGAAAAATCTAGTTCCGATTGAGAGAGGTTTCCGGTTAAAAGAGATTTTCAGCCATTTAAAATACGTTCAATGGTGTTTTGTTTAAGAGGATGTGTTGCTCAATGCAGGACAACAGTAATGCAGAAAACTCCTAATTGATATTTTAGCATTGCTGTTGTTTAATCATTTAGCATGTAATATGTTTAAGGGCAACCCTTATCATACTAAGCGTCATATGCCTAGCCATTTGCCTAGCAGTTGCAAACAGTCTGGACCCAGATCAGACGCCGCGTAACGCGGCGTTTGATGTGGATCCCAAACTGTTTGTCACATGTATTCAACTTTGCCTCTGTTTCAAAAGCATGACGATTAAGTTTTAGTTTGTTCGCACACGATAGTTCACCATGATGAGAGTTAATGTGTTTGAAAGTGAATGCGCCTAATATTAACTCTTTGAACCCTAGTCCCGCATATAGGCGTGCTTTTCAAACAGTGTACATGTGAATAGTACACTTGTTCTATGCAAACAGTGAAGACCCTGATCAGAGGGCTCCGAAAGGAGCCCTCTGATCAGGGTCTTCACTGTTTGTCACAATGCCAAACATTCACAAAAACAACCCTTAAAAGTCAGAAATGGACTAGACTAAAATGGAAACTGGAATTGTCCATTTAAAGTTTCAGGGAGGAAAGAGTTAACCCTTCACTGCCATGACGTCATTAATTTTAAACAATTTTTGTCGTCTGCTTTTATTTCTAAACTTAAATATTTAGTTATTTTGACTAATGAAATATTGAAATGATTGTAAAACAGTTTGTATTCTGATCAGACGCCGCGTTACGCGGCGTTTGATCAGTCTCCAAACTGTTTGCAAATTATATAGTGTACTCGGGGTAAGGCAGTGGAGGGGTTAAGAAATAACACTATTTGTGATCACGTTGGTTATTTAATGATTGGCTGCGCGCTGTATAAATAGAGGATATTGTTTGAGTGTTCATTATTTATCATTTTTAATAAACGAGTTGACTAAAATGATATGACGCGAGCCTTGGCGAGCGTCATATTCATTTTAGTCAACGAGTTTATTAAAAATGATAAATAATGAACACGAATGTGATATTCTATTTATCACATTACAAGTTCAAGCACCTATTAAATTGATTTGAAGCCGTAGTTTGTAGACCCTCCGCTATATAGATTTTCCGCCAAACGTTACGTTGTTTACGTTAACGTCATAGTAAATGACGTCATTTGGCACCCCGCTACAGTCAGCGCTTATGGACGAACAACTTAGGCCGGAGCCCAAAAAACGATATTCCACTAGTGGATTACGATATTTATACAATCGCTTTATGCAACTCCCAGACCGCAAATTATGTGATAAAGGTGTTTATGTTCTTAACTTCTTAAACAACATGTATCTTCAAACGGCAATATATTATAATATATTTATTAATGTAGTAGATATAACGCTATACTTCCCCATTGAAACGCAAACGAAACTCAAAGACAATTCATTTCTACGATCCACTTTTATCCGAATACATGTAGCAAACAGTTAGGAATAAGATCAGACGCCGGGTTACTGTGAAGAAAACGGTTATTCTTTCCCGTTTAAACGCAAACGAAACTTGCAATAAAATGGAGAAAATGACACCTGTAAGACATTACTGATTAGTAATTTTAATCTGAGTTGTAAACAGTTTGGAGCCTGATCAGACGCCGGGTTACCCGGCGTCTGATCTGGCTCCAAATTGTTTGCATTGGAAATAATGGTTTTAGCGTAAATGCGTTTATTGGGAAAGAAAAACGTTTCCTCCACTGTACAAGGCGTTTGATTTGACTTCAAACAGGCTGCAAAGAATATATTAGTTTAAGCATAGATGCGTTTATTGGGCAAGTACAACGTCTTCGACTATACAATAGCAGAATTTGATGTAAACTATGATAAAAAACAAAATCAATAAAAGAACATTTCTTAGCAGATCTGTAATAATAAATATATTATAGTTTGAGCTTCTAATGAATCACATATAAATTATATATACAGTGGAGAATCTGTTATTCTTTCCCGTTTAAACGCAAACGTACGCAAACGCAAAGCACTAAAACGTAGAAAAGAACAACTTTTGGACAATTCTGATAATTCTTGTTTATCTTGGTGGCAAACAGTTTGGAGCCTGTTCAGACGCCGGGTTACCCGGCGTCTGATCTGGCTCCAAACTGTTTGCACTGCAAATAATAGTTTTAGCGTAAACGCGTTTATTGGGAAAGAATAACAGATTCTCCACTGTATACGATAGAAAAAATGTATTATTTCCGAAAAAACGCGTTTACTTATATATGCTTAAACAAAAAGTTCAATGCAAACAATCTGGAGCCAAATCAGACGCCGGGTAACCGTTTTGCCTATCAGATTGAGAAAAAATGTAATTTTCTACCTTTACTGAATTGCGTTAGCGTTTCGTTTGCGTTTAAACGGGAAAGAATAACATCTCTTCCACTATATAGCAATTAATGCTGATAGCTCTGTTAATATCTCAATACATTTGTGAAATCATACCGTGGAGAATCTGTTATTCTTTCCCAATAAATGCGTTTACGCTAAAACTATTATTACTATAACCCGGCGTCTGATCAGGCTCCAAACTGTTTGCCACCAAGATAAACATGAAATATCAGAATTGTCCAATAGTTGTTCTTTTCTACGTCTTAGTGCTTTGCGTTTGCGTACGTTTGCGTTTAAACGGGAAAGAATAACAGATTCTCCACTGTAATGTGTAACCCCTTCACTGACAAACCCCGAGAAAAAAGGTCGTTTGCAAACTGTTTGGATCCTGTTCAGACTACGCGTACCACTGCGTCTGATCAGAATCTAAACAGTTCGCCACTCATTTCAATATACAGTGGAGAATCTGTTATTCTTTCCCGTTTAAACGCAAACGCAAAGCGCTAAAACGTAGAAAAGAACAACTTTTGGACAATTCTGATAATTCTTGTTTATCTTGGTGGCAAAAAGTTTGGAGCCTGATCAGACGCCGGGTAACCCGGCGTCTGATCTGGCTCCAAACTGTTTGTAGTGAAAATAATAGTTTTAACGTAAACGCGTTTATTGGGAAAGAATAACGTTTTCTCCACTGTACCTAAAGTTTAGAATTGAGGAATAAGAGCAGACGACAATTGTTTAACGTAGATGACGTCTGTTGAACCTTATATGTCACAAAAACTTATATGTCACAATTGTGACGTATACGTTTTGTGACATATAAGGCTCTACAAAGAGAACTTATATAAGGCTCTACGAAGAGAAACTTATATGTTACAAAACGTATACGTCACAATTGTGACGTATACGTGCGAATTCATCACAATGAAGGTTGCGACAGCCACGTATATGTCACAACGTGGCCCAACCCCATTTCCATGTTGAAATTTTGGAAATAAAATATGTTTAAACTGTCACAACGTGACTTTTTGATAGGGTTGCATTAGAACCGTATATGTCACAAAATTGCGATTTTTTCACAACGTGATGTTTTGATAGGGTTGACATTAGAAACGTATAATTGTTTGTTTATTATAGTGTCACCCCTAGCGAAGTAGGGTTGTCACATTTGTGACGTATACGTTTTGTGACAAATAAGGCTCTAACAAAAACGTATACGTCACAAATGTGACTTTTTGATAGGGTCGACAGTAGAAACGTATAAAAGTTTGTTTATTATAGTGTCTTTAGGGATACTCCGGCAGGAACCTATGGTAGATGCTCTTTTCAGTATATAATTATCTTGAAAACTTCCATACTATATCTGAAAACTGTATCTCGTTTCAGTCAAATAACTTCTCTTTCAGACCTATTTTTTATCCCTCGCATGGCAATGTAAACTGTGTATTACTTTGGAGCAATTAACACAGCGATGCTTTAGAGACCTCGCTCTTCTTTCTTCGTTCATTGAGAAGGAGAAGAAGAAGAAGAAGTAGAAGAAGAAATACTTCTTTAATATATGTTATTAGAAGAAAGTAGTTTACCAATGACTGCTACCTCTGGGCTGTGGATGCTGTGGGTCTAAATGGCAGTTCTGGAGTTTTACCATTGACCTTGTGTCTGTCTGGTAGATCTTGCTGGTAGGGATTGTCCAATCGCTTTGAAACCATTTGGCTAACAGCATTATGTTTATGATCTAAAGGTGTACCGCGGCCATGGATTATTCAGTACTCAACCAAACAACACGGAAAGTATTGTTTTAAACACCATAATAAGCAAACTTTTATACCTTTCTACTGTCTACCCTATCAAATAGTCACGTTGTTACATATACGTTTTGTTAGAGCCTTATATGTCACAAAACGTATACGTCACAAATGTGACTGGCCCTATTTCGCTAGGGGTGACACTATAATAAATAATGACACTATAATAAACAAACATTTATACGTTTCTAATGTCATCCCTATCAAAAAGTCACGTTGTGAAAAATTCGCAATTTTTGACATATACGGTTCTAATGTCAACCCTATCAAAAAGTCACGTTGTGACATATACGTGGCTGTCGCAACCGCCTTGTGATGAATTCGCACGTATACGTCACAATTGTGACAAATTGTGACATATAAGTTTTTGTGACATATAAGGTTCAACAGACGTCAATGAAGATAGGGTTAAATTGGGTATGGGGACATTCGTTAGTGCTCCCTCCGATGAACGCCCCCCTACATAATGATTCTCTCCTTACTTGTGCGACAACGATTGTCTCTGCTCCCAAAATAGGATACTTATGTCCAACCTTTTCACGGCTTCAATGTCGTCTGCTTAAATATGTCGTCTGCTGTTTTTCTCAAAGTTACATAGTCGACATAGTGACAGAAAAAAACCCAACTTAACGACGAGTGACAAACAGCTTGAATCTAGATCAGACGCCGCGTAACGCAGCGTCTGATCTGGATTCAAGCTGTTTGCAAATGTAAGCCACTTTTCTTCCCTATAACTACTCCTTCCGAACAACGCAAAAATATTTGTCTCCCACCTGGGTGTTGTTGTAGAGAGGCAGCACTTTAGTGACACTCCCCCAGCTATTTTTTTGAGAAAAAAAATGTAGAAGAAGTGTAGACCAAGATCACACAGCTCATGAAAAAGCTATTTAAGCAATTTCTGAAAGTGGTCTGCATTTTTTCCTTTTGAATTTGTCTTAATTTATTTGACAATCTAATAGTTGAGATGCTTGTTAAAGTCTAGCATAATTAAGAGATGGTTAGGTGACACTTAATACAGATCAAAATAATGTAGCAAGTTATTTGAGGAGCTTTCGATGCTTCTGCTTGTCTGCATTAATCTTTTTTCCCTGAAACTTCAATTTGTCCTATTTAGTCTAGTTTAGTTTTACTACTATTACTACATGTATTGAGGGTTGTTTTTGTATTTCTACATGTATGTATCGCAATCACAGGTACAGTTGAGAATCTGTTATTCTTTCCCAATAAACGCGTTTACGCTAAAACTATTATTTGCAGTGCAAACAGTTTGGAGCCAGATCAGACGCCGGGTAACCCGGCGTCTGATCAGGCTCCAAACTGTTTGCCACCAAGATAAACATGCATTATCAGAATTGTCCAAAAGTTGTTCTTTTCTACGTTTTAGTGCTTTGCGTTTGCGTACGTTTGCGTTTAAACGGGAAAGAATAACAGATTCTCCACTGTACTTGACACATACATCTAGATCTATTACCAAAACAAAATAAAAAATTTTTTTTACTAGAAAGCTAGTAGATTTTTTTAATTGTAATAGATCTAGATGTATGTGTCAAGTACCTGTGATCGCAATATAACAAACAGGGCAGAACCTAATCGTATGGCTCTTTTAGAAGCCCTCTTAATTGAGTCTTCACTGTTTTTACATGACAATTGTTCTCTTACGTTTTCAAAGAGCACGTAACCCTGACTAGGGTTCAAAGGCATAACCCATTACTACATAAATACGCCTTTCAACGCATTTTATTGATTCCTCCACTGAAGAAAATAGTTCCAGCGTAATACAGCCATGAATATGCACCATCAGAAATATTACCTTTATCCTACGATACCTACTTGCTTAACCCTTTACCTCATAGAAGCGCCTTTTAGTACATTTAATTTATTCCTCAACTGAAGAAAACAGTTACAATTCATAAAATCACGAATGTGCAATATAATAAATATTTCCTTTATCATAGCTGATGGTAGCTTAAAGCAGGCTGAAAGTAAAGCAGAATGTGCCATTAGACGCATTTTGCTTTATTTTCAACCTGCTTTAAGCGGTTATCTATATCCTTTACACTAGAAATAGGCTATGGCAATGGGGTAAGCCGTAATCAGTTTTAGAAATGATCCAAATGGATAGGTTGTGCCTTATGAATTGGTATTTAGGGTACATAAATATTATATTTTTTTTTCTCTCATAAATATATATAATTCGAAGAAGGCACTTTCTTATTGTTGATTAATGAAAGTTTAAAGTGATGGTAAGTCTAGTTCTAATATTGTAAAAACAAAGTTAATGAATATTCAAACACGTGTTGAGATGCAGCCAGATCTTTACAAAATGTCCACAAACAGTTTAGAGACGGATCAGACGCCGGGTAACCCGGCGTCTGATCCGTCTGAAAACTGTTTTCAATGGAAATAATAGTTCTTTATATTTTAAGATTTATTTGTTCAAAATGAATAACACCTTTCATAATGTACATGTACATGTCATCTAGACCGTCTGATTTAAAACTTCATGTACATGTATACTTCTAATACAGTGGAGAAAACGTTTTCTTTCCCAATAAACGCGTTTACGCTTAAACTATTAATTATATTACAAACAGTTTCGAGCCAGATCAGACGCCGGGTAACCCGGCGTCTGACCAGGCTCCAAACTGTGTGCCACCAAGATAAACATGAGTTGTAAGAATTGTCTAAAAGTTATACTTTTCTACGTTTTAGTGTTTTGTGTTTGCGTTTCGTTTGCGTTTAAACGGGAAAGAATGACGTTTTCTCGGAATCTCCACTGTTGATATTGACATGCTAGCCACATGGTGATAGAGACACAACGAAGTAAAGCACTACGCTATTACAACCATCAGATGCACATACATAAAATACATAATATATGTACCATAAAGAAGAAAATATTGAGCATTATGTAAAGTACACAAAATAAAACCTTCTTTCCCAAACAAGCGCCTTTGTACAAACTCTTTTTACATTGAAGCTCACTTATAACGAAGTCCTCGGGACCGTCTGAATTATTTCGTTATATCCACATTTCGTAATATCAGGTCTATGTTACAATACGTTAGTAAGAGATGGGGAATACTTTTTGTTTGGTTATACCCAATATTTCGTTATGTCCTTTTTCGTTATAAGCGAGTTTCGTTGTAAACCGTTTAAAAAGCAACCAAAACTAAAATACCATGTAGAAAATTACAAGTGTGTTTGAATTGTTTACGATACTCGTTTATCTGAAATTGCTAACAGTTTGGAGCCACGCCGAGTTTCCCGCCGTCTGTTCTGGCTTCAAACCGTTTTGCAAAGTAAATAATAGTTTAAGCATAAACGCGTTCATTTGGGAAAGAATAACGTCTTGACCACTGTCTCAAGTTGTATGGTAAATATTAGCGGTCACACAGACATCATGCAGGTCTACAATATTGTTTGCGAACCAGTGCTGTCATACATGTAAGTTAGTCATGAAAATCCTAAGATTTCCAAATTTTCTATTTTTTATACACGATTACTTAAAGCAGGTAGAAAGTAAAGCAGAATGCGCCTTAAGGCGCATTCTGTTTTACTTTCGGCCTACTTTAAGCTACCATCTGTTAGTATAAAAATCCAGAGATTTCGGAAACATCCGGAGAAATGGAAACTCCGGAGAAATGGCAGCCCTGGCGAACAGTTTTAAGCCAGATCAGACACCGAACCTTTCGGTGTTTGATCAGACTCAGTACTGCATTACAATTAGATTGAAGTAAACCGTCGTCATTCTAAGCAACAGTTTTTGTCATTTACAAAGTGTTGGCGCATTGGCTTTGATTTATATTAAGATTAAGCAGGAAAAAATACTTATTGTAATTTTTTCTCAATGTATCAATACTTTAATACCGATAATCTATCATCAATATTGAATATAGATCGATAATTTATAATCGATATTGAATGCATATCGATCATATATTATGGATAAAGATTATCTATTGATAATCAATATTGAATATCTATCGACAATGTAGTAATCCATATAGAATATCCGTTGATAATATACCATTGATATTTGAATATGTATCGATAATCTTCAATCAATATTGAATATCGATTGGTAATCTATAATCGCTATTAGAATATTTATCAATTATCTATCATCGATATTGAATATCTATCGATAACCAACAGACATTAACTGACACACCACGGACAATAAAAATATACAAAATATCAAATTTTGGTCCACTTTGAGCTTTAGTGAGTTTTCAGCTATGAGTCTTCTCATCTCTTCGTTTATTCTGGCGCGTTCTCCTTTAACGCTATCACTGCGATGGCTGTTTCTGTTTTATCCATAACTTCATATAGTTATTTTCATGTTTTGAAGATATGTGACCACTTGAATCTGTTTGAAAGTAAAGCGGAATACGTCTTAAAGTGCATTGCGCTTTATTTTCAGCCTGCTTTAAGCTATTACACTGTATCTAGCAAACGACTTTTATTGTGCTTATTTCATGAATGTTTAACATGGCACAATTTCTTCAGTGGGGAATAAATCAGACGTATTTATTAAGTGATAGGTAAAACTGCTACAGTGGAGAATCTGTTATTCTTTCCCAATAAACGCGTTTACGCTAAAACTATTATTTACCGTGCAAACAGTTTGGAGCCAGATCAGACGCCGGGTAACCCGGCGTCTGATCAGGCTCCAAACTGTTTGCCACCAAGATGAACAAGAATTATCAGAATTGTCCAAAAATTGTTCTTTTCTACGTTTTAGTGCTTTGCGTTTGCGTTTAAACGGGACAGAATTACAGATTCTCCACTGTATTTAGTTTTTGTTTTGTCGAATTAAGTCAGAACCTATAAACCAATGTGTCGTAAACACTTAATAATTAACTCAAATAAATGGTCGTAAAAGAGAAGTTGTATTGTGACTAAAATAATAACTTAAAAGAGTGTTAAACAGTATGAACCCTAATCAGACGCCGAGTTACTTTGCGTCTGGTCAAGATGTTATCTGCTTGCAACTAACCGTTGCACTCGTGGTAAAACAATAAAGATGTTTAGTCTCGTTTCACCCACTACTCCATAAATACCCATTTTATCGCATTTAATTTATTCCTCCTCGGAAGAAAAATCCATTTGAAATAATCATGAGTATATGCACTATAAAATCTATTTTCTAGATCATAGCAGATAGAAGCTTCAAGCAGGTTGAAAATAAAGTAGAATGCGCCTTAAGGCGCATTCTGCTTTACTTTCAACTTGCTTTAAGTGACCACCTGTCTTCAAAACTAGAACAGTCTTAAGAGCAGAAAGCAAATAAAAAAGTAACGCCCTCTTCACTTTATCGTAATAAAGGTCGTACATGTATCGTTGTACAGTGGAGAAAACGTTATTCTTTCCCGTTTAAGCGCAAACGAAACGCAAACGCAAAGCAACAAAACGTAGAAAAGTACACTGTTTGGACAATTCTGATAATACATGTTGATCTTGGTGGCAAAACGTTTGGAGCCTGATCAGACGCCGGGCTACCCGGCGTCTGATCTGGCTCCAAACTGTTTTGAATGGAAATTATTGTTTTAGCGTAAACGCGTTTATTGGGAAAGAATAACGTTTTCTCCACTTTACCCTCTATCCACTACAGTCAGCTGTACAATCTAGTCTCTTCTGAAGAGAAGTAGAGTCAACGACCACCAATTCCTTGACTCAAGTATACAAGTTATCACACGATTTGGACAAGCTGTCTCTCTTAAACAATCGGTTGAGCAGTAATTTACTAGTGGACGTGCACCCCGTGCATTTTTCTCCGCTGTCGGCATTTCGTATCCGGATCTGTTTCACAATACCGACGAGTAACTCGTCAACGTTCACGTTTAATACGACGGAGGTTTCCACAAACTTGCACTCATACGTCATGGCGACAGCTCTGGCCTCTGAAAATATGCATCAGCCCTGAATTAGGGTTTATCCCTTGAAATCATAAAAAACAAAGCAAACATGAAAAAGTGCAGACTGTTTAACTCATTACCCCATAGCCTGTTTCTAATATTCAAGGTATGGACTCACTTAAAGCAGATTGAAAGTAAAGCAGAATGCGCCTAAAGGCGCATTCTGCTTTACTTTCACCCTACTTTAAGCCATTATCTTCTAGGATATAGAAAATATTTTTAGGGTACATGTTCATGACTGTTTAAATTAGAACTACTTTCTTTAGTGGAGGAATAAAGTGAAGGTGTAAAAAGACGTATCTATGGGATAATGGGTTAATTGGGTCTGTTCATGAACAGTACTAACAAGAGCGTCATGATAGCCCTGAATGTATCAATTGACACGTTTAAAATATTTGTGTTGCAAATAACATAGAATTTCGTGTAAATGGAATTTATATGTTGATAAATGTACAGATATGCAAAGCCACCACCTTATAAATAACCCTTTCGCTCTCAGTGACGCTTAAAAACGCGTTTGCAAACAGTTTAGATCCTCATCAGATGCCGCGTAACGTGCGTCTGATCAGGATCCATACTGTTTGAGACTCGTTTGAAATTTCTTCACTTATACTGCCTTATTATTTTAACTTTGAAACCATGTTGCAGACAACCCGTTCTCATAGGAATAATTGTTTAAGCACAAAGTCGTTTATTTAATATTGAGAAATAAAAACGTGTTCTCCACCGTAAATCGTTCCGTCATTACTGTGCCGAATCCATTATTATTTATAAGTAAACACGCGCGAAAACTAGTGTCGCAAATATTCTCAGAAAATTGGACATTCGTCATTTCAGCACTAATTCATTTACGCGTCTGTCCGGGAAAGCACCATGCTTTAAGGATCTATGCGGGAAGTTATCTGATTGGCCAATGAGTATATTTTCCAATCATTGATATGTCTCCTTGGTGGGGTTTTACCTTCGATGACCAAAACACTCGATATACAGCGGCAACATTCATGTCATTGATTGGTCTTTTTGATGGGGATTCTCATGGATGGCGAAAGCGCTCCGTATTTGGACCTAGTTGCGCACAATTACGATTGTCCCATCTCTTGTCCTACATTTTGGCCATGTTATGCCCCTATTCCACACCGACTACGAATCCCACGAATCGCTACGAATTGGAAAACGCTAGGATTCGTAGTTGATTCTTAACAGATTCGTGGAGTTCTTACCTGATTCGTAGTCGATTCTTGCAATTCGTGAGCGGTCGGGGATTCGTGGCAAAAGTTTTGAGCTGTTCAAAGTTTTGGCCAAGACCTCCACGAATGGAACAATGGGTAGTTAATTCGTAACAAATTCGTAGTGCATTCGTAGGATTCGTAGCTGATTCGTAGGATTCGTAAACGGCTTTTTTGACGTTCGTGGTATTCTTAACTCATTCGTGGGATTCGTGAGTACTAGTTTGATACCTTTCTCCTGTAGCCAGGAGTCTGAGAGTCAATGCCAGCTTCACTCCCGTATATATATTTGGTCTCACGTGAGTGTCCCTCCTCTGCATGGATGACTGACCTATAATCCTGGCATTCTTACATACAGCGCTCCCTCTCTATACAACGACACTCAATGGGACACACACAATATGTTCGGAGGGAGTCGTTATAGGGAGGGAAACTTAAGACTTGATTTACATTTGCAAACAGCTTGAATTAAGATCAGACGCCGAGTAACACGGCGTCTGGTCTGGATTCAAGCTGTTTGTCACTCGTCATCAAAATGTCCAATATGTAAATTTGAGAAAACCAACAGACGATAATTTTAAGCAGTCAATATTTCAGTAATTGTCATGTTTGGGGAACTGCCGTAAGGGTCGTTGTACGGAGGGGTCGTTGTTTGGAGGGCCGTTGTAGAGTGTGAACACTGACGATGGTAAAGGTATTCTCATCTTCCACACTAAGCTAATGTTCTAGCGTTCTAGCTGGAGTCAGCCACTGTCTAACCTAGCACCTTGTGGATCTCTCCCTTCTTCTGCGGGATATCTTCTTGCTACATGTATTAGCATGCAGCTAGCGTTGATACGCCAGTTCCAAATCCAGTGCCACTGCTGCTCTATCTTAAAAGCCCATTTTTGGACTGATGCCCGAGTTGAAACGGGAACTACAGTGCTCCCTCTCACAATGGGGGACAAAATGTGTGCGTTGTTGGAAGGAATAGTTATAGGGAGGGAAATTGGCTTACATTTGCAAACAATTTGAATCCAGATCCGATGCCGAATTACGCTGCGTCTGATCTGGATATAAGCCTTTTGTCACACGCCAAATGTCTATTATGTAACTTTGAGAAAAACAGCAGCCAACAATTTTAAACAAACAATATAGCATGCAGGCGTGAAAGCTTGGACATATTTGTTTTTGGTTGGAAAACAACGACAAGTGTTGTTGTAAGGAGGGAGCCGTGGTTAGGGCGGCCGTTGCAGGGAGGGAACACTACATACCTTCAAGAATCCCACGAACCGTCAAGAATCAAATTTCATTCGTAGCTGATTCGTAGATGCATTCGGCACATTCGTAACTAATTCTTAGCGTTCGTGCAGTAGTCGTAGTGGATTCTTGCAATTCCTACTGAATTCTTGACAGTATTCGTAAGATTCGAGCCGAATCCCACGAATAGTCTTAACTCGTTCGTAGCCGATTCGTAGCCGATTCGTAGAGGGCCACGAATTGGATAGAAAGAAATGCCGAACTCCACGAATCCCCACGAATCACAGCATTTATCAATTCGTGGGATTCGTTGGCTTCGTAGTCGGTGTGGAATAGTGGCATTACAAGCAATATAATTAAGAAGGCCACTCAGGTCAATTCCTGCGCACCACAACTCCCAACCGTTGTAAAATACCGTTTCACAACGGTAGAACATAGATTATTTCGAATCTAACATGACCAGATTTAAAGAAATTCATTAGAAAGGAAATCAAATGTTTCATACTTATTTCCTCAGCGGATGCAGTTTTTCGACCGAATAACTTTTTCCGCGGCATTACAAGAATCTAACACCCAACAGCAAATTTACATTTACCGATCCACAATCTGGCATAGAACAAATATTACATGAAACAAGACAGAAGAATGGGAAAATTACAGTTACATGACTGGTTAAAAGTATATGGTCTTTACGGGCTATATGAATAACGTAAGAAATTTAAAAAACTTTACGTATGAATGCACAAGGTCACGTCATGCCATATAACCGCGGGAGGAGCGGGATAGGTAAGAGCGTTGTAAAACGTCTCAGGTATACCACGATGAGCTTGTTCTATTTCTATAGTGACCAAAACACGTGTCATGTTAGAATTATTTATATTGCACTAGTTTCACTCGTGGTCTTAAATAAACACGTCCCCATACACTCTATCACTTGTGATGTACTCTTGTATAGTGTGCGGTATAATTAAGATAACAAGTTAAAGCTAGGCGATATATAAAACTAATGACCAAGTGAAAGGCTAAGATCCTTAATGAAAAAGTGAAGGGTTTTGTCATCTAGATATATGATGAAACAGTGAATGAAAGGTTTAACATCCATAATGAAACAGTGATTAGTTTAGAATCCATAATCAAATATTGCAGCAGGGTTTAGCATCTATAATAGTGAATATCATCTATAACAGTGAAGGGCTTCACATGATCCATAGTGAAACATGCTGGATGACGATGATGCGATTGCTTGTTTCAAGTAATCGCTTTACGCATGTGTTAAGGTTGAGGAACCATAACCCTCTCATGATCAAATTTGTCGTGAGGTTTTTACCCCTTCAATATTGTTGTCTGAAATGTCATTTCAAAGTTAGATTTAATGCAGTGTACGCTCGTATATAACTGACGTAATTTCAAAACAAGTGGGAAACAGTTTTGATCTTGATCAGACGCCGCGTTATGATCAGGATCAGAACTGTTTGCTAACGTACTTTATGACGTCATTGAGAGTGAAAGGTATACTGAGATCGAACCAATTTATTTCGGTCAATATTGGAAACAACGGAGCGCGATCGGCCATTATCGTCAACTGTCGACCCAGTTCGAACCATGCTTAGCAATTACAGTGTTCCCTCTCTATAACGGTCCTCCCAACAACGACTCCCTCCTGACAACGACCCTTGCCGCAGTTCCCTAAAAGGACAATTATGTCTAACCTATTCACGGCTGCAATGTCGTCCGCTTAAAATTGTCGTCTTCTGCTTTTCTCAAAATAACATAATGGACATTTTGACAGAAAGAACCTTAAATGGCGAGTGACAAACAGCTTGAATCCAGATCAGACGCCGCTTTACGCGGCGTCTGATCTGGATTCACGCTGTTTGCAAATGTAAGCCAATTTCCCTCCCTATAATGACTCCCTCCGAACAACGCACACAATTCCTGTCTCCCATTGGGTGTCGTTGTAGAGAGGGAACGCTGTAGCAAGTTTCGGAATTTGCCGACAATTGACAGAATAGCCGATCGCTGCATGTTGGCTAGAGTTCGATTGTGGTCCAATCTCATTAGGAGTTTTCAACCTAAATTATGAAATACCCTTACCTTCTGACGAAACAGCTCTTGAGCGCACTAGGTCGGATTTATTGCCGACGAACATTATGATCTCTTCGCGATGTTGTTGTTGTCTCAGTCGGTACAGGGTATCAACAGCAGCGTCAAACGAGGCTCTGTCGTCAGACGCGTAAACTATGACGTAAGCAGCTATGTCATCAGGTCTCTCCACTGGTGTCTGGAAAGAGATTTGGACTTTAAAATTAACCAATCAAACTTAAGTTTGCCCCCATTAAGTACGGCACTTAATCATTAAACATTTTTTTTCGACCTCGCGTGGAGTCTGCATGCGATATAGATAACTCCGCCTCGTAGCAACTTGTTGTAAAGACTGCCATATTTGGCGATCTCACACCCAGAATCAGCAACGTGGGAATATTCTATCGTCGGCCAATCAAAATACATGTTTAGGTTATATTCTTAGTTAGTTAGAATATATTTAGTAAAATCTTAATGGCTAAGAAGGGGGTCGCTCGCTAACGCTCGTTCCGCCCCTTCTTAACCATTAAGATTTCACTTAATATATAACTATTAAATAGAATAATTTTCTTTTTTTAATCTAAAATTTGAGCTTTAGATAAAGCAAATATGGAAAATAATTTGTAGACTCGGTTTAATTTAGTCTGATACAGTGGAGAATCTGTTATTCTTTCCCGTTTAAACGCAAACGTACGCAAACGCAAAGCACTAAAACGTAGAAAAGAACAACTTTTAGACAATTCTGATAATTCATGTTTATCTTGGTGGCAAACAGTTTGGAGCCTGATCAGACGCCGGGTTACCCGGCGTCTGATCTGGCTCCAAACTGTTTGCACTGCAAATAATAGTTTTAGCGTAAACGCGTTTATTGGGAAAGAATAACACATTCTCCACTGTAATAAGCAATGTTGCACAGAAGTTCACGCCCTCTAGATACGGCTAAAGCCAGGCCTGCCATGAGTTGATAAAAAATCCTAAGATTTCAATTTTTTCAATTCTTCAATCCAGATTTTCCTGAGTAGACCGTTAACCCATAATCTGTTTCTAGTTTTAAAGACACATAATGCTTAAAGCAGGATGAACGTAAAGCAGAATGCGCCTTAAGGCGCATTCTGCTTTACTTTCAGCCTGTTTTAAGCTTCCATCGATTTGAATAAAAATCCGAAGATTTTAGCATTCCTCTACCAGTATGACGTCATCACCCGCCTTACACAGTCACTGTCAATATATCGTCTGCTAAAAGTTTCGTCTGTTTTTTATTTATACATTTTTTAGGGATTTATGCGATCTTTTTATTCAAGAAACACTAAACAGTCTCACACATCATTTCTAGTTTTGAACACAGGCTACCACTTAATTCTTTTGCTGCCAAATTAATTTTGAGATTTGTACTCTTCGTCGTTTCATTGTCTTCTGCTTCAAGTTTGTTTGAAAGTAAGATTCAATGTACATGTAGATCTAGTATGACTTAAAACATATCGAAACGAGTGTCAAACGGTTTGGAGCCCGATTGGACGCCGCGTTACGCGGCGTCTGATCAGGATCAAAACTGTTTGCAAAGGCGTTTTTGCGTCATTGAGAGTAAAAGGGTTTAAGTTGGTTGAAAGTAGAGCAGAATGCACCTTAAGACGCATTCTAATTTTCTTTTTACCTGCGTTAAGCTAGAATTTAAAAACGATTTCGTGTGATACATATTAATTACACTTTAGTACAACTATTTTCTTTAGTGGAGAAATAAATAAAATGCGTAAAAAGGGTATCAATGGATTAATTTTCTTCTGCCTGGTAGAGACAAAATAGGCTTATGTGAATGATCTTCATGGTTAGTCTTCGTGACTGTTTTACCATAAGTCATCGACACGAGTCCCATGGTGTCGACATTTACAAGAATAAGCATACGCGGAACCAGATAGCGTGGGGCACGGGTCCGGACATCATGGATAATAAATGTACATAACTTATACACCCTGGCAACTTTTTAAGCACTTCGAGTTTCCAGTTAAGTCTAGTCTATTTTAACGATATATAGTTGTATTTGCCAATCATATCGCAATATGACAAACAGTGTAGATCTTTTAGGAGCCCTCTGATCTGTTTGGCAGGACCGGAGTTATCTTCATAGGAACACTGTCTTTAATTGACGAGCCTACTCGTCGCTAGGATTTAAAGAGTTACAAAAGGAAAAGAAGAAACCACTGAATTTATGTTTGATCCCTTTAATCCCTTGTATTGAAGATAGGTGACTACTTAAAGCATGCTGAAAATAAAGCAAAATGCACCTTATGGGCACATTCTGCTTTCTTTTCAACCTGCTTTAAGCTATTATCTACTAGGTTATTCAAAATATTTGTTATGGTACATGCTAATGACATATAAATTGGAAATGTTTGCTTCAGTGGAGGAATAAAGTAAATGAGCTAAAAGGCACGTCTATGGAATAAAGGGTTAATTAATATTAGATCTCAATATTCTCAGTTAGACTCCACTCCCCCTGAGAGGAGTAACTTGATCCGCGCATGACCATTGCCTGTACGTATCCAAGGAATTCACAGGACTGCCTTTAGTTGATCATGAAAATTCCTAAGAATTCCAAAATTTCTATTTTTCAAGTGCGAAAACTTAAAGCAGGTTGAAAGTAAAGCAGAATGCGCCTTAGGGCGCATTCTGTTTTACTTTCAGCCTGGTTGAAGCTACCATTTGCTAGGATAAGTATCCGAAGAATCCGGAAAATTCCGGCGAAATGACAGCCCTGAATGTGTGTAATGTGACGATAGGAAACTAAGATTTATTAAATAAACTGATATATTTCTAGATCTGCTGTTATGTGTTTTTAGAGTTCTCATTAAAGGCAGTAACTCATTTATCTAAACAAAGGAATGACACACCATCCTAGCAGATGAGATATCCTTATACATATTCACCCTTAAATTACAATTCTAACATGACACGCGTTTTGGTCACTATAAAAATAGAACAAGCTCATCGTGGTATACCTGAGACGTTTTACAACGCTCTTCCCTACCCCGCTCCTCCCGCGGTTATTTGACATGACGTTACCTCATACATTCAGACGTTATGTTTTTGAAATTTCTTACGTTAATCATATAGCCCGTAAAGACCATATACTTTTAACCAGTCATGTTACTGTAATTTTCCCATTCTTCTGTCTTGTTCCATGTAATGTTTGTTCTATGCCAGCTTGTGGATCGGTAAATGTAAAATTTGTTGTTGGGTGTTAGATTCTTGTAATGCCGCGGGAAATGTTATTCGGTCGAAAAACTGCATCCGCTGAGGAAATAAGTATGGAACATTTGATTTCCTTTCTAATGAATTTCTTTAAATATGGCCATGCTAGAATCGAATTAATCTATGTTCTACCGTTATGAAACGGTATTTTACAACAGTCGGTCGTTGTGGTGCGCAGGAATTGACCACTCATGCATTCGGCCTTCGTGGTCAATTCCTGCGCACCACAACTCCCCACCGTTGTAAAATACCGTTTCACAACGGTAGAAATATAGGATATTACATGAGTGTTGATAATTTATTGGATTTATTAAACGAGTCTTTTAGAAATCGATAAAAACGAGGCTTTACCAAGTTTTTATCGTTTTCTAAAACGACGAGTTTGATAAATCCAATAAATTATTAACACGAATGTTATATTCTTTTTATAACAAAAACCTAGAAATGTTATTTATCGCAGCCTTTGAAGTCAAGTGAATGCTAAGCGCGATATAAGTAGATCTATACAGGAAAAAAGTTGTTCCAAATTAACCCCGTTCACTAGCATAATGCTTATGTTGTTATATGTATTAATAAACACCATAAGGCGCATTCTACTTTACTTACAGCCTGCTTTAAGTGGTCGCATGTCAACAAAACAAGAAAAAGGCTATGGGGTAAAGGTACGATTCGTTAAATCGCACTTGAAAAATGCAAATTTTGAAATCTTAGGACTTTTCATGTCAATTTATGACAGCCCTGCCATGAGAGTAAAAAAAATCGTTATCATTTAGGAAAAGGACAGTGGCAGTGTTACATGTACAATGTATTCATTCCCGTTAAAACGCAAACGAAACGTAAACGCAATGTATTAAAATGTAGAAAATCACAAAATTTTGAAGTTTCCAACAATGTATGTTAATCTGAATGGCAAAACGTTTGGAGCATGATCAGACAACGTGTTACCCGGCGTCTTATCTGGCTCCAAAAGGATAGCAGTGGTCATAAGGTCTTTAGCATTTATAAACAGGTTTATTTGGAAAATATAACTTCTTCTCCATTGCAAGAAGCAAACTAGATTTTAAATAGCGAGTTGTCATTTTGATATAGATATTGAAATAACAAATGTCTCACCATTCCCCATTGTTCTTTCTGTATCTAGGAAAATAATAATGATTTATTCAGTAGTTATATTCCATCCCCCGGTTGCCTTGAGATCTGAAGAGGATGCAATTAACTGTGGCAAAACGGAACTTATCTGAGTAATAGGTGTCATTTTCTTCAGTCTTTAGGCAATAGTGTTAGAATTTAAGATATATTACCAACACATATTTAATTTTATATGTACTGCAGAAATATATACGACAGAAGGTGCCAGCGGCAAAAATGTTTATGACTCTGAAAGAAAATATTATTGTCTTACAGTGGAGAATACGTTATAACTTCTTTCAAAACAAACACGGTTGCGCTAAATCTATTAGTTCCTATGCAACAGCTTGGAGCCAGATCAGACGCCGGAACCCGGCGTCTGATCAGGCTCCAAACGGTTTGCCATTCATATGAAAACAGATACAAAGAATTGTCACCCGGCGTCTGATCTGGCTCCAAACTGTTTGCACTGCAAACAATAGTTTTAGCGTAAACGCGTTTATTGGGAAAGAATAACGTTTTCTCCACTGTATCACATGTTTAAATGTGTAAGCATTTTTTAAAAAAACACATGACACTATTTCTCGTTTGTTAGATATTACACATTACACCAGCACCAATGTTTATAAAATGTTTGATTTTAGATTGAGATCGTTTTCAAGCTTTCGATTGGTCAGATTTGAGCATGCGTTCTGCGTAAATCTGACCAAACAAAAGCTTGGGCATTGGCAACAATATATGTGGATGCACAAGCTCTCTATTTCGACCACGAAATGGGTCAATAGTAAGGCGTGTAAGACTGGTGACTGCTTAAAGCAAGGTGACATCAAGTTTACACAGATAGTTGCTCCTTTAAGGGCTTTCTGTGATACCCCAACTTGTTTAATTGTTTAAAGCTGTCATCTGATTTTTTTTAAGTCAATTTGCCTTATTTTAGTGGTCGTAATAGAGAGGTTTTACAGTATATTCTAGTAAGACAGCACAAAAACATTCATTGACATATACATACAACATTGACATATTCCAGTGTCATATAGACAGATATCTCCTAGAGATTCTTGTTGACTCTCTTGGCCTTTGTAAACAGCTTTTGACAGATGACACGCTTCTGGGCCAACGTGTACAGTTGAGAAAATGTTACTCTGCCTTCTATTCTAACCCTTTCACTCTCGATGACGCCTTAACCCTTTCCCTTATAGAAGCGACTTTTAGCGCATTCATTTTATTCATCCGCTGAAGAAAATAGTTCCAAATTATACCGTAATGAATATGTGTCATATTTAATACTTTCCTTATTCTAGCAGTTAATAGCTTAAAGCAGGCTGAAAGAAAAGCAGAATGCGCCTTAGGGCGCATTCTGCTTTACTTTCAACCTGCTTTAAGTAGTCACATATCTTCAATACTAGAAACAATGCTATATCAGGTAAAGGGTTAAAGCGTGTTTGATACTCTTATCGATATTTATTAAGTCATACAACCTGGAACTTCCTTTGAAACGTGTCTTGCAGACAACAATACTTTAGTAGTCGATAATAAAGCGGTGAAGGGGTAAAACTCTCCCCACATAATTTGATCATGAAAGGGTTAACCCTTTACATCATAGCTTGTTTCTAGTTTTGAAGACAAGTGACCACTTAAAGCAGGTTGAAAGTAAAGCAGAATGTGCCTTAAGGCACATTCTGCTTTACTTTCAGCCAGCTTTAAGCTGAAATCTGCTAGGCTATATAAAATATTTGTAATGGTAATTGTTCATGAGGGTATAAACTGGAACTATTTTCTTAAGCGGAGGAATAAATTAAATACGCTAACCGTCGCTTCTATGGGGGAAAGGGTTAAAAGAAACGTTACGCAGACACAATTCAAGAATGTAAAATGTGAAATTTTTGAATACTTTTAACCATAGGCATTCGGCCCGTTGGCTATGACACTACCCCTAGCTGCTATAACCCCCTCCATCACCACCAAACGTGGATAAAATACCCTAAAATCTATCCATACATTCAATAATCATCATAAAAGAACATTTCCTGAAGTTTCGTGAAATTTAAAAAAAAAATTTTTTTTTGCTAATTTATAAGTAAAATAGTAAAGGCTGCCATGAAAAAGCGCCTTGCAGAAGCAACCCTCAAGTTCCCAACCCTGTCATTTTGTCAAATCTTGGACGATCTGGGCAGATGATGGCTCATTGTTTACAGCAAACAGTTTTCTTTGACGATAATTGGTAAAACATTCAAAGCAATCGGCGAACACGCGCATGGGGACTCGAAGGGTGGGGAGACCCCTTATTCGGAAACCATCTGTCACGCAAAATTTTCCCAAACAAACGACTGGTTGCCCAGTCAAACTATTATCATTCTAGCGAACCCGAGAACCAGCTTCAAAGCAGGAAATGACGCAAAAGTCAATCGCCTCAATTGGTCGTATTCGAATCAGGACAACCATAGCGTTAGTTGGACGTGTTGTCAACAGGTTCTATTCGAATCACCACTTGATGTTTTCCGTTGACAAAATGTTGTCAAACCATCAAATCGTTGACCACAATTTCGATTCGAGTCGGGTCAAAAACGTTGTAATCAGTAAATCTTCGAGCATTTGCTCCGCCTAGTTTTCGTTGACAACAAATTGAATGATTCGAATACGACCAATGATATCATATCCGTTTGTCAACCGAAACGAAACGAAAGTTATCTAGAAATTTATTTCGTAACAGAAAATGCTCATTTACCGATAATTCAAAAGGTATTTATTATATATTTCATTTTCTATTAATTACCCGTACCATGGTGTAATGCATGGTCGCAAATGCACTTGTTAATCGCTGAATCAGTGAATGACTGACGAACAAGTCCAAAAATTAAGGTGACAGAAGGATTCCGATATAAGGTGCCTATCGAACTTTTTATTTCTTCACTTGTGCTCGTGTCTTGCTTGGGCTGTGAGCTAACTTTCTTTGAACAGAACTGTTAAATGTAAATAATAAGCCATCATTTGTCAAAATCGGCCCAAAAATGACAAAATGACAAGGTTGGGAAGTTGATGGCCCTGAATACACATCCACCTTCTCATTGTATACATACATGATACGAAAAAAATTTTTTTTTTGAAACTTCTTGAAACTTTTTGAAACTTCTTGAAACATTTGTTAAGGATGTTTGTTGAACATATGGATGTATTTTGACTCATTTTGAAAGATTGGGGGGGGGGGGGGGGTCATAGCTTACGCGCCGAAAACCTGTGCTTTTAACCATAATGTTTAATCAGAGTTTCAAACAGGTTGGAGTCTGTATTGGCTCTTAAACTGTTTGCAAAGGAAAAAGTAGTTTTAGCAAAAACGTGTTTTTGGAAAAGAAATTGTTTTTGTTTTTCCGGTGTAAGTGACATTTTATCCTTAATCAATGGAATCGTATCAACCATTGCACGAGTATGACAGCCATCTACATGTACGTGAGTTTTGAAACAAAATACGGACTTAATTTTAATCAGAGTGGCAAACAATTTGTGAACCGGCGTGGGATCAGGCTTCAAATGATTTGCAATTGTTTTGTACAAACACGTTTATTGTTCCAATCAAGAGCATAGCTTAGATATTTTGCATTTTGAAGCAAGCAACAAATAGCGAAACTGGTGGGTTACATGTATATGTACATATGAACTCGGTGCACTTGTGATTCGCTGAAGAAATAACAATTCCATCTATTCATTTTAATCTGAGCGGCAAACAGTTTGGAGACTGATCAGACGCCGGGTTACCCGGCGTCTGATCTGACTCCAAAAAATTTGCAATGGAAAATATAGTTTTAACGTGATTGCATTCATGTGGAAGAAACATTTCCTCTCCTAGGAGCCCTCTGATCAGGGTCTTCACTGTTTGTCATAATGCCAAACATTGACAAAAACAACCCTTAAAAGTCAGAAATGGACTAGACTCTAATGGAAACTGGAATTGTCCATTTAAAGTTTCAGGGAGGAAAGAGTTAACCCGAGTAGATCTACAATATTTATTTGCAAACAGTTGTGCGCCTGAACAGGTTCCAAACTAGTCGACAATCCCTTTTAAATGTTCTTCAGTCAAAACGCCTACAATTCGAATTTGACACTCGATTCAATATTTTTAAAGTCAAACTTCCTAAATTCGAATTAGATCATTAAAAGCAGACGGCAAATTTTTCAATGTGATGACGACATGGCAGTGAAGTGGTTAATGTACAATGTGAACCAATGTGATGAGATAAATGTAGAAAATATCGACTATTTTTAACAATATGAGCGTCAAATTCAATTGTTTTGCGAGTCTGAGTCACTGTGTGTCTGATCTAACTCTAACTTGCTCTGATTGGACATTGATACTAAAGTACAAACGGAATTTGTACACCATATAGTCTACATGCATAGCTTAACTAGCCGCTTCACTTCCTTGACGTCATCTCCTTCCAAAACAATGTCGTCCGATTATAACTCTCAAAATGGTAATATGATTTCAGTTTTTTCGTAATGAGTGCCTAATAGTTTGTAATCTGATCAGGCGCCGCGTGTCGCGGCGTCTGAATAGGATACAAACTGTTTGCAAATAACCATAATACCTGGGGGTACATGTAAGGTAGTGAAGGGTTATATGGCAGATTCAGTAGATAAGGATATACTTTCAAACACCGACCTCCAAATGTCTACATCGAACCCCATGTTGTGACTATACTTATTAGAAACGTCTGGAGTAAGAACAGCAAACGATTCGTTGCAGACACACGGGAAATTAATGGTGTACTGTTACCACTATATTCACTGTATCTAGTGGCATGGGGCCGGTTTTACTAAACTACTTACGCAAAACTTTTGCGTAAGCCAAAATTTTAAATTTTAAATTTATATTTTTTATTATCACTTGCTACAAACAATGCTTTTAGCGCGTCCTCTGATCTGGCTATTTGCTGTTTGCAAACGTTTATGGTCGAAAAATAAGAGTTAAACGATTTTGACTTACGCAAAAATGTGCGTAAGTGCCTGTTTCACAGTCAAATCTAAGTTACATGTACGAGAGAGCAGCAAGGTCCGTCATTATGGACACTAAACAAACAGTTTAACTTTGATAACTTACACAATTCTCTAATGCAATATATTAGTATTCTTCTGTCGCATTGACACAGTTTCTACTCAAAGAACCGGTTTCTTTCCAATAAGGATCCAAATTTACAGAAAGGTTTTTCAACTATCCTCATAGTAGTAAGCAGTGAAACCTCTCGTATTACATGTACAACCACATTAAACTTAATCATGTTTATGATAAGGTGATCACATCAGGTGAGTCCCTAAAACAATGTGATAGTAAAACAGAAAGCTCCTTAACCCTTTCCCTCATAGAAGCACCTTTTAGCGCATTTAATTTATTCCTCCGCTGAAGAAAATAGTTCTCATTTATACAGTTATGGATATATATGATAAGAAATAGTTTATATTTTCTAGAAGATTGTAGCTTAAAGCAGGTTGAAAGTAAAGCAGAATGTGCCTTAAGGCACATTCTGCTTTACTTTTAACCTGTTTTAAGTGGTCACTTTATAATCAATACTAGAAACAGGCTATTGGGTAATGGGTTCAGGAACTTTCTGTTTTTCTATCACATTGCTTTGAGCTGTCAAATGCCTTTCATACAATCAATTAGTTTTCGATTTAGTGGTCAAAGTTTACAAAGCTTTTGATGTACTTTGGAGGAGCTGTTATAAAAGCGTTCATGCTTAAAACATTTCGTTCCATTGCAAACATTTTCGAGCTAGATACAGTGGAGAATCTGTTATTCTTTCCCGTTTAAACGCAAACGTACGCAAACGCAAACCACTAAAACGTAGAAAAGAACAACTTTTGGACAATTCTAAAATTCATGTTTATCTTGGTGGCAAACAGTTTGGAGCCTGATCAGACGCCGGGTTACCCGGCGTCTGATCTGGCTCCAAACTGTTTGCACTGTAAATAATAGTTTTAGCGTAAACGCGTTTATTGGGAAAGAATAACAGATTCTCCACTGTACAGTGGAGAAAACGTTATTCTTTCCCAATAAACGCGTTTACTCTAAAACAATTATTTCCATTGCAAAGAGTTTGGAACAAAGAGTTTGGTTACCCGGCTTCTGATCAGGCTGCAAACTGTTTGCCACTCAGATCAAAAACTAAATTGAATATTAAGAAATGACAAAAGATGGTAATTTCCAACATATTAGCGATTTTCGTTTGCGTTTAGTTTGCGTTTAAACAGGAAAGAATAACGTTTTCTCTACTGTAAGATGCTAGGTAACTGGATGTCGAATATGGTTTCAAGCTGGTCGCTTATCAGATAAGATCAAATAGTAAGAGCTTCCAAAGAACTGTTATTTTCTAGATCTAATTTTAGTGCGTTTTGTCTTCGGTTGCGATGAAACGGGACAGAATAATGTCTTCTGTACAGCAATATATAATTATGTTCAAATGAAACATTTTCTGCTCAAGGAACCGGCGTCTATTGCAAGCAGGCACTTTGAAACCTAACCTGACGTCATCTAATAAGGGTCCATTTATATGAAAGTGATTCAACTTACTTGTTATAATATCTCTACAGAGTCGAATACGTTATACTTTCCCGTTTAAACGCAAACGCATTGCAATATAACGTGACCAATTACACCCTCTAAGAAAATTCTGAAAACTATTTCTGTCTGATCTTGCTCCACACTGTTTGCAATCGAAAACAATGTTTCGGCATAAACGCGTTTATTGGGCGAGAATAACGTCTTCTCAACTGTAAAGAGTATACACATATATCGTATATACAGTGATCCCTCTCTACAACGACACCCAAAGGGAGACACAGATTGTGTGCGTTGTTCGGAGGGAGTCGTTATAGAGAGGGAAAATGAAGACTTGGCTTACATTTGCAAACAGCTTGAATCCAGATCAGACGCCGCGTAATGCGGCGTCTGATCTGGATTCAAGCTGTTTGTCACTTTTCATTATATTCATTCTACCAAAATGTCCACTTATATGTGATTTTGAGAAAACCACCTGACGACAATTTTAAGCAGACGAAATTGTAGCAGGAAAAGCGTAAGACATAATTGTCTGTTTAGTGAACTGCGGCAAGGGTCGTTGTAAGGAGGAAGTCGATGCTGGGAGGACCGATGTAGAGAGGGGACGCTGCATTCGTATTTACCTGTCCTTCCCGCTCGATGAGAAATGATAAGGCTGTTTCTTCTCCGTCTAGAAGTACGTTGACTGGCCTTTCTCCGTCATAATCTGAAAGACAAGAAACGGTAAATTGTTAAACCTGTATCAAACTATGTATATAAAATTCTTATGACACTACTAGAAAATGTTTACGTACTTGACAGTTTCGGTGACTACTGTCACCTTTCTAAAAAATCCAAGGAATTCCGTGGATCATCGGCTATTTCCGTCAGCGCACTTGAACTTTATATACAAACGATCTACATACTAAATGAATTATTTCAAAGAATAAGCTGTATCAAACTACAATAAAAAAAAACCTCATATATGAATATTCATGTACAAACACCATCGACTTGTACAGTGGAGAAAATGTCAATCTTCCAAATAAACGCGTTTACGCTTAAACTAATTTTTCCATTGCAAACAGTTTGGAGCCAGATCAGACGCCGGGTTACCCGGCGTCTGATCAGGCTCCAAACTGTTTGCCACTCAGATTAAAATGAAAAGGCGGAATTGTCAAAACATGGCATTTTGTAAACTCTATTGCAATGCGCTTGCATTTCGTTTGCCTTTAAACGGGAACGAATAACGTTCTCTCCACTGTAAGTTCGAACTTATTGAAGAGTGGGTCCTTGTCAATGGGTCAATTGGTATTTGTCTGCTTCAGTAATGACTTTGAACATCAGACATTGCACTAGACTAATCAGTCTCCCCGACGCTCCCGTTCATACAGTGAAACTCATATTTTATACGATATCAAAACGCGAACACATTGAAATAAAATGTAGATAATTACATGTACAATGTTTTGAAGTTCTTTACGATTTATTTTAATCTGAATGTCAACAGTTTAGGGCCTAATCATAGGACGGGTTACCCGGCGTCTGATCTGGCTCGAAACTCATTCACCCTAGAAATATTTAGAGGAAAGTTCCGTTTTCCAATTAAGTTAAGTCCATTTATGACAAATTATGGGTATTTTCTGCAATATATTGCAAATTGACAAACAGTGCAGATTCTGTAGGAGACCTCTGATCTGGGTCTACACTGTTTGTACTGGACAAGTATACTCTTTCTAGGTACAATGTTTATAAATGACGAGTATACTCGTTGCTAGGGTTGAACGTGTAAACGGTTTGCAACGGACAGAAATGTGCTACATGTAGAATAAACGCGTTTATTGGGAATGGATAACTTCTTCTCCACTGTAATTATTGACTAGCTTGTCAGTGTTCTAAAATAACTTGCCAGGAAAACTTATTTCAGCAGCACCATGATAAATCCCACGATCATTTCTATCTTGTCATTCATCGTCGTAAGTAAAAGCCAGTACATACACATCCCATAAATCTTAGTCTGGTCCTAATTAACCTGACCATGTTAAATTCTTGATGTGGTAAATATGGTACGTCGTCTACAGAGACTCGTAAAACAGTCTGGCCAGATCAGAACCCCCCCCCCCCAGTTCCTTCCCCCAAAACGACAGAGCAAACCAATGATAATGATAATAAAACCCCCAAAACTACCACCATCAACAACAAAAAACCAAACATAAAACTAACAAAAACACACACCGATGAAAAACATAAGAAACATCTTAACCCTTTACCCAATAACATGTTTCTAGTTTTGAAAATAGACGACTACTTTAAGCAGGTTGAAAGTAAAGCAGAATGCGCCCTAAGGCGCATTCTGCTTTACGTTCAGTCTGCTTTAAGGTACCACCTGCTAGAATTAAGAAAATATTCCCTCTGATACATATTAATGACTGTATATATTGGAATTATTTTCTTCCGCGGAGGATTAAACGGAATGCGCTAAAAGGTGCTTCTATAAGGTAAAGGGTTAAGAATATCTTCACACATCTTATGTACATGTAGTTTGTTTCAGTCGCTGTCAATGCTTCGACCTAAGACGGAGTAGGTCTGTTCAGTACATATACGATGTTGGTGTTTGGGTTAGAGCATATGTATTCTAACTTTGTGTTCCTTCTCAGCGAGGGTTCGATATGTTTTTTAATCTAAAGTTTCTCTTCCTAAACTAACATTCACGTGTTTATACATGTATACATGTAATCACAGTGCTTCCTCCCTACAACGGCCCTCCCAGCAATGATTCCCTCCTACAGTGGAGAATCTGTTATTCTTTCCCGTTTAAACGCAAACGTACGCAAACGCAAAGCCCTAAAACGTAGAAAAGAACAACTTTTGGACAATTCTGATAATTCTTGTTTATCTTGGTGGCAAACAGTTTGGAGCCAGATCAGACGCCGGGTTACCCAAACTGTTTGCACTGCAAATAATAGTTTTAGCGTAAACGCGTTTATTGGGAAAGAATAACAGATTCTCCACTGTACAACGATGATTGGCGCTGTTCCTCAAACAAGACAACCATATCTAACGCTTTCACTGCTGCAATTTCGTCTGCTTCAAGGTGACGTCTGCTGTTGTTTCTCAAAATTACATATGAGTGGACATTTTGACAAAATAAATATAATGACGAGCGACAAACAGCTTGTTCAAGATCAGACGCCGCGTACACGGCGTCTGATCTTGATTCAAGTTGTTTGCAAACGTAAGCAAATTCTTAATTTCCCCTCCCTACAACAACACCCTCCGAACAACACACGCAATGCTTGTCGCCAAGTTGGATGTTGTTGTAGAGAGAGCGAGAACTGTACCTGGAATTCTGTACATTTGATATGCCAAATGTGGGGTTCAGTCTCGTAAAAACTGTTTGAAAGTCAACATTGTGCATATTTTGTTTGCAACACTTGTAAACGTTATGGCTACATAAATATTTTACCATGCTTTAAGCTTAGGAGGATAGCAGTGTTGACCTTAATAAGAAGTCGCGAAACGCGGTGACTCAACGGTGTCTGCACTGTTTGCTGTTCTACAAAAAAAATGTTCAGATGTACAGTGGAGAATCTGTTATTCTTTCCCGTTTAAACGCAAACGTACGCAAACGCAAAACACTAAAACGTAGAAAAGAACAACTTTTGGACAATTCTGATAATTCTTGTTTATCTTGGTGGCAAACAGTTTGGAGCCTGATCAGACGCCGGGTTACCCGGCGTCTGATCTGGCTCCAAACTGTTTGCACTGCAAATAATAGTTTTAGCGTGAACGCGTTTATTGGGAAAGAATAACAGATTCTCCACTGTATGAACAAGTTTGCATTGTACCGGGGCATATGAATTATCGTTGTACATGAATACATGTATGTATGACTATATTGAAATATTCCAGGAAGTACATGTACATAGCGAGAGTTCATTGCAATAAATGAGTTTACCCATAGCGTCCCTATAAATTGTATATATGCAAACAGTGCAGGGTTTAAATGAGATGCCGCAAAACGCGGCGTCTCAGCTGAGTCTGCACTGCTTGCTTGCATGAATTTCTATAAAAGATAAAATGAAAATGAGTTATTAGACCAGGCAACCCTTGAATAAAAATTGGATTCATTCAATATATAAGCATGATAGAAACCACTTGGCATAAATAGTTTAATTAAATTGTTTGAGCCTAATCTAGTTCACTACATGAAGATATAGACCTGGGTCCAAGGTTATCAAGCGTCTGAGTTGAGTCTTATATTATTCTCACGCATTTGATTGGTCAGATTTGAGCCTAGGCTCAAATCTGACCAATCAAATGCTTGAGAACAATTACTAGTTCAGACTTAACTCGAAAGCTAAACTTTGAGCCTGACTGCCACCATATAGATGGCGCCAAAGTGTTGATGCCAGAATGGTTCTGCAGAAACTTTCAAAGGGTGCAATGTTTGGGCGTATGGTCCTTTCTAGACATATCTAGTTACCGTGAAAATAACCAGATCATTATCTGCAGCTTTTGTTTAGATTAAACGGTAATTCGGAAAGAATGGAATTTTCCCAGGCCTGAAAGTGCCCTAATTACACCAGATGATTGACACAGTTGGAGTGCGTTAACCCAGTCACCCCTGAAACTTTAAATAGAAAATTCCAGTTTAGAGTTAAATCTAGTCCATTTTTAAAGAAACTATATTTTATAAAATGACAAACAGTGAGCCCTCTGATCAGGGTCTACACTGTTGTTTGCATAGGACAAGTGTACTATTGACATGTGTTATTGACGAGTATACTCGTCGACAGGGTTCAATGTGTTAACTCATTCCCCCATAGGAAGGGCCTTTTAACGCGTTTATTTATTACTCATATAACAGAATCACGCCTTTTAACGCTTCTGCAATGTCCCAAAAAAGAGCAACAATGTATGTCTTTTTCTAGTCTTGTGTATTGTTAAAGCAGGCTGTAATATAAGCAGAACACTGCCTTACTTACATTATTTTTTTCATGTATACCCTGCTTACAAAAAACTAGCTGAACATTAAGCTACGGGAAAGGACTCCATGTAAGTAAGGCGTTTAATCATACCACGCTTTAATTAACCAACAGGTTTTGCCCTTACTCATACAAAATACCATCTTCCAAAACTTGTTGTCTGCCAATGCATGATAATTTTTTTTAAAGGTTGACAACATAACTGTTTATATGAGTGGTTAAATGTACTGGATCTAAACTGTTTGCAAAATCGACTATTAATGGCCTTCGGTGGTTTAAGGGGAAATCTTGTGAACTTTTCAACTAGGATTGGAATTCAACACAGCATCATGTTTGCTAAACCATTGGGTGAAGTTCAGACATCGGATATTCTTGGCAAATATTGATCTGAAACATTGAAGACGTTATTCTTTCCGTATTACATGTATAAACGCGTTTCCGCTTAACTATCAATTCTTAAGGCAAACAGTCTGGAGTCAGATCAGACGCCGGGTAATCCGGCGTCTGATCAGGCTCCAAACTGTTTGCTATAAAAATAATAGTAAGAATTGTCAAAAATTTGTTCTTTTCTCAATCTTATTGAAATGCGTTTGCGTTTAAACGAAATTCCGACTGTAATATTGGCGTTTGGTATGCTTTCGCTTTTCGGAATAATGTCGATTGATACGGGTGTCTTTTGCTAACACTTGAAGCGCATCGTATATATCTATGCATCTTATTTGGAACCATAGGCATACTGTTTTACAAACTGCCAATACAGTAAGGAAGATGTTATTCTCTCCCAATAAAAATACTTGTATTAACAAAACAATGACACTTACTACAGTGGAGAAAACGTTATTCTTTCCCAATAAACGCGTTTACGCTTAAACTATTATTTGCTGTGAAAACAGTTTGGAGCCAGATCAGACGCCGGGTTACCCGGCGTCTGACCAGGCTCCAAACTGTTTGCCACCAAGATAAACATGAATTATCAGAATTATCCAAAAGTTGTACTTTTCTACGTTTTAATGCTTTGCGTTTGCGTACGTTTGCGTTTAAACGGGAAAGCTGTTATTCTCCACTGCAACAGTTACAATTGTTTCAAACAAAGAGTCAACCAACTTCAAACCAGGTTCAAGTTTTTGCTTCTCAGATTTTAACCCTTATCAAGCTGTGACATCGTTTGCTTTGAAATTATCTTTTGCAATAGAATTAGATTTATACATTTTAAGTAAGAAGCCTTAAGAAGAGTGTCAAACAGTTTGGATCCAGGTCAGGCGCAGCAGTACGCGGTGTCTGATCCGGATCCAAACTATTTGCAAAAGTCAGTTCAGCATTTGCAACGGGTTAAGAATCATTTACAAGAACTTTCCACCTTTCATTGTTTTTAGTTCACGTTTAATTTTGTTTAAGTGAGAATTAATACAGTGCTCCCTCCATACAACGACCTTCCCAACAACAACGAGACCCCCTCCTTACAACGACTCTTTCCATAGTTCCCTTAACAGGACAATAATGTCTTACACTTTTACTGCCGCAATATTTATTGCCTGCTTTAAGTTGCCGTCTGCTGTTTTCCCAAAAGTTACATATATATGGACATTTTGATAGAATAAATATAGACGAATGACAAACAGCTTGAATACAGATCAGATGCCGCATTACGCGGCATCCGATTTCTTGATTCGAGCTGTTTGCAAATTTTAGTCAAGCCTTAATTTTCCCTTCCTATAACGACTCCCTCCGAACAATACACACAATCAGTGTCTCCCATTGGGTGACGTTGTAGAGAGGGAGAACTGTAGCATTATATAAATATCGCATCTCACAGAGGGTGAGAGAACGGATGGGTCACCTGAGGTAAGAATGTCAACCGAGGCGTCATACATGTACAGTGGAGACACTGGCACTGGAACACAATTTTTTTTTTTTAGTAGATCTACCTGTATCTAGGCCTATAGATTGGCTTCTATAATATTGACTTTCATAGATATAAAAAGTTATATAAAGGTCTAGTGACATTTAGATCTCACAGCTCCTCAATATGACACACAAGGAATTGGAAAAAAAAATAAAAAAAAAATAAAAAAATATTTGTGTGGAGTAGATCTAGTCTGTATATGTCTATAGATAAGCCTACTGTCCTAAATATCGCTATAGAAATACAAAAATACTGCATAAATGTCTAATGTGACAATGGACATAAAATAAATATATATAAACATACTATCATATAGTTATTGTATGTAAAGGTCATAATGGTGACACTGGAAACGTAAAATGATTGTATATTGAATTTGTATATATAAGCCTACTATCGTATAGTTAGTAAACATGGTGCTCAAGCCTTTTCGACCCCCGTTGCGCATCAACGTAATTTTTCGATATAAAACGCTTATCAATGCGAAAGTTACTCCGCGGTTTGGAAGAAAACATATTTAACTGTATATAGACGGTAAGTTCTAGCCCTGTAACAACCCTCTGTCCTAAATATTAGTCGATGTTTGAGAGAAAGATCACAGAGTTTGTTTTTACCGATCTTTGATACCGTACTGACTTCCGGTTGACCTCGTTTGACCCGACAAAATGTTACGAGCCGTCTGATTGGTTGCTATGCAAGAAATGGGCATATCTTCACGAATGAATAACACATTCATTCGTGATATTTTCAGTGAAAGGTTGATTTAGCACCGTGTACACACGTAAGTTTTGAAAGCGCACGTACATCTTTCACCAGAGTAGTATTTACATGTATGTAAGGGGGATTACCGTGCACAACTTCCGATATGGGTTGTTCAGCTTGTTGACGTGGACATATATCGAACGATAGAGAAAGAAAGATTCCTATTTATTTATGTTGGCCAAATCACGGAATTATACAAAAGTGTATAATTCTGTGGCCAAATGTTTACAATTTATTCAGAATCTATAAAACCTAATAGGTGAACGGAAGAATGTTCATCGTGTTTTAGGGCCTTGCAATCTGCTTTTCTTACGATGAGTTTGTAAATAGCTTTGTCTCAACACCGAACATGACACTTTTGATTACACTGACACGGCGGCTGCTTACACATGGCTAAGAAACGAGTTGATTTTCAATCTGCACATATATTGTGTTTATTTATCAATATCGTGCTGTCACCAAAAGAATGCCTGCTTACATTGTAAGTTAGATCAATCGAGAAGTGTGATATTAGTCTTTAGATTTATCAACAAACTTAAGTTATTGGCGCCCATATCACCCTATATTTCAAATATTATTTTGAAAATCTTGCCAACGTTTCACCCACCCACACACACCTTCTCCCTCCTCCTCAGTTATTGTGTTTGTTCACCACAATGTTTGTGTAACTAGTCTAGGTGAGAAAATCATGCAGCCGTAACTCGAACCTGAGACCCCTGTACAGCTTACAGGCCAAGTGCTTTAACAACTGAGCCACCGGCCGGTTCGCTAACACAATTCTCTCACCATTTAAACCGGAGGACCTAGTCGAGGGGTAAAGCAGCCGCTGACCACGTCAAGGGTTGTGAGTTTGATCCCCGTCGGACCAAGTCCTTCGGATGAGACTTTATAAACCGAGGTCCGATGTAGGAGTGCTTTACACTTGGTATCTAAAAGAACCAGAGAACTCTTTCGATAATAAGAGTAGGGCATTGAGACCGGGTTCTCTGTATCCGCCCTCTTCTATCATTCCATCATAGGTGTGCATTGATGAGACTAGAATGTGTAGCTCAGTGGTAGAGCGTCTGCGTGCAGTGCAGGAGGTTGCGGATTCAATCCCCGGCCAGGTCAAACCAAAGACTCCGTTGGCATACATTTTTCCCCATTTTCACTTTGTATGACTGTTCTGTGCCACTGTACGTGACAAATGCTTCAAAGTTGTATTGACAAGTGCTGAGATGTATGAATTTTATTGTTGTATAACTATATACCTGTAAAAATACTCCTATACAGCTTTCATAATTTGAAAATGAAATGTGCCCTCATCCCAAGATACTCACATACCAAATTTGGTATCCTTGTCCAATGTGGTATAGGATACTAGGAGATAAACTTGGTAATGGTCTTTTCTAATGAAGAGGCCAATGTGACAATGACCTGAAAATGGTAACATGCGACACCTTTCCAATATGTGGTGTACTCACAGTGACACACCAAATTTGGTATCTCTAGCTAATGAGGTGAATGTAATATGCTTCAGTCTAATTCTTTAGATAGACTTTGCTGCAGACAAGCTTTGCTCTCCAAAAAGAGGGTCAAAGGTCAATGTCACAGTGTGTCAGTGACATGAAAATACATGTAGTATGAAAAATTCTGTGGTCCCACGATGCGCACAAAATTTGGTACATAAGGTATTGGAGATACACTAAAACAAATCCCAGAGAAGGTTTTGGTTTGATTTCCCTTGCGGAAGTGGTAAAGGAAATATACTCTGGACAAAAAGCCCCCCCCCCCCCCCCTCCCCTCACACAAGCATGCAAAGTAGGATACCTATATGTCACCAAAGCCTTGTTTTGCAGACATAAAACTGTATTCAAAGGGTAGGCCTTTACTAGTTTACACTTTTTTCATTTACTTAATTCTAACCCACTTTGTATTTTGTCACATTTACTTAGACATGTTTTGGTTCCTTTTAAATTTCAGCATCAAAAGAGCACTATATACCAGGCTCAAGATCCTGGGTCAGTTTCACCATGTATGAGAGGCTTAACCCTTTCCCAAATAGAAGCGTCTTTTAGCGCATATGATTTATTCCTCCGCTAAAGAAAATAGTTCCAATTTAATCAGTCATGAAAATATAGTATAGGTAATATTTTCTATATTCCAGCCCATGGAAGCTTAAAGCTAGCTGAAAGTAAAGCAGAATTTGCCTTAAGTCGCATTCTGCTTTACTTTCAACCTGCTTTAAGTGGTCACTTGTTCTGCGATACAAGAAATAGGATATCAGGTAAAGGGTTAACATGAATACCCTTCATAGACATCACAAACCCACAGGAGATTCCTAAAGACCATGATAATATTGAGGTAGTTCTATATGCTTATTATATGACACTAAACATTTGACAGAAAGAAATTAGGATAAGTGTCTATTTAAATGTTAAATGAACCATTCTTTAAATACAAATTTAATGGTTTATAGAGATGTAAAACAACAAAATCAGTAACAAATTTAATATTTCCATTTTTTAACATGTTTAAAAATAGAAAATGTGTTTTATTCTGTCATGTTTTATAATTCATACCTATTATAGCTCGTCAATTGTTTTTGTTGTTTATTTAATTTACCCACTTAATGCAGGTTGAAAGTAAATCAGTATGTGCCTCAAGGCGCATTCTGCTGTACTTTCAGCCTCCTTTAAGAGACCATCTGCTAGAATAAAGAAAACTTTTTTTATGATACAATTTCATGACTGTTTTGTCTTCATTGAATAAATAAATGAAAGGTGTATTTATGGGGCCATGGGTACAAACGTTTGGATTTAATGTCTTCACATTTAATATTCCCAATCAAGATCATCCAATATTTGTTTCTGGAATTCAAATGTTATAGCAACTTAGCAAGACACTGCACTGTCCATATGTATCTCCCCGGTCAAGATGAATATCTTTCTGCTTAATCTTTAGGACTCTCTGACTAAATCTTTTCATGTAACCTGAAATCACAAATTTAGATATTACAAGAACTGTGACATATTTTTTATATAAATTACATAAGGAAGTTATGAGCAATGTTAAAGATTTCCATCAAATTTGATTCTAAAGGTCGATGTCATTGAGGGGTCAAGGGAAAAAAAGTATATCTATATGTGAGCTGAAAGGTATTGTCCCTAGGGGTGTTGTATCCAAGTACGAAATAAATCGATTCAATTTTAAGTCAAATTTGATTCTAAAGGTCAAGGTTATTGAGGGGTCAAGGTCAAATAAGTTAGTCAGCTGACAGATCTTTGCCACAAGGGATGTTGTGACCAAGTAAGAAGTGAATCCATTGACTAATAAGGAAACTGTTTAATGGCCAATGTTAAAGTGTTTGAAAAATTAGATCCTCAAGGTCAATAAGGGATCAAGGTCAAATAAGTATACATCAGCTGAAAGGTATTCTCCCAAGGGGTGTTGCACCCAAGTATGAAATATATCCATTAAGTAATAAGGAAGTTTTTAGCAATGTGACAATTTTTGTAGATAATAAACAGATAATTACATGGGTGACTGGGACCAGAGAGTTATATTGGCCCTTACCTTGATATAAGTCCCCCGGGCCATTATCACTCTCTGGCCCTTGACACTGTGTAATAATATCTATAAGTGATATAAATAAGTATATATCCAACTGATATTATGTTCCCCTTTCAGAAAGCAGACCATGGGAAGGTAGATGGAATTTATGCCCTCAGAGATACCAAAAAGCATTGACATTATAACAGATGCTACAGTGCCAAAAAAAATAGAAGCTATTATTTTAACTGACAATATCATGCCAAACTGATGGGTTTTGTGTAAAAGAAAAACACTCTGAATTAAGTGTGTGTAGGCAATAGTGTTACTGAATTGTTGTAATTTCTAACTATGTGGTTAACATGCCATTCATGTTTAACATAAAGGCTTCTTGTAAATTTGAACTGTACATCTACAGGATTCAGAGCACAGATCCAGAACAAAAACCACTACAGATATGAACTAGAAATGTGTCGGTGCAACATGGGTGCCCCCTAGTACAATGTAGATCTGAAATCATGGTGGCATAACTCATTGACTATTATTTTCCATGTGCAAGGGACATAATTCTGTCAAGATTTAATTAATCAGAAACTGAATGGTGACTGATAGTAGTAGCAAAATATGGCCTGCCATTACAGGGGGGAGGGGGGGGGATTAAATGTTTATTTACATTTATTTGGTTTCAAACATTAACATAAAACAGGTATTTGATCCCAGTGACCATTATTTCCTGCTGGTTTCTTTAGAAAATGGTGTTTGTGTAATAATTCTATTTATATCAACAGTACTATAATAAACTATTTTGAAAAAATCTTGCTTGAATGTTATCTATCTACATGTATATCTTCTATTTATATATATTCCTGTCATCCACTAACTCATTGGGTCAATACAACTAATCATTCTGCAAAATTACCAATAATCTGATTGTCTGAGCAAACTGAAATTTAACTTGTACAAAAGAATTTTAGGCAGTATTGCTGTGAAATACAGTTGAACTTGGATATCTCGAACTCTGTTCGGTCGAACATACACGCATTTCAAAGTTAAAACATGGCTAAGCCACGTTTTAACCTTGAAATATGGGTATGTTTGACTTAACCGGGCATGCAATAATGCAATTCATGTGTCAACAAATTGGATAGTTCGAATTAAGCGAGTTCGAGATATCGAAGTTCGACTGTAATCGACTGTCGATACCAAACACTGTGGCAGAACAAAGGAAAATTTATTTTCTATATCTTTTTCTAAGCAGCTAGGGTTTCTGCTTTACTGTTAGCCTGCTTTAAGTTTTCCATAATTACCTGTCTTAAAAATGGAAAACGCTGTGTTAATTATGATTTTATTTTGTACTTAATGAAACAGTTCAAACTTCTAAAGAAAAGGATAAAATAGAATGACTCTTTATATTTGGACATGTTTCATAGAAAGTAGTCCATAACACAACAGAGAAATAAAAAAAAAAAATGATTTTGCAGAATGATACAATTGATTGAGTACCGGTAGTATCTGATTTGAATTAAACAGTTCATTCTTCAAAAAAATAGAAAAAAATAAACTGAATAATACATTTAAATGTTAGCAAACAGTGGCTAGAAGATAATTATTTTGCTGTCTGTTGAAGCAGATTGACCATTGAATACTGGGATTTCAAGCCAAACAACTGTTCAAAGCAGAGACATTACTTTGCACTGATAGGAACTATTTATTAAGAAGCCTTTTATGATTTATGATAAACTTGGATTTAACATAAATTACCTTAAACTCTAGCCAATAAGGGATAGGATAGCCTGCAATCTGTTTCATCCTGGTCTTTTCTGGTTTCTGCCAAAAATAAATTGATAATCAGTGAATAGAAGTGTCATAAACATACCTCTGTAATGTACAGGAAATTTACTGTGACATCTTACAGCAGGTTGAAAGTAAAACTGCATAATGCGCCTTAGGGGTACCTGCTTTACTTTCAGTCTGCTTTAAGCTATCATCTGCTAAAATATAGAAAAAAATCTTATTAAACATATTTATGGCTGCCTAAATAAGAACTATTTTATTCATTGCAGACATAATTAAATACATAAAGTAAAAATGTGTATCTACAGGGATTATTCTGTCGCAGAATACAAGTGAGAGAAATTCTCTCATTTTTCAAAAAAAGTGAGAGATTTTTTTAGATGATGAGAGAAATTTTAATTGGTAGTCTGTTTGTACCAACAAGCACTACTCAGTACTGCTATATCTACTCACAAATGAATTATAACTTATAATTCATTTGTGATCTACTGCTTGAGAGTTTTGTGTAAATAATATTTATATGACATGGAACTCTTATTCTTCTTCTCCTTATCGAAATCTAGTTAAAAGATTTAACCCATACCATAAATTGATAGTTTACCGCACACGCCATAAGCGTATATGTTTTCGGCAGATTCATTTTCGTCTGTAGAGGGTCAGTTCGCGAAAACTAATGACAAAAATTATCGGCGCGGTTACGACGATAACTAAGGAATAAAATGAACGGTATTTTTGTGCATTGTGTAGTTTTTCAATCCAGTGAAGGGAAATTACATTCCTGTTTTCGAAAGAAAGTACGATCCCATGACAGAGGACATAACGTGTACCGGGCCGACGGTAATCCCTGCCGGTCACCCATCCAGGTTCTAACCGCACGTTGCTTAACCAATTAGTCTACGTGCGGTCTGGTACACGTTTTATTCTGAACCGGATGTGTTTTGATTTTATATACAAAATTCGGAACTCTCGGTCCTTTCCGTTTATTGGTTTGCTGTTATACTTATTGGTGCGCGGGATGCTGCGATTACGATAAGGCGTTCGACGAAATTGATCAGAAATGTTTGTAAATATCGGAAATAAATCGAGAAGAATTACGTTTCGCTCGCAAGTATCTGAGAAACGAGTGCGAGAAATAATCGCGTTATACAAATTTTGATGCGATATCTGTCATTTTCGTGCGAAATATCGCGGAAATCGCGGCCCAGAATGATCCCTGTATCTATAGAGTAATGGGTTAAACACTCTAAAACCCTTTACTCCATAAATACTCATTTTATCGCTTTTAATTTATTTCTCCACTCAAGAAAATAATTTCACTTTATGCAGTCATAAATATGCACCATAAGAAATATTGTCCATATCCTAGCAGATGGTAGCTTAACAGGCTGAAAGTAAAGCAGAATACTGAAGGACCATTCAGCTTTTACATTCAGCCTGCTTCAATATGAAAAGGATCTGTGTAGTAAAGGGTTTTATTTATGCTTTTCGGTGGATTACCACGAAAAAGCAGTGGATGATCACTTGGTAATCCACTGCAGTGGATTATCACCAATCGCTTTTATTATGAATTTTCCCCGTAGGGCTCCCCAAGAATCGTAGTCAATCGTGTCTTATCGTTAAAATCCGGCAGTCCGATTTGTCGCGAACTACTCACCGGAAGAGCACGAATCCAAACTCGGGAGCAACGAAGTAATTCGGATGACGTCATTATACCGCCAACTGTCACGCCACATGTGTTCGACATAAAACGTGGGGCTCAACACGGGATAAATAATGTACGTTCGCTTTCAATTTTGAAACAATTTCGTTTAAAAAGTGGCTTTAAAGCATAAATAAATAGAATAACTGTGTTTTTTCAGTGTAAGATCGAATTTAATCCATTTCGTGAACATCAGACTGTTATATTTTCACTCGTGGCTTCGCCACTCGTGAAAATATAACGTCTGATGTTCACTCAATGGATTAAATTTCGATCTTACACTGAAAAAAACAGTTATCCTCTATACATTAGGTGATTTACACACATGGGTAATGTGTGGAAAGCTTACTGGAGGCTGATTATGAGCAGAAATATTTAATTTCAGCCTATGCAAACAGTGTAGACCCAGATCAAAGGAAACTTTTTGAAACCTAGTGCCACATACAGTTTAACTTCGGTATATTTTGAACTTGTTTAACTCGAACTATCTCATAGTTCGACATATGAACTGCATTATTTCATGCTCGTTAAGTCGGACATATTTCAAAGTTAAAACGTGGCTGAGCCACATTTTAAATGTGAAATACGGGTATGTTTAACAAAACCTACTTCGAGTTATTGAAGTTCGCCTGTATATACATCATTAAAAGTGTAGATGTAAAGAGAACACTTGACTTTTCCATTATACAAACAGTGTAGACCCAAATATAGCAGCCCTCTGGTTGGGGTCTTCACTGTTTTTATGCACCCGACATCGACAGATGCGGGAGCATACAGTAATCATCCTGTCCGTCCGTCCGTAACAAGGTTAAGTAGATTTTACCGTTTCGTCTAGCATCAGCACCGCTTACCCAAATGCTTTGAGACTTATACAGTTGTTGCATTGTACCATTTCCTATCCACCAATATCACCCAACTTTGATTTTGACCTTGACAGTCACCTAATTCGGACTTATAATATTTTAAATAGGTTATTTCTTGGTTAACTAGAATTTACCGTTTCTTCTAGCATCAACACAACTGACTTAATTACTATGATACTTATATACAGTTGTTGCATTATGATTAGACAATTCCCTATTAACCAATATCACCAAACTTTGATTTTGATCTTGACCTGGACCTAAATTGAATTTAGAATATTTTAAATTGGCTCATTCTCGGTTTTATAGATTTTACCTTTTCGTCTAGCATCAACACTGTTTACTACAACTACAATGCTTCAATACTCATACAGTTATTGCCTTGGACCATTACCAACTCACCAGTAATACCCAAGCTCAGTTTGACCCTGACTTTGACCTAATTTGGACTTAGAAAAGAACATATTGTCAAGGATGCCACCGGGGGCATAAGCGTTTATTGAACGCGCAGTCTTGTTTTATGTTGCCATAAATTGTAAAAATATTGTTGCAACCTATTGCCACATTATACATCATTAGCAAATAGTGTACCTTTGAAGAGAGTACACATGTCCTATGCAAACAGTGTAGACCCAGATCAGATTGCTTCTTATAGAGGCCCTCTGAATAGGGTATTCACTTTTTGTCATGTTGCAATAAAATGTAAGCAAACAGTGCTTTTATCTAGTGCCACATAACAGTGTACCTGTGAAGAATATACTTTTCTTATGCAAAAAAAGTAAACCCAAGTCAAAGGGATGATCCGGATCCTCATAATGTCAAAACTAAAATGCTGGGAAAGATGTTAACAAGTTATTTGGCAAGTTATTTAGGTGGGTGTGTATATTTCAGAGGGTTTAATTTCCTGTTATATCGGGTATGGGGTACCTCATTGATTTTGAATTAATTTAATAATGTCTCAGTTTAAAAAGACTGCACATGCAACAAGATATGATCTAACAATAATATAAATTTATGCAATAATTTCTTTTATACAGTGTGCATAATCAGCTCTATGGTCCCTCTAATCTGGGTCAGGTCTGCACTGCTTTCATATGACATGTGTACACTTCACATGTACAATGTTTGTAAAGGGTGCATATTGTTGCTAATGCACAATTTAATGGGCTATTAAAGCCCAATACCAACATACCCGTAATAGTACAGGTTATGCTATGTCTCTCTCTAGTCTATTATATGCATGTAGTGTGTGGACAGGCCTTTCAGGGGGTGGGGTGGACAGAACTTGCAATGAGCACGTGTGTATATACATGCAGGAGCCATGCCACGACATTATAAAACCAGGCCTTATTGTTTTGCTAACAGTGTAGACCCTATCAGAGAGTCAGTGTATTGTCATTTGTCAGGTCTTACAATTAATACTTCTTATTGTAACGAGAACAACTAATAACCTAGCCTCACCAGTATCATGGAGAAAGGACAAATTTGTCCTTTCTCCATGCCAGTATCATGGAGAAATGACAAATGCCAGTATCGACGTCATTAAGCGATAAATTCGCTGTAAAATAAAATGTAAATCTATGTGCAAAATTAATGATAAAAATCAGCATCGTTTCAAGCATTCAGTCGATATCTAACTAACCTTTCGATGATCCACTTTTATAGCTTTCGCTCTGTTTGTTAGTTACGCCGTTGGTCATTCTTACTTTCACGCATGGATGATGCTATTGGATTTCCTGAGTTTTTCCTCCATCGATTTCGATAAAACAGCTTGCTGTCATTTTGTTCACAGCTCGACGTATCACGTGATAAATATTCTACCGGAATCGGTCACGGTCCCGTAGCTAACGACGCTTGACGACACACCTCCAATAATTCGTCCAATGAAACCGCGCGTTGCAACCGACACTTGTGAAAATTATTTAAACCGGAAGTTGGCACGGTACGTAGGTCGGGTTTTTTTGAAACTCAACTATCTCGTCAAATAATCAATCAATCTTTTAAACAGAGGTTTCTTAATGGTCAATAACTCTGCGTTTCTACAGAGTTTAATGTCTTTTCTTTCCATAAAACAGAGTAACTTTCATGTATATCTGCGTTTTATATCGTAAAATTACGCTATTCGACGAGGGGTGGATTCGATGGCTCTGGGACTGCCGCACCATGTTTATCTAAGTAGCGATAGTCTACTATCAATCAATACGGCCAAAAAAAAAAAAAAAAATTTTTTTTATTTTTTTAATTGAATTTCTACTTAGTCAGATTGAGGATCTAAAGTTATATCTATTTGACAGAAGACCTATATATCACATTTTCAGTGACATTTGATGTACATATTATAACTGTTTGAAAAGTCTATATGATAGTAGCCTATACAGTAGGCTTAGATATAGATCTACATTGGAATTTTTTAAAATAATAAATTCTACTGTGTCAAATTTAGGATCTACTGTGAGATCTATAAAACAGTAGACATATATATAATTTTTAAGTAACACAATATCTATATGAAAGTCTATGTGACAGTAGCTTTTACGGTTAGAAATGGATTCTATAAAAAAAAAAAAAAAAAAACTTTGTTGTTCTAGTGCCAGTGAGTGGAGAATATGTTATTCTTTCCCGTTTAAACGCAAACGTACGCAAACTCAAAACACTAAAACGTAGAAAAGAACGACTTTTGGACAATTCTGATAATTCATATTTATCTTGGTGGCAAACAGTTTGGAGCCTGATCAGACGCCGGGTTACCCGGCGTCTGATCTGGCTCCAAACTGTTTGCACTGCAAATAATAGTTTTAGCGTAAACGCGTTTATTGGGAAAGGATAACAGATTCTCCACTGTATGAAAGTAAATATCTCAAAACGGAATTCACTTCTAGGTCCCAAAAGTGTATTGTACTAATTCACAAATATTGTAGCGACGAGTATTATCGTGATTTAGAAACAGAGTACATTAATATTGTTAAATGCAAACAGGGTGTATGATTTAATTCCATGATCAGAGGGACCCTAAAGAAGACACCTGTTTGTCATTTTGACATAAAATGTGAGAAATACATGTACCTATATAGTCAAATATGTCATGTACTTTATTAAAACCTAGAATGCTTCATTTCAGGGAATGGTTGAGTTGAATTAGAATAACGTTCCGGACTATTTGGAGTTTAGAAGTAGGTTTCGCGGTAACTTTCTTGGGTGTCTTTATGCACTAAATGTGGTTTATAAATATGTAAATGCTCTCTGTCAACTCACTGTGTTTTATTTACATAACATTTGCGTAATTTTGCACGGCTGCAACATCTCCGGGTTTTCCCCTAAAATCTTCGGATTTTTATCGATAGTAGCTTAAAAACAGGCTCAAAGTAAAGCAGAATGCACCTGAAAGGCGCATTCTGCCTTCCTTTCAACCTGCTTACACTAGTCGCCTATGAAAAATAGAAAATTTTGAAATCTTAGGATTTTTCAATATCAACTTATGGCAGCCTTACAAACGTGAACAAGACAAAATATAGTCAGTCATAGGTTTAGTAGACAATAAAATTGATCATTAAAAGCTGGACGTTCTAGATTTTGACTTCTATTCTGATTGTTCATAGTCTGTCTTAAAAATACTGTCTAAAGTTGTTTCTACAGAACCATCATGTTGTCTTGGTTATTGATTATATATCGGTACCAGTGCCACAAAGATTGTATCCTGATCAGACGCCAAGATACTCAGCGTTTGATCTAGACCAACACTGTTTGCAAATGGCATTAACATCTTGGAAGAATAAAGGTTGAGTAATTAATAAAAGTAGGTCACGCCATTATTTATGAACGTTCTTGTTCCGCTATATGTCAGAGACAATTTGACCCACTCTTGATAAATAGTTCCTTCGTAGTACACAGGAGATACAGTAGAGAAAACGTTATTCTTTCCCAATAAACGCGTTTACGCTTAAACTATTATTTCCATTGCAAATAGTTTGGAGCCAGATCAGACGCCGGGTAACCCGGCGTCTGATCAGGCTCCAAACTGTTTGCCATACAGATTAAAAAATAAGCCAGACGTGTCAAAATGTTGTCCTATTCTACATAACATTGCAATGCGTTAGCGTTTCGTTTACGTTTAAACGGGGAAAATAACGTCTTCTCTGGACTGTTCATGGGGGATTCATTAATACTTGCAAAACAAACGCGTATGCATTTCTGAAAATGATTTCCTTGGCAAAAAGAAATCTTGATTTTCATTCTATATCAAGCATTTAACTGACATTGTTTGTATGACGTCAAAATGGTTGTCGTGATTTGAATTTGGTGTTGTTTTACTGCGGATTAGTGAAACATATGAAACATACGTTATACCTGATGCAACTTATAGATTACTGCGTTCCCTTCCTACAACGACCCTCCTTACAACGACTCCCTCCTTGCAACGACATGTATCGCTGTTCCCACGAAAATTATGTTTTATGCTTGCACTGATGCATTATCATCTACATAAAATTGTTGTCTGCTGTTTTTCTTACATAACTGACATTTTGACAGGAAAATGACAAATGACAAACAGCTTGAATCCGTTACGCGGCGTCTGATCTGGATTCAAGCTGTTTGCAAATGTAAAATAATTTCCCTCTCTATAACGACTCCCTCCGAACAACGCACACAAGCTGTGTCTCCCATTGATTGTCGTTGAACACATGTATTTATGTTTTTCGGTGGATTACCACGAAATAGCAGTGGATTATCACTTGATAATTTCACTGCTTTAAGGAGTGGGATTATCGCCACGCGCACTTTTATTATGAATTTTCCTCGTAGGGCTCCCCAAGAATCGTAGTCAATCGTGTCTTATCGTTAAATTCCGGTGTAACGAAGTATTTTGACCCCCATCGAAAAATGACCCCCCGGTCATAATTCGACGACGTAGAATGACCCCCGGTCATTTTTCGATATCGTACAATGATCCCCCGGTCATAATTCGACGTCGAAATTTGACCCCCCGGTCATAGTACTATGACTCCCCTCATGAAGTATTTTGACCCCTCCTGAAATATATCGACCCCCATCGAATAATGACCCCCTACCCTCTCCAGCAATTAAGCGACACAGTTTAACCAATTGGACCCTAGCGACGAGTATATTAGTTATTTACAAACAGTGTTCATGTTAATAGTACAATTGTCCTTTGTAAACAGTGAAGACCCAGGTCAGACTTTACCCACAGGAGCCCTCTGATATGTGTCAGTTTTGAAATGTATTGTATAAAACAACTCTAGCTAGTCGAAAATTGACTTGACATAACTAGGAAAACTTGAATTGTTCACTTACATTTTCAGCTATGAATGAGTTAAAAGATACATAAAATTTAGATGATAAACGAGTTAAAATTCAGACTTATGATAAGCACACCATGGGAACGTACAGTATACCAAATGCTGTTCCCGAGGGATACCGTTAACCTGGTGCTTATATGTTGGATGCTGATGGTAGGGATTACCCGATCTCTTTGAAACAAGCTGGTAGCGGGTCTGAGGTTTTATTCGTGAACAGCTTAATTATAAATAAGTTAAGGGTGTAATTCAGCCATGGAGTATGCAGGTCGGTGGGGCGGGGGCAGGCATGGTGTGAATTACTTGAGAAAGTTATAAATTACTTTACAAGTTTACAATCACATTGCTAAAGAGTGCATTATATTACAATTACATTACCATTACGCACCGTTTACAACTACATTGGCAACGTAATGCATTAAATCGTACATTACATTTTGATAACATTCCAAAACATTACTAAAAAAAGACTAATAAGCACATCATAAATAACTGATAGGTAATAATTTACAAGTTCTTTGTCAACTACATAATCAGAGATGCATACATGTATGCAAGTATACAGTTTGAAAAGTCAAAGCCGTTTTGCCTGAACGCTTCTTAATTGAATTACTGATATAGAGGGGTTCAACTGTACAAAGACAAAATGTATAATAATGTCACTGCTGCATATAACATCATTACAGTGTCAAATGCATTGTCTGTTAGATGCATTAAGTCAAACATGAATACTTAACCCTTTACTCCATAGCCTGTTTCTTTTCTTGAAGATATATGACCACTTATTGAACGTAGTTTAAAGTATATCAGTGGTATTCGATATCAATAAACGTGAACAAGTGAAAATATTTATCCCCCTTTTACAGTATATAATATGTAATGCATGTATTTACATCGATTCCAATGACATTCGTCTTCTTCCAATGTGTCGCAACAGAAACATTGCAGCATGTGTCTATGAAAATATTATTTAGATTATACAACATAGAAGCATCAAATGATTTTTAAAAGTAATTAGCAATCTGACATGAATTAATCCTCAGGGAGCTGCTCGCGACATTGAATAATGAGAAGGGGCCTTTGTTTGACATCAAATACGGTAATAACCATACCAGGGCAGGGCGTGGCATTCTATGAAATAGAATAATATCAGGGGGGGGGGGGTTCATTCTACGACATCAAATAATGACCGGGGGTCATTCTACGACATCGAATAATGACCGGGGGGTCATTCTACGACATCGAATAATGACCGGGGAGTCATTCTACGACATCGAAAAAAGACCGGGGGTCATTCTACGACATCGAGTTATGGCCGGGGAGTCATTCTACGACATCGAATAATGACCGGAGTTATTCAAAGACACTGATTGATGACGAGGGTAATGAGGCAACATTGCGCAGCGTCCACTCTGGATATAAGTTGTTTGTAGATGGTGTTAAATGTACACATAAACATGATAAACTGTTGAATCATATCAGCAAGAATTGGCAAAACACAACATAGCCCGCTTGTAATGGCTTTATTTGAATGATGACAATTTGATAGGTACTTCAGGGCCATAGGTTATAAAGAGTTTGAGTTGAGTCTGGGCGTTTGCGCTAATCTGACCAATCAAATGCCTGACAACGATCTCAGACTCAACTCAAACTCTTTTTTATCTTGAGCTGTGGTCACTACAGAATTAAAGGTCAAACTGAGGCAACAGATATCACGATACTCACAATATTGGTCACTTGCTGAATACGACAAGAGTACATTTCGCTGTTGCTAAGTTATGCAGGGTAAAGAGTCTTACAAGTAAACATTACTATAATACTGAAGCCATTCGAAGTGACACTACCTTATTACAATGTAAAGCCGGGGAACACTAAAACACAAGTAATGGTAATAAATAGATGACCAAACTATACCTGCAAGTGCAGCTTAATAAAGGTTTTACAGTTGTTTGATACCAACTTTACTTCAGATTTAAGACCGATATCAAACTCGAGTCAGTATCTTGAGACTAGAACAGTTGAAACGAACCCCGCAACCAAAGCACAGATTATATCAAAGTATGTTGGCCAAACTGAATTACTTTTCAACAGTACTGTTGTGTTTTCGAAAAATAAATGTAAACCTTTAGTCATGTTTAAAAAGAAATGCATTAAGAAAATTCAAAAGCTTTTGTCACGGAGCCCCTCAAAATCTCTCAACTTTGGGCACTGACGTATTGACTTGCACACTGACAGGTATCCTTCTAAATCAATTGAACGTACATATATGAGCGCCGTGGTACCAAATAGAGGCCATAAAAAGGCCATAAAAAGTTGTTTATCGAAAAATAATGTCAAAGGTCAAGGTCACAGTGACCTCAAAAGTGAAAAATTTACAGGATATGTTATAGGCCAATTTGCCATGGCAAGCTGTACTCACACACCAACTTTGGTAAATCTTGCTGGTGTAATAAAGAAAATATGTTCTAAACAAAGGTACATGTGAAGACGGAATCACTTCCAGACACGCGCAATTTTGTCACTACATACGCCCAAAATTGAGCTTTGGGGTATAAATACACATTTAGCACTTGCAAAACTAACTTTAAACCAAATTTAAAGGTAAGTATAAAGGGGGTCATTTTTAGACAGAAGGGGGTCAATATTCGACGATAGGGGGTCCTTTTTCGACGACAGGGGGTCATTCTACGACGTCGAATTTTGACCGGGGGGTCACTTTTCGATGGGGGTCAAAATACTTCGTTACACCGGCAGTCCGATTTGTCGCGAACCACTCAACGGAAGAACACGAATCCAAAATCGGGAGCAACGATGTAATTCGGATGACGTCAAATCAATACATCAGTGACGTCATCGTACGGGAAACTGTTTCGAAAATGTGTTCGATATAAACTTGGGGCTCAAAAGGGGTAAATCATGTACTTTCGCTTTCACAATTGTCGAATAATTTCGTTTAAAAAGTGGCTTAAAAGCAAAAATAAATAGAATCATTGTATTTTTTCAGTATAAGATCGAATTTAATCCATTTCGTGAACACCAGACTGTTATATTTTCACTCGTGGCTTCGCCACTCGTGAAAATATAACGTCTGATGTTCACTCAATGGATTAAATTTCTATCTTATACTGAAAAAAAACAACAATTATCCTCTATATCAGTATTCTTACAATATAAGACAGGGGGTGCAACAGTAAAAACGCTAAAAGGACACTTGCAAGTAGATTTGACCAACTTTCCGGACTTATACAGCGGATGAGATTACAGTGGAGAATCTGTTATTCTTTCCCGTTTAAACGCAAACGTACGCAAACGCAAAACACTAAAACGTAGAAAAGTACAAATTTTTGACAATTATGATAATTCATATTTATCTTGGTGGCAAACAGTTTGGAGCCTGATGAGACGCCGGGTAACCCGGTGTCTGATCTGGCTCCAAACTGTTTGCACTGCAAATAATAGTTTTAGCGTAAACGCGTTTATTGGGAAAGAATAACAGATTCTCCACTGTAAATAAGTCTCTACATGTAACAGTAGAAACAATTCTTTATTTCTCAATCAGATCAGAAAAAAATCATAAACATTTACAAGAATATACCATTTCCTACATTTTGGTGCATTGCGCTTGCGTTTCGTTTAAATAGAAAATAATGACGTTTTCCGAAGTGTTAACGTTTGATGTATTCATGTAACATACTTTATATCGAGATAAGATGGTTCTCAGTGAAATGTAAAGAAATAAAAATATATGGAAGAATTAACTGGGCGCACATGGTTTAAGCAAAGATATGTATGGTAATGGAACACGTATACTTTAGCGAATATGATATATTTTGTTATTAACTAACATGTTCTGGCTCTAGGAAATATCCAGACTAGACTCTAAGTACCGTGTATATATCTGCGTCTGATACATGTATGTCTCTAAACTAAGGGTTTAATAAAATGACATTGATATAAAATCAAATACATTTACTGCATACTTAGTATGCTTTTCATGCATTGTGAGCTTGCGTTTCTCCTTGTTTGAATGGAAACGAATGCTACGATTCTCACATGCCTATGCGGTTAAAAGCGGCAGGTAAATTGGTACAGTTTGAACTATTATCCTGCCGAAATATTTGACATTGCCTGCATTGACATGTTTGTCTGCAAAGTTTGTAAAACATAGATTTAAACATATTTCTAAAGTGATGAAACTGAAATAAAAATGTCAAACAGTTTTGATCTAGATCAGACGCCGCGTTACGCGGCGTCTGATCTGGATCCAAACTGTTTGCAAAAACAAAGCAAGAGTGCTTGGAAGGTAATGGATTAAATATAACATCATCTACACGACGTAAATATGCTCGGATTAATTATCTGAATGGCTGATTAACCCTTTCACCTCCAAAGTATCATTTGCTTTACAAATTCTTCTGGATAATGTCTAAAAATAATGTTGTCTTTTTTCTTTGAAATAGATAAGGTAGTTTGAATGACGTAACCTCAGTATGACCGATTTTTTTTTTTTAAAATTGATAAAACGCCGATCTAGTACTCGACGTCTGATCTGGATTCAAACTGTTTGCAAATGTTAGGCGTGACACGCCTGATAATAATTTGGTTTAACAATGTTATAGATAGATGCTGGGAGAAGAATTCGCAGAATTTAGTTCGGCGGCCTAAAATAAATGCTAGTTAATAGGGTTACGCGGGTTTGCTTTGATGTTGTTATAGTTTGTGAAACCAAATCTCATAGCAAGCAATTTGTAACACCCCTTCTTTAAATTTAATAGTTAAACAAAGTGGATTCATTAAGATCTCTGACAGATTTTGTATGCACCTATATAATATTTTACCCCATTTAGCGTTATGTTACCATCTGCTTCAACCAATTATCCAATAGATTCGCCAATTACGCCTTTAATTAAGTCCACCACTAAATAAATTGGTTCGTTTAATACAGTCATGCATATGCACCACAAGAATCTTAGCAGATGATACAGGGGAGAATCTGTTATTCTTTCCCGTTTAAACGCAAACGTACGCAAACGCAAAGCACTAAAACGTAGATAATTCTTGTTTATCTTGGTGGCAAACAGTTTGGAGCCTGATCAGACGCCGGGTTACCCGGCGTCTGATCTGGCTCCAAACTGTTTGCACTGCAAATAATAGTTTTAGCGTAAACGCGTTTATTGGGAAAGAATAACAGATTCTCCACTGTATGCACCACAAGAATCTTAGCAGATGATATCTTAAAACAGGTTGAAAGTACACCATGATGGTCATTCATGTTCATTCTGATTAATTATTAGTCTGCTTTAAGCAACCGTCTGTCTTCAATATTGAAAAAAAGCTTTGGAAAATAGTTAATCCATTGACCTCTGAGATTTTTATTGTAAAATAATAATTTTGAATTAAATTTAGTCCATGCATTTACAATTTAGCGTTAAGTGTTACAGTGGAGAATCTGCTATTCTTTCCCAATAAACGCCTTTACGCTAAAACTATTATTTGCAGTGCAAACAGTCTGGAGCCAGATCAGACGCCGGGTAACCCGGCGTCTGATCAGGCTCCAAACTGTTTGCCACCAAGATAAACATGAAATATCAGAATTGACCAAAAGTTATTCTTTTCTACGTTTTAGCGCTTTGCGTTTGCGTACGTTTGCGTTTAAACGGGAAAGAATAACATATTCTCCACTGTATATACAGTAAAATCGCCATATTACAACCACTAAAACGAAGTTTAAAAATCAGGGGGCAGCTAAAAGCAAAGTGACAGTAAAACAGAAAGCTCCTGTATTAAAGCATTAATTTTCACACAATTTATAGGTCGATATAGAGAGATTTTACTGTATTGTCAAATAATGAACTATGTATATACCCTGATCAGAATCAAGCGTCACATGCTTTACTTTCAGTCTGCTTTAAGCTACCATCTGCTAGGACATACAAACTTCTTTTTATGTCGCATAGTCATAACTGTTTAAAGTGAAACTTCTTGAGAAGTATAGTACTAATTCAACGGCGTTAAATGATGTTTTTATGGGGCAGTGGGTTAAACAAGTTCGATTACCGTTATTTTGCCAAAAAATCAGTTGGGGGGGGGGGGGGGGGCTGTCTGGATTCAACAATCTCTGGATCCAAGCATGGCGGAATTAAACACAGCGGATAAAGCGTTACTATATATGATTCTTTCCTGTTCAAACGCAAGCGAAACGCTAATTAGATGCAATAAAATGTAGAAAATACAATATTTGTTAATTGCTAGCGATTTTTTAAATCTGAGTGGCAAATTATTTGGAGCTTTATCAGGCGTCTGGTTACTCGGCGTCTTATCGTGCTCAAAAGTATTTGCCATGGACATATAGGAAATGTCATGAGTCGATGTTTAAGACAAGCTGATCTCAACGAGTCTAGAATTGAAATGTTATTAAGCGAGCCTTTGCGAGCTAAATGACTTTTCTATTCTAGACGAGTTTGAGATCAACTTGTCTTAAAAACGACGAGTGACAGATTCTTTTTCTCACATAACCAACGATCTAAGCTATTTTTAAAGCAATATGTATTTATTTGGAACCCCGGTGACGTCAAAACGCCATTATTAATTGTGACGAAATGGTGACGTCGTCAAATTGATATAACACATATTGGAGACAAGTTGGCTTCTTTAAAAAAAAAAAAGCCAGGGAAGCCAAGCAGTTTTAATGAAGTGACATGTATATATGGTAGGAAACAAAACTATGTAGGGTATGGGGAAAAAGTAATATAGGTGAAAGGTATACTTGAGATATTTGAGAATATATTTTATGTAAAATGAACCTCCCTATATATAGCGACCAGTAAATTGCGTTCACGTCAATTCTCGTATTCTCAGGGTTTCTCATAATCTGTGCCTAACAAAATCAGATGCAATGGGCATTCCTGACATCTAGAAATATATCAATTTTTTTCCTCCGATAAATTTCTGTTGGAAAATATAGCATAGACCCATAAGTCATCAATTGGATTTGAATTCTCTATTTTCGAAATGTCACATGTAAAACCTGCTGCACATTGTAATTTATCTAATACTTGTGCATAGTTAAAATCTCAATAAACAAACAAAAATGATGCCACAGATGCAGAAATTTTCCATATGATAGATTTAAAGTGACTCTAAAAATACTTATCTGAACTGAAAGAGTTTACCCCCTCCATAGCAAAAAACCCTTGACAACCAATCAGAAGTTTAAACTAAACTAAGGTCCGAGAATATGGGGAAACATTTAGATTATGCACGGTGGTGTATTCAAACGTAGCAATGACCTAGTTAAGATTTTTTTTTTTATTATTGATGTTATACTTTATTCAGAGTTTCTATTGACTTTTAAGCCACAAAGAAGAATTCTGAATAACAAATTATGTGCTTTATATACATGTATATTCTAAGGCTTAGCCCCGCGAGAATAGGAGATACCAGTATAACTGTTGTTTTAGACAGTTCGTTGTTTAACAAAATGCTGCTTATAAGACAAGGTGAAAGTTACTATAGAACTCCAGTAAAAGGTATCAATTTTACTTTCACCTTGCTTGAAGCTGCCTATACTGTCATTCATACAATCAATTAGCTTTAGTTTTGTATACAGTTGTAAGCGACTTTTAAGGCCGCCGCACACACATTTAACATCTTATGTAGGGAAGGTATGAGTTTTATTCCTTATCGAAGTGATAAGTTCCGGTACGGTTTTTATTCCTAACCACAATATTTGATTTTCGTAAAAATTGGTTGCTGCGTAAAATGTAGGCAACCTAGTTTCAGGCATGCGCAGACAATGAATTTTGGACTGGTTGTACACTATTGCGCCAATTACTTTCACCGTTTCGGAATAAGCAGAAGTTCCTTCCAAGAAAATGGCTACATTCAACCTAAACACTGAGGAAGCCCCTGATGGGGCTTTCAATAAGGATATTCGTCATCGTTGTTCGCTATAGAAAACAGGGGTAGTTATGTAATAAATAATGGTTTTGCAAGTACATGTAGCATGAATGCGTATCTTGAAATCGAACAACGCCTACTTCTCTGTACCGTATTTGGTCTTTTCGTCACAACTTCCTATTTCATAATTAATACAACTTGACACATATAAACAGGTTTTAAATAAACAAAAGGCAATTAAGTGACTAACAGTAACTCCCTCCCCCACACTGGTCTCCACTCAACCGGACCTCGCTAAAAGCCGGATGTCTTTCTTAGCCCGAACTACATAGAAACGACTTTAAATAGTAAATAGCACGACAACCCGACCAAACCTTTGGAACTTGTACTGTCAATTTGTTGAAGTTTCAGTGATGTATCAATTGCACCATGGCAAACAGTGCAGATCCTGCTCAGAGGGTTACGCTAGGACCCCCTCTGATTTGGGTTACACTCTTTGAATAGGACAAAATATATTTACATACAGATACATTGTATATATCGGTTTCATAGTTAGATTTAAGGCATTGTAACTGACGTAATTTCAAAACAAGTGGCAAACAGTTTTGATCTTGAACTGTTTTCAAATTGGCTTTATGACGTCATGTGTAGTGAAATGGTTAAGAGGAAAATATTATGTCCATGAATGGAATGTCTTATTTCACTGATCATAAAACCCCACGCATAATCTAATTACATACTATAAACATATATAAAAGACGATTTTCATTGTATATACATTTTTGTCTAAAGGAAGAAGCAAACCCTCAACTGAAATTTGCAAAAATTTTAGAAACCTAATCAGACGCACAGAGGTACCCGGTGTATAAAAAGGAGCTTTCTGTTTAACGTTCACTTTGCTTTAAGAAGTCACCTAAAATAAATCACTGATTATTAACAAACTTTAGTTATGTTGAAAGAGAGGTTCAGCTTTTAAGTAAAAACTATATTTATCTGGCAGACAAAAGTATGACAGAATATGGGATTGTTTTTCTAAACAACAAATCCCACGCATACTCTGTTTACAATGTAATTAACAGTAAAGAAGACGTTATTCTTTCTACAGTGGAGAATCTGTTATTCTTTCCCGTTTAAACGCAAACGTACGCAAACGCAAAGCACTAAAACGTAGAAAAGAACAACTATTTGACAAATCTGATAATTCTTGTTTATCTTGGTGGCAAACAGTTTGGAGCCTGATCAGACGCCGGGTTACCCGGCGTCTGATCTGGCTCCAAACTGTTTGCACTGCAAATAATAGTTTTAGCGTAAACGCGTTTATTGGGAAAGAATAACAGATTCTCCACTGTATATAAAGCACAGAGCAATAACATGAAAAATTGAAACTATTTCTGAAATACTGACAATTGATTTTTATCTGAGTGGCAAACAGTTTGGAGCCAGATCAGAAACGGAACTATTCGGCGTAAGATCTGGCTCCAAAATATGTATACCGGAACACGAGTTTACTGGGACGGAACAAAGTCTTCTTTATTGCGTTTTTCAATGTGTCTCTTTGTATTTGTTTCAGGCAAGGTTTGAGAATGATTTCTAACTGTAAATTTCTGTCAAAGTCATTTGCTGGAATTATACAGTGGAGAATCTGTTATTCTTTCCCAATAAACGCGTTTACGCTAAAACTATTATTTACCGTGCAAACAGTTTGGAGCCAGATCAGACGCCGGGTAACCCGGCGTCTGATCAGGCTCCAAACTGTTTGCCACAAAGATGAACAAGAATTATCAGAATTGTCCAAAAATTGTTCTTTTCTACGTTTTAGTGCTTTGCGTTTGTACATCTTTGTTTTATGTATACTACAGTGGAGAAGACGTTATTCTTTCCCAAATAAACGTTTTTACGCTAAAACTATTATTTCCATTGCAAACAGCTTCGAGCCAGATCAGACGCCGAAAAACCCGGCGTCTGATCAGGCTCCAAACTGTTTGCCACTCAGAATGAAATGTATAGTCAGAATTGTCAAAACGTTGTATTTTTTATTGGTTTACTATGTGTTAGCGAATAGTTTGAGTTAAAACGGAAAAGAATAACGTCTTCTCCATTATATACATGTAAGCTATCTTACGTAACCATTTGTCTGCTGGTCGCGACTTTACGAATTTCTACAAACAGTTTGGATCCAGATCAGACGCCGCGTAACGCGGCGTCTGGTCTGGACCCAAACTGTTTGACACTCGTCTTTAGGTTTCTTTACTTAAATATATATATATAAATATAATTTTAACAAATTGTGCAGACGACAACTTCGAAGCAGACGAAATCACCACAAGATAAGGGTTAACAAACGTCACGTGCGAATTCTGCGTTTTGTTTCAGAGGGTGTCCAACAAGGCGATTTAACCCTTTCACTCTCGACATTTTAATTTCCCATCACCGTTTCATTGTCGTCAGCTTCAATTTTGTTGTCTGCAATGTCGTTTCAAAGTTGAAAAAAAAAAATGCAGTATGACTCGGGAATTTTCAAAACTACGAGTGTCAAACAGTTTGGATCCTGATCAGACGCCGCTTTACTCGGCGTCTGATCAGGATACAAACTGTTTGCAAACGGGCTTTCAAGCGTCATTGAGATCGAAAGGGTTAAACTGCAGTTATAGAAGACGCTATTTTTTCCAAATAAGCATATTAATACTTAACAATTATTTAAAATGCAAAAAGTTTGAAATCAGAAAAGCGGTGTCTGATCAGGCTCCAAGCTATTTGTCATTAAGATTGAAAAGAATCTTCAGCTGTTTCAAGAAATTGTAATTTTCAACAATTCATATTTAGTGAATTACATTTGCATTTAGTTTAGTTTAATCAAGAACGCATACCGCCTTCTCCGCTGTACAAAACAAATTCAATTCAGTGTTCCCACCCTACAATGGCCTCAGAACAATAATTCTCTACTTACGAAAACGCTTGCTACTGCATCCCAATAATGTCTAACTTTTTCACTGCTGCAATATTAGAAACATAATGACGAGTGACAAAGAAAGAGCTCGACTCCAGATCAGACCGTGCGTCTAATAAGAATTCAAGCTGTTGGAAATGTAAGCCAAGTCGTGCTCAACACTCTAAGGTTATTTATTTCCCTCCCTATAAACCCCCTCCGAACAACGCGATTATTCTTTGTCTAACATTTAAGAAATGAATTGATTTTTTTCGGTGTTCAAGCGAAATGAACGACAGAAAATTTTCGGCAAATACCATGGTAAATTTGCCGATAATTTTCTGTCGTTCATTTCGCTTGAACACCGAAAAAAATCTGTTCATTTCTTATATTTACATTATTTTATCTTTATATTTGTTATGAAAAAAAATCAGACTTTAAGTTTTTAAAGGAGAAATGGTGTTGAAAAGGGGAAAAGTACGTCGAAGAAATAAACTTGAAAGAACAGCTTTAACGAAGTTAACTTCGCCCCCTGTAACTAAATAACATAGCTAGATCTATACTGCGCGGATAATATAGTTCTCAAATTCACTTCAGGTTTTTACTAGGGAAAATACTTTTAAGTACATCCAAGTACGTTTTCTTGTCCTCAATCGGGTTTTTAATTCATGCGACGGTGCAAGCAATCGTCAAGTGTGAACGCTAATACCGTAGCAGACGGACAAAGTTTCGGAGCGCTTCCTACTGCATTTCTTTTCAAAATGAGTGTAAATAATTTATATCAATATGAATATAAAATCTATATATATTGGTATTTAGTGTTTAAAAAAAGATTTGGAAATAAACTAGATTCAATCTAGGTCAAATACAACGTGGATTTCTAATTTTAGAGTAGTGAAGATTAATGCGCAGCGACTTAAACCTAAGCTCCGCCTCCTAAGGTTTGAGTGTCTATAAGAAATGAACACCGATTTTTACAATGGAAAGAGATAGGGCGAATGTAAATATTTGGTGTTGTTGTACAGAGGTAGCACTGCAAATCCTTTTACCTCTTATATCCATTTTACGAACTTTCTACCGTGGAGAAAACGTTATTCTTTCCCTATTAACGCGTTTGCGCTAAATCTATAATTTCAATTGCAAACAGTTTGGAGCCAGATCAGACGCCGGGTGACCCGGCGTCTGATCAGGCTCCAAACGGTTTGCAACTCAGATTAAAATAGTCAGCATTGTAAAAAAAAGATATTTTCTCCATTTTATTGCAATGCGTTTGCGTTTCGTTTACCTTTAAACGGAAGGGAATAACGATGTCTCCATTATATGTGACGTGGGGGAGGGGAGGGGAGGGGGCAGGTCCATTCCTCCAATCCAATCTCCTAATCTGCGAATGTACTTTATTGTCTTTCGGTGAAGAAAACTCAATTAGACTAAGATTCCATTGCGAACTCTTAAGGCTCTATATATGATAACTTGATATTTCAAACAACAGTTTAGATCCATATTAGACTGCTAGACACATAGAAACCTTTTCCAATTCCGAGATTTTTGTCAATTTTGTCATTTTCATTCAAAGAGTTGAAATGATTTAATTTGTTTTAGAATTTCAGACGATATTTCGTCAAGCAGACATCCTTCATTACGAGTTCAAAGGATCTACTGCGACAAGCTCGCCTTTGGTGGTGTACTAATAACCAAGAACAAAAATGTATTCTCAGAAACTTGTCTAGAAAATAGAGTTATTGTCGCTTGAAGTATGTCATTATTAGTAACCTTGGTTGGAAATCATGAACACAACATAACCTTGCTAAATGATTTTTGATTGTAGATGGATTCTTTATTCTAAATGAGAGTAAAACTGAATTAAGCTGACACCTGCCCTTAACCTCATCTTATAACCAGTTTTTAACCATTAAACTGTCAACGACGCCAAAATGCGCAATTGCAAACAATTTGTATACTGATCAGGATCCAAACTGTTTGACACTAGTTTTGAAATTTTGTCATTCATACTGACTTAAATCTTATTTTAAAACGAAATTGCAGGCAACAATATTGAAGCCGACGATGATATGGCGGTGAAGGGATAAAAATCTTTCGATACATTTGTTAAGGAATACAGTGGAGAATCTGGTATTCTTTCCCGTTTAAACGCAAACGTACGCAAACGCAAAGCACTAAAACGTAGAAAAGTACAACTTTTGGACAATTCTGATTATTCATGTTTATCTTGGTGGCAAACAGTTTGGAGCCAGATCAGACGCCGGGTTACCCGGCGTCTGATCTGGCTCCAAACTGTTTGCACTGCAAATAATAGTTTTAGCGTAAACGCGTTTATTGGGAAAGAAAAACACATTCTCCACTGTAACACTACAAATTCCAAATAAATCTTTCCCTGCCAAGTTTAGTCGTCTTCGTTAATCCTCTTACCGCCAAAATATCGTCTGCATTGGTAGTGTCGTCTGCAATGTTTTCAAAGTCAGATTAAGGGCTGTTTTGACAGAAGAAATATTGATACGAGTGTCAAACAGTTATAATCCTGATCATACGCCACGTGAGGGGATAATATAACAGTCGAACTTCGATATCTCGAAATCGCTAACCTCGAACTATCCGAAAGTTCGATACATGAACTACATTACTTCATGCTCGGTTAAGTCAAACATACCAGTGTTTCAAAGTTAAAACGTGGCTTAGCCACGTTTTAACTTTCGAATACGGGTATGTTCGACATAACCGAGTTCGAGATATCGAAGTTCGACTGTATGTCTCAATAAAGAAAAGACAAATAGTAGATGTCACCTAAAACCACACAAACACGTCAATGCTGAGCTTGAATTAATATTAGTTTCTGTTCGATTTATGGTTACATTTATATGTGACGATGTAATTAGCAATGAGAATATTAGGTTGTGTGTTTGTTATTGATCCAGTGTCGTCTTTAACTAAATGTTTAATCACCCACGCCTTTCAGTGGCAACGGGACTAAAGCGAGCGGTCAAATATTTCTTTACAGTGGATAAGAAAATAGTTCCACTTTACATGGTCATGAATATGCACTGTAACATATACAGTGTTCCCTCCCTACACGTGCCCTCCGAACAACGACTCCCTCCGTACAACGGCCCTTGTCGCAGTTCCATATTAGATCAATTATATTCAATCTATCAACAGCTCGAATGTCGTCTACTTAAATTGTCGTCTGGTGTTTACCCTAAAGTTACAGAAAGGACATTTTGACAGAAAAAACTTAAGGACGAGTGACAAACAGCTTGAATCCAGGTCAGACGCCGCGCGACGCGGCGTCTGATTAGGATTCAAGCTGTTTGCAAATTCTATCCCTATCGTCTCCCATGGGGGGGGGGGAAGGGAGCGCTGTATTCTTTTAAATGTAGCAAGAAGAAATTAAAACCCTGTAAGAAAATAAAGAAAAAAGCACATTAAGACACATTCTACTAAACGTTCAACCTGCCGTATCCCTTTACACCATAGTATATTATTGAAGGTACATACAGCAGGTTGAAAGTAATGCACATCCTGCTTTACTTTCAGCCTGTCTTTAACTCCCATGTACTAGGATATAGAAAATATATTTCTTATATTACATGTACACATATACATGACAGTGTAAACTGGAAGTATTCTCTTCAGTGGAGGGAATAAATTATACGTGCTAAAAGGCTCTACTCCATGTATGAGGTAATATAATAAACGGTTACAGTGGAGAATCTGTTATTCTTTCCCAATAAACGCGTTTACGCTAAAACTATTATTTGCAGTGCAAACAGTTTGGAGCCAGATCAGACGCCGGGTAACCCGGCGTCTGATCAGGCTCCAAACTGTTTGCCACCAAGATAAACAAGAATTATCAGAATTGTCCAAAAGTTGTTCTTTTCTACGTTTTAGTGCTTAGCGTTTGCGTACGTTTGCGTTTAAACGGGAAAGAATAACAGATTCTTCACTGTAAGTGGTCATCAGGCTATATAATAAAGATATCAAGATGAAAAGCAAAAGAAAATCAAATAAATGTAGGAAATAAGTGTTTCTTGAATAAGTTATGTTAACGATTCATTAAAATTTGCCTGGCTAACAAAAGCCGGCGAGTATATAGGCATGTGCCATAAAATCGATTGCAGTCGATGGCCATCGATTGCGAGTTGGCTACCGGTCTGAAATATAGTGAAGAACACGTTATTCTTCCGTTCAAACGCAAACGCATTGCAATGAAAAATAGAAGATGACAACTATTTAACAATTCTGACAAATAGTTTTAATCTGAGTGGCAAACAGCTTGGAGCCAGATCAGACGCCGGGTTACCCGGCGTCTGATCTGGCTCCAAACTGTTTGCAATGAAAATACTAGTTTAAGTGTAAAAACGGTTATTTGGAAATAAAACGTTTTATCTACTGTACTCTGCACGCTGAACACGGGCACAAACGGGCTAACCTTAACAGCAAACAATGGTAACTGAACACGCTACTGATCTCTCTCTACACTGTTTGCAATCGTTTTAGCACAAACGCGTTTATTAGAAAATAAGAACTTACCCACTGTAAAAGGGGTTTTGTTTATTTAGGTACAGCTTAAAACGCGTTAAAATTTATATACTTTGATAAAAAAAACGTGGGAACTACGTTATTCAGTCGAAACAGCTACATGTAGTTTACAAACTGTTTGTTTCAATGACAACCTTATATTGTTCGATTTTTCTGACCTGTCGGAGTTATTTTTAGAACAGAATAGTTCATAATGGTAAATAGATAACAGGGTAACATCGGATCTATATAGTCGTACACTTTCCAACTTGAGATAACATGATCCTCGTGCAGCACGAGACCCTTGCGCTAACTTTACTGGTATTTTATTCTTTTCCAAAAAACGCATTTATATACTTAAACTATTATTTCCATTGCAAACAGGTTGGAGCCAGATCAGACGCCGGGTTACCCGGCGTCTGATCAGGCTCCAACCTGTTTGCTACTCAGATTAAAAATATAATTAAAATTTCTTAAAGTAAATTTCCACAGTTTAGTGCATCTTACGTTTGCGTTTAAACGGGAATGAATAAGGAATCCTCTACTGTACATTGCGCACAAAATTACAGCTATCCGTATCATTAACCGTATGTAGAGAAAACTCATCCCTTTGAAAGTTTTAGAATGTTCCAATCTAAAAATAACTCCGACAGGTCAGAAGAAAACACTAATACCTGACTCAATAATGTAACGTAAATAAGTAAAGTATGGGAACCTATTTACAGTGAAACCCGTACTTATTCAAAATACAATGTAATTTTGAGCCATTTTATCCCTCTTTTCGCCATCTCATGATGACACCTTAGACATTGCGTAGGTCTCGTTATTATATGTATCATGAAGTGTTTCATATACCATCATTATTAAGACATTTAAACGATGAAACATATTACGTAAACATATCGTATACATAATATGATAATAACTTATACGGTACTAAAACACGCGATTGTGATTAAAAAGTATGTCGAGTGCCAAAAGGTTGGAGCCAGATAAGACATTCTTTAGAATATAACATACATTTCAAACCAATCAAACTGCCTTTTGCTACATATTAACTACGACACTTAATCTTTAAGAATTTTGTTGTTTTTCGACGTCGCGTGGTGTCTGCGCGCGATATAGATAGCTCCGGCTCGCAGCAACTAGTTTAAACATATTTTATTTCGAATATTTACAGAAATGGGGTCGGGCTACAAGTGCTCACCACTTAGTTACAGCCCTCCCCCTAATGTTTGATAACACAAAGAATGGACAATAATGACATTGTTAACATAAATATATAAACAAAACAAAATTTGCAATATAGGTAGGAAATGCAGCAAACATAAGGTATAAAAGGCAAAATAGTGCTTTGTGATCATGTTGCATGTACTTGTGAAGGTGACTGCTAACCGCAAAGCAAAAGTAATACAGACTAACAACTGCATTACCATTGTCTTGCATTCAACCGCCATCCGCCTCTTGTACCAATAAACCATTAAACTACTGTATTTCGCATGTATAAACTGAGCACCAAGACTCGTTTGTAAATTATAAGATCATAATATAGTATTTGAATTTGAAGGTCATGGTCAAGCCACGCATTTGTAATATTTAGACCTTATATTTTAATTTCTGAATGATAATATAATTGCTGCATATCGAGAGTGGGAGAGATAGAAAGTGTAAATGAATGAGAAAGAGAGATAGATAGAAAGAGAGAGAAAAGAGAGAGAGAGAGAGCATCCAAACATAGTATTTAAGGACCCGTTGGCTCGTTCAGAGATCAAAGGTTGTTTTCTATGTATATTTGAACCGGCCACTTGTTTTAATAAAATAGTGCACTGCTTCGAAAATCACCAAGTTATCGTTGTAAGACAATTGCTCATTTCCATATAAAAAAAGTTCACAGCTTAAAGGTTGGAAAATTCTGGTTTTCTGCAACAAGAGCTGTCTTTGTTCTCTATATTTTGTACAGCGGAAAAAATAATGATCGCTATTTTCAACCACATTAAAACATGAACAATAAGGATTTATAGCAATATGATTATTAAAGAGATCATTATTTAGATCACTGCAATTATTACGTAACCTTGCATGTAAGACAGCTAGATAGCGTTTACCATGAACATAACGATGTTTTACATTTATCTTGTTTGGATTTGCGCAAATCCTTGCTTTAAAGGATGAAAAAGTAGAAATATTTCGGATACTGGTGTCTAAAGAGTTCCAGATTATTATTGACGATGGAATACAAGATTTTTTAAATAAACTAGTCCTTGTAAAAGGTAAAGTAAAATTTTCACTATCCCTTAGTGGGTAATTTGACATATTTCTTTGCGACGGTAGTTGTAAACTAGTTGTAAACACTGCCATATTTGGCGATCTCAGAACCAGAATAAGCGAGATTCGTTAACTAGAAGCTTTTGAATGGGCCAATCAAAATTTAGGTTATATTCTAAACTAATTAGAACAAACTAAGTGAATTTTTAATGGCTAAGAAGGGTCACGCTCGCTGGGCCCTCGCTCCATTAAGATTTCACTTAATATGTTCTAACTATAACTTCCTAATTTACGCGTTTATGCTAAAACAATTATTTCCATCGCAAACAGTTAGGAGCCTTATCTGACGCCCTATTTCTCCGGCGTCTGATTAGACTCCTAACCGTTTGCTACTCAGAATGAAATATATCGTTAAGAAATTGTTTCCATTGTCTCAGTTGTAGTGCATGGTGATTGCGTTTTAGATTTGTGTAACTCTTTCACTGCCAAGTTTTATCGTCTGCTTTACAGTGGAGAATCTGTTATTCTTTCCCGTTTAAACGCAAACGTACGCAAACGCAAAGCACTAAAACGTAGAAAATTGCAACTTTTGGACAATTCTGATCATTCATGTTTATCTTGGTGGCAAACAGTTTGGAGCCTGATCAGACGCCGGTTTCCCGGCGTCTGATCTGGCTCCAAACTGTTTGCACTGCAAATAATAGTTTTAGCGTAAACGCGTTTATTGGGAAAGAATAACAGACTCTCCACTGTAACCCTATTACCGCCAAAATATCGTCTGAATTGGTTGTGTCGTATGCAATATTTTAAAAGTCAGATTGTAGGCTGGTTTCATTGAAACAATGTCGATTCGAGTGTCAAACAGTTTGAATCCTGATCAGACGCCGCATTACGCGGCGTCTGATCAGGATCCAAACTATTTGCAACGTCGCCTTTAGGCGCTTTGGAAGAGAAATATTTATTCGGGAAATACTCATGTCGGACAAATCGAAAAACCTTGTAAACGTACGAAAGAACGTTGTGCAACATGATCACCGGAAGTGCTTTCCCGACGGCATTAAAGAGAACAAGTAACACCCACTGATATAGCCAAGAAGTTTTATTGTACTTTTGAAAGCCATGCAGTTTAACTGATCGTATCCGCGGTTGGTTTATTCTGCTATATTAAATTTTGATGTCAGATGCTTCTCCGCAAATTTAAATTTGACAATAAAAAAATTAATAAAAAATCCCAACAAAAAACCAAAACAATGATATTAACAACGAACGAGTAAACAAGTGTTGCTGCCTATATATTGTTAAGTACAGTTTGCCAGCTGATACTGTATTGATCTCACTGACGATTTTCTATTAGTCAGTATTATTTTTTCTCGTTAAAAACCCTGCCTCGATCTGGCTACAAACTGTTACCCGTTCAGATAAAAATTGACCGCAAAACTATATCAAAATTGTTTGCAAATGCAAATATATATATTTCATTTTCATGCATTGTGGTTGAGTTTCGTTTGCGTTTAACCCTTTCACTCTCAATTACGTCATAAAGCGCACTTGCCAATAGTTGCGATTCTGACTGTTGACCACTTGTCTTGAAATAACGTAAGTTATTCTGCCTGAAATCTAACTTTGAAACGATATTGCAGACAATAGTATTAAAGCAGACGACAATATGGCTGTGAAGGGGTAAAAGAAAAACAATAACTTCGTATCCACTGAAGAATAATATAGGCTTCTCTGTTGTAATATTTTAAAAACATATTAACTATACTGTTTTTATTTTTCTCTAGAGATATCTGAGTTGGCGTTTGGATTTTTTATGCTGGTTGGGAAAACATGAAATTTGAATCATTTAACGGAGAAATATCCCTTGGACTGAGTAAAAGATGTAAAGGGGAAAATTGTATGTCCAAATATATTAAAAGTTGTAGAATTATTACACATCAGCAATAAACTATTACTTTTCAATTTGGCTAAATATGTAAAGGAAGCTGTCATCTTCCGTAATACTTTGATAAATATTGTGCAAGATACCATACAGTACAGAATTGTGTATGTTTCTTATATAAACACGTCATTGTGATTTGATTTATTATGTATTTCATATGTGTACAACGAGGTACACTGTACAAGTTGTGAACAAAAGTTCTGTTCTGTTCTGTTCTGGTATAACTATAAACATGCCATGAGATAGAGGGTAAAACACTATGCATTCCAAGCCTTCTATGTAGAGAACTATTTTCGTAAACTGACGATCTACTGAATACTCGAACATTATGTTATAGTTAGAACATATTAAGTGAAATCTTAATGGTTAAGAAGGTCAAAGCGAGCGCCCAGCGAGCGTGACCCTTCTTAGCCATTAAGATTTCACTTAATACGTTCTAACTAACTTAGAATATAACCTATATTTTGATTGGCCCATTCATAATCTTCTAGGAAACATTCTGTTTGTGAGATCGCCAAACATGACAGTGTTTACATTTAGTTGCTACAAGCCGGTGTAACGCAGTATAATGACCCACTCGTGCAAAAGGACCCGGGTCTTTATACTACGTAGAGAAATGACCCAAGACCGCGAGGGGGTCATTCTACTACAAGTCGGTGGATACTTTTTCTGCGGTCTGTGGTCATTTTTCTGCGTAGTAAAATGACCCGGGCCACTGTTCTACGTAGTGACATGACCCATGGGTCATTTTAGCAGGGGTGGGTCATTCTACTGCGTTACACCGGAGCTATCTTATAGCGCGCAGGCACCACGCGACGTCGAAAAACAACAAAATACTTAATGATTAAGTGCCGTACTTAAAGGGTAGTAAAAGGCAGTTTGATTGGTTTAAAATGTAGGTCATATTCTAATCTTTATAAGTACTTAGCGTCCTTGGAAGACAATGGTCGATCGCTCTACGACAAGTACATTGTACCAATATTTACCGACATTTACAAATGTATCAAGATCATTGTTGATGCCAACAACCTTCACCTGTCAACTGTCTTTACTTCATTTAATCGAAATATTTGAGTACAGCTAGACCTTCATAGCCCGGAGCTTCTTTAGTGATCTAACCCTTTAATGATCAAATTATTCGGAAGATTTTTACCCCCTGCACCTTTGCACTGTCGTCTGTTTCAGTTTTGTTGTCTGCAATGTCGTTTCAAAGTTAAAAAATAATGCAGTATGACTGAAGAAATTTCAAAACGAGTGTCAAACAGTTTGGATCCTGATCAGACACCGCGTTACGCGGTGTCTGATCAGGATCCGAACTGTAAGCAAATGCGCTTTTAGGCGTCATTGAGAGTGAAAGGGTTAGGGATAGGGTTTCGGTGCATTCATTTAAATCTTAAAAGTACACGGTTTTTTCTTATTGATTGCAGGTCTCAGTCTTAAATTATGATGACAATAAAATATATATTAACGAATATGCGACATGTGTCACGATATGAGCGGAAACAAGCTTTCCATAAACCTTGGTCGACCCTGTCAAACTCCCCTTGATCTGCATATCCATAACGGAATCAACTACAATAAACAACTACAGTGGAGAATCTGTTATTCTTTCCCGTTTAAACGCAAACGTACGCAAACGAAAAGCACTAAAACGTAGAAAAGAACAACTTTTGGACAATTATGATAATTCTTGTTTATCTTGGTGGCAAACAGTTTGGAACCTGATCAGACGCCGAACTGTTTGCACTGCAAATAATAGTTTTAGCGTAAACGCGTTTATTGGGAAAAAATAACAGATTATCCACTGTATGGTTTAATGTAACCTTTATCTAATCATGTTACACATTTGGTTTTCTCCTGCAAACGTGATTTACAAATATAACACAATTCACAAAACTAAGAATATATATTTCTGTCCTTGCCTTGGTGGATATTTCCACGGGGTCAAACGGACCCAGAGGAGAAATCGAGTACCTAAGCGTCTCCGTTTAATCCATATTGTTTTCAACAATTAAAGATGAAATACACATATTGTTTTGTAATGAAATATGGCTAGGGAACACGGTACTTGCGTCATATGGGTTTGAATTCCTCATTGAACTTGTGTCTAATTACATAACCTTGTTCCCTTGGTTATATATGATTGCTACAAAAATAGCTTCAATGTTGCTTGATCACACACAGTAATGATCTGTATATCCCAATGACTATTTCTTAAAAACCTACAAGCAGGATCAAAATTATTTGCCACTTGTTTTGAAATGACGGTAGTTATACTGCCTAAAATATAACTTTAAAACGATATTGCAGAGAACAATATTAAAGCAGACGACACTATACCGACGAAGGGGTATGAACTTCATGTTAAAGTTGTTCTTGATAGGGTTAACTCCATTCAGGCCTAGCGACGATAATGCATCTCATTTGCAAACATACACTCAGTACAAAAAGAAACGCACATTGTGCTCAGGCGCAGATTAAGAGACTTTTTTAAGATACTAAGACCATATCTCAAGATCAATTTAATTCAACCAAAAGTTTAGAAAAACATATTCTTAAAATTACTGTGCTGTATTTTAACCCTTTCACTCTTAATGACGTCAAAAGGCGCGTTTTCAAACAGTTTGGATCCTGATCAGACGCCGCGTAACGCGGCGTCTGATCAGGATCCAAACTGTTTGACACTCGTATAGATATACTTTAAGTTATAGTACTTTGAATCTTACTTTGAAACGATCTTGCAAACAACAAAATTGAAGCAGACGACAATGAAACGGTGGTGGGATAAAAATCTCACGATTAATTTGGCAGCGAAAGAGTTAACTAGTACCTGTTGAAAACACCGCACCGATTTGTACAGGTTGTGATGATACCAATCCAATGATAAACCTCCCATTTTCAACATTGATAGCCCAAGACGGAACTACTGACTGTAATGAAAAGATTATTTCACAAATACGTTCCTTCTACATACAGATAATATTGTAATAAAAGTGTGCGTTTCTTTTTGCACTGAGTGTATATTGTGAAAAACCCAAAATATTGAAATATTATACTAGACTTAATGGAGATTGGAACTGCCCATTGAGGTTTAAGGGATACGTGAGTTGATTTAATGTGTGAATGAAGTAAAGATGGAAACATCGAAAGTAGCTTTCCGTTTATGACTTCTGACCTGGTTCCAAATTGTTTGCAATGAGCATACGGGTTTAAGCATCAACTCGTATATTGGAGAAGAAGGACGACTTTCCCCATTACATTGGCAGTGAATAGACAAACACGTTTTTGCCCGATGGCCTTAAGTCATACTTGATAAAAAAGCATTGCAAATGGATTTCCATTAGGCCCTGTCTATGTGATAATTGATTTTTAAAAATTTGGTATTTTTTAGAAAACATAGAAAACCTGACTAAAACTATATTGTCTAGACGGTATTATGTGTGAAGCATTAGAGGTATGGAACCCTTGCTTCTCTTTTCGCGCTACAGTTGTGTTTATATTATTCTTTTAAAGTTTGATGACACCTAGTGAAATCGGGACAATGTGCGAACTCTATACGGAGAGCGATTGGCCGTTCTCGTCAAATGCCAACCTGGGGCCCGTTTTACTAAACAACTTACGCAAATTATTTGCGTAAGTCAAAATTTTAAATTTTAATTTATATTTTCAATTGTCACTTGCTACAAACAGCAAATAGCCAGATCAGTGGACGCGCTTTTAGCGCGTCCTCTGATCTGGCTATTTGCTGTTTGCAAACGTTTATGATCGAAAAATAAGAATTGAACGATTTTGACCTACGCAAAAATTTTGCGTAAGAAATTTAGTACATGTAAAACGGGCCCCTGTTCCGAACCATGCTAAAGCATGGTTCGGAACATGCCGGCAGTTGCCGAGAATGGCCGATCGCTGTACGTAGAGTGAAGATTTCGTCCGATCTCAACCTTTATTATGCGTTTAATATAAAAAATATTGTATATTTTGTTTCACCGCGTTTGCTATTAGTTTTTTCTATTTCAACTTGAAATGATAACGACTGAGCTCTCGTGTTTACTGCTATTGTTTTATAAAAAATGACAATTTATAAAAACTCCATTTTGGGAAGGACAAAAACATTATTCTATCGACGAAAGAAAAGATAAGTTTTGTATTGAATTTTGTTTTATTGTAACCCAAATTACAAAATTACTTGAAATGGTTTTATTGAAACAATAATTTTTAGTGTGGATGTATAGTTAGCCCCTTTACTGCCATGACGTCATCAATTGTCGTCTGCTTTTATTTCTTTCATTTAAAATTAAGGGATTTTGACTTTAGTATCAACAATATGGCTCCTGGTCAGAATCAATCTGATCAGGATCCGAATTGTTTGCATATACTATTGTACATGGGGTAAGGCAGTACATGGTTAAACTGAATTGTTTTTTTACGATTGCAATTAAAGAAAGCCTTTAAACTGTGACTCTTTTGTCGTTGTAGATACATGTAGCATATTGGAATCTTGTCTAACCCTTCCCCCATGGAAGCGCCTTTAGCACATTTAGTTTGTTCCTCCGCTGAACAAAAATTGTTCTTATTTATGAAGCCATACATATATATCTAATGAATATATTTTAATTCTAACAGATGGTAGTTTAACCCTTTCCCCTATAGAAGCGCCTTTTAGCGAATATGATTTATTCATCCGCTGAAGAAAATAGTTCCAAATTTATCAGTCATGAATATATATTACAGGGAATAGTTTCTATATTCTAGAACATGATAGCTTAAAGCAGGCTGAAAGTAAAGCAGAATGCGCCTTAGGGCGCATTCCGCTTTACTTTCAACCTGCTTTAAGTAGTCACATATCTTCAATATTATACCTAGGCTATCAGGTAAAGGGTTAAAGCATGCTGAAAATGAAGCAGAATGCGCCCTAAGGCGCATTATGCTTTACTTTCAACCTGCTTTAAGTAGCAACCTATCTTCAAAAATTTAAACAGGCTATTGGGTAAAGGGTTACAGGCACTTTAAACAAACAAAACAGAAACACACATTCATAGTGTGCCTCTTTGAGGCAATCAACATACGAAGCCTTAACCCTTTCCCCAATAGAAGCGACTTTTAGCGTATTTAATTTATTCCTCCGCTGAAGAAAATAGTTCCAGTTTATACCCTCGTGAACAATTACCATACCAAATATTTTATATAGCCTAGTAGATGGTAGCTTAAAGCAGGTTGAAAGTAAAGCAGAATGTGCCAAGGCACATTCTGCTTTACTTTCTACCTGCTTTAAGTGATCACCTGTATTTGATGTTATAAACGGGTTATTGGGTAAAGGGTTAATTAGGAGAAAAGCTTTCATTTGTGGTGACAACTTTGTAATTGTAGATTACCTATGGGAATAATTTGTAAAGTTTAAAGTTACAAGAAAGAAAAATAACGTTGACTGTGTACTATAAAAATAAAAGTAAAAACCTATTTTCCTCCATGTTTTTATGCAACTAATGTAAAAAGTAAAAACCATGTGCGAAACCTTAGTTTGATCATGGAAATATACGGGTTGTATGTTACAAAAATAGTTTCAGCACATGTATTTGCTTTGAATAAATTCTGTCACAAGGGTATTCAGTACACGATAAATGAGATTTTTACTTTTTTATTCCGTTTCAAACTTAACAATTAAAAGTGATTTTTGCAGGCATGACTTTACTCGCATCTCAAGCAACATTTTGCGTGTCAGATTAAAGAAAGCAGAGAGCTGCAGATACAGTGGAGAATCTGTTATTCTTTCCCGTTTAAACGCAAACGTACGCAAACGCAAAGCACTAAAACGTAGAAAAGTACAACTTTTGGACAATTCTAAAATTCATGTTTATCTTGGTGGCAAACAGTTTGGAGCCTGATCAGACGCCGGGTTATCCGGCGTCTGATCTGGCTCCAAACTGTTTGCACTGTAAATAATAGTTTTAGCGTAAACGCGTTTATTGGGAAAGAATAACAGATTCTCCACTGTACATAAACCTATTTCCACAAAAATACACGTTTTAAAATAGTTCATGTTTTTACAGTAATATGAGACATGATGTAAGAATCATTTCATATGTCCTCGTAGTTTGTAGCTTAAAGCAGGCTGAAAGTAAAGCAGAATTCGCCTTAAAGCTAATTCTGCTTTACGGCTAGAATATAGAAATATAAGTGAAAACTGGTAAATTTAATTAACACTGTTTAGATCCAGATAAGACGCCGAATAACATGGTTTCTGCTCTGGATCTAAACTGCTGACATACTTATGTAAGATAAGTCGCTTAGTCAACAATGCTAGCAGGAATAACGCATTGCAATAAAAGTAGAAAATTGCAAAGTTTCGAAAGTGTTACCTTTTTATTTAATATTAGTGGCAATAAGTTAGATTTTGCAATGGCTACATGTATGAAGGCCTGCCTGTAAGAATAAACGCGTTTATTGGAAAAATAACAACACACAGCATAATGTTGTACATGTACTTCTGTTTTGAATTTGTCCTTGTCAATACCCAAAACTGCTGAGATGTAACTTAATAACCCTGGTATTTACAACTTATGAAAACCGTTTCCTTGGTGTTAATTGCTTACGAGTTCATGTCGCACACACGTGTTATTTCAACGGAAATATTACTCGCCAACACCTCCATCAATCTGTCGTAACATCATATATTGTGTGTAACTATGGCAACCGAAATTTGCCGTTAGAAACCTAACACCAAGGGCATTTCAATGGATGATAATATTGCTCTTTCTAGTTTCTACCCTGATTGCTACCTTACCCAATTTTGCCTGAACCTTGTCACTAACTCTCCCCATGTGCTTGTAAGAATATCGAACAAAACGGAACAGAACAGATCTTTTATTTTAATCAGGCCTTATGGCGCATTATGCTTTACTTTCATCATGATTTAAGTGGTAACTTATCTATAGTATTAGAAACAGGTTGTGGGGTAGTGGGTTAATTGTTAATGTCAAAACAACACATACCATATACGCTGATATAAAAAACATATATAGGATTTGTCATGAGTCGATGTTTAAGACAAGCTGATCTCAAACGAGTCTAGAATTGAAATGTTATTAAGCGAGCCTTGGCGAGCTTAATAACTTTTCTTTTCTAGACGAGTTAGATATCAACTTACCTTAAACATCGACGAATCACAGATTCTTTTTTTCACATAATCAACGAGTTTAAGCTATTTTTTTTTAAAGCAATATGCATTATTTGGAACCCCGGTGACGTCAAAACTCCGTGATAAATAGTGACGTTATAGTGACGTCATCAAATTGATCTTACACATGTTGGTGATAAAGATATTTGTGATCGTGTTCGCTATAGAAAACAAGGGTAGTTATGTGAGAAACATGTATACCTCAGTATAAAGTTATCATTTGTGTTACAGTGGAGAATACATTATTTTAATATTCTGTCCCATTTAATTCTATTATGATCAAATTTACAGTGGAGAATCTGTTATTCTTTCCCAATAAACGCGTTTACGCTAAAACTATTATTTGCGGTGCAAACAGTTTGGAGTCAGATCAGACGCCGGGTAACCCGGCGTCTGATCAGGCTCCAAACTGTTTGCCACCAAGATAAACAAGAATTATCAGAATTGTCCAAAAGTTGTTCTTTTCTACGTTTTAGTGCTTTGCGTTTGCGTACGTTTGCGTTTAAACGGGAAAGAATAACAGATTCTCCACTGTACCCCTTCATCAACATATTGTCGTCTGCTTCAATATTGTTGTCTTCAATATCGTTTCAACGTTAGATTTAGGCAGTATAACTAACGTATTTTCAAAACAAGTGGCAAACAGTTTTGATCCTGATCAGACGCCGCGCAATCAAAACTGTTTGCAAATGCGCTTTATGACGTCATTGAGGGTGAAAGGGTATTTTCTTTAGTGGAAGGATAAATTATAGGCGTATAAAGACGAATGTTTGCGGGAATCGGTTAAATTGATGTCGGGCGTGTGATTATTGCAAATGACACTGAGTCAATATGACACATACCAAGTCCGTTCTTTTGACTATAATCATATGTGTTTATGATGTTTTGGATTCCGTCAACAACATAATAGCGTTTCAACAATACGCAGTGTCAATTACAGAAACTATATGGTTATATTACATTTGAATTTCTCACCCTTTAAACAGCGTATTAACCACCTGCTCGAAGCGTAGTCTGCGTTTATTATTGAAGTGTTTCTTCATCTATACAATTTAATTTAGGTATCACTTCAATCAAACTCGTATCAAACGATCATTTCAAAATGAAATCAATTATTCGTCTTGGGGTCAAGCCTTTGCGTAAGCCATCACGCCATAGATATACATTTTACCGAATTAACTTATTCCTCCACTGAAGAAAACAGTTCCAAATTGATAAATATTTCCTATATTATAGCAGGTATTAGCTGTAAGCAAGCAAACAGAGTTGACCCTGATGAACTTCCCATCATATTCTATATTATTACCTAATGCTATACGTTATTTTTTACTGTTTTGCTGTGTTGCTCTGACATTGCCTAATCCGGGGGCAATAGTTTTAACTATTGCATGGCCGCTAGGACGAACTGTTTCCCCTGCGCGGAAAAGATGCGTAGAAGTTTTAAATTCAGAGTCAATGAGAAGTGTTCCGGTACCCGTAATTGTTGTTTGGTGAATGTTTAATACTTTATGTCATGCTTTATTATTATTTATGATAATATTATAATCAATGAGACGAGTTCGTAATACACATCAACGTTATCCTTTATACCGAGAACCAATACGGACACGAACATTACATTAATGTGCGGATGTAAACATGCAAGCGCTTTCAAGAAGACGCTGATCATTCATCAGACGTCTGTTAAAACCACGAATAAAAACAAATAGTGTTATCCTACGTGCAAAAAATCAAAATGACTAATATAATTTTATTTCATTTGTATTTTGGCTCAGATTAGTTCTTGTTGAAAATTCTATTTAGATAGAGTAATAGGTAATAAAACAGTTATTTCATGTGCGTTAGGGGAACAGTCGAAACTATTGACCCTCGTTATCAGGGAAACATTTCGAACTGTTGCCCGAGGCCTATCGGCCTCGGGCAAGAGTTCGAAAGTCTTCCCTGATACCTTGGGCCAACAGTTTCGACTGTTCCCCAAACACACATAAAGTCAATGTATACTATTTGCTATTTCATATGAACTATTCTTACTGTATGGACACACACATACAGTGGAGAATCTGTTATTCTTTCCCAATAAACGCGTTTACGCTAAAACTATTATTTACAGTGCAAACAGTTTGGAGCCAGATCAGACGCCGGGTAACCCGGCGTCTGATCAGGCTCCAAACTGTTTTCCACCAAGATAAACATGAATTATCAGAATTGTCCAAAAGTTGTACTTTTCTACGTTTTAGTGCTTTGCGTTTGCGTACGTTTGCGTTTAAACGGGAAAGAATGACAGATTCTCCACTGTACCCTACATTTATTTTAGATAACATTTTTATATCCTAACTGATGGCAGCTTTAAGCAGGCAACATAGTAAATAGTTCAACTTTAAACAGTCATGAACACGCACCGTTCGAAATATAGTTTTTACCCTAGTCTATCCTAGCTTAAAAGAGTCTTAATCTAAAGCAGAATGCGCTGTAAAGCGCGTTATGCTTTACTTTCAGCCTGTTCTAAGCAACCATCATTCTTCAATACTGTAAGCAAGATGTGGACGGGGAGATGTACTAGGGAAAGTCGTATGAATGTTGCACCGCATTATTAGTCATAATTTGGTTAAAATAAATAGCATAATAACATTTAATTATGCCTATGATACGCAATAATTGCACGTGATAAGCTATAATTGGGTACCAGCTATGATATAAATGTGTACTCAATGCCTCAATGTGCGGCATCCTGCTACTATTTGAAAGTTATTATTTCCTGTTTAACCCATTTCCCCATAGCCTTACCGTTACGCAGAATAGTGGACACGCAGGTGGCCCACTTGCTCTCATTTTCGAGCATTAAAATAAGACGGGCATTTTTACATAACTTGTAATAACATTTTTTTCTGGACAGATATCGTTCCTGTGCAAACGGCCTGTGTTAGCTTAAACATTTTCCTTTATGATGGAATTTGTTTTGAAAAAATATTTTAATAAGATTTTGGTCCTTTTTTAAGTTTAAAAAAGACACCTCTAAATCACATTAAACAAAGAGTAAAATGCTGAAAATAAGCCTCGACACGGATAATATAACACGACCTTGTGCATTTATACAAATCGATATCAATTCTGTGCAAACGGGCTCGTATACTTGACTATTTGTTCTTTCTTTTGATATAAATTTAAGAATTGTAAGTTAATGTTAATTTGGTCCTTTTTCAAATTGAAAATAAAATTAATATGTTCAAAGAGTCGTCGGGAGTTTCCGTAAATACCGAGCGGTAAGAGCCGAACATTGACGGGCACGCAAGCTAGCGTAGGACAGTTTATCGATAATCTATCGGTGTCCACTATTCTGCCTAACGAACTTTTGAAAACAGGATACTACTAAAAGCAGATTGAAAGTAAAGCAGAATGCGCCTCAAGGCGCATTCTGCTTTACTTTCAGCCTGCTTTCAGCAAAACTCTATTAGGATATAGAAATGACTTATAGTACATTTTCATAACAGTGTTTTGTATAAATCTGAGCTTTTTGCTTCAGTAGGAGCATAATATAAAAGCGTAAAATGTGTATCTATGAGGTAATGTTTTTAACACAACCAAGCACATATGGAATACAATATAATGATGAAAATGCAATTCAATGAAAATGTTGATGATTCTTATCATCTCAGTGGGTAACACTGCTGTTACAGTGTATAATATGTTAGTTTCACAAAACTACCCTTGTTTTCTATAGCGAACAACGATTACGAATATCCTCATCTCCAACACATGTGAGATCACTTTGATGAAGTCACTATAACGTCAAAATTTATAACGGCGTTTTGACGTCACCGGGGTTACAAAAAATGCCTATTACTTTGAAAAATAGCTTCAAATCGTTTGATATGTGAGAAAAAGAATCTGTCACTCGTCGATGTTTAAGACAAGTTGACCTCAAACTCGTCTAGAATAGAAAAGTTATTAAGCTCGCCAAGGCTCGCTTAATAACTTTTCAATTCTAGACTCGTTTGAGATCAGCTTGTCTTAAACATCGACTCATGACAGATCCTATATTTCTTTCGCAATAAACGCGTTTATTCTAAAATAACGATGTCCATTGCAAACTATTTGGAGCCAGACATGCAATGTGTTCAAATCTATTGATTGCTTTAAGCAAAGTGAAAGTAAAACAGAAAGCTCCCAATAGGAGTTTTCTGTTTTATTTTAACATTGAGTTAAGCTCCATCCTGTCGTTTAAATACGATAAATTATCCATTGTTAGTGGTCGTAATAGAGGATTTCTTTTACTGTTTCTGGATTTTATGAAATCTGTGATGGATAAATAAATTGAGATGTCAAAGGCAGGCAATATGTCATTGAGAAAATCATCTGAAACAAGAAACCATTTCGAATAGCCCTGCATGGGGTAATACCTTATATATTGCTATTTTATTCAAATGTTTTAGTACAAATTCAAACCTCAGCTTGCTTTATTTGATTAAACGCCTATTTCTATGACACGTACATATTCAAGGACGTTGTACGTATAATATTAGACATATAAAACACAATTTTGGGATGTTTAAGATATGTTTTTACTATAAGACATATACAGTGCCCCCTCTCTACTACAACACCCAATGGGAGATAAAGATTGTGTGTTTTTCAGAGGGAGTTAATATGGGCAGTGAATGGCTTACGTTGTAAACAACTAGAATCTAGATCAGACGCCGCGTTTATGGATTCAAGCTATTTGTCACTCGTCAAGAACTTTTACTGTCATATTGTCTATTAGGCGACTTTCTGAACAACAGAAAACGACACTTTTAAGCGGACGATATTGCAGACCTGAAAAGGTTGGACATAATTGTCTTGTTTTGGAAACAACGGCAATCAATGTTGTTAGGATGGAATCATTGTTGGGAGGACCGTTGTGGGGAGGGAGCACTGCACATGCACACACAGTATTAAAGCGATAAATGTAATTTGTTCCACTAAGAATAGATGTCTAATGCAAACAGTATGGAGCCTGATCAGATTGTGTTACTTTTAAAGTGGAATAACATGTACAGTGGAGAATCTGTTATTCTTTCCCAATAAACGCGTTTACGCTAAAACTATTATTTGCAGTGCAAACAGTTTGGAGCCAGATCAGACACCGGGTAACCCGGCGTCTGATCTGGTTCCAAATTGTTTGCCACCAAGATAAACATGAATTATCAGAATTGACCAAAAGTTGTTCTTTTCTACGTTTTAGCGCTTTGCGTTTGCGTACGTTTGCGTTTAAACGGGAAAGAATAACAGATTCTCCACTGTAGTTATATACGCTTTCGCCACTACATTTGCAAAACAGACCCTACATTTCTGGGAAATAGTCGTACATTATTGGCTATACCCTCAATATTACTTAGTTGAATAAATACAGTGACGTACACTTTATTCTTTCCTGTTTAAACTCAACGCAAGGCAAACGCAATACAATTAAAATGTAGAACATGACAAAATATGCGTTTAATTTCGATTGAGTGGCAAATACTTTGATCCTGATCAGACGCGGGGTTTTACAATGGAAGTAATGGTTTAGCATTAACGCGTATTTTGGAATTAAATAACACCGTCTCCACTGTGTAACTTTGTTTTGCAACCCCTTTCATATAATGTAGATATAATTCAGTTTTCGCAACGCCATTTGCCAATATGACGTACATGTCAGGAAACATATTATGCCGTGAAAGTTTTTGAGTGACATTTAACTCATTATCCCCTGAGATTTCCAATGGACAATTCAAGTTTACAATAAAGGCTGGTTCATTTTAGACTATCTACTGTTGTATTTTATAACACATTTTATATTGCAAAATGACAAACAGTGAAGTCCCTGATTAGAGGGCTCCTGTAGGAGCCCTCTAATCAGGGACTTCACTGTTTGCATTAGATAAGTGTGATCTACAGAGGTACACTTTTTGTAGAGTACGCATATATGCGTCACTAGGGCTCAATGAGTTAATCATTTATACGTACGACCTGCAAAGATACCGAATGATCCAAAAAAGTAAATATATCAAAGTACCATGAATTAGGGGCCATTTTGACAGAAGAAATATAATGACGAGTGACAAACAACTTAAATCGTGATCAGACGCCACTGGTTGCATACAGTGGAGAATCTGTTATTCTTTCCCGTTTAAACGCAAACGAAACGCAAACGCAATACACAAAAATGTAGAATATAACAATTTTCTGACAATTCTGACTATTGATATTAAGCTGAGTGGCAAACAGTTTGGAGCCTGATCAGACGCCGGGTTACCCGGCGTCTGATCTGGCTCCAAACTGTTTGTACTGGAAATAACAGTTTTAGCGTAAACGCGTTTAGTGGGAAAGAATAACGTTTTCTCCACTATCTGCCCCATGTATGGGATGTTAGGCACATATGGGTTAATAGTCATTGAATTATCAAATGTCATTTGTAACTAAGAAAACGCATTAGAGAAAAACAATGTTGTAAGTACAACTTGTAATTGTCATAAGTACAGTGGAGAATCTGTTATTCTTTCCCAATAAACGCGTTTACGCTAAAACTATTATTTGCAGTGCAAACAGTTTGGAGCCAGATCAGACGCCGGGTAACCCGGCGTCTGATCAGGCTCCAAACTGTTTGCCACCAAGATAAACAAGAATTATCATAATTGTCCAAAAGTTGTTCTTTTTTACGTTTTAGTGCTTTGCGTTTGCGTGCGTTTGCGTACGTTTTGCGTTTAAACGGGAAAGAATAACAGATTCTCCACTGTATCTCTTCGCTCTTATAGATACCTCTCTGCAAACGACATTTTGCCATTTATATGTAACCTTATACAGTGGAGAAAACGTTATTCTTTCCCGTTTAAACGCAAACGAAACGCAAACGCAAATCGCTAAAATGTAGGTAATTACCATTTTTGACATTTCTAATTATTGTTTTTTAATTAGAGTGGCAAACAGTTTGGAGCCTGATCAGACGCCGGGTTACCCGGCGTCTGATCTGGCTCAAAACTGTTTGCAATGGAAATAATAGCTTTAGCGTAAACGCGTTTATTGGGAAAGAATAACGTTTTCTCCACAATAATTATGTCGTACCATTGGTTTATGCTCCCTAACGCAAACGTACGCAAACGCAAAGCACTAAAACGTAGAAAAGAACAACTTTTAGACACTTCTGATAATTCACGTTTATCTTGGTGGCAAACAGTTTGGAGCCTGATCAGACGCCGGGTTACCCGGCGTCTGATCTGGCTCCAAACTGTTTGTATTGTAAATAATAGTTTTAGCGTAAACGCGTTTATTGGGAAAGAATAACAGATTCTCCACTGTAGTTGGTAGGGAGGGGACACTGTAACAGTTTTACAGGCTTTACATAACTCACGTTCCATGTTGCTGTTTATGTCAAATAAATATTACAATGTACAGTCGAAACTCGATACTTCCAACTGGCTTTAATCGATAATACCAGTTTTTCATAATTTGAATTTCAATAACTCGATTTTGCTGAAGCCGAACATACCCGTATTTTAAAGTTAAAACGTGGCTCAGCCACGTTTTAACTTTGAAATATGGGTTTGTTCGATCTTACGCGTGTTCAAGGTATCGCGTTTCGACTGTATGCTATTTATTAACCTGTTGTATCTGCGTCTATTACCACTGTCGGTATGACGTCATCACTCATGTCAATACCTTTAATTCCATGTGACTCTAACAGGTGTTTGTTGGTTAACAATACGCCTACAAATGTAAAAAAACACCAACACCTAAAAGTTGTCAAATCACCTTGACCGATTCCAAATCAATTTGTATATTTAATAGTCAACACTTACTAAACATGAATTTAGCTGCATATGCAAACAGTTTGGATCCAGATCAGACACCGAGTAACTCGGCGTCTGATCAGGAAAAAAACAAAACTGGTTGACACTTGTATTGATATTTCGCAGATTAATGTAAATGGAGAATATCTAAATGGACACCAGTCATAGAGCTGTCGGTAGGTTATCGGAATAAAGGAATCTACAGTGGAGAAACATTACTTTTCCCTGTTAAACGCAAACGAAGTGTACATGTAAACTCATTGCGATAGATTATAGAAACTCACCGTGTCTTGACAGTTCTGACTACCCAGACGGAAATGATTTTACAAACTATTGATAAATTAAGTTTTATAATCTTGGTACATGTAATTACATTGAAAGAATTTCTCTTGTTCGGAATTTGTCTCCATGTAAATCCATAAGGTATCATGTTTATTTTTATATCTAAATGTAGTTATATGTCTTTTCTCTCTTAGTAGGTACATTTCATGTGAAGCACTTTTGAACGCACAATCCCTGTGTGAAAAGAGCGCTACATAAATCTGGTACAATAATAATAATAATGATAATAATAAAAACGAAATTCACCTAACCAGGTATCTATACAGTGGAGAATCTGTTATTCTTTCCCAATAAACGCGTTTACGCTAAAACTATTATTTGCAGTGCAAACAGTTTGGAGCCAGATCAGACGCCGGGTAACCCGGCGTCTGATCAGGCTCCAAACTGTTTGCCACCAAGATAAACAAGAATTATCAGAATTGTCCAAAAGTTGTTCTTTTCTACATTTTAGTGTTTTGCGTTTGCGTACGTTTGCGTTTAAACGGGAAAGAATAACAGATTCTCCACTGTACATGTATCTGGACGAGACGGTGCCACAGTTGATAATAAGATGTTATTCTCCAATTAAACGAAATTCTTACGCAAAGTTTAAAATATTGACGAATCAAAATCTGCGTTACAGAAAGGAGTTGTTCAGCGTTTATTCAGGCTACAAATTGTTTGTAAATGTTTCTCAGTGGAGAATACAGAAAAACGTCTTTTTTTACGACCACGCATTTGGGTAAATCATAAAGTGTTAAAGGCAGAAGGCTGCTTAAGCAAAGCGAATGCAAAACGGAAATCTCCTGTTTTTTATGCAATAAATTAGCTTTCTGTTTGTGGTCGTAATAGAGGTTCAAATGTATCTCATTCTTTCTCAGCATTTACGTTTAAACTAGTATTTCCATTGTAAACAGAGTATCCCGGCGTCTGATCAGGCTCCAAATTGTTTATTACAACTCAGATTGAAATAAACAGATAGACTGTCAAAAAATTGTAATTGACCCCATTTTAAAGCGTTTCGTTTTTTTTAAATGGAAAAGATTGATGTCTTCTCCACTGAAGCATAAGTACGTTTCTTACATGTAGGACCAAATAAAACTCTCCCACTGCGTACAAGTACAGTGGAGAATCTGTTATTCTTTCCCGTTTAAACGCAAACGTACGCAATCGCAAATCACTAAAACGTAGAAAAGAACAACGTTTGGACAATTCTGATAATTCTTGTTTATCTTGATGGCAAACAGTTTGGAGCCTGATCAGACGCCGGGTTAATTGGGAAAGAATATAAGATTCTCCACTGTACAGTGGATAATTTTTTTCTTTCCAAATAAACGCGTTTACGCTATTAAAACTTTTATTTGCAGTGCAACCCGACGTCTGATAAGGCTCCAAACTGTTTGCCGCTCAGATTAAAATGAATAGTCAGAATTGACAAAAAGTGGTCGTTTTCTACATTTTAGTGTTTTGCGTTTGAGTTTCGTTTTACGTTTAAAATGGGAAAGAATTTTTTTCTCCACTGAACCTAGGTGAGATACATCTGTTATAATCAAACTTTATTCTGCAGGGAAATATAGATACGACGTGGGCTTATAATTGGTCACTTATGGTTTTTATAGAAAAAAATACAATCTAGAAGCGACAATTGGTAGTAATTCAGTACCTCACACATAGCTGTGTGGTACTTTCTGTCACAATCAATTGCTAATTACAGTAGAACCTCACTATTACGACCATTAAAAAGAAGGCTAATTGTCTATATAAAAGAGAGCTTAAAGTAATGTGAAAGTGAAACAGAAAGCTCCTGAATGAGCTTTTTGTTGCATTTTTCACATACATGTCTTAAACGACTTACTTTTGACACAATTTAGTAGTCGTAATAGAGAGGTTCTACTGTTATTTCTATAGGCAAAACGGCGGTAGAAACTACAGAGGAGAAGGCGTTATAACGTCCAGTTAATTTGAAACCCAAACGCAAAAAACGAAAATGTAGAAAAACACCTCTTTTTGTCAATTTCTGGAATGAAAATGCTGAAAAATGCCAGGTTATAGAAAAGCATGACGATGTTGGTAATCCAATTTGCATTAGGTTGGAACACGATCAGACACCGTGGTACCCGGAGTCTGATCTGGTTTCAAAATTTAAAGAACGGACATAAGGTTTTTAGCATAAACCCGTGTGTTGGGAAAGAATAACGCCATCATAAAAGGTTTTCTTGAACGTAATATATGAAACATTATTATACTCATAAAATGTATATGGTCTAAATGGTATTGCTTGTAAGAAGGAAATTAATTTTTTACTTCAGAGCTTAATGGTCTGCTGTAACCATCTTACCGCCAAAGTATCGTCTGTATTTGTAGTGGCGTCTGCAATATTTCTAAAGTCATCTTAAGGGCTGTTTTACAGTGGAGAATCTGTTATTCTTTCCCGTTTAAACGCAAACGTACGCAAACGCAAAGCACTAAAACGTAGAAAAGAACAACTTTCGGACAATTCTGATAATTCTTGTTTATCTTGGTGGCAAACAGTTCGGAGCCTGATCAGACGCCGGGTTACCCGGCGTCAGATCTGGCTCCAAACTGTTTGCACTGCAAATAATAGTTTTAGCGTAAACGCGTTTATTGGGAAAGAATAACAGATTCTCCACTGTATTCGAATGTCAAACAGTTTCGATCCTGATTAAACAGGATCAGAATTGTTTGTAAAGTCGCCTTTTGGTGCCGTTGTCAGTGACAGAGATAAATAAGGAGAGGTTTTGAATATACGTAAGAAATGTCACCTCATGCCCTAAAAACTAATATAGGACCGTCTATACTAACTTTGTTTCGGTGGAGATGGCTTTTAATAATCATATACAGTTCTCCCTTCCTACAAAGGCCCTTCCAACAACGACCCCTGCCTAACAACGATTCTTGCCGCTGTTCCCCAAATTAATATAATCATGTGTAAAACATTAACTGTTGCAATATCGTCTGATTGGGCATTTTAACATAAGAAATGAAATTGTGAGTGACAAACAACTAGAATCCAGATCAGACGCCGCTTTACGCGGCGACTGATCTGGATTCAATCCGTTTGCAAATGTAACCAAGTTTCATGTTTCTACCCTTATAACAACAAACTTCTCAAAACGCACACAATATTTGCCTCCCATTGGGTTTTGCTGTTGACAGGGAGCACTGTTTTAATAAGCTAAAATGAAATTTAAACGAAATTTATTGCCATGTAAGTTATAGTAGAAACTGACAACTTACGAAATGATTTTATCTGAGTGACAACTAGTTTGGTGTCTCAAGTTATAAAGCTTTTGAGCTGTGTCTGAGTGTTAGGCTCAAATCTGACCAATCAAATGCTTGTGAATGACTTTAGACTCAACAGAAAAGCCGTATAACCGTGGACCCGGATGACCTTGAGTCTCATCTGGCCCAAACCTTTTGCAATGAAATAACTCTTTCAGTATAAACGCTTTTATTTGAAAAGAATAGCGTCTTCTACGTTGTATAAAGTTTGCTGTCTTTGGAATTATTCGCTTGCTACTGCTAATTGTTCAGATCTAAGGGGTTCGGTGTTTGACCAGGGACCTGTTTCATAAAGCTTCGTACGACAACTGTTGCCGTAAGTCAGATAATAAAAGTGTCAATTATTATCTATTTCTCCACCAAATCCTTTCTTGTGATATCTCTTTGGAATCGTCTTGAAAGACGATTCCAAAGAGATTTCTCAAGACAGAATTAGATAGCGAACACATAATTTAAATGTGTTTTAAAGTTTTGACTTGCGACCGCTTTTTGTCGTACCAAGTTTTATGAAACGGGCCCCAGGATCACATCAAGCACCGTTGCAGTTTCAGCCGAAATGCAGACACCAGATACGATGCAGGCAAACATTTAGGCAACATCTTTGACTGTGAACGATGAAATATTAATTGTATGTGTAGGTAACTCTCATTGCATATGTACTAATTACAATTGCAACAAAATAGCTTAGCATTTTGTACTTAATTTAGGAATTCTACATTTTTTAGTTGAAGTACATTCGTGCCTGGTAAGCATGCCTAGTATGGACACACTTAAAGAAGAATCACCCTGAAGTAATGGCTAAAAGCGAAATTCACGTGTCTCTTTCCTGTAGTAAAACCATTATGTAGTGTTCATAAGTAGGTCTTTACGACAGGTGATTGCTTAAAGCAAGATGACAGTAAAACATAAATCTCCTCCAGGAGCTTTCTGTTTCACTGTAACCTTGTTTTAAGTTATAACATGTATTTTAAACAATCAACTAGTCTTCGTTTATTGGTCGTTATACTTGTAAAGAGGTTTTATATACACGTACCTCCCTAATCAGTCTACTAATGCTAATGTCCTCATTAAGAAAGGTATAACGACTGGTAAATGATTTTACACGTAACTAATAAGATATAAAAATGTAATAAAATGTAATACCGGTACAGTTATATTAATAATGTGATAATATTGAGTAATTCGTCAAAATCGTGGTCTACCAATGTTTTTAATAATTTACTTACTAGTATATTAATAGAAAAGTGTTCGTCATGTACGTAAATATCGAACTAATTGACAATTTCTAGCCCATAAGTTTTAATATTAGTAGAAGCAATCTTATGCAAACAATATGAACCCACGTCACACATATACGCGTCCTTTAGGAACAGTGTACATTTACAGAATACACTTGTCCTATACAAACAGTGCATACCCATATAAGGCTCTTCGTGGAGTGATCTGATCAGGGTGTGCACTTTTTAGGAAACTGTGAAACAATGACAAATATCAACCCAAAGTAGTGATAAGAATAAACAAGACTAAATTGGATTCTTGGCTTGTTCATTTGAAGATAATGGGAGATTAAGCGATCATTCAGTGCAGGATTTCTGAATTAGCCAATTTGCGCCCTATGGATTCGGCCATGTTTATATATTGGATTAGTCCTTTTATGATGTAAGGGGTGCCTGTTCTACATTTTCTTTTTCGTTTTTGTTTTATATTAAAATTCCGGTCAGCAAACAGTGTAGATTCTGATCACACATCGCATATGTTTCTTTTACGGAACGCTAGGCACATATGGGTTATGCAACCACGTGTATGAAATATTATACATACATGTATCTCATTTTAGGGGTCAATTAACACATGATTCACTTTATAAGTATTTATCTCAACAGAGAGATAGCAATGGTAATATTCTTCCCCAATTAAAACGTTTATTCGAAAACAAGTATTTCCATTACAAACAGTTTGGGTAGCCCGGTGTCTGATCTGGCTCTAAACTGCTAGGAACTCAGATACAAACAGATCGCTGGAATGTATAAATAAAAGATACTTTACTACATCTAAGTGCATTGATTTTACGTTTCTTTTGCGTTTAAACAGGAAAAGAATAACGTCTTCTCCACTATAACACTTGTTTACATCGTAGCATGACGCCATTGGGAATTGGGTAACAGGTAATGAAGTGGCTGTAGAAAATTGATCTTTTAGTATTGTCGTTAACGTAGAGCATTGTCGTAAACATATATTAAACACTTCTAATGTTGTTATCAACATATTCAAACGTGTTGCCGTAATCGTGCATGTAACTTAATGTGATGTCATAAACAGTTCGTTAAACGTCGTTGTACGCAATTCTTAAAGTATTGTCGTAAACAATTCGTGTAGATGTTTAGGTAAACAGATGGTACTTACAGTGGATAATCTGTTATTCTTTCCCGTTTAAACGCAAACGTACGCAAACGCAAAGCGCTAAAACGTAGAAAAGAACAACTTTTGGTCAATTCTGATAATTCATGTTTATCTTGGCTCCAAACTGTTTGCACTGCAAATAATAGTTTTAGCGTAAACGCGTTTATTGGGAAAGAATAACAGATTCTCCACTGTATGTAAGCAATTGTAATAGTATCGTCGTGCACGGAACATAAAATGTTGTCGTAGAAAGATCGCATAATATTATCGTAAACATATATTACAATCTTTAATATAGTATTGTACTAATCACGACATATGTCATCAACAGATACGTAAATAAAAAATGTTATCAAACGTGGTATAGTGTGGTTAATAACTCTTATTCTGCACTACGTGTATGCAGCAACAATGTATTGACTACATTTGTAAGTGTTCCTGAAGGCAGGCTTCAAGTTGTTTCCCCTCGTTTTAAAATGAGTCCTCAAATTGGTCAAAAAGTTCTAAATTTGTACGTTTAATTCCTTTGCTTTTGCGTTTCTTGTTTTGTTTAAACGAGAAAGAATAAGTTTTAAGGTATCATTATTGCAAAGGATACACTAAAAAAATTCATTCTGAAATAACAATTGGTCACTTGCTTGCAAATTAATTAACCCCTTAACTGCCGTGACGTCATAAATTTTAAACAATTGTCGTCTGCTTTTATTTCTTAAATTTTAATTTTTGCTATTATGACTGAAGAAATATTGAAATGAGTGTCAAACAGTTCTGATCCTGATCAGACGCCGCGTAACGCGGTGTCTGATCAGGATCCAAACTGTTTGCAAAAATAAATTGTGCTCTGGGTAAGGCAGAGTGAAGGGGTTGATATTTACAACATATGACAACAGATAGCCCGCCATCATGACCCTTTTCTCGTTTAACTTATTGCCACATAACATGTTTCTAGTTTTAAAGACAGTTAACCAATTCAAGCAGACTAAAAGGAAGGCACATTCTGCTTTTCATTCAGCTACTTTAAGAACATGAAGAACAGAACAGAACAGAACATACTTTTATTTCAACTTGTACATAAACGTACCTCGTTGATACATACATTCTATATAATAGAATAACGGTCACCTAACATGCAAACTTTCACATTCATCCAAACAGAGAAAATATCAAACAAATGAAAATATAATTAAGTCACCATCTGCTTGGAGATAGAAAATAATTGTTACGGTATTTATTCATGACTATAATGAAGAGTCGCCATTTTATTCAGTGGAGGCGTAACTAGGGGGTTATGGGTTGTGCGAACTGAAATGCAAATGTCATGCAAAAAACGGAACACATTTTTTGATCGGAGAGAAACATATTGAGCTCTCTGTATATCAAATTAATGCAAACACTTAAGAACCATTAGGTTCTCGCCTCGTAGTTTAGGAATGATTTCAGACAGAAACCAGATATCTAACAGAAACACTTAGCCAATATCCGGCTAAATTATCGTCGGCTTTAAAAATGTCGTCGTCATATGTTTCAAGTGAGTCCTGTATATGATTCTGTTTTAAACTTAATTATCAATTTTGTACAGTTTGGAGTCAGATCAGACGCCGAGTTTCTCGTCGTCTGATCTGGATCCAAATTGTTTGCAAATGCCACTTATGTCGTGTTGGACAGAAAAAGGTGTTAATAATGGACAGACAATGTAATCTGTCAACTTGAGTGGCATTGAGGTTATTCAGAAAATATCTGGTCGAGTGTATCTTGTGTACAAGTCAAATAAAATTATTGTTCTGTTCTGTTCTGTAATAAAGGATTATGTACACCATTGATAACCTTATTTATTATATACCTATCGATGATTTATAGTTATTTCTCAGTTAGATAAATTTATATCGTCACAGTTGATATCGTCACTACATGTAATGATGATATCACTTTTTGTGACGTCACGTCATAATTAGTTTTGTGACTTCGCGGGTAAATAATGTGTGTGTTTTCTGTCAAAATGTCATTAAGATATATATAATAAATATAAAAATCAATTCCTTTGAATAGATATGAAAAATATATCACTCAAATGGGTAGTTAACTGTTTAAAAAACTCGTCCTGCGGACTCGTTTTTTAACCAGATAAAAACCCATTCTCGTGATATATTTTTCATATAATTCCAAAGAAATTGATATATCCTCTATTTGCTCATTATCAAACATTTTCACAAATATGTACAATATTTTTTCTTTATTTCTTTATTAGAGCCCAATCATTATTTTAACATAAAAGACATACAACATTAATTTCAATTCACAGAAAACCATGTAATTTAAATAAGAATTATAAGAGACTATATGCATAATTTAATGATCACATTCATATTCATTGCAAATTTTAACTTAAAATCCATAAACTACAGATTTGATTTAAATATTTTAAGATATATACAGCCTCTACCAATCCTATGATCAAAGCACAGTTGTAATAAAACACAGTGTCTATTTAAAATTACAGTGTACATGTACACGTACAGTGGAGAATCTGTTATTCTTTCCCAATAAACGCGTTTACGCTAAAACTATTATTTACAGTGCAAACAGTTTGGAGCCAGATCAGACGCCGGGTAACCCGGCGTCTGATCAGGCTCCGAACTGTTTGCCACCAAGATGAACAAGAATTATCAGAATTGTCCAAAAACTGTTCTTTTCTACGTTTTAGTGCTTTGCGTTTGCGTACGTTTGCGTTTAAACGGGAAAGAATAACAGATTCTCCACTGTACAATGTTAAGGGGATACCGTATTTATGGACAGTGGAGATGATTTTATTCGTCCCGGTTAAACGGAACTAAGTGAAAACGCAATGCTGAAAGCGATTTAGAAAACTAGTTTTACACTAATCTAACCAATTTATTTCAATCTGAGTGGCAAGCCGTCTGGGCCTTGATCATACACCGGGTAACCCGGCGTCTGATCAGGCAGGTCCAAACTGTGTTAAAAATTGCATCTTCTACACTGCTAACGCTTATAGAGAGTCTCTATATGGCGTGAACTGTGACACAGCCTTTCGACCACAGACAAGTAGATAGACACACACACGAACGCACGCATAGATAGTTTTAGATATGCAATATTTCGCAAAATATGCCCTTTTACACATATAAACGTAACTATATGCACATTATTGCGCTTCCACTCACATACTCATTCGGTAAAGTTGCACTAGCGTTATTTTTCCCGTTTAAACGAAAATATATTCAGATCAGTAAAAATGTATTAAATGACACTTTTTTTTGTTTATCTCTTTCAGCCCTATAGATTTCTCTTGTCTGTATTTATACTACTCATGGACTCATCAAGTACAGGTATTTTGAACCAGTCTACTGTTATATTTTTTGGTACAGTGGAGAATCTGTTATTCTTTCCCGTTTAAACGCAAACGTACGCAAACGCAAAGCGCTAAAACGTTAAAAAGAACAACTTTTGGCATCTGATATTTCATGTTTATCTTGGTGGCAAACAGTTTGGAGCCTGATCAGACGCCGGGTTACCCGGCGTCTGATCTGGCTCCAAACTGTTTGTAATTGAAATAATAGTTTTAGCGTAAACGCGTTTATTGGGAAAGAATAACGTTTTTTCCACTGTATGATAACAAAAACATGTAAACATCAAACAGTGCAGACCCTGATCAGAGGGCTCCTATAGGAGCCCTCTGATCAGGGTCTACACTGTTTGCATAAGTAGTCAGTAATCGCTTCAGAGGGTTGTAGGGTTGAAAGGGTTAATCTGGATGGCAAACAGCTTAGAGCCTGATCAGATTCCCTGTTATCCAGCGTCTGATCTGGCTCTTAACACTTTTTAATATAAATACGGGGAAAGAATTATTTCCTCTCTAATAGCGTTTAATTAACTATTTGGTATACGTTGAGAGGGAATTGTCCCGTTGAAACGTCTACAATGTTTAAATTGCTTTTTAACTTGGGAAAACTTTACGGGATTCATTCTAAATAGCATATACTCTTGAGGAGACGAGTTATCATATAATGGCGAGAAAAGATTGTAATCAGCTACTGATACAGTGGAGAATCTGTTATTCTTTCCCAATAAATGCGTTTACGCTAAAACTATTATTTGCAGTGCAAACAGTTTGGAGCCAGATCAGACGCCGGGTAACCCGGCGTCTGATCAGGCTCTAAACTGTTTGCCACCAAGATAAACAAGAATTATCAGAATTGTCCAAACGTTGTCCTTTTCTACGTTTTAGTGCTTTGCGTTTGCGTACGTTTGCGTTTAAACGGGAAAGAATAACAGATTCTCCACTGTAACTGTAAGTCTTCCTGTAGTTTCCTGGCATTTTACAGACAGTTTCGATCAATAAGATATACAGTGCTCATTCTCTACAACAACACTCTAATAGAGACGAAGTTTGTGTGTGTTGTTCGGAGAGAGTTGTCATCGGAAAAGAAGATTAATACCCTTGGAGTACATTTGCAAACAGTTTGAACCCAGATCAGAGGACTGATTTGGGTTAAAACTGTTTGTCACTCGTCTTTATGTTTCTTCTCTCAAAATGTCCAATACGTATATAACTTTGGCAATTTTAAAGCAAATTACATTGTAGCAGTGAAAGCGTTATACATACAGTGGAGAATCTGTTATTCTGACGTCATTGGTGACGTCATACAGTGGAGAATCTGTTATTCTTTCCCGTTTAAACGCAAACGTACGCAAACGCAAAGCACTAAAACGTAGAAAAGAACAACTTTTGGACAATTCTGATAATTCTTGTTAATCTTGGTGGCAAACAGTTCGGAGCCTGATCAGACGCCGGGTTACCCGGCGTCTGATCTGGCTCCAAACTGTTTGCACTGCAAAAAATAGTTTTAGCGTAAACGCGTTTATTGGGAAAGAATAACAGGTTCTCCACTGTAAGTGTATTGTTTGGGGAACAGTGGCACGTACTGCTGTAAGTAGGGAATCGTTCTTCGGAGGGCCGTTGTAGGGATTGAGAACTGTACGGAAAACCGAGCCTTTATAGACCAAAAAAAAATCGCTTTAAAGAAGCTTCCGAATGAGAGAGGTTTTGCGCCCGTTTTAATTCATTCAATGGTCAGTCTCTCAAGACAGGTGGTTGCGTAATGCAGGACAGCAGTGATGCAGAAAGCTCCCTTATCAGCGTTCTGCATTACTATCATCATGCATTAAGCAGCCACTCGTCCTATGCGTTCTGAAGGCATGTCCCTCGTCATTACATGATTGGCCAGCAAGTAGATCATTTTTATTGACTGCAATGATAACCCGGGTTTTAGAAAAAGTGCGTTTAAAGTCACTGTATCCAGTAGCTAGGTATCTGACCGGAATCGAACATTAGTTCACACCCTTCCCTCCTACTGTAAACCACGTGTTAAGTAGCCATTTAATAACAGATTACCTGATATGTGAACTGGCATACAGTCAGGTTGATGCCTTATCCAACAGTGGAGAAACGGAATTATTTCACGATGAAACGCACTTGTGCTTAAATGATTGTTTCCAGCAAACAGTTTTCAAACAGATCAGACGACGGGTAATCCAGCGTCTGATAAAGCGCCAAACGTTTTGCAACTCAGGTGAAACAAGTCCCCAGAAAGTTAGAACTTTCTATTATTTGTTTTTCATTGCGTGTGCATTTAGTTGGGTTAAAACGTCGAAATGGGACATAGTCACATAATCGTGACTTACTATAATGTAAATGTTATCCTGATACATTGTATTATTCTGCGCGTTCAATGTCTAATTAAAGTAAAGTATTGCCTCAAGCGGTCATTCTTTTACCTGATTCACCCTTAAAACTTAAAATGAATTATTCCAGTTTATAATAAAGCATTGTCCATTGTTTGATTATTTGTGTCGTTGTTGTGGTAGTGAATACCCTGATCAGATGGTTCTAATAGGACCTTCCTCCTGGTTAAGGTTTACACTGTTGTCAATGTGAGATGTTTGCTTCACACAGGTACAGTGGAGAATGAATGAGCAAACAGTTTGGAGCCAGATCAGACGCCGGGTAACCCGGCGTCTGATCAGGCTCCGAACTGTTTGCCACCAAGATTAACAAGAATTATCAGAATTGTCCAAAAGTTGTTCTTTTCTACGTTTTAGTGCTTTGCGTTTGCGTACGTTTGCGTTTAAACGGGAAAGAATAACAGATTCTTCACTGTAAAACCGGAGTAGACACCAAATTACAGTGGAAAAGACATTATTATTTCACCATTTGCTCATTCATTGCCGCAACTGCGCCAAATTTTAAAGGCCATTTAGCAAACAATTTGGATCCTGATCAAACGCCACGTAACGCGGCGTTTGATCAGGATCCAAACTGTTTGACACTCGTATCGACATTTATTCAACAAATCAGCCCTTAAGCTGACTGCGAAAATATTGCAGACGACAATTCCAATGCTGACGATATTTTGGCGGTAAAAGGGTTAAAGCAGACGATAAAACTTGGCAGTTAAAGATTTAATCGAAACTAAACGCAAACGTAATGCAAATTTTAGATGACAACATTTGCAAACAGTTTGGAGCCTAATCAGACGACGAGTTCCCAAATTGGCTCCAAAGTGCCTGCAATGTAGTTTAAAGCAGCTGGTTTCACATTTACAGTGGAGAATCTGTTATTCTTTCCCGTTTAAACGCAAACGTACGCAAACGCAAAGCACTAAAACGTGGAAAAGTACAATTTTTGGACAATTCTGATAATTCTTGTTTATCTTGGTGGCAAACAGTTTGGAGCCTGATCAGACGCCGGGTTATCCGGCGTCTGATCTGGCTCCAAACTGTTTGCACTGTAAATAATAGTTTTAGCGTAAACGCGTTTATTGGGAAAGAATAACAGATTCTCCACTGTACGTCGGATGCTCTTGGTGACAAAGAGTTTCTATCCGCACTAGCCGTGTGTGGTCTCAAAAACCAACATAGCGCACGTTTGGAGCTTAATCAGACGTCGAGTAACTCGGTATCTGATCAGGTTCCAAACCATTTGACAATCAAATTAAAAAAATTGCAAAATTTTCAAAAATAATTTTCATTTTCGTTATTTCATTGCAGTGTTCTTGTATTTCGTACCGTTTAAACGAAACAGTAACCTTTAGTTTAAACATATTTTATTCAGGAAAAACATTGCATGAATATTAACATATTTGACAGCATAATTAGGATTAGAACGGAAGCATAAATGCTTATCAGGTTCTTCTCCTTAAAAGTTGGTAACAGTAACCTTTGAATCTCTGCACAGAATTGCGGATACGATCAAGGTTTCGCCAAGTATGATCAAATGTAGGCTTAACTGGCGACTAATCTGGCTCAAAATTGGTTGCCTCTCAGATAAAAAGATCGTATATGTTAAAAAGATTTAAAAAAAAAAACCGTAATTTTTTCTACTGTTTTTTGGAATTGCGTTGGGGAAAAATAATACGGCCTTTACACTCTGTGTCAAACAAACATTCGATCCAGGCATACATGACTTGTCACGACCTCATTCTTTTTTCATTTAATGACTGAATTTCAATCTACTGAAAAACTATGGGTGTGCCAAATTGATCCTAAACCAAATATTATTTTTTTCCTTTTGTAAAAAAGAAAATACACGTACAGTTACTCTTCTATTTAGCAACCAATCGTTGAAAACACATGTACAGTGGAGAAAACGTTATTCATTCCCAATAACCGCGTTTACGCTAAAACTTATATTTCTATTGCAAAATGTTTGGAGCCAGATCAGACGCCAGTAACCCGGCGTCTGATCAGGCTCCAAACTGTTTGTCACTGAGACAAACATGAAATGTCAGAATTGTTCAAAAAATGTCCATTTCTACGTTTTAATGCAATGCGTTTGCATTTTGTTTGCGTTTAAACGAGAAAGAATAACGTTTCTCCACTGTATCTAATTTAAGATGTGTAATTTATATAATGCAGGTCAAGGGTAAAATAAAATACATGAGCTTTCTGCTTAACGTTTTGGTGTATATCGAGGTGTCATATGAATTACAATGGAGAAAACGTAAATTATGTCCCAATAAACGCATTTACGCTAAAACTATAATTTCCATTGCAAACAGTTTGGAGCCAGATCAGACGCCGGGTCACCCGGCGTCTGATCAGGCCCAGGCTGTTTGCCACTCAGATTAGAACAAAAAATTAGAAATGTCACATAATGGTAATTTTCTACATTTTTAGCGATATGTATTTGCGTTTCGTTTGCGTTTAAACGGGAAAGAATAGTCACTAGTTGACATGTATTTCTCAGTTTCAAGTGTCCTCTGCACCCACGTTTGATTGTATCCCCTCACAATATTTCCACAATCTATTTTGCAAATGAGATGTCATTATCAGTGCCTCATGCAGCGATATTTTTGTTGCTAAAAAATATGTTTTTCCGCAACAACAAATGAGAAATATTAACCTTGACATCAGCCCATGTTTTACATGGATATTGCAATGAACGCTCCATGTGTGCTTGCTGGAAGATTTTATTATTGATATACAACTGCGATTTAAAGATTAGGCAGTGTTTGTCCATACGGCAAAACATTTTATATAAGATGTATTCCGACCTGTCAAAATTGCGGTGTTTCTCGGGATTCTGTTTTGTGGAATCTGAGAACCATTTTAACTATAGGAGTTTTTCGCTTTGCATTTACGATGGTCATACATTATACTACTTATTGGCAAATAGCTTTATCCGATATACAGTTTGATCGAATGTCCATAGAGGCATAAATTGGGAGAGGGGTGAAATTTGGAAATTGGAGGTTCGACCCCTTGTCTATATATCTAGTGTTTATACATTTTTTCTTTTGGGTTTCAGACATCTATTGTGATGGCCCTCTGTGGTCTCATCATAGTTCGTATACAAATATACAGTTGGTCATGAAACAACATTAACAATGCCATTCAAATAAGAAATATAGGAGACTATTAAGTAGTTAGCACAGCAAACATAACCTGAAGATCATATTTCAAGTCTCAGCAGTTCAAAACAAAACATAAAACTAAAACCATGTAAATAGCGCTAATCTAAAAACTAAGACACTCCATAAAGTTATACTTAATATCTGACATTCAAGAAATGGTACATGTACTAAGATAGCCATTCTTATCATTGATCAAATCAACGATAACTTGATTAGCACGCTTAACATGGACGAGATAGTATTTAGTTATTTATTTAAAAAGGCAACATGTTATATTTATACACACATAAGAGTTTCCCATCATGAGCACATCGTATTTGTTATTGCACATGTTATGTATTATACAAACGATTTGTTCGTCGTTTTAAAATATTGAAGCAGGATTTGACAATAAGACGTACCAGTTGCGCAGTCTATACTTCTGGCTCTAAGTAAAGATAAAGTGTTTTGCAAGGTGGTGGTGGAATGGGATTGGGTGGACTGCTTCTGTTTTTGTGTCACCTGCTGTAGGCAGAGGTGACACTTGGGGACCACGTTTCCAGAATCAGTCCGTCTGTCTGTCTGTCTGTTCGTCCGTCCGTAAATATCACTAACCCATCACTGCCTTACCCCGAGTACAACAGTTTTTTGCCAACAGTTGACGCGAAGTCTGATCAAGATCCAAACTGTCTGACACTCATTTCAATATTTATTCAGTCAAAATGGCAAAACAATAAAACTTAAGAAATTAAAGCAGACGACAATTATTTAAAATTGATGACGTCACGACAGTGAAGGGGTTAAGATACGTCTGAGGAGCAAACGGTTTTGAATCTGATCCGATGCCGGGTTACACTGCGTCTGATATGGCTCTAACCTGTTTGCTATGGTCATACGATGCTAGGCATACAGTGGAGAAAACGTTATTCTTTCCCGTTTAAACGCAAACGAAACGCAAACGCTACACACAAAAATGGTGAAAATGGCAACTTTTTGATAATTCTGACTATTCATTTTAATCTGAGTGGCAAACAGTTTGGAGCCTGATCAGACGCCGGATTACCCGGCGTCTGATCTGGCTCAAAACTGTTTGCATTGGAAATAATAGTTTTAACGTAATCGCGTATATTGGGAAAGAATAACGTTTTCTCCACTGTAAACATGTTTATTGGATAAAAATAACGACCTGCCCACTGTATTGTCATAAACATAAAAACATCGTGCATGACATTTTCAATAAAAGATGTTTGACACTATACGTGGTATTGTGTGACTTAAAATAGAAACTGTTGACCATATGTAATACATGTAATATCTATTATGAACAATCTGGCAGCTGCGACTATGCTTTCACATGTTATATTCACTGCACGGTTTTAGTATTGAGAAGGCGTTATTCTTTCCGAATGAGCGCTCCAAACTATTTGCCACTCGTATTAAAATGATTGCAAAGCACTAAAACGTAGAAAAGAACATCTTTTGGACAATTCTGATAATTCTTGTTTATCTTGGTGGCAAACAGTTTGGAGCCTGATCAGACGCCGGGTTACCCGGCGTCTGATCTGGCTCCAAACTGTTTGCACTGCAAATAATAGTTTTAGCGTAAACGCGTTTATTGGGAAAGAATAACAGATTCTCCACTGTATGTCAGTTTGCGATCACTTGTATTTAAATTGGAAATAGAATAGTTTTCACTGTAAGCTTTAAGCACAATATTTGCGAATAAGAGACTACTGTTAAAAATAGTTTTTTATCCAGATGAGACGCCAAGATTCCAAACTGTTTATATGCTGATGTTGCAGTTCAAAAGAAATGTTAGAGGAAGGAATCTAAGAATTACTGCAGGCGGCATATTTTACGAGCGAAAACTGCCTGACAAAATAAATATGTGCAGATAACTATATTACCGCAAGATATATTTGTTTCAACAAAAATGAAACAAAAATGCAACAATAATTAAAATGACTGTCTATTATAGTGCCTCCCCTATTGAAATATAGAAATGAGATTTTTTTTTAAACGTTGACTACATGTATTTATGTTGATTTACATGATTAACGGTTTTAAGTTTGATCAGACGCCGAATTACTCCCATTTAGTCCCATATCAAACGATTGTGAGAACCTAATCAGACACCGAGCTACTCAGTGACTGATCTAAATCAGAACTGTTTATACATGTCAATAGAGTCGTGCTAAACAGTTAAAACATTGATCAATATTGCAACAGTTGCGCATGTTTAGAGTAGAATTATCCTAAACAAACAGTTAAGACCTTTATCAGAGGGATCTTATGCTTTGTAATATATTTTAAAAACAACCCTAATTGGTAAAATATAGACAAGACCTTATTAGAAATTGAGATTGCCCATTAAAAGTTTTAGGGGCGAATGAGTTAAGCGATAAACGATTCTGCAGACAAGCCAGGTTTAAAACACTTACTTCTATTCATCAGGAATGGAATTAAGTAATTCGTAGGAGAAAATGAATTTCTAGGAGAGGAGTGCAATTTTTCATAAAAAGATTGAAAACAGTCTCAATGGGGCAATTTTGAAATTGAGTTTTACAGAATCGAAATTGAATATGTTTGAAAAAAATAAAATATATGGCTCATTTCTTAGTGTTTTGTTTCAGAGGTGTTGATTGATATTTTGCCTCTCCCATAAATAAACCACTTGCAAGATGAAAGTGGGTCAAACAGATAGCATTGAGTGACATAATGTCATGGTTTAATACATTGAATAAGCCGTTAATATTGTCCGCTGAAACTAAGCAAAAGACCGATGCAATATAATTTAGAAGAAAAAAATCTAACAATCTTTGGAACGTTTTGATATTTTTGTTTAAGTGGTAAACAGTTTGGTGCCTGATCAGACGCCGGGTTACCCGGTGTCTGATCAGGCTCTAAATTGTTTGCAATGGACATACGAGATTTAGTATAATCGCGTTTATTTGGAAACGATAACGTTTTCCACACTGTACGTTTTTTCACGCCTTTTATTTATTGTACCACTCAAAAAAAGAGTTCCATTTCATAAAGGCATAAGAACTATTTTGTGCATTCCATCCAGTAGTAGTTTTCGAAATAATCATTATAACACAAGGGCGTTTATTGGGAAAGAAAAACAGCTTCGTCACTGTACAGAGGATAAACGTTATTCTTTCCCGTTTAAACACAAAAAAACCCGCAAACACGATGCATTAAAACGTAGAAATTGACAATTCTAAGACAAATCTGACTATTCACGTTGATATGAGTGGCAAACAGTTTGGAGCCTGATCAGACGCCGGGTTACCCGGCGTCTGATCTGGCTCCAAACTGCTTGCAATGGAAATAATTGTTTTAGCGTGAACGCGTTTATTGGGAAAGAATAACGAATTCTTACACGTACTTGTACAGCTTGATGTTTCATTGCCTGTACAGTGGAGAATCTGTTATTCTTTCCCAATAAACGCGTTTACGCTAAAACTATTATTTGCAGTGCAAACAGTTGGAGCCAGATCAGACGCCGGGTAACCCGGCGTCTGATCAGGCTCCAAACTGTTTGCCACCAAGATAAACAAGAATTATCAGAATTGTCCAAAAGTTGTTCTTTTCTACGTTTTAGTGCTTTGCGTTTGCGTACGTTTGCGTTTAGACGGGAATGAATAACAGAGATTCTCCACTATACTCCTACAGTAACAAACAATTTACAGGTCGTTATCAACCATACATGTAATAACCATTCTCAGTCATTTCCGTTTAACCCCTCTATTGCCGATCTCGACTTCCAGATTTGTATTTGCAAACAGAATGGACCCAGATCAGACACCGAGTAACTCGGCGTCTGATCTGAATCCAATCTGTTTGACACTCGTTCACAGGTTCAAAATATATTTAAATTTATTTTACAAATCATACAGACAATAGTTGTATAAATACTGTTTTACGGCAGGTGCAAGGTTGAAGTGATAATTCTGTTTCCATTTCGTCGTCATTGATCCAGGGGTTTGGTCTGATTTGTTATTCCTATGGATAGGAGTGGAAATGACCGAAATCAATTTTCCGAATGAATTTTCCCTTTGCCATGGGCGCATTGCAAACATTTAGCTCAAGATCAGACGACGAGTAATCCAGATCAACATGAGATGTGAAGTTGTCATTACAAGTTTACAGTGGAGAGGACGTTTTATTATTTCTATTACTGGGTAACCAGGCGTCTGATCCGGCTCCAAACTGTTTGCCACTCGAATAAAAATGAATAGTCAGAGTTGTCCAAAAGTTATTATTTTGTACATTTTATTGCGTTTCGTTTGCGTATAAACGGGAAAGAATACATGTAACACTTTCTCCACTGTCCATGTAGTTGTACAGTATATAGTTTCTTCTTGCAGTAGATAATATATGATTTTTTTTCGTTTAAAAGAAACTTAACAGAAACGAAATGCAATGAAGTTTAGAATTTGACATCTTTTTTGCAAACAATTTGGAGGCTGATCAGATGTCGGGTTATCCGGCGACTGTCTGGAGCCAAACGGTTTGCAATAGAAATAATGTTTTAGCATATACTCGTACATGTATATTGGAAAAGAAAACCCCCACACGGAAGATCGCAATTGTTTCTTGTTACATTTCACATATGAATAACTCATGTCAAATATACTAAAGATGAGTTTAAGTGTCGGTCATACAGTGGAGAATCTGTTATTCTTTCCCAATAAACGCGTTTACGCTAAAACTATTATTTGCAGTGCAGTGTCTGATATGGATGACACATGTATCTGTTTTAAAGTCTAGCCAATTCTTGTAACGAGGCCAATGGTGGACGCTAACATCCATCAGTATTTTTACAAGTGTAGTCTGTCTACCCTCTCAGATTTATGGTACAGTGGAGAATCTGTTATTCTTTCCCAATAAACGCGTTTACGCTAAAACTCTTATTTGCAGTGCAAACAGTTTGGAGCCAGATCAGACGCCGGGTAACCCGGCGTCTGATCAGGCTCCAAACTGTTTGCCAACAAGATAAACAAGAATTATCAGAACTGTCCAAAAGTTGTTCTTTTCTACGTTTTAGTGCTTTGCGTTTGCGTACGTTTGCGTTTAAACGGGAAAGAATAACAGATTCTCCACTGTAAGAACATATGCTAACCTTATGCAAGGTCAACGGTAATACAGGAATATCAAAGCAAAAACTTCTGAGTTTTACCTCGTATGCAATATGCACAGCAAATGCTCATTCCTTACCAATCGAGTGCTCAATTTTAAACGGTCGCAGATTAAACTCAAAAGCTTTATAACCTTTGGGCCAGAGTTGCAAGGCATGGGATGATACATCATTCTATGGCTTTGAGCGGACGTAAAGCCTTCCTAGTATCAACAATAACAACGTAGAGTCTACTTGTCAAATGTAAACACTGCAGATCCAAATCAGAGGTATCTTACGTAAGCTCTCTGATCAAGGTCTTCACAGTGTGTCATATTACAATGCCGTCGAAACCTGATCATTCGAACTCGCGTTAGTGCGAACATATCCATATTATAAGTTAAAACGTGGCTTAGCCACGTTTTAACTTTGAAATACGGGTACAGTACTGAACCATATTAAATTAAATTGATAATCGCAAGCGAATTGCCATCGAATTGCCATCGAATCGCGCGCTTCAAAAAACAAATCCTACGTTTGAATATTTTTACGCGAATTTTCCGAAGCGGTTGTGACAAAAATGGAATCGAAAAAACTAACGAAGGCATATTTGCGACCATTTGTGAGATACACCATTCAAGAAAACTTACCCGAGGGTAAAGTTAGTACTTTGAATCGCAAGCGAATTGCCATCGAATTGCAAGCGAATTGCCATCGAATCGCAAAAATTGTTAATTTAATCAGATTCAGTACTGTATGTTCGACTTAAGCTCGATCGGCTAATTGAAATGCAATTTATAGAAATTCTGGTACGATCGATTTGAGCGAGTTCGAAGTATCAAGTTTCGACTGTATATCGTAAAATAAACAACCCAATATAATGAAAATATTATTAACCTTATTTGAAAACCTGAATAGTCCCTAGGGATAAACTATGTAGTATTCAGGTCGCAACTGGACTGGTCAATGGATTAGCAAACAGATTGGATCCAGATAAGACCCCGTGCAAATCTTTATTTGATCAGACGCCGAGTCACGAGGCGTCTGATCAGGATTCAATCTGTTTGACACTCATTTCCATATTGCAGAAGTCAAAATATTTAAAATCAAAATTTGAGTAATACAAGCCGTCGATAGTATTTCAAATTGACGACGTAATGGTAGTAAAGGGGTTAAATGACATTGCTTTTATATTTACAGTCAAACTTCGATATCTAGAACTTGCTTGCCTCGACCTATCAGATATTTCGACACATGATTTGCATTATTTCATGGTCGGTTTAGTCGAACATATCCGTATTTCAAAGTTAAAACGTCGCTAAGCCATGTTATAACTTTGAAATACGGGTATGTTCGACTTAATCTAGTTCGAGATATCAAAGTTCAACTTTTTAAGTGATCAAACAAATAAATACATGTACTAACAATTAAATAATGATGAGCAGTTTGAAATCAGATCAGACACCGAGTGATATAAACACTGACCAGGATCTGAACTGTTTGCAAAAAAAAGAAAAAAAGAAAACAAAAAACTAGTCAAAATGAGATAAAACGATAATAGTTAATACAATTTGTGTCTGTCTTGTTTGAAAGCATTTTAAATCTCAAAGGGTATCAAATTTACACGCTATCTCAAATTTGCGTTCTATTGGCAAGTAAACGATTGTATTAAATTCATTTCGACGTTACCTTCGAGAATTCCTTTTTGTTCTGCACTAATATTTATTATTATGCTAAGCTCCTGAAGCCAAACTATTTTAAGCTTTGAAAGCCAAAGTATTTGAACAATCCCAATGCCTTTCGCATATTGGCATGTGTTCCAGCTACAGATTATATTATACTCTCCGTTTAAATCATTTTCAATGCAAACAATTATTTCGGCACAAACGCCTATATTTGGAAGGAATGCTGTATTCTGCACTGATATTATACAGTGGAGAATCTGTTATTCTTTCCCAATAAACGCGTTTACGCTAAGACTATTATTTGCAGTGCAAACAATTTGGAGCCAGATCAGACGCCGGGTAACCCGGCGTCTGACCAGGCTCCAAACTGTTTGCCACCAAGATAAACAAGAATGATCGGAATTGTCCAAAAGTTGTTCTTTTCTACGTTTTAGTGCTTTGCGTTTGCGTTCGTTTGCGTTTAAACGGGAAAGAATAACAGATTCTCCACTGTATATAAGTACAGTGGAGAAAACGTTATTCTTTACCGTTTAAACGCGAACGTACGCAAACGCAAAGCACTAAAACGTAGAAAAGAACAACTTTTTGACATGTCTCACTATTTATTTTAAACTGAGTGGCAAACAGTTTGGTGCCTGATCAGACGCCGGGTTACCCGGCGTCTGATCTGGCTCCAAACTGTTTGCACTGCAAATAATAGTTTTAGCGTAAACGCGTTTATTGGGAAAGAATAACAGATTCTCCACTGTATAAGTACATGTATGGAATATCCAATACAATGAAGTAAACGTTTTTCTTTCCAAATAAACGCGTTTACGCTAAAACTAATATTTCCAATTGCAAACAGTTTGGAGCCAGATCAGACGCCGGATAACCCGGCATCTGATCAGACTCCAAACATTTTGCTACTTAGTTTAAAATAGATAGTTGGAAATTTAAACGGGAAAGAATAACGTGTTCTCCAGTGTACTGGAATGGTTCCTTGAGTTAAACCTATCCTTACGTATCCATTGTGTTACAGTGGAGAATCTGTTATTCTTTCCCGTTTAAACGCAAACGTACGCAAACGCAAAACACTAAAACGTAGAAAAGTACAACTTTTGGACAATTCTGATAATTCATGTTTATCTTGGTGGCAAACAGTTTGGAGCCTGGTCAGACGCCGGGTTACCCGGCGTCTGATCTGGCTCCAAACTGTTTGCAATTGAAATAATAGTTTTAGCGTAAACGCGTTTATTGGGAAATAATAACGTTTTCTCCACTGTACTACATAGCTTTTCAATTCTAGTTTTAAAGAAATATTACCACTGAAAGCAGGTTAAAAGTAGAGCAGAATGCACCTTAATGCATATTCGGCTTGACTGTCAGCCTGCTTTTATCTACCATCGGATAGGGGATAGAATGCGTTCATGACTGTATTAATTTGAACTAGTTTGTTCAGTGGAGGAATAAATTAGAGGCATAAACAGGGAGTCAATGTTAAAAGACAAAAGTAGTCCAATCAGTTCACAAAGGAGATTATATGTTGTCCATTGTTAGTACATTAAGCAATCACATACATGTACATACAAATATAGATTTCTATTCCGATTCCTTTTCGCATGGTTTTCACCAAAGTAAAGTTGTACTGTTTTAACACTAATATTAATTGATACTCTGGTTAAAGGTCTGTACTACCATTGAATAAATGACTCCCCTGTTATTCATTGCAAGATTGGCATGCAGATTAACCCCTTCACTGCCTTACCCCGAGTACGATGGTTATTTGCAAACAGTTTGGATCCTGATCAGACGCCGCGTGACGCGGCGTCTGATCAGGATCCAAACTGTTTGGCACTCATTTCAATATTTCTTAAATCAAAATACCTAAAAACTGAATTTGAAAAATCAAAGCAGACGTCAATTGTTTGAAATTGATGACGTCACTGTAGTGAAGGGGTAAGTTGACGTGACAGATAAAGTATGTACAATGGCAGACCGGTACAATGGCCAAACATACGTAAACATGTAATAGAGAATTCGTAATTCATTGTATAGATAATATCAATCCTTAAAATCATACACTGCATGTAGGGTAATTGTAATGTAAAACTATATTATGTATGGATACTAGATCTACATGCATGTATCCCGTCTTCTGTGAAATATATACATGTATGAAGGCTATTTACCTTATCTTATCTTTTCGTTTCATGTCTATAGCAAAAGAAGTCATCAAAAAATGAAAGCTTGCATCATATGATGTATAAAATTAAAACAATCTAAAAAAAAAAAAAAATAATTTTGTTATCAATACTTTTTTACATAATAAGACATAAAAGGTTATATTTTTGTACAAAAAATGTTTCCTGGGACCAAGAGAATCACTTCCTGAGTTTTTTCAATAAAAATTTTAGCCATTTAAATCCAAAATATGAAGGCGTTTTGTCACACATAAGTTAAGAAAATCCACTTTGTTTTCGAAGAAGTGTTGGAGACAATAATATTTTATATAGACGCAGGGCTGTCATAAGTTGGCATGAAAAATCCTAAGATTTCCAAATTTGCATTTTTCAAGTGCGATTTTACGAATCGTACCTTTACCACATAGCGTGTTTTTAGTTTTGAGGTCATGTGACTACTTAAAGCAGGCTGGAAGTAAAGCAGAATGCGCCTTAAGGTGCATTCTGCTTTACTAACAGCCTGCTTAAGGCTACTATAAACTGAGAAAAAAAATTCCGAAGATTTAGGAAAAAACCAGAGAAATGGCAGCCCTGTAGACGGCACTGTAAGGTTAGCTTAGAAATTAATATTTTGTAAATGGATGTCAACCGTATTTATTTGAAGAAAAAAAATATGTTCAACGAATAAATATTGAAAACAAACAAACTAACATTGAAGACCAGATCTGCAACATTTCTGACTACGCTCGGGTCCTTTCTATCATTATCCCTCAGGTTTTGAAAGAAGAGCTGTCGGTAGAGTCGCATGAAGTCCACAGAGACCTTCCTACCGTGTCGTGGTTCTGGGACTTGATGTCAGAGGGAATTTTTTGTGTTAATTAGACGAGAGTATCCCCTCTTGCAAGAACTGAAAGGAAAGCAGGTCGGTGGGATTGATCCCATGCGCTGCTTTGCATTAAATGAGATTAGCCGAAATCATCTTTCCTGAAATCATCATCTCATCTCATTATCCCTCATTATTTATCTGCGTTATATGCAATTTTGTGTCGCAATGCCGTAAAACCCAACTCATTAAACCATCCCTTGAATTACGTTGAACACGGAAAATACCGAGATTAAACGGAAAATCGATATTGAGTCTTTAAATACCTTAACCCTTATATTGAAATTACGATCTGTGTTTGTTCATTTAAATATGCGTCGAGAAAGCAAGCAAATGAGTGTCGTTTGTTCTTCGCGATTTTACCTGTTAGGATTCGCTCTTAAATAGTAAAAATATTTGAAAACTACCATAACAAGATATAAAAATAAACGTTATATAGCAGAAAATACGTTATTCCTGACCGTTTATCGCAAACGAAACGAAGCGCAATGCAATAAAATGTACAATATATATTCTTTTTAAGCTTCTAACGATTTGTGTTATTTAGAGTGGTAACTTGAACAATTTGGAGCCTGACCAGACGCCGAGTTACCCTGCATCTGATCTGAATCTAAACTGTATGCAATAGATAGAATAGTTAAAGCGTAAAGGTTTTTGTGTGAACAGAATAACGTGATCACTATGTGATATGTCTAAAGCATTTTGTAAATAATGCGAGTCCTAGTTTGATAAACATTGTCTGTTGTATACAGTGGAGAATCTGTTATTCTTTCCCGTTTAAACGAAAACGTACGCAAACGCAAAACACTAAAACGTAGAAAAGAACAACTTTTGGACAATTCTGATAATTCTTGTTTATCTTGGTGGCAAACAGTTTGGAGCCTGATCAGACGCCGGGTTACCCGGCGTCTGATCTGGCTCCAAACTGTTTGCACTGCAAATAATAGTTTTAGCGCAAACGCGTTTATTGGGAAAGAATAACAGATTCTCCACTGTATGAAGGAATTAACCATTTCATGATCAAACTTATCGTGATGTTTTTACCCCTTCATAGCCATATTGCACTATACATGTATGACGTAATTGAACGTGAAAGGGATAATACGAACTATACTAACGGCTTATTTTAACATGCACTTGCATATTCAAATAATTTATTCTTGGTCTAGAAACCAGTCGTTGTTTAACCCGTTACCCCATAAATACAGATTTTTACGCCTATAGGTTATTCCTCCACCAATGAAAATAGTTCAAATTTATACATCTATGAATATTAATCATAAGAAGTATTTTCTACATTCTAGCAGATGGAAGCTTAAAGCAGGCTGAAAGTAAAGCAGAATGCGCCTTAAGGCACATTCTGCTTTACTTTCAACCTGCTTTAAGTGGTAACCTGTCTTTAAAACTAGAAACAGCTATGGGGTAATGGGTTAAAGTCCAAATTTTTTTATCAATCCCGTAACCAGTAACCAAATAGTCTCTTTCTAGTATATTGAAGGTAGTTAACCTCTTATGGCAGGTTGAAAGTAAAGCAGAATTCGCCTAAATGCGCATTCTGCTTTACTGTCAGCCTGCTTCAAGCTACCATCTGCAAAAATGAAGAAAATAGTTTTATGGTACATAGTAATGTCTGTATTAATTGGAGCTATTTGCTTCAGTGTGAATAAACTGAATACACTAAAACGTGCTTCTATGTGGGAAAGGTTTTCTCAAATTTGTAAAGTAAATTAAACACTATCTAGAATCTGAATACCAGATTTAACTGATATTGATTTACTTTGGACGAACTTCTCATATTTTAAAACTATTTACTTGCTTCGGTGTTGCTATCTAAAATTGCTGAACCTTTAACAAGGTTCTGTGAAATTGGGACTACTGTTAACAAAAAGTTTTGATTTAGTCGGAGAAGACAAAATATTGAAAAAATCTTCTGGACCCCCACCCTCAAAAAAAGAAGAAAAAAGTTTCAGTGAATTGTTTTGAGAGTGTTTTATACCGATCAAACTTTGAAAATGCCATATGCACATACAGTGGAGAATATGGTATTCTTTCCCGTTTAAACGCAAACGTACGCAAACGCAAAGCACTAAAACGTAGAAAAGTACAACTTTTGGACAATTCTGATAATTCATGTTTATCTTGGTGGCAAACAGTTTGGAGCCTGATCAGACGCCGGGTTACCCGGTGTCTGATCTGGCTCCAAACTGTTTGCACTGCAAATAATAGTTTTAGCGTAAACGCGTTTATTTGGGAAAGAATAACGTTTTCTCCACGGTATTAGAGTCGTTCGATGAAAAAACCTGCCTTAGTGCATTGCAATATTATACAGACCAAGCACCGTTATCACCACAAACACATATACTGTATGCTAAATACATCGCTTAAGGGGGTGTTGGGAGTCAAACAGAGTAGATCAAGACCAGCTGTCCTTGATTCAGACTGTTTGGAATGCAATATGACAGTTTTTTCTCATGGCACGGCTTTGTTTTTTGAGTATTTTCCTTTTCCTTTGTAAAACAGACACATCGTTGTTGGGGCCGTTGTAGAAAGGGAACACTGTAATGTATTTTTGCTTTACTATCACTGATATGAATGTCAAACATTGGCAGTAAAGTGATTAAACTACAGTCGAACATCGATATCTCGAACTCGCTTAAGAATTTTATCCGATGGTTCGACACATTAACTGCAATATTTCATGCTCGGTTAAGTTGACCATACCCATCTTTCAAACTTTGAAATACGGGTATGTTCGATTTAACCGAGTTCGAGATATCGAAGTTCGACTGTATCTGTAGTATGCAGTTTTCTCTAAGTTACTTTCTTTATCTCAAGCTTATTCATTTTTAACCAATAACCAGAGTGTCAACCAGAATAGATCAGGATCAAAACTGTTTGCTACTTGCTTCGAAATAACGTCAGTTTCACTGAATTAAGTCTTACTCGGGAACTTAATTGCAGACGCAGACGGCATTATGGCGGTGAAGGGGTAAACACCTCACGATAAATTTGATCATGAAAATGTTGAACGAGAAAGAATACCATCATCTTCACTGTACAGTGGAGAATCTGTTATTCTTTCCCGTTTAAACGCAAACGAACGCAAACGCAAAGCACAAAAACGTAGAATAGAACAACTTTTGGACAATTCTGATAATTCTTGTTTATCTTGGTGGCAAACAGTTTGGAGCCTGATCAGACGCCGGGTTACCCGGCGTCTGATCTGGCTCCAAATTGTTTGCACTGCAAATAATAGTTTTAGCGTAAACGCGTTTATTGGGAAAGAATAACAGATTCTCCACTGTAGCAAACATAAGGTTGATTAAGATGACATCCACTCACCTGGAAACCAGTTCAGTCTTCAAGCAATCGATTCATTTAATGTCTCTAGATTAAGTGTATCACTAACGAACTGAAAATGTATTTTAACCCCTTCACTGCCTTACCCCGAGTGCAATGGTTTTTTCCAAACAGTTTTGATTTTGATCAGACGCCGCGTTACGCGGCGTCTGATCAAAATTAAAACTGTTTGGCACTGATTTCCATATTTCTTCAATCAAAAATACCTATAATTTAAATTTGACAAATAAAAGCAGACGACAATTGTTTAAAATTGATGACGTCACGGCAGTGAAGGGGTTACGACGGTAGCCTCAAAGGCATATTCAACTTTCCCTTTAAATTGTCAGTTCGTCTATCGCTCTCACCGCCAACCACAGAGAGACAACCATACCCAAACTGTTTGAATACTGATCACAAAGTAACTCGGTGTCTGACCAAACTCCAATGTGATTGCAGCTCAGATTGAGAAAAATCACCAACAATTTAAAGATATGATCATGTTATGTAATTAATTTAATTGCAGTTTCGTTAAGTGTGGTCTCAGCTAGAAATATCAAACATCGTCTGTAGTACAGTATACATGAAATGCTGGGTACCAATTAAAGGAGGCTACATGTACAGTGGAGAATCTGTTATTCTTTCCCAATAACCGCGTTTACGCTAAAACTACTATTTCCAGTGCAAACAGTTTGGAGCCAGATCAGACGCCGGGTAACCCGGCGTCTGATCAGGCTCCAAACTGTTTGCCACCAAGATAAACATAAAATATCAGAATTGTGCAAAAGTTGTTCTTTTCTACGTTTTAGTGTTTTGCGTTTGCGTACGTTTGCGTTTAAACGGGAAAGAATAACAGATTCTCCACTGTACTACATGTACAGTATACATGAAATGCTTGGTACCAATTAAAGGAGGCTACATGTACTCTCAATCCTCTTAAATTAGTTGGTATGATATATTCACATTGCCAATTAGCGGTGCGATGCAGGATGGTGTAATCAGTTCGAGAGGTTCTTGGCGAAAACAGTCGATCCGTCTGATTGGCTGTTTCTGCTAAGATTGCCGAGAGGTTAATACCAAGAACGCCGAGAGCTTAATACAACGCATTGTTACGCACCGTCAACTTTTGATGTATTTAATATATGCCTTCATATACACCAACAACGACGAATTAGTTATTTAACTCATTTGATATACAGACACATTTGAAATTTGAAGCAGAACAAGAATAATTATCTTACCAGAAAGAATAACGCGGAACTTAAATATTTACGCAAACAACACGTCATGTTTATCGAAATCGGCGTCAGAATAAAATACAAACAGTAAATCACAAGAAGAAAGGTACAGACTTTTGTATCTTATACTTTACAGAAACTTCGCTATAACAGGAAGTAGGCTACCATAAGTTGACATGAAAAATCCTAAGATTTGCAAATTTGCATTTTTCAAGTGCGATTTTACGAATTGTACCTTTACCCTATCGCCTGTTTCTAGTTTTGTTGTCACGTGGATGCTAACAACAGGCTGGAAGTAAAGCAGAATGCGCCTTCAGGCGCATTCTGCTTTACTTTCAGCCTGCTTTAAGCTACCATGTACTAGAAAAAAACCTCCGAAGATTTAGGAAAAATCCAGAGAAATGGCAGCCCTAAGGAAGAGATAAACTACAGTAGGCGATCTTTCCAATAACTATTCGCTTCGGAGGAACTTTGGATCTTTCCACGGTCAATATTAGTTTTAAGCACTCAACGTAACAGTTAATTCACTGTCTCAGATGTAAAACATATGATTAGCTATTAATCAATCTAGGGGACATAACTCGTCCCTGTATTGAACTATTCGATCAACAACATTACAGAGATACAGATCATAAGCTGACAGGAAAGTGACAACGGTTAGGACCAGGGGATTATGGAATGGTTCATATCCGCTAGGAGTCACACAGGAAATGAGTTCCTATAATCAGACATATGATGTAACATGTTACTTTAGACGTCAATCGAATTTCGGTATCTCGAATTCTTGCTAACTGTTGTTCTAAATTACAACATGACTATGCTGAATTCGAGTTATCAAATTCAATGTAGAATTACTTGTTGATTCGACTGAAGCCAATTCGAGTTACAGAGAATTGGCTGTATATAATATCTTGCTTCTGCTTGATGACCTGTAGCTGAGTTGTAAATTGGACAGATTATCTTAATATTGCTCAAGGAATTTGATTCGTTTTTATTGATATGGAAAATGATTATATTTGAAACTGATTAAGTGGAGACGTTACTGTTCCAAAATGAACGCGTTTGTGCAAACAATCTCGTATCCATTCCAAACAGTTTGGAAACTAATCTCTTAACGGTTTGCTATTCAAATATAAAAACGGTACCCTTGTCTTACTCTTATTGTACAGCACTCCCCCTCTACAACGACACCCGATGGGAGACAGAGAGTATGTGCGTTGTTCGGAGGGAGTCGTTAAAGGGAGGGAAATTGGCTTACATTTGCAAACATAAGGCGCATTCTGCTTTACTTTCAGTCTGCTTTATGCTACCACCTGCTAGAAAAATAGAAATATTTATTATGAATCATATTCATGACTGTTTTAGTTGGAACTATTTTCATCAGTTCAACAATTACAGTGGAGAATCTGTTATTCTTTCCCAATAAACGCGTTTACGCTAAAACTATTATTTGCAGTGCAAACAGTTTGGAGCCAGATCAGACGCCGGGTAACCCGGCGTCTGATCAGGCTCCAAACTGTTTGCCACCAAAATAAACAAGAATTATCAGAATTGTCCAAAAGTTGTTCTTTTCTACGTTTTAGTGCTTTGCGTTTGCGTACGTTTGCATTTAAACGGGAAAGAATAACAGATTCTCCACTGTAATCAAATACGTGAAATTGCGTATTTATGGAGTAATGGGTTAATGTTACGACAAAGAGATTGGATGTAGGTTACTATATTTTAATCGTGTATCAATGACATTGACTGTACATGTTACCGAACTAGAAGATAAATTATAGGTTGTTATGAATCGGAACTCCCAAGAACGTAATACGAAGTATTCTTTATTCCACAAATACGCATTTTATGCTTTTAATTAATTTCTCCGAGAAAATCTGTTTCGTCTAATACAATCATACTTCAAATGGACAATTGCGGTTTCTAATGTATTCTTTTTGGACTATTAACGGCTGTATTCTGTCAATGTATTGTGATATACATGTACATGTAACACACATTGAACACCCTTATCAGAAAACCCTTTTACGAGCCCTCTGATTTGGGTCTTCATTTTTTGCATACTAAGGACAAGTGTACTCTTCGCAAAGACACTATATGCAGATGACGTGTTTATGTGAGACTTGGATGGAAAGGGTTAAAAAAGCATTCTGCTTTACGTCTAGCCTGTTTTAAACAACAATCTGCCTTCGATGCTGAACATAAGCTGGGGGTGTTTAACCACAAACTCAGCAAATAATATATAGTTCACGTGGATTCATATATACATGTAAGAATAAACAACATCTTTTTGCCGTTCACGGCGGTATGAACACATTAGCTTCGCAGGGGATAAACTTACCCTGCGAAGCTAATGTGTTCATACCGCGTGATCGGCAAAAAGATGTTGTTTATTCCTTATATTTTTATTTTTGTCTTGTCCATTTAATGTGTATTTGACCAGATTTGTTTTCATGTACATGAATATATCATATACCGGCCAAATAGGTTTGATAGATGTAATCCTGGATGTAACAGCCATTCGATCTCTATAATATACGGTGTGAAAAGTAGTCCAAAATACATGTTTCGGAGCTGATTACAGAGTCAAGCTTTTACCCAGTAAACTGTGGCTGTGTGCTTAACACTTATTAGCCATTAATAATACACAATGCAACTTAAATATCTATTTTTAAAACATGTTTTAAAAATTAGGTCGCGCATGTTTATGTCAGCCTAATTACACGCTATGGCAACCATTAGCTGGTCGCTAGGTCGGTATCTCTCCGGCGGAGACTCCGCCGTCTTTCTAACCAGTTTCGATGTGCAGGTTCATTATAGGAATAAACAACATATTTTTGACGTTCATGACGGTATGACTACATTAGCTTTGCAGGGGGTAAATTCCGTAAACGCCCGAAGGGCGTTTTCGATAAATTTACCCCCCGAAGCTAATGTAGTCATACCGTCATGAGCGGCAAAGAGATGTTGTTTATTCCTTATATTTATATTTTCTGTCTTGTCAATTTAATGTGTTTATTGGCCAGATTTGTTTTTCTGTATAAGAATTTATCATATACCGGTCAAAGAGGTTTGATAGATGTAATGTCGATGTAATAGCCATTCCAGTTTCTAAATATGGTGAGAAAGTAGTCTCAACTACATGTACTGTAACTGTATTAAAAATTCAGGATTTTTTCCAGTAAACTTTCTCTCTGTGAATGGAAATGACTTACAAGGCAAACAAATAACAGTGCAACTTGAATATCTATTGCCAAAGCACATTCTAAAATTACAGGTCGCGGTTGTTTTCTTAACCCATTTACACACATAGCAACGCGATGGCAACGACCTATGGGTCTGTATCACTCCGCTAGTGTCATATTACCGTCGACCAATGGGAGCTTAGTGTTAAGTGCCCGATGTAGTCTATTTGAAGAAGTCCACGGATAGCACGGGGGAAATCCGAACTGGTTAAATCCAGATTCGAAATGTAGGTTCATCGGCAGATGACTGCATATTTTTTAATAGGATTACATAAGGACTTTACAGGTTGAATGTAAATATTGAGGAATGACCTGCATATATTTAGTACGATTACATAAAGACTTTACAAGGTGAATGTAAATATAATGTTTTACAGTATTTTCATTGATATATTATGTTCGCCTACATTTGGCATATCTTTTCTTTATACCACACCTATACTGACCTATCCACTAATAATATGTGTCTTAACGCACAAGAGTGTTTCAGAATATTATTCGTTGAAAGCGTTTCCTGAAAAAGTCGTCTTAAAAATCGCATTTTGTCAAAAAGCCCGTCAAAACACTTTGTCTTCAGAGTGTCTCTTGGTACTTTATAAAACATTGGCCGTTAAAACTTCACGTGTTCTCTGTTGTTGAATGTTAGAGGGTGAAATACGTTACAATAGTTCCATTTGCAAGACACTTAACTTTTTCCTCCCTGAAACTTTAAATGGACAATTCCAGTTTCCAATTTAGTCTAGTCCATTTCTGACTTTTAAGGGTTGTTTTTGTGAATGTTTGGCATTGTGACAAACAGTGAAGACCCTGATCAGAGGGCTCCGAAAGGAGCCCTCTGATCAGGGTCTTCACTGTTTGCATAGGACAAGTGTACCATTTACATGTACACTGTTTGAAAAGCACGCCTATATGCGGGACCAGGGTTCAAAGAGTTAAGGCAGACACAATGCAAAAATGAAGGTGTTTGGAAATGTACAGTACTGTGTAGTGTAACAATGCAAAAATGAAGGTGTTTGGAAATGTACAGTACTGTGTAGTGTAACAATGCAAAGATGAAGGTGTTTGGAAATGTACAGTACTGTGTAGTGTAACAATGCAAAAATGAAGGTGTTTAGAAATGTACATTACTGTGTAGTGTAACAATGCAAAAATGAAGGTGTTTGGAAATGTACAGTACTGTGTAGTGTAACAATGCAAAGATGAAGGTGTTTGGAAATGTACAGTACTGTGTGGTGTAACAATGCAAAGATGAAGGTGTTTGGAAATGTACAGTACTGTGTAGTGTAACAATGCAAAAATGAAGGTGTTTGGAAATGTACAGTACTGTGTGGTGTAAAAATGAAAAAATGAAGGTGTTTGGAAATGAACAGTACTGTGTGGTGTAACAATGAAAAAATGAAGGTGTTTAGAAATGTACAGTACTGTGTGGTGTAACAATGCAAAAATGAAGGTGTTTGGAAATGTACAGTACTGTGTGGTGAAACAATGCAAAAATGAAGGTGTTTGGAAATGTACAGTACTGTGTGGTGTAACGATGCAAAAATGAAGGTGTTTGGAAATGTACAGTACTGTGTGGTGTAACAATGCAAAAATGAAGGTGTTTGGAAATGTACAGTACCGTGTTGTGTAACAATGCAAAAATGAAGGTGTTTGGAAATGTACAGTACTGTGTGGTGTAAAAATGCAAAAATGAAGGTGTTTGGAAATGTACAGTACTGTGTTGTGTAACAATGCAAAAATGAAGGTGTTTGGAAATGTACAGTACTGTGTGGTGTAAAAATGCAAAAATGAAGGTGTTTGGAAATGTACAGTACTGTGTGGTGTAACAATGCAAAAATGAAGGTGTTTGGAAATGTACAGTACTGTGTGGTGTAACGATGCAAAAATGAAGGTGTTTGGAAATGTACAGTACTGTGTGGTGTAACAATGCAAAAATGAAGGTGTTTGGAAATGTACAGTACTGTGTGGTGTAAAAATGCAAAAATGAAGGTGTTTGGAAATGTACAGTACTGTGTTGTGTAACAATGCAAAAATGAAGGTGTTTGGAAATGTACAGTACTGTGTGGTGTAACGATGCAAAAATGAAGGTGTTTGGAAATGTACAGTACTGTGTTGTGTAACAATGCAAAAATGAAGGTGTTTGGAAATGTACAGTACTGTGTGGTGTAACGATGCAAAAATGAAGGTGTTTGGAAATGTACAGTACTGTGTGGTGTAACGATGCAAAAATGAAGGTGTTTGGAAATGTACAGTACTGTGTGGTGTAACAATGCTAAAATGAAGGTGTTTGGAAATGTACAGTACTGTGTGGTGTAACAATGCAAAAATGAAGGTGTTTGGAAATGTACAGTACTGTGTGGTGTAACAATGCAAAAATGAAGGTGTTTGGAAATGTACAGTACTGTGTGGTGTAACAATGCAAAAATGAAGGTGTTTGGAAATGTACAGTACTGTGTGGTGTAACAATGCAAAGATGAAGGTGTTTGGAAATGTAGAGTACTGTGTAGTGTAACAATGCAAAAATGAAGGTGTTTAGAAATGTACTGTACTGTGTGGTGTAACAATGCAAAGATGAAGGTGTTTGGAAATGTAGAGTACTGTGTAGTGTAACAATGCAAAAATGAAGGTGTTTGGAAATGTACAGTACTGTGTAGTGTAACAATTCAAAGATGAAGGTGTTTGGAAATGTAGAGTACTGTGTAGTGTAACAACCAGGTTAAGGCTTGGTCGGACGTCCATTTATTCGCAGGGCTGCCATTCCTCCGGATTTTTTTCGAAATCTTCGGATGTTTGTTAATTTCTCCGGACCTACAGATTTTTCCCCCGAAATCTTCGGATATCTGTTCTTACTTTTAAAATTTGGAACTGTATGCGCTGTTTACTTAGGAAACATAGATACAGTGGAGAAAACGTTATTCTTTCCCGTTGAAACTCGAACGTACGCAAACGCAAAGCACTAAAACGTAGAAAATAACAAGTTTTTGACATGTCTCACTATTTATTTTAAACTGGGTGGCAAACAGTTTGGTGCCTGATCAGACACCGGGTTATCCGGCGTCTGATCTGGCTCCAACTGTTTGCACTGCATATAATAGTTTTAGCGTAAACGCGTTTATTGGGAAATAATAACGTTTTCTCCACTGTATGTATGTCATACAGTAAAGATCGAAACTGTTTGCATAATCCAGTTAGTGTTATAGAGCATGACAGCGAATCGGTTAAATTTACGAATCTAAGAGTCATGCTAAAAAATTGAGAAATCTTAGGATTTTTATCAGCAAATTTCTTAAGCCCTACATTCGGCTTCTTGTCAGACACAAGCTGGTTGAATTGCACATTCTGACTTTGCACAAAAACATTTGTTAAGGAATAATTCGAATTGTATTGTATTTATGGAGGTATGAAAATCAAACCTGGTCACACTGTATGAAACCACTTCCGAAACCGGTTTTTTATTATCCTTTAACCGTTTCATGGTCGCCTGCTTCGATTTTGTTGTTTGTAAGATCGTTCAACAGTAAGATTAAATGTAGTATTACTTAAAACATATCGATACATGTATTACTTAAAACATATCGATACGAGTGTCAAACAGTTTGGATCCTGATCAGACGCAGCGTGACGCTGCGTCTAACCAGGATCCAAACTATTTGCAAACTCGCTTTTAACCCATTACCCTATAGCCTGTTTCTAGTATAGAATATAGGTGACCACTTAAAGCAGGTTGAAAGTAAAGCAGAATGTGCCATATGGCGCATTCTGCTTTCCTTTCAGCCTGCTTTAAGCCATTACCTGCTAGAATAAGGAAATTATTAAATATGACACATATTTATATTGGAACTATTTTCTTCAGCGGAAGAATCAAATGAATGTGCTAAAAGTCGCTTCTATAAGGGAAAGGGTTAAGTGAAAGGGTTAACTCTGCCCTTTTCAATAGTTTTGCTCTATTTTATGGACATAGAAAACTTCTTTGCATGATTTCATTAATATTTGAAATGATTTCGTCATGTTCAAGGAGTTTGCATTACCGTATTAGATTATTCAAATATCCCTTGCCAATCCCTACAGAAAAACTATAAAATAATAGAAACAAATTCTAGATATCCACGAGCTACTTTTCGGATTTAATGGAGTTTTCTTAGAAATGTATTTGCACTCTATTTCATGGTCGCCTGCTTCGATTTTGTTGTTTGTAAGATCGTTCAAAAGTAAGATTCAATGTAGTATGCCTCAACTGTAGTTGCTTCATCTCAAATACAGTAAAAACTCGATATTTCCAACCAGCGTTAGTGCGAGCATACATGTACCCATATTTCAAAGTTAAAACGTGGTTTAGCCACGTTTTAACTTTATAATACGTGTATGTTTGACCTTAGCGTTATCGACTTATCACAATTCAACTTATGAAGTACTGGCACGATTGATTTAAGCGAGTTTGAAGTATCGAGTATCGACTAGATATAGTCTTTATATAATATATATTATTGTTTCACTCTTTGCTTTTTTGTAGTTGTTTGAAAGGTTTGAGACACTCCCGTCTCAAATACCAGTTAAACATTCCCAGTTGAAAAGAAATAAGATTATTGAAACGATTCTTTGCTAGCCCTGTCGGCGTATTTCGCAAGAGGCTTTACATTACCGGCGGTAGTGGCCCAATGGTTACACCATTGGACTACGGTACCAGGGGTCGTGAGTTCGATCCCCCGCCGGACCAGCGGTCTGACTAGGGGATTTTTTTCCAAATCTCCGATGATGTACAGAAATGTCCTTGGGCAAGGCATGTACCGCGAATTGCTCCTCTCCACCCAGGGGTTAAAATGGGTACCGTCGGTACTGCGGCTGCATTTGACTGCGCCATATGTTAGCAGTGCTCAATATTGTAGGCAAGATGGCTCAATGATCAGGGGAGTATATGTACAGTCGGCTGAGCGGTCATTCGTACTGAAAGTAGACTTTAACTTGGTATATTACTTTTTTACAAAAATAAATTCTAAGACTTATATACAGAGATAAAACATTACTTTCCATTTTTAAACGAACTAAAACGCAATGTGACAAAATGTATATGTGATAGTTTTTGACGATTTATTTTCATCCTAGTTACAAAATGTTTTAAACATCGTCAGAGTCCAAGTTACCCGGTGACTAATCTAGCTCTAAACAGTGGAAAGTCTAAACTAGGAATTCATTTAGTGAGAATAAACCCGTTCATATGGACAGAATAACATATTCTGTACTGCACATCGGTTACATGTAAATGTGTTTAACAGAGCGTCTAACCTGACTTCAAAATGGAATCGTCGGCGTGTTCTTACAGTGGAGAATCTGTTATTCTTTCCCAATAAACGCGTTTACGCTAAAACTATTATTTGCAGTGCAAACAATTTGGAGCCAGATCAGACGCCGGGTAACCCGGCGTCTGATCAGGCTCCAAACTGTTTGCCACCAAGATAAACATGAATTTTAGAATTGCCCAAAAGTTGTACTTTTCTACGTTTTAGTGCTTTGTGTTTGCGTACGTTTGCGTTTAAACGGGAAAGAATAACAGATTCTCCACTGTATATTATAATCATGTACTATAATACATATTTTATATATCCTAGCAAATGGTTACTTTAAGTAGATTTAAAGTAAAGCAAAATACGCCTTAAGGCGAATTCTGCTTTACTTTCAACCTACTTCAAGTCGTCACCTTTTTTAAATACTAGACAAAGGTTAGGAAGTAAAGGGTTAAGTAGTCACGGATCTTCAATACTAGAACGGGTAAAACGGATAACAAAAGCATATTCCTGACTGTGTACTGTATCATTAGGATAAAAAATAAAAGATTCTGCAGCAAAACGACAAGAGCAGATAATAACTCGTTTAAAGATTCTTAAAGTATCTTGGTTTTAAAATCCCATTGTGTCAAACTCAACAAAACCATGAAAACAATGAGATGCACTGTCTTCAAATTATGTGTTTCGGTTTCATTTTAAGTGCTTTATAAAAGCCATTCCCTGTTTAAAATGCCCATGTTTTATTTCATCGGCAGTAACACAACTGAATTCGGAATTTTAGATATTTTTTATGGGAAAGGTTGGTCTTAACATTCAGCAAACTAAATAGGGTTCCTTTGTCAAATATGTCCCCAGCAACGATCCGTACAGTAGGTTTATCAATATTCCGTCAACACTCTACCCTATAACATGGTTCTAGTTTTGAAAACCACTGAAAGCAGGTTGAACGTAAAGCAGAATGCGTCTTTTCGTTTAATCTGCTTTAACTCATTACCCCATAGCTTGTTTCTAGTTTTGAAAACAGGTGATCACTCAAAGCAGGATGAGAGTAAAGCATAATGCGCCTTAAGGCGCATTATGCTTTACTTTCATCCTGTTTTAAGCTACGTTTGCTAGGCTATAGAATATAGTTCGTATGGTACATATTCTTTACTGTATAAAGTGAAACTATTTTATTCAGTGGAGGAATAAGTCAATGGCGTAAAAAGGCGTATTTATGGGGTAATGGGTTAAGCTACAATGTATAATAAAACTTTCTGGTAAATGTCTACAGTGTTACTTACATGCGCACAGCGGGGTTTATGTTGAAAAATGAAAACAGAATACTATAATTTTCATAAGTTTTCATGTTTTGTTGTTTTTATCGTGTGGAGAAGGTACAATGTACATTCTCGTATAAAGTTGAACATTCAAGCTTACAGTGGAGAATCTGTTATTCTTTCCCGTTTAAACGCAAACGTACGCAAACGCAAAACACTAAAACGTAGAAAAGTACAACTTTTTGACAATTCTGATAATTCATGTTTATCTTGGTGGCAACCAGTTTGGAGCCTGATCAGACGCCGGGTTACCCGGCGTCTGATCTGGCTCCAAACTGTTTGCACTGCAAATAATAGTTTTAGCGTAAACGCGTTTATTGGGAAAGAATAACAGATTCTCCACTGTACCAGCTATAAATTATTCAAATAATAATTTGTGAACCCTGACTGTATAGTTTGCAATTGGACTGGCATGAACAAACCAATAAGACAGAGACAAGGCGCCGAATTACTTGAGCGAGACCGTGATAAAGAATATCTTACGAGCTGCACTGTCTTTCCCCAATATTAAAGCAGCAAATCAATGCAATATATTAATATGATAGAACAGGCGAAATTTTGAAACGGTCAAATATAAAGAAGTTAACAATTTCGGCACCGTAGTCGCATAAAATAGACTTGCAAACAGTTTGGATCCTAATACAGACGCCGCGTACCGCGGCGTCTAATCAGGATCAAAACTGATTGCCACTTTTATCGATAGTTTTTAAGTCATACAACCTTATTTTTAACTTTGAAACGTTCTTGCAGAAAGCAATACTGAAGCAGACGACAATAAAGCGCTGAAGGGGTACAGTGGAGAATCTGTTATTCTTTCCCAATAAACGCGTTTACGCTAAAACTATTATTTGCAGTGCAAACAGTTTGGAGCCAGATCAGACGCCGGGTAACACGGCGTCTGATCAGGCTCCAAACTGTTTGCCACCAAGATAAACAAGAATTATCAGAATTGTCCAAAAGTTGTTCTTTTCTACGTTTTAGTGTTTTGCGTTTGCGTACGTTTGCGTTTAAACGGGAAAGAATAACAGATTCTCCACTGTAAAAATCTCCCGATAGTTTGCCGTCGAAAGGGTTAAGGGGGAACATTTGACTGATTGATTTGGTTTTCATCGAACTGTGACTATTTAAATAACACATTCACCCCGAACAAATAGTATACTTGTCCTTTGGAAGCAGTGTACCCTTGAAGAATATATGTTGTCCTATGCAAACAGTGTAGACCCTGGACAGAGGGATCCCAAAGAAACCCTCTGGTCTGGTTCTGCACCTTTTGTAAGTTAGCAATATATTGTAGAAATCAATCTTAAATAGTTAAAAAATTGAACCAGGCTTAATTTGAAATTGGAATCATTCATTAAAAGTCTTGGGGATGAATGTGTTCATGATTAAGGTGATCTATTGGACGGAAGCGTTGTAAGTTGGAACCTTTATACTGTTTCAAAGAGAATTCTTCATTCCTTCAAATAAACGACCGTAACTTGACTTGTATTTGCTTACAGTTTTAATCCAGATCAGAAATCAAGTGACGCGGCGTTTGAACTGGACCCATAGTGATTGACATGACGCTGGTCTAAATCCTTCAATTAAAACACGATTTGCTAACAAAAATTGTCTATTTAAAAGCAGGCAACAAAATGACAAGAGAAAGGTAAATATCAAACGAGTGACTACTAGTACAGTGGAGAAAACGTTATTCTTTCCCAATAAACGCGTTTAGGCTAACATTATTATTTCAATTGCAAACAGTTTGGAGCCAGATCAAACGCCGGATTACCCGGCGTCTGATCAGGTTCCAAACGGTTTGCCACTCAGATTAAAAAGAAAGTCAGCATTATCAAGAAGTTGTCATTTTCTCCATTTCATTTAGATTCGTGGGCTTTTCGTTTGCGTTTAAACGTCTTCTCCGCTGTATGAAATCACTTATGATGTCACAATAAAGTCTTCTCCACTGCACCAAGCTGAGTGAATCCTCACCAGGCGCCAAGAAACTTTTTCTCTGATTATCCTCCAAAACTATTAACAAAAAAGGTTGTAAATATCTTAAGCGTTTCTTACGCGTTTATTATCCGTTTCGTTAAACGCCTTTCCTAGCCGTTTCTTTACCCGTTTATTTACGCGTTTAAAAGAGCCCGGATAAAAGGGTCATCACTTAGCCGACGGACCCCTTAGCTTCAGCGGTTTACACATCCACTTTATGACATGTGTATTACAGAACATTAGGTGGTATCGCCGATAACATTGCTATCTTTAATTGGCAATACACTGTTAATCCCCCGATATCTCAGTGGCATATATAGGCGGGTGGTCAATACTTGTTCTAATTAATTAGTTACAGGCAGGTGGTCAGTGCCTGTCGATAAGATCCGAAATCTCCGCGTGAAACGGATTAACTGAAACACCAATCGCAACATCTCTGGTATAATCGTTTATTAACGCGTTTAAACGGGTTAAGATCGTTAGGCGTTAACCGATCGTTAAGCGTTCGTTAACCGTTCACTATGCGTTTCTTACGCATAGATTAACGCGTAAATGGGTGTAATAGCGTATTTACCACTGTAACTCTTTCATCCCTGAAACTTCAAATGGACAATCCTAGTTTCCATTGTTAGTCTAGTCCATTTCTGACTTTAAGGGTTGTTTTGGTCAATGTTTTGCAATAGGACAAAAAGTGAAGACCCAGATCAGAGGGCTCCGTAAGGAGCCCTCTGACCTGGGTGCTCACTGTTTGCATAGGACAATTGCACTTTCACATGTATACTGTTTGAAAAGGACGCCTATATGCAGGACTAGGGTTCAAAGGGTTAACAGAATGTTTTTATAATTAGTGTTTTCCTATGGTCGATCTTTCAAGTAAACCCGATTGGCATATTTCTCCGTCTCCGTTGAGAGCTGATATTTGCTTGGCAAAGACAGTGCCAATTAAAATAATGAATTAACAAATAAAAACCATTCCCATAAATATAGTTAAATATTCCTATAATAGTTTCATCCAACACTTTGAGTGAAAAATTGCTTCTATCATCAAGGTTCTGCAGAACGTCTCTATTACGACGACTAAAATGTGTATTAATCAGGTGTTTAAGACAGGTGACTGCTTAAAGCGAGGTGAATATAAAACCGAAATCTCCTTAAGTGGACGTAAAATAGAAAAGCTATTGAGAGAAATAATGACGTATTCTCCACTGTTTATGACAACGCTTCCAATACTGTGACAGAAGTAATAATGTTATTTTACACACACTATCTTCATGATCGTGTTTTGCAACATCATAAAACGGTTTTGTTGCGTATTTAACTGCAATAAAATGCAATACATTCAGACTACGTGCTGAGGAAACTTTACATAGGGTCAGTTAAATGAAAATTGAAAAATTAAACATGAATATATCAACTTTTCTTTAATAACCAATTTGGAGCTTTACCCTGATGCTCGAAACATACAGAAAAATTATATTAAATTTTATCTTTTGAAATCGAAAGTTGTGGCTTGTTCTGTTAAAATCGATCTTGCCCAAAAATATGGTATTTTCTCACCAGGGGCCAGTTTCATAAAACTTCGTACGGCAAAAACGGTTGTAAGTCAAAACTTTAAAATTCTTTTAATTTCTGACTATTGTATCTACTTCTGTCTTGTGTCATCTCTTTTGTATCGTCTTTTCAAAACGATTCCAAAGCAATGTCAAAAGACAAGAATATATGGAGAAAAAATTAGATTTTTATAATCTGATTTACGACAACATTTTGTGGTACGAAGTTTTATGAAACGGGCCCAGACTCCAGAGAATTCTTCACAAGCATGTCCTTATGCTTAGCAGATGTTTTCGATTTTATTAGAAAATACTAGACAACAGATAAATAAGACCCAGTTAGATTAAGATTAATTATTTATGCTATAGACATGCGTCGCTGCTCTCTATCTTTCTCGTACGCCAACCTTTATTATACTAGAAACATTCAAACTATGGTGTGTGCTAAATTCCAACCGTGTATTTATATTTCACATATGCCTGGAAGTATGATCTGTGTATCAAACAGTCTAGATTCAGAGCAGACACCGAGTTACTTGGCGACTCATGTACAGTACAGAATCTGTTATTCTTTCCCGTTTAAACACAAACGTACGCAAACGCAAAGCACTAAAACGTAGAAAAGACAACTTTTGGACAATTCTGATACTTCTTGTTAATCTTGTTGGCAAACAGTTTGGAGCCTGATCAGAAGCCGGGTTACCCGGCGTCTGATCTGGCTCCAAACTGTTTGCACTGCAAAAAATAGTTTTAGCGTAAACGCGTTTATTGGGAAAGAATAACAGATTCTCCACTGTACCATCTTCATTGAAAGTGTCGTCTGTACTATTTCAAAGTCAGATTTCGGGTTGGTTTGAGTGAAGAAATGTCAATTCGAGAGTCAAACAGTTTGGATCCTGTTCAGACGCCGCGTTAAGCGGCGTCTGATCAGGATCCAAACTGTTTGCAATGTCTCCTTAGGCGACGTTGGCAGTGGAAGAGTTAAGGTAAATGCTTTTAGATAATTGATGTTTAACTTGGTACAAATTTACAATGCCCTCTAGACCTATAGGTGAACTCAAAAAGTAAGTAACCAATTATCGAAACTACGATATACGGTGTTCCCTCTCTACAACGGCCCTCCCAACAACGACTCCCTCCTTACAACGACTCTTGCCGCTGTTTCCCTAAAAAAGACAATTATATCCAACCTTTTCATGGCTGCAATGTCGTCTACTTAAATTTGTTGTCTCTGTTTTTTCTCAAATGTACATCTAAGTGGACATTTCGATAGAATAAATATAATGACGAGTTACAAACAGCTTGAATCCAGATCAGACGCCGCGTAACGCGGCGTCTGATCTGGATTCAAGCTGTTTGCAAATGAAAACATGTTTCCCTCTCTATAACGACTCCCTCCGAACAACGAACATGATCTTTGTCTCCCATTGGTTGTCGTTGTAGAGAGGGAACGCTGTAATTTCTGTAAACCAAATGCGGAATTGTTATGACAAAGACGTGAGTGCTATGTTCCGCCGGATCCTGTCCTTCGGACGAGCCATTACACGGAGGTCCCATTTATCAGTGCGATTCACTGGACCACCTGCTAGTGAATTAGCTATTTTATATGGTGCATATTCATAACTGTACAAAGGGGAAGTATTGTCTGCAGTTGAGGAATGAATCAAGTGTTTAAAAAGGTGTACCCATAGAATACCTTTGCCTTAAACATGACAACTTAACGTATACCCCCTTCCCCCATTCGGAAGGGGTATATACCGATTTTATTGACCTGGCAGGGCGGAGTTTCGATTCGGACCTTTGCATTTCAACTTTGGGGGCGGCAGCACGCTCTTTTATTCTCGGAATTTACCGTTGTCGTCTGTCGTTTCTTTCTCAACATTGCATATTAGTGGACATTTTGACAGAAGACATATAATGAAGAATGACAAATAGCTTGAATCCAGATCAGACGCCGCGTTACGCGTCGTCTGATCTGGATTCAAGCTGTTTGCAAATGTAAACCAAGTCTCAATTTTCTCTCCCTATAACAACTCCCTCCGAACAACGCACGCAATATTTGTCTCCAGTTGGGTGTGTTTGTAGAGAGGGAGCACTGTGCACACCTTTTTCACGTGGATCTGGCTGCACGCCCATGTGTCTCTCCATGTTGAAAGTATCGGACAATAACGATTTAATACGGAACTATACATACATGTACCACCCCTAAAATCTAAAGTAACTTAGTTTATCTTTGCCAAAGGATAGCTCCGCCATGCCAGGTGAAAAAATCGGCCTATATATCAAGGGATAAAAGGTATTTACTTTAACAAACTTACCAACACTCGTATCAAATCCCCCTAGGTATTCCGATGTCATAAATTGTTGTGTGAGTGCTGTTTTGCCAACTCCAGGAGGACCAAGAACTAGAACTCGCGACATGAAATATAGTTTTTGAGGGTGCGTACAGGGACTAGTGACGATACTGTCACGTGACAATGAGCTTGATGTCCGTGACGAAGGGGACAGTGGCATTAGTTCACCCTCGGAGGACAGAACACTGTTTGTACTACGGGACCGTATGGACTCGCCCCGCTCCACTAAAATTCCTCTTGAATTTATTTTGAATGTTCTTACTTTATACCGCTCTACATCCATGTCAAAATGAAGCCCAAGATGATGACGTAACAAGCTGGGTTTTCTAAAAGTGTTTCTAGCGGGCATACTAAATGTTCTTGGTCTCATTTCTTCAGTAATTAAGGTTTCTACAACCTCTTCTCTTGGTTTTCTAAACGAGGAAGCTCGTTTTCGCTGCATTGGCATCATGTTGGATGTTTGATTAGTACCAATGAGAGGGCTGAGAACTCTGGAACTCATGTTGACGTACTGTTTTACTACAAATAAATCTCGTAAATGGAAAGTGTTCTATCCCTACTTTTCCCCTCAATGCTTCACGATAAAAACGTTTGTAACTCAATTTCAACAGTCATTAATTAAATATATGTATTTTTATGTCTATCAAAATGTTTTAAAATATTTACAAAAGCAAAACAGAAGATTGAATTTCAAGGGAGAAAAGTAGTCTTGTTGCTGGTCATTCCATTCAGATATATATCCACAATAATTAATTCGTTTAGCGTTTATTGCTTACTATCCACATCAGACTTTAGATATATTGGTCACATTATTCTGTTTTATTAATCCCTGCTCATACATAAATAACCTCGCTGTATTTCACTGTATTTTATTCAACATCTAAATCACTTTATTGGAGCTGAAACACAAATACACCACTCTAATCCCCGTTATATAACACCACCTACGCCACCACTAATTACAAAACGAATGTGCTGTCGCTTACTAATCAATCGAAAGTATTCCGCTATATGGCCAACGAACACCATTCAATGAAATTAGCGTTATGGTCAATTCGATAAGCTGTCATCTACAGTGGTATGATGTATTGATACCACTGCCGTACCGCTATCAGCGATAACTAGTTCTATCTAATACTTGCTGACTATATTAAAACACCAACCCGAGAACTCTAGAGAAGTGTCCCTCTGAGCGCATCGGTTTTCCAATACAAATTTAACAACTCTCTCATTGCAGACTCACAACTCTTTGACGTTGTCGGCCAGCGAATCGCAACACCTGGATTGAATAAGCCTAGGTAAAAGGTGTGTGCGTTCATTTAACAAACGATTTATGCTGTCAGAGGCTAAAGAGCAATTGCAAGCTATGTTTCAGTTCTTCAGTCTGTCCTGTGGAGAACGTGTAGAAGCAACTTATATACAGATGAATAATCTGACAAATCAAAAGCTTGAGAACGACTTCAGACTTAATTCAAACGTTTAATAACATGTACATGTAGCAAATTTGTTTCTAGAAACAAACTCAGAAAAACAAAACGATATTCATATGGATCATTTATTAGTCACTATGTCACAAGGTAATAAAACTCAGAATGAGTGCTAAAAACTCAGAAATTTTCTCAGCAGCAAGCATTTTGTAAATAACAAGTTTTTGCATATCATAATTCTACTGTAAAAATATATCCAAATCAGGATACTTATTAGATCAGCTTAAGCATGTTTTGGAAAATACAAAAGCATGTACATGTACATGTATTCAAAACTGAGTTTTGAGCACAGAGATCGTTTTAAGTTTTATAACCTCGGGCCCATGTCTAGTTTTATTCTAGAAAATCACAACAAATCTTCTCAATTAGCTCTTCTTTGTGAGCATGTTGGAATATTACATTATATTAATATAAAGGTGATTGAAATATACTGTATCGTTTGCCCCTAGATCTAACATATCAATATAATGTGAAAAGGCACACAGTAAAGACCCTAATGAGATGCCGTGTAAAGCAGTGTTTAATCGGGGTCTACACTGTTTGGCAATGCTCTCTTTAGTATACACTAGGTTAAAATCGGTTGAACCTCAGGGTGTAGTTATAGTTTTGGGCAAGGGTAAGGGAAAATACTTAAAATACTAAATACATTTTGATATATTATAGTTTAGGGCAAGGGTAAGGGAAAATACGTAAAATACTAAATACATTTTGATATATTAAATAAGAAAATATTCGCTAAAACTTTAACTCTCAATGAAGCTTCAATATTGTTACCTGTAATATTGTTTTAAAGTTAGCTTAAACCCTTTCTCTCTGAATGACACTTAAAAGCGCGTTTGCAAACAGATTGGTTCCTGATCAGACGCCGCGTGACGCGGCGTCTAATCAGGAACCAAACTGTTTGACACTCGTTTTGAAATTTCTTTAGTCGTACTGTCTGATTTTATAACTTTGAAACGACATTGTAGACAAGAGAATTGAAGCAGACGACAACGAAATGACGAAGGGATAAACATCTCACGAAATATTTGGCAGTGAAAGGGTTAAAAAAGTCGATAATCTATATATTTAGCACATAGCGTCTAAATAACAGCGAAACAGATATATTGGTTTCCAGTTGAATAAGAATCTTGTTTTGTCACTTCATCGCCATGACGTCATTGATGTGATTGTCGTCTGCTCTTTTATCTTTAAAATAAATGTTATAAATTTTGATTACATAAGATTTCGATACGAGTGCTTACTATTTTGGATCCTGGTCAGACGCTGCATAACGCGGCGTCTGATCAGGATCAAACTGTTTGCAAATAAGCATTGTATTCGGGTGAGGCAGTGAAGGTGTTAACTTGGGTAATCTGTTCTCGAGAAAGAGATTCCAAATTACTTTCCGGATAAGTACGTATTGTTTTGCTATTCTTTTTACTCGACGTACACAATCGACGTGTTTCGCTTAAACCCTCTGAAGGTATGATTCCTCTATTCACCCACGGTTTTAATTTTGAAATACAGGCATGTACAGTGGATAATCTGTTATTCTTTCCCGTTTAAACGCAAACGTACACAAACGCAAAGCGCTAAAACGTAGAAAAGAACAACTTTTGGACAATTCTGATAATTCTTGTTTATCTTGGTGGCAAACAGTTTGGAGCCTGATCAGACGCCGGGTTACCCGGCGTCTGATCTGGCTCCAAACTGTTTGCAGTGCAAATAATAGTTTTAGCGTAAACGCGTTTATTGGGAAAGAATAACAGATTCTCCACTGTAATACATAAACTATGTTCGACTTGAGCGAGTTTGACTCATTGATATTTAACTATTTGGACTTTACTCACGCATATAAGCATCCTTTACAAACAGTGTACCTGTGAGATGTACATTTGTCCTATGCAAACAGTGTTGACCCTGATGAGAGGGCTCCTTAAGGAGCCCTCTCATCAGGATATACACTGTTTGAGATTTTGACATATATTGTAAAATTCAACCTTAAAAAATTAAAAAATTGACTGGACTATATTGAAAACTAGAATTTTCCTTTTGAGGTTTCAGGGAGGAAAGGGTAAACTTGAATGCAGAAATACAGTTGAGTGTATTGGGAAAAATATTGATGAACAACATTAATGATGTTTCCCCTAACAGTAAAAAAGTCATACACTCAGACATAACAGCTTTACAACATCGGCAGTTGGTCTGTAGCTAATTCGTTATTTTCGCCTGAAACATCTTCTTGCTAGACGGATACAATTATGTAAGCCCAGCTCGGCCAATGCCCTTTGCACCGAGAAGGACGAAGAAAATTAACTGGCTAGTCAGTCTCCCTAATAGGTTTCAACGCTCTGCCTGCTGTAGACGACTAAAGTCCACCAGGTACAGGGGAGAAAACGTTATTCTTTCCCAATAAAGGCGTTTACGCTAAAACTATTATTTCAAATGCAAACAGTTTAGAGCCAGATCAGACGCCGGGTTACCCGGCGTCTGACCAGGCTCCAAACTGTTTGCCGTCCAGATTAAAATCAGAATTCAGAACTGTGAAAAAAGTTGTAATTTTCTTCTTTTTTTTGCGTTTGCGTTTCGTTTGCGTTTAAACGGGAACGAATAACGTTTTCTCCACCACTGTATCGATGACTGTTTGACTTGAGATACAACCTTTAAGATACACCTTTTTAGCTCACCTGAGCACAAAGTGCTCAAGGTGAGCTATTGTGATCGGTTGCCGTCCGTCATACGTCGGTGTCGTCTGTTCACAATTTGTTTCAAATAACTTCTTCTCTGAAACCAATGGCCCAATTTTAACCAAACTTGGTCATATACATACTGTAGTTGTGAGCTTCAAAAATTGTTAAAAAAAGTGGGTGGGGCAATCGGTCTTGTTGCCATGGCAACCATGCACGATATCTAAAATAATATTTTTCTCAAAAACTACTGGTCCGATTTCAATTTGATTTTCACCAAAATGTTTCTCAATTAATATACTTTCAAAATTGCTCAAAGAATGATGATCCGTCACAAAATATGGCCGCCAGAGGGCGTGTTCATTTTCCGTAATTACGTTATATTGACAACTAAAGTTAAAACTTTAAACATCTTGTCAATAACTACAAGTCCTAGGACAACCAAATTTCACATGTAGCATCATGTTGTAAACTTTTAGCAAGACTGTTCAAATCATGACCCCAGGGTCAAAATGGCCCCACCCCAGGGCTTATCAGTTGTACATAGACTTTTATAGGAAAACCTTTAAAAATCTTCTTCTCTGAAACCGTAAGGCCCACACCTTTTATATTTGTCATCTAGCTTTGCCTTATGGTCCTCTACCAAGATTGTTCAAATCATGACCACAGGGTAAAAAATGGACCCGCCCCGGGGCTTATCAGTTTTACATAGACTTATACAGGAACACCTAATTCCGAGTTGTTTCAGTTTCATGCAACAGTCCACATACATGCAATGACAAACTTCATTATGCATCGAGTATAACACAATAGTTCCTCAGGTGAGCGATTTAGGGCCGCATGCGGCTCTTGTTGATTGATTAACTATTTATTTCAATGCCAAAGTCGCCATGAGGCGACATTGCAAACAGTTTGCGTAACGCGGCGTCTGATCAGGATCACAACTGTTTGACACTAATATCGGTATTTCTTCAGTCAAAACAACCTTAAAGCTGACTTTAAATATTTTTGCAGACGACACTACCAATTTTTACGGTAGGAGGGGTAAAACAGACGATGGAATTTGACAGTGAAAGAGTTTAGTTTAATCGGGCGATATATGAACACGTAAGCCTATACTAGACCAAGGCAAATTCAGCATTTAGGGATGTTGGAAGTCATGGGATATTGGGAACAGTTAACTGAAGTCAGAACATGATTCCACATGCTTTGAGGTCAGAGCCAATCTATAGCTGGTTCCGTATATAAGCCGTGCCTACAGTGGAGAATCTGTTATTCTTTCCCAATAAACGCGTTTACGCTAAAACTATTATTTGCAGTGCAAACAGTTTGGAGCCAGATCAGACGCCGGATAACCCGGCGTCTGATCAGGCTCCAAACTGTTTACCACCAAGATAAACAAGAATTATCAGAATTGTCCAAAAGTTGTTCTTTTCTACGTTTTAGCGCTTTGCGTTTGCGTACGTTTGCGTTTAAACGGGAAAGAATAACAGATTCTCCACTGTATACAGAAACGATCCACATTTATCAATTGAACCATAGTTGTCAAATCAATCAATATACTTTAAAAATATACTTTATAAACTAACACACACTTATTAATATATCCAATATAACTATAAGAGTAAACGACATGCTAAGATCCTAAAACGAGATATAAAATAAGCCCTGACCTCACGTGCCTGTGTTGACGCATGCTAAGAGTGAACGCACGTTCCAGAAGATTCAGCGGCGTAGCCATTTTTTCGGGAACCAATATCCATGCTGCAAATTATGCAATGATAATACATTGATATCCTGGAGAAGAACGTCTTATAGCTCGCCCTTGGTGTAAGCTCCTCATGTAAAAAATAAATGTCACATTTTACGTACCGCTGGATAATGCGAATTCGAATCTAAAACTAAAGGTGCAACTGAGCATGCGAAAAACTGAGCGATGTATGTAACCAGGTTAGGGCAAAAACTTCATCCCCAGGCTGGGACTCGAACGCTGCACCCTTTGGGTCAGAGAGAGTGCTCTACCAACTGCGCCACGGGTCTCTCAACAATAGGCTGTTACAAATACACGGTTACATCTATTTGCATTGGAAACCAAATGTACAGAATGTTTATATGCGAAAATGAAGTACATGTATGTATAGTTTTTAACGTTTTTGCAAATACTAAGTTCGACAGTTCATTATATTCTTACCTATACGCCACATACCACTTCAAACGTTTTACTTGAAAATAATTTCAAGTGACAATGACCGTTTTGTCGATTTAATTAAGTTTCGGCTTACGCCATGTATACAATCCTCTACATTCATGACAACCTAAATATACTTGCAATCGTTTTTCAGACACTTACAGCTAGTCTTTATTTAATGCAAAATTGACTGGATTCAGATAAGTATCGCTTTCTCGGAGCGTTTTGAGAAACAGACAACAGACCATTCAGCAATATTGCTTGTTTCAAAGTGACCAATATTTGCAAAGTCTGATGTCTTTGCCAATATGTCGTCTTAACCCGTTACCCCATAGCCTGTTTCTTGTTTTGAAGATAGGTGGCCACTTAAAGCAGGTTGAAAGTAAAGCAGAATGTGCCTTAAGGCACATTCTGCTTTACTTTCAGCCTGCTTTAAGCTATTATCTGCTAGAATATAGAAAATATTTCTTATGGTTCTTATTTGTAACACAATAAATTGGATTTATTTTCTTCAGTAGGGGAATAAATTAGAGGCGTAAAAAGGCGTATTTATGGTGTAATAGGTTAACTAGCTGATACGTGTGCCTAAAACCACCAGGGACAATTCCAGTTTCCAGTTAAGGCAAGGCTTGTTTTGTTTTTTTTTTAGATTATTTGTTGTTTTATGATATATTGTAACATGACAGACATTGTAGACCCTGGTCATAGTGTCCTAGCATACAGGGGAGAAATTGTTATTCTTTCCCAATAAACGCGTTTACGCTAAAACTATTATTTGCAGTGCAAACAGTTTGGAGCCAGATCAGACGCCGGGTAACCCGGCGTCTGATCTGGCTCCAAACTGTTTGCCACCAAGATAAACATGAAATATCAGAATTGTCCAAACGTTGTACTTTTCTACGTTTTAATGCTTTGCGTTTGCGTACGTTTGCGTTTAAACGGGAAAGAATAACAGATTCTCCACTGTACAACATCGAATGCGTTCGAGAATTATGACGTCATAACGGCAGAGAAAATTGTTACAACTGTAAGAGTTAGCTTGATAGAGAACGAAAGTAATGAGAAAAGTAAATTGCTGTAGTAATTCAAATAGTCCCGAAACATATACCAGCTCAATGAATCCCATCGAATGCATACAGGAGTCATTTACAAACAGTGTATCTGTTAAGAATGCACTTGTAGTATGTAAACAGTGTAGACCCATATCCAAAGACACATACATGAGCTATTTGACCAGAATACTCCAAATAAACTAGACCTAATTTTCAATTTGAAACTTACAGGTCAGTGAGTGTAATGTCAGTCTGTATTTGTTTGCACAACATCGATTACAAGGTCAGAACAGAAAAATAAGTTATCTTAATTAAGATCAAGGCTAGACACTGGGTTACTCGGAATCTGATCATAGTCCAACCTTTGGCAATTACTGTGGAGTTTCTTCTCTCAAATTGAATTAAACGTGTTGAAAAAATTCATATTGGGATCCTTTTTACCCGTTTACCTTCAATGACGTAAAAAGCGAATTTGCAAACAGTTTGGATCCTGATCAGACTCCGCGTTTTGCGGCGTCTGATCAGGATCCAAACTGTTTGATACTCTTGTCGTTATTTCTAAAGGCAAACAACCTTAAATCTAACTTTGAAACGTTCTAGCTGACAACAATACTGAAGCAGACGACAAAAAGCGGTAAGTGGGTAAAATAACAATCTCACGAACATGTTGGCAGTGAAAGTGTTACACGATTTTGTTATAACTCCTACAAGAATGGATGTAAAATGTTCACTTAACCCCTTCACTGCCTTACCCCGAGTACACTAGTAAATTGAAAACAGTTTGGATCCTGATCAGACGCCGCGTAACGCGGCGTCTGATCAAGATACAAACTGTTTTACACTCGTTTCAATATTTCATAATTCAAAATAACTAAATATTTAATTTTAGAAATAAAAGCAGACGATAATTGTTTAAAATTGATAACGTCATGACAGTGAAGGGGTTACATGTAATACGAAATGGACGAGTCCATTTAGAATGCAGCATTGTAATGGTTCAGACTAAATACATTTAAATCGTCTGGTCGCCGAACAGTAGAAATTTGAAGCAGCCATATTCGGAGGAAAGACTGTGTGGCAATTGTAAGGATATAAATTATTTTTCTGCGGATAACCATTAAGCTAGCTCACACACTCACGGGCTTACGGGAGAAAATTTAATAACATTCGTACTTGAAATTACTTTTAGATATAATAAATAAGAAATACTTATACTGAAAATTTAATGTATCTATACCCATTGCACACTGCGTCTAAATTACAGTGAATTAAAACTACAGTGAAATAAATTACAGTGAAAAATATATATTGTGGAGAATCTGTTATTCTTTCCCAATAAACGCGTTTACGCTAAAACTATTATTTTCACTGCAAACAGTTTGGAGCCAGATCATGTATCCAAATGAGGTTACAAAACTCAAATAAAATGTGTTTTGTAAAATCTAGAGTCTGTTATCTAAACTGAGTTTTGAGCACAGAGTTCGTTTTAAGTTCTATAACCTCGGGCCCTGGACTCGTAGTTAGGACATGTCAATTGAGACACAACAGTTTTTGATAAAACTCAAAGATAAACGTCCCCTTCTTACAACGATCATTGCTGCAGTTCCGCAAACAGAACATTTTCTCAAAGTTACATATAAGTGGACATTTTGATAGAATAAATATAATGACGGGTGACAAACAGAATGAATCCATATCAGACGCCGCGTTACGCGGCGTCTGATCTGGATTCAATATGTTTGCAAATGTAAGACAAATATTCATATCCCTTCCTATAACGACTCCCTCGGAACAACACACACTATATGTGTCTTCCATTGGTTGTCGTTGTAGAGAGGGGGCACTGTGTATTAAATTACAGCTATAAATTGTAAAATATCATCTAGACCGAAATTGAATACCCAGGGTATCTGTTAATTTCATACTCGTTTTATCTGGCCTTTCCATAGAGCTGCAAATAGATAAATCTAGCTTCTAATTGATTTTGATTTCTTATGTTACTACTTAAAATCATTTTACCAAGTGCTACAAAATAGAAAAAACAGTGTAGATCCTGATCAGGGGGCTCCTTAAGGAGCACTCTGTCCTGGGACTATACAGTTTGCATCAGTTATATTAGAGATATAGGATCTGTCATGAGTCGATGTTTAAGACAAGCTAATCTCAAACGAGTCTAGAACTGAAATGTTATTAAGCGAGCCTTGGCGAGCTTAATAACTTTTATATTCTAGACGAGTTTGAGATCAGCTTGTCTTAAACATCGACGAGTGACAGATTCTTTTTCTCACATTACCAACGATTTAGGCTATCTTTTAAGCAATATGCATTTTTTTGGAACCCCGGTGACGTCAAAACGCCGTTATAAATAGTGACGTTATAGTGACGTAATCAAAGTGATCTTACACATGTTGGAGATAGGGATATTTGTCATCGTTGTTCGCTATAGAAAACAAGGGTAGTTATTTGAGAAGTTTTATTCACAGGCACACTTTTAATGAAAAAAACATATATGTTGCACATTATGATGCAATGAGTTAACGGTCGAAATAGGCAATAGTTACAATGGAGACAGCGTTAAAGAAGATTAAACGAGTTTGTGATAAAACAATTATTGTCACTTATAATATACAAATTGTTTTATTGTGTGTGATTTTTTAAACTAAATTTGCCATTTGATTGAATTACGCTTAAAAGGGAAAGAATAACGTCTTCTTCGCTGTAAAAAAATACAGAAAAGCCCCACGACAAGTAAGGAAGTGATAAATTGCTTTTTTACGGATAACTACTAAGCTCATGTCAAATTCACATTTTCTTTGAGAAATCGTAACCCTTAAACTGCTTTGTTCGGCAATACTTCCATATACCAATATTGGATCCTACCAAAACGGCGAAGAAGTGTGCGGCGTCTCAAGTACCTATTTGTTTGACACTCATTTACAAGTTCAGTCTGTCAGAATTGACTAAATTTCAGATTGGTGAAAACAAAATAGACAACACATTTTTAGCAAGCCATACAAGAAAACGCGAAGGAGGTAACAGTTTACCTATTACAAATTACATCTCGATATCATAAATCTCGAATTGCTCTCCTGAAAATTGCATTTATCTATACCAATAGCATATAGCGTCTATCTTACAGAGAAAAAGATACAGTGGAGAATCTGTTATTCTTTCCCAATAAACGCGTTTACGCTAAAACTATTATTTGCACTGCAAACAGTTTGGAGCCAGATCAGACGCCGGGTAACCCGGCGTCTGATCAGGCTCCAAACTGTTTGCCACCAAGATAAACAAGAATTATCAGAATTGTCCAAAAGTTGTACTTTTCTACGTTTTAGTGCTTTGCGTTTGCGTACGTTTGCGTTTAAACGGGAAAGAATAACAGATTCTCCACTGTATATTGATTTCTATTTGAATGTAAATCTTACTTAACCTTTTGACTGCTAGCTGCGTAATCGTCTTTATTTGTCAAACAGTTTGAATCCAGATCAGACGCCGCGTCAACGCGGCGTCTGATCAGGATCCAGACTGTTTGACACTCATTTCAAATAAGTTTTAGTTCAAAATACTAAGAATTTTATAATTTGAAAAAACTGCAGACGACAAACTTTATCAGACGATAATATGGTTGTAGGAGGGTTTATGCGGGTTATCTATTTTCAAGAAATAGCCCGCAAATTGCTTTTCGGATAAAAATGGTTTTGTGATTCATCTTGCTTGACACATTGCACCATATGGCTTCACGAAATATCTTTGAAAAATGTCTATGTCATTCTTAAATCCTCTCCTGCCGAAATGTCATCTGCTTTGAAATTGTTGTTTGCCAATTGTAAATTTTAAGACTTTTTCATTTTACCAATTGTTTCCTAGCGACCACAAAATTGCAAACAGTGTAGACCCAGATCAGACACCCCTTAATGTGGTGTCTGATCTGAATCTGCACTGGTTGCTAACAGTAACTTCCATAAAAGTTAAAGTTAAAATGAAAAATGACGAAAGGCACTCAGTAAATGAAAATACGGACTTATCAAATAAAGTATGAGCATGTGGAAGACAAACACAAAGTAAATGGGTTCAAGATGAAATGTAAAACCTGTGCGAAAATAGTTTGGATCCAGATGAGAGGCCACAATACGCTTACTCTGATTTGAATCAAACATTTTGCAATACCAGTAAATTTGCGATCGGCATGCATAGAGCTTATCTAATTAGATTATATAACTATTTCAACATGTAAGTTAGATACAGTTATAGGCCGATTTTATTGACTTGGCAGGGTGGAGTTTCGATGCGGACCATTGCACTTCAACTTTGGAGACGACAGCACGCTCTTTATTGGAATTTACCGTTGTCGTCCGTCGTTTCTCCCCAGAATGCCGTTTCTTCCCAGGATTACATATATGTGGACAGTTTGACAAAAGGAATACATGTATAATGATGAATGACAAACAGCTTGAATCCAGATCAGACGCCGCGTTACGCGGCGTCTGATCTGGATTCAAGCTGTTTGCAAATGTAGGACAACTTACTTTTCCCTCCTATAGCAACTCTCTCGGAACAACACACGCAATCTTTGTCTCCCAGTGGGTGTTGTTGTAGAGAAGACGCACTGTATATAACCTTTACACGTTCATATGGATGCATGCATAAATTGTGTTTCTGTATGTTTAAAGTATTTGACAATAACGATATTATTCGGAACTATACCTATCACCCCTAAAATCAAAAATAAATTAGTTTATCTTTGCCAAAGGTTAGCTCCGCCCTGCCAGTTGAATAAAATCAGCCTATAAATTCCTTAAAATTAAACTATTGTCATTCGTTGAGCGTGAGTATCTCGTTTGACAAATACAGTGGAGAATCTGTTTTTCTTTCCCAATAAACGTGTTTACGCTAAAACTATTATTTGGAGAGCAAACAGTTTGGAGCCAGATCAGACGCCGGTTAACCCGGCGTCTGATCAGGCTCCAAACTGTTTGCCACCAAGATAAATAAGAATTATCAGAATTGTCCAAAAGTTGTTCTTTTCTACGTTTTAGTGCTTTGCGTTTGTAGTCTACCAACATTTTGACCGTTTTTGACCCCTCATGGCATCTCGTGTAGACGGGTTACATCTACCTGATTTGTGTTCAGTGAACATATCTTAGAAATTCTAGGGGGGGGGGTTGTAAAGTCGAAAAATTCAAATTTAGGTCAGAATGAGGTCAAAGGTCAACGAGTGCAGATTTTGCATACCATAGTATAAACCTAACTTAATTTACATTTCAAATATATCAAATGAACTATTATTGGTTACAATTAGTTCACAAATGTCAGTACTTACTAAATATTATCAAAATAGTAAATTATTACAGTCAATATCCTTTTCCAGGGGCAATAACTCTGATTTTCCTTATTTTTTTTATATTTTTATAGTTAATTTTTCGTTATTTTTGTCTGTGTTCTTATAACATCAAAATAGTTTTATGTTTCTTTACACATTTGACATAAAGCAACAATTCTAAATGCAAATGCAAATGGAAGTAAATATTACAGCCTTTGCGCTTTTCCAGGTGCAATAACTCTGATTTTACTCTTTCTATTTTATTTTTTTTGGAAATTTGTGTTCGTTATTTTTTGACTGTTTTCTCATATCATCAAACTTTTTTATGTTTCGTTACACCTTTGACATAAAGCAACGATTCAATATGCAAATAAAAGTAAATATTACAGTCAATGCTCTATTCCAGGGGAAATAACTCTGTTTTATCTGTTCAATATCTCCTTTTTAATGGGAATTTGGTTCGTTATTTTTTGACTGTTTTCTTATAATGTGTTTATGTTTGTTTACACTTTTGACATAAATGAGCAGTTCAATATGCAAATAAAAGTAAATATTACAATCAATGCTCTATTCCAGGGGCAATAACTCTTGCTTTTCTATTCCATATTTAATTTTAAATGGGAATTAGTTTTCGATTTTTTTTACTGTTTTCTTATAATGTCTTTATGTTTGTTAAAACTTTTGACATAAAGGAGCAGTTCAATACGCAAACAAAGTTTAATATTACTGTCAGTGCTCTTTTCCAGGGGTAATAACTCTTGTTTTTCTATTTCTATTTTATATTAATTAGAATTGTATGCATTATTTTTGACTGTTTTCTTATAATATCGAATTTGTTTGGGTTTACCTAGTACATTTTAATAAAAGCAGCAGTTTAATAATCAAATCAAATGTAATGTTACAGTCACTGTTCTTTCTTTGGGCAATAACTCTGGGTTTTTTCTCTTGGTTTTTATATATTTTGTTTGTTTATTTGTTATTTATCGTCTGGTTTTTTATTAAATTAAACTACGTTTATGTACATGTATATAAACACCATTGACATGAAGCAGTAATTCACTATGAAAACTCATCACTGAAATATGCGTTTTAGGGTATAAATACAGACAATCCCGTTATATTAAATAAGCCAAAAGATTGGATTGTGTGCGATGCCAAATGAGTTTCTCTTAAATTCACTTTGGGGAAATTATCATTATACTAAGCATTACTTTTTTAGGAACACTGTATTGACATGAACATACAGAATGGATGACTATGTTAGGTTCGAATTTCTATAAAATGTTATCGTTGGTTTTGTGACAAATCCAAGTGTTATCACTATGTATCTGGTTAAAACATGGTGTATTTACAACTTAGTGACGGGAAGTTGTGCTTTACAGTATGTATACGTGTCATTTTAACACATACCAAATGAATTAGATGTAAATATTCTGTATAATTATTCACATACTTTAACGTTCAGTTTTACAAATGATCATTTACAATAGCAATATCCTTTTAGAGATATTTGAACAAAAAAGAACAATCACAAACCATTCACTCGTGGTATAATTTGACCAAACTAGCGAAATACTTTACAGAACTTCCATCGCCAATTGAATGTACTAAGACATGCATAATGCTTCGTTATGAAACAATCCGATCACCGCAGTTTATAATGACGCGTCTAGCAAAAGTGAGTATGTGGGGATTCTTATAAAGACGCATGCTACCAATTAATCTGAGTTACACAGTGTGTTGCCTCACAACCACACTTGTTGGCTTTTATAGCAAGCACATTTTGCCAAGCTGCACTTTGTCTTGCAATAGCAAGACGCGAGTTGTATGTATGCCATTGGGATAGAGGGATTTTTTATCCAATTGGGGGTGATACATAGTTAGTGTGTGAGTAGGGGATCCAAGGCTGTCTTGACCTTCATGAGTTGCCTATATCTGAATGTGTCTATATACCAGTTAAGGTATGGAAACCTTTCATGTTCTGTCGACCTTGAGTGCCTCATATATTTTGTTCACAAGGAATCATCCCCTTTGCTTTGCTGTACCGGATAACATCCATGTTACCACGTCATTTCCTACAAAGCATTAACAGTATTACGTCTGTGTCCCTATATATAACAATCAGACGATCAAACCCGCTTGCAACAGCATCCTTAGCATGAAATATCATTATTTTGTCAGCTTCTTCATGATTGACCTACAATTTATCATCATGGAAGCTATTTGACTTTGCATTTATAACTCCTACGGACGTTCCATCTGCTACGACAAGCAACCCTTGTGGTAATAATGTGTCTTTCAGATGATAGAAACTCGGCAATGTACATGTATTTCTAGTCCTTGTCGAGCACAAGGCATGACTCTCTGATATGCGGTCTTCTGGACCTGTGATTTTTTCCAGTGGCAGCTTTGATAGACATGCTACCAAGGTATCAAATGTGACATCAATGCGAATAGGTGTGCATGTGAAAAGGGAATATACCGACTGAACAAATTCTTGAGCATACAGTCCGAATGTCTGACAACCTTGAGATCTTTCTCGAGCTTGAAGAAGAGCATGACCATATACATGTATTATAACATATGTAGATTTCTGAGAGTCAGGTATCTGTTGTGCGGTTTCAATTCACTGGTAGATTGTCAGAATATCCAGAATTCGGGACTGAACTGTCTGGTTCATTACTCCATTTGATTCTGCCAATGCTAGTGGGACTGAGGACAGCTCATGGTTCAGTACATCATCATTATGCACGGTTAGGCCTGAACAAGCTTCATTAAACATACATGGTAGGAGTTTGCGGTCAGGTTTTATCTGTTTCAAAACCTGTTGCTTGTCTGATCTCGTGTCTGTTTAAATACTTGCTAATGTCTTTGACTTTGTTTTTGGGTGGAGCAAATAGTCGGTGTTGCACTCCTTTAGTCAATAATTTGTAAAGTGTTAAACCATTGAGAGGGTTCTGCAATCACATCGCGTCCAACAAATCATTGCTAATGTCTTCTGTTGCAGCACCCTTTAACGCTGTCACCAAAAACTGGTCTACAGCATAGGATGCGTCTTTCGATTTTTCACTTGACGAAATGAAAAATACATATAACAAACCGACCAGTGCAGCAAGGGCTTAGAACTACTTTTGCTTAAAGATCTTAGTATACAGGAGAGTTGATTTCGTTTGGACAACACTCAAACTTGAGCTGGTTTTCCGTAATGAAGTTAATAATTTGTCAATTGACCCTGTGAGATCTGAACATACACAATCAACGCATTATATTTCGTGTTCTGTTAATTCGTATATGGTTTTCATATGGAAAGAGAAAAGGCTGCATGGACCACATCGAATGCATTTCATGGAAAATATTATACTTTACAAAATCCATTGTATATTTACTATTAGTTAAAATGTAGAAACAGCAAAGTCTTGAAAACATTGCGATTGCTATGTATGACAAGCCATGAGATAAGTTGTATTTAATGCAACTGTTGTGTTGGACTGGACGTGTTTGCCTGATAGTGGCAACAACCTTTCTGCACAATTCCAAAAGTCAAGCAGCTTTGTTTAAACACACGAAATTATTTGCACACTAAATAGCTTGTGTTTTGCGTCATTACGCAAAATAAAATAAGTGTCCAGTAGAGTGTGAATGAAGGAAATATATTGCTGATACATTAGACTAGGCTGCTATTTATTGGATATAGATATACATATAGTTGCGAAGATTAAGCATATGCGCTAAAGAAAACTGATTACAGTGACAGATGCATGTATTTTCGATGTTGCCGTTTTTGTTCAAATTAATAAATTTGTGAATATGACAATGCACATACACACACTCACATCATTAGCAATACTACAACAACAAACAACACATATACTATTTGCGATACACTAGGATTTACTACTTTACTATTCATAAACCATAATTATGTATATATATTGGCCAAAGGTAAGTCATTACCTAATTTAACAAGTTTTTTAATAAATATACAATCACAAAATCAGTGATTTTAACACTACCTTTGACTCCGGAAGTTTGACTAATGTCATGTGTGAGAAAATTTAAGAAACGAAATTAATCATTAGTGCAAAAGGTATCGGTCAGCTTAAAGCAAATAACACAGTAACATTTTGTCGGTGTTGGTGACTATTCAATAAATAAATTTTCAAATCGGCCTGAAGTTGACTGAATTGGCGTCCTAGTACATTATAACACTTATTTTGATACCGAAATGCACAAAAGTTGATACTATATGTCAAATTTAAGAAATGAATTAACTTTATCCCATATAAGGTAGTGGCCATTTTGAAAACAAACACGTTTCTTTGTCAAACATTGGTCATTATGCATTAAAGTAAGCTTCAAATCAATTTAATGTTTTCTTGATTAGCTTGCCAATGCTTAAAAACATATATTTCAACACCAAAAGTATAAAATTTGGTCATACATGTCAAATGTTAGAAGAGAAATGGTATATGAGAACCGAAAATGGCGGCCATCTTGAAAAATGGCGGCCATTTTGAATGTTTACGGTGCAAAAGGGCTTTTTGTTGAAAGAAGGGCCATATCAGTATATTATGTAAACCACCTTTGATAATTGTATATCAAGTTTATGATTTTTTCACTTATGTGCCCAGCTATTATAGCAGAAATTAACAGAATACGTGATTTACTGGCTTATTTTAAGAGTTATCGCCCTTGTTTGTGACTTATAATTGTTTTTTCTGTCACGAAAATTCTATTTCTAGATTGTTCGACCAATTATACATTCAATAAATTAAAGTATTTTAGGTTATCTATGAGTGATTGCACATAACATAAAAAATTAATTATCATATCTCTAAAATCTGCACCCAATGACCTTTGACCTATTTCTGACCTTAATACGCGCCTAAGAACTTTACATCCCCCCTAGAATTGTTCGTATACATATGCTGAATATAAATCAAGTGGATGTTGCCCGTCTACACGACATGCCATGAGACCCATTTTCCAGAGCCTTATTTTCGATCCGTAGGCAGACTATTGCGTACGTTTGCGTTTAAACGGGAAAGAATAACAGATTCTCCACTGTAACTACCCAAATGTAGGGCAAGAACAAGCCATGACACACTTTTACAATTAAACTAAATGCGAAGAATTATACTGTTTTGATGTTTGTCATTTGCTGATGAAATTGAACTAATCTGTACCAAATTTAGCAAATTTAGTTATGTGTTTTCCAGAAAATTGACACGTACAGTGGAAAGGTTATCACTTCATATTTAGACGTTACTCAATTGATTATTGATGTTACTCAAATGAAATGTATGTAGGAAATAGGTTATTAAATATTCTGGAGATTTATAATATTTTGCATGATAAACAAGTTGGAAATCTTATCAGACGCCGAGTTTCTTGGCAATGATATTGCTCCACACTGTTTGCAATATATCGGCAGTGCTTAAGATACATATGTTTTATACTTATATTCCTATTTTCTAATCTAAGCGACATTTTGGAACCTGATCAGACGCCGGATAGCCCGGCATCTGATCTGGCTCCAAACTGTTTGCAATGGATATGCTGACCTTAGCATAAGCTCGTAGATTGAGAAGGATTATCATCTTCTCCACTGTATCACTACTACAGTGCTCCCTCTCTACAACGACACCCAATGGGAGACAAGAGTATGTGCGTTGTTCGGAGGGAGTCGTTAGAGCGAGGGAAAGTTGCTTACATTTGCAAACAGCTTGAATCCAGATCAGACGCCGCGTGACGCGGCGTCTGATCTGGATTCAAGCTGTTTGTCACTCGTCATTATGTTTTTTTTCTATCAAAATGTCAAATATGTAAATTTGAGAAAACTAGCAGACGACAATATTTAGCAGATGATATTTCAGCCGTGAAAGCTTTAGATATAATTGTCTTGTTTTGGGAACAGTGGCAAGGGTCGTTGTAAGGAGGGAATCGTTGTTTGGAGGGCCGTTATAGGGAGGGAACACTGTACTACTGTGGATCGCTATTCAAAACACATGCTCTACGTGTGTACATGTACTTGTTTAGAAATCATTAACCGTTTCATTGCAATTATCGTCTGCTTTTATTTTTCAAATTTAAATGTATGGTATTGTGACTTAAGAAGTAACTGTAATGAGTATCAGACAGTTAACTTTTATTTTTCAAATTTGAATTTTGGGTATTGGAAATCAGTTTCAAACAGTTTGAATTCTGATCAGACGCCGCGTTACGCGGCGTCTGATCAGGATCTAAACTGTTTGCAAAACCTATTGTTCTCGGGGTAATGCGGTGAAGGGGTTAAGCGAATACGAGAACTTGTCTCACAGGACGGAAGACTACAGACGCATTGCAATAAAATGTAGAAAACTACAATAATTACGATCCATTTTTTATCTGAGTGTCAAACAGTTTGGAGACGGGTTGGACGCTGGGTAACACAGACAGTGTTAACGGAAATAAATATGTTAGCATAATCGCGTTTATTGGAAAATAAAAAAAAAATGTTTTAGCATAAAGGTGTTTATTGGAAATTTAAACAAAATGTTTTGGCATAAAGGCCTTTATTGGAAAATTACAAATAATTGTTTTAGCATAAATGACATTTATTGAAGAAGAAAAACGTCTGTTCCCCTGTACTACTAGACATTTCTTGAAAACGTTGTAAGTCTGTTTGAAATGAATAGCACGGCGCCCTGTATTAAAGACGGAGTCTGCAGTCTTCAATCTTGATTATACACCATGTCTAAAAGATTCCGGAGTGTACGTTGAGTTTATGGTAATTAAAACAAGATGATTTATGGCACTGTAATGTTTTTTTATACTAATTGAAACAGAGACAATAACATACGGGCATTAAATAATACCATCAGCTGTTAATAAACATCAAATAAAACCAGCATCCTCGCGTAGAAAACATTGCAAAGAACGCTAGACGACAGGACATGACAAAGCCAGTTATTTCAGATATGGATGTTACAGTGGAGAATCTGTTATTCTTTCCCGTTTAAACGCAAACGTACGCAAACGCAAAGCACTAAAACGTAGAAAAGAACAACTTTTGGACAATTCTGATAATTCTTGTTTATCTTGGTGGCAAACAGTTTGGAGCCTGATCAGATGCCGGGTTACCCGGCGTCTGATCTGGCTCCAAACTGTTTGCACTACAAATATTAGTTTTAGCGTAAACGCGTTTATTGGGAAAGAATAACAGATTCTCCACTGTACAGTGGAGAAGTCATTATTCCTTCCCAATAAACGCGTTTTTCCTGAAACAATTTGTTCCTTTGCAAACAATTTGGGGTCAGATCAGACACCGGGTAATCAGGCTTCAAGCTGCTTGCAAATTAAATGAAATAAAATAAATTTTGAGACTTTTTTTTAAAATCTTTTTATTTTAACCACTGTAAAAAAAATTGTACGCGTTTATGCTAGAACAACAATGTCCTTTGTGAACAGTTTGGAGCCAGATCAGACGTCGGGTCACCCGGCGTCTGATCAGACTCGAAAGTGTTTACCTTTCTGATAAAAATAATTCAACAACATGTTAAATAACAATGCCATTACCCCATAGCATATATGTAATCACTTAAAGCAGGTTGAAAGTAAAGCAGAATGCGCCTTATAGCGCATTTTGCTTTATTTCCAGCCTGCTGTAAGCTGCAATTTCCTAGAATATAAGAAATGTTCCTGATGATACATATTCATGACTGTTTGAATTGGAACTATTTATCGTTTGTGGATAAATACGTTGAAGTGTTAATATGCGTATTTATAGGGTAATGGGATAACAGTTTACTCAATAAGGTGTGCGTTTAGTTTTGTCTACAGTGGAGAATCTGTTATTCTTTCCCAATAAACGCGTTTACGCTAAAACTATTATTTGCAGTGCAAACAGTTTGGAGCCAGATCAGACGCCGGGTTACCCGGCGTCTGATCAGGCTCCAAACTGTTTGCCACCAAGATAAACAAGAATTATCAGAATTGTCCAAAAGTTGTTCTTTTCTACGTTTTAGTGCTTTGCGTTTGCGTACGTTTGCGTTTAAACGGGAAAGAATAACAGATTCTCCACTGTAACTACTTCTCCATTGTACCAGGAACCCGTTTCATAACACTTCGTACGACAAATGTTGTCGTAAGTCAGATTATAAAAGTCTCAATTATTATTTATTTCTCCATCTAATCCTGTATGGTGACATCTCATTGGAATCGTCTAGAAAAGACGATTCCAAAGAGATATTACAAGACAGGATTGGATCGAGAAATCAGAAATTAAATGTATTTAAACGTTTTGACTTACGACCGTTTTTGTCGTACGAAGGCTTACAATACAGAACATATCTCTTGAATCCAATCTACAGAAATGAGAGAAATATTCGGCTTAAATTGGATTCGGGATAACGGAGTTGTTTCTGTCATTCATAAGATGGTGTTTTGATTGTCGTTGAGACAGTTGACAGCTTAATGTCTGACATTCGCAATACAGAGTATTGCTACCATTTCCTTCACATAAGCACCACAGAGCGCCTTTAACCATTCCTTTACATAATCACCAACACTGCATATTCATTGATTGTGTTGCATACTGGTGGAAGCTTAAAGCATGATGAAGGTAGAGCAGAAAGCTCCTACATGAGCTTTCTGCTTTACTTGTATCCCGCTTTACACAGCCGACCGCCTTAACCCTTTGAACCCTAGTCCCGCATATAGGCGTCCTTTTCAAACAGTGTACATGTGAATAGTACACTTGTCATATGCAAACAGTGAAGACCCAGATCAGAGGGCTCCGAAAGGAGCCCTCTGATCAGGGTCTTCACTGTTTGTCATAATGCCAAACATTAACAAAAACAACCCTTAAAAGTCAGAAATAGACTAGACTAAAATGGAAACTGGAATTGTCCATTTAAAGTTTCAGGGAGGAAAGAGAAACACAATCGAATAAGGGTAGTTTGAACTACTGGCTATGGTATGGAGGAAATGGTTAACATCAGTCTGGGTACCTTTATTCCTACATTAAACGACGGTAATTTAACATTAAATTTCCAATCGCCTGGAAATAGTTATGAAAGGATCCAGCTCAATGTAGAAGAGTAGTAATACAGACAGCTCCTTAAAAAAGCTTACTTAACCCTTTACCCAATATAAGCGCCTTTTCGCGCATTCAATTTATTCCTCCACTGAAGAAAATAGTTTCAATTCATACAGTCATGAATATGTATTATAAGGTATAGTTTCTATATTCTAGCAGATAACAGCTTAAAACAGGCTGAAAGTAAAGCAGAATGCGCATTAAGGCGCATTCTGCTTTACTATCAACCTGCTTTAAGTTGTCCCATATCTTCAATACTAGAAACAGAATATGGAGTAAAGTGTTAATAAGTGTTGTTCGGCATTAAACAACAGTCACCAATATTGAGCACCATCTATGCATGTTCGTTCATTGACTGAAATAGAACAAATGACTTTCTAATTTTAGGTGTTCTGGGTTCAGAGTCTATATTCTTACTGCATGTTTAATGGAGAACCAGTTATCTAAAAACAACTACAATAGAACCTCTCTATAACGACCAATAAATTGTGTTAGATATTAGGTGTCTAAGACAGATGACTGCTTAAAGCAAAATGAAAGTAAAACATAAAGCTTCTGTTTTACTTTAAAACCCCAATAACACACTAATTTAAACGTTGGCTAAATGATAGTATAAAATACAGGTGACCGCTTAAACCTAAATTAAAATAAAACAGAAAGCTGCTCTAAGAGTGTCTGCTTTACTACATGTACCATCTTGCTTTAAAAAGCGACCTGTCTTGTTAAAAGTACTGTCTATACCGATATAATAGTATATAACCTCGTTGATAGTGGACACTTTGTTCGAGTGATTGCAGTTAGACAGTATCACTGTTCAGTTTTCTTTGAGTTACAGTGGAGAATCTGTTATTCTTTCCCGTTTAAACGCAAACGTACGCAAACGCAAAGCACTAAAACGTAGAAAAGTACAACTTTTGGACAATTATGATAATTCATGTTTATCTTGGTGGCAAACAGTTTGGAGCCTGATCAGACACCGGGTTACCCGGCGTCTGATCTAGCTCCAAACTGTTTGCACTGTAAATAATAGTTTTAGCTTAAACGCGTTTATTGGGAAAGAAATAACGTTTTCTCCACTGTTCGAGTAAATGTTTACTTTGAAGTACATGTAAACTCATTCTTTTCCTGCAAAATGTAATTGACATTTCCAGTTAACAATAAAGCCGATACGACTTTGCTGCTATTTAAGTATTTTCTTTACAAAGTATATGAGCCGTATCATGAGCACACCTACCTTATTGCATAGCAGACAATGTAGAACAAGACCAGACGACTGGTTGTGATAAACACTGTTTGACACGCGCATGCACCTACAGCATTGTATTTAGCATTATTATAATACAGTAAAACCTCGCTATTACGACCACTAAAACGAAGGCTTATTGATTACATAATAGAGAGGTGGCAGCTTAAAGGAGATTTCTGTTTCACTGTCACCTTGCTTTAAGCGGTCACCTATCGTAAACACCCTAATAATTAACATAATTTAGTGGTCGTAATAGAGAGGTTTAACTGTATATACTATTTGGTAGTGAATACCAAACTGAGATGCAGAGCCCAGAATGACAAGGGTGATTGGTCTTTATAATGTTCCAATGCAATAAGGCAGGTTTTGTCATTACACGGCTTATATATATAGTGTTCCCTCTCTACAACGATCCTCCCAACAAAGACTCCCTCCTAACAACGACCCTTGCCGCTCTTCCCCACACGAGACATATATGTCAATTTTTTTCACTGCTGTAATATCGTCTGCTTAAAATTGTCGTCTGCTGCCTTTCTCAAAGTTACATTTTGACATTTTGACAATAAAAAAAGGACGATTGACAAACAGCTTAAATCCAAATCAGACGCCGCGTTACGCGGCGTCTGATCTGGATTTAAGCTGTTTGCAAATGTAAAATAAGTTCCCTCCCTATAACGACTTCCTCCGAACAACACACACAATATGTGTCTCCAATTGGGTGTCGTTGTAGAGAGGGAGCGCTGTAGAACAAAACGACAAGTAGTGCACATCCTGATCAAAAGTCCTCTGATCTGGGTTAACACCGTTTGCATTATAAAATTATGTTGTTCTCTTCACGGGTACTCTGTAAATGACACATATATCAAGGGTTTAAATAGGTCAGTGACTGAAGTTCTAAAATGAGTTATTGTTCAATATCTATGTTTAGAGTGAACCGGCGTTGACCAAGGCGGCAAGAAATGGGAGGATGTATCAATATAAGGCTTCGCGTCGACGTAAATCCTTCTTAACAGCAACAACAAGACGAGCAATATTGAGAAATATATACTTTATAGGGTTACTTGACAGACAATGGAAAGTAAACAAGAACATTAATGTGGAGGACAATCTCCTGGTTATTATCTAAAATATCATTTATTCTAATACACATGTATGTATTTAGGCTTTGCCTATGGACGGAAAAAAGCAAAAATTGTACTAATGAAAACGGAATAGATCTATCTCCAGTGTGTGATCAGCGCTCTTGTATCAGTTCGTTGTGTATTCCAGATCACACTCGAGGCTTCGCCTCTTGTGACTGAGATCTGGATTACACAACCTTCTTCTTCTTCCCATTAAGTGCAGGGCCCCTCTGGAGCATCGACGCACTGTGACTGTACAAGGTATTGTGAGGCGACGAACAAAGTGCAAATTAAAAACCGATAAAAACTGTGCGTTGGGCGTCTAGTACAGAGAGGCCAGGCCTGCCTTGAAGCTGTCCAAGGTCTGGGCTGTGGCGATGGGTACGGGTAGCTGGTTCCATAGACGTACGGCTACAGGGAAGAAGGAGTGTCTGTATATGTCTGTGCGGCAGAACGGGACCAGGTAGCATTCGTTTCTCCCTCGCTGTAGGGAAACTGCAGCAGGATGGAGGTACAGGGTGGCTGGTATGTCGATGAGATTGTGGACAATCCTATACAAGAGTACAAGTCTGGAGTCAGCACGTCGCTGTTGTAGAGTGGGCCAGCCTAGAGTGACAATAATCTGACTTGTACTGCTTGTCGTCCTGTAATCTCCCTTGACGAATCTTGCTGCTCGCCGTTGGACTGCCTCTAACTGTGAAATGTTGGTCACAGTGTAGGGGTCCCATGCTGTCGAAGCGTACTCTAGTATTTGACGTACCAGTGTCTTGTAGTATTGAGCCTTTACATCTTGTGGGCATCTGGCAACGTTTCTTCTCAGAAATGCGAGGGAGTTATTGGCCTTCTTGGAGACGTCGTCAATGTGTCTGTTCCAGAGCAGCTTCTCATGAAGAGTGACCCCGAGGTACTTCCCACATGTGGCATTTTCAAAGGCTAGCTGATGGCCATGCAGCTCGTAGGTTCGCCTTATTGGGTTGCGCTTCCTGGTTATGTGGATGGTCTCACATTTCGAAGGATTGAACTCCATCTGCCAGTCTTTTTCCCACTGTTCCAAGTTCTTTAGGTCCTCTTGCAGGATGTCTGTATCTTGGACCGTGCGGATTTTCCGATAAAGCATGCTGTCATCTGCGAAGAGGCGAGTGGTGGAGGCTACTCTTCCTGGCATGTCATTGATATACAGGAGGAACAGTAGGGGTCCCAGCACAGAGCCCTGTGGGACACCAGACGTGACAGATGCAGATTGTGATGTGAACCCTTCGACAAGGACTTCTTGGCTCCGGTTACTGAGGAAGCTCTCAATCCACTTAAGAAGGTCATTGCGGATGCCGTAGTGATCCAACTTGATGGAGAGGCGTTGGTGGGGTACCTTGTCGAAGGCTTTACTGAAGTCAAGGAGCACTGCATCCATTTGGTCACCATCATCCAAACCGACTCGAACTTTTATTATAAACCTAAATTGTTTGGGACAAGATCTATATGTTGTTACCAAATAATCAAATAGATATATTTATAAGCACCCGTGTTATGTATACAATGTTAAAAGTTAAAACTCCTCCGTACAGCTATATTATCAGGGCTGCCATTTCTCCGGATTTTTCCTAAATTTCCGGATTTTTCCCCAGGTTATGGTAGCTTAAAGCACGCTGAAAGTAAAGCAGAATGCGCCTTTAGGCGCATTCTGCTTTACTTCCAGTCTGCTTTAAGTAGTCACATGCCAACAAAACTAGAAATCGGCTATTGGGTAAAGGTACGATTCGTAAAATCGCGCATGAAAAATGCATATTTGGAAATCTTAGGTTTTTTCATTTCAACCAAGTTATTAGATGGCAGTCCTGTATTATAATGCAATCTGAAACTATTTTTGGAAGTCATATGACCACCAATAATGACGTCATTATTTATATTGATGACGTGTTGGTAATCCGTTATTTTTATCGGTTCGATTGAGAAGTAGCTTTTTGCAAATAACGTTCATTTTTAGCGTTAAAGGGTATGAATTGAACTGTTTGAAATTTTGTCATTTTGGAGGAAATCAGTACAAGTGAGTGTTGTGGGTTATTCATTCTTAAACTAGTTTAAAAATATCACCGAAATCGGGAATTCCGAAACGTCACGCACAACTCTTCGTAAAAGCCGTGACGTCATCATCCAACATGTCAGCCCCCATGTTTTGTAGTTGCCTAGTTTTGAGGAAATTATTCACGCGCAAATCAAACACTTTTCAAAGTCTGTCAGTGATTGAATAGAATTGGAATACCTTTGATTTTATCACGCATTACTTAAGAACGGAAAAAAGGCAAGCCTTTTTTCCGTATTATTAACTTCCAGTAATATGTACTTTGACAACCGTATAGTGCCTTATGAGCATATTACGTTCGTTAAGATATTAACCATTATGGGTCTTAAACGAACATAAGGCCTAAAATACTGCTAAGTATTATTTTTGAAAGATTGTTATCACATTTTGTGATAGTTTCTCACTCGGAGTCCGATCAGGATCTAAATTATTTGTAAAATAAACTGCAGTCGCTTATGGAATGAACATGTTCAAATGAACTACAATGGAGAAGACGTTATTCTTTCCCAATAAACGCGTTTATGTTAAAACTATTATTTCTATTGCAAACAGTTTGGAGTCAGATCAGGCTCCAAACTGTTTGCCACTCAGATTAAAATGATAAGTTAGAATTGTCAACAAGTTTGCATTTTCTCTGTTTCATTGGGATGAGTTTGCGTTCCATATGTGTTTAAACTGGAAAGAAAAAACGTCTTATCCAATGTAGAAGAGAGGGCATGATGAAATAATACAAACCGTTTGACTTATAAAGTAACGCTTTCTGTTTAAACATTAAGATATACATATCATTTAATGCCTGACAACGTACATTTGGTTTGCATATACAGTACATGTTTTTATGTAATCATGAACTGAGAGAAATACAAGAAATTGATATTTAAGAAACATGACTATGAAGTATTACAAAACTACAGTCGAAACTCGATGCTTGAACTTGCGTTAGTTCGAACATATCCATATTTTAAAGTTAAAACGTAACTCAGCCACGTTTTAACTTTGAAACATAGATATGTTCGACTTAAGCGATATCGAATTATTGAAATTTAACGTAGTAGGAATATTGGGCAGGTCGATTTAAACGAGTTCAAAGTATTGAGTTTCGTTCGTACTATACCAACTTTTTGCGTGAGTATTTATGAAAGTATACCATTTTCTGAGTACATGTACATGTACTATGACCTTGGGAGTGTAATTTGACCTCATATATAGGAAACACAAATTTGTCCGGGGCATATTAAATGTTCTGCGTCAACTAGGAAAAAGACAGGACTGCCATACGTTGACAATGAAAAATCCTAAGATTTCAAAAAATTGTATTTTTCAAGCGCGATTTCAGGTTGAAAGTAGAGCAGAATGTGCCTTCAGACGCATTCTGCTTTACTTTCAGCCTGCTTAAAGCTACTATCTGCTAGGATAAAAAACCCAAAGATTTCGGAAAAAAAACGAAGAAATGGCAGCCCTGAAAAGCCAACATTGTCACTGGAATATTTCCTACGCCACATCAGCTACATACATTTATATCCAGGGCTGCCATAAGTTGACAGGAAAAATCCTAAGATTTTCAAATTTGCATTTTTCAAGTGCGATTTTACGAATCGTACCCTTTCTCCATCGCCTGTTTCTAGTTTTGTTGACACGTGGCTGCTTAAAGCAGTCTGAAAGTAAAGCAGAATGCGCCTAAAGGCGGCGCATTCTGTTTTACTTTCAGCCTGCTTTAAGCTACCACGAACTACAAAAAAATCCGAAGATTTAGGAAACATCCGGAGAAATGGCAGCCCAGTATATCTCAACTTGCATAGCAGTTTTGTTTCTTTTTAGGGAGGAATACAATATATCTCCATTGTTCCCTTTACAGAGCAATAAAACAGTAATAGTAATAGCACTGATTTCAACTCTCGCGAAATAAAAGAGCTCCTTTTGAAACTTAAGCCAAATATAGCACCGCAAAGAATACATTATTAATGGTCTTATTCACGATAATATACATGCATCAACTCAATGACGTTATAAAGTGCATTTTTATCTTGAAAGTAGAGCAGAATGTGCTTAAACTTTGAAACGATATTGCAGACAACAATATTGAAGCAAACGACAATATGGCGATGAAGGGGTAAAAACCTCATGATAAATTTGATCATGAAAATGTTAAAGGTAAAGGTAAAAATAAAGTTTCATGCTTTCACTTACATTAGCAATCCTGAACAGTCACAAAGGTCAAGCAGTAAAGCAACACTCTCATAAAGTAGTATTCTACATCACACATTAACTGGAAACAGTGTACAACATTAATAAACTGTATTTAATACAGTGGAGAATCTGTTATTCTTTCCCGTTTAAACGCAAACGTACGCAAACGCAAAGCACTAAAACGTAGAAAAGAACAACTTTTGGACAATTCTGATAATTCTTGTTTATCTTCGTGGCAAACAGTTTGGAGCCTGATCAGACGCCGGGTTACTCGGCGTCTGATCTGGCTCCAAACTGTTTGCACTGCAAATAATAGTTTTAGCGTAAACGCGTTTATTGGGAAAGAATAACAGATTCTCCACTGTATAAAGAGTGGAGATGACGTTATTCGTTCCCAATACACGCTTCTAAGCTAAACATATAATATATTATGCAAACAGTATGAAGCCAGGTCAGATCTCTGGTTACCCGGCGTCTGATTCAAGCTGTTTGCCACTAAATTAAGGTAGATCTAAATGTGATGTTCTACATCGTTTTGTATTTAGTTTCGTATGTTATTAACCTTTTACCTTATATAAGCGCCTTTTAGCGCATTCCGTTTAATCATCCGCAGAAGAAAATAATTCCTATCTTTACAGTCATGAATGTGTATCAGAAGGAATATTTTCTTAATTCTAGCAGGTGGTAACTTAAAGCAGGCTTAGGGCGCATTCTGCTTTACTTTCAACCTGCCACCTATTTTCAAAACGAGAAACAGGTTATGGGGTAAAGGGTTAAACGGGAAATAATACCAGATTATTTGCTGTGCGAACAGTAGTTTAAACATATTTTATTCCATAAATATACATAGAGACCAGTACAGTAAGACCGCCCTATTACGACCACTAACAAAAAGGTGCATTCATTGTATAAATGACTGGTATCAGTTTGTAGCAAAGTAACCGGCCTTAAACACCTAATCATTTCACACAATTACAGTGGAGAATCTGTTATTCTTTCCCAATAAACGCGTTTACGCTAAAACTATTATTTGCAGTGCAAACAGTTTGGAGCCAGATCAGACGCCGGGTAACCCGGCGTCTGATCAGGCTCCAAACTGTTTGCCACCAAGATAAACAAGAATTATCAGAATTGTCCAAAAGTTGTTCTTTTCTACGTTTTAGTGCTTTGCGTTTGCGTACGTTTGCGTTTAAACGGGAAAGAATAACAGATTCTCCACTGTATCAGGGTCTGCACTGTTTGTCATTTTGACATATAATTGTAAAAATCAACCCTAAAAAGTAAAAAATGGATGAGGTAATCACGCGTCTGATCAGGCTCCAAACTGTTTGCCACCAAGATAAACAAGAATTATCAGAATTGTCCAAAAGTTGTTCTTTTCTACGTTTTAGTGCTTTACGTTTGCGTACATTTGCGTTTAAACAGGAAAGAATAACAGATTCTCCACTGTAAGTCGTCGTTATAGAGAGGTTTATCTGTCACTGGGCATTTTTCTCCGCTGGTGGTGTAACATACAGTAAGATTCATACTACAGCGCCCCCTCTCTTCAACGACACCCAACGGGAGACAAAAAATATGTGTGTTGTTCGGAGGGAGTCGTTACAGGGAGTGAAATTGGCTTACATTTGCAAACAGCTTGAATCCAGATCAGACGCCGCGTAACGCGGCGTCTGATCTGGATTCAAGCTGTTTGTCATTCGTCATTAAGTTATTCTGTCAAAATGTATATTATGTAACTTTGAGAAAAACAGCAGACGACAGTTTTAAGCAGACGATATTGCAAAAGTGGAAGCGTTAGGAATATATATGTCTTGTTTTGGGAACAGCGACACGTGTCGTTGTAAGGAGGGAGTCGTTGTTGGGAGGGCCGTTGTAGAGAGGGAACGCTGTAATTCATTACGAACAAATGCAATTGTAATTGTGAACGTAAAAAAGAAAGCTCCTTCAGGAGCTTTCTGTTTTACGTTTATCTTGCCTTAAGCTGTCACCTGTTCTCCATTAATTCAATAAACCATGTTTAGAGGGCGTTATAGAGCAGTTTCATTGTTTGTGTGTCTTTTTACATTTCTTTAGAAATATCTTGCTTAAGGTGGTTCGCGGGTCAGCTTATTCTGTGTCAGAATTCTTTGAAACCTTGATTAAATTGAAATATACCATATGGAGAGTGAAAAATCGTTAAAATAAAAAAAAGTTACAGTGCCGTTTTTTTCTGACAGGACCTTTTGTCGAAAAAATCTCCTTTTTTGATAAACAGGAATATTTTCTTTAAAAAATGATATAACTCAATAATTTCTGTACATTCAAGTAAACTGTACATAGACTATAAGATATTGGGCAAACAAAAGTATGTTATGACATATTTGTTGGAAATATCAATATTTAAAAAAAGTCAAATTCTGAAAATCTCAAATTACAAAAAATCTAGCTGTTTAACGTACACTTATTTTACTCTTATTAGATAGATATAACTTAATTCTACTAGTCACAAAAATTTAATGAAAATCTACAGTGGAATTTACATTTTATACATGATTTCCTGAAATTCTGACAAAATGTAAACACAAAACGAGTAACCTCCCTTGAGTTCAACTTTAAAATGCCGTCAGCTCTAAATAATACCATAAGTCAAACCTGTAATAAGGGACCATTGAAAACGGTAGCCTGTAGATCTTTAAAGGCAAGTGACTGCTTAATGCATAACAAAAGTAATGCATAAAAATTCCTTTAGGATCTATCTTTTAGCATTATTTTTGTCCTGTGTTAAGCTGCCATCTGTCATATAGGCTATAAATACTCACAAATTTAGCTGTCACTTGACTATACTTGCATCTGATATTATTCATTATTACTTGACTAAACATAGCCTGTCCTTTGATCACTGCGTTATGAAATGACTAGTCACTAAAATCAGACAATTTGTTAAAAAAAAGTTTTGAACCGAGTGGGACTCGAACCTAGAACCTTTGGATTGCAAGTCTATCACCGTATCCACTGCGCTAACTGAGCAGACACTGAGTAAGATCAAACTTTTCTTTATCTAAAGTTTCTACTATAAGCACGTGCCGCAAAGATCAGGTGAAAGTCATCAGCATTTCCGGAACTCGAGATGCGGGCCGCACGCTGTCGAACCACCTTAAAATATTTAAATTAGGCCAGTAAGATCTGTCTGATAAGGGTCTACGCTAGTTTTAAAAATCTTGCAAATTCCTAAGAATGCTGATTCTGATTTCCATTCTTTCTCCAGTTCAACTTTTTATTTCATGATCCCAAATCACGAAGAAATATGAATAACAAGATCACAAGCTCTAAAGGACATCTCACTTGGCAACTAAAATAATGTTTTGAAATTTGTTTGACGTTATCAAAAATATTTACTATTGATTTGAGAGTTAAACTCTTAGAGTACTGAGCATGACTTGGCTAGTATGTGCAAAACTATCAAATCCAGATCAGACGCTGTGACACGCGGCGCCTGATCTGGGTTAAATCTGTATGCCACTCTTTTTTTGACAAAGTGTCTAATCCGCATCTTTAAAAGGAAACAACAGACGACAATTGTAAGCAGACGACATTGCAGCAGTAAAAGAGTTACATGTACACAATTTAAAAGGCTGAAAGTGTCCGTATCATTAGCGTCCCTCTCTCGCGTTGAATCATTGGAACTAAATTGCATGAGATACATAATTAGGTGAAAAATATGCAAATCAATTTTCTATTCAGCAAGTGTCAACGTACAGTGGAGAAAACGTTATTCTTTCCCAATAAACGCGTTTACGCTAAAACTATTATTTGCAGTGCAAACAGTTTGGAGCCAGATCAGACGCCGGGTATCCCGGCGTCTGGTCAGGCTCCAAACTGTTTGCCACCAAGATAAACAAGAATTATCAGAATAGTCCAAAAGTTGTTTTGTTTCTACGTTTTAGTGCTTTGCGTTTGCGTACGTGTGCGTTTAAACGGGAAAGAATAACATATTCTCCACTGTAGGTTAGAATATTAAACCCTAGTTCATATTTACAGTGCTCCCTACCCACAACAACCCTCTGAACAACGATTCCATCCTTTCAACTGTGCTTGTCGATGTTCCCCTAATCAGACAATTATGCCCAACATTTTCACGGCTGCAATATCGCCTGCTTAAAGTTGTCTTCTGCTGTTTTCCCAAAGTCACATAATGGACATTTCGACAGAAAAAAACATAACGACGAGTGACAAACAGCTTGAATCCAGATCAGAAGCAGCATTACGCGGCGTTTGAATTGGATTCAAGTTGTTTGTAAGTGAAAGCAAATTTCCTTCCCTATATCAATTCTGTCCGAACAACAAACACAACCACTGTCTCCTAATGGGTGTTGATGTAGAGAGGAAGCACCTTAACTCTTTGAACCCTAGTCACGCGTATATGCGTCATTTGCAAACAGCGTACCTGTGTGGAGTACACTTGTCCTATGCAAACAGTGTTGACCCTGATCAGAGGGCTCCTTAAGGAGCCCTCTGATCAGGGTCTGCACTGTTTGTCATTTTGACATATAATTGTAAAAATCAACCCTAAAAAGTAAAAAATGGATGAGGCTAAATTGAAAACTAGAATTGTCAATTTGAAGTTCAGGGAGGAAAGGGTTAAGTATACAGTGGAGAATCTATTATTCTTTCCCAATAAACGCGTTTACGCTAAAACTATTATTTGCAGTGCAAACAGTTTGGAGCCAGATCAGACGCCGGGTAACCAAAAGCTGTTCTTTTCTACGTTTTAGCGCTTTGCGTTTGCGTACGTTTGCGTTTAAACGGGAAAGAATAACAGATTCTCCACTGTAATAAGGAATGTGTTAACCGTTCCCCTTTGCTTCATTGTCATTTGCTGAATATAAGTAACGATGTCATAGCTATGCTATTAAATGATCAACCTCTGAAACTTCAAAAGGACATATTCCCGTCTCCAGTAAACATTAACCATTTCGTCCCCGAAGTCGCATAAAGTCGTTCTTACAAACAGTGTGGATTCATATATCAGACGCCGCGCAACGCGGCGTCTCATCAACATCCAAACACTCGAATCGATATTTCTGAATTCATACTTACTTAAATCTAACTTTAAACCGTTCTTGCAGATAATAATATTAAAGCTTACGACAATAAAACGGAGAAAGGGTGAAAACTTCACGAATAATTTGGCGCTGTACGAATTAACTAAGCGTAATAAGTTCAAGTTTTGTTGTTTAGGGTTGGTTTGATAATAAAATGACAAATCATTATCTGATGAGAGGGCTCTTGTTTGAGTCCTAAGATATTGGTACATATGGGTTGCATAGGACAGTCGTACTTTCACAGGTTTTTAGATATTTACAGTGGAGAATGTGTTATTCTTTCCCGTTTAAACGCAAACGTACGCAAACGCAAAACGCTAAAACGTAGAAAAATGTAACTTTTTGACAATTTTGATAAATCATGATTATCTTGATGACAAACAGTTTGGAGCCTGATCAGACGCCGGGTTACCCGGCGTCTGATCAGGCTCCAAACTGTTTGCAATGGAAATAATAGTTTTAGAGTAAATGCGTTTATTGGGAAAGAATAACGTGTTCTCCACTGTACATGTCAACATCTCACTATGGCTCAATGGGTTAACTCATTGACCCCTGAAACTTTTAATGGACAATTCCAATATCAAAATAATTTTAGTTGTTTTTCTTTTACTATTTACGTTTGATTTTAACAATGTATTTCAACATGACAATCAGTGTAGACCCTGATCAGAGGGCTCTCTAAGGAGCCCTCTGATCTGGGTCTGAACTGTTTGCATAGGACAAGTGTAATCCTCACAGGTACACTGTTTGTAAATGACGAGTATACTCGTCGCTAGGTTTGAATATGTTAACTCATTTTTAAACTCAACTAAACTCTCATTTAAAGCAATGGGATGTAGAAAATAAGATTTTTTAAAAAAAAAGTTTGACGAATGCATTTTTATATAAAGGGCACACAGTTTGGAACCCGGCTTCTGATCAGTTTCCAAACTATTCACAATGGAAAACTACCCGCGTATATTAGTGGAAAATACCGTATTTTCCACTTTATAATGAGTCAGTAATCTAAATTAATGTCGTTGCTTAATTTGTAAGTCGACGTTCGGTTAAAACACTTTATATAATCAATTTCATGATTACGTTTAATGGTAGCAATAATCCTTTATCCAGCTATAGAACTTTAATGAGCAAATTGTGTCATCCACAAGTATTTTCTGAAACTATTTGTCTATTTTGTCTAGAAAATAGTATCAGATGAAGAGACTTTCGGTTTCTCATTTGATCCAACCTGTTTGAAATACAGTGCTCCCTCTCTACAACTGCCCTCCCAACAACGACTCCCTCAATAAACGACCCGTGCCGCAGTTTCCCAAACATTACGGTTTTGTCCAACCTTTTCACTGCTGCAATATCGTATTCATCAAATTGTCGTCTGCTATTATTTCTCAAAGTTGCATAATAGACATTTTGACATAAAAACCTTAATGACGAGTGACAAACAGCTTGAATCCAGATCAGACGCCGCGTTACGCGGCGTCTGATCTGGGTTCAAGCTTTTTACAAATGTAAGCCAAATTCCCTCCCTGGCCGAACAATGCACACACTTTCCGTCTCCCAATGGGTGTCGTTGAGAAGAGGGAGCACTATAGTTTCACAAGTTCGTTGTCATGTACAGAAGGCTAACTCTAGTTAAATGAAGTTTATTGAGAATATCGTATGTACTTCGATTTAATTACGTATGTAACAGTGAAAATGATGCGTTCGTAAATCAATTGTTATGAGTTCAAATCTGTTCTAACATGTCCCACATAATCATTTCTCCATTATGAAAATTGAGTCATTGACACTATAACAGCTACACTATTAGTACTCGATCCAGGTCGTCGAACATAGTGCGTTAGAAGCTTCATCTTAACAGAGAAACAGTAAATCGTATGTTAAGGTATTTCCATTACGTCAAGGAGAATGTATATCATTAAAGACATGTGCTTGCGTAATGTAGAACACAGGTCAAGCAGAAAGTTCCTACAGGAGCTTTCTGCTTGACCTATGTTCTACATTAAGCATGGTCTTTTAAAACCACCAATATATCATAGTTTTAGGAACAGTTTAACGAAAGTGTAATTGTTCTTCTTGTCATAGCAACATATCATCTCCCGGTAATAGAAGCAATTGATATGAATTTTGACGTGTCTTTGCTTTAAGATATCAATCTAAAGTTGACTGTCCTTTGCAGGGAACTGTCCTTTAATTAGGTCATGTGGTGTGCATTTCTGTAGGAAGATACTTTTTATGCTTATCAGTTTTTAGATAAGAATAAACGGATACTTGTACTTAATGCTTACTACAGTAAAATATCTCTTTTACGACCACTGTTAAATAAGGCTTATTAACTGTATACAAGACAGGTGTCATCGTAAATCAAGGAGACAGGGATAATGAAAGCTTCTAAAGGAGTTTTCAGTTTTGTTGTCGTACTGTTTTATGAAGTCAATATGCATTGTATATTAGGTCTTACGTCTTGGTACTCTTTAAATGATCAGTGGAAAATGCAAGGACTTAGTCTTAATCTATTCTTATTATGGCTAAATAAACAAGTACCAAGTTGTAGCAAACTTTAAGTGATGTTTTACCTTAATCCATGTATAAATTTGAACTATAGTATTCGTTGAAGGAAAACATTAAAAACGTATAAGCATATTTAGTTTGTAGACTGAATGTCAAAATCTGATATGATATTACATGTCTCAAGCTATGATTTACTATTACAAATTTCATAGTATAGTACATAGCAAGTACCACTTTATATTTAATCACAAAATGTTCAGGGAAGCATACGCAATGTAGCAACGCAAGAGAAGATTCTATTGTACTTTAACCCTTTGAACCCTAATCCCGCATATAGGCGTCATTTTCAAACAGTGAACATGTGAATAGCACACTTGTCCTGTGCAAACAGTGAAGACCCAGATCAGAGGGCTCCTAAGGAGCCCTCTGATCAGGGTCCTCACTGTTTGTCATAATGCCAAACATTGACAAAACAACCCTTAAAAGTCAGAAATGGACTAGACTTAAATGGAAACTGGAATTGTCCATTTAAAGTTTCAGGGAGGAAAGAGTTAATCCTTTTACTATCAAATTATTTGTGAGAGGTTAACCCCTTCACCGTTTCATTGCCGTCTGCTCCCTTTTTTATCCTTGAAGGCAGATGACAGCAAAAAGCAGGACAAAGGGAATTAAAAAGATCCCTCTAAAGCTTAAACGAAACTTAATACAATAGTAATGCAATGAAAAGTATATCAAAAGAACGTTGTCTTACAAAGCTCGAAATTTCTTTTGGATTAAGTATACATGTATGACAGTTAGGAACCAGCAGGTAGGGCGACGAATTACTTAGTGATCTGGCCTAATGCTTTATAATAAAAGTAAACATAATGTGTTTGGAGCACAATACTGTTGTGTAGAAACATGCTTTTTATTCATTAATTCCTGATCTTCAAAAGGATAATTCCAGTTTTCTGGCAAAATCTAGTTCATGTTGACTATTTAGGGTTGTTTGATTACAGTTAACATTTATTTCAAAATGAAAATAAAAACAGACCCTAACTATATTGCTTTTTTAGTCAATACGATATTTTACGTTTATAAATATGCCATCTATGCCTCCAACGCATCAGTCCTCATTACGGTAGTGTGGATTGGTTTTATTTCTGTACATCCTTAGAATATCAGCAATCAAATGGTATCTCTAACGTTTCATAGCATGTATTAAGCATCTGTTGCCAGCCATCTAGCCTGCATGATAAATGCCATAATAGCTATCTATATGTATCGCGTTCAAAACGACAATGCTGTTTTAATAATAGAAGTTGACATTTAACGGATAATGTACATGTTCATTTGCAGGATTCACATAAATGAATGGACCGGCATTTTTAGAATATGCAATGCAATTAATTTTACAACAAAATGTCCTATATTTCTTAAGAAAGGTGGACATGCATTTTTCTTCCTTCAATGCCTAAGCGTTTTGGTTTCAGCAGACAGCGTATTGAAAGACATCTCGAATGATCAGATATACATAAAATATAATCTTGATTTACGTTTCTTTAATGTGCATTTAATGAATACAGAAACGTACACAAAACGGGCTTTGAAATAACGCAAAGCCATTCCATAGAGTTTATGCATTGTAAAATAGGTGGTATAAATGATATTACGTGTCACATATGGAATGAGAGTTTATAACATCACAGTATGACACAAACAGCAAGGTACATGGGTATCAGTGGAGCATGTAAACATGTACAATATCTAACTGATTGCATGCGCGTAGGAGTACGGCTTGAATAGTTTGCTGAATACATACATGTACGTACATGTATAATATATATAATGACGAGATAAACTATGTGGTGTTCGAAACAACAGACGAGTAGGACTTTAGATTTTTATGACAAATCTGTCTAACTCTTACCGTGCTGTATTGTTGTCTGCTTCAACTACATGGCAAAACTATCGAAATCAATTTTATTTCTGTTTAATCTGTAGATAAGTTGAAAATGAGTTGCAAACAATTTTGTTTCAGATTAGACGTCGCGTTACGCCGTGTCTAATCTGGATCCAAATTGTTTGCAAAGTCTTGCCAATAAATAAATACGAAAGACTCAAGCAGGAAACGCAACACACACAATACACCCACCTCTCAAGCAGAACACACACACAACTTGCCAAGTTGTGCTTACATGTAGCACGATTACGTTTATCATCCTGCATGTCTTGGCGAATTTCAGATTACTGCTGCGAAAAATATTGTCGTAAGTCAGATTACAAAAGTCTCTATTATTTTTTATTTTTTTCATTTCTGATTAGATGGAAAAATAAAAAAATAAATATATTTTAAGTTTTGACTTACAATCATTTTGACGACGTTTCGTAGGACGGGTCCTGATGAGGTGCTGATTAAATTAAACTCTCTGGTGACATTTCTAACTGAAAATGCCTTTAAATAAGTTTTACAGTGTTCACTCTATACAACGACCCTCCCAACAACGACTCCCTCCGTACAACAACCCTTGTCGCAGTTCCCTAAACAGAACAATTATGTCTAACTCTTTTAATGCTGTAATATGTTACAGACGACAATCATAGAGCGTGAAAAATCGTAAGAATCTACCTCATGGTTAGTTTCTTCGTTTTGACGACAGGTGCCATTTTAAAGCAGGTAAAAAGTTTCACTTTAAGCTACCATCTGCTCGAGTAAGTGGGTTTTTACAAATTCAATACTGTTTAACATTTATTAAGTACGTTAAAAAGCATGTTGGTGTAAAAAACGGTAAATAGAAAAACATCCTCATTAATATAAAACATGTACAAATGCTATTGCTGCTTAGAAACTGCACCCACCAACCCCTGAACACAATTTGGCTCTTTGTTATCAGATTTTGTGACGAGTTTTAGATCGCTTTGTAGCTTTTAATTGGTCAGATTTAAGCTTTTGCTGAAATATGACCAATTAATAGCTCGAAAACGGTCTCAGACACATCCAAACGCTTTATAACTATCGGACTTTCATAACACGTTAACGTTAGATAAGACACCGAGTTACGTGGATCTGTTCATGTACATGTTTGCCAAGCAGATTGATATACCGTCAAATTACACATTTCATTACACTTGGTTTCCGCTGAGATTCATTTAAACTTGCAATAACACTTTCACTATCAATATTTGTTATGGTAAATATCATGGAATATTGTGATATAAGGCGTCAGAGACTCGAAGCCGCCAGGTAAATATCACTGTATCACCGAATCACAATCATTTCTACTCAGGGGACATCATATCATTTATATACATGTACCGTCAAAGATGTGTTAACCCTTTGACTCTCAATAACATTATACAAGGATCAAAATCGTTTGCCACTTGGTTTGAAATAACCTCAGTTATTCTGTCTTAAATCCAACGTTAAAACGATATTACATACATTGTATATTGAAACAGACGACACTTTGGCGGTGAAGGTGATAAAGCCTCACGATTAATTTGATCATGAAAGGGTTAACAACTATTGATTAAAGATTCATGGTAATATTTGATTAGATATTACCACTAAATGCAGGGGAAAAGTTAAACAGAAGGGTCCCATATAAACCTTCTGTATTACTTTAGAGCTGCATTAACCGTTTGCCTGCTGATCGCGACTTTATTGATTTTGGCAAACAGTTTAGATCCAAATCAGACGCCGCGTAACGCAGCGTCTGATCTGGATCCAAACTGTTTGAAACTCGTCTTTGGGATTATTTACTTAAAAAATGTATAAATCTAAATTGAACAAACTTTGCAGACGACAATTTCGAAGCAGACGACATCACCGCAGGATAAGGGTTACGTTTCTATTGCATTAAGTTCGTTTAACCATTTCACTCTCGCTTGACGTCATGAAATATTTTAGGCTCTTGTAAGCTTTATAAATTGATAAAATATTCAGGAGTTATGGTTATTTAAGGTATTTACCCCTAATCATGTTAAGTTGCTGGCTTCTTCAAATATCGACTCCGAAAAAATGTCCGAATAAGTGTTTTTTAAACAGACGAAAAGTTGAATACCGTGAAAACTTTCCTTATATTATTAGCCAAAGTAACAAATATGTGGCCCCCTATCGTAATCGATAAAGTCCAACCTATTGCATGGATGGGGCACCAATGTAATAGACCAAACGATAGATATTGATAGCGAGCGGAAATTAATAAATAAATATTCGACAGGAGAAATGTTATCAGAAATGAAAGCAGAGCTCCAGATAAGGGGAATATTTCAATAACTAAAATATTCATTTCTGCATTAAACTTTATGGTGTCACTACTCATTAGAATCGTCTCGAAGAGACGATTCTAATGAGAAGTAACACCATAGGATTTGGTGCTGGCACATTTGAGAAAAAATGTTGGATTTATTCAGTGTACTCCCTCTTATCTGGAGCCCTGATGATATTCTTGAAATATACCCAGGTTCTTGCCTTTCCTGTTGTTTGTTTTGTGGTGAAGTCAATTTACTGAACTACTTAAGTAACTTGTTGATAGTGCGCACTAATGTCTTAGATTTGTACGTCAGTGTTTCCTTACACGCATGTCTTAATTAAATTGTTCAGTAATGAAAACACATAGTATTCGGAATGTATCATGTTGACAAACATTATTAAAGTTATATTAAACCCACTACTGTTATTGGTCTGTTTAAATATTGCAATCTAGTATTACTTTTGTATTCTGGGGCCCGTTTCATAAAACTTCTTACGACAAATGTTGTCGTAAGTCAGATTATAAAAGTTTTAATTAATATTTATTTCTCCATCTAATCCTGTCTTGTGACATCTTTTTGGAATCGTCTTGAAAAGACGATTCCAAAAAGATGTCACAAGACAGGATTAGATAGAGAAATCACAGATTAAATGTATTTTAAAGTTTTGACTTACGACAACATTTGTCATAAGAAGTTTTATGAAACGGGCCCCTGAATCTTAAGCAGGACGGCTTTTGCAAGGTCTTTCACAATGCCATACATTTTAAGTATGAATAGACGTTAAGTAATTTGGCGTCTGATCTGGATCCAAACGTTGGTTAAATGCAAACCGAAGCGCAAACGAAATTCAATAAAATGTAGAGAGTTACGGCTGTATTTAAAATATCTAACAGCTCAGTGGCAAACAGATTGAGCCAGATCAGACCCCGGGAAACTCAGCGTCTTATATGGCCTAAACATTTTGTACACGACTTTAGGTTTTAGTCTCAAAAGCGTTCATTCGGAATGAAAAACATTTTTTCCACGTAATTTAGCCATTAACTTTAAGTTGGCTTTTCCATTTCATGATCAAATTTATCGTTAGGTTTTTACCCCTTCACCGCCATATTGTCGTCTGCTTCAAAATTGTTTTTCTGCAATATGTTTCAAAGTTAGATAAAAGGCAGTATAAATGGCGTGATTTAAAAACTAGTGGCAAACAGTTTTGATCTTAATCAGACGCCGCGTCACGCGGCAACTGATCAGGATCAAAACTGTTCGCAAGTACGCTTTATGACGTCAATGAGAGTGAAAGGGCGAACAAATTGCTATTGTTTCAGTAATATAGCAAAAAGGTTGTTGACTCCACAGAATCTTTGCGATAAATTCCAATAGTCTTTTCGATTAGTATGCATTAAAATGTATAACTCAATAGAGATAGTTTTATATCCTTGAAGAATAATTTTCAAAGAAATAGTAACGAATTATAGCAAATTGGTTGACATGTTTTGGCGTCAATGTAGTCATTTAAAGTTGAACGTCCTAAGATGCGACGTAATTACAGTCTAGTCCGGATTACCCGAACTCACTTAACTCTTTAACTGTCAAGTTTTATCGTCTGCTTTAAACCCTTTAGCGCCAAAACAGCGTCTGCATTGGCAGTGTCGTCTGCAATATCTTTAACCCTTATTCTTCCGCTGAAGAAAATAGTTCCAATTCAATCAGTCACGAATATATATTATAGGGAATATTTTCTACATTCAAGCACATGATAGATTAAAGCAGGCTGAAAGTAAAGCAGAATGCGCCTGAGGGCGCATTCTGCTTTGCTTTCAACCTACTTTAAGTAGTCACCTATTTTCAATACTAGAAATAGGATATCAGGTAAAGGGTTAAAGTCAGCTAAAGGGTTTTTTGATTGAAAAATGTTGTTACGAGTGTCAAACAGTGTGACCAGGATCTAATTTATTTTTGCAAAATCGCCTTAAGGCGCCATTGGCAGTGAAAGAGTTACGACGTATTACAAAGTGTAATGCGGCTTAACCATCTTTACAGTGGAGAATCTGTTATTCTGACGTCATTAGTGACGTCATACAGTGGAGAATCTGTTATTCTTTCCCGTTTAAACGCAAACGTACGCAAACGCAAATCACTAAAACGTAGAAAAGAACAACTTTTGGACAATTCTGATAATTCTTGTTTATCTTGGTGGCAAACAGTTTGGAGCCTGATCAGACGCCGGGTTACCCGGCGTCTGATCTGGCTCCAAACTGTTTGCACTGCAAATAATAGTTTTAGCGTAAACGCGTTTATTGGGAAAGAAAAACAGATTCTCCACTGTACCATGTAACACTTCTTATAACGTCTTTTTGAGCCTTGCTGTCCTAGAAACGTACATGTACAATTTTACAAGCAGATAGCATTCTACACCGTCTTTAAAACAGCCATATTCATTTCCACTCGTGTTTTCTCCTCTGGTGACCGTTTCGTAAAACTTCGTACGACAAAAACGGTCGTAAGTCAAACTTTAAATACATTTTATTTCTGGTTTCTGTTTATAGTACTGAACCTTATTAAATTAAATTGATAATCGCAAGCGAATTGCCATCGAATTGCCATCGAATTGTCATCGAATCGGGCGCTTCAAAAAACAAACCCTACATTTGAATATTTTTACACGAATTTTCCGAAGCGGTTGTGACATAAATGGCATCGAAAAAATTAGGAGGCATATTTGCGAACATTTGTGAGATACACCATTCAAGAAAACTTACCCGAGGGTAAACTTACTATTTTGAATCGCAAGCGAATTGCCATCGAATTGCAAGCGAATTGCAATCGAATTGCAAGCGAATCGCACATTTTTTTAATTTAATAAGGTTCAGTACTGTAACCATGTCTTTTGACGTCACAAAACAGGATTAGACGTAGAAATAAACAATAATTGAAACCTTCCAGCAAGCTCTTAGTGAAAGTTCACAGCCATAGCTAGCCAATATTGGGTTAACAGCCACCAAGTTTACACAATTTAAGTTTGCATATGCTTTGCAATATTTAGCAGATATGAAAGCGTTAACGATCTTGATTGGGTTATAATAGTCCCTATACTACTAGCAGACAATATAATATAAATAAATAATTTTGTAGAAAATCAAATGTACAGACCCTATAAACGAGACTTTTTCTAAACAGCTAACACAATAAATGCATTATTATTTATTTATTATACCAGATTATATTGCGCTCTTTTCACACATGAGTTGTGCGATCAAAAGCGCTATATGAGTGCAAATAAAATGTTCATTTACAATAGCTGTTTTATGAATATATTCCAATACTAATTATTACCATTATTAGCATCTGATATTTCATTAAAAGCATTGTCGGAGAATACATTACACGGTTTATAATTGGAGCACAATTGATTTGCACAAGCTATTCATACTAGATATTGTGTCTGCGATATGTCAGCTAGTCAACTACAGTAAAAACTCGATTCTACGAACTCGCGTTACTTCGAACCCCATAGCCACGTTTAACTTTGAAATACAGGTATGTTCGACTTAAACGAGATCGACTTATCAAAATAAAACTTACGAAATACTGGAAAGATCGATTGAAACGAGTTCGTAGTATCGAATTTCGACTGTATTCCACTGCCAATCTCCGACACTGTCCAACACAACAAAAAAAGACATTTTTCAAACACATTGGAACATCATCATACAATTCGGGAACCCGACCAGGTTATAATCTGTGTGGCACTCATATCAATATATTTTCAGTCGGAATGCCTTAGAACACGACATATGATCTGGCTCCAAACTATTTGCACTGGAAATAAGTGTGTACAGTGGAGAATCTGTTATTCTTTCCCGTTTAAACGCAAACGTACGCAAACGCAAAGCACTAAAACGTAGAAAAGAACAACTTTTGGTCAATTCTGATAATTCTTGTTTATCTTGGTGGCAAACAGTTTAGAGCCTGATCAGACGCCGGGTTACCCGGCGTCTGATCTGGCTCCAAACTGTTTGCACTGCAAATAATAGTTTTAGCGTAAACGCGTTTATTGGGAAAGAATAACAGATTCTCCACTGTAAACATAAACGCGTTTATTAGGAAATAATAACTTATTCTCCACTGTACACACACTTTAGAGGACACACTTGTACAGTGGAGAAAAAACGTTATTCTTTCCCGTTTACACGCAAACGTACGCAAACGCATTGCACTAAAAGTA